>JANSLU010000014.1:1332002-2664004 GCA_029298855.1 Ophiostoma populinum | reverse complement strand
ACGGTAGGCGCGGGGTAGTCGCCCCATATCACGTGCGAAACAGGCCTTCTATTGCTTTCTAATCTGAGAGTTTGTAACTATCATGACAGGAAAGCTATTGCATATTCCAGAACCTCCCTCGATAACTACACGCGCATAAAGGCAATTAATAAAAATACGTCTTCAGGTCCCCACCATGCCTCGTTGTGCGTCTTGACATTTGGTACGCGATGTATGTACGCCCTTTGGCCAGCAGCCCCCAACAGACCAGCCAAATGTCTAGTATTGGCTTTGCCTCCGACGCAGCTCTTGCGGTGATCAGGTGGTTTGGCAAGGTGCGCGTGTATATGCATAACTTTCGCTATGTTACATATTGTTCCATTAGGTCCCCTGCGTGTCTGGTGCGTTACCTTCCGGAGGTGCCAACTCGTTCGCTCGAGCGACGTGTACTATTTGCGCCCAAACCACAGCATCCGCTTCAGCCCAATTCCTTATGTTTTTCGCCACGCATGGCCATGGCCGCACTGGTACTTTGAGGCCGTGGTCTCGTCGCCGCCTTGGAGGTTTAAATTTATGGCCAACCCCTGCCTCTGCGCACGGATGGGCAGTGAGCTAATCTTGTTGTGCACTTTGCCGTCGTGAACGGCACGCGATAACCGCGAATGTTGCTCTACCGCATCTATGAGGCTGTTGCCTCGGCCATGCGAGGTTTGACTTTGGAGCACGTACGAGGTGGAACACTTTCGGCGGCAGTCGTCGCCGTGATGGGCTACAGCACAGCTTAATGATCCTGAGTTGGTCGTTCCAGATATGGGGTGATGAGCAGTACGCGCTGCTGGCAGCGGTTACCGAAACGCTGGTACTGTCGTTTGCGTGAAGGTTGGGCCTTGGCTTGCAGCCTAACGGCGAGATGGTCGGCCCAAGTGTCCAGGGTGAGCAGCGCCTTTTCGAACTACCTGGCAGCGTGCTCGAGAAAGTACTGGAACGGACAGTCAACGGAAAGCCGCTCGAGAAAGGGTTGCACCCGGACGACGAAGACTTGTCAGTACAATATGCACGAAAAAGAAGTCCACCTGCTCAGTGCAAGTATATTTACATAGGCCTGAAGATGCCCATGCTATGCGCATGAACAGCATTTTAACAGTGTCACGGCCCTCTTAGCGTAGAGTTTAGTTTCTATGAGGAGCCATCTTTATCGAGACCTGGCACATGGCCATCACCAGACCCCTGCATTTCAGAGGGGCTCTCATGCAAGTCTCTGATAGAGAACAAACGAGGTGAGACGAAGTGAGAAGCTGCTCCGTACTCCGTAATGCCAAGGCCACCAGGCTGCCAAGATAAAGCTCACGCATTACGCGCCCACCAAGTGCAGCCCCTCACCGCACTCCATAGTGCTGCAACCCAAAGCTGTAGCCTTTATTATACCAGCCTCCTCTTTGCAAGGTTTCAGTTTCCTACATCTTTGCTGCATTCTAGAGCGCCTGCTTTCTGCATTCATCTTCCGAATACGCCTAGTCGTGGGCAACGGCACAACGAAACCTCTACGGCAGCTGGATTCATTGACCGCAAACCCTCCAATATACAGGCACACACTCGCATCAATCACACCCAAAATAAGCCGACTCTCAGGCCAATAACGTTCTTGAGAGTTGCCAAAAACAGCGTCAACGGATTATCTTGGGTTGTTCGCCTGATATCTTCGACGAGCACCGATCGGTTGGATTCGATATCTTTTGCGATACACAAATCGTGTGCGCATGCAGCTCAGCACACAACGTACCCTCGCACAGACACGCCAATACCGGCAATCGCACATTGCACAATGTCCCTCCAAGTCGACGACAGTGCTCGTCGCAGCCGTTCCAAGTCGCCCTCGGGACGCTCTCGCGACCGGTCATCTAGCCGCATGGAGCGCTCGCCCTCGGGTCGCGAGAAAAAGGATAGAGTCGACGCCAACATTGTCCAAGCCCCCTACCCTGGAGACGACGCAGCGCGTATTGTCGAGTACGACGACTACCGGGGGAATGCTAGCATCCAACGCGCCCGCAGCCCGAGCATGCGCGATGGCGATTTCAAGTACTACTCGTCGGCCAGCAAATACAACGACATCGAAATTCGCGACGGCGACTCGAGTCGCCGCGACAAAGACCCGAGGCGCGAAAAAGACTTGAACCGATCATACGAGCGAAGCGATAGAGACAGAGAAGGAGAAGGAGAGACGGACAGAGACAGGGACAGCCGCACAGCTGTTATCGAGGACAGGCTGGCGATTTTACCTGCAAAGTATGCAAAGACGGTTGACGGCGGCAGTCACAGCGGTAGCGCCGGCACGACCCGCGCCGAACGAGACAAAGGCCGAGAGAGAGAGCAATCCCGCGACCACAGCATCTCCTACGGTCGCCACAGTCGCCACGATCGCCCGGAAAGTCGCCCCCCGCTCCCTGGCCGCAAGTACGGGTTTGGCGATGAGAGCGACACCACCGACGACGACCTGGCCTACGGCAAGTTGCCACCGCCTTCACGCAAAGAAAAGACGGAGAGCGGCAAGGATTACGACTACCGGTTCGACCCCAGAGGCTCCAGCCAAGCGCTGGCCGATGACCGAAACTATGCTGGCCGTGGTGATGACCGAAACGCACGCATCGTCACTGCTGAGCCTCGCTCTCCCCGTGGCTCGTTCAGCGGCCGGGACCCGCGCGACCCTCGCAGTTCTCGCGAGAGCTACGACCCACGCGGCAGCCACAGAACGCTCGACGACGAGTACTCATCGCGCCACTCAGAACGCCGTTCAGACAAGGAAAAGAAGCACCGCCGTGGTGCCAGCTCAGGCAACAATTTGACGGTCGACGCCGCCGGCGCAAGAGCAAGATCCCGCTCCCGTTCGCGCTCGCCCATGCCCACAAAGGGCATAGAGAGACTGTCCATATCCACGCTCGGCGCCGCTGGTGCCACGCTCGGCATTGCTGCCGCACACCACCACTCGGGCTCGATCTCGGCTGCCCCTGGCTCGCCTCTCCAGGAATCCTACCAGGGCACCTACCAGTCCATGTCGCCGATGCCCTCGCCCCTGATGCTGCCCCGTGACTCATATGCGGCCAACGCTCAGATTGTCAGCATTGAGGGCCCCGGTTTCGGCGAAGAGGTTCTCATGTCTCCTGGCGGTGCCAGCGGCGTTGGCGAAAAGATGCGTCGCCGTGCTCGTTTCTACGACCCGGAGGAGGATGCTCAACGCCTTGCCAAGGCCCTCAAGGGCGATTTCCACTCGCCCGATACGGCCCCGCTCATTGAGATTTTGCCTGGCCTGCACCACGAGCAGGTCATGGAGCTGCGCCGCGAGTATAAGCACCTGGTCAAGACTGGCCACGATCGCAAAGGTGTCAACCTGGCGAAGCATATTCGGGCCCGCCTAAAGGACGAGGACTCGGCCCTAATGAAGGCCTGCTACGCCACGGCTCTCGGGCGCTGGGAGAGCGAGGCGTACTGGGCGAACTTCTGGTACCATGGCGACAAGACGCGCCGCGAGCTGCTCATTGAATCGCTCATGGGCCGCACCAACGACGAAATTCACAGCATCAAGAAGAGCTTCAGCGACAAGAAGTATGGCGACAGCATCACAAAGTGCATGAGCACCGAGCTTAAAGAGGACAAGTTTAAGCGAGCCGTTCTATTCGTGCTTGATGAGAGACGCATGGAGGAATTGTCGCGCGACGGCCGCCCGCTGGAGATCGACATGCGCCTCGTCGAGGAAGACTGTGTTGCACTATACGACGCCGTCGTGTCGGAGCGCGGCGGCGAGACAGCCATGATCAACGTCGTCGTCCAGCGCAGCGACTCCCATCTGCGTGAGGTTCTCAGCATGTACTCGGAGCGCTACCAGAGCAATTTCGCGCGCGACTGCCTCAAGAAGAGCGGCAACCTGGTCGGCGAGATGTTGGCGCACATTCTCAACGGCGTCATCAACAAGCCTGTGCGCGATGCCTTGTTGGTTCATCACGCGCTGACAACGTCCAAGCGCGACTCGCTACGCCGCGAGTTGCTTATCTCGCGCCTCATCCGCTTCCACTGGGACGGAAACCACATGCTAGCCATCAAGGCGGCCTACCGTAACCGCTACGGCAAGGACATGCAGGATGCCGTCCGTGATGCCACTTCCAATTCGGACTGGGGCTTGTTTTGTCGTGAGCTGTGCATCACCCGTCACCCGGACGATGTCAAGCGCGTTGAGCGTATTGATAACCACCGTGACGACCGCCGCGATGACAGACATTAAGCTCATGGGTAAACCGATTAGTTTTGGACTGTCTGTTGCGCGTTTAGATTGAAAATGTTATTGCCAATATGCCAACCAGTATTCCACCGTCGTCCATAGTACTTACCCTTTACGCTTGATGTCAGGTTGCTCTTTCGCTATTAACGCACCGCCTCAGGTCGCGCCTGCGGTTACGATACACATAAAGCAGCAACGGCGAGGTGATGCAGTCGTTATAAACAAAACACTGCTGGAAGGAGTCATGGGCCGAGAGAGCCCCTCAATTCTTCTGACCCGTCGTACCACTCGACTGTTCGATTGACAGCAACAGCCCTTACCGTCATCGAAAACCTCAACATAAAGACAGCAAAGCATCGTTTACCACATCATCTATACGCTCACCACCACAAGATGGCATACACTCTTCTTCCTTGCGACCCCGGCCGGGACTGTCTCGACGTCGACATGGATATGTACGGCGACGACGAACAGAATGCTCTCCAGGCCCTGGTCTTGACACACCCCGAAGAGATCGATGAGAACTTGATGTCCAGCATCCGAATTGACATGGATAAAGTGCGTGGCGCCCGCCAAATTCCCAGCAGAAGATCTTGGGTGATTGACAACCGCGCCTTTGTCCCGAACGTCGTTCTTCCCAGCGGCACCATGCTCAGACCCTCCATGGGACCTGCCCGGATGTGGCTGCCCGGCCCCAACATACTCCACCGCATGTCATCTGCGCGCCGGCGCTGCGTCTCTGCCGAAACCATTCGGTCCAAGGCCATGTACGAGAGACCTGTGGGTGCCTGCCGCATTGGCAAGCCGAATCGTCGACTGTCTCGGACCAACTCGGACAACAGCGCAAACCAGGTCAAATTCACACACGAGAAGAACGGCATCCGGACGACCGTCTCCATCAACGAGAACTTGCTGTCCCGCCTCATTGCTGCCGCCACTGAAAGCGGAAATGCAACCATCGAGTCGCGCACTATTGATGCCAATCCCGACTGTTGCTCTCGCACAACATCCGCGCCGACACCGATCTAGCACGATGAGCGGACGGATAGTGGATCGGATGCTAAGGAGCCCAAGAAAAATTGCAAGGGAAAGGGCCGGGAATACCACAAGAATTCGTTTGCCAGCGACGTGCTGGCTGAGGTCAAGAATGGCGTCATTGCTGCTCAGCCTGCTAGTTTCGAGTCCGCCGACGCGCTGAAACAAGTTGGCGGCGTCGGCGAAGAAAAGCGCGACTGGGCCTCCGACCTGAGAGACTCACTTTCCAGTATACCTACCCGGCCGCAGACCCCAGCCCGGTTCCAGACTGAGCAACGTGTCATGACACTGCCGATTCGTCTGAAGAGAGACCCTCCCAAGTACAAGGGAGATATCCCCGAAGTTGACACCACCCACGGAGAGGCACGTGGCTCCTCCGAAACCCGGTCTTGCGTCAAGGCGAATGCCAATACCAAGTTTGATAACGGGCTCGGCTCGACATCTGACTCAAGCGCGACTGCAAAAGTCAAAGTGGCCTCTGACTTGGAGGTCCCTGGAGGCAGTTGCTTACCGGCGATATACATGGACAGGGTTTTGGCTCAGTTTTCTGCTCTAGCGCTGCCCTGCGACAATAGTGACATGACGAACATGGTCTTGTGTGCGTCCAGCAATGAAGGGGCGGTGGGACCTTCATCAGGGCACCCAGGGATTCCGGACATATTTGCCGACGAGAAGTGATCTGGCTTCAGAAAGGGACGAAGAGTGTAGTGGAGGGTGGTGATTTCAGCGGCAATGGTGTGGCGAATATGGTTAGGAGACGTGAATTTTTTATGAGTGCAGCATTGTATATTTATCTTTCGATAGACCGGAAAGACCTAGTATCAACATAACGCCATTCGGACCAAACGCCATAACTGACAATGAAGCGTGTGTAAATCGAGCCAGGAAACCAAGTACAAAGATGATGACGGGGTGTAGGCCGAGGCGAAAGCCTTACTCGTCGTCATCGCGCGGGGGCGGTGGTCCACACGGCTGGACCATATTCTTAAGCAGCTTGAAACGCGCCTTGGACGCGGGCTCGCCCTGTGCCAGCGAAAGAAATGACAGCATTGGTGGGTGGCCGACTAGACTCGAGTAGGTGTCGCGCATGATGTTGGACTTCCACTCCCAGCTCGTGGTGTCGGGGTGGCCGGTGCCAATGTATCTTTGTTGGAGGCGCTCGAGCTCCTGCTGCGCGCGAAGTTTATCCGCCTAGGCTAGGTTAGAAAGGTACAAATAGAGAGGCTTGTGAGTTTAGGGAAGATACAGACCATTGTGAATGATTGTGCAAAGGAAGCAGGCTGGGACGTTCGTTGTGAAGACGTGCGACGCAATGGGAGTTAAATTCACAGACAAATGGGCCCGCCTGTCGCGTGGAATGACTAATCAGTATTGTGCTGTGCACTGGACCCACCTGTGTCGCTGTTCTGACGGGGATAGAATGATGCAGAAGTCGCGCCTGGACCGAAGAACTACTATCTCTCTATGCGCCAGACGCTCTTCATCCACTACCAGGCCCTTTCCCAGGCTCAGACTGGCCATAACCAACATGCTGACAACTCCCCGACCTTACCTGACGTTATCTTGCGCTCAAACTGCTTGAAAGGCGACTGTACGCCACCATCTCGGTTGGATTGTCTGGGGCGATATTCGTAAATTCACCCGCGCACGACAGCCGGCCAATCCTTCTCGCACGCGACTACGAACCTCCCTGGGAGACGACGAAGACAGTCTACAAAATCGGTTCCGCTACATTCCTCATTCTTTGGGGGCCCGACACAATGCCGCACAGCGTGGATACGACGCTCTTGGAGCAGCTGTGGGCAATCGAGCAGCAAAAGATAGCCTTTGACACCAATACCAAAGCGATACTCGACCGGTGCCGCGCCGAACATACTGCGACTACCAAAGGCAATACTGTGACGGCCGTGATCGTGCCATCTGGCGAAGACATCGAGATGTCGGATGCGCCCGCTGTCGCTTTGCCATCACCACAAGCAAATGGCCCATGCGACACAGGTACGGGCTGGTTCTTGTGCCGACCATGCTTCAATAGCATTCTCGCACTCGTCCACAAGACATATGCCGAGCTACCAGAATCAAGTGGACCGGGGACACCGGGAGCAAGCAAAGTCCCACTCTGGTGTGCACAGGACGACTCTTTTATGGCGGAACTTGACGCCGTTCTGGACGACGTGCGGGCGCTCCGCGCTCCACTGCACCATGTCGATGAGTACCTGACCACGAAAAAGCGCAAGTGGCTGCATAGCCAGCTACGGGACGCGGCGGCTTTGCAGGCTATTGGCACTTCGTCGACGACCGGTGGAAAGGATAAGGACCTTGAAAGACTGCTGGCCGACCCGGAACCAAATCTGTCCCGGCTGCTCGGTACTGTAGCCGAAAGCGCCGCAGAGACTGGCAACGGAAAGGACAAGGAGCGCATTCTGAACGACGCAAAGGCAGCTGTCAAGAAGCTGGTCCAGCAGGCGCGAGAGCCAAGCGCCCACAGTGGATTGAACAGCGAACAAGGCGTTGTGTACCGCGATAGCCTATTTCCCAGCGGCGTCCCAAACCTGCCGGCTGCGCGCGCTATCGAGAAAAAGATGCTCGAGGGCCAGGTGGGCCTGGATGAGGGCCTCGTCGCCATGCTGCGTGATATTGTCGGTGGCGACGACGAGGCGACGCGTGCAGCCAAGATCGAGAAGCACCAAAAACGCTTAGCCGAGATGCGGCGGGCTAAGGCGGCACACGAGGCCGAAAAGGCCAAGAAGATGAAACCGACCGAGGTGCCGTACTTTCTCAAGGAAGACGCGACGTGCGCGACGTGCAGCAAGGCATGTGACCCTCAACAAAGCCAGTTCTGCAAGGTGTGCTTCCTCGAGATCGACTTTTGCCTGCCGCAAAACCAGACAGTCTGGTGCTCGACAGCATGTCTTAAAAAGAGCTACGCCAATCACTTTGCTGAGCGGCACCCGTGCAAGGCGGGTGATCGCTGTTCGCGAATTCGCAGCGAGTCGGACAGCATTGCACGCCAAGAGCCGCGGTACTGCTTCTGCAAGGAATGTATTTTGGTTTTTAGCAAAAGCACAATCTACTGCACGGACCGGTGTGCCGGCCGCGACTTCCAGAGCCATCGCGAGCATGTGCACCTGCATGAGCGCAGGCTGCGGCATGACTTTCGCGACGACCGTAACGAGTTGTCGTACAGCAGTTATGAGGAGCTGGACTACACTGCTGCAGACATTGCTAAGCATGTGCTGTCTATCGAGGAGGCCGTGGCGTCGTGCCAGAACAAACATCCAGACTGGACCATGACCGAAACCAAGGTGCAGATTACGCTGCCATAGGTGGGCGAATCGACCGTTGGCTGGAAGCGTAAAAAGTCCGATACGGACCCTAGACATGGGTCATCCAAGCGGAAGAAGCACAACCGATGAATAAACGTGCACTGTTTTGCTGAGCAATTGGCCCTGGAGTTGAAGGATATGGTGTCAGGCTTGAATATATTATCAATAATAAGGAAATGCCCGCTCTGTGTCCTCCAGTTACTAAATATATACTAAATATATGCATATGCTTTGCATCTAAATAGTAATAACGCCCGCCCTATTTGTAGTGGCAATAGGCACTCACGTAATAACACGTGACGCGCCTGGCGGAGCCCCACTATAAATATAAACATTCCAACGACTCGTTTGGTGCACTTTCAGAAACAAACACAACACACCACGATGCCTTCATTATCGCAGAGACCGCGGCGACGCGCGTACGAAGGAGACGAAGAGGAAGCACCGCGTCGGCGCCGGGCACTTCCGGACGAGAGGGAGGAAGAAGAATATGGAGAGGAAGAAGAAGAGGAGATAGAAGAGGAAGGGGAGGAGGAGGAGGAGGAGGACCGCAGGCCACAGCGGAAAAAGAGACAGGGCCAGGGCACCCAAAGCCAGCGCAAGAAGAGACAGGACCAGGGCACCCAAAGCCAGCGCAAGAAGAGACAGGACCAGGGCACCCAGAGCCAGCGCAAGAAGAGCGCCCGGCAAGAGCAAGAATCCGACGACGAAAGCGATTTCGGCACGGACGAAGACGGCGTCCCACGCTCCCAGGCCGAACGCGAGGAGATGCACCAGCACCTGCTGGCCAAAAAGATTGTGCGCTACGCGCTGGCTGCAGAGCCACGCCGGCAACCGATCCGGCGCCAGGCTGTCAGGCAGGTTCTCGAAAAAGAGGGCAAGCACTTAAAAAGCGTGTTTCCTCTTGCCCAAAGTCAGCTGCGCGACATTTTCGGCATGGAGATGGTCGACTGGCCCTCGCGCGACGAAGCCACCTTGACTCTACACGATCGCCGCAAGTTGCTCAGGACCCAGAGGCAGCCCCCGGCGACTAAGAGGAAGGCGGCCTCTAACGCACCGCGTGCGGACCGCTACGCTCTGCTGTCAACGCTACCTGAGGCATACCGCCAGGCCGTCTATGCGCCGTTGCCCTCTATCAAGGGCATTGCGAACCCTCCTGCGCAGGACGCTGCCTACGTTGGCTTCTACACGTTCGTTGTGTCACTCATCACTCTCAACGGTGGTAAGATGACCAACAGGCAACTGGAGCGCTGTCTGAATAGGATGTACGATTCCTTGGAACCTAGGCGGACCAACTCCGACTTCTTGAAGCCCACGGTCGAGACGATGGGCGATCATGTCGACGATGAAGATGGCGGCACGGCAAGCTCCGAGTCAACCAAGGGCGGGACCATGCAACAGCTCGTGCGCCACGGTTACGTGGTGCGTGTCGAAGAAAGCGCCGGGCCTAAGCCTAGCCGTATCATAGACCCTGACGAGCACGTCGTTTGGCACGTTGGCCCGCGCGGCCGCCTCGAGGTCGGGCCTGCCGTGGTGGCGTCCGTGGTGCGGGCCGTCTACGGCAAACGCATGACCAAGGAGATGGATAAGAAGCTGGAGTTACGTCTGCAGAATATGCCCAACGCAGCCAAGCAGGACAAGCCGCCAACCCGGCGGGGCGGATAGAACAGTAGCGGCAGCGCCAGTAGCGCGAAGGCGAGAACGAGTAACCTACGCACTCGGGTATAAGCCGGCGGCAAGTCAGTATGATCTGTACTAAGATAGTACTCAAAGTAATGCACACATTGTTGAATGGCGATATGGCCCATTAGTCTGAGCTTGCACTTTCCACTTTAATCGTGTTTAGTTAGTGGGGCCACTTTAGCGCAGACGCGTCGAATTGGCCCAACGCGTCGACTTGACTTTTGTGGTGTTGCACCAACTCGTGTTTGACACTTCAAGCATGGCACATCGAGCTGCACATTGACAGCGACTTTTCAAGACGGCAGCCAGTCGGTATACAGAATGGAGCGCCCTCGTATCGATCCGCCACCGCCAAAACGGCAGCGCTTCTCACCTGATGCCGAACCAGCCAACGTCCTCAAATCAGTTCCAGAGCATTCTGCGACACGAGGCAAAGAAAACTGTCCCGGCGCGGCCTCCTCGCAACTTCCCCACGAAAGCAACCAGCTGCAACTGCCCGATACCAAGCGCCGCTTCTTCGAAGATGCCGTGGCCATGCCACCCATTCCCCCGCCCCAACCACCACCGCAGCGCATGTCTTCGCCTGCTGCCTTTCGCGAAAACACACTTCCTTCAGCAACATCGCCATCGGCGACACGTGCGATCCTCCCCTCTCCACGAGTTGCGCAATCGTCGCCACCAAGGCCAACAAATCAAGCATCGGCGCCCTCTTCCACAGAAACGTTTGACAGAAACACGTTCGAGGCCATTGTTGGCCATAAGGTCGGCGATGACGTTGCTTACGTTATTAGCGAGGCCACAAAGAATGATATGGAACGGGCAGTCAACATGTACTTTGACGGCACATACAAGATTCGGTTAAAGGCACGGCAGCATAGCATCCGCCTAGTTGCCAAGGTAGCCGGAGAGGGGCGGGCCGGCCCCATGTCGGGGCGTCCCAAAGACGAACCGCGATTCCAGCCAGTCGCCACGAGTAAAGCGGAAGCGGCGATCAATGCCGAGGCCTGTGTTAAAACAGAGGGAAGCAAGCCGCAAAGCACCAAGATTGCGCCCGATCTGCGCTATGTCGGCGCGTTTGGCACCGAGGGGTGGTCTACACGAAGCGGCACCAACCTGATCAAGCATGGCGACATTGTGCACATCGAGCGCCAAAAGATTGAGCTGCCCACAATTCGCGGCTCTAAGCAAAAGACGCTGAAGCTAGGCGCAGCCGTCACAGTGCGTGCCAACTCGGCTGCTGCCAAACGTGTCGACAACATTGTGCGCTTCACGAGCACCCGCGGCTTTGAAATCGGCCGCCTGTCCAAAGACGCTGCCAGCTGGGTCGCAACACTCATGGACCATAATATTTGCCATTTTGAGGGCACCTGCGTCTTTGCTCCGGAGCGCCTGCGCACCAACGAAACTGTCTTTTTGCAGATCCGCTGCTTCATCAAGCGCTCTGCCTTTGAGGAGAAGCCCATCGCGCCCGCCGACAACCGCACTACTGGTCTTTTCGAAGAGAAGGAGACGCGCGAGGAGCGCGACCTGCGACTACGCCAAGTATCCATCGTCAAGCTTTTCCAGGAGATCAACCTGTTTCCCACGCGCGCCAATGCGGCATCAGCCAAGCGGGGCCGCGAAGATTTGTTGGAGGCGGCTGATTTGTCGGAAAAAAAGGCCAATGAGACAAGGGAGGCCATGAAGAACCCCCTCAAAGAGCCACTGTCCAGCCAGGCGCTCGGTCCTGAAGAGCCGGAAGACGGCCAGGAGCTCGAGCAGGACCAGCTTGACGCGCTCTATCGCAAGGCACAGTCGTTTGACTTTGAGACGCCCGAAGCCGAGCCGCCCAAGACGTTTACACTGACACTCCGCCGGTACCAAAAACAGGCATTGTACTGGATGCTGGCCAAAGAGAAGAATGAAGAAGCCCGCGAGGAGTCGATGCACCCGCTGTGGGAGGAGTACGCCTGGCCGCTCAAGGACGCTGATGACAAGGACCTCCCTCAAATCGAAGGCCAGGAACGCTTCTATGTAAACCCATACTCGGGCGATATGTCTCTCTTCTTCCCGATGCAGGATCAGCGCTGCCTGGGGGGTATCTTGGCCGACGAGATGGGCCTCGGCAAGACGATTCAGATGCTCAGTCTAATACACTCACACAAGTCGGCTATATCTATCGACGTGCGCAAGAGAATCCAAGCTCAGTCGGATTCGAACACCGCGGTTCAGCCGGACGGCTCGTTCGATATCAAGCCTAGCGCAGAGGCTTTGGCCACGCTTCGGCGTATTCGCTCGCCGCTGCCCAATGTCAAGCATGCCCCATGCACGACACTTGTCATTGCGCCCATGTCGCTGCTTGCGCAATGGCAGAGCGAGGCCGAAAAGGCATCTGTTGATGGGTCCTTGCGGTCTTTGGTGTACTACGGAGGCGATAAGTCGAGTGATCTGCAGCGGATGTGCTCGCCTGAGCGCGCCGCTTCGGCTCCCGATATCATCATCACAAGCTATGGTGTTGTTCTCTCCGAGTTCAATCAAATGTGGAACAAGGGCCCCAACGAAGGCCATCCTGGTCAAGGACTGTTCTCGCTCAATTTTTTCCGCATCATCCTCGACGAGGCACACACCATCAAGAACCGCCAGAGCAAGACGTCCAAGGCGTGCTATGCGTTGCAGGCGGACCACCGCTGGGCACTGACGGGCACACCCGTTGTCAACCGCCTTGAGGATTTGTTCAGCCTGGTGCGCTTCCTGCGTGTTGAGCCATGGAACAACTTCTCGTTCTGGCGCACGTTCATTACTGTGCCGTTCGAGTCGCGTGACTTTATGCGTGCGCTGGACGTTGTCCAGACCGTGCTTGAGCCGCTCGTTATGCGCCGCACTAAGGACATGAAGACTCCCGACGGCCTGCCGCTAGTGCCGCTGCCTCCAAAGCACATTGAGATTATCGATGTCGAGCTCTCGAGGGCCGAGCGTGAGGTCTATGATTATATTTTCCGCCGCGTACGCCAGTCATTTACGGCCAACATCGAAGCCGGCACGGTCATGAAGTCGTACACCAGCATTTTTGCACAGGTTCTGCGGCTACGCCAGGTGTGCTGCCACCCTGTGCTTGTGCGAAACATGGACATTGTCAGTGACGAGGTCAAAGCGGGCGCCGCAGCAGACATGGCCACTGGGCTAGCCGATGACATGGATCTGCAGGCACTAGTTGAGCGGTTCACGGCGACAACGGATGATCCGACTGACGCCAACAAATATGGAGCTCATGTGCTTAACCAGATTCGCGACGAGGCAGTCAACGAGTGCCCCATCTGCGCCGAGGAGCCCATGGAGCAGCAGACAGTTACCGGGTGCTGGCACTCGGCTTGCAAGGAGTGTCTGATCAAGTACATTGAGCACGAAATTGACAACAAACGTGTGCCCCGCTGCTTCCACTGCCGCGAGCCCATCAACCGGCGCGACCTCTTTGAGGTTGTGCGGCACGACGATGACCCATCGACCGCTGGAGGGCCACCGCGGATTAGTCTGCAGCGCGTTGATGTCGCCGAGTCGTCGTCGAAGGTCGTGAGCCTGATACACCACCTTCGCAAACTGCGGAGGGCGCGGCCTAATATCAAGTCGGTTGTCTTCAGCCAGTTCACATCGTTTATGTCGCTGATTGAGCCGGCGTTGCAGCGCAGTAACATGGACTTCCTCCGACTGGATGGAAGCATGTCGCAAAAGGCGCGCGCTGCGGTGCTGTACGAGTTTCAGGAGTCGCCCAAGTTTACGGTATTGCTGTTGAGTCTCAAGGCTGGCGGTGTTGGACTGAACCTGACCATGGCGAAGCGCGTATACATGATGGACCCGTGGTGGAGTTTTTCTGTGGAGGCGCAAGCGATTGACCGCGTGCACCGCATGGGCCAGGACGAAGAGGTCAAGGTGTACCGGTTCATTGTCAAAAAGAGTGTCGAGGAAAAGATGCTCAAGATCCAGGACCGCAAAAAGTTCATTGCAACGTCGCTAGGTATGATGAATGACGAGGAAAAGAAGCTGCAGCGCATTGAGGATATCAAAGACCTGCTGAGCTAGGATTCCCGTCCGTTATAAATTAGATCTTTTTGAACCACACCATGCCACTGGGTTGTACTTTGAGCCAGCTGTTGTGCGTACCATTGCACCCATACTTCTCGGATTTAGGGCTTTAGAGAAACTATAGACGTTTGTATATACGAAACAGCCCATGAAAAGACGAAACTAAGAGCCAAGGACGCAAGGGAATGATGCATATACAAAGAATAGACTCCCGCGAACATGCCAAGACCGAAGTGACTTATCGATCCGTTCTATAAACCCGAAGGATTCAAGCTGCTGTTGTCCAGTAATATCGTATCTCTAAGCTAAAATATCATACGGTGAATCTTCCGCTAGGAGAAGTCCTTTGGTCGGCTCCGGTGGCAAGTGTTGTCTCGTGTCGAAGAGTATAGATTTGCTGACAGGTGTCAGGAACCTTAGTCAAAACCCCCAAACGGCGTCTTGCGAGCTCGGAGTCTGTTTTCATCTGTATTTTACGACTGAACTTCTTGTGTCCAAGTGAACAATGCTCGGAGATTCTTTGGCATAGCCTAGATACAAGGGCACGCAGGGTGCGGGAGATTTCGACAGAAACGACACCGGCGACGCGTCTATTCTCAAATATGGACTGTCACGCAGCACGCGATGCCGTGTAGAGTAAGCCTTACACATGCGAAGGCAAACATGCAGACGGTTTACCGAGAGAGCATCAATCATCTTCAAGCTTCCAGGGGTTTCCTTTGTATTGGTTGAGTATATTTGGCCACCCTAGATCGCGAATGTTCGAGTATATTTAACTAAACGTCTGTTAGTCCGGAACCAGTCCTTTGAAACGAGCTCGGTCTCAGCTGGGGCCTACAACGTACATGAATGGTCTTGGTGTGCAGTTGAGTTGAGATCGACGCACTGACTCGTTGCATTCAACGAGTGTCGTCGGCCGACTCCAAAACTTACATCAGCGCCGAGAATGGCTTAGCCGACAAATGAAAGAGAAATGCCACTGTGCGAATGCTACCCGGTTGGCTGGCTTTAGCGCCTCAGTCGCGGTTGTCGTAGCGTTTTAGTGTGGGGGTCCACTGTCGTCTATGCTTTTTGTTAGGTAAATACTCCGTATAGTTGGTGCTTGGCATTTAGGGGAACGGATCTCAAGTCCAGACCGCGCACGTGAAAACAAAATTCAACGGCTCGAAAGTCTTCTCGATACTGTTACCAATGCTAAGAAACCGAGGAAGACAGATTCTACCGGTGCCGCTTGTGAAGCTTGGCCTCGGGGATCTTATTTATTCTACTTAGTCAATCTCTTGGCACTTCTTAACCACCGCCCAGATGTCTTGTCCTTCCACACCCGAGTCCGAGCCTCGATGCTAAGCCCAATATTATCAGAAAATATAGGCTTTCCTCTAGATAAACTGCCGCAGAACGGCGACTGCACCTCTATTCCTTGGCTGGCTAAGATACGGGAGCCTACGCTTTGCCATTTTGGCACGAAGAATAGGAGATGAGGTATAAATTTCTGACCGCCATTATATATCCTACAAGCTTCGTATATTTACACACCTACATATAGACATAAATGTACCCTGTACAAGCGACTTAGCCGATTATTTTGACTTGAGCGCGAAAAATGAGGTGGAAAGAGGGTTTCACTATGACTAGAAAGAAGCTAAGTTATGTGTCGATCTCGAATCGATCTGCATCGTGGAGAATATGACTCTATATTTCTTTTTTCGGAACGAAAACATACACTTGGATGAATTCATATACCCATTACCGTTTTATAGCGACTTTCCTGGAATAATCAACTTAGTGGAAGAAGAGTGAGGTACTCGTTAGATCTGTATTGAATGTGGCACAATGAAACTAATCAGTGAGCTTTTCAAACTTTATAACCGGTAAACTAATAGCCGTACCGAGGTATTGATACCCTGTTTTCTGGCCCAAAAAGGCTAGCAGCTGTGCTGTGATTCATGCGAAGCAAGGTCCAGCGACTAGGTTGGCCGAGCTAGTCTAACTAGATATATTTATAGTACTGCGACTTGCCAATGGCCCGGGAGCCATCCCGCTAGCAGCAAATCCACACGTGATAGATACAAGCATCATCCCAGATAAAGACTTTCTTGTAAGATCTCTTCTTTAGATTGAAATATGGCCACAATCTCGGAGCAGTTTGCAGCTTTCGACGTTAGTACGCAAGAGAGCAACGGTATCAAAACCCCTGTCTATTCCATAAGTTCTGTGACACCAAGTCCCCGAAAGGACACGACGCGCCGTTCAATGTCGCCAGTCGAGGTTTTTCATGCCGTATTGCGTCGCTGTTTTGTTTTAACCTGCTACTCTTTATGCGCACTGGCCCTTTGCCATTGATGCTGCTTTAGGTGTGATACCAGGTGTGATACCAGGGTGTCTACTCGTGGTTTCCAATTCAAAAGTCGTACTATCCACTATTTACATCGCGATGCCTAGTGGGATCGGGCAACAATCTCAGGAGCTCCTACACATAGCAGCGCCCGGCTTTCAATGCCAGTGCCTTTGCCTAGTCTATACTGTACCCGAGAAATTGCCCCTGAGTACGCATTGATCCTGATCTCCTGTTGTCTGCGAACAGACGCACCGTTTTTTCGTTACAGACCGATCTACTAAACCCATCCCGAGAACCTCACCTCGACGGTTGCCGATGTTCTTGTTGGACGCTAGACGATGACGAGTACACAGGGACCTCCAGCCTCGACCACCAGCTGGGTCTGTTTCTGTCTCGAGACTTTGCGCGTCGTATTTTACAGCCGGCCTCTCTAAGTTGCATCCCCTATAGCTCTTTTTCCTATTTCGACTTTTTCCTTGGTATCCCTCTTGCACCTCGGACACATCTCACACCGTCGAAGGCTTTGCTCTTTGCCCTTACATCAACCATCCTTGCTCATCCTGACTCCGTGATTGAGCCTATACCGAACACCAACACCTACACCAACACGAATCGAGACCAACAGGGACAACAGGAATCCCAAAAGATGATGAGTTCCGACGACTACAACGAACGGTTGACGCTTGGTGTTGTCATATCATGTCTGCTGTTAGCGGTCATCTCGTTCGGTCTGCGGATATATGTGCGCCAGAAATCGACCGGTAATCTGTGGTACGATGACTACTGGATGGTGTTTGTCATGATACTCTGCTTTGCCATGTCGGCCTGTGACTTTGCAGGTAAGCCTGGCCGTATCCTATTTTCGTCTTGGATTCGTACACACAACCGACTGCCAGGCCTTGTTTATGGCTCCGGAAAGCACCAGAGTGATTTACCGGAGAAAGTCTGCCTGTCTTTCATGAAGAACCTGTACAGGAGATTATCTGGGCGTTCGGTGTGTTTGGTGTCAAGGTCGGCATTCTGCTCTTTTATTGGCGCGTGCTCCCGACGCGCCCGACGCGCCCGACTCGCGTGGCTGTGCTCTGTGTATTTGCCTTCAGCTTCTGCATCTTTGCCGTCAGCCTCTTCGTCTTCATTCTGCAGTACCTGCCAGCGGCACGCTTTTGGGACGAGCCCGTCAAAGGGCGTGCATTGCGCAAAGCGAGTTTTACTTCGTGCCGGCCCTTATCAACGTCTGCGGTGATGTGGCTGTGCTCGCTCTACCCATGCCCGTCGTGTGGAGTCTGCACACGTCACGCACCAAGGAGTGTTCTCCCAGCTTCCTGCTCTTTCTGGGCGCGTTCGTCTGTGTTGCCAGAATTTTCCGTATTGTTGCGGTGCGCCAGATCGACCCCTCCGACTTTACCTCTAGCAATGTCGCAACCGGCCTCTGGTCGACGGTCGAGGTCGACATTGGCTTCACTTGTGCCAACCTGCCTGCAATCCGGCCGCTTATCTACCGTTGGCTCAAGCTCGGCAGTGGCAGCACGGGCGCATCGAACAGCGGCGGATATAGCAATGGCTACCACGGTAGCAATCGGATTTCTGGCTAC
Source organism: Ophiostoma populinum (assembly GCA_029298855.1). Lineage (NCBI taxonomy): Eukaryota > Fungi > Ascomycota > Sordariomycetes > Ophiostomatales > Ophiostomataceae > Ophiostoma > Ophiostoma populinum. The sequence continues at coordinate 2,645,728 of JANSLU010000014.1, read as the reverse complement.
GACACGCACAGCAAGATCCATGCCGGCCGTAACGGACGCATGCAACTCGTCAGCCAAGCAACCAGCGTCAAGAGCCACCACGGAATCGAGCTCATGTCGCAGGGCAACAGCTCGGACGAGATCCACCTGACCAAGGGCGCGCGTCCCACGAGCATCAATAGCGAGAACATGAGCAGTGCCAAGGGCAGCGACGGCATGACGTGCACCGGCATGACGCGCATTGGGGCGAGTGGCGGCAGAGGTGCCGTCGGCAGTGCTCTGCCAACGGGTACTGGCGGTATCCGTGTCAAGACGGAGGTGCAGCGAAATGTTGACGACTGGCCGAATACGCTGAGCGGCCCAAAAAGGACGAGGCCTACGGGCTACCAATGTTTTCCCCAGCCATCGTCTGTTGTAGCAAGCCTGGACCACATGCGTATTTGTGAATGTCAAATTCTTACGGCGAATCCAATACATCACATAGTTTATGCGAAGTTGATGCCGAGAAGACATCCGAATTATCTACGGATAATGTACAGTTGATACATGACAGGCCTGTGCGAGACCAAGAATCGATCATGCAAAGGCTTCCGCAGCATCCGGGCGCCGATTAGAATCGGCAGTTGCTGATAGGCCCTGGCCACCACCACTACGGAGTAGGGTTGATGCAACGTGCCTCGTCAGGCTCTGAACATGAGCGCTGGTTCTGTCGCTGTTTTGTTGCGCGCAGATAACTCAACCCGCAAGGTTTCCACTTGTCCTGTTGCGCCATTGCCGTATATAAATATAGTATTGCTTCATCGATCGCTCACTGCAACCGTTTCACTGGGAGCCCCTGGCACTTTGATCAAGTAAAGGCGGGCCATGCCGTCTCCGACGCGCTTTCCTGCCCAGGTGGGTCGTGCTAGCGGCGGGAGGCACAGTGCGTAGTGTGAAACCAGCGCACAGTGTGTACTCGAAGACGAACAAGCTCATTCCAAGTTTCTTGGCGAAACAAGCAACCGCCAACCCTGCTCAGACAAGCTCAACGCCAATGTTCGGGGATACACAGGTGCAAGGTGCCGGTAGCCGCTTTTCGGGAGATGTCGCCTGCTCGTGGCACGAATGCTCTTCTGGCTCTGTGCATGTATCAGCGGCAGGCGATCTGCGGAGCGATTTAGGAAAGTGCAATCTTCCGACAGCAGAGATGGCAGGAGATCGCGACTGCCGAGAAAGCGAACAACCACGAAGGGGGATGAAGTGTCGCACACAGTTCAAGTGTACCAGTATGTACACTTGCGCAGCCGTGCCCGGTGACGTCTCTGCATGAGAAAGGGCTGCGATCTTGCCCGAGCCTGTACGACAGCAGCCTGGCACCGCAACAGGTCGATTGTCGAGCGCCTTCACCGAGCGTGCCTATCTCGTCAGTATCGGCCAGATCGGCGAGCTGTGTACTACCATGGCGAGGGCAATTTCGCAGGCGCGGGGTGTAAAGCGTTCTAGCCCTGCGGTGCAACTACGCAGTTCCGATGGCAGCCCATGCCTGTCGCTGTGTTTGTATCGATGGCTGATGGACGATACTAAGCGCCTCAAGCAGGCGGTCAGTATCAATAGCGACATCTATCAAAATTCGACTATCCGTTGGTGTCGACTATTCCGTTGGTATATGGAGTATATCCGTGCCATAAACATATCCTACATTTAATATATTTTCAACCATCAACAAAGACCCGCAGAGCTGAATAAAGGGACCGAAAACTGGACCGACGTCGCGAGTCCTGGTTGACCGTCGTCAGTGTGTCGATCCCGGCCCACTAGGATGCCGTGCTTGCCGTCTTGGTCGAACCTCGATCACTTTGGCGTTTTGGTCCGCGGGAGACATGTGCAGCTTGTGAAATGATTTTGCTTCTTGGTGATGCATGCCTCCTGTCCCAAGCACCAGCTTCAGATTTTACGCGTTCAATGGAGTCGATGTCCTGTAATGGAAACGGAAGGAGCAAATGGTTGCCAAGAAAAGCTTGAATCAACCAGCCCAGTGGGCATCTACGCCTCGGGATAATACTCGCTGGTCTATCAGGAGAAAAACAGAAAACAGAAAAGCCTCTCCACCGGCCCGCCCTTTTTTAAAGTGCTTTCAAAGCTTGACCATCGATCTTGCCCACTCTACGACGAGAACCTGCTTTGCTCCATGGCATCTGCCAAAGTTTAATCCGTGGACCTTCTTGGTCCGTGGGTGCAAGTAGTACAGCCCTTTACAAACCTGCCACACTGTCAAATCGGCCCAATTTCTCGGAATTATCAGTGTATCCGGTCTGTCCTGGCCATCCGGTTTATGTCCATGGCCGCGATGCCTCGCTGTTACACCAATGCTCGCTCTTCGCGGGAAAAGGCAACGACAACGACGCGAGATGGAGGGATGGCCAGGATATAAGTACCTCGTGGCATTCCTCTCTTCACTGTTGTTCTATCATCCTCACATCAACTCTACCATACTTTTCACCGCTGCTTCAGCTCTACCGTCAACTTTCTTCTTGCACTCTACTATTTCAAACACTTTTTTCATCTGCTTCAAGCTAGACCAATGGCTGCCATCACGCCGGAGCTTATTGCTGAGCGCATCGAGCGCTTCGGAAAGTGCTACACCATCGACGATGTGGTCCGTCTGCGGGCCCGCGATGCAGAGCAGACGCCCATTCTCGGGGTGCCCCGGACCAAGGACGACCCCGCCGACTACGAGTACTTTACCGGCGCCGACATGGACCGCATGGTGGACGAGGCGTGCCACGTTTTGGTCGCGCAGGGTATCGAGGTGGCGTCGCCCAAGACGGTGACCATCTACGCGCCCTCGGACCTCTCGTTCTGTGTCGTGTTTTTTGCCCTGATCCGCCTTGGGCGCAAAGCACTGCTCATGTCGCCGCGTCTCGGGTCTGCGGCCTCGCTGTCTCTTCTGGCGGCGGCTGACTCGGACACGGTGATCTACGGCGCCTCGGCACGTATCACCAGCACGCTGGAGGAAGTGGCCAAGGAACGCCCGGGGCTGCACCTGCTGCCGATGCTGGCGCGTTCCGACTTTGACAAGCCCGGGGCCCCAGCCCCCACGCCGTTTGTGCGCGACATTGCGGACCGCGACGCTGAGCACGTCAAGCTGGCCATGATGTGCCACTCGTCGGGGTCGACGGGCATGCCCAAGCCGCTGCTGCTGTCGCACCGCACGGTGATGAGCTCGCTCGTGCTCGGCACCGGGCTGCGGGCGTTCAACTCACTGCCGTGGTACCACATCCACGGGCTCTTCACGTCGCTGCAGGCCATGTGGATGGCGCGGCCGACGCACCTGTTCAACCCGCACCTGCCGCTGACGGCGGCGAACCTGGTGGCTGCGTTGCGCGCCGTCCAGCCCGAGATCTGCCACGGTGTGCCGTACGCGCTGGGGCTGATTGCCGAGGAGCCCGAGGGCATCGAGGTGCTCAAAAAGTGCCGCTATGTGACGTCGGCCGGCGCGCAGACGCCCGACGAGCTTGGCGACCGGCTGACCAAGGCGGGTGTCAACCTGGGCGTGCTCTACGGGCTGACCGAGACGGGCCACGTGGGCGACAGCATCTGCCGCGAGCCGGGCACGGACGATTCATGGGCGTACATGCGGCCGTACCCCAATGTGCGCGACCACATCAAGTTCCAGCACGTCGAGGGCGACCGGTACGAGCTAATCTTTCTCGGCTCGCACCCCGGGCTGATGATGAGCAACTCCAACGACCCGCCCAACTCGTACTACTCCAAGGACCTGTTTGTCAAGCACCCGACGATTGACAATGCATACAAGTACATTTCGCGGCTGGACGACCGGCTGACGCTGGTGACGGGCGAGAAGATTTTGCCGCTGGCCATTGAGGGCGCGGTGCGGCAGCACCCGCTGGTCAAGGAAGCGCTCATGATTGGCAACGACCGTGCGATCCCGGGGCTCCTCGTGTTCCGCGCGCAAGAGGCGGCGGCCATGACCGAGGACGAGTTCCTGGACGCCATCTGGCCCGCCGTGGACGAGGCCAATGCGATTGCCGACGAGTTTGCGCGCATTACGCGTGCGACGACGGCCAGCATCGCGTTTGGCGTCGAGTACCCGGCGACGGACAAGAGCAGCATCATTCGTTCGGCCGCGTACGCGCAGTTTGCGCGGCAGATTGACGCCATCTATGCGCGCCTCGACGGCACGTCCGGCAGCACGTCGACGTCCACTGCCAAGCCGGCGGCGACGGACGAGGCGTCGCTCGTCGCGTTTATCATGGACGTGTTTGCGACGCAGACGGGCATTGCACTGCCGGGACCACAGGCGGACTTTTTTGTGTCGGGCGTCGACAGCCTGCGCGCGATCCAGGCGCGGCGCATCTTCCAGGAGACGCTGGACTTTGGCGAGCACAAGCTGCCAACAAACGTGGTGTACGACGCGCGCAACGCCCAGAACTTGGCCCGTCTCTTCCACGGTCTGCTCAGCAACGCCAACGGCCAGGCCAAGGGCACAGACGGCCAAGCCAACGAAACAGACGACCAGGCCAACGGTTCCAGCGACCACTCAAACGGAACCGACACAAACGCAGGCGATTCGGCCGCTGTTCTGGGCGACATTGTGGCCAAGTTCTCGTCCTTTGACACCGACACCGAGGTGCACGCCGGGGGCGAGTCGGTCCTCTTGACGGGCGCAACGGGCGCCCTGGGCGCGCACATTCTGTACCAGCTGCTGCACGACCGTTCAGTGGCGCACGTCACCTGCCTGGTCCGCGGCCCGCACGGCCTCAAACGCATCCACGAGTCGCTGGCCACTCGCGGCCTCGACGAGCACACGCCCCACAGCATGCTCCGCCGCCTGACCGTCCTCGAGACGTCCGACCTCGGTGCGCCCCTGCTCGGCCTGCAGCCGCTCGACTACGACGTCGTGGCCGCCGACACGACCCTCATCATCCACGCCGCCTGGCCCGTGCACTTTGGCCTCTCGGTGTCCAGCTTCGAGCCGCACATTGCCGGCCTGCACAACCTGCTGCAGCTGTCGCTCGAGGTCCCGGCGCGGACGCCTGCCCGTGTCCTCTTTGCCAGCAGCATCGCGACCGCCTTCAACTACCCGCGCCCTGCCGACGGGTCGCCGGCCGATATCCCCGAGGGCCCGCTCGCGTTCTCCGACTCCGCGCCCATGGGCTACGCCCAGTCCAAACTTGCCGGCGAGCACGTGTGCGACGCGGCTGCACGCCAGGGCGCCAACGTCGCCGTGCTGCGCATCGGCCAGATCACGGGCGACACGGACATTGGCGTCTGGAACGACCGCGAGGCCATCCCTCTGCTCGTGCAGAGCGCCCTCGAGCTGCAGGCGCTGCCGCTGCTGAGCGGCGAGTCCGGCCGCTGCGAATGGACGCCCGTCGACATTGTCGCGTCCGCCTTTATCGAGATTGCCCAGGCCATGAAAGCGTCGCCGCCCGCCGCCACCAGTGACCGCCACGCACGCTACTACAACATCAACTCGCCACACGTGCTGTCGTGGAACGACGACGTGCTGCCCGCACTCAAGGCCGCTGGCCTGTCGTTTGAGAGCGTCACGCTCGATGCCTGGCTCGATCGTCTCCGCGCACGTGGCGACGAGCTCGGGCCCAAGGCTGCCGTGCGCCTGCCTGCCCTCAAGCTGACCGACCACTATGCCAACAGCTACGCCGACAGCAGCAAGGCCGGCATCCGCTTCGGCATTACGCGTGCCTGCCACGACAGCCCGACGCTCGCTGCCTGCCCCAACATTGCCGAGGCGAACCTGATTGGCAAGTACTTGGCCTCGTGGCTCAAGGGCTGGAACAAGTCGGCCTAGTCGTTTACTTTATGTGAGGCGTGAACTTGTAGATTGTTCCATGGTATAGTAGCTAGATTGTCCAATAACTTACCTTGACAGCGCCTGTGACAGATTCCATGTGACCAAAACCCAAGACGTTGGTATTGACTATGCCAAAAAACAGCCAACTGGTCGAAACAGCCAACTGGTCGAAACAACTGGTCGAAACAGCCAACTGGTCGAAACAAGACTACCGCCTCTTCTGCCGGCGCCGATGCTTCCGCAGGTTGAAAATGTGGTGCCGCTGGATCAACGACTTGACATAGTCCACAATCATGCTCCACATCATCACCAGGATCGTAAAGAAGATGACGGGCGCCGCAATCGTCCAGAAAAAGGGGATCCCGCGCTTCAGGTCCGCAAAGTTGTCAAAGTTCTGCCCAAAGTACCCCGTCAAAAAGGTCAGCGGCAGAAAGATAATGGTCACAGTCGTCAGCTGCTTCATGCTCTCGTTCTGGTTCGCCGAGATTGTGTTGAAGATGAGGTCAATCATGTTCTCCGCCTGGCTGCGGATCTGCTCCAGTGACTCTGTAATCAGCACGCAGTGGTCCAGCACGTCCGCCAGGTACACAAACGTCGTCGGTGAGATAATGACGCCCTTTTCGGGGTTCTGCAGGTCTGCCACCGCCACGGCCGCGTCCGTCTTGTGGTCGCGCAGCGTGTTGATCAGGTTCATCACAGGGTTGATGAAGCTCAGCACCTTGTTCATCTCCGTAATCGAAATGTACAGGCTCTTGGTGTGGTTCACGCTGGGGCGCGTCAGCACGTCCAGCTCCAAGTCGGCAATCACGTCTGCGTAGCACGCCGTCACCGGGATCGCCAGGTCGATAATCGCGTCCAGGATCGCCTGCGCCACCATCGACGCGTCGCACGAGATACGCAGGCTCGTGTCGGGCAGCCGCAGCCGCTTGAGGATCGGCTCCTCGACGTCCTGCCCCGACAGCTCAAAGAATGAAATGACCGTGTTGTCGGCCGTCACAAAAATGGACACCTGCTCGGCCGCCACCGCCAGCCCGCGCGAGCTCAGCGCGCTGTGGCTCTCCATAAAGTTGGTGCGCGCGTCGTTGGGCGACGCGTGGTACCGCTGCAGCGTGCGGAACTCGTTGATGCGCGCCACGTCCGTCACCTCCTGCGGCTCCAGGTACGTCTGCAGGTTGGCCTCGGCGCTCGTCGTCTGCTTCTCGCGCGCCTCGGCGCGGGCCCGGCCCGTCTCGAGGCTGCCTGCGTCAAGCGTGCCCGTCCGCCGGCCCCAGCGCTTGTTGCGGCCCAGCGCACTGCGGAGCGTCCCGGCAAGGCTGCGTCGTGACCGCCCCGAGCTGCTGCTGCGCACCGTCGCCCGGTCATTCCCATGCGTCTCCTCGTCGCTCGCGTCCGAGTCCGCTTGCAGCATCCGCCGCGCCTGAGCCCGGTCGTAGTGCACCAGCTTCTGCAGCGTCAGCACCATGAACGTGTGCGTGGGGTACCAGTCCGCCTTGGTCCGGTTGCGCGTATTGATCAGGTCCTCAATCGCCAGCCGGTGCAGTTTCTTGTAGTTGCCCAGCATCTGGATCACGTCCCAGCTCAGCCCGTTCACATTGATCCACCGGCACTTGATTCCTGGGGCCTGCGGCTGCGCCAGAAAGTCCGCCAGCGACGCATTGTCGAGCACCGCCGTCTGCATCTGCGCCTGGCTAAAGTCGACCACGGTGATCTCGCTCGGCGCCTTGAGGTGCGCCAGCGTCTCGCGCCCGCCGTCCGGCTTGCTCGTGTCGATGCCGGGCTCCAAGCCGGGCTGCCACCCGGGACGCACGTCGTAGTCGGCAAAGCTGTCCAGGTTGCGGAACGTCATGGCGCGCGTAAAGCGCCGGCGCACGCTCGGCGAGACGGGTGTCGGGCCGGGCGCCGTGGCGTTGGACACCCGCGGCGCAGCGTCGGGCGCCGACATGGGCCGTTCCTGCTCGGGGATGATGGATAGGACGGGGCGCATCGGTGCAGAACCGTCGTCGCCGGCGTGTTCGGGGCCAAGCGGGTGCTGGATGTGGTGCGATGTCGTCGGTGTCGTCGATGTCGTCGATGTCGGCGATGTCGGTGTGGCCGCAAATGCGGGAAACGGTTCGGCCTCGCTGTCAGGCGCCGTGACAGGAATGACCGTCTGCGTGTCCGAGTCAAACGACACCATGGCGGCAGTGACGTGTGCCAAGCGCGCAAGGCTGCTGGCGGCTGTCGATTTGGGGCAAGGCGCGAGGTCTCAAACCAGCGGCCGAGGGTATCGAGGAAACGCAGAAATCGGCGCACTTGGCGGGCAGCACGCAGCGAGAAGCAGCGAGTGACGACGGGCGACTCGCGAGCAGGCAAATGCAGACTAGGGCGGCAGGGTGCCCAATACTCCGTACTCCGTAAGATGCAATCGCGATGAAAGGTAGAAATGGAAAAAGGGGCTGGGCGTCAATGCTGCAAGATAGCGAGAGCGACGGGGCTGGCAGCTATCGGTGACCCCGTTCAGTGCGTATTTGACCACCGCCGCTGCCGTGTGCTGATTCTGTCGAGGGTGGTGGGATGCATTGTGTGAGCTGAAACGACGCGGCCTGTGTTGTGACGCAGCTGTGGCACGAGATGCTAGTACAGTTAGTGTTTTCAGTACACGATGTCGTATTCAGACTGCGATACACGGTACGTCAAGGTCGGCATACCGTGATTTTAGATTCAATAGAATGGCGATGGTCTCAAACGTCAGCCACACAACGAGATGCCTAAACACTGGTGGCAGTATAGATCCGGTGATGCAAATAAATGCACGTGACCTCGCGACAAGCCATTTCGCGTTCAGGGTCTACTTATGTGGGGCCTGCAAACGACTGGTTAATTGATTTCCGCGCGACGCGCCCTGCGTCACTCCTGGTTCAATCCCCGTTTGCAGCCGGCCGTCTGTGCATCTACCGCTCCGAGTGTGACACCCGATTCACTCTCCGAATTTGTTTGCCCGAACTTTCTTTCAAATCTTGTTCTGCATCTTGTTCTGCAACAGAGGACAAACTCTGCATCTGTCCGACCAACTCGTCTAGACCCCTCACATACATCAACTCGACAAAACGCACCACGACCACGAAAATGGGCAGCGTGTCCGAGATCCCGCCCCTTGTGGCTGGCGGCCTTGTTGATAGAGAGCTTGAAACCGAGCTGTCGCCAGAGGAGCTGATTCTCGCGGCCGAGGAGCGCCGCGCACGCAAGGCCAATGCGGTCGAGGAAGAGCGCCGCATCGCCGCCATGCGCCGCAAGAACAAGAAAAAGGCCCACTCAAAGGCCGAGCGCGAGGCCAAGGCCCGCGAGCTCGACGAGTTGCTGCGTCAGAGCGCCGCCTTTAGCGATATCCTGACCAAGAAGACCCAGGTCCTCGGCCGCGTCGGCTCTGGCTTCAACGACGACGGCTCCAACAAGGCCCTTGGCGACCACGACCTCGAGATGGCCGCACAGCCAAAGTGCCTCGTCGGCGGCACCATGCGCGACTACCAGCTCGAGGGCCTGACCTGGATGCTCGAGATCTGCCTGCAGAACATGAGCGGCATCCTGGCCGACGAGATGGGCCTTGGCAAGACCGTCCAGACCATCTCGCTGATCGCCTTGCTGCGCGAGCAGGAAAACTACCTGGGCCCGCATCTCATTGTCGGCCCGCTCAGCACGCTCAACAACTGGATCAACGAGTTCAAGCACTGGACGCCCTCCATTCCCGTCGTCATGTACCACGGCACGCCCCAGCAGCGCAAGGAGCTCTTCCAGTCCGAGATCCAGGGCAACTTGAAAAAGGGCCGCCCCACCGACAAGTTTCCCGTCGTGTGCACGAGCTACGAAATCATCCTCCGCGACCGCGCCGACCTGGCCAAAATCAACTGGGAGTTTATCATCATCGATGAGGGCCACCGCATGAAGAACTTTGACTCGAAGCTGTTCCGCGAGCTGCAGGCGTTCCGCTCCGCCACGCGCTTCCTGATCACCGGCACGCCGCTGCAGAACAACCTCAAGGAGCTGTGGTCGCTGCTCAACTTTCTCATGCCCAAGATCTTTACCGACTGGGAGGCCTTTAGCAGCTGGTTCGACTTTAGCAGCGACTTGCAGGACGAGGAGACGACGGCCGACTTTATCGAGGACCGCATGAAGCAGGACATTGTCAAGAAGATCCACACCGTGCTCCAGCCGCTTCTGCTGCGGCGCGTCAAGGCCGACGTTGCCAGCTACCTGCCCAAGAAGCGCGAGTACATTCTGTACGCGCCCATGACCAAGGAGCAGACAGACCTGTACAACGCCATCAACGACAAGACGGTCGACACACGCGCCTACCTCGAGGGCCGGGTCGCCGAGCGCATAACGGCTGCAAAGGCAGCCGAGTCGGAGCCCAAACCCGAGCCAGTAGCCGAGCTCAAGCCAGAGACAGTGGCAATGGCCAAGAAGCGGTCGTCGTCGCGTCTCAGCCAGTCCACGACTGTCGCCGGCGACGAAGATGACGAGAATGACAAGACGAAAGACGAACCCCAAGGTAGGCCGACACGATCAAGGCCGACACGCTCGCGGCCAGCCCAGGCGGAGGAGGTCAAAGCCGAAATCACAGTTCCTATCCGCAGCAGCCCGCGAGCAAAGAAGACGGCCGACGTTCCTGCCACGCCTGTAAGCATGGCCAAGAATGCGTTTGCGATGCTCATGGGCAGGGGCAAGGACAAGGGCAGCAAGCCAAGTGCTGATGTTCCCGTCGTCACCGTCGAGAAAGCACCGTCGCCACCCCAACCGACAAGGTCGACCGGCAAGACGCCCAACAGCAAACGCAAAGCGTCGCCAACCGAAGATGAGACGCCCTCCCACATGCCCAAGAGCAGCAAGTCCAGTCGACACTCCACCCCGTCGGGCAGCATCCGCTCGGTACGCACAACGTCGCGCGGTCGGCGCATCACGGGCAGCCGTTACGCCGAGGTCGACGCATCCGACGAGGATCTCATGTCAGACGACGAGTTTGAGGCCGCCCTCGCCAACGAGTACACCCAGGCGGACGGCGACACGTCCAATGATCCGTCCCTTGCGGGCCTGCAGGGCGCTGACCTCGAGCGCGTGCAGACGCTCGAGCTGGCCAAGCGCGAGATTGCCAACAAGAAGCTGGGCAACCCCTTGATGCAACTGCGCCTGGTGTGCAACTCGCCGCACAACTTTTACAACCCGTGGCAGGCCTCTGGGACGGGCGCCGACGACGAGGTGGCCGTCGACGAGTCGATTGTCACGGCGTCGGGCAAGATGTTGCTGCTCGACCGCCTGCTGCCGGCCCTGTTCCAGCGCGGCCACAAGGTGCTCATATTCTCGCAGTTCAAGACGCAGCTCGACCTGCTCGAGGCGTACTGTGCCGAGCTGCGTGGCTGGAACGTGTGCCGCATCGACGGGTCGGTCGCGCACGCGGACCGCCAGACACAGATTGACGGCTTTAACCGCGACCCTGAGCAGAAACTGTTTCTACTGTCGACGCGCGCCGGCGGCCAGGGCATCAACCTGGCGAGCGCCGACACGGTGATTCTCTACGACAGCGACTGGAACCCGCAGCAGGACCTGCAGGCTCAGGACCGCGCCCACCGCATCGGCCAGAAGAACCCCGTCGTGGTCTACCGTCTCGCGACCAAGGGTACCGTCGAGGAGGACCTGCTGCTGAGCGCCGACGCCAAGCGCCGCCTCGAGAAGCTCGTCATCAAAAAGGGCGGCTTCCGCACCAAGGCCGCCACGGTCGAGGACGAGGACGCCGAGGCGCTGCGCTCGCTGCTACTGCGCGACGGCCAGGTATACTCGCTGTCAGGCACCGACGGCCGTGAGGTGCTGAGCGACGCTGATATTGACGTGCTGTGCGACCGCAGCGACGCGGCGTATGCGGCGGCCGCGAGCGGCCACGGTGATGCCGACGCGTTCCGGGTCATTGAAACGGGCGCCAATGGCATTACCGAATCGTTCAAGAAGCAATAGCCGAGGGGTTGTTTTTGTAACGATTTATGACGTGATTTAGACGGAGTCTGCTTTTTTCTTGGTTGCATAATTCAAAGCTAGTACCCTCAGGTGCCATGTGTCATCATCGAACCGGTTCATCACAATTTAAATGCTCTTTTGTATTTTGTAGCACGCGACTCTTTCCACTGCCGTCGTCGCACAGGGAAACATGCAGGGGTGTGCCTGACGTGCGCTCGCGAAAAAAGACGACGTTGACTGTTGCGGCTGCACAGAAGAGAAAGCGACAGCAAACGGGCGGGACGCTGCGGGTGCGACTCCCAAACTCAGGAGGTGTTGGGCCTTGCAAGAGATGAGGTTGCGAGCTGCCCACGTGCGCAAAACAAGCATTCTGTTTTGACGCTCAGAAAGGCCCGCTATTCTCGTTTACAACCGGGGTCTAGCGTTATACGAAGAAGTCTAGTCCTGAAACGGATATAGCGGGTGTAAGTTGAGCAGGGGTATTGACGGCGTCCTCAAGCAGATTGAGCTGGTCCAGATGAAGGCCAACTGGCCAGTTTTTAAAAGGTAGCACTGACGCAAACTTTAGCATAAACGCACAACGGGTTCAGTACTCCGTATACACAGCAAGCTTCTCCCGAGACCCCAAGAACGCCGGCCGGCTTGTCAAAGACTTGTTTTGACGACGTGCCGCGGCTTGCACTTTTTGCACTGCTCCCTGTAGTGCAATACACCCTCGATTTCTACAGAACAAGCACTGGAGAGTATCAGAGCTCGCTGGCATGATTCTTCGTGTATCGTCGTGCATGTTGTATTGCCCAGTGGCTGCATCTGTTCACATTACCTTGCTAGGTCGGCCTGACTATTTCGTGCTCGAGCTGCCATCAAGAATCTATTCACATACGTTCAACTTTTATCTCGGCCAGTTCCAGCCACATTGGCTTTTGTCCTCTTCGTGCCCTGAATGACCCATCCATACCTCGTGGGCATCTTCGCTAGCTTGGTGTCCATGAAGAATACCGTCTTGGTTTCTTGAAGAGAAAGACTAAACCAGATAAGCAAAGCTTGGGACTAGCCTGACACGCCGTTGGACGTCAATAATCAATGATGGCCAGATTGGCTTCCCGCCCCTGGATTCGCTGGTGACGAGTAAATAATATCTAACGCGACCGCATGGTGTCTCGAGAACAGGCGAGCAAGAGGATAAACTCGCAAAGGGTCAATCGCCAGTGAAATTGTTAGGTTTACATCTGTATCATCTCGGGCTTTACTTTTCCACGCATCAACAGAGTCTGTTTCTCCACCTCGCCGTTGCGCGGTCATTCTTTTACTCTGTTCTGTCGGATGCGTTCGATTTTACTTTTTTGCTTCTCTTCTCTCGTTGGTCCACCACTGGCATCACCAAACATTATTCAAAAAACTCCACCGACCCAACCGACGCCACGATGGGCGTTGATGCCGAGGACTTGATTGTGCGGCCCTTCCGCGAGGTTGTCGAACGCGGCAACGAGGCCATTTCCAACGCCGACGACGCCGACACTGACGACAGCATCGAGCCGGATATCCGCAACGATCTCACCCGCCACGGCCGTTTGCTCGTGCGCGAAGGAGAACGTGCCCTCAAGCGTCTTCAGCCGCTCTGGTACGGACAGGTGGAAAAGTACGGCGACACGTTCAAGGACGCTATGCTGCAGCAGGACGACATTGAACGCCGCCGCCGCGAGATAGAGGACCTGCTGTACGACTTTGAAGACTACATCGAGGCACGCTCGTTTGACGCACACAAGTTCTCTGAACTGCAGGCAACAACGCGCGCCTTCGCCCTCGACGTCATCAACTGCATGCGCCGACTCCAGCTCGAGTCGCCCAAGCGTGCTACTCCCAAGGACGAGCGCAAGCCGAGGATGAGCATGTCGGAGACGATGGACAAGCTCGACAAGGTGGAAAAGATGGACAAGGGAGACAAGGCAGGAAAGAGCCTCTTTCCTCCGTTGCCTCCACTTCCAGCGGCAAGCGCGATCCCGCCCATGCCCCCGCTGCCACAGCTGCCGCCTTCCGTCCTGGGCGATGCACGGCGGTCACGTGCCTCCCCCAGCAAGCAGGCGCGCATGTCGGCGGCCACGACCATGACCATGGTGACGACCGTCACGAACTCGACAAGCACGACAGACGGCGACGACTCGATTGTTCCATCGTCTGTTTCCACGCCCGGCATGCGCCGCGCCAGCACAAAGAGCTCGGGCGCCACAAGTTTCACCGGCACCGACCGTTACCAGCTCTTCCATCACCCTGAAGATGGCCATGACGAAGCCAGCGTCGCGCCAGTGACGAACACGCTTGCCGGCAGCTCCGGCAGCTCCTATGCACCCTCGCACGGCCAGAGCGCACAGGCCCAGATGACACTGCCGTCGGCTACGATTCCACGCACGTCAGCCTGGGTGCGCAGCCACCAGCAACTCAAGTACGACTCGGCCAACGCCTCGACCAGCCTTGGTCTTGGCCCCGCGAGCCCTGGCCTGTCATCGCGCTTCAACTCGCTACACATTGACACGGCGTCGTCGTCGGCTCCCTCTACAGCCTCGGCCACGGCTTCATACCTGCCGTCGTCAGCACCCACGAGCTACACGTCGTCGCCCGTGATGCCCTTTTCAGCGCCGCCGCTCCCTGCTGATCTGGCGCTGCACGCCGAGAGGCTAAATGGACACCGCCAGAGAATCTCGTCGCAGAGCATCCAAGACTTTAAGCTTGCGCCGTCGCCGCCCGTGCCGTCCATCAGCATGACCCTGTCGTCCAAGTACCGGCCGCAGATCACGGAGGAGGACGAAGATGAGGAGCTCGATGACTCGGGTGCCATGATGGACAGCGAAATGGACGACGTCGAGGAGATGCTGCGGCTGCAGCACCAGTCGCGGCCCGGGTCGCGCATCAACAGCCGACGGCTCGACTGGAAGCCGCCTCGCGGGTCACCTAGCCCGGGTCCGGGCGTGGACCGGTTCGCCGGACTGGGCAGACTCGACGCAGCGCCGCACTCGTCTTCGTGTATGCAGTCGCCGCAGTCTATGCCCACAATGTCGAGCAGTGTAGTATCTGAGATGGGCGATACACGGGAGATCCGCGACTACGACCAGGACCACAATCTCGACAGCAACCACAGCCATGAGCACAACCTCGAGCGCAGCCACCGACGGACAGACAGCTACGACAGCGTACCGACCAGCCCGCCGGAAAAGCCGTTTACGCACAGTCTTCTGGTAGCCGATGATTCTCTAGCCAAGCTGACCAGGTCAAATTCGGTGGCCGACGATGCAGCGACCGTTGCGACAGGCACGTCGGAGATTTCGGCAACACGCAGCTTTGTGCGCGAGGCCGACTGCACCATCAGCCCCAAGAGCACGTTTCACCAGATGGGCGGTTTCTGCCGCGGCGCATCGCTGTTCCGGTCGGGCGGGCACTGGCAGGGCATCAAGCAGACGGGCGGTTACGTGGCGAACAAGCAGGCATTGATTGGCCGGTGTGTGGACTGCGGCTATGCACACAACTACGACGAGGTGCGCCTCGACATTGAACGCAAGCCCGAGGCGACATTCACCAAGGCGGGCGGCGCGCGCTTCCGGCTGCGGCTGCTCTACAAATCGCACATTAGCAACAACATCAACTCGGCACGCCAGGCAGAGAGCCGTTACGCGTGTGTCTTTTGCGTGCACGCGGGAGCGACGGTGCGCGAGGGCGACGCCACCGTGTTCACAACACCCGACCACCTGCTCTTGCACCTGGCTCGCCACCCCCAGCCGCTGCCGCTTGTGCCTGGCGTGACGGTTGTGTACGGCGAGCTGCCAGTGCCGGGGACGGCGGCCAACGGAGGCCCGAGCAGCAGTGTTAGCGCGAGCACAGACCCGCGCGAGAGCAACGACTTTGACCTGCACCTCGTGAGGCCGCCGCTTCCGACGCCAGTGCCGCCGACCGTTGGCCAGACTGCCGTCGCCACGGCCCTGCGCGAGCACATGTACCGCTGGGGTGGCAAGAAGCTGGCGCGTCCGCCCGGCTACACGGGCGACATGCTGCACTTTTTGGCGAACGCACGCATTGTGGGCGTCATGTTTCCGGAAAAGTGGGAGGGCAAGTGGTGCATGGGGGGGCACGACGGATTCGTGGGCGCGTTCCCCGCCAAGGCAGTCCAGATCGAGCCGCCGCGGCACAACGAAATGCCCATGGCCGGCAGCGACAGTGGCATGAGCGTCGTGGCGCGCTGGAAGTGGCGCCCCGACATTGCCGTCAAGGAGGCCAGCAAGGACCGCAAAAAGGACGAGCTCGTCGACCAAGGGACGTCGGCGTGGCTCACGTTTGACAAGGGCGAGACCATTTCCAACGTCAAGTGCCTGTACGCGGACCACTGGTGCTGGGCGGGCACCAACAGCAAGGGCCGGTTTGGCATGTTCCCGCAGTCGCACATCTTGACCAAGACGCTGCAGCAGGAGGCGCTGGCGCCGCTGCGGTCCGTCAAAACAAGCGGCTGGGGCGCCAAGAGCCTGTTCCGCGGTGCTTCGGGGCATGGCCGGGTGCGGCCTGTGAGCAGCAGCGCGGCGTCATCGTTAAGCAACAGCACTGGCCGGACGCGCTTTTCTTGATCGTAGTGGCGTCTGGTTTTTGGTTGTGTTGATGTGATTTTGGTATACTCATTAATTTTGAGACTTTTGGCCTGCTTTGTCGAGGTTCTTTATATAAAAAACTTTCAACGGGTGCTTGTGCTTGATAAATATATTAAATGTCTCCATAATCCTTGGCATTTTGTCCGACAGCATGAAGAGGATTACGTTCCTGGGGGCATTGCGCACTTCCTGCCTTCTCATCATCGTACAAGACAAAGGCGGCTGTGGTATTTTCTTAAGAATGAGAGCGTGAGAGAGCTCGGAGGATGGCTACGGAAAAGAGCAAGATACCGTGTCAATCGAGCTGTACTGGACGACCGACGTGTCTCAGACCTCCTTCCGTCCGTTGGATGTCTTACTGTTGGGTCCAGGGCAAGACAGCAGACACAAAGAAACCCCTGCGTTGGCCAACGCGACGGCCCTCAGCAGCCGTCCGAGCTCGCAGAGGTTCACAAAATGCGCCGGACCTGTCAAGTTTTCGTCTCCATACCTGCTTTGCACCGTGCAATCTTGTCAATGCGACGATCTTTTCTCCGTGGGTAGGGAGCAGGCACCATAAAATATGAATCCTGCAAATGCGTACGGATACTCTGTACTTAACCAAGATGGGAGATACCAGCCAAAGGATTTTCTCAGGACCCAACAGCCTCACAAGTATAATTTACTTACTCCGTAGTCTACAAAGTAGCGGCAACCCAAGTCTCGGCGCACGGTCTTGGGGAGCTTTGGCCATAAGCTCGAGCCACGTCCATACCTGGAGGCACCAGCACCAGACAGGGGCCGGACAGGTTGCGACGCGACTTTTCGCGATCCCTGTTTCTGGGCATCGCATACTCGACCGGCCATTATAAATTTATTAAAATATCTTTGGTATCTATATTTACTCCGTATTTGGCAATCTTAGACAGCACCGTCAAGTTTGATTACCGTGTTGACTCTGTGCTCAGTGACAAGTGACGGGTGCCAATATTCTCCGCAGCCAGGTTCATCCGAGTCCCAGCTCGAGTCCCGCTGTGCGTCGCGTCGCACAGGCAATCGAATACAACGGTGGCATCCGAGGCGTGATCGGGTCCTTGCAGGCCTTGTTACTTGTGAATAAATAAATGTATATCTCGTTTCAACATCAGTCGTTCCAAATGTGATAGTCGACCGTCGAAGAGGGCTTTGTTCGCTAGTTGGTGCACGACTCGCGCCGTGCCCATCACTGCTCTTCTCGCTCTTCTCGCTCTTCTCGTCGCCTGCCCATCTCCAATGTAAATATACAGAGTATTTCGTAGCTCGATCGCGTCCATGTCCGTGACGAGTCTTGCGAAAGCAATTTGCCATTCGTCACATTTTCGTTCTTTTTTCGCTCTCTCTTGGTCTGTCACAAAACCGCAGACCAACCAAAATGAGCGCATCCTCTTGCTCATCTCTCTTGCACCAGCTCAGGCTAGCCAGTGCCGATCGCCCACCACAGCCGCCCGCCCACTTGTCTTGTGCATGCGGAAGCGCCTGGCCTGCCCAGCTTGCCTACGGAGTATTTGAAATGGCAAGTGTAAATACGCCAGGCATGTTTTTTTGGATTATACGGAAGTGTTATTGACAGTCTTCATGATGTCGTTAACAAGTCGAGCGCCCAAACTGGAACAACGTCCTTGCCGCTCGACGTTGCAGCATCGAAAAGTGAGCTCTTGCATTCGGCGTCACATTGACCTTGAGAAATTGTTTGCGTCACTGTGCCTCTTGCGGTGTGCAATGTTGGCCGTGCCCAGCAGCCTTGGTGCCAGATTTTGATCACCTCTGCCCTGGTCGCCCGGGGTCCCGGGAGGATAAAGACTGCATATCTCAGGGGCCGAGTCAGGCCAGTGATTTGTCACGCCAGGTCCACGTTTGCCAGTTCTGTCACGCCAGGTCCACGTTTGCCAGTTCTGGTCGTGCAAACAGTTGAACGCTCTAATGCAATATGAGCTACCTGATGTACTCCGTACAGACTAGATTTACCAACGGGGCAATCACAAATTGGCAAACCCGGATGCAAAAGGGCAAAAGGCTGGTGATGACGCTCGCAATTGCGACTCGAGCTCGGCAACGCACAGGATCCGTGCGAGCAGGCCCGTGCTTTATATTTACGAAGTAAATATACGGGTAGTCTCTTTACTATCGTCAAAGCTGTCGGCTCATCATGGGCCTGCTTGCTGATCCGAATGGCAAGTAGAAATTAGGCGTCCAAGGAGGAGCAGTAGGAGCGAAAACAGAATTCTCCTGTCCATCACAAGGCGTTCCAAGACCCTGGGCCTTGCGGGAGCCGTATAAATATATTTACAGGAGTACTCGGTAAAAGAGTAAGTTTACAGAGTACGGAGTATTTATCTGGTTTGGTGACGAAGCTGGCATTTTCGGCCGGCCCTTGCCCCGTGACGAGCCTGTCTCGCTCTCGTCTCCTTTCTAGTTATAGTCTTATACTTCTATGCCATCCATCCCCGTGTCTTACATATTCTCTTGCTCCCTTGATTTCTTTTGTCCTTGGGCCGCCCTGCTTTCCACTGCACACGCCGATTTGCCTGCTACTTGTCGGGTCAGACTTTACTTGGACCTTGAGCACGACAGAACCGACAAACCTACATCGACACACCGGCTGCCATGGTCCTGCGACGCACAATCTTCCCGGGCGGCCTTTCGCCGGACCTTTTAAGCGGGTTCGACCTGTCGGACAAATCGTCGCTCCAGGTGCTGGTCATTGCCGTTTCGTGCGTCTGCATGGCCCTCATCGCCATCTCGGTCGGGCTGCGGCTCGTGGTGCGCCGCGTCTACTCTGCCCGCTTCTTCCTGGACGATGCCCTCATTGTGCTGGCGGCTATCCTCACACTGGTTGTCTGTTCGACGGTGCTCGTGGCGACCAAGCACGGCCTCGGCAAGCACGTATGGAACATGGACTCGACCACCATCATCGCTGAGCTGAAACTCCTCATTCAGCTCATGTTCGTCGCCAACATTGCTTACGCAGCCGCCATTGCCTTTACCAAGCTGTCCATCATTGCGTCGTACATGCACATCTTTGCGCCGCGCGGACACCTGCGCACGGCGCTGCTGGCCACCGGCGGCATCACGGTCGGCCTGGCCATCGCGTCGATCCCAGCCACAGTCTTTGAGTGCACGCCCGTCGCGGCCGCCTGGGCCATCACCGACACCAACGGGCGTGCCACCTGCTACCCCTTTGTGAACTTTCTGTACGCCAGCACCGCCATCAACGTCATGACGGACCTCATGCTCTGCATCGCCCCGATCCCGCTCTTCTGGGCGCTACAGCTGCCGCGGCGCCAAAAGGTGATAGTCTCGGTCCTCTTCTTCCTCGGCGGCTTTGCCTGCATCGCGTCCATTGTGCGCCTGGCCTACCTGCACCTGCTCGCGGCGCCCATCGACGTCACGTGGGTGCTTGTGCCCTGCGTCATGTGGTCCGTTGCCGAGTGCACCATTGGCATCGTGTGCGTCTCGCTGCCGCCGCTGCGCCCGCTTCTCGCGCGCATCCTGCCCAGCATCTTCCGTGGGCCCCAGCTGTACGACCGCCGCACGCACCAGGGCGTATTTGCCGGCTTCGACATCAACGGGGGCACGCCCGTCGTCGGCACAACCATGGCCGACCGCACGCCGGGCACGACCGTCAGCAAGCGCCTGTCGGGCGCGTTCCCGGCATCGGTTTCGCCGCTCCAGCTGAGCACCAAGTCCAAGTGCAAGAACAGCACCCACACCGACGTGCTGCACATGTTCCCCAAGCCCGGCACCGGCTGCGGGGCCGCGCCGTCCGTTCCGTCTCTCGCGCCGACGGACAAGGAGCCCTTCGACAAGGACAGCGACTCGTCGACGATTATCGACAGCGCCCCGTCTGGCGTTTCGAGGCCCGCGTCGGCCGCCGCGCCGTCCGTGTCGCACTCCTTGCTGCTGCCCGACCCGGCAGTGCAGCTGCGGCAGCTCCAGGAGCTGCAAAACTCCAACCGCCTGTCGCATACCGTGAGCGAGGCCGAGATGGGCTTGATCCGGGTACCGACAGGCGCCTCAAATGCCACGCGGCCCGACTCGCGCGACCGCCTGGATGCCGCATGGGACCAGAGGTAATCGTTTCTTTCTTTCTGTTTTGCCTTTGTGCATATTGGGCCACGGTGTTTTGGTATATCCCGGATTCGTTTCAAACTGCCGTTCCTTTCAATCTATTTCATTCTCGGCAAATGGTGAAGCACGTAATTGTCCACGTGCCACAAGACTAGTACTACGTCAATGTCACATTATTTACTATCTGACCACGCCTCTGACGCCTCTGACGTCGCTTTCGCTTACCCGTACTTCAAGGCCGTAATCGGTGGTTGAGTTATGCAAGATAGCGTCGCGATAGCATCGCTAGCTATCGTTATTTTAGACCGGCTGAATGAGCACGTTAAAATTCAGTATACGCAGCCCTCCACCAATCAAGTACGGTTCCGTGGTCTAGTTGGTTACGACGTTTGCTTCACACGCAAAAGGTCCTGGGTTCGAGCCCCAGCGGAATCATTTTTTTGTTACA
Organism: Ophiostoma populinum; assembly: GCA_029298855.1. Lineage (NCBI taxonomy): Eukaryota > Fungi > Ascomycota > Sordariomycetes > Ophiostomatales > Ophiostomataceae > Ophiostoma > Ophiostoma populinum. Next base: position 2,624,796 of record JANSLU010000014.1, on the reverse strand, counting down.
ACCACAACTAAATACCTCAAATGGTGTAAATATATTTTTACAAAAACAATTTAAGCTTACTGATTGATAACGGTTTGGTTTTTTCCAGGTGTCATCACGTGCCTCGGCATCCGTCGTATTTGGACTCGGGCCACACTACGGGCCAATCAGATAGCCACGCCCAGTCTTGGGGTCCACAAACGTACGCTGTGGCTCTCTAGTGGCCAATGGAACACAGTTTCTGGATCTGATAAGATGGGGCCGTTGCGTTTTCGGCCCACGACTTAGATCCCGTTTTCGCGCCTCTTGTGTGCACGCGCCTCGTATTGCCCTCTGATCGCTGCCAGCTTCTGATTCTGGCAAGCGGCGACACGCAAGAGGGTCGCAAGAGGGGAAAGTCCGCCTAAATTTTTTATCAGATCAAACCTGCACGCCATGCGCCGCGAATAGACAGGCTCTGCCGAGACCCATGAGCGAATAGGGCGCTGCAGCCTGCCCCTCGGTTGTTTCTTCGACCCTTCAACTGCGCCCTGCCTGCCTGCTTACGCTTATGCTTACTGCCCATTCGGCTCTGTTCCTGGCTGCAGGGGTCGACGCCGGTCCTTCCTCTCTGCGATTTCCCAATCTTCATGCTGCACCGTCGTCGATTCTTCATCATTCCTCATTCGTCGCTTCTTCGTCTTCCTCGCGAACCAACTAGTTCTGAACGGATCAGCCTGGCCTACAGCTAGCCATGGATACCTGCTAGTTCTCGACTGCCACTTGACTGTCGCGACGTATCACTTTGTCCATCTGGCAGCACGGGTCTTTCGGGTCCGTCTTTCGGGTCCGTCTTCGACGGCAATCTCTACCATGGGCCGCACGACTAGCAGCCCGTTGTGCGCCGGGCCTGCCTCGGCCGTCGCCCTCGCCGCGTCGCTCGTGCAGTCTGTGCGCGCGCATGGCGGTGAGGACCATGGCGGCGCCGTCCCGGAAAAGTCTGCGGCCGAAGAGCACGCAGCCAACGTCGCTGCCGCGCTGGCCGCCTCCAACACAACCGACATGTTTACGATTGGCTACATCCCCTTTGGCCAGCCGCCGCCCATTGTGCGCGACGACCCCGACATGTGCTTCAACGGCTGCAACACGGCCCTACGTGGCCCCGCGTACGCCGACGTCGCTCCCGAGGCCAGCTTCCTCTACAAGCAGTGCCACAGCCGCCTGATGCAGACGTCCATCTTTTTGTGCCTGCGCGCCAACTGCTACGACGCGCATGCGGCGCCCGGCGAGTACGACCTGGCCTCGCTGGCCGGCGTCGTGCGCCTCAACGACACGTGCTCGCAGTACATGGACACGCCGCTGCCTTCGGTGGCCGCCATCCTCGACGGCTACACGGACGACGTCGTGGTCCGCCTGCGCCGCCTGCAGCGCTACGAGTCGGACCCCACGACCAACCTGACGGCGCCCGTCGTCACGTCCGAGCAGTTGTACGAGAACTCGTACGACACGCTCGCGTCGTGGCAGTACGTGCACCACCACCACCTCGGCTACGCCCACCTCATGTTCTTCTTCTGGATGGCTGTCGTCCTCTTTGGCACGTTCGCCCGCCTCGGGTCGTTTCTTGTCCGTCGCGTGCAGCGCGCGCGCCGGCGGTGGCGCGGGTCGTTGTCGGTCCCAGGACGGGGCCGCGGCCTCTATGCGCGGCTGAGCGACGACGCGCTGGCTGCTGCGAGTGTCGCAGACGCCGACCAGGAAGAGCGCCTCTTTGACGTCAACATTGACCAAGCCGACTCGGCCGTGGTGCCGGAGGCGGAGAGCACGCTGCAGCGTATCCTGAGCCGGCCCAACGTCTGGCTGCAGCGCTATGTCGTGCTGCCGGCTACGTTTGGCTTCAAGTGCGCTCAGGACTTTGGCTGGTACACGGTGCCCCCGCGCGTCCAGACGCTCACCATCACGGCCTTTGCCATGATCAACGTCTACGCCTGCTTCACCGGCTACCGCGTCTTCACCGGCAACATGTGGTGGCCCCAGATCTCGCGCCAGTACTACCGCTACGTCTCAGACCGCACCGGCATTCTGTCGTTTGTCAACTTCCCGCTCATCTGGCTCTTTGGCATGCGCAACAACTTTCTGCTGTGGCTGACCGGCTGGGACTTTGGCACCTACAACAACTTCCACCGCTGGATCGCGCGCGTCGCCACCGTCCAGGCCATTGTGCACTCCATCGGCTACACCATTCTCGTCTGCCTCGATGGCGGCTGGCACGAGTTTCTCGTCTGGTGGCAGCTATTTTGGTGGTGGACCGGCGGCGTCGCGACCATCCTCATGTCGCTGCTGCTCGGTCTGTCGGCCTTTTGGATGCGCCGCCACGTCTACGAGCTGTTCCTCATCATCCACATTGTCTTTTCCATCTTCATCCTCCTCGGCATGGTCGGCCACGTGTCCATCTTCCGCGGTACCTACGACATGTTCTGGCGCGTGCCCGCCTACATCTGGATCCTCGACCGCGTCATGCGCGTCACCCGCGTGCTCGCCTTCAACCCCCTCTTCTGGCGCACCAAGGCCAAGGTGTCCTACGACCCCAATTCCAACATTGTGCGCCTCGCTGTGCCCTACTCGAGCAGCCTCTACACGCCCCAGCCCGGCACCTACTACTACCTACACGTGCTCAACGACAAGCGTTTCTGGGAAAGCCATCCGTTCACCGTGGCCACCGTCGCCTCTCCCAGCAGCGGCTCGCTGGCGTTTGCAGAGGGCAAGGCCAGAAAGACGGCTGCCCTCGAGTTGGCCGACACACTGCCGCCGCCAACCGGCTCCGAGTCGCACACCACCACCGACGACTCGCCCTACACACCGGTCGACCCCCAGCACAAGTCGACCGGTCTGCTGCGCGGCACGACCTACGGCATCAACCAGTCGTACGACAAGCTGCAGTGTTCAAAAGACTCGGAGGACGGCAATGGCGAAACCGGCGACGACGACGATAAAAACCACGAGTCGCCTAGGCCCTCGACTAGTGACTCTGCCTTGTCTGTCACATCGGCCCTTTCTGCCATATCTGTGCCTCCGTCTACACCAGCCCACGCGGCCGATGCCCTCACGTTCCTCATCCGCCCCTATGACGGTTTCACGGCCCGGCTTCGCGACCGTGCGGCGGGCACTACCGGTGACAAGCCCGCCTTCACGCGTCTGGCCAGCGACGACTCGACCGCTGCCGATGCCCTCGACTCGGCCCAGGCACCGCCTGCTACGGTGCGTGTCCTTGTTGACGGCCCGTACGGCCACGCCCACCGCTTTGACGACGGCTCCTACGGGTCGGCCCTGTTCATCGTTGGCGGCAGCGGGATCGTCGTACCCATGTCACACCTCACCGGCATTGGCCACGACCGCATGGCTGCCGGCTTCACCTCCAAGGAGGATCCCAACCGTCTGCGCTCCGTCCACATCGTCTGGGCCGTGCGCGAGGCCGAGTTCGCCGCCGGTGTCCTGCGCGAGGACCTGCACAGCATCTTTGACGCCCAGCACCTGACCGGCGTGCGTGTGTCGCTCGACATTTACGTCACGCGTGGCGACACCGAGTCCGTCCTGGCCAGTCTCGGCATCGACCAGGTCCGTGTCTTCAGCGGGCGGCCCGACGTGCGCGGCGAGATCGCCTGTGCATCGAATCGCGACACGGCGCGCGGTCGCGTTGCTGTCGTGGCCTGCGGCCCAGGCCGGATGGCCGATGAGGCACGTCGCGCTGTCGTCGACCTCATTGGTCGCCGTGGCACCGCCAGCGACATCGAGTATGTCGAGGAGAGCTTTCAGTGGTAGTCTATTTTTGGCATATAGAGCGAGCACTTTTATTTCAGTCAGAGCACAATGATACATGATTCACAAGCACACCTGTTGCCGGTGATGCGATGTTGAGCGGTGGTGAAGGACAAGGTGGAGTTGCAGGTACGCCTACTTGGGCCATGTTTGGGAAGAATCTCACAAAAGTAGGGCCCCTTGGCCTAATGGTAAGGTGTTGCTTTCCGATGGCAAAGATTCTGGGTTCGAGTCCCAGGGGGGTCGTATTTTTGTTTTTTGTCTTCTTGTCTTCTTCCAGTACGTGCATATACTTGAAGCGATACACAACATTATTGTTTTGCCTTTCAATTGACATAGTAGACTGCTTATTGACTCACTTTTTGTTAAAAGTGAAACGGTCATTGACGATCCCTTGCGGGTTGAGTATATTCTTGTGTCACGTGACCTTGGAGCCAATCAAACGCGCTTCGCAGCCCCACTGCAACAGGCAGCGCGACGGACCGCCTCCCTACGTTCCCAGTCACGATCTGATCAAAGCCGGCCACAAACCAGCGCACCGCCTCGCCACGCCCTTTGCTGCATTTATTACCAGGCCGTATCCGAAACACCGACTGCCATTTACCCTTGCCGCGGCATTTATTACCATACCGCCTCGACACCGGCCGCCTTGTATAGCGAGCCGTGAGGCCACCGATCATATGCGCCAGCGGTTGCTTGGGCCAGGACTCGACAAGGAACTCCAAAACCATCGCCGCAGCCATTTGCAATGATCTGAGATACTCTTGACACCTCGCGACGAGCAAATACCACCCGTGGAACACTCCCCCGATCCCGCGACGCGCGCGCGTCCCGTCGCAGCCATGCCAGCCATTACCGCCCGCCCGGCCGACGACAAGCGCGACTTCAAGACCCTCGACGAGGTCGACTGGAAGCGCACCGCCAACGAAGATGACCAGGCCATCATGAACCTGCTGGCCGGCAGCCAGCAGGGCACCGAGGGCGGCGGTCTTCCTGCCGACCTGCTCAACATGAAGTTCAGCCAAGAGGGCAAAGCCGACGACGCCGAGGACTTTGAAGACATCAGCGACGACGACCTGCCCGACGAAGAAGATGTCGGCGCGCCCAAGACCGACGGAAAGGACGGAAAGGCCGGAAAGGACGCTCCCGATGCCTTTGGCGACGCCATGGATGAGACAGACGACCTGTTTGGCGACCACGCCTTCGACGACGTCTTCCGCATGTCGCCTGAGCCCTTTGAGAGCGATGCAGACAAGGGCGGCAATGCCGGCGACGCCATGGACGACGGGACTAGTGATCTTGCCGGTGTGCGCTCTCCGTCGCCTGAAGCCAGCGATCCGTTTGCCGTCACCGACAGCGACCGCGCCCTCAACTTCCCCGAAGACTACGGCCACGATAACACGAACCAGGATCCCGACATCCCTCCTGTCGCCGAGAATCTGGTTGACCTCGTCAAGATGGCTTTCCCAACATTCGAAAAGGGCAAGATTCTCAACTTCAACGAGCAGCTTGCGCCGAAGCCACTCTACTTTTCCGAAAAGAAGCCATTGAGGCCACCAAAGCCGCTTGTGCCGACCAAGCTCAGCCTTGAGTTTGAGGCGGACCAGGAAAAACTGTTTCGCTTTTCTGGTACGGCGCAGCCGACGGTTCAGCAAAAAATCAACAGTGCTGCAGCGCAAGGTTTCGTCTCGCTTCTCAAGCCGGAGGTCACGGCTAAGGATAGTGGCAACATTTTCCGTGATTCATTCGACGAGGACGACGACGACGATGCCCCTATTGGCGGCTTCCGCCTCAAAGACATTGCTATAGCGTGTGTGGACTGGAGCGAGATGATCGACCCGCCGACACCGCCCAGCGATGAAGTCACGGCCGCAGCTCTGACCAAGGCCAAGAAGATCAAGCGCGAGATCGAAGAGGATGACGAGTGGGACCGCGAGATCCTGGGCACGCAAGAGCCCAAGCGTCGCCGTATCATTACCGAAACTGGCCTGCCCGCACTACCACGGTACGCAGCACCGAGCTTCGACGCCTTTGAGGAAGCCACGGCTCGGGCAGCCAAGCGCGTCTATCTGGACATGTCAGACCACCGGCTGCTGCTCGACGACGGCGAGAACGACCGTGAGTCAAAGCGCGCCAAGTTGGCTGCACAGAAGCGCCTGCCCAACGGCCGTCTGGTCCGCGACCTGGCTGCGCGCTTCAACTACTCCAACGACCAGGCCTACGACATGCTCAAGGAGAACCACCAGCACCGCGTGCGCGCGCAACACACCAACGTGCAGGTCGAGCACAGTCTGCCTGCCATGAAGCTGCTCTGGCCGTACTATGCGATTACGAGGTATGGCCCTGAACCTCACGACTACCACCGGCCACAGCTCAAGGTCAACCGCGGCATCGGCCTGCCCGTCAAGTTCCAGAAGCTGCAAAAGGTTGCCAAGCGTGACTGGAAGTTCAAGAAGATCCCCGAAATCTTTGCCAAGTCCAAGGACCTCTCGCTCGGCGACAACTCGACGGCCGTACTGTTTGAATACTGTGAGGAGATTCCCACAGTGCTGTCCAACTTTGGCATGGGCAACAAAATCATCAACTACTACCGCCGCAAGGCCAGGGGCGACGAAGAGAAGCCACCAAAGCCTGATTATGGCGAGCTGTCGTTTTTGCTGCCCGAGGACAAGTCGCCATTTTCCAACTTTGGTACCGTCGATCCCGGCGAGGTGGTGCCGACGCTGCACAACCCCATGTTCCACGCGCCCATTTTCAAGCACTCGGCACGCCCGACCGACTTTTTGTTTGGCCGCACCCACACCAGCCAGAATGGTACGCAGTATTATCTGCGCAAGATTGACCAGCTCTTTGTCGTCGGCCAGACGTTCCCGCTCGCCGAGGTGCCGGGCCCGCACTCGCGCAAGGTCACGTCTCTTAGCAAGAACCGGCTCAAGATGGTTGCGTACCGCTTGATTGCCAAGAACGGCTCAGTCTCGCTGTCTGACATCACGGCGCACGTCCGCGACTCCAATGACGCGCAGAATCGCCAAAAGCTCAAAGAGTTTTTGCACTATGAAAAGGAGACCAAGACATGGGGCCTTAAGCCGTCGGAGCAGCCCATAGATCTTGCCGCTATCAACAGCATGATCAAGCCCGACGAGGTGTGTCTGCACGACGCCATGCAGGTGGGCCAGAACGAACTGGCGCAGAATGGTTACCAGCTGGACGACAATGCGACGCTCGACGACGTGGACGAGGAGAATGACAAAGAGGGCCTCGCACAGAACATGGTGCCGTGGAAGACGACCAAGTCGTTTATCGACGCGTGCGCGGGCAAGGCGATGCTCCAGCTGCACGGCGCGGGCGACCCGACGGGCCGCGGTCTTGGATTCAGTTTTATCAGAACTTCAATGAAGGGCGGCTTCATGGGCGCCATTCACGGCCCTGCGGCCACCTCCGCCGACGCTATGGAACGCGAGCGGAAGGCCAACAACGGGCACATGTACAACGTCAAGAAGCAGGAGGCGCTGTACAACGACGCGATCCGGAAGATCTGGACGTCCCAGCGCGCTACCCTGCAGGATGACGAGGCGCACGACGATGAGGACGTGCAGCCCCAGGATGACGAGGACGACCGCTTCAACGGGGCCAAGGAAGCCCCAACGCCGGCAGCTCACCACTCTTTGGACGATAGCGTCAGCCAGCTAAGCAAGCCCAGCATGTCGATGGCGCCCGAGAAGCGCAAGCTCCGTATCACGCGCACGTACAAGGACCCCAAGACGGGACACATGACCACCAAGACGGAGATTGTGCACGACCCGGGCGTCATCTCGCAGTACATGCGGCAACGCGCAGCGCTCGACATGGAGAAGATTGACCCGTACTCGGTAAAGCCGACGGGCAACCTGGACTACGACCGTGTGCTGATGCAGCGGCTGGAGACGGAAGAGGCACGCCTGAATCGCAACAAAGAGCGGCGGCACGCGCGCGAGAAGCAAAAGGCGATGCAGCAGCAGATCCACGGCGTGCAAGAGGGCGATACGGAGGTCCCAGCGCCGTCGATTGAGCGCGGGGGCACGACCCGTAAGTGCGCCAACTGCGGTCTACAGGGCCACATCAAGACAAACAAGAAGCTATGCCCAATGCTCAACGGCATGTGGAAGAACGAGAAGAACGCTGAGGGCGGCGGTTTTGGTGTCTATACCAACGATGACGCTGCCGGGCCCAGTTGATCTCGGCTTTTTACTTCAATTACTTCAAGTTTTTTCGTTTCTCTTTGTACTACAGCCTTGCTTTTCTTATATCTACTTTCGCCATCCATTCTGGGTGTGCATAGAATCATTCTGGGTCACGGAAGGGCGAGCAACCAGCTCGGGCGTTTTGGGTGTCAAAAGGACGGCCTGCTTTCCTTGCTATTTTTAATCCTATCGATTTTGATTCTCGATGTCTCTAGGACCGTTGGTGAAGTGTGCTTCTCGCCGACGTACATGTCCCGACGCTTTGCAAATGCTGATAACAGCCGCAGGGGCTGTACTGTTCTGCTGTTGTCTTGCTATCACGCATTGTGGATGCTGAGTTTTGCTGACGCCCCTGTTGAGCTCGAGCCTAGTACTACTCGACACGGAAGGATGTAGTGTGCACCAATCAGTCACTGCATATAGCCGTCTCGATCTTCACCTTACCCGTCACCGTGGTCTGAAACTTCCAGCAAGACTCTGCGCGCTGTAAATATTTATGGTAGCTTGTGTAATTGCAGATACGCTAGCGGCTGGTTGGTGATGAGATGACGCGGCGGCGTGGCCAACCACATCGAAAAGGTTGCAAGCGAGTGCCACGACCCCCCATATGCACAACGCACGTGAAGCTTTGATGCTACTGGAATCGCACTTTACAGTCGTAGCTATCGTAAATGGTAGCAAAGTAGAAAACAAGGGCGGATAAAAATAACCCGTGCTACGGACAAACGAGCAAGACGACCGAACAGGCATGAGGTCCTGGTGTGCTGGGATCGCAGCCCCGTTCGATGCCAACCTTACACTTCTCAAGACACTGGCAAGTGAGCGCCGAGTGCGGAAGAACACCCAAGACGGGATGCGTAGCCGAGAACAAAAGCAAAAGCAGACCGACAGTTGCCTCTCGTGATCAACGGTTGTCGTTCGATATCAGCCACACGGCCAGGCACAAAAGATAAAAATAGAACAGCGCAGGGCTGGTTAATGACCGGCGCGGAACAGCGCCCAATCGATGCATGGGGCAGCCTTTTCAGCCGTCAGAGCGGCACCGCGCACGCTAATTTGACGAGACGGGATGCAGCATTTGGCAAGAGCGCATCTCGTGTATGTAGCCGCACGCATGGCGCATACTCACCGTCTAGGTGCCAAGCCAAAAAGGCTTCAGATATGGAGACTCCGTCTGTGCTCCCGAGCGGTCAACCTTTCGACTTTGATGCACGCCGGTACACTGCCACAATAGTCAGAAAAAGGAATCAAGGATATGATGGTTGACTAGCACGAGCATGCATGGTGCTTGCCTATTTGGGTCGTGACTCAGCGTCCGGCTTTTCTTTGATTGGTCAAAAATGAGGCTGTGGGCATCACGGCGCCTATTTTCCCCATCACGCGTGGTGGGTCTGCTGCGCAGCTGGCAAGCTCAGTTGTAAGGTGGACCAGGGTCTGGCATACCGCATCCAATTGGTCATCTGATAGAGAGATGGGGTATATGATTTAATTTATCTGCTAGAATAAACTATTATAAACCCCGAGATGGCGGGCGATGCTATTTTTAGATCTGAGAACATTGCTGGCGTTGCACCGTAAATCTAATACGGCTGCAGGTCGGCCTCTCGAAGCTCGACTCTGGTGAACAACAGTCGCTATTGTCTTGGCCGATGGCACGTTGGCAAAGTAAATAGAATATGTCAAAAGCACTGGATGACGAGTTCAACCACATTGCCTCGAAGAACAAGACATGCAATCAGTTTCAGCATCTTGGAGTGTTTTTGAAGTTGCTCTGCCGCTGTATATTTATTCGGCCTAGTTTGTGCGCACTATATTGTACCCATGTACTGTATGGCTGGCCTTTGTTGCTGGGCCCAGTATCAAGGTATCAAAGTGTATTTGAGATGGATTGTGCGTGTGCATGGTGTAGTCTGAGCTGATGCCCGCAGTCGAGTCGAGGTATGGCTCTAATTTGCTGTGTGGCAAGGGTTTCCGCAGACGCACATCGCCAACGGCGGCTGTGCTTGAGCTCGCGTTTTGAAACACTGTAATGGGCACCCTCTCAGCTGTAAATATAGACGTGCATTTCCAGTGTGCTTTGCAGTCTCACCTGCATCGGCGGCTTAATGATCTTTGCAAAGGCTGTGCCTTGATTGCAATCCAACCAGTCTTTACTAGCTTCGTTTGCATAATTTTAAAAATCGATACTGGTTTTCTCAGTCTAGTCGGCCACAGTTTTGAGGAGTTCAAAATTTATTTCAAAAGTATAGTAAACTTACAGCGCCATTACAGAAGCGTAAAGTATGCCATGTTGCCCGAGTCACCTGACCAAAAAAGCATCGTGCCTGCATTGAGGTTTGGCGTAGCGTTCAACCACACGTGCCCATACACCAGAGGCTTTTCAACGTGGCTATGCTATAGTATCCCAGTCCTTGTGTTTCGTTTTGTTTCTCGGGCATGTGCGGCCTGCCTTGCCATGTGATGAATGGGCTTGCCTTGGGTCCTCTCACGCAATGTTGCACCCAATGCCAGCCATATGCATCTTGACGTAAGCTGTTATGCGATTCGAAAGGTTGCTTATGCACAGCCCGACTAGATGCAGTTTTGGCCACGTCTGGCGGCTATTGTCTGCACCCTTCGGAAACGGATGGCGGATTTCATCGATACCCCCACAACTGTGTGGATGTAAGTATATTGTTGATGTAGGGTTCACGTCGAGCCCAGGAACAAGCTCTCTGCCTCTTCGTTTTGTTCTTCCGTACGTACAAATCCGTGCAGCAATTTCAGACGAGTATGCCACTCATCCTTCCGGATTTAAAGTTCGTGTGTGGCACCTGCCGTCGCTGTAGCTGGCGTTTTGGCGGCCCCGCAATGCTGTGCTTTTGGTAGCAATGACTGCTCAACATGCTCTGGTTCCAGGTCGCTCTTTCCAGCACAACCACTCCGCGATTCTACATTGCGGCTCGTTCTTCCGTCACGAAAGCATTCGTCCCTTTTCCGTTTTCTTTCGTTTTACTCTCATTCTCGACACCGATCTGATTCTAGAAGTCTGCATCTCTTCCCTTCTCAGCGCCACCTATTGCATCACAGCAACCACTGTCATTACCCAATTTTGACTGTTGCTTGGGTCTTTAGCCGCGCCGCATTCACGACCATTGTATATCCATCAGTACCGTTTCGCCTAACGCGTCTTCCACTCCGTACTCCGTACATGCTTCTCACTCAAGTTCTGCCTTGTTCCTTTTGGCCAAGGCCGGTGCCATCCTGCCCCATTTAATTATAAATATACGCTGCCGTGGTAAATACATCACAAACCGTCCTCGACACTAGCTCTCAGCGCCCTCGAAAACTTGTGCAACGCGACTGCAATCGCAGCCTTGCTGTTATCAGCACAACAAGACCTTGCGCTTTGCAAACACCGCCGACGCTGTGCCCCGTGGCGCCCGACGGTCAACCTGTCACCTAAACTTGAACCGCCAAATGCTCAAACTTGGCTTGGCCCCAGACGCCTAAATATACTTTGGCTATAAACTTCTGTCGCGATTGTCTTGAGCCCCAGAGCCTCGTGCCAAGCCTCCTCTTTATATTTCCAACCGCCAGGGTAACCTTGGGGCGTAAGCATCAGGATTCGGCCCTGCCAATTACGTCTACATTACCGCAACAACCCGCTAGGATTGAGCGGAAAAGGAAGCGACCAGACGAAAAGAGAGAGCGACCAGCGCCGCCAATGCGTCAACGCACTCTAATCCGCGGTCCTTATTTCATAGACATCAAACGGCTAGGCCCACTGAAGAGTGTCTGTGGACAGGCCTGGCGTACCCCAAATCTCTTAAATCTCTTACTGCATCTGCTTCACTCTGGGCTCGATCTGTAAAAATTACAAAGCTTTCGGCCCGCTTCAGAACCCCAAGCACTACCGCCAGCTCTGAAGTAGGACGCAGCCCGTTTCGTGCTCATCGTTTCGCGTAAATATACTGTTGGCGGCTTCCCTGTTCTGTCTTCTTCGTGTCCATTCGCTGCCCTTGTCCCGTCTCGGGTTAGCTCCAGCTTCGCGTTGACCTCCGTCTCCACCTACCCGTCATTTCTTTTTTTCTTTTTCAATACTCTTGGTCAATTTCCTCCTCACTCCGCTGCACGAATCTGCACCGCGCCAGCAGCCTGTCCCTGGCGTTTCATAATCGTATCCCAGCGCAGCAGTGCGCTGAAGAACGATTCGTGCATTCCATTCCCCTCGACTGTTCTCTTTTCCACACGACTCCGTACGGGCCGGTCTCCATCTGGTTGTACGGAGTATACGGAATATACGGATACAGCGCTGCTAACAGTCCGCCGCTACGTTGCGCTACAGTGTCTACAGGATAATTCCAGTTGTCTCTCCTCCCCGTCCTCCATCCCCACCCCATTTCTTATTTCTTTTGCCTTTCCTGTGCTTTTCTTTCCGCGACCTAAAAAAAGAACACAGCCTGCACCCTTTCAACGGTTCGAAGTCCAGACATTCTCGTCCTAGCCTTTCAGCCCTTCTACCGCTACTCCTCCTTGTCGACCGCGCCTATATCTACAGTACCCGGCATTCCAGTCGCGCGCTTCCCTCGCTCGCCTGTTGGATTGCACTCGGCCGCATTTTTGATCCTGCCCTTTCCGCCCAGGCATCCCCTTTTGTCTTTCGCGACACGACACGCACGACACGCACGACACCACACGACTGGCATCGACCCTCGACCGCCTCGAAACTCAACTCGACCGCCTGGCCTGCATCAAAGCATTGCGCAATCTTTCCTCGCCGATTGTCGCAAGCCCGCCCTGATCGTTTGCCTGGCGCTGTCGCCGCGATTGCTGCCCCAAATTCCCGAAAATTCCCGCCGATCTCTAATTGCGAGTCTCTTGCAAGCCCGCTTGCACCATGGGTCGCAGAAAGATTGAGATCAAGCCTATCAAGGATGACCGGAACCGCTCAGTGTAAGTCGCGCGCGCCCTTGCTGCTGTCGCGATGCCGTGCTAACCTGCGCAGAACGTTTCTGAAGCGGAAGGGTGGTCTCTTTAAGAAGGCACATGAGCTCAGCGTCCTTTGCTCCGTCGACGTGGCTGTCATCATCTTTGGCAGCAACAAGAAGCTGTATGAGTACTCTTCGATTGATATGCCCGAGCTGCTACATCGCTACTCCTATCACGGCGGCCTCAGCGAGCACAAAGGCCCCAACGACTTTAACGAAGGCGATTCGGACGACGATGCTGATGGCACACCGCCGCCCGCCGAAATGATTGAGGCGCATATGATGCCCGCGCACTTTCCACCGCAAGCGCCGCCTCAGTTTGCGAACCAGTATCGCCACCACACGCCCTCTGCGTCGCCCCCGATCCCCAGCGGTGTCGGCTTTGCGCCGCACCCTGCGGCCGTTCAGGTCATGCAGCGTGGCCACACGCCACAGCCGGTCGGGTCGCGTCCGGGGTCGCGCAACGATGTCCGCCGCATGCCGCAGGGCCAACCGGGTAACGGCTACGCGTACATGCCGCCGCAGAACATGTACAACGGCCCGGTGCAGCAGATGCCCCCCATGACGCAGGGAGGCCAGCAATTCTCCTATGCCGCCCCGACAACACACGCGCCGCACTCCCTCCCGCAGTTTGCCGAGGAGCGGCCGTCCAGTCTACCACCCAACTACCCTCCGAACACACAAGCCAGCTCTCTGCCGCCCCCGGCCCCCATGCCGCAACGCCACTCGGTCTCGCCGCCCCAGGTGCACGTGCAGCACCCAGCACAGCCCAACTCGCGCTCCGAGACACCGCAAGGCAACTTTTTGCCACCGCCGCCGCCGCCACAGCAGCCACAGCAGCCCCAGCACCAGGAGCACCAGGAGCACAAGGCGTCCGATATGAACCCGCCGGCAATGGCTCCCCAAGTGCCCGAGTCCGAGCAACCGCGGCCGGTCGAGATCAAGAAGCTTCCGCAGCGCAAGAACCAGACGTACAGCATCTTTACGCCCATTGACGAAAGCCGTTCGATTCTGTCGCAGCACCTGGACGCCTTCCGCAGCAGCGAGGTCAAGAAAGAGGAGAGCGATAACGGTGCGAGGGCAGCGTCTCACGAGTCCGGCTCGTCCTCGCCTCCGGCCGTCCGGGATGGCGACGCAGCATCCAGCCAAATGTCACAGCCGCCACTGCCGGTGCCCAAGCCACGCGCGTCAGTCTCGTCGGTGTCGGACTCTGTGTTTACGCCGCCGTCGCGGCAAAATAGTTTGCGGCCGAGCGGCGGTGGACGGCCGCGACTGCGTGTCGAGATTCCGCCCGACGGGTCGGAAGAGGGCAGCACGGGCACTGCAACAGGCACGGGCACGGGCACGGGGTCGGCCTCGTCGCCGCGCAACACGGGCGATTCCGCGCAGAACAGTGTGCGGCGCAACGGCGAGACGCACAATGGCATTGTGCTGCCGCCGCCGTCACCCTCTGCCGCCTCGGCCCTGCTCTCGGCTGGCGCGTCGGGCCCTCCCAACCCGTTTGCGCGCCCGGCACCTCCGCAGCAGAGCAACAACAGCATGCACATTGACACGCCCGGGTCAGCCCTGCCGTCGCGGTTCATGAACAATGAGCTTCTGCCGAGCCCGAGCAGTTTCTACCCAGAATGGGGTTTTGGCCGGAACAACGACGCGACGCTGCCGAGCCCGCTCAACTTTCAGACGCCGGTTGTAGGGTCCGGGCCGAGTTTCCTGCGGGACGATGGGCCAACCACAAACAAGCGCAAGAGCCCCGATGCCGCTGCAGGGCAGGCATCGGACCCGGCGGAGAAGGGCGAGAAGGGCGACTCGAAGCGAATCAAGGTTGAATAGACGGGCGTGGCCAGCCAATGGCGCTGCGCTGCGTGGTGTGTTGTGTTTGCGTTTCACTGCTGAGATACCTTTTGGCCTATTCACTCTGTTTCACGTTTTGGGATTTTGGTCACTCATCTTACGGCACTGTTGGAGTTGGGTTTAAGGCTGAGCCGGGACTGGCTTTGATCTGACGGAACATGGCCTGGCGTTTTTCGTTTTTGTATGTTTCGGTCAGCGGTGTTTCTCTTCACTCTTGTTCCTCTTCTTGGGCGTCGCCAGTCGACATTTTTGTATTTGCCTTTTTTTCTTTTTGGGTTAGCTTTTTGAATATGTTTGTTGATTGACTGTTTCACTTGGAGTGCGGCTCGTTATTGCACGTAGTGCCTGCATGCCGGCTGTGCAATCTACGTGGGGTGAGGAGAGATGACAGGGAGGTTCCCTGTTGCAAGCACAGCTGCCGTACGCAACGTGTGAAATGACGCAGGAGGGCAGCCGCTGCCGTGCGACGAGGGAGCAGGGCCGAGGGACAGACGCTGAGCGACATGAAGGCTGCTCGTGTGTGGCTGAGGACCGACCGCAGCCGGCTGTGGTGCTCCGCCTGGTTTCGACGGGCCGGCCAAGCCCATTGAGGGAGTGGCAGTCCAACGGTGCCATAAATATTTACAGTGCTGTGCTCATGTGTGGCAGAGCACTGAACGAAGAGACGTTGGTCAATGTGGGCCGATGCACCGTGACCAGCGAGGTGATTTGCCCTTCTCCCACCTTGGCATGTTGACTAACTCGCACAGGATCATGTCTCTTCCAAGAAATACAGAGTCGAGCCAAAGAAGAGCCAAAGAAGAGCCAAAGAAGAAGGAGACGGCGTCGGACATGTGGCTATCTGCACACGATGCTGACCCCCACCAGTGCACCTGACCCCCGCCCATGCGGCAAGCGCGAGCGGAAGAAAGGCCGGGCACATCGCACCTTCCCCACTCGATGATAACGCGACCCCGCTGGCATGTGTGCACACAACGTGTAATCGTAACGCGTTTGTGCTGGTTTGGGTATAAGAGGGCAGAAGAGACTGACCACGGTTCTTCTTGCATCAAGAATCTCCAGAATCTCCAGAACCTCCAAAACTCCAGTCGCCAAACACCATGTCTCTGGTTGGAAAGACCCTAAGCGATCCGGCGGTGCCGGTACCGGCGGCGGTGATTGACCGGGCGGCCGTCAAGCGCAACTGCGCGCGGATGATTGCGTCGGTCAAGGCGCTGGGCGTCAGCTGGCGTGCACACATCAAGACGCACAAGACGACGGAGATTACGCGGCTGCAGGTGGGCGACCTGCCGGCGCGGCTGGTGGTGTCGACGCTGCGCGAGGCGGAGCAGATCCTGCCGCTGCTGCTCGAGTTCCAGGCGGCCGGCAAGGAGGTCAACATGCTGTACGGTTTTCCGCTGTACGCGTCGGCGGTGCCTCGCCTGGCGGCGGTGGCGCGTGCGCTCGGTCCGCGCGGCGTGTCCATCATTGTCGACCACCCGGGACAGGTTCCGGTGGCGCAGCAGCTGGCGTCGGCGGCCGGGACGGCCGTGCAGATGTTTGTCAAGATTGACATGGGCACGCACCGCGCGGGCGTGATCCTGGGGACGGAGCACTGCACGGCGCTGCTGCAGGCGGTGCACGCGACGACGTCTGGTGCGGAGGCGGGCGATTTGGTCTTTTACGGTCTCTACTGCCACGCGGGGCACTCGTACGACGCGCGCGCGCCGTGGGCGTCCATGGAGCACCTGCTGAGCGAGTTCACGGCGCTGAGCGATGCAGCGACGGCCGTGCAAGAGGTGTGTGGCGGCGGCCCGGCCAAACTGACGCTTTCGGTGGGCGCGACGCCGACGGCGGCGACGCTGCAGCACCCCGGGCTGACGGACGACGGTGCATTGGCGACGGCGACGACCGGGAAGCTGCGTGCGGTGCTGGCGTCGCTGCGTGACCGTGGCTACGAGATGGAGGTGCACGCGGGCGTGCAGCCGGTGCTGGACCTGCAGCAGCTGGCGACGCACTCGTGGGCGCCGGTTCCGGGGCAGGCGGCGACGGACGACATTGCACTGACGGTGCTCGCGGACGTGGCCAGCATCTACCCCGGCGGCGGTGCGCGCAGCGCGGGCGACGAGGTGCTCGTCAACGTCGGGTGCCTGGGCCTCAGCCGCGACACGGTCAAGGAGATTGACCTGGGCGTGCCAGTGTACACGGGCCTCGGCATTGCAAAGCCGTGGTCGGCCGTCGCAGACCAGTACGCGGTGCCGGGTGACGACTTTCCGCGGCGGCCGACGACCGAGTCTGCACAGGGCTGGTGGGAGGTGAACCGCGTCAGCCAGGAGCACGGTATCCTGACGTGGTCCGGCCCGCTGCCGGCGCCCACGCCCTCGCTGGGCCAGCGTCTGCAGCTGTGGACGAACCACGCGTGCATTACGGCCGCCTGCTACACCGAGTACCTGGTGGTGGACAGCGACAGCGCGACGCCCGACACGATTGTCGACGTGTGGCAGCGGTGGAACCAGTGGTAGTCAATACATCAGACATGATCGTAACGACGTAAATATAATAAGTCGAGTAATACACAGATGCGCATTCATGTCTGCCTGAATCATGGCGAGTGTTGATGCGTTGTACTTGAGGCTCATCATACAAGAACTCCATACATTAACACTATTCAACGCCTGAAATGACCAACGATAACTACTTGCACCGCTTCTCGACAATCGCGGCGCCATTCTCCTCGTACTCGGCCCGCGACACCCACATCTGGTGGAAGGTGCCCAGGCTCGCGAGAATGCTGCCACCGATCCAGGCGCCGAACCGGCGTTCGCTCGTCAGGCCTGCGGCGTGCATCTTGACCTTGACGCCCGGCCAGATCGCGCCCAGCTCGGCGTTGAGCCGGTCGCCGAACCCGTTGAGCAGGCTCGTGCTGCCCGTCACCACGACGTTGCTCAGCAGCAGCGGCCGCAGGTCCACGTCCACGCTGTTGACCGCCGCCCGCACAAGCTCCGGGATCGTCTGCGCCTTGGTCAGCGTCTCGCCGCCCGGGTACGCCTGTGCCTCGTCCCACAGACCCTCGGCCACGCGGAACCGCTGCTCGCGCCACATCTGGTTGTACCCGTCGGGCATCTCAAACACGCGCCCGGGCTGCGACTTGACAAAGTCCTCGTTGCCGGCCGAGCCGAACCGCCCGGGTCCACGCCACACCTCGACCACCGACTCCTTGAACTCGGTCACCACGCGCTCCTCCTCGTACGCGCGGAACGACGACTGCAGCGCAAACGGGTAGTTGCGCAGCCGTGCCTGCGCCGGCGCGCCCGCATCGACAGCCGTCTTGCTCTCGACCATGTACGACGGCACGATGCCGACCGGCGGCGTCTGCGCCGACAGCATGGCACGCACCTGGCCCGACACGTACAGGCCGCCCGCCGGCGACCGCTGCACGCTGCGCTTGAGCACGAGGCCGTCGTGCACCGCCGCCACGTTGGTGCCGGCGCCGCCCACGTCAATCACGAGCGCCGACGCCTTGCCCGCGGCAAACGCCGCCAGCACGGGCGTGCGGCCCAGCCAGAACGCCGGCGTGCCCCAGTTCTCCATGGCAATCTCAATCGCCTTCTCGCGTTCCCGCGGCGTGTTCCACGGCGCCTCCGTCATCAGCAGCGGGTTCTCCGCGAGCGGCTTCTCGCTCGCGTCCACCGCGTCGTCGTCGACCGCGCCGCCGTCCACGTCCATGGCGTCGTCGCCCGCCGCCGCCGCCGCCGGCTTGCTCAGCTTGGGCGTGCTGTAGAGCGTCTCGCGCGCGCCGTACGGCTGCAGGCGGTTGACAAGCACGTGCTCCCACAGCTTCACGGCCGCGTCCCAGTCCTCGACAATGCTGTCGCGGTTCATGTAGTTGCGCACCTCGAGCCCGTCGCGCGCCACCAGCGCCTCGTCGCCAAACAGGTCGCGCGCCGGCTTGCTCGTCGTGCTGCCGCCGACCGCGTCGCTTGCCGGAAGGTGCGCGTAAAACGACGGCACCACCGCCTTGGGCACGTCCTCGCCCGCGTAGCCCGCGCGCGTGTGGCAGTACCCGGGGTCCAGCACCATGGCCGATACCTCGTCTATCCGGTTAGCATGTGACGGTGCAAAAGCACGAAATGCCGGGCGGCGACGTACCGCCGCCGTACACGTCGGTCGGCTGGTTGGCCGTCGTCAGCGTCTGGCTGGCCATGTTGAGTTGACGTCAATCGAGGAGGTCGAAGAGTCAAAGAGGTCAAGGGGTAAGTCGTCGGTCACGGTCGCGTGTATCGCGCGTCGCAGCCGCAATGAATGTCAGCTGAAATCGAGTGTCGCGCGGTCGTCTTCGCTGTCGCTCGCTCGGTGTGCTGGAGCGTTCAATGGCGATGCGACATCCCTTTCACGTCGCGCTCGGCGAAAGTGTTGTGGTTCCATGGCGCGCCCTTATTGGTCGATTTCTACAAGTGGGGCGCTGCCTTTTTACGCTGTACGGAGTATATTTACAGTCTACCGCTCCACATAATCTACGAGTACTTACTTGTCACTACAGCACATGAAAAGGGTCATATATCAGGCATACAGTACTTCGCACACGCCGGCCAGCGGAATGTCCATGACGGCGTCCGTGCCGACGTTCCACAGCCGGTTCCACTCTCGTGGTGACCGGTGGCTCGTATGGCTCGTGCCCGTGTGGCTGCGCCCGCTCCGGCCGTCGCTCCTACTGCTCTTTTGGCTCTTTTGGCTCTCAAAGCTGCTCCTTCCGTCGGCCTCGTGGCTGCTGGCGTCTGTCGTCCGGCTCGTCCGTCCGCTCCAGTCGCGGCCGCGGCCCATCGTCAAGCCCTCGTCGTCGGTGCGGCCGCCACTGCGCGCGTTCCAGTCGCGCCATGCCGACTTGCCCAGCAGTGGCGGCGACGGCGGCGACGGCGACGACGGGTGGCCGGCGGACGGCTGTCGCGCGTGGTGTTTGGGCTGGCTCTGGCTCCGGGCCTGGCTCCGGGCCTGGCCCGTGTTCTTTTGGTGCTGAATGTCGCCCGCCGTCGCGCCGCGGCCCTGCACCTGCGTCCCGTCGGCACCGCCAATGATGACCACGCCGCCGTCCTCGTCGACGGCCGCCAGCTTGGCCGCGCCGTCGACAATCGTCTCGATGCTGTCCAGCGGCAGCGTCAGAATCTCCGTGTTGTAAGCCGCCAGTGCCACGTAAATGTACACCAGCGCCATCACCAGGAAGCTCGGAATGGCCAGGCTCCACCAGCGGTTCGGGTAGTAGTAGATGCCGAGCGCGTGCAGAAACGGGCTCGGCAGGTAGCTCCACAAGAGGTAGATGAGGAACGCGAGACTCGAAAACAGGTAGAGCACAAAGCCGTAGTACTCGTACGTGGGTACCTGCGGCGCCGCGCGCGGCACGGGCTCCAGATCGTCGTCGGACGCGTCGGGCGTCGTCGGCCGCGACGGTCGGAGCAGCGACGTCAGCGACGGCGACGGGGGGAGTGGCGTCGGCGGGCGTCCGTAGAAGGGTGGTGCAAAGTTGTGCTGCGGGAACGGCGGCGGCGCCGAGTCCGTCTCGCGGCTCTGCGACCGGCGCGCCCGCAGCCCGGAGCGCACGCGCGACAGGCGGTCGCTGTCGTTGTCGTCGAATCCGTTGAGCGGCTGTCGCGGGCCGTGGGGGCCGTGGCCTTGGCTTGAGCTGGGGCCTGGGGCGCCCGTCGACGAGCCCGTCGTGTCGCCGTGGGCGAGCGCCAGCCCGTCCTCGAGCGTCTCGTCCAGCTCGTCCAGCTCGTCGTCCTCGTCCTCGTCGTCCTCGTAGTCGTCCAGCTCGTCCGAGTCGTCAAACTCGCCCTCAAAGTCGTCGAATACGGCGTCGTCGTCGGGGTACGACTCGCCGTCGTCGCCCTCGTAGTCGTCCGTGGCCGACTGCATGCCCGACGACGACGCCGACACCTGCGTCTTGTCCTCGTCCTCGGAGGTGGCAGCCATCGGTGTATTGCGGTGCGCGTTGCGGCGCGGGAGGCGGCGGGTGCTCGTCGGTCGTCGTGCCAAGCGTCGCGGTGCATGGTCGCGAAAGGAGCAGGCACGCGCTGATTGGCCAGGGTTACGGGACCGGCCAGGTGGGTCTGTCCCACCGCGCACACCTATTTAAATATACTGCGTACCTGCTAACTCGCTGTGCTACAGTGGCTTTCGCGAATAGACGAGACCAGCTCGTCGTCGACGGTTCGAGCCATCAAACTGCTACTGGCTGGCCGTCATCGTCTCATTCGAGCGTGCCTGGATGAAACGACCGGTTATTGGACGGATGGCACAAGGCTCGGCACTAAATATAAGTGCCCGTGCCTGGCCAGGATAAACGAGCAGGAACAGGAGCAGTGCACCAGATCCTCCAGCTGAGTCGTCTCGACAGCCATTGCGAGACGCGAGCGCACCTCTAGTTCCATCCTTTGGCGACAAGGTGGATGATCCTGCCCTCCCTAGGCAAGCCCAAAGGGATCTCTGGAGGCAGCTTGTGGAAGGACGGGCACGGCACGACGAGACCTGAGCGAGACATGACTGGGGCGCGCACAAGACACACAGCGCCAGAGCATCACGGCAGGACAGCGGGCAGCGGGACAACTCGGCAGCCAGCTGAACAAGAGTAGACCCAGAACCGGCGCGCCTTGGGCACGCGTGCAGCGCGGCACGACACGAGAACGGGGACGGCGGCGCGCGTGGCCGGCCGCCAGCGAATGGGCTTCGATCCGGTGTGGCAGGTGAGACACCAGCAGCGAGACACGGAATCGCAGACGGACGCGCGAGGGGCGGGGGCAGCTGCAAAAGGCATCTGCAAAAGGCAGATGCAAAATCGACAGAGCAGCAAAGTAGGGTTGGTGCTGGTGTGCATCTCGATGGGCCTCGATGCGTGGGGACGAGAAGAGCGCGTTGCCCGCTCGCCTCGCCTCGCTTGGTCGGGCTGGTCTGGGGTGGCACAGTCTCTCTTGGGCATCAGCCCACCAGCTTTGTGCGCCGGTGCCGTCTCGTATCCTGCGTGCAAGTTTGCGTGTAAATATATAATGTACGGAGTAGAGGCTTGTGGCTTGCCCGTCCTGATTTACCGTCTTGTCGTTGGCCCTGCCTGTAGGCCACCGCGAGAACAGTTTAGACCACATAAAAGGCCATTTCGGTCGTAGCGTCGTTGATCAGACCGTCGATGGCGCTTCTGCGGACGAGCGGTATCAGCGTGCGTCTGGTTGGCCCTCTTCCGCACTTTTCCTGGCGCCTCGCCTCTTTTTCGCGTCTCGCCTTGTTTTTGCCCGGCCTGGCCTTGGCCTCTTACCTCATGGCCGTTGCTAGTGTCATTTGGTTTGCTGTGGCAGGTCGCCGTATCAGCTCGCAGTGTTCGTGCTGACGGGCCATTTTCCCAGGCGGATGCAAGAAGGCCAGAAGCGTGCCTGCTGCAGCCACTGGCAAATGGGAGCAGTGCGGAGTACGCCACGCAGCCACGTGCAGGAGCAAGCTGAGCAGTCTCGGGGAGGTCTCATCCACCGCGTCAGTCTCTGGCCAGTGCAGTGCAAACGCCCGACAGAGTCGCATCGGCCATCGGAACGAGAAGGAGACTGTGGCAGCGCGCGGCAGTCGAGCCATTCCCTAACGAGCATGTTCTAATGTTCTAGCACGATATGCACAGATCGAGCGCCGCCACAAGCCATGGGTACGGAGTACGGAGTACGCTGGACAGAAAAGAATGCCAAGGAGCCAAGGCATCTCGTGCGCCGGCTGTGCAAGGTTACGCGTAGAGATGAGGGACGATCTGTCGGAGGGCGCAAGGCCATAAGCCATGGCAGACGAGCAAAAGCCACTCGGGACGTACAAAGACTGCGCAGGCAGTCAAGCCGCAAACAGGTACGTCCATGGCGGTGCCAAAAGCGTACGCATGTCTGGCCTGCAGGGATCGCCATGCATGTACAAAGAGAGAAGGTGACGATAACGCTGTCAACAAAACAAGCCGAGCAGCTGTGCGTCCGGTGCTTTGATTACGGCGTGCGTACTTTTGGTCGTCAATCTCGTGCAGATGTCTTGCTCGCCGTCCCTTGACGCCACGCCGGCTGCAAGGGACGCGACCAGGGTGTTGGAGCCGCGCTCTTCCTGGGGAGCCAACACCGAAACGCATTCGGGACGCAAAGGCACGCGTAGGCGCCGGAGAGGCAAAAGGCAAAGGAACGGCCAAGCACAGCCAGCGGGTACGAGTAGGCACAGGCGTTTATTGGAGTCTGTCCGCTTTCTGAAAATATTAAACATGTCCAGGTTACGGAGTATTTTGGGTGCACCCAGCCTCGGCGGCTCTGGCCGTTTTTTGCAACGCCCGTGAATCTGGGACGAGGCTTGTCGAAGGCATGGGCCATGGCGACAGGGGTGGCGGGCCAGCAACACCTGTAAATTTACCATCCATTTACGGAGCAGTGTTTTTTCAACAGATGTGCAAATCAAAACAACACCAGTCCCAAAACACAGCATCTGCCAAAATGGAAAAAACAAAGGCAAAGACATTATGACCAAGGGCGGCTCTCATTTGCGGCATCCCTAGATATATATATATATTTATACTGAATGCTGGACACTGGTGGTTTCTCGTCGATTAGTGGTAAATGTACAGAGTACTCTGCCAATGCTATAATCGGGATGGAAACAAATGCCCCGATCAAAGAACATTCACAGGGAGGAGATCACATTGCAGCGAGCAGAGCAGCGGCAGAGCAAAGCAGCAACGGAGCCAGCGATTGGGCGGCCAGGCGTCAGGAACGAGACGAAATGGGGCGTGTTTCACCGTGCATGTAAATATATTCTGGACAGTATGTCGCCACGCGAGATCAGGCTGTCCCTGGTGGCCGACGCGAGGCATAGGTTGTTGTTTTGTAAAAATATTTTTAAAAAATTATTAAAAAATCGAGAGGATGCGAGAGCAGGGTCGCTGTCGTTCTCTGGCATTCTGACCGCCGTCTGTGTCCTCACCTGGACAGGCCACCGGTAATGACTCGGTGAAACCGTGGCAAAACGGGCACGCACTTACGGAGTACGGACCCAGTGATATTGGGCCCTTTCAGTCACTTCATACTCCGTAGTCGCGCCCAGTTGCGTTCGCGCTGGGTTTGCTTAGCGGGCGTACTAGCGGTACATACTTCAGACTGTTGTTTCGCTTTGTCAAGGCATACGCCGGCCTCGGGCCAACGACGTGCACGCGTCTTCTCCCGGCTGAGTATCGGACGAGCTTTCAGCACTCTGTGTATATTTACGTACGGGCCAAAATCGTATCGAGCCGTTATTTTCTACTTCTTTGGGGATGCAGACCCGAGGAGTTACGGGAGCATCCACCGGCAGCATTGCATATCCATCAGCCTCTTGGCTGTCGCTCTGCTGCTGCTCTGCGTGTGTCTAAATATACTGCGTATTGCGCGAGGCCGTTGGACCAGCATCTGATCTTGCGTGGCAGCCCATGCACGGCGACGCACACTGAGCGACGGCGACACGAGACATGCACGGCCCAAGTGGAATAACCGTTGCAATGCGCAGCCGACGGCACTGGCTGCTAGTCTGCGAGTACGGAGTACGGAGTAAATATACTTTGTAGCTCCGAGAACGAGGCATGCAATGCAGCGTGGCAGCAGGGTCTATTCCGGCATCTTTTCTTGGCCCAGCTATGTTGACTTTGACTCTATGGTTCTTGGGCTGTGCTCTTCTGCGCCATGCTTTCGCTGCTCCGTTCTTGGGCCCGGCGCTCATGTGACTCGTCTTGTCATGGCCAGCCGGTCAAAACTGGAGCTGCGCAAAGCCGACGACGGTTGTGCAGTCGAAATCTGCATTAAACGACGGTGACGAGAGAGCCCAAGTAGAGAAAGCGACCGCTCACGTCCCGCTGCTGTGGCGAGATGTGTGTTTTGATAACTTTGCACACGTTTTGGTCAACGGCTCGGTCGGCAGTACTGCGCCTTTTGGGTAATTTTTCCCTGCGATTGACGAGATCTCCCGTCACGATGTTTTGAGTGACTGTGTCACCCGAACCAATCTGATTTCCCCGGGTTTTGGTTTCCATCAATTTCCCGCCTTGATTTCCAATCTCCTCCGCCCGCGGACGCGGACGCTCGGCACCTGCTATTCTCCATTGAGCTGTTTTCGGTGCATCTTGGCGATTCTCCCGCCCGCCGGCTCGTGACTCGACTGACAACTGATGCCTTTTTCTTTTTTTCTTTTTTTCTTTTTTTCTTTTTCGCTTTTTCACTCTAGTCCTCACGCCAATGCAATGTGCCAGCCCGTGACTGGCTGGTTTGCGAGCTTTTTTATATTTATTCGTACTGGCAAAAGCTCGACGGACTCTTCAGACTTTACGGATGCATGTGCCGTAAGCACATATGACAGTGACGTCGGGCTGAGCCAGGTCGGCCAGCGTGTACATGTTTGCCTCCTCAGCGCAAGGTTGGCCGACACTTGCGTGCCGCCGGTTCCTACTCCGTGCATGCATTGTGCTCTAATGCCAGCTGCAACGTTATCCACGGCAGCCACGACGTCAGCAGCAGGCCCTCGACTCGCGGTCCGTCCGACAGTCTTACCTTTTGCTGAAATTTCTGCCCATCCTGTTCCCCGAATCCTGACATTTGGTTTGGTGTGCCGTTTGAAGCGTCCCGTCCGGTCTGCCGGCTAGCCATATGTTTATAGCCGCTGCTCCCGCCTCTAGGCCCGTTTCTGCTCTTGCTTCCCCTCGCCTCATATCATATCCTCCCGCCTGTTCCCACGATCGCTCCGCACGAACAGGGCCCGACGATGCGGTGTCTCAGCACGGTACGAATAGATACATATTTCTTGCAGTAGGGGGAGCGTGAACACATGTACCCTCCTGTACTGAAGCAAGATGTGCCCCACCCAGTCTGTCGGTTGTCGAGTGGGGCGGCACATCAAGCAAATCATATTTTCTTTTGGCAATTAAACGTTTGCAATTGATGGGAAACGAAATGAACTATAAACATAGAGCAGGCTTCTTTGCAGATGCCTTCTCGTAGACAAGCAGAAGCGCCCAAGAACGTCGACATGATCCGACACGCCATTCCATTGTCCACATCTTGTGTCCGGATCCAAAACAATCTCGCAAAAGTCCAGTCGTGAGGTTTCCCCTCCCCCTCGGCTGCACTGTTGTCGCTGATTCATCAGTAAACATATTTACCCCCCTGCGCACGTCAACCGCGTTGCCGGACGGCAGCTCCAAATATTTATAATGCACAGTTCCCAGTAGGGACTGTAAGTATAAATAGTCATATAATTAAATATATTCGATAGCGGTTCTTCAACGCCCGCTAGCCTTCTCGGGCATCGTTTTTCGAATCCGGTAAGGCGCCCTCGATCGTGCTAAGCCATCCCTTCTATTGTTCTGCGTCAAGAATTGGGGTTTGCTGCACGATCCAGTACAGGGAAAGACGCAGCAGCAATTGCTCAGCACTGTCTCACTAGCCATGCTCCCATTCGCTGCTGCTCTTTTCGGCCGCCTGCGTCGATGCAGGTGCACCGGTCGCTCTTTCCCGGCCAGCTCTTGTGCACCGTGCAAGGATACCCCGTCACATCGTCATAGCTGCTCATATAAAGTTATTTATGCCGCTTCTTTCTTTTGCATGCTCACGCCTTCGTCGCATGCGCAGTGTTGCACGTTAGCAACGCATCAGCACAGACAACGCACGATACAGACCCATGCCCGCCCGCCCGACATCTACGGAGTATTCAAACGGGCCAGCCTGGGCGTGGGCGTGGGCGTGGGCTTGGGCGAGCTGGGTCCACTCGTTCCATTTCCATTGTGCTTCCTCCTCCACTTCTCTACCGAGAAAGGAAATGCAGAGGGACCGACCTGCACTAGTCCGTCGCGACCCTCGTACAAAAGTATATTTACTATATTTAAATCTACAGAGCATTATTTATATTTATTTACAATCGTCGTGCACCGACAGTCACTACTCGGACTTACCTCTGTCGGCTCTGGATCCAAACGTGACCTGTGTGCTGTGCGCGGTCGCAAATGTCGACACCCGGACAAGGCACGACGCTTTACGGAGTAGGTTTGCGCGTCGAGGCATGTGCTCGGCCTTTTTATGTTTTGTGCTTTTTCGCCCTTGTCGCTCTATCCGTACGGAGTACTCTTGCCGCTCAGCATTGCTGCTCCGAACTGTTTAATGATATCCGCCCCTCTGGGCATTCTATGTATTTGTGATTGCCTCATTTGACTCGGCCATGCCGTGGACTCGCGGTTCGCACCTGCCAGGCACGATCGCATCGCCCTCTTGGCCTGCTCTGGCTGCCGGCTGCACATTGAGCCTATTCCGACTGCGCAATGGCCCAAGATCACCACTGGCCGTCGGAAGTCGATACTCGTGTAAATGTAATTCTATCGCGACACTTGCTTCCTCCAGGAGTCGCCAAACCCAAAAGCTGGAACGACCGTCGCTCCTACCCGTTTTGCGTGATTCGTTACCCAAAAGTGACCCCGAAAAGCACCGCCTCCACCCTATCGAGCAAGTACCCAACGACCCAGTAATAGTCTGCCCATACAGTGGAATAATCATCGACCACCCGCAGTGCTTTTGTGCCCCATAGCAAACGCTGTAACGGCTGCCACCGCCTCGCGCCGCTTCTGCCATTGAGCGCTGTTGCCGATTCATCACAAGCACAGGCTGCGCTTGCGCCTTGCCCACACCTCCCTTCTCCTTCCGCTTTCCGCGCCCATCCACGCCAAACCTCACCTTCCGAGTCGCTCCCAACGCCCTCCTCCGTTGTCTGTCTTTCTTCCTCCTCGACTGTTCATCCTTTGGCGGCTGCTCTTTGTGATCATTTTGGGACTATTTTCCCTAGTGTGTCAACACCACCCTGAGCCGACCGAGCCTTCTGCCGTTGCCTTTCCTAATCTGCACATACTCGCAGATCCGCCTCTCCAACTCGGCCTCGCTCGCAGCCTCTCCGCCTTTCGCTTTCGCGCCCGACTCTCGCTCGACCTCCTCCGGTTTGCACTCGAGCAGCCAGTACTTCTTGCACCTTCAGCTCACTGTCCTGGTCCGGCGTCTTTCGTTTATTGCCGAGCAGCTGCGACGCGTGCCGTAGTGCACTCAACCTCCACCCAGTTCCACCCGGCTTCAGCAACCTCTGCTTGCTTGCCGTCTGCCGACCTCTCCTCTTCGAACCGGCACACCTCGCACGTCCTAGATACGACACGAAACTAGCACTCGCACCTGTCACACGCAGGACCTCGTCTTCTGTTATCACCATCGCGCTAGCCAGCCATTCTGGCCGGTCTTCGGGATGGCTCTCCAGATCCCCCGTGCCGGCCTCAGCCTCGAAGAGGACTTCGAGGCAACCGACCTTCCAACGCAGTCGTTTATTCTGGACCTCGACGACGATGTCATTGAGGGGATGATTGCCGCTGCCACACAGGGGCAGGAGATCCGCCTGCACCTGGGCAAGCAGCCCGTATGGCTCTTTCTTCCGCTCAACATGTTGCTGAACATTGCGCTGACAACCAGACTCTTCGCTACGGCGAATCGAGCCACATCATCGAGCCGACGTTTGAAGACGAACTCGACGACGTCGAGCTTTTCCTTTCCGACAACACGACCGCGACAAACGCCCGGCGCCTCTCACAACCAGCGTCCTCGTTGTTTGAGCGGCCAGAGGTTGGCTACGCCTACCCGGCGTACGATTATGCCTCGGATGAAGAGATAGAGGAAGGGGAAGAGGCAGACGGATGGGAAGGCGAAGAGGGATGGGAAGAGGAAGAAGAGGAGTACTACTATGAGGACGAGGACGCGTCCTCGCAGGAGTACGACGACGAGCTGGACACGCACGAGAGCTACGAGAGCGATCACGACCTTGACACGGACATTGACGTGCTCCGCGACTCTCTTGCGCAGAAGGCCGCCGAGAAGCAAGGCAAATATTCGTTGTCGCCGAGCCCTGTTCCTAGTAGCGCTGACTCTCCACCGCTCGCACCCGTCGATGCATCGGTAGCGCAGGCCGAAAAGGCCAGACAGGCTCGCTCGCCAATCATTCACGAGCTTGCCTTCAGGGAGCAGTCGGAAGACAACCTGTGGAACAAGTACCCGGGCTCGTCCGAGGCCGAGTTCCGGATTGCACTGCAAAAGGTGGCAGATCTTGATCCCGACTCGCAGAACTACGTGCTGCGCCAAAAGTACTGGAGGGAGCTCGACGTCTGGGTGTACGACTACGCCAGCGACGAGGAGCGCCAGCAGGCCATCGACAATGCCATTCGGCAATTCGACAAACTGCGCCTGTCGGCCAGCGAGCCTGAGTGGGAGCGGCTGCTGCCGTTTGACCAGCGTGGCCAGGGTATCGTCCTGAGCAAGAAGCAGGTGTCAATCGCCAAGGGCACGGCCTCCGCTCCCAAGAGCCGCGCTCAGAAGCCCGACACCGACAGTCGCGACAGGTCACCTGACAACCACAGCGGCAGCAGTAGCAGCCAGCGCAGCGACGACGACGATATCGACCCGGAAGACACGCTTTCGTCCTCGCGCCCGAATAGCGCTCCCGCCAAGAAAAAGTCATCGGCTCGCGAGGCCCAGGAAAAGCGCCTGTTCGCCACCAAGAAGAAGGCTACCCCCACGTCCGCACGTTCAGCCTCCAAATCCACTCGTGTTTCGCCGGCAAAGTCTGCGGCCGCAGCCCGCTCGACCAACGCCAGAAACACCAAGTACAAGTCCAAGGAGATTGTCACTGACTCCGACTCCGACTCTGCGCCTGAGGTTGCGCCCAAGGTTGCGCCTGAGGCTGCGCCTGAGGTTTCGCCCAAGAAGTCGACTGCCACCGGCACCACCAAAGCCCAGGCCGCAGCTGCCAAGGCCGTCCCCGCCTCGCTCGCCAAGGAGCGCCTGGCACTCAAGAAGGCTGCCGAGCGTTTTACGCCACCCGCGTCCACGCCCAAGGCGACCCGGCCCTCGCCTTCCAAGGAGTCTCGGCCAACGTCCCTCGCGGCGCAGTCGGCCTCCTTGGCCAAGAAGCGCACGCGCGACTCCGACGACGGTTACAGTAGCAGTGGATCGAGTTCGGGAGCGCCTCTCAGCAAGCGCATCAAGTCGACGAAGCCAACTCCTTCTCGCGACACCCGGGACGCTCGGGACGCTCGGGACGCCCGCGACGCACGTGATGCTCGTGATGTTCGTGGAGCCCGCAATACTCGGGATGTTCGGGACGCGCGCGATGCACGTGATGCACGCGACACCCGCGACAAGCCCGCCACGCAGGCCCCCACGACCACACTGCAGCGTGCCCGCGTCAGCCCAAGTAGCAGCAGCTCTAGTAGTGGCAGCCGCCTCTCGTCCTCCGGCACGCTGGGCAACGAAAAGCCCAGGAGCTCCAACCTCACGCACAAGGCCGACGCGGTGGTGCGCAAGGGGTCGTCGCAGGCTTCGTCGCCACCGACCGACGTGTCGTCCGAGGAGAGCATCCCCCCGATTGGCTCGACCAATACAACCCGCAAGCGCAAACTACTCGAGGCCGCCAGCGGCACCTACAGCGGCAGCAAGGCTGCTGCATCGTTCGCCAACAAGAAGCAGCGCACGCTGCCCGAGGACCTTGTGATGAAGGCGCAGCGCTTTAAGACGCTTTATGAGAAGTACGCGGCGCTGTACAAAGACATCTCGGGCCGGACCAACCCGCCCAGGGAGCGCGTCAACGACCTTCTCACGATGCACCGTAAGCTCGAGAACCTCAAGGAGGACATCAACAAGGAGGCGAACCTGTGGGCCTAGGCGCAGTGTCCTTCCACGATTTTTCATTTTTTTGTCTATGGCGACGGAGTGGATGTTTCGCCAGGGGTCGATTACGATTTCTTTCCTCATTATACCACGGAACCACGGAAGCCAGGAAGCCACGGACCCGGATACGTCAAAAGCATGGGCACAGCGATTTGTTTTTACTGCATATCTTTCGCATATTTTTGCATCTTCTCGCCAGTCGAGCTGGGTTTTGGCGTTTGATTTTCCGATTTGCATAAGGTGCGCGGGATATACCACCTCGGCATCATGTTTTCTAATGTCTGCTTTTTTATTGCATTTTGCGCGGGACGGGGCGAGGGAGGACCAGCTGCCCCTCGCCCCAGCACCGACCCAGATGATACCACTACTTCCAGCAGTGCACGTTTTGCACATTTCTTGCATTTTGCACATTTCTTGCATTTTTACACAGCCATTTAGCATTGCATTTGTCTACGGACAGGACGGTTATCTGATTACGGGGTTCAAAATATATTACGGATACTCGATCATGAGTTTGCCTTTCATCGTGTGTTTGCAGCGTGATGTAGTGAGCCATAATCTTCATTTTGGTGCAGATCACGACGCAAACATTTTGTTTCAATTTCACTTAATCATTTTAGTATTTATTGCGATTTTATCTATAAAACATTGACAACTTTGAACCATATTGGATTGTTGCGTTTTAATCAGGTAAATTTCTTTTTTTTTATGTTACAAAAAAACGAAACAGTGCGCCAGCAGCGAGAAAATATAAGTTAAAATGCTGCTCTGAATATAAATCATACAGATTTATTAGCAAATAATGGCTCGGTCTTTAGACCTTGGATAGATCTGTTTCGATGTGCACAATGAGCATAACTGATTATAAATATACGTAAAGTACGGCTACCCCATAGTGCAGATGTTATGTAACCATCCCTTGTTAACACCAACCCCCAAACTCAGCTTCACATTCCACCAGACGCCTGGACAGTAGTGGATTTATTGCAAAAACTAAATGGATTATCAAAAGAAACACACGATGTCGTACCGAAAAGTACGCACTCGCTGATGCAGCAATATCCAACTTGCCGGAGCAGCAGCTCGACCACGCCAGACAGACAGAAAGACAGACGCCTTTATTTACTGGGTCTTGAAGAGCAGGATAGCGCAGTGGCCGAGGTAAAAGTACACAAAGTGCTTCGTTTCTGGGCAGTCAGCAAGAGCACGCGACACGACGCAGTGCGCAATACGTACCATGCGTTACAAAGCTGCCAAAGTTGCGGCCGACAATGCAGTGCCAGGTAGGGCCCTTGCGATCGTCAAACTGGGAGGGTTAGTTGTCTTGCGTCAAAGGCACACACAACTCCACGCACCGTCTTCTTAATGTGCTTTGCAATGTCTTTCTCGACAGTAAACTTGGCCATGGCCTCCTGAGCTGCAAGGTGTCAATGTGTGCTCCCAGCGTGCAAGGGAGGCGGTGTCGAGCTCCAACGTACCAACTTCAATCGCCTCGGTCTGCATCTCGTCGGTCTGCAAAGGTTTTAGTATTCGTCTGGTGTTTGCTGGCTGGCCAGAGACAGTCTAGAGCCGAGCTCTACACTAGCTGGAAGCCTCGTGTTGTCGTATCATACCATATCGGCCGATTTGACCTGGGCTGAAGAGAAGTTAGCAGAGATCCAACAGGTATTGCGGCCGCAGTGCCGACTTCCAAGAGGGTAGGCTGTTCACGCGTAATGGGTAGCCGCACCTTCGAGCTTTTCCCGCGCCACCATCGGGGTCGAAATCTCTGCCATCATGCAGGTCCTGTCGAGGTTGTGTGTGGGAAGGTAGGGTCGTGAGGTCGTTGGCGCAAATCAGATGAGCCTAGGTGAAACGAGTTAGTAAAGAAACAAGACACAACGGGGTGACGTCGCTCGTGTATGCATGGGACACAAGGCTTCCACATATATGCGCATTGGCAATGTCTAGCAACGACATGCCGACATGCACAGCTCGTGCATATTTCGGCCCCGCGAGTTCCGACGCTCTGGCACGCGGGCGCACATGGCGAGTACAACCGTCGCATCGCAATGGCTGGACCAGCCGGCCTGGCCCGTGGCAGTGCTCGATCTTCGAGGGTGCGCTGGGGCGAAAGGGCGCACCATGTGATGTCGGGAGCAGTCTGGCGCAACCAAAGGATTCGACGGTTTGTCGGCGCGATGGCAGATGGCGGGGACAGTGCGAGCCAGAGGCAGATCGCACCAGAGCTTCGAAACGACCGACGCGTCAAGAGAAGGCTAGCCTTACCTAGCCAGGCAGTAGATTCGTGAGCGTGCAGGGCGAAGAGGAGCAGGTGTGCTTCGAGGCGCAATGTTGATTCGAAAGGAGAGGACGAGTGCGTTTGTGCGTGTGCGTGGTGCTGCGTGCGGTGCTGCAGTGCTGTGCAGTGCGCGGTGCGGCTCGGGCTTATTATGAGCGCCTGCTTCTGTGCTCCAAGGCCCAGTGTCGCGCGCGCACGACAGCCCATCAGCTGCTACCTTTGATTGGAATAGGGGAGCAACCACAACAACCGTCACAACACAGGCCAGAGCCTAGGCGGGCCAGGGTGGAGAGACCCCCCAAAGCTTAGCGCTGCTGGCCACTGTGGGTTGATCCGCGGCGCGCGCCCGTAGCACCAACACGCGACGACGAGCAGTTGCACCAGGCCTGAAGCCAGTTTTTCCGGCCCCATGCACCATGTGCGTGCATACTCCGTACCCACTCGGTTTATCCGGACCCATCATGTGCCGATAAGATAAACTTTTTTTCGGCAGAAAAAAGCTGGCGGTGTCTGTAGAGAAAATCGTAGAACCTGCATCTGCTGGGTCTCATTTCCGAGTTTTCCATCGTTTCTACTTTTGCTGCTCGTCCGCTCCTTCCCCTTCGTCTTCCCCTTCTTCCCCTTCTTCCTTCTTTCCTTTTCACCATCACTCGGTCCTCTACACGCCAATGTAGATGTCCGTGATGCCCTCTGCCATCCACAACACAACCATGGCATCGTCAAATCCTTCTAAAGCGGCAGCGGAGGCTGCCGTCCCGGCGGCACCGGACGCCGCAGTCGATGCCCCGGCGCCCGCACCGGACGTGGACGACTCGTCGCGCGTGTTCGTCAAGAACCTGCCGCCCAACATCACCGAGGACCAACTCCGGAAGCACTTTTCGGGTGGCGGCCGCACAGTGACGGACCTC
The DNA here is from genome assembly GCA_029298855.1 of Ophiostoma populinum. Lineage (NCBI taxonomy): Eukaryota > Fungi > Ascomycota > Sordariomycetes > Ophiostomatales > Ophiostomataceae > Ophiostoma > Ophiostoma populinum. The sequence goes on along the minus strand of JANSLU010000014.1, from coordinate 2,591,067 downwards.
AAGCTGATTGCGCGGCGCCGGATCGCTTTTATCGGCTACCGCTCAGCCGAGGAGGCCAAGATGGCCGTGCGCTACTTTAACCGCACGTTCATCCGCATGTCGAAGCTCTCCGTCGAGATCGCCAAGGCCATCAGCGACCCGACGCTGCCCAACGCCCAGAAGATGCAGCGCCTGCACGAGACGCACGCGTCGTCGTGGGAGGCGCATGGGCAGCCTGGGCAGCCTGCGCCTGCCGCGGCGGCCGCGGCGGCCGACGACCAGGCGGCCAAGAAGCGCAAGCGCGACGACCTCGATGTCGCCAGCAACCCCAAGCTGCGCGAGTTTCTCGAGGTCATGAAGCCCCTGACCAAGAAGGGCCTCAGCAGCACGGCCGATGTGCTGGTCGGCGACTCGTCGATTGATGTTGCCAGTGGCGACGTGCAGATGGCTGTCGTCAAGGACGCTGGTGACGAGAGCGACGACGAGGAGTACCAGGCCATTACGAAAAAGGCCAAGACGAGCAGCAACGGCAGCGTGGCACCTGAGAAATCCGACGTGCCCATGTCGGACGTCCCCGTGACGCGCGTGGCTGCCATCACGGCCACGTCGATTGAGGAGGCTCCTGCTGCGCCCGCGGCCGAGGGCGCTCCGATCCCGATCCTGCCGAAGCCGGACGCCGGTGCCACCGACGACGACTGGCTGCGGTCGCGAACGAACCGGCTGCTGGATTTGATGGACCCCGAGGACCTGGAGGTACCTTTGGTCCCGGCAGCAGCTGCTCCTGTGCGCGTTGTCGACGCTACACAGGAGGACGACATAGCTGCCCGCGAAGGGATTGCCCAGAAGGCCGAGAAGGCCGAGAAGGCCGAGGCTGCCCCTGAGGCGGCTGCACCGTCTCCCGAGGCCTCTGCCCCGGTGCCCATGTCGGCCGAGGACCAGATCCGCCAGACGGCTCGCCTGTTTGTGCGCAATCTGCCCTATGGCGCAAAGGAGGCCGACATTCGCGCCTACTTTACGGCCTTTGGCGCTGTTGACGAGGTACGTTTCACCGACAAGATGTCGATTTCTGTTGGACGTTTCGACGTGGATCAGGCAACCTTTTCACATGATGAACCCCAGATAGGGACAGCTTACGCAAAGCGTGTGATGAGAACCTTGGGCCGAGAATTTTAGTAGATGCCTCGGTAACTGACACGTGCATTGGCCATGCGTTGCTCTTTGAGCGGCAGCCAGCACGGAATTGGTTGCCTCGTTCCGGTCGAAACTGGACTGCCACGCAAACCACATTGACAAGTGGCGTTACTAACGCTCCAGATCCAACTTCCCACGACTGTGGCCGGCGGCAACAAGAACAAGGGCTTCACCATGGTCACCTTTACCGACCCCGAGGTTGCACTGGCGGCCTTCCACAACGCCGATGGCAAGACCTTCCAGGGCCGCATCCTGCACATCCTGCCAGCCAAGGCCAAACGCGCGACGGGCCCGGCCGAGCTCGACGAGTTTGCGCTGTCGAAGCTGCCGCTCAAACAGCAGCGCCTGCTGCGCAAGAAGGCGGAGGCGGCGACCAGCTCCTTCTCGTGGAACGCGCTCTTCATGAGCCAGGACGCCGTCAACTCGGCCATGGCCGAGCGTCTCGGCATGTCCAAGTCGGAACTGCTGGACCCGACGTCGTCGGACGAAGCCGTGCGCCAGGCTGTGCGCCAGACGTCGGTCATTGAGGAGACCAAGGACTACTTTGAGTCCAACGGCGTCGACCTCGAGTCGTTCAAGTCGACGGCCAAGCGCGGCGACACGTGCATCCTGGTCAAGAACTTTGCCTATGGCACGTCGTCGCAGGAGATTCGCAAGATGTTTGAGGAGTACGGCCCGGTCGTGCGCGTGCTGCTGCCCCCGAGCGGCACGCTGGCCATTGTGCAGTTTGCCCAGGCTGCGCATGGCCGCCTGGCTTACACCAAGATGGCGTACCGCCGCGTCAACGACACCGTGCTTATGCTGGAGAAGTGCCCGGAAAAGCTGCTGCCCGACGCACCGGCCGCGCTGCTGGATTCGGCCGCTGCGCAAACTGGCAAGCAGAAGCTGGCGGCGGGCGACCTGCTGGACGGCGGCAGCACGGACGACGCGGCAGCCGGAACGGCCGAGACGCCCGCCGAGCCTGCCGACTCCAAGACGACAAGCTCGCTGTTTGTGCGCAACCTCAACTTTACGACGACGACAGAGCTGCTGGCGTCGACGTTTAAGCACCTGACGGGCTTTGTGGGCGCGCGCGTCAAGACGAAGCCGGACCCCAAGAAGGCGGGCCACACGCTCAGCATGGGCTACGGCTTCGTCGAGTTCCGCACCAAGGGCGACGCGGACGGCGCGTGCAAGGCCATGGACGGGCACATTCTGCAGGGCCACACGCTGACGGTGCGCGCGTCGCACCGTGGCGCACAGGACGCTGCCGAGGTGCAGCGCGACGCCGACAAGGCGAAGAAGCTGGCGGCCAACCACGGCAGCAAGCTGATTGTCAAGAACATTCCGTTCGAGGCGAACCGCACGGACCTGCGCAAGCTGCTCGGCACGTACGGGCAGCTCAAGGCGGTGCGCATGCCCAAGAAGTTTGGCGCGTCGACGCGCGGTTACGCCTTTGCCGAGTTCACGACGCCACGCGAGGCCGCCGCCGCCATGTCGGCGCTGCGCAACACACACCTGCTGGGCCGGCGCCTGGTTATCGAGTTTGCGGCCGCCGAGGCCGTCGACGCCGAAGAGGAGATTGCCAAGATGCAAAAGAAGATTGGCTCGCAGGTCAACTCGGTCGCCATGCAGCAGCACACGGCGACGCGGACGCACCGCACCAAGGTCACGATTGGCGAGGACGAGGAGGTCTAGTTTTGGCCTATTTGCACGTTTTGGTTCCTGGACGGAGTTTTGAGTTACGGATCTAAAAGGATGGACCCTTTTGAGTTGACGATTGGACGCATTTTTCGGGTTTACTAAAGCATTTGCAGGCGTTTTTTCTGGCTTTTGAATTCAATACCCACCGGGCGCATTGCCCATGTCCTTGCTACTACCTCTCACCAATTGTGATGTCATGATGCAAACAAACAACATACAAAGCCCTTGATCGCAATCGAGCGAATCGATCGTAAGGAAGGAGGGCCTGCCTATTTCAATGTGTACCTCCCTGTACTGATTGAAATGAGTGACTAAGCTCTATGCGTCCAGCGACATAAACGGCTTGGATGCAGGCACACGCACCCTGCCGAACCCCCAGCGTTGCGAACTCTGCGTCGCCTCATCGCACTTTTTCGGCAACTTGTGCGGACGATCGGCGGCCCTTGGGGGCGGCCGGATTGGTGGTGAGCCCAGGAGCGGCTCTCAATTTAACACCCGCGGTGAACAAAGAGCGCCTGCGCTGTGCAGAATCTGAACGCCGCGCAGTGGAGGCCAGGGAGGCCGCAGAGACAGCAAGTGCTCGAACCAGCGCTGCAGCTGGCCTAGAGAGCTGGCCAAGAGAGCTAGCCAGGGCGGCGTAGATGAAGATTTTGTTGTTTTGCGACGCGCTTTCTACAGCCCGCGTTCCAAATATTGACTCGTATGTTTGGTGTATAGTGTTTACCGGTAGAAAAACAAACAATCTAGCCGGCCGGGGCCCGGCAGTCGATGCGATGAAGAATCGGCGAGCCTCACAAAGACAAGCGAGACCCGGCGCCGCTCAATTTGAAAGACGCACTGCTTGCTTCGTGTCGAGAACGACGGCGCCCAACGCGTCTGCTGCGTCCTTTCACGCCCTGGGCAGCCTCGTAAACGGTCTCGTGCCCTCTAGCATGCAAAAGGACGGCAGCTTGAAACTTGGAGGCTTGATGCGCTCTTGAAGAACCGAGCGAGGAAGCCACAAGTCGATGGACTGGGTGCAACGTACGTCGAGCTGTCGGGCTGTCCGTAGATTTCGTCATGGTGCCTGCATGTTACATTGGGGCCCGAAAAGTCGACAGGGATCTGAATTGCTTGGTGTTTTCCTTTTGCGCGGGACGACGCCGTCGTGAGGCGAAGATGCAAGGGAGACACAGTGCAGAGGATCATTAATGAGCTACATGACACAGTAGACGCACCGTGTTCGTACTGTCGTCGCGCTTCCTAAACGGGAAATAAGCAGTCACGGCTTTGAGAGGAGCGCGTCTCTCCCTTGATGGGGAATGCACCAAAAGAGGCAGGAACGGCCACTGCATGGAACCCAATAAAACAGTCTGCAATATTTCTGCAATATTGACGGCGACTGCGATACTCTAGAGCCCTTCTTTCGATATATTGTGGCAAGAGCCGGACCAACTGGCGCGGCTGGACGCAGTCAGATGGAAGCAAGGAGCAAGGAGGCTGGTCGTCGAGAACTATTGGCAGGCGCAGAACCGGCTCAAGAAGAAAGAGCCACGGCCATCACCCCCACCAGATCTTGCTCCCTTTTCGTGCCCCTCGTTGCTGGCTTTGCCACTGTAACCAAAGACGACTTGTCCATCCATGGCACAATGCACGGACGGCTGGCTGCTAACACCCGACCAACACCTGACCATCTGAGCGTCATAAAGTACCGTCGCCTCTGCTGCGTCGGGCAACAGTTCGCCACATTCTCACAGACGAGCTACTTCCGAGCTACTGCTGCACGGTGCCTGTTTTCACGGTGATCAGGTCCGGCTCTTATAAGCAGAACTCGCTTCGCCTCGCGGTTAGCCAGGCACCTGATACCGCCATTTGTTTGTTGACACGCACAGCATTCCGGACTCGCAGCGACGTGCCTGCATTCCTTGCGCTTCGCCACAGCCACCGCTCCGTGCACACCCGGTCGTCCATCACGAGCTAGCGACACTGTTTATCCTTTCCTTCTTGTCGCCATCTTCCTCTGTCCCCGACGTGATCTTCTGTGATCCTCGCATAGCGCCATTGGCCTTGCGTCTTCGCCGTGGGCCGTCACGTCCGGGGCACTCGGGCCCTCTTTGTCGGAAGAGCTGCTGCAAGGATCTTGCTGACAGTGTCTTTCGGGGTTTTGTTTTCTTTTTCCCGATTGTGGGCAGATCATCAGTCGCCCGTACTTGCGTCAATGTATTTCTGCTTAGCAGGGCTGGAGGGCGACTGGCAAAGGGAGGCGCTCTCCACACTGCTAGCTTTTTCGCCTTTCTGCACATCCTGCTCTTCCATCACACTGCGGAGTACAAAGTATGTGTCTGATCTTTGCGTCTCCTGCCTTGTCGTTCCCACGACCAATATCGAAGGGCATCGAGACTCGCCTCATTGTTGTACAGGCACACCCCTCCAAATTTCCTTGCGTGCCAGTCGGCTCTTATATTGATACATTGCTGCCTTTGTGCACGAGTGGTTGGTTCTTTATCCAGTCTTTGCACGAGACTCTGGCCGACGACGAAGAATGAGACGTTTGATTGCGATACAGGCTGCACTGTTGGCGGGTTGTTTACTTGCGGTAAACATGGCAACATGAAACGCCGTGAAAAGTAGGCACAAAGCGAGTTCATTCAGCTCACGAGGTCTCGTGTATTTTCACATACTCTGTACGACATCGCCGACGTACGGCCCATGACCTCATACCGAACCCACCACCCAAATCCAAGCCGAACGTCCAAAACAGCTGCACGAATGGAAAGTATCGCCTGCAGCTGCACTTCGTCAGCGCTTCGCGCGTTGCGCTTATCCCAGACCAGGAACTGGCTGCTCGCCGCGGCTGCACCCCGGCTAGTACCTGGCTTGTCATCCCTTGCGTCATCTCGGCCCACAGTCTCGACAAAATATGCATACTCGTTGTTTCTGCCCTTGAAGAACATCCCTTCCAATACAATCAATCATTTCACCGCCCTCCATCACGCTCTCTACCGCGTCGTTGCATAGCTACAGGCCTTGCCCTCACTGCACACGCGACTCAGAGCCCCACGATGCCCACAGACCAGTGCCTGGCCTGCTCCCACCAGCACTGCTCATGCAAGACAGTCGATCTAGCCCACTGCCCCAAAGAGGCAATACAAAGTGGGCTTTCTATCATCAAGAGATCAGACTAAACCCGTCTTGTCGGTCGAACCTATCCGACCCTCTCCAAGGAGCTGGAGATGAGTGGACTCGTTTGATGAAGAGCCCAGAGAGGGCTTGCCAGCGCAGCTGAAGGTACAATTTCGCTTCTCGGTAGTGGTCCAGTACCCAGTACCCAACTCCTACCAAGCACGGCGTTGTGCACAACGTCTCTTGCCCGGCCCCCGCTGATGCTCGCCCGGGATGTTGTCTATGGCTGTACTCGATTTCCTGAGGATGGGCAAGCCTCCACTTCCAAGGAGGATGCGATCAGAGACAAGGACTGTGCAAACGACTGAGGATCCCGAGTCTGCAGAGGAAAGCATAGAGGAAAGACTGCCGAGACGGTGTCCATTGGTCCTTTTGCCTTTTGAGGCTTGCCTGGCCGAGCCTCCCTGTGAGCTCCTCTGTGCGCTGTCTCCGAGGCCTGGCCACTATCGGCCAGTATTGGAGAGGGGCCAATACTCATCAGGTATGTGACCACCCCTTTGCAGGCCGTACTGGACAATGGTCCGGCGCGTGTTGGTGTGTTGGTCCTTGGAGCCGGATCCTTTGCAGATGGGCAGACACTGGCCGCAGGCCGCAAGAAAGCTTTGTGAGCATCCAGCTGAGAGCCGCAGATGGACACACCCCCTCTCGCCCTTTCACCTCCCCCCTTGAGCCGGTTCTCCCTCTGAACCCTCTTCCAATCTCCTCACTGGAACGTAGGGACAAGGAATGAGGGAAGCATTCTTCTCTCACGAGACTCGACTGCCTGTCTGGCATCTGCTCGGGCATGACGCCCCGTTTGGTTTCCTATAAGGCATGACGATGCCCTTCGTTCTTTTCAGTTTGCATGCCTCACATCCCAAGCATTTCTTTCTTTCCATCCTTTGCCTCACCCACACTCTCTTTTGCAATCCCGTTCATTCTTTCACGGGTCTTTGCTTTGCAACTGTCATTCTTTTCACCGAGCAACAGGATTCCATTCATTCATTCACTCTTTTCTACGAGACGCTGTCTTCACAATCGTTACATACACAACACTTGACCCTGCTCCAACAGCATAACAGCCTCTTGACATTCTTTCTGATACCTCTAATTCTTGCATATCTGCCTCTTTGGCATTTACTGGCATCTTTTGCCCACCACGGTCATTCTCACTCTACTGGGAACAACTACATTTCCTTTCCTTTGTCACTATTCCTCTGCTTCATTTTTGGCTTGTTTCACAGCCAACGCATAGCTTCATTCTCTGACCGCACTTACACCTGAGAAATGGAGGTCTCTATGCCCATGCTGTCTTCGCAGCATGCCGACTACTCGGACCCTTCGCTGTCTGCGGTCCGCCAGCACCGCCTGCCGCTCGGCGAGTCGACTGGCAATGTCCAGACGCATGCCAGTACCCCGTCCGGCTACTGCTCGCCGTCGGGCGTGTCTGTCACATCCAACGGCCCCGGGTCGGCCCTGACCATTTCGTGCTCGCCCGTCAACACGACCACCGCGTCGTCCATTCCTACGCCGCCCATTCTTCCTACACAGTCGCTGGAGAGCCAGCAACAGCAGGCCTACTACCAAAGCCAACAAGAGCAGCACAACCTCTACCATGGCTCCATGGCCAAGCAGCTGTCGTCGCAGCACTATGCTCACGGCCACCAGAGCCACCAGGGCCACCAGCACCAGCACCAGCACCAGCAGATGGCGACCAGACGCCAGACGCACGCCAGCATCCACCAAAACGTCGTCAACAGCATGAACCTGTCCGCACCGCTGGGTGCCCCGTCCCTGCGCAGCAACAGCTACAGCCACCCCAGCATGGGCTACACGGGCGCGTCGATCAACAATGGCGTCGTGGCGCTGCAGCAGACAAAGGGCCACAGCGTGAACCCCATCTACGCGTCGCCGCAGTTCCAGGCGTACCGCAAGAAGCAGGGCGAGAAGGACGACAAGACGGAGCAGATCTGGCCCGATGTGCTCGAGGACGCGTTCCTTGACGCGCTGCTGCTCATCCCCCAAATGGGCCGCAAGAAGTACGCGATGCGCGGCCAGCTGCACGGCCGCAACATGCTCATCAGCGAGTACTTGTGGGTGGCGTACTGCCTGTCGCTGCCGCCGGGCGTGAAGCCCGATCGGAAGATGGCGCGCGGCCGCAAGCAGGTGTCGAGCCATATCCAGGTGCTCAAGAATTTCTTTATTCACCACCGCTGCTACCACTTCTTCTTCCCGAGCAAGGAGAAGAAGGAGGAGCTGTCGAATGCACGCCGCGATGCCATGGAGAAGGAGTCGTTCAAGGACAATGCAGTCCTGCGTGCGCTGTTCGAGGGCCGTCTGCCTGCAGAGCGCCCCAACTACGAGTACTTTGGGCAGCTGCTGGCGTCTGACGGCCTGGTGGCGCTGCGCCCCAGCCTGTGCTGGATCCTGGTGTCGTCGGCGGCGGTGCAGTTTGAGACGGAGGGCCCTCGCCGCGGCGAGGCGTTCAAGACCAGCGACGGCATGCCGCTCGACAGCCGGAGCTACCCGCACCTCCCCCTGAACCACAAGCGCGAGGACTGGCCGGAGCGGGGCAAGATTATTCGGGGCACGCTGCTGCAGGAGTACACGCGTGCGCTGAGCCAGAAGGAGGCCAGCTCGGTCCGCGACATCTCGCTCGACTGGGAGGAGCGGTTCCCCGGGCCGATGATGCACGCGCTGGACGGCGTTGTGCGCGAAAATGTGCGCGACATTTTGCACTTTCACGTGACGCTGGACGTGCAGGAGCCGGACCGGTTCCCCGAGGGCTCGGAGCTCAACTCGCTGGTGGAGGTTACGATTGAGCAGCCGAACCTGCAGAACCACCGGTGGAAGTCGGTGACGCGGCTGGCCCGCCCCTGGGAGCTGATGCCGAGTGGCACGGTGCCGGACGAGGGCAACGACGCCGAGGACGAGGTGCCGGTGTCGGTGATTACGCGCGAGATTGGCAACCAGTACATGCACCGTGCAGGCTGCCAGGTGGCGGCCGGCAGTGGCACGCACTGCGAGTGCTTCAACAACTCGCGGCTGCGGCGGCAGCAGCTGGCGGTGCCCTTTCCGGCGCCGGAATGGGCGACGATGCTCAGTATGCTGACGGGCTACCGCAAGCACGGCCTCGAGCCCGAGATTGGCCCCGATGGCGTCGAGGTGTACCCGTCCGTGATGCGCGGGAGCAAGAAGCGGGCGTCGTTTGGGTCGACGACGACAGCAACGACGGCGTCGTCGCGTCGGCGCAGCAGCGGCGAGTCGACCGAGGACGGCGACGACAGTTTTGTGTCGCACTCGTCGGCGGGCAGCAATGGCAGCCACGGCAGCGATGGTGGCTCGCCGACGCAGGTGGACCTGGTGCGCAACATTGCGATGCTGCAGGAGCTGTGGTCGTGTGCACCGTCGTCGGCGTCGTCGTCGTCGTCGTCGTCGTCGCCGCCGAGTGTGGACGGAACGGAGCCGAGCGCTACGTGGACGCGGCGCGCGGTGATTGTGTGGACGTTTGAGACGGTCTACAGCATCAACGAGAAGAAGATGGAGGTGGTCCAGGCGCCGGCGGGCTGTGGGTGGCGGTTCCTGACGACCATTGACCCGACGTCGCAGTACCACCAGCAGCAGGCACTGGTGACGCCCGGCAAGACGTCGCCGGCGTCGTCGGCCCAGGCCTCGATGCACCAGGCGCCGCACAACATGTACGCCAGCCGCAACGTCATGTCGCCGCACCCGGGCTACCAGCAGCACCTCAACGCGTCAATGAGCGAGCACCTGGGCGGCGCGACGTGGGACCCGACCATGTCGGCGATGGCGTCGGCGTCGGCGTACAATGCGCCGTCGGGCGTCGGCAGCTACAGCGGGTACACGGGCTACGGCAACAGCGCGTACACGACGGCGGCGCCCGCGTACAACTTGCCGGCACCGCTCAACCTGCTGGACACGGGCGCGTACAGCGGCAGCGACGGGCACAGCGCGGGCCTGACGACGCCGCCGCCATCGGCGTCGCTAACGTCGCCCTACGACCACCAGACGCAGCAGCCGGTGGTGAGCTCGGGCGCGAACAACCCGTACGGACACCACGCACAGGGTTTCCCGAGCCAGCTGAGTTTCATGACAGCGTCGTCAACGGTATCGGGCAACGGCTCGCCCGGGCACGACGCCAACGGTCTGGCAGGGCAGGGCGTGCAGCACCGGACGTCGGTGATTGACCCGTTCCTGGCAGGCAGCACGGGCACGGCAGGCACGGTCGGCACGGTCGGCACGGTCGGCGACTGGGACGCGAGCGACGTGGCGTCGGCGCTGCACAGCTGGCCGGCGGTGGCGGGCACGGATATGGCGGCGACAGCGGGCCGCGGTCAGAAGCGCAGCCGCTCGGACAGCCTCGACGGCGGGCACGGTGCGTACCCGGTCTCGTCGATGCCCAAGCTGAACAACAACGGTTTCAGCACCTGGCGGTAACGTGCTTGTCTGGTGTTTGCGTGGTCTTTTTCTCTTCTTTCTTCTTTCTTTACTTTCTTGGTCTGGTTCTTGGCTTGGTTACGGTTCTTGTTCTGCTTGGTTTCTTTTTCTGCTTGGTTTCTTGTCTGTTTGGTTTCTTGTCTGTTTGGTTTCTTATTCTGTCTGCTGGCCCGCTTCTTATTTCCTTGATACTCTCCTAGCCAGTCGTTGGTCTACTGTTAATCTATTGTTCATCTTGCCTTGGCCGACTGGCGTGTTTCGAGTAGTGGCGCTGAAACTCGAAACGTCAAGCGTCGTTTTTGCCTTGTCTAGTGCGAAGCCCGTTTCGTTTGCTTGTTTGTTTCGTTTGCATGCGAAGCTACGCAACACTGCCAGCACTACTGCAGATCTGCACTGCACATCCAGTGCACGCGGCCCTGCACGCCGACGAACGCTTCTGCCGCCTGCCGCGCGACTGAACAACGGCCACAGGCAATGCAAAAGCACAAAAGCACGCAGCCGACCAGCGCACAGGCACAGACTGAACCAGACGCAGAACGCAGACACCAGCACGGGCGCGACACACATGCAGGTGCACGGTGCACAAATCCCCGCCGACCCATGTCTGCCAGGGTTTACTGACGACGAATAAAAGTGTGCTGGGATCGTTGGCACTGATGCGACAACGGGCGTGGAGGCGTCCGCCACTGGAGCCGCGCCTGCGATGCAGGTCGAGGTCGGAACAGCGCTGGCGCGTACTCACGAATCATTCTTCTCAGAGCAAAAGAACCTGCGCCACCGGCCACCGGATTTCATCAGGACCAGCACCACCGCTGCTGCACACTGGCCGCTCGCCTGTCACGGTGTCGCGGCCCTGCATCGTTTCCGTGTTCCGTGTTTCCTGTTTCCGTGTTTCCGTGTTCCGTGCTTCCGTGCTTTCGTGCTCTGTGGTCGTGGTCGTGTCCACTGTCCTGGCCATTTTCATCTTGCTGTGGGCGTCCTCTGAAGAGAGACGAGTTGACGAACCTCTGCCCCTGCGAGTCGCACCAGCGCGGGCACCTGTGTCGGCAGAGGTCGGCGATTTGCTCAAACTGCTCGACGTGTCTGGATCTGTCGAACCGACCACTGCGAGTGCTGGCAAACCCATGTCCGATCAAGAGCCGCCCAAGAGGCCAGGAGTCCATGACGAACTGCTATGAGGCTGTATATTTACGTTATATTTAGGAACAGCCAGGGCCAATTCGGGATCTGAGACGCTTGCCGCCGCCCCATCTCTCTCGTCGCGCCTCGACATCCTTGCGGCTCCTTTGGCCCAGCGTCTTGGCAAGCATATGCCCGATTCGTAGCGCGCGGCGCTTGGACATTCTGTCGCAGCCTTCCCTGCAAGGCCGCCATCGACCCATGCCGATTCGCTGGCGGCTCCCGTCTCTTTCAGGGCTCCAGACCCCAAACTCCGACACAATTGTCCCGGACGAACAGCGCTTGGGACGAGACGATCCTGACTCACAAGCGACTCACAAGCGACCACTAGACCACAAGACCACAAGAGCCACAAGACCACAAAAGACTCACGACAAAGCACACTGCAAACAACAACTCGAGCCGGCTCTTGTCTTAAGCCGTGCTGCTCTGTCGCACAGCCGGCACCGTGCTGCCATTCTCAGACTTACAGGCGCACAGTCTCGGTTTGTGCAGAGATCCTGCCACGGCCACGACCAGTGCCCGTTTTATCGTCTTTAGTCTCCGTCTGTGCGCCCCTGTGCACTTTCCTGGCATGCCTTTTGGTCTTTGGAAAGTCTCTTGGTCTTTGGAAAGTCTTGAAAGTTTTTCGAACGTCGTTTGGAAAGTCATAAAAGTCTTGAAAGTAAAGTGAAAACGAAACGAACGAGGCCACGACGAGGCCACAGCTGCGACGCGAAGCGCTCGTCGTCCGCGGCCAATCAAACGCAGCCCCGCGCAGCCCTGGCCAGCGACAAATGCGACGACGGCAGCCAAACGATTGCGCCAAACTGCGCGCAGAGCCCCTGTTGTTTCTGTTTCTCGTTTCTATTCCTGTCGCGCCGGCCAGCGCTTTGGCAACATGGCGCGCCCCTGTTCTCATGCAAACACTGCAATTTAAATTTACGCCTAGCCGCTGGGCCTCGACGCTGGCCGCCCGTTTGGCTTTTTGGCTTTTGCGCTTTCTTTTCGTCCTCGTCCGTTGGATTTCTCGTCACCGTGAGCTTCCACCCCGGCGCAGATCTGAAACGCCGACCCGAGCAGAGGTTGTACCCCTCCCACTGCTCTGCGCACAGCAAACGAACGCCTGCACCGGCGTCATTGGCGTGCTCAGTACTCAGTCTCGTGCTCGTGCTCAGTGCTCAGTCTCCTGCTCAGTCTCTGCGCCGTGTTCGTGCTCTGCCTGCTTCTGGGCCCCTTTTGTCGGCTTGGCCCCGCCCTTGTGTGGCAGCGTCGCCGTGCGTTTCTCTGCTTCTCTGCTTCTGCTGCTCTGATCTGCGTTTCTGTGCTCTGTGCAGTCCTGTGCAGTGCTCTGTGCCGTGGCAACTTGCGACGGTCCCGTCTGTGTCCGTGCACCCCGTCCCTTGTCTGTTCGACGCCCGGCCGTCTCCTGCCAATCGATGCGCGCGCTATGCTCGCGTAGCACCTGCCTCTCATGCGCCCGCGGCGCCTGCCCGTTCTGTCTCTGCCTGTGCCTCGACCGCGCTGGTTTGGGCAGACGACTGGCTGGCATACGTCTGCGTCTAAACCGTAATTACCAAGGAGCAGCAAAGCAACGAAAACGACACGCCTCATGGCATACTCCGTAGGAGCCAGATGTCGCCGGCAGACCATGGTGCCTGCACGCCAAGCTTTCTGCTGGCCTCCCGTCTGCGGGTGCCTGAAGCGAGGCTCGCCGCTTTGATCTTTCATTTTCATTTATTTATTTTATTTATTTATTCTCTTTTATCGTTTGCAGGGACTCCAGATCCAGAGCCGTCTGCATCGTGCACATTGACACGCCCAGTGCTGCTTGCCCGGCCTGCCGCTGCACGCACGCCCTCCGGTTCCACACATGCACCTTGCTCTTTGCTCTCTGGTTCGGCCATCGAGGGAGCGCGGTCCGGCCTGCGAGGCCATGTGGACGAGAAGAGAGAAAAGAGGCCTGAACGTGGGAGACTCTTCCACAGCAAACGGATGCAATGCAGGCAGCTGCAGGTCCGGGCCCGTGTCCCAGATCCGATATATTTCCTCGCGCCCGTCCATACCTCTTTGCCTTTCCATCTTCTGTTCATGTTTTCGTCTTTCCGTCCACTGTTTGAGTTTATCGTCTTGTCGTCTCTGTTGTCTGTCACCCGCACCTCTGCACAGTACACATCACTCGTCGTCCTCGGCCTCACCATCTCACTGCACCACATCACGACTCGTTCACCTCGCTCCCGTCCAACAGACGTACACCAGACACCAGTCCTCTGTTCACAACTCGGCCGCTACTTTTCCGTCATTGTCTCGCGACCTCTGCTCTTTGTCGTTTGACTCTGATCTCGGCCCTCGTCCGTCTTGACCGTCTTGATTGTGCCCTTCTCGGCCTCTGTTGTCTTTTGTCTGCTTGCTGGCCTTGTTCGCCCCACCTGCCGCAACAACGTCTTTGTCGGTCGTGCCTTCCGTATACGGCAATTTTTGTTGACCGCCGCCCCAGCCGCCGCCATCGCCCTTTAGCTTCAAGTGAGGAAGGAACCATCATGCTCATGCCCACTCTCTTTGCCTGAGCAACCACGCCTCCTTCCTCTTCTGAATACCTATTGCCCTACGAAAAAGCGTGTGGCTGGCCACAACGCACAACGGCAAAAACGCAAAACGCAAAACGCAAAACGCAAAAATCGGAAAAGAGGGCCCAGTCTGAACAGCATTTGAACATCGCTGCCGTCTCGATGGCTGCTTGACCCTGTTCACCTTTGATACACAATTCCTTTGTTCGCTTCTCTACCTTCATTTGCTCTTTGCTCTTCGCTCTTCGCTCTTCTTTCAGCAGGCCTGTCTTGTCACTGCTCTGCCGTGAACACAATACGCTCTTTCCTCATTAGGCTCTTTCTGTCAACAGTTCTGTCAACAGTCGGTCTTTCCTCCTGTTCTCGAACGCCTGCCCGACCCCTGGAAATCTCTTCCAGGGCCTTCTGTCTTGTTTCTTGCTTTCCCACTGTTCTCTCTTCTGTTCACCCCTCTTCCATCTATAAACCGCGTCCGTTCGACTCCTCAAGTGTCGGGTCTCGAGTTCTCTCGATCTCTCGACTCTTCCTCACTGCCACCCACCGCACCCTTCGCTTCAACAATGTTCGCCTCTCTTTCCCCGGCCCGCCTCGCGGCGGCCGCTCCCTTCATTCTCGCATGGTTCGCCCAGCCCCTTGCCGCCCACTCGTGGGTCGAGGAGATGCATGTCATTAGCGACAACGGCACCCTGGAGGCCGAGGCTGGCTACATCCGTGGCTTCGTCCCGCGCTCCTCGCCCGCCTTCTCCGACCACATTGACCTCTGGCTGCTGCCTCCCAACGGCGAGGGCAACGAGTACGCCGCCACCGACGCCCTGTGCAGACCCTCGCAGACGACCAGCAACTACTCGGACGACTTCCCCATGCTCAACGTCTACCCCGGCGCCTGGATCGCCCTGCAGTACCTGGAGAATGGCCATGTCACCAAGATTGGCGCGCCTCCCAACAAGCCCCTCAACCGCGGCACCGTCTACATCTACGGCACCGCCGAACCCAACCCGGACGAGACGTTCCTCAACGTCTTCCAGCAGTGGACCGCCGACGGCACGGGGGGCGACGGCCGTGGTCGTCTGCTGGCGACCCGCAACTTTGACGACGGCCAGTGCTACGAGGACAACCCGAGTTCCATCTCAGCCGAGCGCAAGCAGGAGTTCCCAAAGACCAGCGAGCTGCCCATGGGCTCGAGCCTGTGGTGCCAGAACGACATCCAGCTGCCTGGTGACCTCGAGGTGGGCTCGACCTATACCCTGTACTGGATCTGGAACTGGCCCACCATGAACGACGACCAGTCGCCCACCGACATCCCCAGCAACGGCCGCTATGTCACCGTCAACGAGACCTACACCAACTGCATGGACGTCAAAGTGAAAGCCCCCACCTCGGGCAAGGCCTCTGCAAACACCAACACGTTCTCGTCCACGTTTGTGCACGACCAGGACCTCAACAAGGCCGCCGTCCTCAACGAGCTGACGGGCGGTGCCTTTGAGGTTCCGGTGCCTGGCTCTCCCGGCAGCGGCGGCACCGCGTCTGGCGGCAACGGCACCACGGGCAACGGTAGCACCGACAGCAGCAGTGCCAGCAGCGCCCCCACCAAGACCAGCACTGTCTCCACGGGCACGACGGCCGCGGCCACTGGCGGCGCCGGCGAGCACACTGTCTACATCACTCTCACGACCACGGAGGCGACGGCCACTGTCACTGTCACCGACACGGCCGCGGGCGCGGGCGCTACCACGGCCAAGTCGGGCCGCAGGACTACGACCCGCACCGAGTTCGACACCATCCTTGTCACCAAGACGCGGGCCCCCAGCGCCGCCACGTCGACCGCTGTCGCTAACGGCGCAGCTGCCGGCTCGGACACGGCCGCCGCGGCGGCCCCTACATCGTCGGCCTTCTTTGTCGCCACGCCCGGCTCCGCTCCCACGGTCCAGCCTTTCCTGACCGGGACCGCCGCTGTCCCGGCGGCCACCACCCTGAAGCGCATGCGCCGGTCGTAGGACACCAATCTCGATTCCACGACAACATCGACTGCGTCGGTGATGATAATGACCTTTGACGAAAGTTGAAACATTGCAGTTTTCAGCCATTCAGATTTCGCTTCTGCGTACATATACCCCATTCTCCATTTCGCCTTCCATCTTCTCTCTTTGCTGCATATATCGAACGACTGCCCAGCTTGCTCGGCACTCTTCCGTTATATGATCCTGATTTCGTTTCTATTTGTTTTCATTCTTTGCATCTTCGGATTACTTGCTCTGCATCTACGGTGTCGGTTAGGAACGGACGGTATGGCCACAAAGCCTGGGACGGGCGGATCACGGACCACAGGACGGTACAGGTTTCGGTATCTAGGAAAAGCCATGCACAGGCATGGACCACCTCAAAATAAAACATGAAATTGAACCCTCTGTAACCTTTGTGACTACATCTCGCCGCACTGGGCGATCACGACGTCCAGGTCGGGCAGGTCGCGGCCGCGCGCGCCGGTGCGCACGTGCTCCATCTTGTGCAGGACCTCCATGCCGGCGTCGTCGACGACCTTGCCGAAGACGGTGTGCTTGTTGTCGAGGAACGGAGTCGCCACGGTCGTGATGAAAAACTGCGAGCCGTTGGTATTCGGGCCGGCGTTGGCCATCGACAGCAGCCCGGGCACCTCGTGCTTGAGCGTAAAGTTCTCGTCGGCAAACGAGCGCGTGCCATAGATGCACGTCGAGCCCGTGCCGTTGCCATTGAGAAAGTCGCCTCCCTGGCACATGAAGTTGGGGATGATGCGGTGGAACTTGCTGCCCTTGTACCCGCGCGGACGGCCCTGGCTGTCCGTGGTCTCGCCCGTGCAGAACTGCCGAAAGTTCTCGGCCGTCTTGGGCACGACGTCCTTGAACAGCTCAAACTTGATGCGGCCGAGGGGCTCGCCTGCGGGGGGGTGTTAGTGTTTGCTTGAGCAGCAGGTTTGCAGACGACGAGCTTACCGCCCAGGGTGATGTCAAAAAAAACGCTGCCGAGTTAGCAGGGGTCATACTTGGATTTGGGAGAGGGGTTTGGAAACATACATTGGGTTTGGTTCGGCCATTGTGGCGATTTTTCGCAGAGTTGTAAAATTGGAAGTTGGCGTGGACGAGGCTGAAATGGTACTGGCGTGGACGAGCTGAGCTTGGAGCTCTTACACGTCTCCAAGGCTGACGCGCCAGAACACGCGTCACGTGATCCACGCCATCGAGCAGGCGGCCTGCATATGTCACCTATTGCCCTACGCCAGACAAGTTATGTATCCGCTATTAGGCTACTCTTTTGCCAGCATCTTACGCGCCATGACTGCAACAGCTGCTCAAATGAAGCAACCGTGGGACATGGCGTAAAGCCACCAGACGCAGAGGAGCGACATGAGACGACCTCGTGTGATACGCTGTGACGACTATGCGATCGGGAACATGAATAATGCGCTTCCGATTCTGTGCATATGTATGCAACTGCGGTTCCGTGGCCCTACCTGGCCATTGTAGCGAAGCGGCATCTGTTCATCTGTATCCAATCCTTTCAAGCACGCATTGAAACGATGCCGATTCGTACTCTTCTATTCGTACTCGGCAAGAGCATGATGCGAGGTCCTGTGCTATGGCACATGCTGGTGTTCAGATTTGCTTGGGCTAGAACGACTGCGAGCTGTGCCTGCTTTCGTATCGGACCTAAATATAATCCCTTGCTTGAAATCCGCTCCATCACTTGTCTCGTCTTTGTCCAGTGGCGCCCAGAAGAGCTGTCGTATCAGGCCACAAACCCGATTCTCCAAGAAAGCGTGTCCATACTCCGTAGACAAAGATGCCCATACAGGGCTGAGGACCGGCAGACGGCGATCAATGCCCTCATCCGTCCAGTATCTCAGACGAATAGCCCAAATCAAGGTCGAGCATGTTTCACTGCACGCATGCATATTTGATTGTTTGTGACGTTTGATATCAAAAGTGTCGACTTGCGACATCCTGCCAGCCGAAGGTCGTGGAATGCGGCCATTCCAGTGGGCAACAGCACCGCCCGTAGTGGCTAGCGCCCCCATGCCCGCCACCTTTGGGAGGCTCTGGCCCTGTGGGCGGGGCACGCGGTCGCCAAGTAGCCGGGACGTCGTCGATTGAGTCTCTAGGCATCTATATTTGCAAGCATTTGGCATCCTCGCGTTTCGAGGACAATGCAGAGGCGGGCGCTTCGTCAGAGACCATGGGTGACGAAACATGTGGCGCGTCCTATTTTTACTTTTCCAAGACCGAGCGTCATGGGTGTCTTTGGATGTCATTGCATGTCACCACTCATCACATCTCACCCAGCCCAGGCACAGGTACAGCGGCGCCACTGCCGCCGAACACGGCCTGGGTCTAGGCGCCACCGTGCTCTTGTCTTGCCAAATTCATCATTCGTGGGCCGAGAGCAGTGCCCCTCCTTCTTGGTGACGCCCACGCTCGCTTTCTGGAGAGGTGCCGACATCGCGTCATGGCCTTCCACTCAAATCCGAGTCTCGCCAGCTCTGTATTTCCCACAGTGTCAAGATGTGCCGTGATTTTAGATTAAACGGGCGCAGATGCGTCATGCAGGCTGCAATCCATTGGCTTTCTCGCTCGCAGCGGCGTAACCCCCCCTCTTGCCGCCCCTCATGTGCCCTCCTTTGTCGCTCCTTCCGCGCACGTGGTCGGCCGCCTTCCACTTTGCGCCATCCGGCGCCGCGAGAGCCGTGTGCGGATTGCCTGCTCCTTCTCGCGCGGCGCACTAAAACGCCCTTGCTTCCTTCCCGTGGGACGCAGATGGACAAACAGAAAGGCAGAGAAGGCCGCCAGGAAGAGCAGAAGCGCAGCAAAGAAACCGAAAAGGGGCCTGTCGTCGCCACCACTCCTTCCCCCTGCTGCTTTCAAAGCACCAGGCTGCTCGCTTTGTCGTCTCGTTCGCCCATTCTTCTACTACCCAAATTAAAACTTACCCACACCTGTAGCGCAGACTTTTGCCTTCCCAACGTCCAAAAACTTTTCAGAGGTTGAAGACGAAAATCATCAACCGCCGGCGACGCAGAAAGACTGACAATGGCATCGCATCGCGGACTGCTTAGTACCGTCACGAGGATCGGGAGACAAAAGGGACATGGCGGTTCTTTCCGCCTTCTGGCCTTGCCGAGAAAGGTACGGTGCCGTGAGGGCACTTCCGGCCATTTTCCGCTGGTGCTCGTCGCTCGTACTTTGTAGTGCTTGTAGGGGCCGTTGGGCACCGTTGGAGCGTTTTGCCCCCCCTCTGCTCGCTAGAGCCCCTATACCTTTCCAAAACACCCCCTGTACCGTCTAAATTTAGCGATGGCCTCCAGCTGTTGTTGTCGCCGCGAAAACGCGCTACGGCCACGACGAAAAAATAGTTTTGAGATAAACAGCCGGATGTGCCCTCTTTTCCTTCTTTCACAACATCACGGTGTTTCTACCACGGCCATCCCCCCTTGCGCAGCTCGACGACGTCGATTCAGGTAAGGACACGAACGGTTGATTTGCGTCATATCATCGAGTTTACACTTTCTGGGCTTTTGGGGCCTCACCACCCGTCGTTTGGCCCATCGTCGCCTGCTTTCCGCCACTTCCCGCTGTCGCGCGCTTTCGCTGCCTTCGACTCTCCTCTCTCTGCCTCAAACCATACCGCCTGCCACGAACGCGCGCCGCCAATCAACGCTATTGCTTTTCCCTGCCCTCCGGGCTGTTTCCAACATCCGGCTTCCCGCCGTGAGGCACACTGTCGTTCCGGGGCCGTTCCGGGATTGCCCACTGCGGCCTCGGCTTGCCCTTGGTTTCGACTGCGCCGCTCAACACGACCCATCACGGCCCTGCGACGTCAATATCGCGATCACGTTGGGGTTGAGGGAGGGAGGGCTTCGCTGTGGACAAGCGTCAGGCGTCTGCTGCCCGTTCTGACCCCCGTCGGTACGAAGAGTCACTGGCCCGCACGCCTCGGTTTGCAGCGGGCCTGGCGTTGCGAGCATCATACGTGGCGGCAAAAGGCATGCATTGCGGCACGTTTACCCATCATCGCCTTTCTGCCATGACCTGAAACCCATGCCAAACCGCACAGCGCACCGGTCCTGCTGTGCCTCGATCCAGCGGCCATGGGAGAATCCCCTAACGCCACATCCCTGACCTCATTTGCCCTACTGCCTCTGTTTCGTGTTGCTATTGTCTTCTGCCGGGACACCGACTTTTGCCAGCAGTGCCGCTGCGCACGGTTATCTGCCAAAGCCAACCTTCGCCACTCGTTTGGTTGGTTATGCGATAGGGATTGCTGGCAGTGCCACCGATCCGACCCTGACAGCAACGCTCTGGAATCTGGCCTGCCGACCTCACCCCGTCCTGTTTTACATACCCACCCACGCCGAGGCGCCGAGGCGCCGAGCACCAAGTGGAAAGAGTTTGATGCTCTGAAGCCAGAAGCTTTTGGCATCGCTGGTCAACTCCGTCAAACTTTTATCGCTACGACAATCGTGTGTCCAATAGCTGGGCTGGGCCCATTTCCTGGCCTGTTTGAGCGAGTGCTCCCTAATCGAGACTCGAATCCCACTTTGCACGGTTGCATACCACGCTGCGCAGTCACAGCACCGGCATACTGTGTTTTTCTCCCCGATTTGATTCTATACCGTCACGAGCCCGGTAGCCTCGAACGAGCCTGAACGAATGTGTAAAGCGCTCACGGATGTTACACTCTTGCTTGCGTGCGCGACCGTCGACCGAATCTTTATCTAACGCGATACAGGCCCCTCCCGTGTTCTAGACGACGATATCTCAACTCGAGATCACCTGACGAACCTTGACGACGAACAGACCTATATATTGTCTGCACCTAAAAGCGACCCAAGCGACATACTGCGCTGACGACTTGACGACTCTTGCTGTATTTATATAGCAACGACCCTTCGACGAACATTTCTAGAGGCAGAATACATCCACCTCGCATTTTTGACGACGCTCGCTTCCCTTGGTTGCGAATTCCCCGACGAAACACCCGGCCTCTTTGGTACGTTCCGAAGACAGCGTCGGCCTACGGGACTATCAAGCCCTAACAATCGCGCGCAGACCACTGCGCCTGTCCACTGGGAAGACACGACCGGTTCCTCGCGGGCCCCTTGACTCTTCTTTTTGCCGCCCACAGATCTTCTGAGCTCGAGAAACAGCTCAAAGGTTTGCGGAGACCCCAGACTTTCACGAGGCACCACTCGCATAACCGACAGCACGCCTCCGCATCAGCCCTGCAGCAGGAAGACGACAAAACCACAAAAAAAGTAGAAAACACCAAAATACACACAATGGCCGACCAGCAACACGAGGTCGACCTCGACTCCATCATCTCCCGGCTCCTGGAGGTTCGCACGTTCCGGCCCGGCAAGCAGGTCCAGCTGCTGGAGAACGAGATTCGTTACCTGTGCACCAAGGCTCGTGAGATCTTCATCTCCCAGCCCATTCTGCTGGAGCTTGAGGCTCCCATCAAGGTATTTATACCCGTTGAGCGCGTCGCATCGGAACGAACAGCCTTGTTAACGAGATAGATTTGCGGTGACATCCACGGCCAGTACTACGACCTTCTGCGCCTGTTTGAGTACGGCGGCTTCCCCCCGGAGGCCAACTACTTGTTCCTTGGCGACTACGTCGACCGTGGCAAGCAGTCCCTCGAGACCATCTGCCTGCTGCTCGCGTACAAGATCAAGTACCCGGAGAACTTCTTCATTCTCCGCGGCAACCACGAGTGCGCCTCGATCAACCGCATCTACGGCTTCTACGACGAGTGCAAGCGCCGCTACAACATCAAGCTCTGGAAGACCTTCACGGACTGCTTCAACTGCCTGCCCATCGCGGCCATTATTGATGAGAAGATCTTCACCATGCACGGCGGCCTGAGCCCCGACCTCAACTCGATGGAGCAGATTCGCCGTGTTATGCGCCCCACTGACGTATGTTGTCTCTCTTTTCCAAGCTGCGTTTGGCCTATTGCTAACATTTTAGATCCCTGACTGTGGTCTGCTGTGCGACCTTCTGTGGTCTGACCCCGACAAGGACATAACTGGCTGGAGCGAGAACGACCGCGGTGTAAGCTTCACGTTTGGCCCCGACGTTGTCTCAAGATTCCTGCAGAAGCACGACATGGACCTCATCTGCCGTGCGCACCAGGTCGTCGAAGATGGCTACGAGTTCTTCTCCAAGCGCCAGCTTGTCACTCTCTTCAGTGCCCCCAACTACTGCGGCGAGTTCGACAACGCCGGTGCTATGATGAGCGTCGACGAGAGCCTTCTCTGCTCGTTCCAGATCCTCAAGCCTGCCGAGAAGAAGCAGAAGTTTGGCCGCCGCTAGGAGGTGATTATCAAATGCCGCGCCTGAATGGCCCTGTCGACTCTCTCACTAGCTGGCAGCACGACGAGCAGCTTCCCTGCTGGCCTGTAGCACCCACCTCTTTTACGTTTGCTATCCGACGCCATCCTTCCGTATAGTCCTACTCTATCACTGGACTATGCGGCGTGGAAAACAAAATTGGCTGTCTATTGTTGTCCTCTAGGGCACTTTCGTGTCCACTCTGCCTTTCCGTCTCTTTTTGCTTTCTGCCTTTTTCCATGCAGTTACTTATACATGCTTTGTCTTCACATGGCTTTGTCTTCACATGCCGGGGTAACAGATCCCCCCCGTACCTGTGATGTGTGGAAGACGGGTTCGATTAGCAGATGAAACGCACAAATCATGGTTATAGACCGGGCCAACATCAAGTGGCAATACACGGTTGCCATCTTCCGCAGTCTCCCTGATGTTCAACGTGATGTACAAACACAATGTATTCATTGGCAATCTTCGCACGCTGGCCCTGTGGCCTTGGTCTCGCTAGTGAGTGCTGGGGTAGGAGCCGTGGGGGCTGCAGGCGCGGTTGTCGTCTCCGGGGCCGCCTCCGCCTTGACCGGGCCGTTGTGCCGGTCCACGTGCCCCAGGTCGCGTCCGGGCTCAATCACGTCGCGCACACGGCGCTTCAGCTCCTTCGTTTCCGGGAACCCACCCTCCGTCTTCCGATCCCACAGCAACCTGGGCGCCGTCATCGCAGCCGTCTCAATCGTCACCGTGAAGACACCACCTGTCGCCGGCTGCAGCGCGACCTCGCCAAGTGCCGGGCCAAACGTCGACAGCAGCTCCTGCGCAAACTGGTCGTCAGAACGATGTCGCGCAAAGATTCTAGCAACCTACATAGGCAGCCCGTAGCATCCATTTGCACTGCGTGCAGAACTGGATGGCGACGCGGGGCGAGCGGGGCCCAGCGGCCACGGCGGCCACGGCGGGCGCGGCATCGGGTGAACGCACCGTGGTGGACGCTGCCGCCGCGGGCGTTTCTTGTGTAGTCGACATGGCTGTTCGTTTTGTCGCGTGTCGTGCTGGTCCTGTTTTTTGACGGGGTGTTGAGAGTGATGACGTGAAATCAGCGCAGTAGTCAGCAGCGGCCGTGGTCCATTTATCGGTTTATAATGTGAATTACTTTTATTCGAAAGCTGCGATCGCGCGTGTCACGAACTAAAATGCAGCACCAAGTTTACATACCGTACCAATGACGCATCCCAAAAGCCTAGCTATCGTGCTTCGGCCGAGTAATTCCTGTGTTTGTCGGCAAGGCCGCAACAACGCAAAGCATGTAGAGCAGGTCCAAAACCTAGAACTCAGAGGGCCAAGATCAAAGTGTTTTATGGTGTCAGGACACAACACAGAAGCACACGTACAAAGCGGGAGTTGCGGTCAAGTCATATGTGAAGGTGTATGCAAAGTCTAATATCGCAGACCAAACCAAACAACGCATGGTTCCAAAGTGAGGCTCTTTCACATAGTAGATTGTGGTAGACCAAAGTAGATTGCAATAGTAAAAGACATCAAATAGAGCCGTATGACAAAAGAAAAACAAGTACACAAGAGAGACGTGGCCGACGCCCCCTATAGCAAGGGGAATACTGAAAGGGAAAAGGATCGAGGGAATAGAGGAGTCGGAAGGGGAGCCAGGCCACGCATGAGGTATGAGGTATCGAGAAAAACAATTAGGAGAGAAAGCAGAGGCATAGGCGAGTCGGCAGTCGTAAAATTATGGTCAAGCAGCAGACCGTCGGAAGAGGCACTGGACTGGACTGGACTCGAGGACTCGAGGGCGACAGAGGGAGGGATCGCCAACAGGACACCGACCCAAATGAGTATGGTGTACAAACACAAGAGGGAGAATCGAAAAATGGGTTGTAATATAAAACATGGCGAAGAAGAGGTGTGAATAGCAGTGTCGGCAGGTGGTGTTGGCAATCGCCGTCGAGAGAGCCCTGGGTGTCTGGTGGTCGTAGTCTTAGCCTGTGCCTTGGTTGGGCTGGTGGTAGCCGACCCGAGAAACATTGGTCCTGCCAGTTGCGATGCTCGACTCAGAGGTGTGAGGGCCGTCAGGAGAGGGCCAGCTCGGTAAGAGGTGGATATGCGGATCGAGAGTTGGTAGGTTGGGTGATGCTGTAGTGGTAATAAAAAAGTCGTTCATCATCGCTTTTTGGTGAGCCCGATACGGAGCTCTGTTTCGAAAATGTGTCGTCGGCTGGCAACAGAGATCATAACGAGATCACGGTAAGGCTGAGCCGGTCAGTTTACATGACAAGACAGCAGCCACCGCTCTGCTGTGGTGCGTAGGGGTCCTCGCTCTTTGGCACGGCGCCCCAGACAGACGGGACCATGTAGTCGCGTGTGCTGTTGCAGTAGGAAATGATGCTGGTCTGTTAGCAGCTGACGGTGAGAAATGCGGCAGACTGGTCGTACCTCTTCGCGGCCTGGCTGACGGGAATGCGCTCGCGCTCCAGATCCTCGCGCAATCTGTTGTTAAGCTCTGTTAACCGGCGCAGCTTCAGGTCGGCCATGCTCTGCTTTGTTCTCCGGACCTGCGACGGGTCGCCGACATCGCGCGAAGTGTACTGAGGCATGTTTGCGGTAGAAGAAATGTGGCGGTAGAAGCACGTAGAGAGAAAGCACGACAAGCAGCTTTGACGAGTCTGCTTCGAACTAGATGAGAGGTCGCGTTAGAAAATTGACACAGCTGGCGAGAGAACGACGAAAAATGGGCGGCGCGCGGGTGCAGAGAATAGGGTTTGTCGAGTGAAGACGCGCCAGGGAGTTCGTGGATGTCCGTAGGTCCGTGTCGTGATTGTCTGCAGCCAACGGCCGATGGTGGCTTGCAGAAAAGTGCCGTGCTGATGGTTCTTGGAAGGAGGCGGGTACGACGCCACGGCCCTATTCAAACTGGCGAGTTATCGAAATAACTGCCAATACGCGACTGCGGAGTCCGAAACGACGTGCTAGAGGTGCCGATGCGCCTGGACGGGGTCGTCAAGGTCAATTCGTCGTGCAAAGTTGCTATGCGCGCGCCAATGGTCGGGGACTGGTTCGGGTAGTCGTAGACTCGACACGGCTGGCCGCTTTGCGATGGACAAAATCGAAGCTGTTGGTTTTGAAACCGGCAAGCTTAAACCGCGACTTGCAGCTTTTCGCCAGGTATTTCCGAGGCAGTGTCGTCTTGTTGATGATGTAGCCCCTTTTTGCGTTGCTATTCTCTCGTTTTTTGTGTGGTGCCATGCGCCCGGCGCGCGAGAAAAGTGATGGACAGGAACAGAGCCGGATCCTGCATGCGCTATGCAAAGGCGAACAAGCCAAACTTACGTGTTCCCAAAGTTGGATTCGAGTCCGGTCGGGCGAGAGCCAGGTCGTGCACAATGCTGGATGTCGACGGCTTGCGGAGGGCCGACAGTTTGTAAAGTTGTTCGCGACGTGACAGTTCGTGATGATTGGGAAGAAAGGGAGAGGGAGGAGAGAAAGAGACGAAAGCTGGCGGCTGGTGGACGGGGGGGACGGGCGTTGAACAGGGGTAGGCAAAAGACCAGAAATGAGAGAAAAAGCAAAGAAGGCGAAAAAGAGGAAAAACGCGAGCCCACTGTAACGATTGCGGGATAGCGGGAGCGAGCGCTGCAAATCTCCCAAGTCCACTAAAACAACGGCCTGCACAGCGGCCACAGCGGCCACAGCGCCCGGGCAGCAATCGGACGACCCAAGCCCAGTGGCCCATGGCGAAATAACGGTAGGACCAAGGTCCCGCGCGCCGCCCAGGCGAGGTGCCAGACGTGCCAAATAATTGGGGAAAGAACGGAAGGGGGCCTCCCAAAGAGGCAAGGTCTCGAATAGCTGCAGGGAGGAGAAGGCACGAGCCAGGGGGGACTCGCGCCGACAGCAGAGATCAGACTGACAAAGAGCAGCAGCAACGACCGCGAACCTGCCCCATCGCTCAGAGGAACCAAAGCACTTTGGGCTAGGCCAGACGCTTCAGTGGAGTTTACTACTGGAAGCACATAAAGAGCACATCGTTCAGGGACGAAAACACGCAAAATGGCAGATGCACGAGCGCCAGAGAATCGCAACGGTGCAACGGGCGCAGCGACAGTGGGTGGCTCCTCTGCTCTGTTATTTCACTCGCGGAGCCGTGGCTGTAAATTATATTTAGCTTGCTATAACGTACGGTACGCCTTGCGTTTCTGGGTCGCTGTGCCTACTCCGTAAATATTTACACAAAAGATATAAGTTGCCAATATTGGCCGATTGGGAGGTGTCCGAGTGGATGGATGGTCGTCCGTTTTACGTCGCATTAAATATATAAATATATATTTATTTACACTGGCCCCTTGGCGTTTGCCTCCACCGGCTGAGCACTGAACAGCTTTGCTGCCCGTGCCTGTCCCGTCCACAACCAGTGCAAAGGCTCCGTGGCACGCGGTCCTCTCTTGCGTCTCTCTAAATATTTATTTACCTTGTAAGAGCTGCAATATAGACACAATACTCGTACAATATGCCCTGCAGATTGCGCTACAGATGGCTGGTGGCACAAACGCATCCAAGCGCACTTCTTCAATAAAGTCTAGGTGCTACGTACGACTTCAATTATCTACTCGTCCGTTTCAACTTTTTCTGCAACTCGTAACCGTCGCTCCTCACCAAGCATATCCCAGCACCATGTGCAACCGTCGGGTGGATCGATGATCTTAGAGCAGAGTATACGATGATTGGTTGTCCTTGACCCGTTCTCGCGTCGTTATTGGTCCAATTCAGCTCAGCCCATTTTGATACATTTTGCGCATTTTATCGACGCTCCTGTTGCTCCTATTTCCATTTCGCATTCATTTCGTTTCCCCCTATCGCGAGGTGGATGCAACACTGGTAGAGCCAAGGGTTTCCAATTGTTTTCGAATTGTTCTATTCTTCGTTCTTCGCGATCTTGCTCGTCAGCTGCCGTTCCGATACTCAGCTCGATCTAAATAATTTACTTTTGAGCAGGGCTTGGGTCTATCCGTAGAGACTGACTAAATATATACTTGTCACGGGCCAGCAATAACTCCATCCCCTAGAGATCACTGCCAGGGACTACAAAACGTCAACGCACCGTCCATCGCAATGCCAAGACAGCTCACAAACACTTTCAGTACGGAGTATGCCGCCCTCCTGCATCTGCTTCCTTTCATACCAACCTTGTACTCCCGTATCTACTTCAAACAGGCCCTCGTTCTCCGAGTGTGATCCCTATCTAGCTCCCTGCAAGACAGGCCGGTTGCTCGTGCCGCTCAAAGTCCCTTTACTTACTCAGTCAGGTAACATCCCGCTCGTCGCCTGGAAGTGATCTTTGTCCATGTCATATTTTGCATCACATATTTACAAACTAGTCAATGTGGCTGTTGCGTACGTACTCGCAGAATGACAGATGTCCGGCCCAGAATCATATATTTACTCCGTATCAGAATAGTTAATCTCTCAATGGCGCGGCGTGCATACTGATACTCCGTACGTACAAAGCTCTATGGTCTGTGCAATTTAGGAGCCTTTCTACGATCCGGGCGTTTATCGCCGACAGTATATGCAGCCACATGCAGCAGTTATAAGCTTGCATAGCTCGGCGGATGCCTCTGCATGTGCATGTAATTTATCTGCGCTCGTGTCTACACGCGCTTCACTCTCTAAATTTATGGCTGGGTCGTGCGTCCTGCACGCCCACCGAGGTGCGTCTCAGTATCGGCGGCTCAAGGTTGAACTGGCTTTGGACTCGACTATGACCTGTCTCAGTACCTGAACGCCAGACTGATCGAACGTGCTGTCTTGTGCATAAGACAGTAGCTACCTTTGTGTATCTTCGTTTAACAGTCTGAAAAGAAACCATTAAAAGACCATTACTAGGTGCTTGTATGCAATAAATCTAATCATAGACAAACCTTGCTTGTCCGGCCGGCCTCTTGCCAGTCTCTCCGAATCATATCATGTGGTACAAGCCCGAGACACACGCAAGACAGCAACGGCCGATACACCCAGAGCAGGCATCCTCCGCTGTCTCCAGGACATTCAACGAGGGCTACTTCATTCCTCGCCGTGCCGTGGCACATACTCGTAGCAATACTTCCGAATATGTAGCTTATGCTCGAATATATTCAGAGCCTTCTGCACGCGTCTCCGCTGTCTCTGGTTTATGCACCTTCGATACCCCAGATTCGGCCAGATTATGCCGATAAGGCTGTGAGTTGTGCATCGTCTTCACTTATGCAAAGCAAATTTCTCGAAGCATGCCTGGGTCTGGCCTTATTCTTTCCACAATATTTTTTTGCCATTATTTTCTCAGTTTCCTTTCTCAAAGCTGATCTGGCGCGTTTTTCTGGCCGTTCTTGTCCTGCACGTGCAATGGTAGGTGAAATATCGCCAAAAAAAAGGTTTCCAGTAACAGAAATACAGCGGGTGGTTACAGTCGGTGGTTATGTGCCGTGCACTTTCACTGAGCGATGCGGCAAATCGATTTCTTATTCTTTCTTAATATCCCGCGCCATACGCCCTATTTGGCCAATCATTGGAAGGCATTGGCCCACTTTCCTTTCCAGTACTTGCGCAGCACGTGATTCAAGTCTACAATAAGGTCGGCTGCAAAACTTCAAGCGCCCCGCTTTTCGCACACAGGTTCATAGGCAAAAAATTCATATCAGCATCGCAGCTGCCTCCATAACTTTTCACCCCGACATCCTATCGCTGCTTCATCGTCAAGCACGTCCGCACCATCCTTACGGACACCCCGACCTGTTAAACCACCGAATTAGCAGGACCCCCGAACTTTCTCTTGCCGGAAGAGGTTGCCCAAAATGGTGAGTCTCGTCTTTTGTCGTGGTTTTTCGCAGCCCTCATCACCATCTCCTCGAAACGCACCCCTCATCAACGACAACCAACGACTCGCAACCGACGACAAGGCTCGCAGCCAGAGACGACTCCCGACTTTGCACCGTACCGATACACACTCACTCCGAAGACGAACATTTCGATACCGGCGCATGGCTAGCCACCGTCGGCATCGGCACCCAACGTCCACGTCCGGCTTGGCCCCTCATCGTGCCGTCCGAACGCCCCTATAGCATCGCCACTGCCTCGCCTTCATATTGGCCACTCTTGTCGGGCCTCTATACAAGTTCACCCTCCGCATCACCGTCGGCCACATCTACATCTTCAGCACATCCACAGACCAACATCAGCCACGACAACTCGCTCGCCCTTGCATTTTATCTACTTCCCCTCCTTACGATTTTGTATCCAATACTAACATTTTGTAGCCGCCTCCGCCGCACCAGAAGCCCGAGAATGTTCTCAAGCGGGCTCACGAGCTGATCGGCGTCCAGCAGGCGCCGGCTGCTCTTGTCCTGCTTCACGAACACATCACCTCCAAGCGTTCTCGTAACGTCGCTATCAGCTCGCTGGAGCCTGTTATGCAGCTCCTTGTCCATCTCGCTGTCGAGCAGAAGAAGGGAAAGCTGGCCAAGGATGCTCTGTACCAGTACAAGAACATCGCCCAGAACACCAACGTCGCCACCATTGAGCTCGTCCTCAAGGAGTTTATCGAGCAGGCCGCCGAGAAGGTCAGCTCCGCCCAGAAGAAGGCCGACGATGTCCAGACCAGCCTCGAGGCTACCCAGGCCGAGGCCGCCGGCTCCAGCAGCATCGAGGATCTTGAGGCGTCCGAGACCCCCGAGTCCATTCTCCTGGCTACCGTCTCTGGCGAGCAGTCGCGCGACCGCACCGACCGCGCCATCGTCACCCCTTGGCTCAAGTTCCTGTGGGAGTCCTACCGCAGTGTCCTCGACATTTTGCGCAACAACGCCCGCCTCGAGCTCATGTACCAGACCACCGCGATGCAGGCCTTTGACTTCTGCCTCACCTACGCCCGCAAGACAGAGTTCCGCCGTCTGTGCGAGCTTCTGCGCAACCACGTTCAGACCGCCGCCAAGTACTCGAGCCAGATGAACGCCATCAACCTCAACGACCCCGACACTCTGCAGCGCCACCTGGAGACCCGTTTCCAGCAGCTCAATGTTGCCGTTGAGCTCGAGCTCTGGCAGGAGGCCTTCCGCAGTGTCGAGGACATCCACACTCTTCTGAGCCTTAGCAAGCGCCCTCCTAAGAACATCATGATGGCCAACTACTACGAGAAGCTTACCCGCATCTTCCTCGTTGGCGAGAACTACCTGTTCCACGCCGCTGCCTGGTCGCGCTACTACCACCTGCTGCGCCAGTCCTCCATGCTGGTCGCCAACGGCCAGGGCAAGAAGGCGGACAACCCGCCTGCCTCGGACGCCGACCTGGAGCGCGCTGCCTCCTTTGTTCTGCTGTCGGCCCTGTCCATCCCCGTCATCAGCACCACCCGCTCGCGCGGTGCCATGGTTGACTTTGACGAGGCCCGCAAGAACAAGAACTCGCGTCTGACGCACCTGCTGAGCATGAACACCGCGCCCTCCCGTGCTGGCCTGTTCCGCGATGCCATGTCCAAGGCCATGCTCCGCCGCGCCCGCCCTGAGATCCGCGAGCTCTACAACATCCTTGAGGTCGACTTCCACCCTCTGTCGATCTGCAAGAAGATCACCCCCATCCTGGCCAAGATCAGCGAGGACGCCGAGATGGCCAAGTACATTCTGCCTCTGCAGCAGGTCATCCTGACCCGTCTGTTCCAGCAGCTGTCTCAGGTGTACGAGACCGTCGACCTCGACTTTGTGGAGGGCCTGGCTTCTTTCCCCGCTCCCTACCAGATCTCTCGCGCCACGATTGAGAAGTTCATCATGAACGGCAACAAGAAGGGTGACCTGGCTATCCGTATGAACCACGCCACTGGCGTCCTCAGCTTTGATACCGACATCTTCTCGTCGTCCAAGTCGCTCCACGCCGGCTCGGCTGCTGGCTCTGCCGAGAACGATGCCAAGTCCGTCCAGCGCTTGCAGAGCACGCCTTCGGAGATTGTTCGCTCGCAGCTCAGCCGTCTGGCTAAGAGCCTGTACACCACTTGCTGCTACGTCGACCCTGCCTTCAACCAGGCGCGCATCGACGCGTACCAGGACTCTATGGCTCGCGCCAAGGCCGGTGCCGAGAAGGAGCACCTGGAGACCCTTGCTCGCAAGGAGGTCATCCAGAAGCGCAAGCAGGAGGCCTCGGAGCAGCAGGCCCTGCGCGAGAAGGAGAACGCCAAGATCAAGAAGCAGCGCGAGCAGGCCATTCTCGAGGCCGAGACTCTTCGCCTGCAGCAAGAAATCAAGGACCGCGAGCAGAAGCGCATGGAGAAGGAGCGCGAGCAGATCCGCCAGGCGGAGGTTGAGTCCATGATCAAGGAGCTCAAGATTGGACCGAAGGCGCTGGACCTGGGTGCTGAGGACCTGGCCAGCCTGGACCCCCAGAAGCTGCGCGCGATGAAGCTTGCGCAGCTTGAGCGCGAGAAGAACGACGTGAACGAGCGCCTTCGTGTGACGGGCAAGCGCATCGACCACCTCGAGCGCGCGTACCGCCAGGAGGAGGTTAAGAAGCTCGCCGGCGACTACGCAGAGCAGCAGAGCCGCGACAAGGAGGCTTACGAGAAGGTCAAGGCGCAGACGCTCAAGGACCACAAGGCGACGCACGAGGCCAACGTGGAGCTCAAGCACCGCCTGGGCCGCCTGGTTTCGCAGTTTGAGCAGTTCCGCGACGAGATTGTCGACCGCCGCCGCGACGAGTTTGACCGCCGCCGGCGCGAGGCAGAGCGCGAGCTGGAGAAGCAGATTGCGCTGCGCAAGAAGGAGTACCGCGAGCGCAAGCTCCGCGAGAAGCGCGAGCGCGAGGAGCAGGAGCGCCAGCTGCGCGAGGCCGAGGAGCGTGTCGCCCGCGAGGCGGAAGAGAGGAAGGCGCGTGAGGAGGCCAAAAGAGAGGAGCTGGCGCGCCTCAAGGCCGAGCGTGAGACGGAGCGCCAGGCCACCCTCGAAAAGGCTGCTCTTCAGGCCCGTCGCGAGGAGGAGGCTCTGGCCAGAAGGGCCGCTCAGAAGGCCAGTGCTACCCCGGCTTACACCGCCCCTGTCGCTACGTCCAGCGTCCGCACTGTCAAGGTGCCCCCTCCCCCTTCTGGTTCCAGCTGGCGTGAACGTGAGGCCGCAAAGGCGGCCGCCGGCGCCGTCCCTGCTGCCTCTGCTGCTGCCTCTGCTGCTGCCCCTACTGCCGCCCCGGCCGCCGCCCCCGAGTCCCGTGCTCCCCGCCTGGGTGCCCCTGCAGAATTGGGCGAGCGCCCTCGCTTGAACCTTGCTCCGGGCAAGACCTCGTGGCGCGACAAGAACGTCGACTCCGGCCCCAATCTGCCCCCCTCGAGCACCCCGCCCCCGCGGACATTCCCAAGCCGCGGCCCTCCGCCTGTCCGGCCCGGCGCTCTCCGCAGCGATACCCCTGAGGCGCCCAAGGAGACGCTGCCCACGGGCGGTGCTGGCAAGTACGTCCCGCGCCACCTCCGCGACAAATAAATTGTTCGCGGGGTAGTGGCGACGGTGTGACGGTCGACGACGGAATGTGCGATGCGGCATAGCGGAAGGAAAAGTGTCATGTTTGTTTGATTTTGATGTTCAATTTCTTGTTTGTTTCGAGTTTCCAAAAGCTTGTAAGCCTGTCTTATGTTCTGCTGTTCTGCTACAGGGGCATGAACGGTGCATTTCCTCTCTCTATTCCCGGCACTGGCGTCGTTTTCGGCCGGTTGATGTCACGTAATGTCTGGAAAAGGCGTCTGGCATTTTGATATTTCTTAGATTTGTTATTGCAGATATTCGTATGTGAACGCATTGTGACGTGATGTAGCCTGCGTTGCGTAGAACACTTGCCTCAACCATTGAGCTTTTTCTGAAGTTCCAGTTGCTGGCTTGTATCTCTCACCAGCTTGGATAATGCAGTTGGTGCCACGTCAATAAAAAATGACATGAATTTGTTTTCAAAATAAAACGTCATAGAACTAACTTGAAAAACTAATTGTATGTAGGCTCGAATGATTAAACAACTTTGAAGGACGGCTTTGGAACTAAACACAATTGAGACACAGCAGGCGATAAACCAAACTTCAATCTTGGACCAGTCTATAAATGTCTCTACATGGTAGCAACGCAAGTTGGTATATAACAAAAGACGCAACGGGCGACGACTGGACTATGTACTCGGCTCTTGCGAATCGAGCGTCAGCGCCTCCACCTTATGGAGCGGCGACTCGGTGGCCACAGCCGACGCTGTCGACGAGGTCGTTGTGGGCTTGTGCACGGGTGACTTTTCGCGCAGGCTAGGCGATGCCGGGCGACTGCCCTTGCCGCGGAAGAGGCTAATGTGCTCGCGCACGGCGGCGTACTCGCTTGTGACGTAGCCCAGGATGCTCTGGATGTCACGGCTGCGGTGGCCCTTGATGCGCGCGAGCTCGACGGACGAGTAGCGGGCCAGGGCGCGGCCGACCTCGGTGCCGGCGGCGACGAGGCTGGGCGCGGCCATTGCGGGCGTGCTGGTGCCGGAGGCGTCCCTGGCGTCCCGGTCCTTGGTGTACGTCTTGCGGTCGACCACGACAAGGCGCACGGCGTCGTGCTCGCTAAAAGGGCCCTGGACGTCGACGACGCCGACGGGCAGCAGGCCGGCGTGCTCGACGAGGGCCTGGTGGGCGCCCTGGTCGATGAAGATGGTGCCGCGGGGCGTCAGACCGTGCAGGATCCAAAAGGAGCGGTCGCGCACGGGCTCGGGCCAGGGCGTGAAGCGCGTGTGCAGCGGCGGCTTGGGCAAGGCGGCGAGCGACTCGGCGGTGGCCGACGACGCCACCGGGGCCGAGGCGGCCGAGAGCGCGGCAAAGGACGACGACGTTTGCAGCTGCAGGCCCTGTGTGGCCTGAATGTGCGAAAGGATCTTGACCATGTTGTCGGGGGTCGACGAGCGCGTGATGACGGTGGTGACGCCGGCCGAGGTGGCGAGTCGAGCGGCGACGATCTTGGTGGACATGCCACCGGTGCCGAGGGCGGAGCCGGGCGTCGAGATGTCGGCGTCAATGTCGTCAATGTTGTCAATGACCTCGATGGCCTTGGCGTCCGGGTGCTGGCGCGGGTTCTTGTCGTAGAGGCAGTCGACGTCCGTCATGAGAAAGAGCACGTCGGCGTGGATCATGGCGGCCGTGATGGCGGACAGCGTGTCGTTGTCGCCGAAGCGAATTTCCTCGACGGCGAGCGTGTCGTTTTCGTTGACAATCGGGATGACGCCCATGTCAAAGAGCTCCGAAAACGTGTTTTGCGCGCGCAGGTACTGCGTGCGGTCGGCAATGTCGTTGCGCGTGAGCAGGATCTGCGCAACGGGCTGGCGCAGGTGCCCAAACAACGAGTCCCAGAGGCTGATGAGGCGGCACTGGCCAATGGCGGCGAGTGCCTGCAGCTGTGCGAGGTGCTTGGGCCGGTGCTCGACGTCCATCCGGCGCAGGCCGACGCCGATGGCGCCCGACGATACAATGACGACGCGGTGGCCCTCTTTTCGCAGGCGCACGGCCGTCTCGACAATGAGCGAAAGCGTCGCAATGAGCGGCTCATGGCTGACGGCATCGACAATCGAGCTCGTTCCTGGTGGTCAGCAGTAGTCTTGTGAGGCGAAGAGGGGGCATACCGAGCTTGATGACGATGCCCAAAGGCCGTGGTCCCTTCATCGCTGGAGTGTTAGACGCGTTGCAAAGAAGCGTGGCTGGTGGGAAGCAAAGAGGTATCAATAGGAAAGCATGTACAGAGATGGCTTGCGTACATGTGAATGGCAGTATGAGATGCAATGAGATGCAGACGGAAAAAGCGGTATAAATGCGTGCAGATATCGTGACCTGCCAAAACCAATCGACAAGGCTGGGCTGGGGTAGATGGGTCTGAATGAAGGATCGAGGTGCTCGCTCACTTCTTGAAAAGGAAAAATCGGAAAAATCATGCAGACGTAAAATACAACGTACATTGATGGACGCTCTGTACCAAGAGGTTGCCCTGTGGATCCATCATGCAGGCTGGACGATCGAGCTCATGCAGCGGCGCCGACTACCACAACGGCCGGCGCAGGGCGGTGGCCAGTGAGTCAGGAGGACGGAAGAAAGTGGCCGGTGCACGGTGTGGTGCCCGTGTTGTGTGCCGTTGGCAGGGTTGTCCGTGATATACAAAGTTGCACTTGCGCTGCGTAGGGCGCACGCCTCTCGATGCAGAAGAGCCGTCGAAAAAGCGAAAAAGACAAAATAAAATGGGAACTTTTATTCGATAATTGGACCTGCAGTTGCAAACGGGGGCGTGCGGTTGGTCAGTTCGAGTCACTCGGCGTTAGCCGATGTCGGTACGGAGTAGAAACAGTAGAAGCAGGCGCGCCCCGCCATCAAACGGAGCCACGTGACGGACCACGTTTGCGACTGGTCACTGACCGCCTTCCCATTGCGAGCGGCAGAATAACACACCACCAACCACGACGAGTAGCAAGAAAGGCACGTCAGGCCCAGCATACACAGCCCGCACCATGTCGTCAATACCGGAACCCGCCGCCCCGACGGGCATGGCGCCGACGGCCCCGGCCGCCCCGGCCGCCCCGGCCGCCCCGGCGTCGCAGATTGAACGCTTCCTCGAAAACGACCCCAAGCGCACCGGCTTCGACCCGTCCGTCGGCTGGTGGATGAACTACTTCCGCATCCTCAGCGGCCAGATGACGCCCGAGGGCACGCACCACTACCGCGAGTGGCGCTACCGCCAGAACGAGGCGCGCGACTGCCGCCGCTGCGAGGACGCGCGCGACTACCTTCTCAAGTACAGCCCCATTGTGCGTTTCATGGCCGACAAGACGACGCAGCTCGGCGGCCACGCCATGGACAGCTCCAAGATTGTGTGCGCACGCTGCCCCGCGCGCGTCACCGAGGTCGACGTGCCGGGCACCGACGCTGCTGGCAACCCCGTCACCACCAAGGAGCTGCGCGTCGCGCGTCAGGGCGGCGGTTTCCACCCCGGCTTCGGCATCCTGCTGTGCGCCAACGAGATGCGCGACCGGAAGCACCTCGAGGACAACCTGGCCCACGAGATGGTCCACGCCTACGACCACCTGCGCTGGAAGGTCGACTGGGACAACCTACGCCACGCCGCGTGCTCCGAGATCCGCGCGTCCATGCTGAGCGGCGAGTGCCGCTGGTCGCGCGAGGCCATGACGCGTGGCAACTGGACTCTGACCCAGCAGTTTCAGAACTGCGTGCGCTCGCGCGCCGTCCAGTCGCTCATGGCCCGTCCACGCTGCAAGGACGAGGCCCACGCCACCAAGATTGTCAACGAGGTCTGGGACTCGTGCTTTAGCGACACCCGGCCCTTTGACGACATCTACAAGTAGAGTCTCGCTTCGGGCTGGTCTCGGGCTTTCGGTCTTCGAGCAAAGCCCCGCCAGACCGATCCAAGATCTAAAACCCGAGCGTGAGCGAGCCTCGAGCCTCAACCGGACAATGACGACATTCGACATTTCCCCTTCTTGTATAGCATGTATCAATAAACGAATACCACAAAAGACTGAGAAAGAGACACGCCGAGCGAATAAACGCACGCTATGCGTATTGAAGTCGTCCAGAAGGCAGAAGCGCGCAGAGATGAGCGCAGTAAATGCAACACAAAGACAAAAACCGAAAACCAGAAACAAAAGACCAAAACAAAAAGCCAAAAAAACGAAAAAACCCATACAACGCCCGTCCATGCTTGCCAGCAGCACTCCCATTCGCCATGCCATAGATCATTCCCATACAGATCACT
Organism: Ophiostoma populinum; assembly: GCA_029298855.1. Taxonomy (NCBI): domain Eukaryota; kingdom Fungi; phylum Ascomycota; class Sordariomycetes; order Ophiostomatales; family Ophiostomataceae; genus Ophiostoma; species Ophiostoma populinum. Next base: position 2,553,771 of record JANSLU010000014.1, on the reverse strand, counting down.
TGCAACTCGTCACACTCTGACTCTGACTCGCCGTCACAAACACCGCTCGCCACGCCACGACTTGTGCTAGGCCTTTTCGCGCATCGTCGCACGCTCGCCCTTGACGCAGTGCTTGATGATCCACGGGTGCTGCTGCACCTCGTCCAGCGGCAGCCGCTTCTCGGGGTCCAGCACCAGCAGCTGTCTGTTAGCAGTGTCGGGCAAAGGCACCAAAACCAAGCGACATACCTTCTTAATCAGGTCGCGGGCCTCGGGGCTGACAAACGATGGGATCGTCATGTCGGCGCGCGCAATGCGCCGGTGTGTCATGACCATGGTGTCCTCAAAGGGCGCCTCGCCGACGAGGAACTCGTACGTCAGGACGCCCAGACTCCAGAGGTCCACCTTTTCGTCGTACGAGTTGTCGTTGCCTGCGCCGTGCGGCTTGACCATCTCCGGCGGCAGGTAGTCGAGCGTGCCGCACAGCGTCGTGCGCCGGTGGTTGGGCGCGTGCACGCTCCAGCCAAAGTCGGAAATCTTGAGCTCGCCGTGGATGCCGACCAGAATGTTCTCCGGCTTGATGTCGCGGTGGATGACGTGCTTGCGGTGCAGGTAGCGCAGCGCCGACGCCATCTGGGCCACGTACTGCGCCGCCTTCCACTCGGGGAAGCGGCTCTCGCGCCGTAGGTGCTTGTACAGCTCGCCGCGGCCGGCAAACTCGAGAATCAAAAAGATGCGCTTGCTGTCGTGGAAGTGGCCGTACATCTTGAGAATGTTGGGGTGCCGCAGGTTGCTCTGGATCTCGACCTCGCGGCGCACCTGCTTCTCGACGCCCGATCCGTGCTGCAGCTCGGCCTTGTACAGCACCTTGAGGGCGCAGATGAAGCCGCTGCTGCGTTCGCGCGCCAGGTACACGCGGCCAAACTTGCCCTTGCCGAGCGGGCGGCCAATCTCAAACATGCCGAGGTGGAACTGGCGCGGCTGGTTCGTGATGGGCGGGGGCGCCGAGGTCGACGGGTCGAGCGCGTCACTGGTGCGGTGCTCAGCGAGGTCGTCGATGTTATTGTCCGTCGCTTTTGACGAGGCTGTTGCTTTGGATGCGGTGGCCTTGGAGGCCGTGGCGGTGCTTGCGGCCGTCCTCGACGACGAGGACGAGGCTGCTGTGTTGGCGCTTTGTGGTTGCAGGGCAGCCTTGAAGAGGTTGTTTCTGGCCGCGCTGGCCGCGGACGGCGGTAGCAAGTTCTGCTGGTTAGCACCGTCGAGACAGACAGCAGACAGCAGACAGTTGTATGGCTGGCCTGGACGAACCTTAGCTTTCTGGTACGTCCGGCCGCTATCGTTTTCGTCGTGGACAGACATGCGCTCGAAGCGCGACTCGAGAGCCCGGGCAGTCGCCATGGTGAAGCCAGTGGTGGGCGAGTAGAGATACAGAGACGATGCGAGACGATGCGAGACGATGCGAGATGACGATGCGAGATGGTGCCGTGCAAAGATGGAAGACGACGAGGTTGTTGATTCTCGCGAGAGGAACACAGACAGAAGCGAAGCCGACCAGGTCAATGACGAACGTCGAGCGTGGGCACTCTGGTCATTTGAGGGAAGAATCAACGTGATGGAAAATCAAATATAAAAATAGACGAAGCATCGTCGCCATGGTGCCCCAGACATCCCCTGCAGCTGCTACCAAATGCAAACAATACAGGCTCTCCACTCGCTACATAGTCGTGCTATCCTGGGGCTGGTCGCCTAGGCAACGCGGCCGAAGCGGATGACTAAGAATGCCTACGAGCACGATCGGCCAATCATGAGCTCGACCGTACCCACTTCTCGATCACCACTATCCCAAAAGAGGAAATCCGCCTCGCTGTGATTGAGAGAGGCTGAGCCTACATTGCGACGCATCCTCTGTCACGACAGCGGTCGCCATCCCATGCCCTATGTCCGGCTTGACCTGCGCAGGCCTCGCGCAGCGCACGCAGCGCGCGCAGTGACGGCAAGCTGTCCTCGTCCATTATTTGTAACGGCAGCGGTATATGCAGCATGACCTTGAACTGCCAGGCCTCGTGGAAGCGGGTGCCACGAATGTGACTCGCTCTTTCCGTTGCGCTCTACAATGTGCACTCCGACCCGAGATAAAGCCCCGCACTCCGCCTGCTTTCCTCGCTTTCCTCTCTCTTCAACTCTGTCACGACCACACTCCAACAAAATATCACAGTGAACGAACTGCAATGAACGTCCTTTCTGTGTGTCTGGGCGCGTGCCAAGGCCGTGCCAAGGCCGATACCAATGAGGTTCCGCGGTGGGTGCGCGACGAGAAGCAGGCAGTGGCGTACAGCGTCTATACGGATGACGACAAACGTGCCGAGGAGGCCGGCAAACACATTGCGCGCTCCATCATAAACGGCGACGCCAAGGCCGTCGTCGAGCAAGAGACGCGCAATGTGAGCCGAAAGTTTGCTGGCGACGCCCAGGCAGCCTTCAACTGGCGCGAGTGCTTTGGGAAGCACGTTTTTGAGACTCTCTTCCAAGCCTTGCGCCTCGTCGACTTTGGGAGCCCTGACCATGAGCACGCCCTGCCTGGCTTCTTGGCCAACCTGAGCGACCGTCTGCGCGACATGCTCGACTGGGTCGTCGCCACTGCGCCCAAGGTGTTTGAGTGGTCGCTCGACTACATGAACGAGCACAAGAAGGAAATTGCCATTTCTCTGGCGTGCATTGCCGCCGCCGTCATCATGTGGGAGATGGTGCCGGTGGTCCTGGCGGCTATTGGTTTTTGCGAGGAGGGTGTTCTTGCCGGCTCGATTGCGGCCCGGTGGATGAAAGTCTACCTCGGCCGCATCCCCAAGGGCAGCTGGATGTCGTTTTGGCAGCGCCTGGGTGCTACGTGGGGACGTGCTCTGCCGGCAGAAGTGAATGGCTGCAGTGCGTCTCGAATGTTCTCTGATGTGAGTTACTTTTGTGAAGTTACTTTTGTGTGAAGTTACTTTTGTGTGAAGTTACTAAAAGTGACAGAGACCTTGAGTTCAATCTTTCTCAGTTAAAAGCCGTGTCCTCAACATCCTAGAGCCACGTAGTCTCTACCCTCTCTACCTCAGTTTCGCCCCGGCTCTACCCTCTCTACCTCCGTTCGCCCTGGTTCTGTCGTCCTTGCCAAGTCTCTCAGTTTCGCTTCAGACGCACCCATCTCGAAATGTCTCTTCGCGTTCTCAAGTGCGCCGCCATCCTGGCTCTTCATATGATGGGCGTCCGAGCCACCAGCAAGATCAGTAGGTCAACGCAGGCATCTGACGACAGACGCTAACAGTCTAGCCGAACACTCCATCTACGCCATCTGGGAGGCCGTGTCGGACCCTTGACGTCTGCGGCCCTCTGTACGCAACGATACATGTCATTCGAATCCAACTTGTTCTATTGCATCATCTCTTCACTCTCAGTTGTAGATCTTGGCAGACAGGCCAGGCAGGATTTCGAGATCCTTCTCCGGGCGCACGTAGCGCCCCTCCTTGTCGACCTCGTAGCCGGGCAGCTTGCGCTGCTGCTGGCTCTGGCGCGCCTTGACCCACTGCTGCATCGTCAGGCTCGTGCCCAGCTCGGTAAAGGCGTTGGAGGTAAAGCCGCCGCGCGTGAGCACGGGGCTGTCCTTGGCAATCGGGTCGAGCACGACGTGGTTGTTGGGGCGTGCAAAGTACAGCACGCCGAGGCGGTCGATGCCGGCCTGGTCGGCGGGCGGCGCGTGGACGCGGTGGATGCTCGACTTGATGTAGCCGCCGGTGAGCGCGGTGAGCGCGTCGCACGTGTTGATGGTAATGGTACCGTCGAGCGCGCGCACCCACTTCCACTGGCCGTCGGCGTTGAGGATCTGCAGCGCGGCCACGGGCTGGCGGAAGAGCAGCGTGATGCTTCCGAGGTCCGTGTGGCCGGGCGAGTACAGCTCGCCGACCTGGCAATTCTCCTCGGCCGAGCGCGCCGCGTAGTGCATGTACCGGAGGTGGTCCTCGCCCTGCACGTCGTACTGGTGCCCACGCACAAAGTAGTCCTCGTCGGGCAGCTCGAGCAGCAGCGCAAACAGCCGCAGTAACTTGACGACGACGTGGTCGTGGCACTTGCGCTGGAACGCCTCGATGCGGTCCATGTAGTGCTGCAGGATGGCCGGCTGCGCGCGCGCGTGGTGCCCGTCAAACTTGGGAATGTTGTAGACCTGCACGTTGTCCTTGATGCCGTTGCCGAGGACGCGGAGCCCTGCGGGCCGGTAGCCGTTGTACTCGCCGCGCGCGAGGTCGTCTGCGTTGTGGTACTTGAGCTTCTCGGTGAGCGGCAGCGCGTAAAATTCGCGCCCGAGCGCAAACTGCTCGTCGATGTCGTCCTGCGAAATGTCAAAGTTTTTGACGTAGAAGAAGCCGACGTGGTGCACGGCGTGCTCGAGCTGCTTCACGAGCTCGGCCTTGCCCGCGGGCGTGTCAAACAGCGACAGGTCGAGCGTGACCAGCTCGGCCCAGTCGACTGTCGGTCAGCAGTGTCACCACCGGCGACGGGGCACTCACGCTTCTCCTGGGTCGGCTTGACCTGCTCGTAGTGTTCCAAAAGGCCGGGCATTGTGTGGTGTGCGTTTGTCTGGCCTGACTTTTGGGTTTGAACGCAGCTCGCCAGAAACGGGCGGCGTGTCCTTTTAAGACGCATCTGCACGGCGCCGAGTCTGCCTGACAGTGCACCCGAGCCCGGCCGGAAATGCCCCGCCTGCCTCGATCCGGCGTGGAAGGTACCCCGCCTCGTGCGCATCGCACCTTTGCTCGCACAGTTGGCCGTCCCAGTGCAAGAGCGTCGTCGTGCCTGGTGCGTGCCTGCCGCCGCGGCACTCCGGCTAGCGTGGCTGCTTGCCAATGGCCAAGTTCAAGGCGTGGAGGGAGGAAGAGCAGACGGTGGAAAGCAAGATTGTGTCATTTTTGCATATATTTCGTAGTCGACGACTACCTGGCCGTTGCATGTTGGGTACATGCCAGGTCACGGAACTTGCCACAGGCACCGGGTGGCACTCTGGTCAAAACTGCCAGTCACGATGACGCCTCCACGAGGCCAGGGCAGCATCGATCCGCCGTCCAGCTGACTATACTGCGTCACGCAATTCAGTTGCGCATCGCCTCATCTCCAGGGCTTGTTATTCGGTCAGAAGACTGGCTTAACCTTTTCCCGCGACGCTTAATGGCTTACTCGGTAGATATATATGGCCGGGTACAAGCAACGCCAAGCTCAGGGCTGGGCTGCTTATCGGACCTCGGACATTACATCTTGGCATAGGCGCAATACCAGCCGAAGGAGTGTATATTTACAAACAAGCAACAAACAGAACAAGCATAGCAGTAGCGTGCCATGAAAGCTTGTTCGTCTTAGCATCTCGTGTTCCCAAGCTCTCCATCGCACTGCAAAAGTACAGGCGGAAGACTCACATATCTGTTTGGGCAGATGAAAGCTAAGACACAACCACTCACGGAGCACTTGATCGATCGGGCAGTAGTAATAGATGACCGCCGCCAGCCAACGGCTCGTCTGGCATACTAGTTAAGGCGTGATCTGCCTCCACTCTGAGCCCTGAGCAGGGTAACAGCTCGACGTGGTCGTGATCTCTTCTCTGGTGTATATCTGTTGACGGCTGACGCTCTCAATATCGACGATACCACCACATTCACCATGGACGTCAAGCGCCTGACGCTGGTCGGCCTGTTCAAAAAAGTCTTCAACTGGTACCCTGCCGAGTACCCCCCCAGGAGCGGCGGCTGCTGTTCAAGCTGGACGTGTCGATCCTGGTGTTTGCGTGCCTGTGCTTCTTTGTCAAGTTCCTCGACCAGACCAACATTAGCAACGCGTACACGTCGGGCCTGCAGGAGGACTTTGGGCTGTACGGCAACGAGCTCAACTACCTCAACGTGTGCTCTGTCGTCGTACCCGACGAGCTACATGAACCTGTGGCTCAAGAGCGAGCACTACTCGGTCGTGCAGATCAACAAGCTGCCGACCGTCACGTACGGCGTGCAGATCCTCGCGTCGTGGCTCGGCACGACACTCGCGGCCATTTACCCGTCGTGGGTCATTTACACCGTCCAAGAGCCCAAGGCCGTCGTGTAGTTTTTTAGTCATACGAACAAATTCTAGTCATACACAATTGAACACAGTCATACGAGATGGACGTTAATGTTTTCCGTAACACCGAGCGAGAGTCAAACCAACAGCTACCAATGCAAAAAGCAACAGACAAGAAAAAAGGACAAAAAAACGCTGGCTACGACACGTGGACAAACGCGCGCTTGCGCTTGCCGGCGTCTGGGGCCTCGTCCCAGGTGTCGTCGACGTACGTCTTGACGCTGAGGTCGGCAACTTGCGCACTCAAGACACGCATGGCGGCCATGTTGTGCCCCATTTGGTTCTTCTGGCTGGCGAGCGCGCCGCGGATACTGGCACGCAGGTCGTCGAGCATGGCGCGCATCGTGCGGCTGGCGACAATCTGGCGGTGGTGCGTCTTGAGCATGAAGAAGAGGACGCGACAGGTGAGCGGCATGTTCATGGCCTGCTGTGCGAAGCGGTCGAGGAAGATGAAGAGCGTCGGCACTTGGGCAAACGGCAGCACCAAGAGCGCGTCGTGCAGTGCCGCCGCGGGAATCTTGTTGAGCACCTGCAGCACGTACTGCTCGGCCGACAAGTTGCCCAGTGCCACAAAGACAATGTGCCGCTGCGGCGCGGCCAGAACGGGCGCGACGGCCTTGCTGGGGTCCTCGCCGCGCGCCACGGCCGCTGCACGTGCGTCGGCCAGCGCCCGCGCCTTGGCCTCGTCGTGCTCCTTGAGCAGGTTGAGGTCGGCGAGGCCGAGTTCGAGCGCCTCGGCGATGCGCTCACCGGCCATGAGCGTCTCGGTCGTCTGCTTGCTGGCGGCGCCGACGGGCACGAGCTGCCCGTCGGCGTCGCGCTCGGCGGGGTCGGCGTCGTCGTCGAGCGACGTGGCGAGCGTGCTCTCGTACAGCGCCTCGATTTCGCGCTCGCGTTCCTCCTCGAGGAAGATTTGCTCGTCCGTCTCGTCCCAGACGCGGACGCTCTTGTCGTGCGACGCCGTCACCAGGAACGTGCCGCCGTGGCTGACGGCGAGCGCCCAGATCTCGCCAAAGTGCCCGTCGAGGCGCTGGATCTGCTCAAACTTGTCGGCGTCCCAGTACTTGATGGCACGGTCCTTGCCACACGAGAAAAAGTGGTGCCCATTGCCGTCCTGGTTGTGGGGCACAAAGGCGACCTGGAGGATGCTGTCCTGGTGCGCAAAGAGCGACTTGTGGCAGTCGCCAAAGTCGAGGCCCCAAATCTTGACATTCTTGTCGGCCGAGCTCGTCACAATCAGCTTGCTGTCCCACGAAATGTCCATGCTCAGCACCGGCAGCTTGTGCCCGTACAGGTTCAGGTACAGCTTGAGCGAGTCGGTAAAGAAGACCTTGACCGTGTTGTCGAGCAGTGCGACCGCCAGCACCTTGGCGTCGGGCGAGAAGCGCAGGCTCAGCACGTCGTCGCTGACCTTGAGCAGCCTCGTCTGCACCAGCTTCAGCTTGGGCACCGTGCGCTCCGTGCCCAGAACCGGCTCCTGCACGATGCGAAAGTCCCAAAACTTGACCGTCTTGTCGGCGCTGCCCGTCGCCACCGACCGCCCGTCGGGGTGCACGTGCAGCGACCAGACGGCCGCGTCGTGCGCGCCCTCGACCGTGTCCAGCAGCGCCGCCGACGCCACGTCAAAGAGCTCGAGCGCGCCCGTCTTGGTGCCCACCAGCACCACCTTGTCGCCCGGCAGAAACGCACAGCACAGCGCGTACCCGCACTCAAACGTGCGGATGCACGCCTGCGTCCGCACGTTCCAAATCTTGAGGCTGCCGTTGGCCGCCGTCGCCAGCATCTTGTCGTCGGAGCTGAGCGCGATGCTGCGCACGTCCGTCCGGTGCCCGGGCAGCTCCACCGCCAGCGACCGCCCGTACTCGGGCGCCTCCTCCTTGTCCTTCTTGGCCTGCTTCGCCACCCGGTCCTTCTTGGTCGACACGGTGTACAGCTCGAGCAGGTTGTTCGTCGTGCCCACTAGCATGTGCAGGTCCTTCTTCGCCTTGCCCGACGACCCGCCCAGCGCCCAGTCGACCGATCGCACCTTCCCTGCCGTGCGCACAATCACGTGATGCACAAAAATCTCGGCCACGTCCGCCTGCGCCGTGTCGATCGCCTCGTCGTCGTCCTCACCCTTGTCTGCCTTGTCTGCATCGGCCTTGCCCGCCAGCCGCTCGCGCCGCCGCCGCCGCTTGCGCGCCAGCGCCTTCTTGACCTCGCTGTCCGAGCGTATCCGCCAAATCTCGACGGCCTTGTCGAGCCCGTGCACCGCAATAAAATCGTGCTTTGGGTGGAACGAAATCTCCACGGTCCGGTCCTTGCCTGCGCGGTGCAGCGTGCCCCGTGCAAGCAGGTACGACCGCGCCGCCTCTGTGCCGGCGTCGACCTGCGACGCCGAGGCCGCCAGGCCCGCTGCGTCAATCGCCCACACCTGCAGCTCGCCATCGTTGCCCGCCGTCAGGCAGCCCGACAGGTCCGCCGACACGCCCAGCGCCCAGCACTCGCCGTTCGTCTGCGCGACGTGCGTCTCGATGCAGTGCCGCGACGACAGGTCCCACAGCTTGATGAGGGAGTCTTTGGCGGTCGTGATGAGGAATCCGTCGCCCGCCGACGCCGCCGACGCGACTGCCACGACCGCCGTGCCCTCGTCGCCGTCGTCGCCGTCGGCCTCGACCTGCACCGCCGGCTCGGCAAAGTGCAGGCCCGTGATCTGGTCCTTGTGCCCGCGCAGCTTAAACAGGCCCGTCTCGGCGACAAGGTCCCACACAATGACATCCGTGTCCTTGGAGCCCGTCGCCAGCCGCACGCCCGCCGCGTCAAACGCCAGGTGCGTCACCGCCGCACGGTGCCCGTTAAAGGAGACCATGACCGTCGCCATGCGCGCGTCCCACAGACGCACGCTGCCGTCGTCGTAGCCGACCGCCACGACGTCCTTGTCGGCCGCGCTCGCCGCAATCGCCGTCACCTGCGCCTTGTTCTTCGCGTCGTGCCAGCGGGCCAGCTGCTCGCCTTTTTTAATGTCCCACACCAGCACGTCTTCGTTGGCCGCCACCAGCGCGTGCCCGGCGCCCGTCGAAGTCGAGGTCGAGGTCGAGGTCGAGGTCGGGCCAGGCGCCCACACCAGGTTCGACGTGCTCGAGGCGACGACGCCAAACGAGCGCGACTGCTCGAATTTCCTGCCGGTCAGCAATGGTCTGGGTCAGACAAGGGTGGAACATACAAATACGACTTGACCATACTGTCGGTGCGTGTGTCGTGTCGTGCCGCTGTGGGTGTGGTCGAACGCGAGGCTCCAACGTGCTTTGCGCGTCGTCGGCGGTCGTCCCTGCTGCGCAAAACACTTTTTTGGCCGATAAGATAAGCCGCTCACTAGCGCCGAATTCTGCCAGCCAAAGCCGTTGACGCTCCACCGCCGTTGGTGGGCCATGCTCGTCACGTGCACCGTTCTCCAGGTCTCGCTGGTAGCCTGAAAGTTGGATCCTGGCCCCGCCTGCACCGCCGCCGCCAGTACGACGAGCTGCGTGTCTGCCTTCCGAGCTCGATCCCACCACATCCGACCCGATTGCCTCTACGACCCCGACCCCGACGACCCCGACCCGCGAAACGGCTGCCGCATTGATTGCTGTGCGCCCGCCTACTCACGACTGCACCGCCGGCACCGATAGCCCGCACCCTATCGTTGCGTAGCTCCAGCAGCTCTTGCCCATTGCCTCGACGCCGTCAACCATCGACACTGCCACCATGTTGCTGCTCGACTACCAAAACGTGCTCATCCAGAATGTGCTGACCGAGCGGTTCTCGGGGTGAGTTTGTCTCGTCGGCCGGCGTGCCCGACCACCGGCTAACCTCCAGCGCCGCCCCTGTGTCGATTGACCAGACCGTGTCTGACTTTGACGGCGTGCTGTTCCACCTGTCGACGCCCGAGTCCAAGACCAAGATCCAGATCTCGATCCTGCTGCGCTGCTTCGACGACCTCGTCAAGTACGGCGCGCTCGACGTGCTGCAGCGCGAGTACGGGCCGTACATTGTCGAGCCCGAGGTCGGCTTCCAGTTCTCGCTCGTCGTCGACCTCGAGCAGCTGCCCGAGACGCCCGAGGCGCGCGACGCGCTCGTCCTCAGCATCGCGCTGCTCAAGCGCAACATCATGGCCGCGCCCTTTGAGGCCGCCTTTGCCGAGTACTACAAGCTCAAGGAGGAGGCCAGCAAGTACACGTCCGAGGAGGCGCCGCAGGGCGTGCGCGAGGGCGGCGACGTCATGGCCATCCACTACCGCGAGGAGGAGTACATTTACGTCAAGGCCAGCCACGACCGCGTCACCGTCATCTTCAGCACCGTCTTCCGCGAGGAGACGGACCGCGTCTTTGGCAAGGTCTTTATCCAGGAGTTTGTCGACGCGCGGCGGCGCGCCATCCAGAACGCGCCCCAGGTGCTCTTCCGCAACGACGCGCCGCTCGAGCTGCAGGGCGTGCCCGGGCTGTCGGCGTCGGGCACCGGCGAGATTGGCTACGTCACGTTTGTCCTGTTCCCGCGGCACCTCACGCCGCAGCGCATGCCCGACGTCATCTCGCACATCCAGACGTTCCGCGACTACTTTCACTACCACATCAAGGCCTCCAAGGCGTACATCCACTCGCGCATGCGGAGGCGGACCGCCGACTTTCTCCAGGGTGCGTTTTTTTGTTTCGTTGCAATTGTCGAGTGCCTGCTAACAGCCAGTCCTGCGGAGAGCCCGCCCAGACAGCGAGGAAAAGGAGCGCAAGACGGCCAGCGGCCGCACGTTCAAGATGCAGGGCTAAGCGTCTGGATCAACGTCCACGCGTCAGCTCCGTGCTTGACCGTCTGCCGTGCTCTGTCTGCCGTTCTCTGTCTGCGCTGTGAGCGCTGTGAGCGCTGTTATGTGTTGCGTCCGTGTGCCGATTTCCAACGAGGCCGGCAGTGTGTTGTCTGAAAATAGCTTGTAAATGTTCTTTCGTCTCGCTGCGACCTACGGAGTAGTGACATGCGTCGCTTGTGCTTACGTAACATCACATGCAGACACCGCAATTCCGCTGTGCATGCTTTTCAGGTGCCTCTACAGAGTACAGCCTGCCATTGGCCAATTGCCGAATCGAATATCACTCCAGAGAACGCCTTTTTTGATCTGCGCAAAATCACAGGTCGGTGGCTGGTCGGGCTGAAAACCCGCTGTTCTATGTTCTAGTCGCTACCTACTAAAGCCCAAAGTACTCCGTACAGGGCATCCGATAAGATAAAGGTCCACGACCACGAGCTGATCAACAGCACCCAACAGCCGCTCCGTCGGTCCTCCGTTCCGATACTCGATTTGATACCCGGCTCTTCTCCAAGACTTTGCCGCAAGGCACGGACCCAAACGACAGCGGCCCCGACGTCCCCAGCAGCGGTGCCCGACCTCATCTTTGATCCGAACCACAGCACCCCGCCTTTTCGACAGACACCCACCAGCACAGACACCACCAAGCACAACACCCAACCCCAACAACCGCGCCATGCAACTGCCCAGCTGGCTGGGCGGGCGCGGAAACAAGGAGGCCGAGGCGGCCGCAGCAGCGGCACGGGTGGCTGCAGAGCAGGCGCTGGCCGACGCAGCTGCTGCCGAGGAGGCAGCACGACAGAACCGCTCCGTCTTTAGTCGGTGGTTCGGTGCCTCGCCGCCGCCGCCCGTGTCGTGGCCCGACTCGCTCAACAAGACCAACTGGGAGCACTACATGGAGCCGCGCTCGTGGCTGCCGCCGGCGCTCGCCGTCGGCGCCGCGCTCGGCTTCTCGGCATTTTACCGCTCGTACCTGCGACGCATCCCGGGCACCAACCACATCCAGCCACGCTACTTTCGGCGGCGCAGCCTGCTGGGCAAGGTGACGAGCGTCGGCGACGGCGACAACTTCCACCTGTTCCACACGCCGGGCGGCCGCCTCGCAGGCTGGGGCTGGCTGCGCACCGTCCCCAAGTCCCGCAAAGAGCTGCGCGGCAAGACGGTGAGCTCGTCACTCCACACTGGCTCGGGACCATGCTGACAGACTGACAAACAGATCCCCGTGCGCATTGCAGGCGTCGACGCGCCCGAGGGCGCACACTTTGGCAAGCCCGCGCAGCCGTACTCGGGCGAGGCGCTCGAGTTCTTGCAGCACTACATCAACGGCCGCCGCGTGCGCGCGTACCTCTTCCGCCGTGACCAGTACGACCGCGTCGTCGCGCGTGTCATTGTGCGCCGCTTCTGGTTCTTCAAACGCGACGTCGGCATGGAGATGCTCAAGCGTGGCCTCGCGACCTGCTACGACGCCAAGTCCGGCGCCGAGTTTGGCGGCCGCGAGATGGAGTACCGCGTCGCCGAGGCCAAGGCCAAAGCCCGCAAACACGGTCTGTGGTCCGGCGGTCCTGGCCGCGCCAACGAGACGTCCAGCGGCGGCACCAAGCTCAAGGCCGGCCAGATTGAGACGCCGCGCGAGTACAAGAACCGCACGGCCACCGAGGGCGACGCGGCCACTGCGACAACGAGCAGTGCCACGAGCACGCCGGTGGCGGCCGCCAAGGCCATTGCCAGCGTCTTTTCCAGCTCCTCGAGCAGCCATACGGCCAGCAAGACGACACATAAAAAGTAGTGTTGGCCGGCTGGCTTTCTTTCATTTTGAACGACTTGGACGGGCTACGATATACCCAGACGACGAGACGAATTTCTTTGATTTCTTGCATGTATGCGGTTCATTTCTGTCTGTTTCATCCTCATCCTCTTTACCTAACAAGTATACGACCTGCTTTCCAACAGTTTTCACATGGCGCCATGGTTGACTGCAGACGCGCCATACGCGATGTGGTTTTTAATGGCAAAGGGCAGACTTGTTGTTTTTGACTTTTAATGACAAGCTGTACTTTTTTAGGTAAACTTATACATTACAAACATCGTTACACGTCGTTTGTTATTCCTGGAAAATATAAACCAAGGAATCAATTGTAATAACTCCGAAATGATTGACGTAAATATGAACTGAAAGTTTCAAAAACCAAACGAAAATAAACAAATAAAGTGCTACATCAACCGTGAGCCCAAATCTGCAAACAAAAGAAAGACGAAAAAAAGATGACATGTGCTCCGATACGGGGAATCGAACCCCGAGCTCGACGGTGAGAGCGTCGGATGTTGACCATTACACCATATCGGATGGTAGTTGATGAAAGGATGACTGGCGCAAGACTTCATGTACCAGTGGGGCACTGGCTGGATAGTTGTCACCGCCACTCACAAAGACCATTGACAGCGAAGGATCACGACTGCAGCGTGCGTATGTATATTTAGAAGGAGGCTTAGACGTTGTCTTTTCACCGTCTTTCAAAATAAACACCAGTAGCTAAGAATAGACGCACTGCATTTGGCATGCACTAATGCAGAGCCACGTAAGAAAAGCGCAAGCCAAGGCAAACGCGGACAGAGGGCAGACTTGTTTTGAATGACTCGACTTTGACGTCAATATCGATGACTGGAATGGTATACGGGAATGCTACATTCATCAACCAGGGTAGTGGTTTCTAGCGCTTGGAAACGGTAGCTCTGGTGCATTGACGGCAACAAGGGCGGCGCATGTTGGCTACTGGAATGAGCCTCTGGCAAAGTTCACGCGACAAACGGAGTCTGTCGCCAAACAAACAGTGAACAAGTCATCGCAGATGCGCTTGCGACAAAAACGCTACGTCGGACGTGCCACGATGTCAGGACTGTCTCATGACGCAGCGCATCACACCGTCTGGCACCTTCTCGAACATTGAGCACTGTAAATATAGACCAATACCAAAGACAGTCAGTAGTTGTTCTTACTTGACTGCAACTTTGTGGCCAGGCGTGGTAGAAACCACGTCCTCCGAGGTGTAAAATTTCCATTACAGCCCTATGGATTTTCACATGCCCAACCTGCCGATGAGCATGAAACTCCAAGCTTATAGTCCGAGGCGTCATGTTCGAGGTGGCCGCCATTTCAGACCTTTTCAGACTCGCGGAGCCCCTGATCTCCTCGTTCGGGTTTCGACAGGCCACTCTCTGACGCGAAAAGAGGCAAAACTCGATGCTTGGGCCAACTTCAAACGACGGCCAGGCCTAGAGCTCAGCCGGCATAGCCACGAGAGTTGCACCAAGCCGAGCGATTCTCCTTGCTCACGACCCTAGAGCTCAACTTGGCTTAGTCGACCACTTCTCACGCCGGCGCTCGGCACGATCCCACGACTGCCGCAAGTACAGTATCACGCCCCTTGTGTGCATCTGCCGTTTTCTGCTCATGGTTTCGACGTCGTTGTCCTGGCACTTGGCTGCGTCGTGCTCCTGTTTTACCCGCCCGCACTTCGGATGGCACACTGCTACCTTGCACCGCAGCGCGCGCAATACCCAGACACGACCACGCATCGCATGATACGATGACAAAACGACCGTAGGGCGTAGTACAGACGGATGCCTGGATGTCCGAGAGCCAGAGAAGTCGTGCGTTCGTCTCTTGCCCGTGCCCGTGCTTCGGCAGCCTGCAGATCCAATGCATAGTTGCATGTACGCAATGCACAGTCCGTCTGGGCTCACACAGTCGGCATGTTGTGCATCGTCTTGATATTCCATGCCTGCGCAACACGGGCAGACGGACGCCTGCAAGAACAAAATGAACAAAGACACAACCTCCAATCGGCCGACACCGCTGTCTTGTATGCGGTTCTGGCTGCAGTCTTGCCTCGTTCTAATGTGCCCTGCACCTGCTCACCGAATTTTCTTGCCGTACACAACCGTTGCACAACGGCCGCTTCCCTGCATGGTTCATCTCCAGCCGCCAATCGACCGCACACACTCGTAGATTGCGCTGCTCTACCAGCCTCTGCATTTATTTGACGAAAGCTCCAGACGGTGTCTTGAGCCAGCCTCCAGCTGCCGGTCGCAAACGAGACCGAGAGACGAAAGATCTCGATCCTGTAATGACCACGACTTGCCAGATGGAACATCGTTTTGCTCCGTAAATATATATTTATAAATATATGTAAATATAAATATTAAAGGTGCTCCGTTTAAGTCACCGTTTGGGTGTCAACTGCCGTTAAATATTACGGTTTAGGGCCGTTTGTTATTCAGGGACACCCTTGCCGAAAGTAGACTAGCCACAGGTACGACTTCCTGATGACGAGACACAATTGGTCAATATGAGAAAGAGGACAGAAAGCGGATCCGTCTGGCCCAGCCCGAGACGCACTATAATTTATTAGCGCGCCTTCCGTTTTGCAAGCAACTTAAAACACGTTCTGTGCTTAATTATTTTTTCTGGTATTTATTTTTATCCATTTACCTTGCTATGCTGCGACACGCACCACCGTCTCTTCCCTCCCAATTTCCCTGCCCTGCCTTACTCCGTACCCAAACCCTTCTGTTTCCGTTCCTTGCGTCTGTTTGGCTGCCCGTGTGGCTTGTGTTTCCTGCGCTTTCCCGCCATACGTTTCTTGTGTCGCCGTCGCCATCTTTGCGTGCTCCGTACTCCGTACTGTTAGGGCGCTCTTCACCTTGCAATTTGCATCGATGCTCGTGACGAGGCAGGAGCGACTGGCCGGCCTTCTTAATTTCACCCGTTTCACGCGTCTCGTGCGCCCACCTGCTCTTTCCCTGCTTGTCGGATGAATGACTTTATCGCACCTTCCTCGTCACTGTAAAGTCCCATTTTTGCACGCACAAGTAATTTTTCGCGTGTCCTTTGTGTCTGTCCCCTTCTCTCTCTCCTTTGCCGCCAAGAGAGCCCAAAATATCGCGACCCTTTCCTGCACACCGGGACTGCATCGCAGCATCACCACGCGCAACGCCAGCTCGATCCTCGAGTGCCGCCCTAGAATCCCAGCTCCTACTCGCCTTGGTGTCTTCCTTCCGACTTATAATTCTATTTGCAGCCTCTCGCTCACTGGCTGGCATTCGAAAACGTGGAACACGCACTGTCACACCGGGATTCCAAGATTCGACCACCATCGTCCTGCATCTTGCTCCTGCGCTTGCACCAGCAGCACTGCAAAGCCACAGCGTTGTTTTCTTTTTCGACTTGACGCAGCACAGAACGGGCTGCCGTTCCATCGCGTCCCTTTTCGCCGCCGTTATTGACAACGTCCACTGCAATTTTCGACTTGGGGCCCCGGCAAGGTCCACCGTGTTCCTGTCCCTTCCCTCTTCTCGCACTCGCGCAACTCGACGCTCTCAATCTGCGAGCCTGGCCTGCAGGCCCTCTTTTTCCCTTGCTCGTCGTCAATTTCCCTCGTGCTGTGGCCTGTGGCGCGGTTCGTATCTCTGCCACGCTTTGCCAGCCTCTGTTGCTCCTTTCTCCCTCTCGCCAAAGTCCGCATCCCGTCTCCTCGCAATCTCAAGACCAATCCTACCAACTACCGCTCTCGTGTCTCGGCCCGTGAGCTTTCACTCTTTACACTACTTTCGCTTCTGGTTTCTCTGCAGCACCGATATTCGCGGGCCGATTTCTCTCGATTTTCTACGATTTGTTTTCGACGTCTCGCGTCTCCCGACGCCTAATTTTCAACCGCCATCTTGCGTGCCACTTCACTGCACCGCGCCTCTCGTTTTCACAGCTCTCGAATCGACCGACATCCTCGTCTGGCCTTGCCGTTTCCTTTGTCTCTCTCCTCTATACCGCGTCGCGACTCGACTCACTCCCGGCCCTACGACGCCCGTTCTTGTCTCGCCAGAACGCTTCAAGTCGGCATTGTCTCATTCAATACGCTCGACGTAACCACCGCCAGCCCCTGACGATTCGATTCGCCGCCACCGCGAAAGGCTAACTCTCTTAATATCTGCATACCGTTTGCACCTCGAGCTGAAATCGGCACCTTAATTCTCGGCGACTTGATAATGTCTTCATAGGGTATTTGCTTTGACGACCACTCCATTGCAAGACTCATTGAGACCACGCGACGCGATCCTTTGGCAACATCCTTCACACAGCACACATTACAACTGCAGCCATGCGATTAATATCACGGCGGCGCTCGGGCGCCGTCACGGGGGACAGCCCCTCGCGCCGGCGGACCACAACCACCATCTCTTCTCTCATCACACTCGCCGCGATGGCTCCGTCACCAGCCAGCGCGTTCAACTTTACAAAGGCGTCAACACCAAGCCTCGACCTCAGCAGCTTGGGCAGCATCGGCATCGTCGGCAACTTCACCGGCGTCTCGCTCTTCCAGTACGACGAGCAGAGCCAGGGCGGCACCTCGACGGACGGCAGCGAAGGCCTCCTGGCCCGTCTTCCCAACAGCGCGTTTGCGACCGTGCTGACGACGGACGCCTCCATCATGTCAATGTGCGCATTCACACAGGACGGCAGCACCGACGTTGTACTTGGCGGCAATTTTACGAGCCTTGGCAGCCAGGCCGCAACGGCGATTGCCATGTTCAACCCAAACACCTCTGTCGTCACGCCCATGTCCGGCCTCTCGGGACAGGTCAACGCCGTGCTGTGCGACGAGGACACCGACTCCATCTTTGTGGGTGGCAACTTTATTGGCCTTAACTCGACCAATGCCATCCGCTGGGACGCCGCATCGGGCTGGAACGCGCTGCCCTTTGCCGGCTTCAACGGCCCCGTCCACTCGATTGTCAAGGCGTCCAATGGCAACATTATATT
Organism: Ophiostoma populinum; assembly: GCA_029298855.1. Classification (NCBI taxonomy): domain Eukaryota; kingdom Fungi; phylum Ascomycota; class Sordariomycetes; order Ophiostomatales; family Ophiostomataceae; genus Ophiostoma; species Ophiostoma populinum. The sequence continues at coordinate 2,536,033 of JANSLU010000014.1, read as the reverse complement.
TGGCGGCAGCTTCACCGGCCTCGGCAATGCCAGCACGCCCACCGAGCAGGACGAGCAAATCATCAACATTGGCTCTGCTGACATCACGGCCATTGGCTCTTCCTCGACTGCCGGCTTCTCGGATCCATCCAACATTGTCTGCAAGACCAACAACACCGACGTGGCGGGCGGCACCTGGCTTCTGGAGGACAACACACCAGGCCGGTGGGAGGCCTCGTTTGGCTTTGGCTTCCAGCCCAGCAAACTGCGTCTGTGGAACACGCAGCAGGACGGCCGTGGCACCAAGACGTTCCGCTTCACGGCCCTGCCCCTCGGGGGCATCATGAACTTTACCTACATCGACCCCGCGACCGGCAGCAACCAGACGTGCACCAGCGAGTGCCCTCTGCCGCAGAACACGGCCGACGGATTCCAGGACTTTTCCTTTGTCAACAATGTCGGCATGAACGCGTTCCGCATCGACATTTCGGACTGGTACGGCTCTGGCGGCGGCCTCGATGGCATCGAGCTGTTCCAGAACAACATTTTTGCCTACGCCATCAACGGTTTTAACGAGCCCGCGTGCGCCGTCTCGGCATCTTCCGTCTCGACATCATCCACCACTGGCCCCTGGGCTGTCTCACCGTCACTGTCGAGCAGCTCAAAGTACCTGACGGCGCAGCTCTCGTCGCCGATTTCGTCGACGGACGCCTCTGTCGTCTTCTCGCCCGACATCCGCCAGTCGGGCAACTACACGGTCAACATGTACACGCCCGGCTGTCTGCAGGACGACACCTGCGCGACGCGTGGCCAGGTCAACATTACCGTGTCCCTGACGTCGGACGACGCGGCCACGTCGGTGACGCTCTACCAGACGAACAACTTTGACAAGTACGACCAGATCTACTTTGGCGCCGTCGACGAGCCCTCGTCCTCCTTCCGCCCCACGGTGACGCTTACGCCGCTGGATGGCCAGAGCTTGGACACCATGACCATTGTCGCACAGCGGGTCGGCTTCACGCTGCTCAACTCGACGGGCGGCCTCAACGGTCTGTACGAGTACGATCCCGCGTCGACGACGGTCAACACGAGCGACTTTTCGTCGTCTGCGTTTGGCACGCTTGGCTCGTCGTTTGCGTCGTCGTCGGTGGTGAATGCGCTGGCGACGAGCGGCGACGTGACATTTGTGGCGGGCAACTTTTCGTCGACGGATGCGAGCAACATTGTGTCTGTCAATGCGCAGACGTCGTCGATTGAGACGCTGGCAGGCAGCCTGGACCGCGACGTGACGTCCATGGTACTCGACGGCACGCAGCTGTTTGTCGCGGGCACGTTTACTGCTACGCAGGACGGCAGTGTCACCGACCTCAACCGCGTGGCGGTCTACGATACGTCGGCCGGCTCGTGGAGCGCGCTGGGCGCTGGCGTCGACGGCCCCGTTCTCAAGGCGGTGGCGATGACGATGAACATTACGAGCACGACGCCCGAGTTTGTGGTTGCCTTTACGGGCGGCTTCAGCTCGATCCTGGCGTACCGCGACTTTGCGGCGGTGTCTGTGGACGGCTTTGCCATCTGGGTGCCGTCGCAGGACAGCTGGCTGCAGCACGTGAACGCGACCGTGGCGTCGGTTGACGGCACGCTGCTGTCGTCTCTGCTGGACGTGCCCAGCGTTGACGGCGCGCTGTACGGCGGTTCTCTCGCGTACGCACAGATTGGCGCCAACGGCGCGGTGACGCTGTCGTCGGCGGGCATTGGCTCGTTTGGCATTGACGTCCTGTCTGCCGTGACCAACTCGACGGCAGCCGCCAGCCAGGCCAAGAAGGCCAAGCGCGACACGTCGCTGGCGGGCTCGATGGACGGCATCATTGCGGGCGTGTTTGACACAAAGAGCGGCCGCAACAAGACGGTGTTGGGCGGGCACTTTACGGCGAACGCGACGAGCGGTTCGCTGGTGCAGAACCTGGTGATTGTCGACAACCAGAACGGCGGCGCGACGACGGGCCTGGACACGACGGACGCGCGCATCGACGCGAGCTCTGCGTTTGTGGCGCTGGCGATTACGGGCAGCACGCTGTTTGCGGGCGGCAATGTGACGGGCACGGTGGGCGGCAATGCGGTCAACGGCATGGTGTCGTACGACCTGGACCGCGACGCCTTTACGACGCAGCCGCCCTCGCTGAGCGGCGGCAACGGCACGGTGACGTCGATTAAGATCCGGCAGGGCACGACGGACGTGTACGTGGGCGGAACGTTTGCGACGGCGGGCTCTCTGGGGTGCCCCGGCGTGTGCTACTACAGCACGTCGGCGGGCCAGTGGAACCGGCCGGGCACGAACCTGGGAACGAGCTCGGTGAAGACAATGGTGTGGACGACGAGCTCGACGCTGGTGGCGGGCGGCAGCCTTGTGGTGAATGGCACGGTGTCGACGGTGCTGGCGCGGTACTATGCGAGCAACGAGGTGTGGGACACGTTCCCCGGCGGGACGGACGCGCTGCCCGGCCCCGTGGAGGTGCTGGCGCTGGGCTCGAGCGACGGCAGCCAGCTGTGGGCGGCCGGGACGGCGACGAACGGGTCGCTGTTCCTGATGAAGTACGACGGCGCAACCTGGACGGACGTGTTTGGGGCGAGCGGGGCGTCGCTGTTGGCGGGCACGAACATTCGCAGCCTGCAAATGTTTACGACGACGGACAGCCACCCGTCGACGGCGCTGGTGGACGCGAGCCAGGCGCTGATGGTGACGGGCACGCTGGTGCTTCCCGGGTTCGGGACGGCGTCGGCGGCGGTGTTTGACGGTGCGACGTTTTCGCCGTATGCATTGACGGCGAGCAACGGCAAGGACAGCAGCGGCAGCATTGCGGGCATTTTCGTGGAGAATAGCAATTTCTTCACGTCGAGCAGCAAAGGCCACCTGCCGCTGGTGGCGGTGGTGCTGATTGGGCTGGGCATTTCGCTGGTGCTGATGCTGGTGATTGTGGCGGCGGGCCTTGTGCTGGACCGGTGGCGCAAGAAGCGGCAGGGGTACGTGCCGGCGCCGTCGGGGATTGGCAGCATGACGCACATTCCGCCGCAGGAGCTGCTGGAGCAGCTGGGGCGTCCGCAGCCGGACGTGCCGCGGGTGTAAGTGGCCGCCGTTGGCATGAGGTTGGCGTCCTTGGCGTTGTCGGACTTTTTATCTTTTCCGTTTCTTTCTGTTATTTTGTTTCTTTCTGTTATTTTCTTGTCATCTGGCACCTTGATACCTTGTTCGCCATTTCTTTTATTTAATTGGCCTTTGCCGACTGCCCCTACCTTTTGTTCCTCGATATGTGCGCAGCGCGAGATGTAATATTGACGAGGGGATTGTCAGCTGGCGTGCTACCCGAGCGAGTTCTTGGAGTCCTTTTGTCGTGTGGCTTCTCCGCAGGTACAAGGACCGTGTTACGTGTGCCAGCATCCTGCGCAGCGACGACTGTGGCATGGTTCCCCGCACGCGGCAATTGCGGACGTGTGACGAGGGAGATGAGTCTGAGACGCGATGCCCGGTCGATCAGCAGCGTCGCCTTTCGACATAAAGCAGGGAGACCCGACTGGACTGGCGCATGACCCGGCAAGACGACAACACGACAACAACAATTACTCGACGCACTGATCATGTCTGCCAAAGGGTCGCTGGAGCATGGAGAGAATGGGGAGCACGGAGACCACGACGGAGCGCTGACGCGTCGGGTGCTGTGGAAGCTGGACACACGCGTGCTGCCAGTCTTGGCTCTGCTCTTCCTCTGCTCGTTCCTGGACCGGACAAACGTGGGCAACGCACGGCTGTACGGGCTCGAGGCCGACACGGGGATGAGCGACCGGCAGTACGACACGGGCCTGGCGGTGTTTTACGCGACGTACGTGCTGAGCGAGATCCCGTCGAACCTGGTGCTGCGTCACGTGACGCCGAGGGTGTGGCTGCCTCTTTTGGCGGCGGCGTGGGGCACGGTGAGCATGTGCCTGGGCTTTGTGCACAGCTTTGCCGGCTTTGCAGCGGTGCGTGCGATGCTTGGCCTGGCCGAGGGCGGGCTTCTGCCGGGCATGATCCTGTACCTGTCGGCGCTGTACACGCGCACGGAGCTGGCGCTGCGCATCGGCCTCTTCTACACGGCGGCGTCGCTGTCGGGCGCGTTTGGCGGGCTGCTGGCGCGTGGCCTGGCCGAGCTCGGCGGTCGTGGCGGGCTGGCGTCGTGGCGCTGGATCTTTGTCCTGGAGGGTCTCTTGACGGTGGCCGTGGCGCTGCTCGCGGGCGTCGTGCTGCCGAATGGGCTGGCGAGTGCACGTTTCCTGACGCCCGAGGAGCGCGTGCACGCGGTGCAGAGGCTCGTCGACAGCGACAGCGCGCGAGCGGCCGAGGCAGACGAGCGATTCGCGTGGCGCGAGGTCGGCCGGGCCGTTCTTGGCGTGCAGACGTGGCTGACGGCGGGCGCGTACTTTGGCATCTTGGCGGGCCTCTACTCGTTTGGCCTGTTCCTGCCGACCATTATTGCGGCGCTCGGGCACACGGCCGACGACGCGCAGCTGTGGTCCGTCATTCCGTACGCCGTCGCGTCCGTCGTCACCGTCGTCGTCGCCCTCGTGTCGGACCGCTGTGGCGCGCGCGGGCTCGTCATGCTGTGCACGCTGCCCGTCGCCATTGCGGGCTACGCGGGCATCGCGACGGCGACGGACCCGTCGACCAAGTACGGCATGACGTTCCTCATGGCCGCCGGGCTGTATGCGAGTGTGCCGCCCGTGCTCGGCTGGCTCGCCAACAATTCGGCCGGCCACTACAAGCGTGCCACGGCCGCCGCGCTGCAGCTCGCCATTGCCAACTGCGGCGGCTTTGTCACCGTCTTTGTCTACCCCAAGTCCGACGGGCCACAGTACCGCCGCGGCCACACGGTCATCCTCGGCCTGCTCGTCGCCGGCTGGTTCCTCGTGCTGGCCAATGTTCTCTACTGTCGATGGGAAAACCGCCAAAAAGAGCTCGGCAGGCGCGACCACTACATTGGCTCTGGCGACGACCGTGCACCTTCCTTTCGAATGGTTCTGTAATATTGATTTAAAATTCAGTGTCAAAATAAATAGAAAAGAACATCACTGAATGGCGACGGCGTTGGCAAATGACGCAATGGCGCCGCGCAGGTTGAGGGGCGCGCTGGCGAGGAAGAAGGAGTAGCGTCCGCTGCGCGCGCACATGGCCGACAGCGCCTCGAGGTCCCACAGCTCGCCAATCGGGCACCCGAGTCCGGCGAGGAGCTGCTCGTGCAGGATCGGACCCGGCGCCGGCCAGGCCTCGAGCGTCGTGTTGTCGGCGGCGGCGCCGGCAAACCGGTGGTCCCACAGCCACTGTGCCATGGCCGCCGTCGGCTCGATGCCGACGTTGCGCGTGGCGCCGTGCGTCTGCTCCTGGAGACGATGCGGGTCCGAGACCTTGAGCGTGTCGTGCCAGCGCAGCCAGCCGGTGCGCACAACCAGAATGTCGCCCGGCCGGAACGTCAGCTTCTGCCACGCGGCCGTCGCCTCCAGGTCCGCGACCGAGATGCGGTGCGGCTCGTGGTAGGGGTACGTGATGCCGTGCGCCTCGGCGTACGCCTGGTAGTCGACGAGGACGCCGCGGCCGCAGATGCCGCCGGCCCGACTCCAGTCCTGCGGCCCGCCCGCCTTGACGCGGCCCTCGAGGCTCTGCAGCTCGGCGTGCGTCGTGCCGTTGTAGTACACGCGCGCCTCCTGGTGCCCAAAGTGGCACAGCCCGTCCCACTGCGAGCTGATTTGCGTGTTGAGCGAAATCTCGTCGTCGTTGGCCAGCAGCGCGCCGCCCGTCAGCGCCTCGCCGTCAATCAGCGTGTGCGTCAGCGTCCGCCGCGCGAAGCCCACGTGCGCACACGCGTCCAGCTGCCAGTTGAGCGCCGCACGCTCGCCCGTCTGGATCTCCGTCGCCGCCGCCGCCACCACCGCCGGCGTCAGGTGGTTGAGCGTCCCGAGCACGTCCTTGGTGTCCGAGCCCGAGCCCGAGCCGCCCGCCGCCGCCTTCTTGGCGTGCACCGCGTTCCACACGTCCCACGCGCACGCCGTCGTCGTGCCGGGAATGTGCGGCAGCTGTTCAAACTTGGGGGTGTCCATGGTCGAGTTGGTATGGAAAAAGCTGCACGAAAAAGCTGCACGAACAAAGCTCAGGCAGGAGCGAGCCGCTTTATATATATAGGCCTGTGCTACTGTACTTATTTCTTTCATTTATTTGCTACAACTACTCCGAACATTTTTATTTCTTTAATTTATTTACTACAACTACTCCGTACATGTACCTGTACATTGCACCGCTGGGCAAAGGATTGCCCGACCCGGAAAAGGATAGACGTCCGACGATGACCACCGCCACGCCGCCATGAGGAGAAAGACTGGAAAGAAGGCGGGCGTGCATGAATGGCGTGCGTGGCGCGCTAGTCGCACGCCGGTGAGGAGAACCGAGGTAGTACACAGTACATGTCTGCGGAGAGACGAGGGGACGAAAAGACTGAGGGGACGGGACGATGAGGGGAGAGATGAGGAGACGGGAGACGGAGACCGAGACGGGAATGTCGACAGTGGCCCGTGGCGGACGGAGAGACCGGAAAGCAAACGACAAGTGATATCTCGACGAGCGAAGGATTCGGTGTAAATATCTAGTGATGCGGACGGCGTCTTCGGCGTATATTTACAGTCTCGAAAGAGCAATTTGGACACAATTTGGAGGCAATCTGGACGCAATCCGGTCAGCAATCCGGTCAGCAGCACCTGGTGTGGTGATATTTCCACTCCTGGGCGGCCAGTAGTAGAACAATACAGGTAGAACAATGCCGATCGCTGCTCTGCAGTCAACAGCTTCCACATGGCTTTCATAAATATATATTTACAACAGCTGCCGTCGCCCCATACGGCGATGCGTTGCATCGTGTATATTTATATTTATATTTATAGCTACAGATACGTTGCATAACTAAAGAAAAGATATCTGTATAAATATACAGATTAAGATATCTATCGAGCATGTCGTTGGTATAGAAGTAATATCGATCGAGCGTGTAGTATGCAATATATATAAATATTTACTTCTCGAGACGCACCACCGTTGTAAAGTCCAATCGTCATCCCAACGCGGCCGTGCCTTGTAGGATTGCGCAGCAGGATTTGCTCCTCTCCGGCTATCAATTGGCACATTTGGCAGTCTGGGCACGTCTGGGCACGTGCCAGAACGAAACGTTCTTGGCTGTGCCGCACGATACTTGGCAGAACGAGAAGTAATCCATTTACACACGCAGAACGTACCACTATTTACACCAGAACGTCAGTACTATTTACACACGCAGACGAGCAGTCAACCACAGGGTCGCCATCGGTCTCGCTCTCCAGCGCGTGGGGGCAGCGCTTGATCCTCGCCTGCATCTGCATGTGCCACTCGAGCACGGCAGCCAACAACTGGCTCACGGGTGTTCGGGCCAGCACAGGAACAGGCCCGTTCCATGCCCCAAAAATCTCTCTCTTTCCGACTGGGTATCATGTGCTGTGCTGTGATTCAATACATGGCCGACTACTCCGACTCGATGCCCTCCATATCCTCGTCCTCTTCGTACGCCTCCGACTGCGACGATGCGTCGTCGTCGTCGTACTCGGTGCCGACCTCGGCCTCGCTGCTGTCGCGGTCGTCCAGCACGTCGGGGTGCTCCATTTCGTCGTCGTTGTCGAGGTCGTTGATGCGAATCTCGCCGTCCGAGGACCTGTCGTCCGAGGACCTGTCATCCGAGGACCTGTCATCGTCGTCGCCCTTGACGTCGTCGGCAAAGCCCACCGTCTTGTGCGTGCATGGCGACCCTGGCTGTGCCGACGCGTCGGTCGACGACGACGACGGCCGACTTGCGTGGACCTCGTCCGTCGCCGGTGCACATGTCGATGCCAATGTCGCACCCGCCTCGAGCACGTCGCCGCCCCATGGCCGGCACGACGTCACGAGCGTGCCGCACCGCAGGCACGTCCACCCGTCGCCCTCCTCGCGCTCGAGCCGCGTCGCCAGCGACACGTAGCAGTACACGCACCCGCACGGCACCGCCTCGTACGGGTTCGTAATGTCCGTCTCGGCCGATCCGATGACGCCGCTCGACGCCGCCGCCGCCGCCATCACGTCGGCCTCGGACAGCGCCGCGTTCTGGTCCTCGTAGCAAATGGCACACGTGCGCTCGGGCAGGAACGCGTACTCGCCCTGCTTGTCACGTTCGGCGGCCGTCGCGCTCTCGTCGTGCCGGAGCGTGCTCGTGACCCGCGCCAGCGCGCCGCTCGCCTTGCGCCACCACCGCGTCAGCCACCGCCGCCACCGCTGGATGCCCACGAGCGGCAGCAGAAAGAGCAGAAACTCGGTAAACGCGTGCCACACCAGCTGCCGGTTGAGGTACTCAAAGGAGACCTCGCGGCTCACCTGGCTCGTCGGCGGTACCAGACGCATCCGCAGAACCCGGTCCACCACCGTGCGGTAGCGCCCGTAGCGCAGAAACACGAGGAACGACACAAACGCCGCGCCCGCGTACAGGTTCGACGCCGCCGTCGTCGCCCGTGCCAGCCTCCGCACCGCAAGTGGTGTGATCCGGAACCGCCCAAGCAGCGTCCGTGCCTGGTCCGACCTGTCCTCTCCGTCCTCGTCCTCCTCGTTATCACGCAGCCAGTCCTCCCACTTGGTCCACGCGTACCGCCCGCCCACCGTGACCAGGCCGTGCATGGCCTTTTGCCACGACGAGGGCGGCACCGGTACCGCCTCGCGTACCGCCGCGGCCGTCGTGCCACGCGCAGCCGTTGCGACGCCACGTGCGTCTGCGTACCGCAAGTTCTGCAGCGCTGCGCCGTACGTCGCGTTGTTGTCCCATACCGACAGCTTAAAGAGCGCCGCACGCAGCACCAGCATCACCTCCGGCTGCCAGTCGTCCTGCAGCGTGCCCCCGCGCACATACTGCAGCGCCTCGGCCACCTGTCCGCGCAGCAGCTCCAGCAGCTCCTCGTCCAGCAGTTCCGCGTCCACCTGGCTCACCCGGAACGCTGGCCGCGCACCCACTGCCGTGTTGGCGTTGCCCGCATCCGCCACGCCCAGCCGCGTGCCCACCGCCGTCGCCAGGTCGGCCGCGCGGTCCCACGCTCCCATCGCCGTGTCGCCGAGTCGCGTCAGCGATGCCGCCGGCGCGAAGAGCGACAGCGGAGTCGCGTCGGTGCGTGCACGCCGGGCCGCGGCAGCCGCTTCGCGCTGGGCTACCGCCGCCGCCGCCTCGTGCGCCCTCTGCCGCGCGTCGTCGGCCACGCGCTGTCGCCTCAAATCGGCCAGTCGTCGCTGTGCCTCGGCAAACGACGTCGCTGCGGCCGTCGTCGCTGCCGGCGTCGTGTTCATCGCGCGCAGCGTGTCCGGCAAAAGTACCGACGCAGCCGCCGCCGTCGCCGGTGGTCGTATTCGGTCGCTCATGTCGATGGCGCCGATGGTCGTTTGTGTTGTCGATGACTGTGTCGAGGCAAAGCAGTAGTGTCGCGTAAGGAGCAAGCCCCGGGTTTGATGACTAAGAAACTGTGACCAGCAACACCCCAGCTTTCAGTTAGCGCATTCCGCGCTAAAGGAACCGCAGAGGTCCAAGCCGAGGTCCAACGTCTCCGCACACGACCATGGGCCGTTTTACGGCCAATTTACGACCACATTGTTAAATAAGATTCCAGGCATATACTCTTTTGTTCTGTGACGCGCAAACAGAACGCATATTCGTCTTAAGACCACAAAGAATATGAGATGTAAATATACGTGTTCGGCTACTAATCGCTCTTAGCGTCTTATCACTAAATGTAGAATTACAGTGCTATACTCTAGCCAGCACTTGCATCGCGTCATCACAGAAGGGCTGCTCTCGTGGAAGGCGCTGCTCATACTTGTGGAAGGCGCTGCTCTCGTGGAAGGCGCTGCTCTCGTGGAAGGCGCTGCTCTCGTGGAAGGCGCTGCTCTCGTGGAAGGCGCTGCTCTCGTGGAAGGCGCTGCTCTCGTGGAAGGCGCTGCTCATACTCAGGGAGGGCACCTGCCCGGACAAAAGGTCCGGCGGGTGCAAAGGAAGGCGCAATGCCGCGCACCGCTGCCCCTTATCACAAAGCGTCTGTTTGTCCTTGCAGCCTCTCGTCTTCATCCCACGCTCTGCGTTATCTGTCACCAATCGTCACGTCCATGGAGCCTCACGCTGCGTCATCGGCTCCTCTTCCGTGCCTTTCCGTGCCTCTCTCCTCGTCGCCGCCATTCTGCGCGCGCTTGCCATTCGCGACGTTGGGCAAACAACTCGTTCAGACGCACGGAGCCTGGAACCAACCGAGCTCGCCATGCAAACACACCGCCCACACCACGGTACGTCTAAATATAAATATCTACGCCTGCACGCTCCTGTTGGTCGACCGTGCACACCACAACCCTATTGGCCGTTGCAATGACTGCCTTATCGCCACCCACATGGCATCCGCCCGCTTTGCATCACCTCTCGTTTGTCAGTTGATGCCTCCGTGCGTCTTCGCAATGCGCAAGAGTCTACGAGCAGTCGTTTGCGTCCTGCCGTCTGCCACGTCACAACACCCTCTAGATATATTTATATATTTACGTTGTCCGAAGGGCTTGCGTCTCGACCGTGCTCGACGTGCTCGTGCTCGGCGTCCAATTGCCCACTGCCTGCATCTGAAACGGGCTGGCAATTGTCTGTCTTTTATTGCCATTAATTGTGTGCCTTGTGCGATGCGCCTGTTTCGCCCACCACCCCGGCCGTCTTTTTATTTACAGAGACTGGTTCGGGCATGACTGTCTACTGTCTGACATCTTGACGTCCCGTCTCTTCCAGAGTCCTGGCTGACATTGTGCTCTGCACCCCGCCATTCCACTGCTCAAAACCGCCGACCATGGATGGCACACTTTGTGGTTGTGCTGCCGCTCAAACGACCACAATGCGGTGAACGAGACCAACAGAATCACCTGCAAGTCCGCCGCAGTGCCAGGCTGCACAGATCCCGCATGGTTGCCACAGACAGATCCTACAGAGTACAGTACTCCGTACACCTGTACAAGTCGCCATGACCGCCAGTGAGGGGATGCCCGATGCGCAACAGTCGTCGGTCGTCGGACGGCATCTGTCATCTGTCACCAGAGCCGTACTGGCCTCGATAGATTAGGATGAACCACCGTTTTCGTCTTGCTTGCAAATTGCAAGATGCAGCCAATCTACCTCAGCCTCTGGTTCGGTCCATTCGGCGCATCCTGCATCCTGCATGGCAAACAGGGGCTGGGCGGTCGCGGGATAGGCCGACAGAGTGAGTGCGCACGATGGCTGCGGGTAGCACGCTCCACTGCACCACAGCGTTGGACATCAACGAGCCGCTGATGCTGTGACTAAAATTGTTTTTCCTTTTTTGCTCCGGCCCTCTGCATACCACAGGGAGACTGAAACGGTGGGCTTGTCGTTATTTATTTTCTTCATATCTGCGCACTTCCTCTCAGTTTTGAGTCTTCAGTTTGCTTTTCTCACATCGTCTCGATTTCGCATTGCTGGTCGTGTTCTCTTGTTCTCGTGCTCTCGTGTTCTCGTGCTCTCTTCAACACACCGTCTGCGCTTGTCCCGACGCGCATCGCTTAGGCGCCGCCCAGTCCACCCACTTGCAGCCCAATTGTCGCAGCATCTCATGACGTTTGCCTTCGACTCGCATTGTCCCCTCACGAACCCACCTGCATCGTGCCAGCACGCACGCACGCACGCACGCACCGTACACGCCTCCGCATTCGACGCACCTCGATCTCGTCCGACGCACATTAAAGTCAAAACAGGCTCGGAACGAAAAGCATGAGCAGTCATGGATCCACCCGCAGTCGCCGCAAGCGCTGAAGACGCTGCCGGCGTAGGACTCCAGCTCACCCAAGATCTCTACCGCCTCGCCTTGGAAAAATCACAGTACGGCAGCCCCATTGGCAGCATTGGGCAGACATTCATCGACCTCAACCTCAAGCTGGCCGACCTTGCCGCGGTCCTCTCCGCCGCCGACCGCGTGCTCGTCTTCTCACCGCTCTGCCTGAACCACATCGCGGCGCTGATCGGCCGTATCGACGCCGTCCAGCAGGACATTTGGTCGACGCTCAACGGCAATGCCGCCGCGCCCAAGAGCAAGAGGGGCGCCAGGGCGGCCCAGCAGAACACCAAGGCGTCGGCCAGCAAGTTTGCCTACCTCACCAGCATCTTTCCCGACCAGGTCTCGTTCGTCGCGTGTTTCACCGAAACCAGCTGGCTGTGCAACACCATCGGCCTTCTCACCACAGTTGCCCGCTTAGCCATCGCCCATGCCGAGGGCAAACAGACCGAGTACGTTTCTGCCTGTCCGACTCGTCCAACCCACGCACTGACCTCGTGTAGCGGCGCCAGCCTCAAACCGTCTACCGTTCGAACGTCGTCGGAGATTCTCACAAGTGCCATCCTTGTCTACGTTCGCCTGATTGAGGATCAGATGGCCGGCGATGACAGCGATGCGAGCGACGATGAAGACACCGTCACGGGCCCCGGGACGCGCCTCTTTGTCACACCGCCTGGCGACGGCGGGAAGGGCAAGACACCAGACAAAACAGACAAAAACGAGTCTTTGACAGTCCCCGATTCAGACGCAGCAATGTGGATCTACAACGAGCTCAAGCACCGGTCCAAGGAGAGCGGGCACACGGACGAGCTAGTGGCTCCTTTTGTCGACTGGCTACTCGAAAAGATGGTCGAGGGCGCCAAGCCCAAGGCGGCACCGGCGCCAGTCCCAAGCACGGAGCACGACGTGTCCACGCCAACGAATGGCTCGCTTGGTGGCCCCGGCGGGTTCCCGCAAGAGGACGGTGGCACAGACCCAGCCCCCCTCTCGCGCCGGGCCAAGAAGAAGATCAGGAACAAGGCCAAGGCCGGCGTTTACCAGTACCTTGTCGAGTCTGAACCGGAGCCGGAGCCGGAGCCGGAGCCGGAGCCGGAGCCAGAGACCGAAGCCAAGACCGAAGCCAAGATCGACCTCAACAATGTGCCTGGCGGCCCGCCCGACGACAAGCACGGCTCGCCGTACGCCACGGCGACAGAGGACGCCGATACCGAAGACATGGACACGTTGAGTGCCAGGCCGAGGCAGGGTGCGTCCCTCATGGACCGCGGTCCGTCGCCTGACGACGTCAAAAAGTCCAAGTTTGAATCCGAGTTTGGGATCCAGTACGACAACTCGCCGGCCCACGAAGACCTTCCGCCGCCATACCCAGCCGGGAACCCGCCGTACATGGGCCCTGGCCCTCCTGGGCGCGCGCCTGCGCCGTTTGGCACCCCCCAGTTCCCGTTCCCACAGCCGGCCGGGATGCCCTTTGCTCCTGGTCCTCCTGGTCCTCCTGGTCCTCCTGGCCCCCCCGGCCCCGGCCCCGGCCCTGGCCCTGGCGGTTTTGACGAGTACGGCATGCCGCCCTACATGCAAGGCCAGCCTGGTGGTATGTTCCCTCCTGTGGGTTACTATCCAATGGGTCCGTATGGCCCGTCGCAGCCATTCTTTGGCGGTCAGCCCCCTGCCATGGGTGGTCCCGGCGGCCCTGGTGGTCCTCCCGGCCCTGGTGGTCCTCCCGGCCCTGGTGGCCCGCCCGGCCCCGGTGGCCCTCCCGGCCCTGGCTCGTTTGGCTTCAATGACCAGTTTGAGAAGCAGTTTCAAAAACGCCCTCTACCTGGCATGCGAAGAAGCTCCGTGGAAAGCCCTCACCGCGATCCCAGGGGCTCTGGCCGGGATTCTGGCCGTGATTCCGGGCGCAGCGGTCCGCCTCCCAACCGGCGCCCTGCCGGCACGGTTCTCAATGGCCACATTTATGAAGAAGAGGAGGAGGCGGAAGAGGAAGACCGCACGCGAGTTCACGGCCATGGCCGCCATCGTCGTCGGAACGACGATGTAGGTTCCTTTTCCGAAGACGACGGCGCCAACAGGCATGGCGCGCCGGTTGGACGACGCGACGTGGCCCGACCGAAAAAGTCGACTGCCAAGGGAAAGAGGCGCCAGATTGTGGAAGAGTACCTGGATTCCGACGAAGTGGACGGCACGGAGCGTGACGAGTCGGGCAGTCTAGTGCGACTCGGGCACCGAGGGAAACACTACGCTTCTGTACCGCCTACGCAGACCTCGAGGATGGCGAAGAAGAAGGGAAGCAGCTCGCGGCAGCCCGAAATCGAGGAGGAGTCGGCGTCGGACGACCGGGGCTACGGCGATTATGGCCGCAGCGAGGGCGAAGAGGAGGTGATTCACGTTCGCGACCAGGCGCCCAGCAACTCGGGCAAGAAGCGGTCGGCCAAGAACAGCGGCGCCCCTATCATGGAAGGCAAATACGGCAGCCGGTTCCCCAGCGGGCCCTGGCGCAACGGACGATTCAACCAGCCGGCGCCTCCCTCTTCGTCTGCGCCGTCTGATTTCACAGAGGGCGATGACCACTCGGGTGCACGAATCCGACCGGACACCGAAGAGGAGGATGCGCATGATTCGAGGACCAAGGCGTCGCGCTCGAAAAAGGACAAGGCTTCGGCCAGGCTAGGCCGCAGTGAGAAGCCAATGTCCGGCTCGGGAAAGGTGATGGGCCCTGCCAAGTTCTCCTCGCCCCGCCACCGCCCTGCTCACGAGGCATCGAGCGACGATGAGAGCGGCGACGACGATGACCACTCGCAGTACGACGATGCCGAAGAAACGAGACAGTCTCCCACGTCAGGTTCCAAAGTCTTTACACCTCCACCGACGCCGCCCGATCCGCCAGGCGGGCAGGGCCAGGAACGTGATGAGCGAGATGCTTCGCCCAGAACGGCGGCCCCTCAACTGCCCCCTCATGCGCCTGGGAGCGGCCACTCTGCTTCTGCTTCCAAGGCCCCATTCCAACCACCACAAGCGCCACACCGCCGCTGCATGTCGGCCAACCCATTCCAGGGACACCGCAGCGGTGGTCCCAGCCGCGACGCCGGCCCTGGCTTTGTCGGCATGACCAGCATCGAGACCGTGCCGCCGCAGGCACCCATGGGCAACATTGGCATGCGCATGGGCTCGGGCATGTTCTGGAACGTTGCCACAGCCAATGGTGGCCCTGGCTCTGGTGCTCCGCTAGAATCGGGCATGCCTCCTCGTGTCGGATCTGTCCAGCCGGTTTCACGAGCTGCACCGCCTACCGAGGGCCCAATCCCACGGGCGGCCGGCATCACGAGCCCGACGAGCTGGGTCCGCGGTGGTGACAAGCTACCGGGCCGCGCCGGACCACACGCTCCTCCGCCGGGCACTGGACCGACTGGTGCACCACCCGCCATGGCTGGGCCCGGATTGACGCCTGGCGTTCAGCCCTGGAACCGGTTTGGCGGCCAGGGAAGCTTTGAGGAGGACTACGAGCAGGACTACGGCCACCACAGCGGGCACGATGAAGACGAAGACCATTGCGCGCCGAGTGAAGACGGCTACGGCCACGACGACAATGGATTCCACGACGGGCATTACGGTGCCCAGCCGTACTACCGCCACCAATCGCACAGCCCCCCTGCCAACCGTCCTGGTCCATATGGCGCCTACTCGTCTCCTTTGCACGGTCCTCATCCGCGTCGGCCGGCCAGCGACTATCGCGGCCCTCCCCACCAACCGCCGTTCCAGCCATTCCCTCCGCCCCAGCACCAGCAAACGCACCAGCAAACGCACCCGTGGCAGCAACCTGGTCTGCCTCCAACGCGCCCCGGCTTCCCGGGTGCTGCCATGCCACCTCCGCCAGCGCTCCAGCCAGCAGGTGAATGGGGGTGGCCTGGCGACGTCAAGCACCCCGGAGGGCCCAGTGCCCACCCGCCATACGGCCAGATTCCACCACCGCGCCAAATTGGTGCGCCGCCGCCCCATCATGGGTGGGAAGAAGCGGCAGCTGGTGGATCCAGTGGTTTCCCCAGCGGCTGGAGCGACGCCTACCACCCCGGCCGTGGCCGCGACGACCACGAGTATCACTAATCTTTTGCACTGCGCTTGGCTTTTTATTGATCCTCATTTTGACTTTTGTTACTTGGCCGGCGAATGGTATACCCTATGCGCAGCCAGAGTGGCAGTTAGACGCGTCGCTTCGGATCTGTGTGCTTTGGCCCCTCGGAAAGGAACTGTTTTGAATTATGATGAGCGACGTATGATTTTTATTTTGGTATTGGTTTATGAGCTTCGCAGCCTTGGGCGGTCATGCATGCCAAATGCAGTGAATGAAACGTCCTTTTCTCGTTTGACGAGGCTAGTTACTTCATATATGTGCTGTATGTGTTGTATTCTGTGTTCTTCCAAGACTCGGTGAAGTCCATACTCTTTTAAAAGACGCAGATATGGTTAACACAATAACTACCTAGAGACGTTTGGCGAAGCGACTTACAGAAAGGCGGTGAAATTTCGACCCACACTGAGCTGATGATTGGCCCCGCGATTCTGCCGCTTTTAACTCGACGTCCAAAAATTGTGGTTGGCGACGTCGTTTTGGATTGAGCGTACTGCAACGACGACTGCGCCAGACGCCATTACGCACCGCGATCCCGATACTCGCGACAGACAACGATCGACATGCCGATTGACTTGGACGCCAGCGAGGCGGACCCGGTGGTCGCCGAGTACAATGTGTTCCTCAAGCCGCAGCTGCCGGCGCACCAGCGGCTGCTGGTGATGCAGTACCCCAACCGCATCGACAAGAACGGCGGCGTGGGAGGCGGAGCGGGTGGCGGCGTGCCACAGACTCCGACGGAGCTGCGGATCAAGTCTGGGTCGGGGATGATTGAGGTGGACGTGCCGCTCGACTATTCGACGGCCTACGACCGGGCCAAGGGCGTGGCCTGGGGCTCGGCGCTGGCGGCGTCGACCAAGGCCAAGGCAGGCGGCAGCCACGGTCTGGCGGGCGGGTTCGGGGTGGGCGCGCAGACGAACCAGCGCGGGGGCGGACGCGGCGCGGCGGCAGCAGCAGCGGCGGGCAGCGCAACCATTGACGACACGCCGACAGCGCGTGCGGTGGCGTCGTCGTCGGACTGGGCGGAGGCGGTGCGGCAGGACCGCGTGCTGCGTCTGCAGACGCTGGGCGGCATGTGCCCGCCGACACGCGGCGCCGAGGCCACGTGGATGATTGGCGTGTTTGACGGCGGCAACGTGCACCTGACGCCCGTGTCGAGCATTGTGCACCTGCGCCCGCAGCTGCACCACATTGACGCCGAGACCGAGGTCGAACGCAGCAAGCACCGCGACGGCGCAGACGGTGGCGGTGGCGGTGGCGCGGCGACGGCACGTGGCGCTCAGGGCCCACGTGCAATCCACATGACGGTCAAGAGCGCGGGCGGCGACGGCGAGGAGCTCATCACCGAGACCATGGCGGACCGTCTGCGCGCCGTGCAGATGCAGGACTGGTCGCGCATGGTGTACGTCGGCGACGACGACGAGCACTCGTGGGACGTCTACGACCAGACGCTCTTTCTCAAGGACCCGAACCCGGCCACGACACCTGCATCGGACAAAAACGACAAGGGCAAGGCACCTGCGGCCTCGGGTGCCCCTTCCAAGGACACGGCGTCGCTGGCTGGCCGCGTACCGGCGTTGCGCACCGCGTGGGACGAGGGCGACATGCTGGTGGCCATTAGCAAGATTGCGAAGCCGGCCGGCGCCGACGACGACGACGACGACGTGATTGCCAAGATTGAGGCGCGGCCCAAGGGCAAGAACAAGGTGACGTTCAGCGAGCCCGAGTCTGCTGCCGGCGCTACAGCCGCCACAGATGCAGTTTCGGCGACGCTCGAGGTCAAGATGGAGGACGCGCCGCGGCGCACGCGTCCAGTGGCACGGCCGGCAGCGTCAATGGCGGCCGCGGGGTCTGGGGCACCGGCGACGTCACGTGCACGGTCGGCACGTACGCGGCAGGCGCCCAGCAAGGGCGCGGCCATGGACATTGATCCGTAGCGGGGCAAACCCGGCGAGATCAGAATTCGCATTTACGGAGTTTGGGTCTTTGACTTTCAGTTTGGGTCTTTACAGCTACAATGATTCACGTGACTAACGTCCGTGCAAAATGACCGTCTATGTTGTCTATGTGTGTCTTACGTAGCGCCTTGTGCGTGTGGCCACTGGGACAGCTGTAAAAACGTCCGTGGCACACTGCAAAACATGCAACACCAACAGTAAAATCGTCTCTTGCATTGCATGAGACGCCTGGCAGTGACCTCTATAGCATAGGCCCTAATATACCTAGAGCCAGCAAAAGGCATCCGTCTAAAATGACAGTGCCTCCTTCCCCTGGCCGTCGTGCCTGCTGCATCGGCGGCCACGTGATTTGTTGGCATCCGTCTAGGCCAGTGCCTCCTTCCTCCTGGCCGTCGTGCCTGCTGCATCGGCGGCCACGTGATTTGTTCGGCGTCTGTCTCTCTCGACAGACGCACCGCAAAGGCCGCCCTCGTCAGGGGGCCCGTGCTCTCCGGTGTGTCGACGGCCACAGCCTCGCAGCTGGCTATTTCGAGCGCAGTACGTGGCCGTGCGCCGGCGTGTGTTGTCGATGGTCTCGGCACGCTGGGTGAAGACAGCGTGCGTAAACGACGAGCGTGTTTTGCGTTTTTTGTAGCAGACAGCACCGGAGCGTGTCGCTGGTGTGGTAAGGCTTGGCCTCTAGGAAACAGAACAGGTAAAGCAGAGCAGAAGTAGACAGAACAGACAGAACAGACAGAACAGACAGAACAGACAGAACAGAACAGAAAGCAAACAAAACTTCAAATCAAACAAACGCAAAATAAGCAAACAAATCAACAAAATCAGAAAGGCCGTTTGAAAAAAGACACGGACCTTTCAGCGAGCGGGCTTGAAAAAGACACCCGGCTCGCGCACGCTCTTGGCGTGCATCTCTGGCTCTGGCCAGGCTCTCTGGCTCAGGCTCTCTCTCTCAGGAGCAGGGCCTACTGCAGCAGCTCGACGTCCAGGCCAATCGACCGCATAAACAGGTTCACGCTCTGCTTGCGCAGCGCCCCGAGGTCCACCGGCAGCGTCTTGGCCGCCGCCACCGTCTCCATCACCCGGTCCTTGACCGCAATCACCAGCCGCGAGTGCTGCTCCGGCTGCGCGCAGATGCCCATCGCCGCAAGGAACTGCCACACGTAGTTGTCCTCGTCGACAAACACGGTCCCGGGGAACATGTACGGCAGCACGGGCTCCATCTTGTTGAAGAACTCGTCGTACACGCCGTCCCAGCTCGCCCGGTGCTCCGGCGTGCCCCCGCCCGTTTGCTTAATCTCCGCCGCGCGGCTCAGAATCATCGTCATCATCGACGCCCCGATCCGCGACTTGGCAATCACGTCCGTCTTGCAGTTGCTAATCAGCCCCAGCACGCCCGTCACAATGTCCAGGTCCAGCTCGTTCATAAACGTAAAGAGCGTCGCGTTCACCGTCTGCGAGAACCGCTCAATGCTCTCGCGCACCGCCGCCGGCACCAGCACTCCGCTGTTCGCCTGCGCGTTGCGCACAATGTCCAGCTGGTCCAGGTGCACGATAATCATCGTCAGCACCGTCGCCCGCTGCTCGTGCGTCAGGTGCCGGAACACCCGCGGGATCGCCTGCATGCCCTTGGGGAACGACAGCAGCGCAATGAACGGGTGCACCGTGTACGCCCCAATCAGCTCGTGCACCTTGAGGAACCGCCACAGCTTCTCCACCAGCTGCTGGCTCCGCTCCGTCCACTCCGCGTGCGCCTGCGCCAGGCCCGGGCCCGTCGCCTCCGTCATCGGCGGCGGCATCTTGCGGTCCTGGTCCTCAATGTCCATCAGCGTCGCGTACACCTTCTCGATGCTGTTCAGCACCGACTTGCGGTCCAGCGTCTTCGTTCCGCTGCTGTGGCTCGCCGTCCCGTACGCCGACGCCGTGGCGGTGGTGGCCGCCGCCACCGCCGGCGAGCCAGGGGCGCTGCCGCCCTCGCTGCGCTTGATGCTCAGCAACGGCTTCGGCGTCTTGGCGTTGCTAAACGAAATCTTGCCCAGCGTGCCCTCGATCACGAGCTGCCGGTTCTTGGGCCGGTTCTTGGCCGCCTCGACCGCCCGCTGCACCTGCTGCTCCATCCGCTGCAGGTGCGTCTCCGCGCCCCGGTCGCGCTGCATGAACCGCCGGTTGTGCAGCCGGCTGCCCGTCTGGAACAGGTACGTCTGCGCAAAGTTGTTCGGCGGCTGGTTCGGGTTTTGCCGCGTGCTCGCCCGGATCTGGCTCAGCACCTGGTAGTAAAAGTCCTCCTTGAGCGCCTCGTCCGTCCCGTAGTTGTTGGGGTTGCCCGTCGCCGACACCAGCTGCTGCAGCTGGATCCGCGTCACAAAGTTCTTGTCCTGCGGCGTCATCAGGCCGTTGTTCTTCGACAGCAGGAAAATCTTGTGGTTGCGCTTCGCCCGCTTCGCCTCCTGGTCCATGTACTCCGCCTTCTGCTGCTCCGACAGGCCCTGCACCTGCGACGGGTGCGTGATGATGGGGCGCGCACCCGACTGCGGCGCGCCCTGGCGGAACTGCTGCTGCTGGGCCGGAGGGGCAAACTGCAGACCGCCAAAGTTCTGACGGCCGGGGTTCTGCAGAATCTGCGTCGGGTGGCCGGCGTCCGCGGCCGGCTGCTGCTGGTACTGCGGCGGTGCAAAGCCGCCGCCGGGCTGCTGCGACGGCGGGCGCGGCATCTGGTGCATCGGCTGGCCCAGGTTCATCGTCTGGAGTTGCTGCGACACGCCCATCATGCCCTGGTGGCCCGCGGGGGCGCTGTAGCCATAGTCGGCCGGCTTCTGCGGCTGCTGGTACTGGCCGGGGTATTGTTGCGCGTAGCCCGGGGGAGCCGGGGGAGCCTGCTGCTGGGCGCTCGAGGCCTTGTTGGCACGCATCGCGGCCTCAATCTCTTCCAGGCTCATCATCTTGGGGCCCGCGCTGGCTTGCGGTGCGGCCTGCGCGGCCGGCTTCTTGGGCGCTACGCCCCACAGAGCAGCATCGACCGTCAGCTCCGCCTCGGGCTCGTTGTACTTTTCGTAGCCGGAGCGGACCGGCTTGTGCACAATCGGTTCCGGCGCAAAGAATCCGTAGTGCTGGCTGCCCATCGGCGGGCCCTGGTTGTAGTCGTGTTGGATCGGCGCCGCCCGCGTCGCCGGTTGCATCATGGCAAAGCGCGCCTGCTCCTCGTCAATGGCCGTCGCCACCTTGGCCGTCTGGCCGTAAAAGTCAAAGCCGCCCGCGTTGCTCGTGGGCGCCGCCGCATCGCCAAACGTGTCATCGTTGAAATCGTCGCCCGTCTCCACCAGCTGGTCGCCGAGACCGTCGTACGTGTCCTCAAACTCGAGGGCGTTGTCGACAGCGTTGCCGCGGCCCGACAGACCAGCAAAGGGGTCGTTTGCCTGCGAGAAGCCTGGTGCCCCGGTGTTGTGCCGTCCGGCATCATGGCCGAAAAAGGCCATATTGAGTGGGATGAAAGGTGTCTTCGCGTATAAGCATACACGGGGTGGTTGATGGTGTTGTTTGCGTGAAAATGACAAGGGCAGAATCGTACAAGATCAGACAAGAGTGGACCGCGGCCCCTCAACGTCAGGTCACGTGTTTTTATCGAAAAAGCCACGTGTGGGTATTTTTGCTTTTGCCTAGGAATTTTTGCCAACACCGACAGTCATCCAGGCTGAAATTGCATTCTTGGTCTTTTTGCTAATGTTCTTCTGCTCTGCAAGTTCATGCGGTCGTCTCGCGTTCTACAAAGAGAAAAGGGCATAATGCCGAGTTTGCCGTGTCCCCGGCGTGCTTTTGAAGGCTACAAAATAAGAGGTGTGCCAAAGATAGCCACTGTTACGCCAATTACCTGCGGCTTGTCAGGACCAGCCCGACTCTCTGAACCAAGTGGCTGCCACGCTCCCAATTTCAAGGCACGCTGGCGAGGTTGTGCAAAGTAAAATTGCCATTCCGAAGTCGCTGCCAGCCCGACAGGCCGTCGCGCGCATAAAAGTTTCCACTGAGAAAAAAGTACCGTACGCGATTTGTCTCGTACTTTTCAGGTACGCGCTGTCGGTAGCAAGCTGGCAGGGCCTATATTTACAGCGATGTGCAATGGCGACACATACGACAGCGAAACCGGCAGGAATGGGACCTTGAAGCTTTGGGAGCTCTACTCCGTAGGCTCCGGCTCCGCCCATTCGTGCCGTAAGTAAATTACACTTGCAGCTGCCTGCAAAAAGCAAAGACGCAGTACGGAGTAAGAGACCAGCTGTCCAAACGTCGTCCAAAGTCCAAGCACGCAGCGGTATGCGCTGGGCGCAGACTGTTGTGTGAGGAGGATGTCACTCGTGCGACAGCACTACTGGTTTCTGCAGTTTTGACTCGACCCGTGCCGCCTCGTCCCTGTTGACTCCAGCACTCAAGGCCGGCCTGTCCGACCATCGCCTTCCTTCTATTAAAGGGGATTCAGTCATATTGGCCACCCAAAACCTGTACCGAGCAGAGCAAAGACATGTCTTGCCGCACAGAACTAAAATGCAAATTTGTTCAGAAATTATAGCTGATGAGCATCTCCCTAGTTCAACACGTCGCGCCTCAAGGAGGTATAATTATTAGGGCTGCGACTGCCCAAACCGGAATGGTGGGTCTCGAATATCGCGGGCGCTGGATGTGTTCGGCGCCCGGCAGTGTTCACGCTGTCCATGTGGGGAGACACAACCCCTGATGGTATCTAAATGTTTTATATTTATATGTAAATAAATTAAATATATGGTAAGGCTTCCCGCAGGCATTCGATTGCTGGTAATGGTGTCATAGTCGTGGCCTATAATTTACTCGTACCCGTATTGGCACCCGTAGCGCTTTCCTTGGGTATATTGTCCAAGCCATTGTAGCATCTAAAATTTTCGGTCGCGCTTTCCCCTGTCGTCCTCTTGCAGAATTGATAGTCGCTCCTTCCCAGTCGCGTATCTTTCAACTAAACGGCAACGATCAGACAGGCGCCTTGTCGCCCGTTTTCGGGCCCGTTTTCAAGTACTGCCCGCTGCACTGTTCCAGCACTCTTCTTCGCTGGAGAGTGGTCTTTGTGGTCTTTGCCACCCATCAGACCCCTGTAAATGCCACCCACCAGACCCCTGTAAAAGAGCTGACTGGAGGTCTTGGCATATCGTCGCTCTCTCCACATACCTGCATTTTATTTGCCCTTTCCCTTTCTGTCGATCATTTCGTATCCCTTTCTCGTGCCTCGAATTATTACACCTTTTCTTCTTCACTTCACTTCCGCTGTGACTGTCCTTTATCGACTGCTCGCCATTGTGTTTCGATCACGACGACGAGCCCGACCATTCCACGCGCACGTCCTGCCCGTGGTATTCCCCTTCGACCAGCACCGACTCCGGACCCGTCCTCTCCACAGGCCGCCTGCCTCCCCCTTTCCAACACCCTCGTTTCAGCCCGCGCGTCTCTCGAGTCGCCGCTCCATCTGCCGGCATCATGGTCGGCAACGCCCGCTATGTGCGGTACATTTTGATCGCATTCTTTGTACGTGGCTCCGGAACCGATGGACAACGACAATTCCAAGCATCGACCAAAGGCTAACAGACCAGGTGATGGCCATTGTCTACTTTGTCTCCAACACATCCGACAATGTTGCCCTGCGCACCCCCGAGATGCTGGGCCTGAAGCCCAGCTCTGACCCGGCCGCGCCCGCCGCCGCCGATGGACAAAAGGCCGCTGCTGACGGCTCCGCCTCCCCGGCTCCGGCTTCCGACGCCTTTGTCCCGCTCGCCATGAGCCCCAACGATGCCGGCTTCAACTTCCCCTTGGAGTCGGCCCCCGGCCCGCGCATGAACGCTACCTTTGTCACCCTGGCCCGCAACAATGACGTCTGGGAGGTTGCCCGCTCGATCCGCCAGGTCGAGGACCGCTTCAACAATCGCTACCACTACGACTGGGTGTTCCTCAACGACAAGCCGTTCGACGACGAGTTCAAGAAGGTCACGTCGTCGCTTATCTCGGGCAAGACCCACTACGGCGTCATCCCCGAGAAGCACTGGTCGTTCCCCGACCACATCGACCTGGACAAGGCCAAGGCCGTGCGCGAGGACATGGCCAAGAAGAAGATTATCTACGGCGACTCCATCAGCTACCGCCACATGTGCCGCTTTGAGTCGGGCTTCTTCTTCCAGCAGGAGCTGATGCTCAACTACGACTACTACTGGCGCGTCGAGCCCAGCGTCGAGTACTTTTGCGATATCCACTACGACCCCTTCCGCTTCATGCACGAGAACAACAAGAAGTACTCGTTTGTCCTGTCGCTGTACGAGTACGCCGAGACGATTCCGACGCTCTGGGAGAGCACCAAGAAGTTTATGAAGGAGCACCCCGAGCACATTGTCGAGGACAACTCCATGAAGATTATCAGCGACGACGGCGGCGAGACGTACAACAAGTGCCACTTTGTAAGTAGCCTCCGCACCCTGCCAGCCTTGGCACCGACACGTTTCCGTCCATTGCCCTTTCGGACCGAATGCTAACATGTCCAGTGGTCCAACTTTGAGATTGGCAGCCTCAACTGGCTCCGCTCGCAGCCCTACACCGACTTCTTCAACTCGCTCGACCGCGACGGCGGCTTCTTCTACGAGCGCTGGGGCGATGCGCCTGTGCACTCGATTGCCGCCGGTCTGCTGCTCAAGAAGGACGAGATTCACTTCTTCAACGACATTGCCTACTACCACGTCCCCTTCACGCACTGCCCCACGGGCGAGGAGACGCGCCAGCAGCTGCGCTGCCACTGCAACCCCAAGAACAACTTTGACTGGAAGGGCTACTCGTGCACGTCGAGATACTACGACCTGAACAACCTCGAGAAGCCCGAGGGCTGGGAGAAGCAGACCTAAGCGGCCCGAGACGAATTGACATGCGCTGACGACTTTGCATGTTGCATACGTCCAATCCATCAGTTGCCACTCTGCTACAGAATGTCTCGAGCCATTTACCAAACGAAGAGGCCGTCGTGCTCTCTGTCGAGCCGTTTATCATTTTGGGATATGTGCGACTCCACTGCCAGATTGACGCGACCACCTTTCGTCTGTTGCTATTTATGTTGTTTTATTGTTTTATTATGACTGGGGGACCACCGAGATCAAAGACGGCGCACTTGGAATGGAACACTGATTTTGTTTATGTATTGCATATGTGACGCAAGCACGTGGTCTGACACCAAAGCTCCAGCTCCCTACCGCATAATGGCATTGTAATCGTCAGAAATTTACTTTAAAATACTCATGGGGTTTGTAGCTGAGAAATAACCCATGAAAGGCATGGCCATGTCAAAATGCAAAGGGCTTGGATTTGTATAGTACATCTATCATCATGCCTGATATAGGCTCATTGCGCACCGGGCCGCAGTTACGTAGACGCCTTCTTGGGCTTCTTTGTGCCAAACTTGCTACGACTCGAAACGCGGTTCGTAACACCACCCTAAGTGCGTTAGCAAGTGATAAGTTGATGAAGACGACGCAGCTGGATATAACTTACCAGATCAAGGGCACCACGGATCAGACGGTACCGGACACCGGGGCAATCCTGAGCACGGCCACCGCGCACGAGAACGACACTGTGCTGCTGGATGTTGTGGCCCTCACCGGGAATGTAGGCCGTGATCATGCGGCCGTTGGACAGCCGGATACGCGCCGTCTTGCGCTCGCCAGAGTTGGGCTTCTTGGGGCGCGTGATGCCGACCTTGAGGCAGACGCCCTTGAGCATGGGGCACTGGGCGTCGGACAGGGCGGGCGAGACGGCGTGGCGGGCGCGCTGCTTCTTTCGGCAGCCGCGCAGGACCTGGTTGAGGGTGGCCTGCACCGGCGGGGTCGTCGAGAAGGCGCGAGCAGCCGGGAGGATGGCCGAAGTCGTCGCCTTTGGTAGTAACCTGGAGGCGAAAGAGGCGGACGTGAAAGGCGCGGGTGCCGCGGCCGAGGCCACGGCCATTGCTGGCCGCAGCATGCGGAAGAACGAGGCCATGGTTGTGTGCGGACGGCCGAATGCTGTGTCGTTGTCGGAGCGTCGCGGCCGTTGCGTGACGTGCGGCCGCTCCAATGAGCTCACTGAATTTTCGAAACGTTACTCATCACGTGCTCTTCTTGTGGCCCCGTCTCCGATAAGATAAGAGCACCGAGCCACAGACAGCGCGGAACACGGTTTTTGCGGTCCGCACTCTTCCCCACACGCCAGCTCGGCACTAGCGCATTGAGCTTTTACCCCGGCCGGCGGTGGGCTCAGTGTCGTCACAAGCAATGGATACCCTCGGTTCAAAGCCATCCCCATACCTCCGGCTCCAGTTTGGGCCGCGGGGCTGGCTGGCAATGTGAATGGCACATGCAAAGAGCCGATGCAACAAGGTGTGTAGAATTCGAGATTGAACCGATATCGTGGGGAAGCTGTCCACCTGATCTGCCACGTTAGTCTTCCCTCTGCGTTTCGTCAATTTAACCAACATTCTATTCGTCGTTGTACGCATTCCGTCAAAGAACGTTCTTCCAAATCACAAGCTTGTGCTGATACTTGGCCTCTTTCTTTCAGTTTGCTCCCAACAACTCACCTTTACTTCCAACCTACATACGTCTTCACCGTCTCGACAAGCACCCATCGACGACCACCACACAGACACAATGTCGTCCTTTGCACGCGCTCTGCGGCCAGCCCTTCGCAAGGGTCAGGTCTCGGCCATCTCCCGACTTGCCGCTTCGACAGCCCCCCGCCGTGCGACTGTCCTTCCCGCTCGGATAGCATCGACTCAAACGTGAGTATGGTTCCGCGTGCAATACGATCCCGACTGACCCCCTAGTGCCCGCGCTTTTTCCAGCACGCCCCGGCGCCGCGACGAAGCCGCCGATATTGCGCATCTTCCCATCACATCGTACAGCGAGATCGAGCAGTCGATGCAGGAGGCCGTCGCCAAGTTTGCGACGGAGGTTGTCCTGCCCAAGGCGCGCGAGATGGATGAGGCCGAGGAGATGGACCCCGAGATTGTCGAGCGGTTGTTTGAGCAGGGCATGATGGGCATTGAGATCCCCGAGGAATTTGGCGGCTCCGGCATGAACTTCACCTCGGCCATCATCGCCATCGAGGAGCTGGCGCGTGCCGACCCCAGCGTCAGTGTGCTTGTCGACGTCCACAACACGCTGGTCAACACGCTGTTTACGCGCTACGCCAGCCCGCAGCTGAACAAGAAAGTGCTGCCGAAGCTCGCTACGGAGTCCGTCGGCGCGTTCTGCCTGTCGGAGCCGGTGTCCGGCTCCGACGCCTTTGCTCTCGCGACACGCGCCACCAAGACCGACGCGGGCTACAAGATCAACGGCTCCAAGATGTGGATCACGAACAGCATGGAGGCGGACATCTTTATTGTGTTTGCTAACCTCGACCCGTCCAAGGGCTACCGCGGCATCACGGCGTTCCTCGTCGAGAAGGGCACGCCTGGCTTCTCGATTGCCAAGAAGGAGAAGAAGCTCGGCATCCGCGCGAGCAGCACGTGCGTGCTCAACTTTGACGATGTCGAGATCCCGCGCGACAACCTGATTGGCACGGAGGGCCACGGCTACAAGTACGCCATTGGCCTGCTCAACGAGGGCCGCATCGGCATTGCCGCGCAGATGACGGGCCTTGCACTCGGCGCGTGGGAGAACGCTGCGCGCTATGTCTGGAACGACCGCAAGCAGTTTGGCCAGCTGGTCGGCGAGTTCCAGGGCATGCAGCACCAGATGGCGCAGTCGTACGTCGAGATCCAGGCCGCGCGCGCGCTCGTGTTCAACGCGGCGCGCAAGAAGGAGGCCGGCGAGGAGTTTGTCAAGGACGCCGCCATGGCCAAGCTGTACGCGTCGCAGGTCGCTGGCCGCGTGAGCAGCCTGGCGGTCGAGTGGATGGGCGGCATGGGCTTTGTCCGTGAGGGCCTGGCCGAGAAGTACTTCCGCGACAGCAAGATTGGTGCCATCTACGAGGGCACCAGCAACATCCAGTACGTCTTCCGCTTTTTTTTGAGTTTTCGAGCTCTGCTAACAAATCAGGCTGAACACAATCGCCAAGCTGCTGCAGAAGGAGTACACTGCATAAACGCGGAAACAGTTCTCGACTACAGAAATGTTCCTCAAGACCAACGCACGGACGTGGCACTGCTTTTCGCATTTATGAGCTCTGATATTAGGCGATGTAGATTCTGGACATCGGCGTGATTTTCTGATATTTTGGTTTACACAAGACAAATAAAAGAAATAAATCATTTTAGCAGACCACGATAATGAGCAACTTGAAACTACAGCCAAAGGTAGTAGAGTAACTGGAGAAGAGTAACTGCAGTATGTAGCCTTTTGATCACCTTGTGCATGACGGTTAGGTTGAGTATCGAATAGTATCACAGCAGCAGACGTTATCGTGTCCTGCTTTCAACGTCTGTTGTAAGCACTTTCTGCCATCGCACAACGCTACTACGCGTGTTGCAAAGCACGCGCTGCCGGACCTCAGCCACAGCACAGGTCTTTCGCGCGAAAGAAAATGAAAGCCAACCCGTCAATCATGCATCTCGTAATATCAACGTCATATCGTTGTAAAAGCAAGACACAGGTACTCCGTATATCTCGAAATTTTGTTGCGTGTACTCCGTATGAAGAAAGTACCAGCATCGCCACTGTGGACCAAGGGACAAGACCCTGGATCGGAGGCCGTTGAAACGGATTATTACACCTCGTTTTGGTGCGCCAGCCTTGCTCGTGCCTCGTATTCTCGCGCTGATCAACGGCCGTGAAAGCCTTGCCAGAGACCCGTGAGCAACATTGATAGGGCAGTGCCGTCGCGCTCTCCGAGCCGTATTCAATCAATGAAACGTGTGTTTGTGGTCTCGCTCGTCGCGAGCTCCAGAGGAGAATGACGTCCATGTACCCTGTCACGTGCCATCGTGAGAGTTTGGGCGTTGACAGGCTGCAACGGCAGGCCAGCCCCTGTGGCAAACTAGGTAGGGCAATCGACAAGATGGCGAGAAAAGGACCGCCACAGTTGTCGTGAAACTTTACTCGGATTTAATCCTCCACGCACAGATTTTTCGTTGGCACTGCTACCGCACGCAGCACTCGCTGTTGTTCACGTAGTCATGCTCAAATGTTGTGTTGCAGTTTTCAGTACGTCACTGGCCCGCACAAGAAGACCCCTGTCAGGTCAGGCCGCCTCAGCCCCTCTACGCCCTTGTTTACAGGACCCTGCTGTAGCACGCTGTAAGACAACGGCCACTACCAAGCGGCCGCTGTAATCTGCAGCAACGAACTCCAAACGTCGCTGCCATCGCACTGCCCCTCCTGCCCAAGCCGACAGCTACAGGCCGCCTCCACGAGACAGCCCCTCCCGTCAGGGAGAGTAACCTACGATGGCGGCGCAGCAAGAGCAACCCCTCGCCCCTCATCGATGTTTCCTCGTGCGATTTTTTCATGCAGTCGCTCTTTCCCCAGGTTCGCTCTGCCTGGAACACCTCCGTAATTTCGTATTTATTTATCAAGAGGCATCTTCTCTCTTTTGTAGACAGCAGCGGGGCCCTGGAAAACATCGCAGCACTGGCTTTGGCTGCATCTTCTGCCCTCATCAGCCCAACAACGTCCCCTTTCTCAGGTTAGGCATCTTTTTCCTCTTCTGAGCTCTAGCACTCTCCTAGAGTGCTCTCCTAGGCTGCCCAGTGGCCCCCGCCTGTCAACTCCAACCCCCCTCCTCTACTCCTGCTCTGGCTGTGTTCTAACAACGTTTTCTCTAGGGCTGAAACGAGTATCCTAGCTCTCCATTTTATAACGCCTTTTCCTCCGTTTTCCTCCACCACGACCTCCCACTGCACACGACTCCCGTGCACACCTCGTCCGGCCTCGCCCTGTCTCCCTCTTCTACCCACCCGACTGCTCTTCCACGACAGTTGCATGCAGGAGCGTGATACCGCTCGACCGAGGATCTCAAACGAACTTGTCCTGCTTGATACGAGCACGGCAAACCGGTCACGGTTCCTGCAACAGTCTGCTTAGCTTCTCGCCACCGACGGCCGCCCGTGCTTTGTTCTCGACAGTGCTTTTCCGCGACCCCTCCTGTGTGGCCACCACGCACGAGCGCACGAGCGAACGAGCGAACGAGCGACAGCGCCTCGTCGACTTTTCGCAACAGCTTTGGAGCCCAATTTCCGACGTCATCTTTCGGAATCCACCGCCTGGCCCTCGTCTTCATTCCACGGCCCTGCGCAGACCCTCCATTTGCAATTTTGTCGGTCCCCTGTCCCCTAATCGCCGGTGCTGAGCCTCCACCGCCACCGCGATACCGCCTACCGCCTACCGCCTACCTACGGAACGACTGTTTCGCCGCCGTCTGCGACCACCCGCCGACCGTTTCTCCCTTTACCACCGCCTTTACGTCGCACAACGGCCAACCGCCTACTCGACGCGCGACCCAAGTCCGCTTCCGTCGAAAACTCGATCCTCCCTCGACCGAACCGTCTCGTCTCCCTATTCCCTACCAGCTGCTGCGTGCTGAACGCAGCCACCAACCGCCACCATGAATGACGATGCCATCCGCGACATTGAAAAGAAGATTGAGCGCGAGAAGTTCTTGCTCCAGGGCGCGCTGGACATGAGCAAGAAGACAAACAACAAGGATGTCCTGTCCAAGCTCGAGTCGCAGATTGTCGCCGCGCGCCGCAACCTCCAGTTCTACAAAGACACCCTGGACAAGGTCAAGGAGCGCCGCCTCGGCCAGGGCATGGAGAACATGTCTCTCGGCCACCACTCGAGCGCGTCCACGTCGAGCATGCGCCCGCGCAGCGCCGACCTCCGGAACCAGTACGACCCCCCGACACCTCCGCCCAAGGACGCCGGCTCCAACTGGGGCGATGCGTCGACGCTCAACAGCCAGTATGGCGCTGGCGCCGGTGCCGGCTACGGCGCCGAGCCGCTCAAGTCGCCGACGTTCCGCAGCGACGCGCCCGTGAAAACCCGGCCAAATTTTACAAAACTAGGTGAGTCTGGTTTCAATGTTGATGTTTTCAAGCGTTCTAACATGTGCGCCACAGACCTCATCAAGTACGACACACCATTCCTCGGACCCCGCATCCAGCACATGCTGTCGACCATTCAGTTCAAGCTCGACGTTGAGGAGCAGTACTACAAGGGCATCGAAAAGATGCTGCAGCTGTACCAGATGGAGGGCGACAAGAAGAGCAAGGCCGACGCCGCCTCGAAGAAGGTCGAGTCCAAGCAAAAGATTGTCCTTTTGAAGCAGGCGCTCAAGCGCTACGAGGAGCTGCATATTATCGACATCGACTCCGGCGATTCACCAGATGATGATAGTGTCAACATGCCGAATCTCCGGAAACCGTTGTCGGGCCATCTTGCTATCCGCATCATTGCCGTCAAGGACGTCGACCACGCACCGACTGGCCGCTTTAGTCGCGGGCCCGACACGTTTGTCGCTGTCAAGGTCGAGGACAATGTTGCCGCGCGCACCAAACTGTCGCGGATAGACCGCTGGGACAATGAGTTCCACGACGTCGACGTCGACAAGGCCAACGAGATCGAACTCACCGTCTATGATAAGCCTGGTGAGCATGCCATCCCTATCGGAATGTTGTGGGTTCGCATCTCCGACATTGCGGAGGAGATCCGCAGAAAGAAGATTGAGGCCGAGAACTCGGGCTGGGTGTCTGCCGACAAGATGTCCAACCGCGGCTCGGGCGGCGCCGCGCCGTCCCAGTTCCCCATGAGCCCCTCGGTCCCGCAGTTCAGCCCGCCCCCGGGCGCCCAGGGCTTCTCCGACCAGATGCAGGGCGGCGCTGCGTACGGTGCCTCCAACCAGCCGCCTCAGCTGTCGCCGGAGCCGATCACGGGCTGGTTCAACCTCGAGCCCACGGGCCAGATCCAGCTCAGCCTCAACTTTGTCCGCGAGAACAAGGACCGCCGCCCCATCGACCTTGGTCTTGGCCGCAAGGGCGCCATTCGCCAGAAGAAGGAGGAGGTGCACGAGATGTACGGCCACAAGTTTGTCCAGCGCCAGTTCTACAACATTATGCGCTGCGCGCTCTGCGGCGACTTCCTCAAGGGCGGTGCGGGCATGCAGTGCGAGGACTGCAAGTACACCTGCCACGTCAAGTGCTACTCGAGCGTCGTCACCAAGTGCATCAGCAAGTCGAACGCCGAGACGGATCCCGAGGAGGAGAAGATCAACCACCGCATTCCCCACCGCTTCCAGGCGTTTGGCAACTACACGGCCAACTGGTGCTGCCACTGTGGCTACCTGCTGCCGTTTGGCAAGAAGAGCTGCCGAAAGTGCTCCGAGTGCAGTCTCACCGCGCACGCGGGTTGCGCTCACCTTGTCCCCGACTTTTGTGGCATGTCCATGACCGTTGCCAACCAGATTCTCGAGGGCATCCGTACCCAGAAGAAGAGGCAGCAGGAGTCGTCGTCGAACCTGAGCGGCCGTACACTGCGTCCTTCCAGGCCGTCTGTCGTGCCTCAAGGCAGCGGTTACGCCCCGTCGGGTGGCCCGCAGAACCCCTACGCGCAGCAAGGGCCCTCGCACGAAGCAACGGAGGCGGCCAAGCTCATGTATGCGAACCAGACGTCACCGCAGGTGCACCAGCCGGACCGCGTTGGCAGCGGTGCGTCGTCCGCGGCCGCTGCTGCCGCTAGCATGGCTATGGCCCAGGCGAAGCCCAGCAACGCGCCGCCAGGCGGTTCCGACTCGTGGAGATACGACCCGAGCGGTTACGGCGCCCCCGCCGACGCGCAAGGACAGCCCGGCTACGACAGCCCGACCCAGCAGCGCAAGTACAACCCCGCCGACTACGCCAATGTCGCGCAGTACCCACCGGTCCAGCCACAGCCGCCGGCACACATGCAGCAGCAGCAGATCCCCCCTCCGCACCTGCAACAGCAGGCCTCGGTGCAGCAGTTGTACCAGCAGCAGCAGCGGCCGGTCGTGCAGCAGCAGCCGGCCATCCCCCCCCCGCCGCAGCAGCCGATTGCGCCGGTCAAGCCCCCCATGGCCGAGCAGTCTGCGCCGCAGTCCCCCGTGACACCCGGTGGTCTCTCGCAGAGCAGCGGCTCCATGACGAAGAAGCCTCTGCCGCTGGCCACGGACCCTGGCACGGGCCAGCGGATCGGCCTCGACCACTTTAACTTTTTGGCTGTGCTGGGCAAGGGCAACTTTGGCAAGGTCATGCTGGCGGAGACGAAGCGGTCCAAGAAGCTGTACGCGATCAAGGTTCTGAAGAAGGAGTTTATCATTGAGAACGAGGAGGTGGAGAGCATCCGGTCGGAGAAGCGTGTGTTTTTGGTGGCGAACCGCGAGCGGCACCCCTTCCTGACGAACCTGCACGCGTGTTTCCAGACGGAGACGCGGGTGTACTTTGTCATGGAGTACGTCAGCGGCGGTGACCTGATGCTCCACATCCAGCGCGGCCAGTTTGGCACGCGGCGGGCGCAGTTTTATGCAGCCGAGGTGTGCCTGGCGCTCAAGTACTTTCACGAGAACGGCGTGATCTACCGCGACCTGAAGCTGGACAACATTCTGCTGACGCTGGACGGGCACATTAAGATTGCGGATTACGGCTTGTGCAAGGAGGACATGTGGTACGGATCGACGACGAGCACGTTTTGCGGCACGCCCGAGTTCATGGCGCCGGAGATTCTGCTGGACAAGAAGTACGGGCGGGCGGTGGACTGGTGGGCGTTTGGCGTCCTGATTTACCAGATGCTGCTGCAGCAGTCGCCGTTCCGCGGCGAAGACGAGGACGAGATTTACGACGCGATCCTGGGCGACGAGCCGCTGTACCCGATCCACATGCCGCGGGACTCGGTATCGATCTTGCAGAAGCTGCTGACGCGCGACCCTGACCAGCGGCTGGGCAGCGGCCCGACGGACGCGCAGGAGGTGATGTCGCAGCCCTTCTTCCGCAACATTAACTGGGACGACATTTACCAGAAGCGCGTGCAGCCGCCCTTCCTGCCGACGATTAAGAGCGAGACGGACACGAGCAACTTTGACTCTGAGTTTACCAGCGTCACCCCCGTCCTGACACCCGTCCAGTCTGGTGAGTTTTTTCTTTTTTTTGTTTCACTCTTCTTTTCTTCTCTCTTTTCTCTCTTCTGTCTCTTCTGCTGCACTTGACCACTGCTAACCCTACAGTTTTGAGCCAGGCGATGCAGGAAGAGTTCCGCGGGTTCTCGTACACGGCCGACTTTGTGTAGACGATTTTGTGGGCCGTTGGCTGTCAGCTTGCGATAGAGTGCCTCTGCGAGGCCGTTCTTGTGCCGATTGGTTTGTTTGTTTCGTGCATCTTTTCATATTTTTGCTACATAATATCGTTTGAGAGCATGCGCCCGGCATGCTGATATACCACAATCCCTTGTGCGACTTGGATACTGGCGACGGAACTGGTACAAACTGTTGACCAGTCCGACACTCTCACCCGTAGCAATACCACGCCGGCGTACACGATGCGGCGCTTCCATTAGTTTATTGAGTCATGCGGTGACGGTTTTCTAAGTGTGTCGTGGCTAGTGTACAAGGTTCGGCTATACAAAAGGACAAAAGAGAGGACAAAAGAGGACAAAAGAGAGGTAGATCTGGTCGGTCAGGACGACCGAAAAAAGACAAACCCGCTGGCCACAGCGGCACCGGCCACGGCGGCACCGGCCACGGCGCTCTTGAGCGACAGCACGGTCAGGTCGTGCATGGACACGGTGACGGCCCGGTCGCTGCACAGGTCGTGAGCCCATGCCTGCCAACGGAGCGGGTCGGTGGCAAAGGCGTACATGTCGTGCCACGACCAGGGCCACGCCTCGTAGACGGACGACCCGACGGCGGACACGTAGGCGACGTTGGACGAGAGACTGTTTCGCTTTGCCCCTGGTCTCTTGCGCGGCGGCGTCTGCGTTTGGGGTGGCTGGGACGGGGACGGGACTGTGACGTTGGCCGGCTGGACGTTGGCCGGCTGGACGTCGGTGGGCACGTCCGTGGAAACTGCACCTGCCTCGACGGGTTCAACAGGAGCTTCAACAGGCGACGGCGACGGCGACGCGGACGGAGCATGGACGCTGGCGAGGGCGGTGGCGGCGGCGGAGACGGAGGCGAGAACGGCGCGGACGGCGACGAGTTCCTGGCGCACGTCCTCGAGAACGCCCGACTCGGCCTCGGCAATGCCCTTCATGAGACGGCGGCGGCGCCAGGGCTCGGCAAAGAACTGCAGGACGATGAAGAGCAGGACGTTGACGGCCATGAGCCCCCAGGTGCCCCAGGTGCTCTGGCGGCGGATCCGGTCGCTCCAGACCTGCTCCTCGTGGTAGCGCTTGAGGATGCCAGACGTGACGGCGGCGCTGAGACGTGCCTCCTCGGTCTCGGCTTCCTTGAGACGCTCCGTCGCCTGCTGTGCCCCCGTCTCGAGCTCGTGTCCCTGGCGGTACAGCGCGGTAAAGCGCTCGAGGTCCAGCGGCGTCCAGCTGTCCTTGCGTGCGAGCAGCGTCGTGACCTCGCGTTGTGTTGCGGCGCGGCGCTCGTTGACGGCCTGGTACGCGCGACGCACCTGGCGCAGCTCCTCCTGGGCCTTGGCCAGGTCCGCCTCGAGGTCTGCGTTGCGTGCCTTGATCTGCTCAATGGCCGTGTAGCCCGTCAGGTCGCTCAGCGCCTGCGACGCGACCACAAAGCGGCCCTGCAGGTCGTCCATGAAACGGCTGAAGCGCGCGTTGATTGCCGAGCGCCGGTCCTCGGCGTACGATGGCAGCGACCACGCGGGGCGGGTGGAGGGGCGTGTGTCCTGCGTCGGGTTTGGAGTGGCGGTGTCGCGTGCGTTTGGTCCGTCGGGCTTGGTCTCGGCTGCTGGTTCCGGGGCTGGTTCCGGGGCTGGTTCCGGTTCTGGGGCGTGTCCCGGGGCTGGTTCGGACGCCGACGTCGGTTGTGGTGGCGGCAGCGAGGCCGGTGGCGACAAGGCCGACGGCGGCGGCGCAAGGATGATGGACGCCAGCGGGTCGTCGTTGTCGGACGTCGGGGGTTTATAGGGCGGTGGGGGTGGCGGTGGTGGTGGTCGAGACGGGTCGGACGAGTACAGCCGACGACCAAACGAGCAGCCCGGACAGGGCGCCCGGGCGGGTTTGAATGGCTGCCAGGACACGGCAGACGGACGCGACGCGCGTGGCGAAGCAAAGGACCATGTCTGCAGTGCCCTCAATGCGGCACGGGCAGCTCCTTGGGTCGTGCAGGCTGGCCGCGTCCGTGATGCCGCCACAAGTCCTAGCCGGTGCCCGACCGACCGAGCCGACACCGGGCCTGCGCTGGGGAGTGCCGCCATCCGTCAAGCTTCGTGTTGCGTGGTTGTCGTTGGCCAACTCGTTGGCTATTTGGCTCGGTCAATTTGGCTCGGGTTCGGCAATCGCTCGGATTGGATGGGGCCTGAAAGGTGCAATGACGCACCGACACTGGCACGGCCACACCTCGGACCACTGTTGTGTTGTTTAATTGCCGTCGGACACGTCTTCGTCAATTAAGCTGTACACGTCCGTTGCAACAGAGGGGCGGCCGTGTTTGGTGGCGTCGCGTATGGTTGTGCTCTTTGTCGTTGACAGCAATGCCAAGCACTAACACAGC
Organism: Ophiostoma populinum; assembly: GCA_029298855.1. Lineage (NCBI taxonomy): Eukaryota > Fungi > Ascomycota > Sordariomycetes > Ophiostomatales > Ophiostomataceae > Ophiostoma > Ophiostoma populinum. Next base: position 2,499,418 of record JANSLU010000014.1, on the reverse strand, counting down.
TAGGTCGGGTGGTGGCTTGTGCCCGGGGCCAGGTGGGCCACACCGCCTGGCAAAACGGCCGGCTCCATTCACCGCCCGGTCGCTGGAAGTAGACCCGGCAGAAAAAATCGCCCCAAAAAAAAGTCGTGCTCCTGCTCGTTTGGGTTTGCGTGCGTGATCGAGAGCGCCTGCTGTTTCTGTTTCTGCTTGACGCGACCCCTATTCGACCCCTCCTTGCTTCTATCTCCTTACGCCTGTCCTGCGACATTGTACGTCTGCGACCACGTACACGACTCCGACGATGCCTGCGCCAAACAAGAAAAAAGGCAAGGCGCCGCAGCGGCCGGCCGGGCGCGACGACCGCAAGCTGAAGCGCAAGCGCGCCATTGAGGACATTGAGGCCCTGCAGCGTGCCGTTGACGCCATCGACCCCAAGGCCATCCCTACGCAGTTTACGGAGCTTCCGCTGTGCAAGCCCACGCTGGCCGGCCTGCGCGACTCGCACTTTACCACCATGACCGACATCCAGGCCCGTGCCGTGCCCGCCGGCCTGCGTGGCGTCGACATTTTGGGCGCCGCCAAGACGGGTTCCGGCAAGACGCTCGCCTACATCATCCCCGTCCTCGAAAAGCTGTACCGCGCGCGCTGGACCGAGCTCGACGGTCTCGGCGCCCTCATCATCTCGCCGACGCGCGAGCTGTCTGCCCAAATCTTTGAGGTCCTGCGCAAGGTCGGCCGCCACCACGCCTTCTCGGCCGGCCTCGTCATTGGCGGCAAGGACCTGCAGGAGGAGGCCGAGCGCGTCGGCCGCATGAACATATTGGTGTGCACGCCCGGCCGCATGCTGCAGCACCTCGACCAGACCGCCTCGCTCGACGTCAACAACCTGCAGATCCTCGTCATGGACGAGGCCGACCGCATCATGGACATGGGCTTCCAGTCGGCCGTCGACGCCCTCGTCGAGCACCTACCGCAGGACCGCCAGACGCTGCTCTTTAGCGCCACCCAGAGCCGCAAGGTCTCGGACCTCGCCCGCCTCAGCCTCAAGGAGCCCGAGTACATTGCCGTCCACGAGGCCGCCGCCGCCGCCACGCCCACCCAGCTGCAGCAGTCGTACATTCTGACGCCGCTGCCCGAAAAGCTCGACACGCTCTACGGCTTCATCAAGTCGTACCTCAAGAGCAAGGTCATTGTCTTTTTTTCCTCGGGCAAGCAGGTGCGCTTTGCCTACGAGACGTTCCGCCAGATGCAGCCCGGCATCTCGCTGCTGCACCTGCACGGCCGCCAAAAACAGTTTGCCCGCCTCGAGATTATCAAGCGCTTCGCGTCCGCCCAGCACGCCGTGCTCTTTGCCACCGACGTCGTCGCACGCGGCGTCGACATCCCGCTCGTCGACTGGGTCGTCCAGGTCGACGCCCCCGAGGACGCCGACACCTACATCCACCGCAGCGGCCGCACCGCGCGCTACGACAGCGCCGGCAAGGCCATCATGTTCCTCGACCCGAGCGAGGAGGCCGGCATGCTCAAGCGCCTCGAGCAGAAAAAGGTGCCCATCACCAAGATCAACGTGCGCGAGAAGCGCAAGCAGAGCGTGCGCGACAAGATCCAGGACATGTGTTTCCAGCAGCACGACATCAAGTACCTCGCACAAAAATGCTTTGTCAGCTACACGCGCTCCGTCTACCTGCAAAAGGACAAGGAGGTCTTTAACCTCGACAAGCTCGACCTGGACGGCTACGCCAAGAGCCTCGGCCTCGCCAGCGCGCCGCAGATCCGCTTCAAGAAGGGCGAGGACCTGAAAAAGTTGAAGAACGCGTCGCGCCAGCTGCTGTCGAGCGACGACGACTCCGACTGGGACGCCGCCAACGGCGCCGCCAATGGCGCCGCCAAGCCCAAGAAGCCCGAGGTGCGCACCAAGGCGCAGCGCATGTTTGAGCGCCAGAACCAGGACGTGCTGTCCAAGCACTACCAGAACCTGATTGCCGATGATGAGGAGGACGACGAGGAGGACGACGACGACGCCAAGGTCGTCGGCGGCAAGAACGAGCTGGTCAGCGCGTCGGGCGCTGGTGCGGGTGCGGGTGCGGGCGACGACGACGACGACTTCTTCTCGGCCAAGCGCGTCATGAACGACGAGCTCTTGACGGCGGCCGCCGGGCTGCAGGGCCCCGAGGGCACCGATGCGACGGCCGCGGCGCCCGAGAACTTTACGACGGCCAAGGTGCTCAAGCTCGGTGGCGAGCAGGAGCTGATTATCGACTCGAAGCGCCGCGAGAAGCTGCTGCAGAGCAAGAAGAAGCTGCTCAAGTTCAAGGGCACCAGCAGCAAGCTCATCTTTGATGACGACGGCAACGCACACGCACCCTACGAGCTGCGCGACGAGGACGACTTTATCGCCGCCGGCGCGCCCGAGCTGCAGCGCCGCCAATTCGTCTTGGACGAGGCCGAGCGCGTCGCCGAGGCCGATGTCCAGGACAAGGAGCTGCTGCGCGAGAAACGCCGCGAGCAAAAGTACAAGCGCAAGGCGCGCGAGCGCGCCGAGGCGCTCGGCGAGGCTGCCGACGAGTACGGCGACGACGCCGCCACCACCATTGGCGGCCGCGGTCTCGGCGACGACGACGACGACGGCGGCGACGACGGCGGCGACGGGCCTTTTGGCGACGACGGCGACGACGGTCTCGCGCTGCTGCGCTCGCTGCCCATTGCCGGCATCACGTACGCCAGCGACAGCGACGACGAACGGCCCGCCAAGAAGCAGAAGAAGGAGAAGAAGGACAAGGCCAAGAAGGAGAAGAAGGAAAAGAAGGAAAAGAAAAAGGTATTCGAGGTCGACGCCATGCCCGACAACCTCGAGGACCTCGAGGCCCTTGCCACCGGCCTGCTCGACGACTAATCTTGCATGTTGCATTGTTGCATTGTTGCATTGTTGCATTGTTGCATTTGTTGCATTTTGTTTACTTGGAGTTTGGCGTTGGATACCCCGTGCCATGGGCAGGGATAGCATTGAACCAAAAGCATTTAGATTTTGCAGAATATTTTCGTACACCAGTGGACATCACTGGATTGCATCGCTAAACTGACAATATTTTATAAAATTATAGCACGAAAAATCAAAGCCACTGCAATGCAGCAAAAACGTACAGCAGAGGGTATTCGCTGGTCGTCACCGACCCAACTACTAATCCGCCGATTACTGGTTTAACTAGGGGAGAGCGGACGGGATCCCGTGCTTTCCAGTATCTATGGCCGTACGTGACAGACAGTGTCTACACGAGGCTTTAAATCGAGTCACGTATGGTCAAATCGTACAGTCTTCGAATCACGTCATGCTTGGTCAAAGTGTGGTCGTCATCGCCAGCCTCGCGGCCGGCGTCAAATCATGCTTTGATTATGATGGTACTACCGCCTTTGTCTTTTCGCCTTGGGCGCTGGTTGCGGTTCTGGTGATGCGTTGACGTCGTCGCTGTCGATTTCGGCACCGCTGTCAATTTCGGCACCGCCCTCGTCGTCGTCCGCCTCGGCATCACTGTCCTCGGCGTCGTCGCCCTCGCCCGGAGCACCGTCCTCGCCATAGTCGCTCTCCTCGTCGCTGATGCTGCCGAGCGAGATCATGTCGTCGTCGTCGGAGCCAAAGTCACTCGGCGCGCTGTCGGAGCCGTACTGCTCGGCATCCTCGGCATCCTCGGCTTTCTCGGCTTTCTCGGCGTTGTCTGACGCTTCGCCCTCGGCCTTGGCAGCGTCCTCGGCCTTGACCTCGGCAGCTGCAGCGCTCAGGGCGTCGGCGCCCTTCTTGGCCTCAGCCTCGGCCTTTTCGTCCTCGTCGCGCTTGCGCTTCTTCTGCTCGCGGCCCTTGGCCGACGCGTCCTTTTGTTCGTCGGTCGAGTAGTCGGGCGGCGGCGTGAACCACGGGATCTTGCCGCGCAGAAAGTCGTTGAGCACGATGCGCGCCATGCCGTCCATGTCGGCCTCGCCGCCGGCCAGCAGGCGGCAGCGCTTGCGCGACAGCTGCTCGATAAAGTCGGCGGCGTCCTCCCACTGCGATATCTCGTACGTGCGTGCCATGTGGTGCTTCTTGACCTTGTTGAGCAGCGCTGCAATGTACTGCGCCGGGTTGTAAATCTTTTCTGTGCGCACGGCGCCGCGCAGCAGAATGTCCTCTTGCGTCGCCTTGGAGTCGGGCGGGACGATGCCGGGGCAGTCGATGAGATAGATGCGCTTCATCAGGCGCACAAACTGCCACACCTTGGTCTCGCCCGGAATGGGCGCGACAGTGCACGTCTTGCGGCCCAGCAGCGCGTTGAGCACGGAGCTCTTGCCGACGTTGGGGTAGCCGACGAGGCCGACGCTGATCTGCTTGCGGTCGGCGTGCAGCGACGAGAACTGGCGCAGCAGCGAGATGAGAGAGCCTTTGCCGAAAGGGTTGGTGATGGACGCGCGGAACGCGCACGTCGGCACGGTCTGTTGCAGGACCTTGACCCAGCGAGCCTGTTTGTTAGTTGTCTTCTAAAGAAAGAAAAAAAACGAGGAGAAAAAAGAAAAAAAAAGAAAAAAAGAAAAAAGAAATGTATGTGTCACTACTAAGAAAGACAGCCATGGAAACCGGGACGAATCCTCGGCTGGTGAATTTCAACTCAAGCGACGCTACATTGGTCTTCAGGTAGACAACCAAGACGGTGTCTAGTATCAACACAATGGGCATGTAAAGCCCAAGGGTTGTGAAGAGCCAATTTCAATCTCCCAACGTTGTAACGCAAAAATCCCATCATAAACAACAACTTTGAGTCGCTGTGGGAAGTTTCCTAACTCGAACATTGGGGACCTTTCGGTCAGAGCGACCGTACGGTCTTGGGACGGGGCCAGAATCGAAATCAAACAAGACAAGACAGAACAAACTTACAGCAACGCCCGAAGGCACGAGGTCGCACTTGTTGAGCACGTAGATGAGGTGCTTGTGTGGTGCGTCTCTCTTGAGGTAGTCGTGGATACTGCGGCACGTCGTGCCAATGGGGTCGCGTGCGTCGAGCACGTGGATGATGACGTCGGACGAGTCGATTGTGCGGTACAGCTCGTTCCAGATGCGGCGGCTCTGGCCCTTGTTGAAGATGGGCTCCATCATCTGGTTGGGGTTGAGCGGCTCGGCGTCGGCGTCGACGTCCGACTCCTCGCCCTTGTCGAGCGCCTGCTCGACAATCTCGCTCTCGACGCCCTCGCTCTTGGCAGCCGTTGCCGACAAGAGGCCGTTCTGCACGAGCAGCGACCTCCGGCTGTCAAAGGACGCCTTGTCGGACTGTGCAATCTCGGCAAGGTCGTCGAGTGTGCTAAAGTTCTTCATCGTCACGCGCTTGCGCGTCGCCTTGCTGCCAAAGACGTCGGCAAACGTGTCGGCCATCATGGGCTTCTGTTTTGTCGCCGACGACTCGTCCTTGATCAACGACATGGGCAGCTTGGCGCTCTTGAGAAGGAACCGGTTCGGGTCCTTGGCCTGCTCGGCCATGGCGCCGCGGAACGCCGTCAGGCTCTCCTGGCTGATGACGCGCGAATTGCTAAACCATTTCCGGTTCGGCTCGATCACGGCTGTGGGCACGTCGCGACTCTGGAACACGGCCGCCTTGGTGATGTTGCCGTGCTTGTCGCGCTGGGCCAGACCCTCCTTTTGGATGTTGAGCTGCTTTGCACGTTCTGGAGGTTAGCAGAGATCAACACTGATAAAAAGAGAGTAGACTCACTTGCTGTGCGGTAAAAGTTCTCGCCCTTTTGGCGAATGTTGCCATCCTTCACCTTGCCCTCGCGCTCGCGGCGCGACGCCTCCTTCTTGCCGGTACCCATCGTGCCGCAAGACTCCTATTGATTCAACCGAGAGAAAAGAATCAATGGAGAAATTGTCAAAAGCAGCCGGCTGCGTTGACAAGGATGTGGTATCAAAAATGCTGGTGTGAATGGGGAGAAGGAGGAAGAGGCGGAAGACTGGTAAAATAGGAAACTGCAACGCCGACTTTTTTTTCTGCCGTATCAATGATAAGAAATTGGGTGGAGCTCGGTGGAGAGCTGAAATTTGCATGGGCAATCTCAGTGGCTGGGACCGCGCGCCCCACTAAATACCTTTTCGGGCGCGTCAAGCTGATGACAAAGCTGCAGCGGTCTTTTGGCCTGCCCGCCAGCTGTACGGAGTACTCGGAAGATTTTTGATCCACTCCGTCCTCGCTTCCCAATTGGGCACTGTGTAGACGATTTTTTAGAGCATCGGCCGACGAGCATCGCGACCCCGGACTGCGACGCCTCCACACACCGCCTGCCCGCCTGCCCGCCCGCCCGTCACACCCACCATGCTGACACGACAAGTTGCGCGAGCCAGCCTGCGGGGCCCGGTCCGCGTGTCCGTGGCGCCCGCGGCGCCCGCGGCGGGTGCATCGCTGGCACCGATGCGTACATTTGCCGCCTCTTCACAACGCCACAACGACAAGCCCAGCATCGTCTCGAGCACGCTGCCGCCGCAGTCGCCCGACTTTATCCGGTTCCCGACGCCGCCGCAGACGGCGACCGACTACGTGCCACCGAAGCGTGGCCACCTGCCGGTGCCCCGCAACGTCTTCAAGACGGACCGCAAGCCCGGCCAGCCCCGCGACCACCCCGACATTGTGCCCAAGACGGACACGGACAAGTTTGCCGAGCGCGCGGCGCCGTGGTCCAAGGCGGACGTCGCCGGCGTGCCGCCACGGACAGAAAAGGAGGCACAGCGCCGCCGCCTGGCCGCCCTGCGTCGCAAAAACCTGCGCGAGGCGCTCTCGGGTCTGCGCGTGCGCGACGTGACAAAGACGACGCGCAAGGCCGAGGCGCTGCGCGTGCGCTACGAGCAGAACCGTGCTGCGGCTCTCACGACGACGCAGCCCGACGACGAGCGGCTGACGCAGTCGTCGGTGCGTGCAGCGACGGCGCTCAACACGACCGTCGTGCGTGACCCGCTTCGCCACGAACGCCAGGCCGCCATGGCGCAGCGCACCGCCGAGGTTGCCCAAGCGAAGCGCGAGAGCCGTCGCGACGCGCTCATGGAGCTGTACCAGATGGCGGGCACCTTTATCGTCGACGAGGCGGACCTCGAGAAGCGCGTCAACGAGGCCTTTAAAGACGACTACTTTTTGACCGAGGGCTACAAGTACGGCTTGACGGGTGCCGAGAACATTTGGGACATCAAGGGCCGCCCGCCGTCGATCAGCCAGCAGATGGCGGCCGTGACACGCTCCGAGACAAAGCTGTACGACGCACAAAAGTCCGAGTCGGACCGCACGACGCAGCGCCAGAAGATGGTGGCCGAGGCGCTGACGGGCGGCAAGATGCCATAACCACCGCCTTATGAATATTTTGACTAGCGTTGCATCGGACGGCTGTATATTAGAATCAAAATCCAAGCATTTGATGACTATTTTAGCTGCATCAAGGGGCATGGCAGATGAGACGATCAGCAGGAAACGATATTCGAACAAGGAACCAGACTCCAAAATCAGTATGCAACATAGATACAGGCGGTGGCGCCGAAACGAGAACAAAACAAAGAGCACAAACAAAGAGCACAGTAGATATATGGTACACGTGGGACAGGCAAAGTCTAGCGCTTCTCGACGAGGAGAATGTGCATCGCGCCGTACGCCAGCACGATGAACGTGACGGCAAACACGCCGAGGCTTGTCACGTCGCGCCACAGCGCAATGTTGTTGAAGCCAAACGAGCTCAGGATCGCCGACCCGGGCACTGTAATGTCGAGGCCGTACTTGTGGTCGACGAGCGTCAGGTAGCGCACCTCGTTGACAATCAGCGCCTCAAAGGCGTAGTGGAAGATGGACAGGTACTGCAGCCACACGGCCGACGGCGGGATCTTGTCGTGGTTGAGCAGCAGACCGGCAAAGAGTAGGCTGAACAGCATGACGAGGCTGCCAATCAGGTTCGCGACGCCGCCGTCCTTGCACACGATGCCGATAAACAGGCAGATGCCCGACGCCGCCAGGTTGAACAGCACAAGCACCAGGACAAACACGACAAAGTGCGGCACGTCCGGCACCAGCCCCGTCATCGGGTAGATGATGGCACCCATCAGCACGGGCGGCAGGATGCGCAGCGGCAAAATGTCAAACAGTACCTTGCTCGCAAAGTACGTCACCGGCGAGTAGTACCCGTTGGCGCGCTCGCGCGTAAACAGCAGCCGCTCGCTCGAGAAGACGCTCAGGCTCGTCAGCGTGCTGAAGCCAAAGAGCGCCAGCACAAAGAAGAAGAGACCGAGGCGGTTCTGGAAGCCGGGAATGTCGCTCGTCAGGCCGTAGAATAGGAATCCGCAGAGCACGCCGAGCAGGATCGAAATCGCATAGTGCGTCAGCATCAGCATCGGATTGCGGTACAGGTTCTTCCACGTGCGCGACGACAGAATCGCAAACTGGCGGTAGTAGCCCACGCGCGCGTAGCCCTTGCCGACGACGCTGCTGCGGGTGCCGTCGGCCGAGTCCGCGTCCGCGTTGAGGCCGTTGGCCGCACGTGCCTCGGCCATGGCCAGCTCAATCTCGTCGTGCGTGCTCGCCGCGATGCTCGACTGCGCAAATGCCTGGATCAGCAGGTCCAGGTCCGTGCCCGAGAGTGCACTCGGTGGCGGGTCGTCCGTGTCGTCTCCGTCCTGCGCCGATGCGCCGCCCGGAGCCTGCCGGTCGAGGCGGTACGCACCAGGCTCGAGGTCGCCTGCGTCGGACGACGCCGCCGTCTCAACCGTATTCTTGCGTCTCGTAAACAGTTCGCGTTCCTGACGCGCACGCACCGAGTTGCTGCGGGCGCCACGCGGGCGCACCACCGACGACGGCTCGACAAGCGGTGCCGACTCGTCGGCCGTGGTGCCGGTGGCGATGCTGGTAATGGACTTGACGCCGCGCGTGCTGCTGGGGCCGACACTGGCGGCGTCGGAGCCGCTCGCCAGGCCGACCGCCGGGTCGTCCTGGTCGTCCGCGTCGTCGTCGTACGAGGTCATGGAGCCGGCGTGCATCGTCAGGTCGACCAGGTAGTCGGCAATGTTGAAGCCGGGCGGGCACGTGTAGCCGAGCTGGTCAAAGTACTCCTGGCACTGCGCAAAAGGGCCCGAGTAGACGGTGCGTCCCTTGGCGAGCAGCACCAGGCGGTCAAAGAGGGCGGTGATGTTGGAGCGCGGCTGGTGGATGGTAAAGATGACGGTGCGGTTGTACGCCTTGGCCAGCGTGACCAGGCACTCTACGACGTTGTAGGCGTTGTAGGCGTCGAGGCCGCTGGTGGGCTCGTCGAGGAAGAGGATCGAGGGGCTCGTGACGAGCTCGCAGGCGATGCCGACACGGCGCTTCTCGCCGCCCGAAATGCCGCGGCCGTGGCCCTCCTCGGAGCCGATGAGGGAGTCGCGGATGTGGTAGATGCCAAGCTGCTTTTCAACGTCATACACACGCTGCTCCTTGGCCGCGCGGCCCATGTCGCGCGGCAGGCGCAGCAGGGCACTGTTGAGAATGGTCTCGTGAACGGTCAGGGTGGCGAGCATCGTGTCTTCCTGGTCGACGAAGCCGACAACGTTCTTAAAGTCGGTGTTGCTGACCGTTTCGCCATTGACAAAAAAGTCGCCGGCAACGTCGCCGCGCTTGTTCTTGCGCGCCAGGATATCGAGAAACGTCGTCTTTCCGGCGCCCGAGGCGCCCATAATGGCCGTGACCTCGCCGGGGCGCGCGAGGCCCTGGACGCCGCTGAGAATCTGCTTGCCGTTGAGCGTGTACGAGACGTTTTCAAAGTGCAGGGCCGCGGGCTTGTGGTCGGTCATGAGCTTGATGGATTCGTCGTCGGAGTCGTCGAGGCGGATCGGCCGGTAGTCGAAGCGGCGGCGCGACAGGTAGTAGGTCAGGAGGATGGCAGCGACAAGGAAGAGCGACGCGCCGGCGATGACCGCGGCAATGAGGGGCGTGTTGATGCGCGAAATGGGGCGCTCGTAGCCGGGGACCTCGGTCGTGTAGAGACACTCGCCGGAGCGGCACGAGAGGTAGATGCTGGGGTCGCCAAAGACGGAGCTGATGAGCTCGTTCATGTTGGGCTCGTCAAAGACGCACTTGTTGGTGCCGTGCTCGGACTGCGTGCACTCAAAGGAGGCGGGGCCCTTGATCTCCTCCTTTAGGAAATCGGTCAGATCGACGGAGCCGTTTTCGCCGCAGAGCATGCGGTCCGCGACACAGCTGCACTCAATGTCCTTGCAGTGGTACTGGGTGTTGTTGGAGACGTCGTCGAACTGGGCACTGTTTTCGCAGTTGCGCAGGTGGCAGTAAAACGACTCGCGGTGGTCGACCCAGAACTGAAAGTCGCAGATGGAACTGTTGGCGTCGCAGGTAAAGGTGACCTGGGGGATCTGGCCGTTGAGGATGGAGAGGATTTGCTTGTTGGTGACATCGCACTGCTGGTAGTTGCTCTTGACGACGTCGCCCATCTGGTAGCAGACGCCGCCCTCGCCGGTCTCCATGAGGGCGTTGCAGGCGAGATCGTCGGTGCAGACGTTGCAGTTGATGCCGGTCCAGCCCTCGTCGCACTGGCACTGGGGTTCCTTGCCGCGCATGGGACGGTCGTCGCCGCCGGCGAGCGAGCCACACAGTGGCTCGAGGCAGTCGATGCCCGCCCAGCCGGGCGGGCACTTGCAGCCACCGTCGTACGAGTTGCACTCGGCAAACTGGCCGCAGTTGAAGGACGGAAGAAGACAGTTGAAGCTGGTCGTTGGGTTAGCGTAGGCGCAGCAAGGGAGGGGAAGCGCGAAGCAACGCACCAAGGGGGGCAGTCGGCCGAGCGGTCGCCCATGAGCGTCATCTCGGCGCGCATGGCATTGAGGCTGGCGGCCGTGTAGTTGACGTCAGCGGACGCGAAGCTGGCCATCAAGACGGCTGTCGCGCCGACAGCGAGCGCGCGCAGTCGCCGTGAGGGTGCCATGGCGATGGGCAGGTATCGAGAGTCGAGACGGGGCCGAGGTTGGTGTGTCGTGATGCAAGTGAGTTTGGATGGATGTGCTATCTGGCAGGCATTGGACGAGGCGATTGGCGATTGGATGTGTAGCAGCCGTTCGAGAGCGAGGCAGCTCGGGCGGGCAGACGAGGCCGAGACACCGAGAAATCGAGAAACGAATGGAGTGTGCCGAGGCGGCGGCGTCTGGCGAATCGGGACGAGGCGGCGACAGAGACGGGTCGAAGAGATGGCCGATGCTGTGCTTGGACGAGAGAGAGACGGGAGATGAGGCGATGCAACCGCGTGGCCGGGGGAGGAGCGGAGCAGTAGCACTCCGTAGCTACTCCATGGGGCCACTAATTCTCAAGCGGTGTTAATGGGCACGGGATCCACAGCAACCACCAACCGATGGCGACAGGACATGACACTCATCGGTCAGTCGTACGGAGTAGATAGAAACAAGATGCAGACGAGCGATTTGTTGATGATGTGTGATTCAGGGGTAATTGAGAGTCGGCGGCAAGAACGACCTGTCTACAGAGTATGGAGCACGTCTCGCGAGGCAGGCGCCATCTGCGCCCCTGTGGAATCAGCTACCGCGGCAGTAGGTCATGCAGACGCTAAAACTGGCCTGAAGTGAAGCGCATCAGTGGAGAAGAGCGTGAGCTCTGGCTGCGATAAGAGCTGGATCGTGACGCACGTGCACAAGCTGCAGCGGCGTCTGTGATTGGCTGGACCAGACGGGCAGCACATTCGACGCGCCGTGAGCTGCATGCGTTGTCTCAGCGTGATGACGATGACCCCACAACCCCTCTCGGGCATTAACGCTGCAGCTGTGTACGGAGTACTCTAGAGTTGAGGCACTGGCATATATATTTATTTTATGTTTAGTGGCAGTCGCCTTTTGGCAGCTTGTTGCATGTGTAAATATACGTATACGGAGTATGTGAAAGGCAAGCCCAGTGAACGTAAGAGCCATGAACGTAAGAGCCATGACTAACAATCAGCAAAGGCAACGGATGGAATTGCAGCAAAGCCTTTGGCCGGGTAGCATTTTCGGCACAAAGTAACACATGACGGGTTGTAAGCTTGGCGGCAATAGCAGGAATCTCGTTGTCGTGTGTCGCCCAACTACCCCACTGTTGCTGTCGATGCAGCGTGGGCCACATCGTCAGCACCACGAGAGCTCTTTCCGTTTCCGCGACACACTGCCAGAAACAGACAGCCCCTGAGACAACTCGTTTGACACTTGATCTTAGCCCTGATCAACCCTGATCCAAGACATTCACCATTGCACACCAACAACCCGACGCCGCACCTGACAGACAGCAGACAGCAAACAGCAGACCAGCCGACAGCCGCCATGGTCAAGATCAAGCCGTTTGAGGTGGAGCAGTGGATGGACGCGCACGAGTCGACGCCTGGGGTGCTCAACATTGCCGAGACGTGTGCGTCGTCGCTGTCGATTGCGGACCTGGCGTCGCTGGCGACGCCGGTGAAGGCGAGCGATGGCAAGCAGCTGGTGCCGAGCCCGGACCCGCTGGCGCAGATGGCGACGACCCGGCTGACGTACGGCGCGATCCGCGGGTCACGCACGCTTCGTGAGCTGGTGGCCGCGCTGCTGGCGACGGACACGGCGGGCAGCGAGTTTAGCGAGCTCGAGTTTGAGAACGAGACGCGGCCGCTCGACGCCGGCAGCGTGATTGTGTCGCAGGGCGCGATTGCGGCCAACTACCTCGTCTTTTACGCGCTCGTCGGGCCGGGCGACCACGTGGTGTGCACGTACCCGACGTACCAGCAGCTGTACGACGTGCCGCGCAGTCTCGGCGCGGAGGTGTCGCTGTGGCGGCTGCGTGAGGACCGGGGCTACGTGCCGGACGTGGCGGACCTCGAGGCGCTCGTGCAGCCCAACACCAAGGTGGGTGTCGATGGTGTTCCACTGGTCGTGATCCGTGATCCGTGACCAGACGACGTGCTGACCTCTAGATGATTGTGCTCACAAACCCCAACAACCCGCTCGGCGTGCCGATCCCGCGCGACGCCCTGCAGGCGATTGTCGACTTTGCGCGCGCGCGCGATCTCATGGTTCTCTGCGACGAGGTGTACCTGCCGCTCTTCCACGGCGGCCCCTGCGACTTTGACATGCTGCGACCCGACGACGTGGCTGCACGCCAGGTGCGCATCGACGACGCGCGCCCGCCGAGCATTCTGTGCTTCGACTACGACCGCGTCGTCGCGACGGGCAGCATGAGCAAGGCGTTTGCGCTCGCGGGCATCCGCATCGGCTGGGCGGCGACGCGCGACGCAGACATGATGGCTGCCCTGCTCGCCGCGCGCGACTACACGACCATTAGCGTGTCGCAGCTCGACGACGGCATCGCGCGATACGCGCTGTCTCCGGCCGTGCGCCTTCCCCTGCTCCGGCGCAACAATGCACTCGCGAGCTGGAACGCGCAGATCCTCAAGCGCTTCATCGACCGCTGGGCCGCGCGTGGGCGCGTGCGCACGACCTGGACCGTGCCGACGGCCGGCACGACGGCGTTTGTGCGCTTCGCGCTCGCGCCTGCAGACGCGCCGCCCACGGATCCTGGCGAGCCCGTCGACGACGAGGCGTTTTGCAAGGAGATGCTGCGCCACTGCAAGGTCATGATGGTGCCCGGGTCGCGCTGCTTTGGCCATGGCGAGGACTACAAGGGCTACGTGCGCATCGGCTACGTCAACGAGACGCCGGTGGTGCTCGAGGCCCTCGGCAAGCTGGACCGGTACTTGCAGGACAACTACGCTTAGCTTGTCGCGGTATCGCTGATGTCGTTGATGTTGCTTGTTTGGATACCTGTTGCGCGATATACGACACGATGAAATCTGCCCGACGAAACCTGTTCGGGTCCGGTGCGATCCCACGATTGTGTGCTGCCGTTTGGCGTGAAACCAGCCACCGGTGGCGACCAATTGTGTGGCTGGTGCTCAGACGCGAGGATGCATGGCGCAGGTGAACTGAAACGTAATTGCCTGACCAGATCCAACGCGCCAAGCACGACAGCTTAAAAGCTTAAAGTTTAATTGCCTTGGCGGCTGGGCGCTGAAGAACGACCTGTAATATACTGGCACGAGACTGGCGACGAACGACCTGTATAAACGCGACACAACCACTAGCACGAGGCTGGCTGAGAAGGACTGTTTCGTGGTGACGACGCAGATGACGACCACGAGTTGTGACGGTGCATGCCGGCTATGCCACACTTTGACCGTCTGTTGGAGCTGGTGGAGCAGCGTCTGGACAGTACAGTATTGGGCATGGACGACAAGAGTCAGCCAGCCGCCATCAACGAGTCACGGCTGTCTCGTTACTGCAGCTTATCGCAGTTTTAACTGTCTTGTCATGTCAGGGCGCGCTCCTTTATCACTTTCGATCCAAAGAATGTGCCGGGCCGACATTGTCGTATCTCAGTTAGGTCTTATTTCCTTTTTTCTTCTGCTGGACCCATTCATCTCGTCATGGTCTCTAGCCCAGCGCGAAGTCACTTGCTGACCGCAGTATTGCACCGGTTTTACAGTACTCGCACAGCCAGCCACTGCAATCTCGAGTGACACGCTAACATTGCGCGTGCTTTGAGCACGTTCGTGGATCACTAGTCCCAGCTTTTGGACAAGGATCGGTGACGCTTCTGTAGATTTACATTTAAAAGAAATATAAGCGATCCACAGCAAACTGCGCCTCCGCTTAGCAGCCTCTCCGCTCAGCCAAGACCCAGAAAGCTTCTTTTCAACATGTGCCGAAGTCAACCTTGGCGCTGTGCTCCTATCACTAGTCCGGTGCTCCGCGTCAGCGCTAACCAGGTACACTTTGCGTGCAGTCTGCGCCAACAGGTACTTGCGGCCACCCTCCACCAAAGTCACTCACTCAGCCTTGAGCTTGCCAGGTACGGCAGGTACGGAGTAGCTGAGGCTTTCTTGTCTCGCCCTCTTCTCTCATCTCTCGCCCCCTACTTGGCCACTCTCCATTCTGGTGCCGACCCTTGGCTTTTGGTCTTGACGCCACGTTATTCTTATACCCAGGCCGGCTCCTGTCACGACTCTTCTGAATTTACTTTGCCCTCTGTTCTTAGACTCACATCGACGAAACTCGACCACACGTCGCCATGAAGAACTCTGTTGCAACGACCGGTGCACTTCTGGTGGCCACGTCGGCCGCGTCGGCCACGGCGGCCGCCAACGTCGACGTGCCCGAGGGCGTGCTGCTCTGGGACATTGAACGTCGCGCGTCGGCGGCGGCCGTCCCACGCCTGCGCCGCCGTGCCACGTCGGGCACGGCGGAGACGGACATTCTCAACGACAAGACGCTATTCGGCTACTTTGTCAAGTGCGAGATTGGCACGCCGGCGCAGACGCTGACGCTGCAGCTCGACACGGGCAGCAGCGACATTTGGGTCCCGGCCAGCAGCGCGTCCGTGTGCGAGGCGTCGTCGACGACGTCGTCGTCCAGCAGCGCCTCGTCCGGCTGCTCCCTCGGCTCGTGTACGTTCGCCTCTCTCTTCTCTCTTCTGCTCTGCTAACCACCAGTCGACTACGAATCGTCGTCGACGTTCGAGGTCACGGGCGACGGCACGTTTGAGATTAGCTACGTCGACGGCACGCACTCGATTGGCGACTACTTTGTCGACACGTTTGTCATTGGCGGCGCCAGCCTGGCCAACATGACCATGGGCCTCGGCCTGCGGACAGACATTCCCTATGGGCTCGTCGGCATTGGCTACGCGAGCAACGAGGCCATTGTGAGCAGCGAGCAGAGCGTCGGCGCCGAGTACTACAACCTGCCGCTCGTCATGGTCAAGGAGGGCACCATCAAGACGCCGGCGTACAGCCTGTGGCTCAACGACCTCGGCGCCAGCACCGGCAGCCTGCTCTTTGGCGGCATCGACACGGCCAAGTACCACGGCGAGCTGACGCGCCTCGACACGCAGCTCGGTGCCGGCGACAGCGTCTACACGGACTTTACCGTCGACCTGACGTCGCTCACCGCTTCTAGTTTAAGCGGCTCCGACGTGCTCGTGTCGTCGGCGTTCCCCGTCCCGGCCGTGCTCGACTCGGGCACGTCACTGACGTACCTGCCGCAGGACCTGGCCGAGCAGGTCTGGGCCGAGGCCGGCGCGCAGTACGACGCCGAGTCGGGCGCCGTGCTCATTGAATGCTCGCAGGCCAACAGCGGCGGCTACTTTTCCTTTGGCTTTGGCGGCCCCGGCGGCGCCGTGGTCAATGTCACCATGGACGAGCTCGTGCTCGACGTCGGCGCCGGCTCCGTCTGCGAGTTTGGCGTCATGAACACGACCGACACCGACTTTCTCCTCGGCGACACGTTTTTGCGCTCCGCGTACGTCGTCTACGACCTCGCCAACAACCAGATTGCCATTGCGCCGACCGACTTTAACGCGACCGACTCCAACATTGTCGCCTTTGCCAGCTCCGGCGCGCCCATCCCATCGGCCACCGTCGCGCCCAGCCAGAGCGACACGCAGGCGACGGCGACCGCGTCGCCCACGTACGCCGCGTCGGCGGGCTTTGCCGCCACCGGCTCACGCTCCGGCTCGTCCGGCGGCTCGTCCGGCGGCTCGTCCGACTCGAGCAGCGCGGGCCGCCTATCGGCCACGCCCCTCGCCCTGCTGCAGTTTGGCTTTGTCGGCTTTGCCATGATTGTCGGCGGCGGCATGCTCATTTTGTAGGATTGGCTATGTACTTGGATTATTGGAATAAACTGTAATTATTTAATAGAAACCAAGAAATCACGTGATTGATTGACCCGCTTAATAAGTACCTACGGTACACGCCGCCTTCACCGCCTTTCACTCGACCAACGGCAGAATCAAAACTTGCAGCGTTTGCAGCTCACGTTACGACGACACGACCGACCGACTCCTACCAAGATGAACGCCCGGGTCGCAATCGTGCTCAAGGGCAGCGCGCCGACGCGGCTCATGTCGCGCCATGGCGTGGTGGCCTCAGTGCCGGCCGTGCGTGCGTTCTCGACGGCTCCGGCTCCGGCGCTGGTGCACGGATGGCACGGCCTCAGCAGCCCACGCAAGAACTTTGCGTCGCCGCTGCTCAAGCACCGGCGTCTGTTTTCGCAGAGCGCACAGCTGCGTGCCCTGACGGCCGCCCAGCAGGCGTACGTCTTCCTTTTTTAGTGTCAAACTGTGCTAACCCCCCAGCATCAAGGCGGCGCAGGAGGCGCAGGCGAACCTGACGGCGGAGAACGTGGCGGCCAACATGACGCCCGAGGAGATCAAGCGGCTGGCGAGCGTGCGCAACATTGGCATTGCGGCGCACATTGACTCGGGCAAGACGACGGTGACGGAGCGCGTTCTCTTCTACACGGGCCGGATCAAGGCGATCCACGAGGTGCGTGGCCGAGACTCGGTGGGCGCCAAGATGGACTCGATGGAGCTGGAGCGCGAGCGTGGCATCACGATCCAGTCGGCGGCGACGTTTGCCGACTGGTGCAAGAAGAACGACGAGACGGGCGAGGACGAGACGTTCCACATCAACCTGATTGACACGCCCGGGCACATTGACTTTACCATTGAGGTGGAGCGGGCGCTGCGGGTGCTGGACGGCGCGGTGATGATCTTGTGCGCGGTCAGCGGCGTGCAGAGCCAGACGATTACGGTGGACCGGCAGATGAAGCGGTACAATGTGCCGCGCATCTCGTTTGTCAACAAGATGGACCGCATGGGCGCAAACCCGTTCAAGGCGGTCGAGGGCATCAACGGCAAGCTCAAGATGGCGGCGGCGGCGATCCAGGTGCCGATTGGCACGGAAAAGGATTTTGAGGGCGTCGTGGACCTGATTACGATGCGGGCGATTCGCAACACGGGGGCGCGCGGGCTGCAGCTCAAGGTGAACGACGACATTCCGGCGGACGTGCTGGCGCTGGCGCGCGAGAAGCGGCAGGAGCTGATTGAGAAGCTGGCCGACGTGGACGACGAGATGGCGGAGTTGTTTTTGGAGGAGCAGGAGCCGACGGCGGCGCAGATCAAGGCGGCGATCCGGCGCGCGACGATTGCGCTCAAGTTTACACCGGTGATGATGGGCACGGCGCTGGGCGACAAGGCGATCCAGCCGATGCTGGACGCAGTCTGCGACTTTCTGCCGAACCCGGGCGAGGTGCAGAACCTGGCGCTGGACAAGGCGCAGGACGAGAAGCCGGTGTCGCTGGTGCCGTACAACTCGATGCCCTTTGTCGGCCTGGCGTTCAAGCTGGAGGAGAATCCGTTTGGCCAACTGACGTACATTCGCGTCTACCAGGGCACGCTCAAAAAGGGCACGCACCTGTACAACTCGCGCTCGAACCGCAAGGTGCGGATCCCACGCATTGTGCGGATGCACTCCAACGAGATGGAGGACGTGGCCGAGGTGGGCGCCGGCGAGATCTGCGCCGTCTTTGGCGTCGAGTGTGCGTCGGGCGACACGTTTACCGACGGCCAGCTGCCGTACACGATGACGAGCATGTTTGTGCCAGACGCCGTCATGTCGCTGTCCATTCGGCCGAAACGGTCGAGCGACGCCGACGCCTTTTCCAAGGCGATGAACCGCTTCCAGCGCGAGGACCCGACCTTCCGGCTGCACGTCGACGAGGAGTCGGAGGAGACCATTATCAGCGGCATGGGCGAGCTGCACCTCGAGATTTACGTTGAGCGCCTGCGCCGCGAGTACCGCGTCGACTGCGAGGTCGGCCAGCCGCGCGTCTCGTACCGCGAGGCGATTACGCGGCGCGCCGACTTTGACTACCTCTTCAAGCGGCAGAACGGCGGGCCCGGCGACTTTGCACGCGTCGTCGGCTACATTGAGCCCAACCCCGACGACCCGGTCGCCAACTCCTTTGAGCAGCGCGTCATGGGCGGCACGATCCCGGACAAGTACCTGTCGGCGTGTGCCAAGGGCTTCGAGGCAGGCTGCCAGCGCGGGCCGCAGCTGGGGCACCGGGTGATTGGCACGAGCATGGTCCTGCTCGACGGCGCGACCCACATGACCGACTCCTCCGACCACGCCTTTAGCCTGGCGACGCAAATGGCCTTCAAGGGCGTCTTCAAGGACGCCGGTGGTATCGTGCTCGAGCCCCTGATGCGCACGACCATCTCGGCGCCCAACGAGTTCCAGGGCAGCATCCTGCAGCTCATCAACAAGCGCGGCACCGTCGTCGACACGGAGATTGCGAGCGACGACTTTACCCTCATTGCCGACTGCTCGCTCAACAGCATGTTTGGCTTCAGCACGGACCTGCGCGCCGCCACGCAGGGCAAGGGCGAGTTTTCCATGGAGTTTTCGCACTATGCAGCCGCGCCGCCGCACCTGCAAAAGGAGCTCATGGCCAAGCACCAAAAGGAGCTCGACGAGAAGCGTGCCGCCAAGAAGTAGTTTTTATTTTTTTCCATATTTTTTGTATTTTTTCTCTTTCTTTCTTGGTTGCATCCTCATATACTGTTCTGACGTCTACGAATACACTCTTCACTCTGTTTGCAGTAGACGGTACGACAGCTAGAACAGATCGTGGCCTCGTCATCACAGTATGGGATTGAGTCCGTCGTCAATCACGTGACATCAAATCGATCAAGTAACATCGGTCAAATAACATTGTCTAAAAACATCGGTCAACATCGGTCAAAATCGGTCACACGATCACCCAGTCCGTCCCTCCCCTCACCCTCCTCGGCTCCGTTAAGCCTCCTCCCTCGGCTCCGTTGAGCCTCCTCCCTGCCGGCGGCTGTTGCCAGCGCGTCGGCCATCAGTAGTCCTCCAACCAAGCGTGAATCGTGTGACCTGTGCGCTGCACCACGGCTCGCCCGCGTTTTTGGCTCGGCAAAGAGCCGAGGCAGAGACGTCGGAGCGGCAGTGGAGCGGCATGGCTCTGGTCGGTCGCGTCGGGCCGAGTCTGCATCCCGGAGGAGCGACAGGGCGGCGGAGCGCCAGGGCAGAGCCAGCCAAAAGCGGAAAGCGGAAAGCAGAAAGCAGAAAGCCGCCCGTGCATAACTAGGAACAAAAAGAAACAAAAGAAATTCAGCCCTGCTGGTAAAACGTAGGCGGCGCCGTCAGACGCGTCAGCGTCTCAATCTGGCGCTGGATACGGCCCAGCTGCTGCTCGACGCCGACCTCGGTCGGGCTGTTGAGCCCGTTGTTGACGAGCCCGACGAGCGTGCTGCGCGCCCGACGCCACTGCTCGGCCCGGCGTGCCATCTCGGCCTCGGCAGCAGCCCGTGCAGCCTCGGCAGCCGCCTGGGCCGCCGCCATTTGGGCAGCCCGGGCCACCGCCGCCTGGGCATCACGCTCGGCCTGCTCGGCCATGGCCAGCTCGGCCGCCGCCTGCACGGCCGCCGACCGGCTCGCCTTGACGGTCGTCGACTTGCGCGGCGCCGCATCCGGCGGGCCAGTGCTCTTGCGCTTGCGGCTCTTGGGCGTCTCCGTCGACAGAGACGCGGGGGCCACAGTGGGTGTGGCCGGGGCAGGCGCGACTGGAGCACCTGCCGCCGGAGCCTGCGTCTCCTGCGTCTCCTGCGTCTCCTGCGCCACATCCTGCGCCACCTGCGCCACCTGCGCCACGTCCTGTGCCCCGACAGGCCCCTGGCCTTCATCGCGGTGGACGCGACGCTTGTGGTCCTTGAGGTTCCACTGGCGCGGGAACCCAAAGCCGGGCTGGGCGCGGTCGCAGCCGGCGTACGGGCACAGGTACGGCTTGTCGCCGTGGCCGTGCATCGCGTGGGCCTCGCGTTCGTGGCGCAGCAGGCACGCCGTGGAGCTGAAGCGCGCCGTCGTGCAGCTCGGGTTCTTGCACCGGTACGGCTTGAGGTGCGAGTCGACAAACTTGTCGTACGAGCACTTGAGCTTCTCGGGGCGGTGGCTGCACGACGCGTCGCCCTCCCACGGGCAGTGGTACAGCCCGTCCTCGCCCGCCGTCGCGTTCTTGTAGAGGTAGTGGTCGCGCGCGTCCTTGTCGGCCGCCGCCTCGGCGTCCAGCGCCTCCTGCTCTGCGTCGCGCGCCTCGTCGCCGTGCAGCTGCGCGTCCGACGTGTCGCTCTGCGAGTCGTCCACCAGCGCCGGGGCAAACGACAGAGACGACACAGAGGCCGCCGACGACGCCGACGACGTCGTCGGCAGCTCGCTCCATACCACGCCCATGCCCAGCGGGCTCATGGCACCCAGCGGGGCCATGCTCGTCAGCGGGAGCGCCATCGTGGCCATTGTGCTCATCGGCATCGTCGTCATCGGCATCGTCATCGGCATCGTCGTCATCGGCACCGTGGGCATCGTCATCCCCAGCGCCGCACTGCTGGTCTCGGCATCCGGCGACGAGTGCCGCGAGTTTGCCGCCGACCCAAACGCCGGCGAGCCCACCGATGCCGGCGCGCTCGAGTCAAAGTCGAGCACCTGTGTGCACAGCGGGTTCACGCTGCCGTCGTAGAAGCCGTACGCCATGGGCAGCCCGTTGGCGTACGGGCTCAGGTACGCCGGGCCCATTGGCTGCATCGCCGGCACCCCGTACGCCGCGTAGCTGCTGTCCAATGTCGCGTCGCCGTAGCCCATGGGGTACAGCGAAGGCGACACATTGTACGCGTGTGCCAGCGTCGTCTGCAGCCGCGCGCGGCTCTTGCCCGATCCGGCCTTGTGGCTGTGCGTGTGGCCCGTGCTGTGGCTGTGCAGTTGCTTACCAAGACGCGTGTGCGACCGCACGCTGCCCGCCGAGCTGCGCGACGGCGAGCGCCGCATCGGCACCGCGCTCAGCGCCTCCTGCCACGCGCGCGGCTGTGTGTTGCTGGTCTGTGTGCTGCTGTTGTCGTGTACCGAGTACTCGGTAAAGTTGTGCGAGCTGTCCACGGCCGTCAGGAACAGCGACGACGTCGTCGACCCCGCGTGGAACGAAGAGCTGCAGTCGCTTCAGGAAGCATGTTAGTCTACTGTCATGGTCCGTGTCCGGCGTGTCCGGAGTGTCTGCGTCTGTCCGGTCGCCCGGCGTCTCCGTCTTGACCAGCCGTTCATACCACTCGCCGCGGCGTCAAGAACTAGAGAGACTAAATCACAAGTACAAGCAACATCCAGCCGGATGCAACTTTGCGTCTAGAGCCGTTAGTTTCAATCGCGTCGAGTCGTCAGCGTCAGGAAGGGTACAAACCGGGCATAATGAGTCATAGGCATAGCATCAGTGTCACACGCTTCTTGCAATCCGATCCAGTCCGTGTCAAATGCGTCGTCGTTTTCAGTCGTCGATGTCGTAGTCGTGTCGAAGGTCGTATGTCGTAAGTCGAAGTCGTAAGTCGAAGTTAAGTCAAAGGTCGTGACAGTCGTCGTCTCACAGCCAGTCGCACAGGCATCATGCGCATCCAGTCCTTGTCCTTTCCATGGTTCTGTGTTCCTCGTCTCTGGGCTCTTCTCAGGCATGCCTTCTCTGCTGCGAGGTCATGCCATGTGCCCGTGAAAACAATGCAAAACAAAAGAAAGTGCAAAGTCCTGTCCGAGATCAATGGGGAAAACACGCAAAAATGCAAAAACAATTCTGTCCGAGTCCATGTCCGAGTCCAAGTCCAAGTACATTCATGTCAGTCACAAGGTCCATGTCCAGCTCGGCAACAACCACTGCAGTGACAATAATACTTTCAGTGCAGCGGCCGTAGCCGAGCGTTGTGAATCACGAGGGCACGAGGGTCGCATCCAGTCGCCAGTCGCCGACCACGGCCGTGGCCAGCTTGCCAGTCCATGTTCTTTGAGCACCAGACACGACTTCATCTTGTCCTGTGATCCAAAGAATGAGTCTTCCAGGGTCCGCATCCGATCCATTGAAAATGCAAAAACAATCCGTAACCTGTCCATTCCGTTGGTCCGCGAGTCCGTTCAATGTCCAAGTCCAAGTCCAAGAGGCAACGGCCTCATCATCCAGTCCAGTTCCAATGGGCGGTCGCCCTGTGTTCTTTTCATTCTAAAAGACACGAAAAAATAGTATACGGCAAGAGCAAAAAGCAAATCTAGTCCGTATCCGTAAGTGCCGTACATGTCACGTCGATTGGCGAAAAATCGAATTCACAAGAGACAGCTCTAGCAACAAAATAAGATGCAGAGAAGTCTGACGAGACCGCACGAGGCAGATCTACAAAGCAAAGGCGGCTGCCAGTGCGAAATCCAGTCCAGTCCAGTAAAAAGCAAACGCAAATCCATGTCCAGTCCAATCCGTGAGTCCATGTGGCAACGGCCACGATCCTGTCCAGTCCGGGTACGCAAAAAAGCAAAGACGGAAAGCAGATGCAAGAAACTGAGCGGTGAAGCAGTGAGACAAAAATGTGAAACTCATGACATGAGAAAAGAAAAGAAGAAAAAAAAAGAAAAGCAGAAACACAAAACATAAGAAAAACTAATATACCTGGCGGGCGAGTGCATCTCGTGCATCTCGATGGTGGCAAATCCGGCCATTGCAATGGGAATGATCCTTTCCAAATAGTTCGAGTCAAAAATCAATCAAAAATCCGTGGTGTCGGCTGACACCGTTGAAAACAAATAAGATTTCAATGCAGTCCAGTCCAATGGTTCGAGAAAAATGTCCAGAAAGTGCAGACTACACGCTTGACAAGACCAAGAAAAATTGGTAAACAGAAAGACAGAAAGATCGAAGGCGAGACTAGCTGACGCGGGGATGTGTATCTGATATAAATACTGGGCAAGATGAGTAAGAGAAGGGGTGTGAGAAGATGGGTTGGGCAAAAGCTAGTGGATACGTTGGGCATGAGTTGGGCAGGAAGAAAGAGGAGAGAGACGCCGACGCAGGACGAGGATGCGACGCCCTTTTAACGTTCCCAAGATCCGGGCGTCGACACGCACAAAAGAGAGGAAATACGCAGCGAGTCGATCAATGCGTCGATAAAAAGCATACTCTGTAAAGAGGAAAATGAAAAAAAGAAACGCACAGGGGGGTATTGAGGGTGGCCAAGAAGACACGCACGAAACGAGACGGGCGAAACGAGCAAGAGGGGTGCGTGCTACACCGCTCCTTGCTGGCGCCGGCTGTGCAGTATCCGCCGTTACAGCATCTGCCATCACAGCGGCCGCCATTGGCCACGGTCTGCGCTCGCGCAACAGGCAGAAATGTGCGCTGGCACGGCAGGTTGCTGCTCGGTACTGGTACAGACAACGAAGCCATTTGCTCTTTTTTTCGCTCTGTTTTCGCTTTGTTTTTGCTCTGCTTTTCACGGCGGCCATGGGACGGTACGTGGCTGCACGGGCCTCGATGCAGTCGCTGGCCGTCACACCGGCTGCATATGCAGGTGAGCGTGCGCTGGCATGGCGGATGCCACGAGGGAGGAATGGTCGAGAGAGAAGACGAGAGAAGACGAGAGAAGGATCGGAATCGGAAGATGGCTGTTGCAGCACTGACACGCCCCGCTCGACGACCGGCACTGGCGTTCCCGGCGTGGTGGCTCTTGTCTCGCAAAAGCTTGAAATCCATGATTTCGGTGATTTCGGTTCGTGAAAAATGGCCAAACGTGGTCGACATGGCGCACATTTCCTTGATTTGTTCCTTGATTTGCGTCGTGGTTTGGTCCGTGCTGGGCCTGCTCTAATTTGGACAATTTGGACAATTTAGATAATAGTGGGTCCGTCAACAGGCCCGTCCCAGCCTATCAGCGCTACGGACGGCCCGACGGAGGCTAGCGGTATATTTAGTCTGACCGTTTTTCTTGGCCGGTTTCCTGCATCCTGCACAGATATTTCCTCCGTATGCGCTGGCAAGGCTTGGCCATGCATGCGCTTGCTGGCACGGAGCTGGCAAGCGGCCCGAGGCCTGCTGCCGATGACTCGTTTTGCGCTTCCTTTTCGACCTTTCCGACAGCGTTTCATCGTCGTTGCCTGCTTGATTTTCGCGCGTCCGTGCACGCGCTCCAAAAAAACTGATTCGGATGTGCGCTTCATTTAAGTACCAGCCAATTTCGTTGTACGGAGTAGCTCGTGTGCGATAGGGTTTGCCGATCCCTGCCCTGCCACACACTCGTCGTCTTCCGGCGGTCTATTTCCACTTGGGCTGGTGCACGTTGAGCAGGTGTGACGGCGGACCCACTCCACGTCTCTGGGCATCGCGAATGCCATGATCTTGTCTCGTGTCTCGAAGCAAGCGATGCACTGACCACCGGCCGTCGCAATTTGGCAGGTTTTATCTTTCCTGTTTTCGTTTGACAGAAAGCCATCGAGAAAGGAAAGAATGGTCCGGAGAGGGAGACTGAAAGAAGACGGAAGAGGGAGACGAAAAGGAAGACGAAAGAGGGAGACGAAAAGGAAGACGAAAAAACTCATACCAGGCTCTTCATCCATGAAAGCAGCTCGTCACCACACGGCCAGCACGGGAAGAGCGCACGGGCGTGCAAAGGACGAACCAGAGCCGGGCACGAATCAAGGCGAACATTATGTGGGTGGAGTGCTGCGTGTGTTGGCAGCACTCGACAGGTTCGCTGGAGTCGTCCCGTGTCCGAGCCGTCCGTGCTTGTCCAGAACGGTCTCGAGCGAGTCTGTCGAGTCTGTCGAGTCTGTCGAGTCTGGTCGAGTCTGGTCGAGTCTGTCCGTTTCGCCGCGGTTGTGCTCCAGAAACTCTCGTGTCTTGTGTCACGCAATGATATCATGCGCGCAGACCATGCTTCGATGGCAGCGAGATGGTCGAGGCGCCACGGTCTCGCGCATTTGGAATCAGCGACGAGTGTCGTCTGTAAATAAGGAGTAGAGAGGGTAAATAAACTCTGTTTTCAGAGGACTGGACTGGAAGCACAAGATTGTGGCACTCGTCCTGTCTTGGGTCTGGCTGTCTGGCTGTCTGGCGTTGGGCCACCGACGAGTCCTGTCTGTCTGACCTGGCCGACTCGACAGCGACGACGTTGGCAGAGACACGGTGTTGGCCGTTTTCAGATCAAGCCACGGTTGAGCAAGATGGCCGTAGGTCTCAGCGAGGTGGTGTTGTACGAGTAGCGATGGCTTTGTCTGCCACAAGGGCATAAATATTAGATATATCGGTTCGACTCGGTAGACGACGTCAGGCAGTTGTGCGTCGGGGCACTTTTGCGCGCGACTGTCGCAGACTGCCATGCCCGTGTCTCTCGGTTCGTCTCCATCCCTCGCGACTGCTTTTGTGGCGTCAAAGAGGACATAAGGCAGCAGGCACGTCTGTCAGAGTGCGTCTGGTGTGATATGTCTGGAGGCAGCCGTCGAGATGCAGTCTGCTCGTTCTGTCACGACGTTCTGTCACGCAAGGCCGGACGCTGCAAACGCACTGGTACATAGGGCGGTTTCAGTCTTGCTTGCAAAGGTCGTCGTGTCGTCGTACCAGGCATTTTGTCCTCGTCTTGGTTTTGACGCTTTCGCTTTTCGCTCTGCTTCTGCTTCTGCTCTGCTTCTGCTTCTGCTTCTGCTTCTGTGCTGTCGTTCAACGGAACCAGGCCGCAGACGCTTGTCACGCGTCGCCAGCAAGCACCGCCGACGTGGCCACGAGCATAAACACCCTATGCATCTGGCCACTCGGCATGCGTCTGCGTGCGTCAAGCGTGCATGGCGCCAGCGCATACACGGTCTGTTCTCGGTCTGTTCTAGTCTGGTCAAGGACCGTTGGGCAGCAACACAGGGGCGTCCAGCACCGCCACGCGACGTGGACCACTCGCAGTCCGTGTTTTGTCCGGCCACGTTTCTGCGTTTCTGCGGTTCGCCTGCATCGTCCAGCGCACACTACCAATCGATGCAGCAGGCGGCAGGCGTGGCGCGCGACTGGCAGCCGCCGCACCGGACGGCTCCTGTCTTGATGCAGACGAGGCAGACGAGGGCCAGCAAAGCTGCAGCTGCGTCAAGCACCCGCCGCGGCATTGCTGCCCAACATGCACCACTGTGCCCTTGCATAAGGGCCTGTATGCGTGCCCGACGCCCCTGTCGTCAAAGCAAGCAGGACCAGGACGACGCAGAAGCAGTTCCAGGTTCGGGGCAGGTAGTCGGTAGACAGACAGCTCAAGGCGTGAGCCGGCAAAAGTCCCGGCCGTTCCTGGCCGGCAGCATCCGACGCCGCAAAACATCCCGAGCTCGAGTCGGCCCTGCTTCGTCGTCGGCCCAGACTGTCAGTTTGTCAGTCTCGGCCGTGCCCAAGCTGGGCCGATCCAGCTCGACTCAAGGGCCCGTCGATCGGCAGGCCAGCAAACATGTGAGGTGTCGCGCTGTGTATGGTCTGCTGTAGTCCCCGTCGACGGCCGTTGCTCGTACAGCCCAAGCCAGCGCTGCACACGTTCCTCTTGCCAACTCCCGCTGCCGCAGCCCAGCCCAATGCATCGACCACGTCAAGCGTGCGTTTGTCCTGTATACTCCGTACTCTGTACTCTTCGCTTTGATATCCTTCTTTTCCGCTTTGGCCTTTTTCCTCTTCTTTCCCGCTGGCTGCGTCGCACATATATACAATGAACACAGGAATAAGCTTCAACGGAGCTGCAAACGCATCAAGAGGCGACGTTGCGCACGCCGCCCTGCCGACTCGTGCCCAACGTACGGTCCGCTCTGCCTGCTCCGTGCATCCGTGCATTCGTGCATTCGTGCATTCGTGCATGTATATTTATTGAACATTATGCTCTGCATATGTTCGGCCATCTATAATTCATCGCCTCCTCGTGCTGCCCGCCAGTTTTCGCTCTGTTCCCCAAGACTCTTTTGTATCAGTCTTTTGTATCAGTCATTGTTTGTCGGGCCGTTCGTTTCCAATGCTACTCAACCCGGCCCAGACACATTCTCGCACACTCCGTCAGACACTTGACTTTCCCCGGCCGTGCTGGGCATAACACACACTCGACAGCTTGCTGGCATGCATGTCCCGTCTTGAACTGTTGGACCACCGCACCACACACAATACGACCACACGACCACACGACCACACGACCAGGACCAGGACCCAGGACCCAGGACTTCCGTTGTCGTTTCGCTCGTTTCGTCGCTTCGCTCTCGCCACCAGGACTGATTTGATACCCGTGCATAGTATAATACAATTCAAACTGCAAAACTACAACGTCACCAGAAACAGCATTTGCTCGTTGCGCGCTCTTCGTTACCGGATCGGTCCGTGCCAGCCTCGGCCGCCACTCAGCTGTCTCGTCTCTCGTCTCTGTCCGCCGTTGCGCCTGCCTTGTCCGCCGTCGTCTCACGCGCCCACACGTCACATGATCATCCCAGGGACCCTCGCCGCGCCTTCCCCCTCGCCGCGACACCTGCCCTCGCTCTCGCCCGCCATGGACAGCCGCGGCAACACCCTCGGCTACCGCGTGCCCGCCACGCCCGCGTACGGCGGCGGCTGGAACGCCGTCGACTACGGCTACAGCTCCTTTGAGTCGCGCGACTACCGCTCGTCAAGGTATGTCGTCGTCTGCCCGTCCACGCCAGTCCACGCCAATCCGTGCTAACAAACAGCCGCTCGCAGAGCGCGTATGCGCGGCCGGGCGCGCCTACCTCGCCGTTCAACGCCCCACCGGCGGCGGGCCTGCCCAGCATCGATACGGCCCAGAACGGCAGCAGCACTCCGCAGCCCCTGCCGCACGCCCAGAACGGCAGCAGCTACCCGCAGTCGCCGCCATCCCACGCCAACTGGCAGCAGCCCCCCGCCGCCGGCACGCTGCCCCCGCACCCGGCCCCGCCCTCGTACGGACCCATTGGCTCGTCCGTCCGCCCGTACCAACAGCCCCAAAACCAGCAAAACCAGCAAAACCAGCCCCAAAACCAACAAAACACGAACCAGGCCAACACCAACAACGCCAACAACAATGCCACCACCACGCCCACCAGCAACGCCTTTGACGACGCGCTCGGAAACAGCCTGTCGCACCCAGTGAGCCCGCCCAACGGCGACTTTGGGCACGCGTACAGCCTCAACGGTCTCAACAGCCTCAACAGCCTCAACGGTCTCAACGGTCTCAACAGCCTCAACAGTCTCAACAGTCTCAACGGTCTCAACGGTCTCAACAACCTCAACGGTCTCAACGGTCTCAACGGTCATGGCCTCGCTGGCCACTCGCACGGCGCCATTGGCATGCCGCGCCAGTTCTCGCCCGTGCACTCGGCCGACGACATGCGCGACGACTCGACGCCGAGCGACGACAGCTTCGGCCAGGACATGGCGTCGCCGCCGGGCCTGGGCACGCCGGGCGGGTTGATGAACGGCGGCGGTGTCGGCGGTGTCACGGGCGGCGGCCCCGGCATGGGCCGTCCACGCCCCGGTCGCCGCGGCGCGAACCGTGACGAGTTTGACGGCCCGCACCAGTTTCTGCCGCGTCCGCCTGCCGGCTACGTGGCGCTGCAGGAGCGCGAGCTGCCTCACCTGCCGACCAACCTGCTGGTCCAGGAACAGGACAATGTGCTGTCGCAGGTCAACGACCGGCTGTCGCAGTGCGCCTTTGACTTTGTTGCGCGCTACCAGTTCCCCATCCCGCTGACGCAGGACATGCGTCCCGTCGCGCGTCCCCAAGACCGCGAGTGGACCGAGTGGGTGCAGCTGCTCAAGCGTCTCGCCACGAAGCGTCGCATCCCCGCGCGCGTGCTGTACAATGGCCAGATCAAGCAGTTTGTCACCATCCTCGAGAACTCGCTCGAGATGCGCCACGCCGCGCGCCACCAGTCGCGGCCCCTCAAGGACGACCGCAACATTCTCCAGCTCATCTCCGCCGGCCTCCAGGTCGCCAAGATTCTCAAGGACGCCCCCGCCATGGACTTTCTCGACCGCCTCTACGTCGTCACCGAGAAGCAGATTCAGGAGCGCAGCGCCTCCGCCGTCGCCCGCTTCCGTGGCCTGTAATTTTTTTCCTTCTTTTAATTTTTTTTTTCTTTTTTTTTTTTTTCTTTTTTCTTTTCCTTCTTCTTTTTTCTTTTTTTTCTTTTGCATTTTCTCTCACGACCGACACGCCACTGTACGACCGTTACGTTTACGTCTACACGACTCGACTCAACAGCATCATACGCATCATACACTACACTTGATTACCCTTATACCACTGTTTTATTCCGTTGTCTTGGGCGGTTGCAGTCTTTCCTTTGCCTTTACGAGTGCAGCCGGAGACGGCGCACATGACTTACGACTTGCGAGTTGGGCGGCGCGGGCCGTCGCGGCCGCTGTTGGTATCTGATACATTGCCCGGACGGCCGCGGCTCGTCTGCTTGTTTCTCTGTTCTGTTTCTCTGTTCTGTTTCTGTTTCTGCTTTTCTCTTATTTTCTTGCTTCTTTTCCTGCTTCTTCTGTCTTCTGTCTGCTAGTCTTGTCTCAGCACCAGCACATAGACTGCTCTCCCCACGTTACCGCAAGGCTTTGTTTAGTATATGGCAGAATTCATGGCATGACCTCGGCCACTTTGCATCACAAGGTACGAGTATGACGTTGGTATGTATCTCGAATCTCATCTAGCATTGCAACGGTTGCCATCTTGATCGTATTGTGCGCCGTAAATCGTAACATTCGTCGTAGGCTCAGGGCGGATGTATCCAAAAGCTAAAAAAGCAAAGCAAAGCAAAACAAGTAATGTACAGTACCAAAACTACGCCGGCTGGGGTGTCAGAATAAATCGCTCGCTCTCAAAAGACAGCAAGAATTTGGAGCACAGACGCCCGTGGTAGTCAATCGACATGTCGCGCTGGTACGCGTGCGCGTCGTACGACGTGTCGAGCACCAGGTTGAAGCTCAAAAAGTCCATCTCCAGCCACGCGTCGCCCTGAAAGAGCGTGCGCAGCTGCTTCACAAGTTCGGCCGCGTGCTTGTCGAGGTCGCCCGACTTCAGCGGCGCATCGTCCCTGAGCGGGTTAAAGGCAGACTTGGCAGCAGCTGCAGCGGCTGCAGCAGCTGCCGTGGCCGCAGCGGTCGGCGGCGTCGTCTGGCCCGGCGCCGGTGGTGTGGCCGATGCGGCCGGGGGCGGCTGTATGTGCGTCTGGTAGACGTTGTGGAACTGAAAGGCAAACTGCCGGAACGGCATGTTCTCGAGCTCCAGGCTCATCTGGATCGCCTTGTTGCGCTTGCACTTAAAGTCGAGCGGCAGGTTGTTCTGCAGCCGCGCCTCGTTCTCCGTCGTCACGAGCCGGTCAATCGACAGCCCCGTCTCCTCCATAAAGAGACAAAACACCAGGAACGCCGCCAGGCACGTCGCCCACGCCGTGCGGTGCTTGGGCTTGAGCTCGCGTGCAAACATGCGGAACAGCTTGTCGACGTCCTCCTGCAACATCTCGTCCAGCGCCGCCTTGACCTGCCGCCCCAGCAGCCGCGCCGTCTGGAAGGGCGTCCCCGACATCATCTGCACCGGGATCGGCAGCGAATGCAGCGACGCCGGCGTCACCGTCAGGTGGTGCATCATCATGTATTGCAGCGTGTAAATGTACAGCGCCTGCTTGACAATCGGCGCGCTCGTCCGCAGCCAAAACGCACGCACCATGCTCAGGATCGCGCGCGGCAGGCTCGTCGACTCCGTGTGCGCCGTCACCACGTCCACGTACACGTCTTCCTTTAAGATGCTCTCGACGTACACGCGCAGCGACTTTTTGAGCTTGTCGTGCTGCCCCGAAGGACTCGGGCCTGCGTTCGGTCCCGGGCCTGCACTGCCCGCGCTCGCACTGCCCTCGGTCATGTCGAGCGCCAGCGGCAGCGAGTTCTCGAGCGTCACCGTCGACCGGTCGCCGCCCGTCAGCATGCGGGTGTGCTGCATCACCGCCGCGCCCGGCAACGGCTCAAAGATTTTGACATTGCGAATCTCGAGTGCCGACTGGAAGAGGACCGACGACGACAGGTAAATCGTGTACGAGCCCGGGTAAAAGGTCTGCACGTTGTGCGCCACAAACTCGGCCATTTTCGTCTTGGTAAAGTGCTCGCGCATAATGTGCGGGAACAGCGGCCCCAGAAAGTCGTCAAAGCGCCAGCAAATGGCCTGCGGCATGTGCGTCGCCAGCTTCACGCAGTTCTTGCACGGCAGCTTCGCGTCGCACTTGACCTTGCGCGAGTGGCAGCAGAAACAGGCGCCGGCACGCCGCACCAATAGCGCGCTCTCCTTGACCTCCTCGGCCAGCGGCCCCTTGCGTCCCTTTTGTGTCGCGCTCATGGCTTCGAAGCACTCAAAGGGATTGAAACGGTTGTTGCTGCTCGCGTGCGAGCTAATCGTCTTGGGCGTGAAAATGACAAACTTGTCCTCGCCACTGCTGCCGCCGCTGTTGCTGCCGTGGCTGCCGTGGCTTCCGCTCAGCTGCAGCGACGACTGACTCGCCGGCTTCTTCTTCGTAACACGCGTGCCTGTGCCGCGCACCTTGTTGATGCTGCCCTGCGCGATCCGCGTCGGCATCGGCTTCGACACCGGGTTGTTGTTCAGCTGCGCCGACACACCCTGGGGCATGTTCATCGACGTAATGTCAACAGGACTGGCAGTGAGGTCGAGCTGCAGCTCAGACTGACTAAACTGCAGCTGCTGTTGATGTTGCTGTTGTTGTTGTTGTTGTTGCTGTTGTTGTTGTTGTTGTTGCTTCTGCTGTTGCTGCTGCTTCTGCTTCTGCTGTTGCTGCTGCTGTTGCATCTCGGACTGACTCAACTGCAGCTGCTGCTGCTGCTGCTGCTCCTTCTGCTGCTGCTGCTGCTGCTGCTGCTCCTTCTGCTGCTGCTGCTGCTGCTGCTGTCGTGACTGCTGAAATTGCAAAAGTTGGCGCCCCAGTTCGTCAATCTGTTCCTGTTGGTACAGGTCAAGATCGATCGGGACGCTTGTCGGGCCCATGGCATCCATCTGCGCATTCCCGGGCGAGCGTGGGCTCGCCGACGCCAGCGACGCGCTGACGTTGGGCGAGATGGGCGTGTACGCAGAGCTGTCGGAGCCAAAACCGTAGTCGTCCATCGAAAACATGGGCGCCTGCGGGGGGGGCATCGAGCCGGCGGTCCACGCCTGGGCATTGTCGGCCACCAGCAAGTCGACGGGAAGGTCAAAGTGTATTGGCTGCTGGGCTTGCAACGGCGAGTCGTGTCGCGGCGACGTGTGCTGCTCCTGGAGCCGTTGGTGCTGGTGCTGGAGGTGCTGGACATTTTGGAGATGCTGGACATTTGAAAGATTTTGGAGATTTTGAAAATTTTGCAGATTCGGAAGACTCTGGAGATGCTGATTCGGCTGCGTCGGCTGGATCATGGGCTGCGACGGCGTGTCGGGAATGAAACCGGCGAGGCCGTTGAACCCCGAGTCCATGCCCAGAAGAATCTGCTGCTGATCGAACGCGTCGGCCGGGATGCTGGACAGCGGCGACGCAAACTGGGCGCTGCCAAACGCCGACATGTCGACGCTCGACAGGTCAATGTCAAAGTTCTGCCCCGGCTGCGGCCCAAAGTTGGCCGTCGAGCCGATGGAGCCCATGGAGCCCATGGACGACCCAAACGACGACAACTGGGTGCCGTGGAAGAGCGTGTTGCCGTAGCCGGTGACGCGCTGGTTGCCCATGACCTGCGACGGCGACGAGGTGGGCGCGGGCCCCATGGGCAAGGCCTCGGGGCTCTGTGTGTGTGTGGTGTGCAGACCCGGGCTGTGGCTGGGCCCGCGGTGGGCATGGCCGCGGTTGAGGATGATGTTGTACGAGGCCATGCTGCCGCTGGCGGGGCTGCCCTGGATAATGGCCGACGAAGCGTCGGAAGGGATGTCCATAAAGTGCCACGAGCCGTCGTCGGACGGCGCGGGCTCGTGGGCGATGAAGGAGTCGGCGGGTGAGTCGTGCCTCATTTTGAGAAAGGGCTGGAGCGGTGAAGCCATGTCGGTCGGCAGCTGGCTTTGCGTCGGCGATGACAACGGAGGGGAGACGGGCGATCGGAGAGGGCGCGAATCTATTTATTCCGCGCGGTAGGCTACGCAGGCAACGCAGGCGACGCAGGAATGCAGACAGACCAGGGCAGCTCGACCGGTCGTGGCCGAGGCAGGACCGCGTAGAGACCGTTGGCGGCCGTCAGTGACGAGCCAAGAGCCGTAGGAGGGCCGAAACAAGCCGACGGGACAGTTGGCAGAGCGCGGGTGGCTGCACGAGGCGAGGAACGCAGCGGAAGACGTTCCGACCAGGATGTGGCAGGCTTGGGCCGTGTGACGCAGTGGCACCCGAGCAAAGTGCGCGCCAGGTGCAAGGAGAGTCCTGCCACTGACAGTGGCCGACAGTGGCCGAGAGGTCGTGCAGTGATGGCACGGGGGGCACGGATGCACGGGATGCACGGGATGCAATGGCAGGTCGCGCGACAATGGACAATGCAGCGAGCCGTTCCTGCACCGGGTGGATGCCGACAGGCCTATCGCGTGCACGCGCGGGGTGCGTTGCCGACGACTGTACGCGCCCGGCGATTTAGAGTTGGGCTTGCGCGACAGCACCGGTCGGTTCCGTGTCGTTCGTCGTTTCGTTTCGTCGCTTCGTGTTGTCGTCTCGTCGTTTCTCGTGTCGTCGTTATGTTTCGTCGTTTGTTTCGTCGTTTATCGTTTTCGTTTCGCAGGATCGGCTCTGGCTGTTGCCCGACGTGACTAGCGCGCCGACGGCAGCACGAGAGCTCGTGTTGCGGGTGCGTTTGCGGTGCGTTCGGTTGCGGTTGCGGTTGATTTTCGGTGCAGCGTGCAGTGTGCAGGTCGGTCTTGTCCTTGGTCTGGAGTCTGGACAAGCGGCGGCGCGAGACAAGAGGCACAAGGGCAATGTCGTTTGTGGAGGGCGCGTCGCACAAGCAGAGTCCAGGCGTGTGCTGCGTGCTGTGCCGGGTGTGGTGAGGGCAGAGGAGCGAGGAGCGAGGAACAGAGGAGCAGAACGGGCAAGCCGACTTTGAAGGCGTTGCACGGTTGTGCTGGCGCCGGGCTTATCAATGGCGGAACCTGGTGGATGAGACTGAGCCGGCGCAGGATGGTGGTGGCAGATTGGCAGGATGAAAGGACCAAGGACGATGGGGCGCCGAAAGGTCAGCAATCAGGACGCAGGAGTGCCTATAACGCCTATAACGCGGGCAGTAAATATACGAGTCAAGAGTGAGGCCTGATTGTTGACCGAGCCCAAGAGTCGTGCTTGCCGCAACACGGGACCGACCACCGACCAGGGACAGCGACTGCCTTGTTCGGTCGCCCGATTAGGAAGAAGGATGAGTGGGTCGTTTGTGCGCAGCAGGCGCAGCCGTGAACAGTGAGCACTGCGAACAGGGGTTGGCAGCGCTCGTAGCAGCCGCAGCGCCTATATTTTTATTTTTATAGAGCGACAGAAGCCCTGGCTGCACGTGCATCGATAAGATAGCAGTGACCAGCGCTGCGATGCTGTTCCGTACGACACTGTTTGCGCCTGAAAGAGACCCAGCCGCTGCTTAGCCGTACGAACAGGAAGAGGGAGAGTTATGCTTGTTAAAAGGTTCCCCATAACATCTACAGATATGGAAGCCTTGCGGGGTAACGTATAAATCCTGCTTAAATCCTCTATCGCAGTCTTGCTCTCTGTTTGTATACTTTTCGCCTTCGTCTTTAAACGACTAGAATCAGCGTGTGGTTAGTTTTTCCTCAAAGATAAAGTATCGACAGAAAACAAGGCAGAAATGATTTACAACAAGAGCAATTATGGTGTAATAATAGTATAATAGCAACATTGCAGCCAACGCAGCCACCCGGTTGTTGGCTCGAAGCATTGTGAAATATGGTTGCTGGGCGTCGGAGCATTGGGGAGATCTTGTACGAGACTCTATCGCAAGCGTACTTGTGAACTTACGTTGAAGCGCTTTACGGAGTTTTGCCTGGACCAGGGCGGTCTTGACTCTGCTTTATGTTTATGCATCAGAATCTGGTGGCGAACGTCTGTCGAAATCTATTCAACTTGAGCATGCAAACGAGTCTCTGGTCCTCAAGTGGTCGTGGCAGTTGGGAAACGCAATGAGCTCGGATTGGCCAACCTCGCAGAGTATAGCTCAGATGGCCAACCTCGGACTACTGGGACCGGACAGACCGGAGGATCACGGTGAAGGATGAGAAATATAAACAAGGAACGCTAGAGTTGAATCATCAAGATTGGCCCTTTTACAATCAAAGGGACGGCTGTTGGTGACGGCTGACACTGGATTGAGGCACGGAAGCAGGATCGATACGCAACGAAAGCCAAAAGCCAAAATCCAGAGCAATATGGAGAGACTGGGCCTTGTTCATCCATCATCCTGTCCTCAGTTGTGCCAAATGCGCCTTTTCACATTGGCCGGCTGCTTGTGGTTTGTAATTCGAGATTGTAACTCGAACCGTCTTGTCGAGCACGTTCCCTGGAACTGGGACCCATTTCACCAACGTGCCATCCAAGCACCTCAAGCACATCCAAGGCGATAGACGAGTGAGCCAAACTGTCACGGCAAGGAGCTCGTCGTCCACAAAGCTGTGCTGGCGTGACAGTGGAACGACGTCACGACAAGGTCACCCTCCAATCATGTGTGTGCTTCCGACGCACAGCGACCTGCTTGTGTATTGTGTATCCTGAGCGGTGCAGGCGCCTTCAAACGACGCAGCTTGTTGTACCGTGCGTCGCGACTGTCCATCGGCGGACAAACTGCAAGCAATGTGCATGATGTGCATAATGGGAGAAGTCGCTACGATATTCTTGCAGACGCCTACCTGGCCGTACGAGACGTGCCTGTGCTCGCTCAGCCGCTTGTTTTACATTTTAGAATCAGATGTATGTCCGTATTAGTCCTGCTTGCGCACTTGGATCTACGCAAGCAGGGTGGACGGGACGGGTTGTCTAGACCCTTTGGTTTTTCTTCCACTATGAACGATAAAAATAAGTTGACCTTCCATGCACTGAGCTGGCACAGAGGTAGGCAAATCGTGGTGTTCACTACGGGATCGAGGCTGGGACAGGCCCAAGACCAGTGCGCAACATGATGCGCAAAGTGATGCGATGCTGTCGACCAGGCCGCTTGGTGCGACAGAGCCGTCTTCCTTCCGGGCATCGTGCGCCGGTTGGCTCCATCGCTCTGGTCGATGCATGGCAAGCGCGCATCGCTGCGCAGCCGGTCGCGGGCTTGTCGTCGGGGTCTCGATCATGGGCAGGAGAGACAGAGAGTGAGGTCGAAAGACGGGACGCGCCGCGAAGAGATTTTATGGCTGGGAACAGTGGACCCGGTCCGTAGTTGTTCCACCGCCTTTCTTTGCACTTTCCCTTTGCACCATCCGCCAGGCGGTCTAGAGTGCACGTGACAGTGTCGTTTGGCCTCTGCGCCCTTTGTCTCGACGCACCTCTCGAGCGTATAAGTCTATTGGCTAGGAAAGGCAAAGTCAACAAAGCGGTGCGTAGGCATTGCTTTGAGCCCATCGATAAGCGGCGCAGGAAGGTTGTTGGCTTCGAGGGCGGCACGGGGTTGGTATAGGAACGACAGGCCAGATGCAGAGGTACATTCCGCGTGGGCGGCTATATAAATATACTGTCGTACTGTCGACTGGTGGTGGGCAGAACAAAACAAGAATTAAATACACGGGCTATAAGCTAGATGGGCGAAAAGGGGGATAGACAACCGCAAGAAAGTAGAGACAAATGCAAAAACAGGCGGAAATAATCTAGCAACGCCGGGAAATATATGATGCGCTTCGCAGAACGACAAACCAGAAATCAAAACGAAAGAGGAGCCTAGTACGTCTCGTCGTCGTCGGCCAGGGGATCGACCGTTTCTTTGGCCGTCTCTTTGGCCGTCTTGGCCTCCCCGACCGCCTCCTCGACTTCGGGATCAGGAGGAGCCGCGTTTGTCTCAACCTCGGCCGTAGGGATGCCGACAACAGCTTCAGCCTCAGTTGTGGCCTCTTCGGCGGTGGCCTCCTCAACTGCGGCCTTCTCGACAGTAACTTTAGCTGCAAGTTCCTCCACAACGGGCTCCTCAGCTGCGGGCTCAGAGGTAGACTCTGTCGAAAAGTCCTCCTCAGCGGTAAATTTTTGGGAGGTGGGCTCCTCCACAGTAGACGTCTCGTCGACAGGCTCCTGGGCGTCAGCCTTGGTCGGGTTCGCAGCGGATTCGGCAGAAGGGTCCTCAGCGACAACCTTGACAGAGGCCTCGGGCTCAACCTCGGGCTCAACCTCGGGCAGAACAGTCTCCTTTACGTCGGCCACGGCCTCGACAACCACAGCCGGCACCTCGTCCACGACGTCCGACGATAGGCGCACCGTGGGCACGCCGGCGGCGCGGGTCTTGACGGACTTGGACGTCGTCGAGGCCGTGCTGCGCGTCGAGCCGGTGCTCTCGCGCGAGCGGCCGAGGCGCGGCGGCGACTGGTGCACCTTGTCGACGGTCTTGGCCGCAAACGACTGCGTGGGTCGCATGATGCGCGCGAGAAAGTCCTCGTCGACCTCCTTTTCACGGCGCGCGACCGGGTGGTCGCGCGCGGGCTGCTTGGGCGGCGGGCCGAGGCTCGGGCGCTGCCGCGCAATGGTCGATGCCTGCCGACGCAGCGTTTTGCCAGTGGCAGCGGCCGTGCTGGTCGCTGTGGTCGCTGTGGTCACTGTGGTCACTGTGGACACGCTCGCACGGCTCGCCGGCCGCGATGCAGACAACGACGCCTGCTTCGGAACACTGAGCGTCGCGTGGCTGCCGGTCTGGCGCGTCTTGGAGGCCGAGGCAGCCGTGTTTGACAAAAGGCCGGCCGGCAGCTGGACCGGGCGTGTGGGCGACTTGGGCTTGGGCTTGACGAAGCCGATGCCGTTCGGGGGGAAGGTCTGGATGGCAGGCGGCTTCTTCATCGACGTGCTCTTGGGCAACGAGGACGCAGGCGCCGGCTTCTTCTCGGCCACGGCTGCCGGAGCAGCCTTCTTGTCGGCGGACTTGTGTGCTGCGAGTCTGGGGCCGGCCGGCTTGGACGGGCTGGTCGGCGTCTTGACCTTGGGGCCGGCAGCCGGCTTGGTCGTGGTCTTGGCGGTTGTCGTCTTGGCAGTGGCAATCGGCTTCGGGATACTTTTAGGGCCAGTGGCCGCCTTGGCCAGGTCTGTTGTCGTGGCCGAGCCCAGCTTTGGCCGCAGGGGAATCAACGAGGCGGCAGGAGGCTTGGTCGCGTCGGTCTTGGGTGCGACGGCCTTGGGCGCAGCCAATGGGGCATGGCCAAGGCGGGGGCGCGTCGATCCGTTTTCCAAGCTGGCCGAGCTGTCGGCAGACGGCTTGGGTGCTTTGGGCGCTTTGGGCGTGTCCTTGTCGGCCGGCTTGCTGGGCTGCTTCACAAACAGCCGCCGCACAGGCGACGTCTCGGCCAGCGCCGGGGTGGCGGCCTTGTTTTCTTTTTCGTCTTGCGATGCGGCCTTTTTGTCGGGCGCCGGCTCGGCCGCCGGCGTCGTCGCCGGCGCCTTGATGTTGCTCGTCGGCGCCAAGTTGGCCAGCCCGGCGAGCGGCGTGCCGGCCTTGGCCGGCGTGAAGAGCGACACCTCCTCGGGGATGGACGAGGGCACGCGCTTGGGCGTCTGTGTCTGTGTCTGTGCGGGAAACAGCTGGCGTGCCTCGTCGTGGCGGTCCTTGGCGTCGGGGACGAGGCCGGCAATGGAGGCGGGCGGCGTTGGCACGTCGCCCTCGGTGCCGGCGCTCATGGTGCGTGAGAGGGTCGGTATCGAGTCGGTGCTGGTGTCGCGCTGCAGGCCGATGCGGCCGTCTTTTTCAACGGTGATGAAACTGGTGCGGACGCGCGACAGCGGCCGGGGCGATGCGTCGTCGGCTGGGCAGGTTAGTGGGTGTCGAAAGCAAAGCAGGGCAAAGCAGATGGCTGGCTGGCACCTACCGAGAACGGGCACGCCCTGCCGGCCGCGCTCGGGTGGACTCGAGTCCCCCCTCTGCTCAAACATGGCACGGAGGTTCTTGACTTGGCTCATCTTGCCGGTTGCCGGTTGCGGGTAGCAGTGGCTTGTCGTGGAAGGCGCGGCGCGTCCGGGGTTCTGGGCAGGAAACGACGAGGTCGGAGGTCCAAAAGGGGCGGCAGGCGCCGGTGGCGCAGGGTGCGGTCGGGAGCTCGTCCAGGAAGGTGCGGTTGTGGCGTGTTGCGTTCTGGCGTGTGTTTGGAAAGGACTGTCGAGGGCAGCAGGCGGAAGGCGCGATCCACGCGGCGGAAGGTGCCGTGAGTGCCGTGAGTGCCTTGGGCGCCGGCGGGCTCTGGAGAT
The DNA here is from genome assembly GCA_029298855.1 of Ophiostoma populinum. NCBI lineage: Eukaryota > Fungi > Ascomycota > Sordariomycetes > Ophiostomatales > Ophiostomataceae > Ophiostoma > Ophiostoma populinum. Next base: position 2,459,362 of record JANSLU010000014.1, on the reverse strand, counting down.
TTGGCTCGATCCACGCGCGTTGCTCTTTGCTGAACGCGGCGTAACTATATTTGCAAACAGGGGCGCGAAAAGAACCGCTCTGCAGACGTCGCGAGTTCAGGAGCAACGACGTCCAGCTTGAGCTCGTGAAGAGGAGGCGCGTGGTCAGTCGGAAAAGTGGATATGGCGAAGCGCGTGCAGTGCGAACGGAAAGACGGAAAGAGCAGTCGGCAGCCTCGACAGTGGCTTTGTTGATTTGCTGATTTGCTGACTTGCTGACTTGCGACAACACGACAACAACAACCGTGGTCGGCAGGTGTGTCTTGACTGGGTATCGTGCGATGGTGTTGCGGTACCCTTCTTGTGTGGCTGGGCTGGAGAATGAAGAATGAACGACGTTGACCGGCAAGCAGGCGATCGACCAGTCATGCGCCGCTGAGCATGCCAGCACAAGAACCACTTCTCACTTTGCACCTTTTGCTCCGTACAAACAAGCACAATGGGGCCTCGGGTCGAGAGGCGTCGCTCCTTGCCAATTATTGTGTGGCACCCGAAATTTAAGTTTAAATTATGGAAGCAATTAAAGCACTGCCGAACGCTCGTTTCAGGGGAGGCGTGAGCAGCTCTGCTCCATGCATCTTCCGTGCTCTACTCCGTAAACATAAACGGAGGCTTCTCAAAAAGGAAAGCGCGGTTTGACGCGTCACGAGCGACCAACATGCACCCACGACACTCGACACTTGAAATATAACGAAATATAACGAAAGACAGGCAGCCGAGCGTAAAAAGGCTGGACGCAGGGCCTCAGGTTCGTGGTCCGTGGTCCGTGACGTCGGTGTCTGATGCACGTCGTGTTTCGCATGGGCCAGGCAAGGACGAAACACTCGCCATCCGTTATGCAGCGGAGCTGCGCGCGAGCGCGCCTTCCCACACAGACGACCCCTGACACTCCTTTTTCAGACCCTTAAGAGCGTCGACTGAGTAAATATCTACACACAGACAGCGAAATTCCGGTAAATCCTCGCATGTTTCGGTTGCAAGATCAGACGGGGAAGCTCCAGTGTCCAGAGTCCGTCCAGAGTCCGTCCAGAGCTCGAGAGCATGCTTCGACTGCAAGGAGGGGCTGGTTTCTTTTGTTCGGGTGCATTGCGCTAGAAGGCTACCCCGTACTATGATTGTTGCAATATATTACAGAAAAGGGGCAATAGCACGCGGAAAGCCCTGTCGTGGCACGGGCCATACGCCGCGATCACCAGCCTCAGGGAGTATAAATTTAAATTATAAATATATTTACTCCGTACGACTTTTCATGCCCCATATCAACATTTTAGTGGTCGGTGGGCCTGCCGATGGTCGGCGCCCGTAGTGGATTGGACAGCGCGTGGTACCCCGCAATGGGCGCTCTGGCAGCGCAAACGCGTGTTCCTTTTCTTTTGCGCGCAATGCAGGCACCGAAAATTTTGAAAATTTGTACGAGTACTCCGTAGGCGAGGGGCCGAAAAGAGCCGCTAGAGCAGTCGCGACGGCCATAAACACTGGAGCCGTGACGGGCACGGCTTGCTTCCTGCTCCTGTCTTGCTCTGTAGAACACCCAACGCAACATGGCTGCCAGACGCACTTTGAGAATTGGTGAGTCACGAGTCCCATTTACGAGCCATAAAGACGACGACGGAGGGCCAGCAAAGAGCCACGGAGGCCAATGGAGGCCAATGGAGGCCAATGGCTCACCACCGGTCCCGGCCGATCGAGCGGAGATGTTTCCAGCTTCCTATTTCGTCGAGCTCCCGCTAACCGCCGTTGCGCGACAGGCCTCATCCCCGGCGACGGTATCGGCAAGGAGGTGATCCCGGCGGGCCGCCGCATCCTGGAGGCGCTGCCGGCGAGCCTGGGCCTCAAGTTTTCGTTTGTCGACCTGCACGCCGGCTTCGAGACGTTTGAGCGCACGGGCGCGGCGCTGCCGGACGCGACGGTCGAGACGCTCAAGGCGGAGTGCGACGGCGCGCTGTTTGGGGCGGTGTCGTCGCCGTCAACGGCCGTCAAGGGCTACTCGTCGCCCATTGTCGCGCTGCGCAAGAAGCTCGACCTGTACGCCAACGTGCGCCCGGTCAAGACGGCCGTCGGCGAGCGTGGCGTCAAGCCGGTCGACATGGTCATTGTGCGCGAGAACACCGAGGACCTGTACGTCAAGGAGGAGCGCACGATCGAGGCCGACCCCGCGGCCGGCCGGCACGGCAAGGTCGCCGAGGCCATCAAGCGCATTTCGGAGACGGCGTCGCACCGCATTGCCACCATGGCCGGCGAGATTGCGCTGCGCCGCCAAAAGATCCGCCAGACCGAGCCCAGCATCCACGCCACGCCCATGGTCACCATTACGCACAAGAGCAACGTGCTGTCGCAGACCGACGGCCTGTTCCGCACGACGGCGCGCGCCGCCCTTGCCGCCGAGGCGTTCCGTGGCGTCGCCGTCGAGGAGCAGATTGTCGACTCCATGGTGTACAAGCTGTTCCGCCAGCCCGAGTACTACGACGTCATTGTCGCGCCCAACCTGTACGGCGACATTCTGTCCGACGGCGCCGCCGCGCTCGTCGGCTCGCTCGGCCTCGTGCCCAGCGCCAACGTCGGCGAGGGCTTTGCCATTGGCGAGCCGTGCCACGGCAGCGCGCCCGACATTATGGGCCAGGGCATTGCCAACCCCATTGCCACGCTGCGCTCGACCGCGCTCATGCTCGAGTTTCTCAACGAGGAGGAGGCCGCCGCCAAGATCTACGCCGCCGTCGACGCCAACCTGGCCGAGGGCAAGCTGCTGAGCCCCGATCTGGGCGGCTCCGCCAAGACCGAGGACGTCGTCGCCGATGTCCTGAGAAGACTGTAGATAGATCTGAGTGAATATATTCACGGACCTATACATGCAGCTCGCTCTTCGTGACTGACCCAGACTGACATGCCAACTCGAATGGTGTCCACTACCAAACTGTAGCCTAGCCTCTGCATGGTTCACATAGAAATTTACAATCAGTCATTCGATGATAACCATATGGTATTGATATTATAGTTGATCTGGGTCAACTAGGAAATCACGCACTTGACGGGCAGACCGCAGGGGCCAGACGAGTCCTTCGGGGCCTTTGGCACGGCGCCACCACCCGCCGACGGGGCAGCAGTAGCGGGTGCGTTGGGAGCCGGTGCCTGTTCCTTAGCAGGCGCCGAAGAAGCGGCTGCGGCCGCCGGTGCAGCTTTGGCGCTGCCTTGCAGTCATGCGGTCTTCGACACAGTCTTGTAGAAGCTCTCGCCCTGGATGGTGGCAATCTCGAGCTCCAGCGCGGTGGGCTGGCGGCTGCCATCGGGGGCCGAGAAGGTACCGGCGCCCCAGGGCGAGCCACCGTGGATCTCAGACAGGTTGGACAGCTGAGCAAAGGCGGTCGAGTAGCCCAGGGGGACGTAGATGAAACCGTGGTGGGTCAGGGTGCTCATGGCCGAGATGGCAGTGCTCTCCTGGCCGCCACCGAGGGTGCCGGTCGAGATGAACAGGCCGGCGTACTTGCCGGCGTAGCCGCCGCTGGCCCAGATGCCGCCAGTCTTGTCCCAGAAGTTCTAGTCGTTAGCAAGTATTCAAAGCGGAACGCAGGACGGAAAACATACCTTCCACTGGGCGGGGAAAGTGCCGTAGCGGGTGGGGATGCCAAAGAGGAAGGCATCGTACTGCAGGAGAGTGTTGGGGTCCGACAGGACGGGAATGTCCTTGGGCTTCTCCGGCGCGTACATCTTGGCGAGGACCTCGGCGGGCAGGGTCTCCTCGATCTGGTACAGGTCGACGGTGCCGCCGGCCTTCTCGATGCCCTTCTTCTCAGCCTCCGCCAGCTGGCGGATGTGGCCGTACATGGAGTACTGCACTGTTAGTGGGTTTGGACAGAGGGAGAGGGAGAGGGAGAGCGGGGTGCCGACGTACAAAGACGATTGCGATCTTGGCCATTTTGATGGATTGTGTGGATGTGTTTGAGAGTGTAGAGGTGAACTGGAGAGGAGGACGAGGGAGAGAGAGGAGAACGGGAGGGACAGACAGGCTTTATACCCGCAGCGACCGGTTGCTGTTGCCCAGCAAGCCCAGCAAGCCCAGCAGCCCCGTTCCTCCTGGTTACGGAGTACATCTCGATTGGCGCATAGCTCGGTGCAGGCCCAGGCCAGCTGCAGTTGCGCTGCAGTTGCAGCTGCAGCTCCGGCCCCGCAGGTACCATGTACAATGTACCTGCTCCGCCCGCCTTTGTCAGTATTACTGAAGCATTCCTCCTTGCGTGTCAAAAGTTCGTAATATGGAATGGAATGCACTAGTACCAGGTACCCCGTACACACGCCAACACCCCGGCCCGCCAACCCCATCCGACTAGCGACAACCGAGCAGCTTATTCAGAATTATTCAGGATGGCGTGTTATCATCTTCCAATCTGTGTCGAGGTTCGTACTCGCTGCCTATGAAACGGAGAGTCGCACTGAACGTCGGGGAAACATATTTATACGGTGTATCGATGACACCTGCCTCCTGCCTCGTGCTTACGGAGTACGGCTCCTTGACTGTAAATTTATTTTGTTTTTACTTATTTAATATTTATGTAAAAAAAAAATTGTGTCCACAAAGACGGTTGTAGACTGTTGACGAGCACAAAGAACTAATCGGCCGGTATTTCCCTAGCGATACCGCGTCTTTGAAATCGTTGAATCGGGCTCGGTCGGTCGGATCTACCGTCTTTTTTCACCCCAACTTGCAACTCCGCGGTCTTCGCCCATGATGCCATCCGATGGATGTTGGTGCTCGACTGTGGTGCATGGTTCGACGGGCCGGAAATCGCCGGACGTTCCGAGTCCTATTTCACGGATGCAGTTTCCATCGCCATGCTCTTTCCTCCATTCTATTCTGGGATGCCAGTCTGCTGTTTTCGATCGGAGCTTCGCCCACTAGCCGCCGGCCCACCATTATATTTAATACAATTTAAATCCAAAATTCTTATACGGTCGGATAACTCACCGCGGGGCAGCGCGATGCCCGATTGACATTGTGGGTCCCTGACGCAGCTTGAATAAGCAATGACAGAGCTCAAAGGCGTCGTGTGGGTCGTTTTCAATGGGCCTGCCAAGTACTGGGGTGCCCATGCCCAGCGCCCGCTTGATTTCGTAGCATTTGTCGTGTCTGACAAATGGCGCGGCGTTTTCAACCAGCGCCTGCAGCCAACACAGCACGTCGCATGCCGTCCTCGACCGAACCCCGACGCCTGGCCGATGTGACATGCACGCGACAGGGGCATGCATGGAAGGAAGGGAGGAAAGCTCTGGTTGAGCCTGGACCGTCTGTCCACGCTGCTTGCCAATCAATCTCGTCGCCTTTTTCCACAACGGCCTGGGATGAGCTCCTGATACGAGCTTCGTCCACCGCCATTCGAGTCGGCCGAAACAGCGTCCGTCGCCGTCGCCGCCTCACGTCCCGTTGCGAGGTCGAGTCCGTGACGTCACCCGATGATTGTTCGCAAGACTTTTATTTTAGTCTTGCCATCCCAAACGCGCTCGTCAGAGGTCATCGCGCGCGACCTGGCGATGAGGCCAAAGGTCGAGTTATGACCCAGGCGACGAGGCCGACGAGCGATCGTAGTGCGTAGTTGTCGTGGACAGGCATGTGCCGACCTGAACGATACCCATACAAGAATTGATTTGACTCGAGTGTACTGCACAGACCAAGAAAAGAAGAAAGACAGCGATGACAGGACAAACAGAAAAAAGAACAAAAAAGAAAAGAAAAAACTTCGCTTCCTAGGCAAACTTGATGCTGCCCAGGCGGCTCGCCAGCATCTCGAGGTCGAGCCGGGTGTGCGGGGGCGCGGTGTCGTCGTCGGCGTCGTCGTCGTCGTCGCCGAGCAGGGTCTGGAGACGGGCGGCGGCCTGGAGCAGCGGCTCGACGTAGCGCTGCTCAATGGCGGCCCCCATACCGGGCGGCACGATGGCGCGGAAGGCGTCGCCGCCAAAGAGAAAGACGGCAAAGTTGGCGGCCTGGAGGAGGAACGGCGCGTTCTGCAGCCAGTACTCGAGCAGGGCGGCGTCGTCGGCGACGGCCTTGCCCTCGGCGCGCGTCCACGCGACCTGCATCTCCTCGAGGTCGGGAAAGACGCTGTACTGCAGCTGCTCGACGGCCTCGGCCGTGCCAAACAGCGCGTCCTTGTCGTCCTTGGCGGCCACGAGCTCCTCGCGCAGCCAGGTGACGGCGCACGCCTTGAGCGACGCAAACATGCAGTTCTCGAGCAGGTCCTGAAGGATCTTGAGACGGTCCTCGGCGTCGGGGTCGGCGTGCAGCACGGCGCCCGCGAGTGTCGTCGCCGCGTTGCGTACCGCCAGCGACGGGTGGAACACGGCACAGAGCGTCAGCTGGTGGTGGTAGCCCGCAAAGTCGGGTTTGGCCCCAGTACCAGCGTCGGTGTCGATGTCATCGACCAGCAGCCGGTGGTGCTCGAGCCACAGCCCGAGCGCGACGAGTGCGTCGACGGTACCTGGCGCGCGTGCCACCAGGCCGGCCGCATTGTCGCCAAAGAAGCGTGCGAGCATCGCGTGGTGGTCGGGAAAGGCACGCAGACGAGGCAGCGCTGCGTCCGACTTGAACACGTCCGTCGCAAAGACCCAGTACGCCAGCAGCCCCAGCACGCCGCCCGTCGCCAGTGGCACATCCTGCGCGGCCTTGCTCGCAATGTCGTCGGACAGCGCGGCAAACGGACGCGCGACGCACCCGCGGCCCGTCGCGACGCTCTGCACGAGCCGGTCGTCGTACTGGAGACCGAGGTCGAGTGCCAGGGCGACCATCTGGCTGACGGCCTGGTCGCGTGCAATCTTGCCCGGCTCGTCACGGAACGCCTGCAGTTGCGTCGGCCGACCCGGCACCAGCCGCCCTGGTCCGTAGAACTCGACAAGCCGCGGCGCCCAGGCCATGTCGTTGCCGCCGTGGTTGAGGAAGGCGTCGAGGATGCACGTCACAAACGACTGCAGCAAGCGCTGCTGCAGCGCGCTCTCGCTCGGCGCCACGTCGTCGTCTGCCTCGGGGTCCGGCGCGCTAACGGCCGCCGCTGCCGTACCTGCGTGGTCGGCGCCGACCTGCCCAATCGCGCTGCCCGACTGCGTCTTGGTCAGTGCCGGGCCTGCCATCACCGACAGGTTCGACTCGGACCGCCGGATCGGAGGTGCCGGCCGCGGGCGTGCACTCAGCGAGCGGACCAGGCCCAGCACCGCCGTCGTCATGGCCGGGCGCCCGGGACGGTACGCCGCCAAGATCGTGCGCAGCGATGTCTCGAGGAACCGCGACGGGTACTTGGTCTTGAGCCGCTGGTGCAGCAGCGCCAGCATCCCCAGCAGCGCCACAAACGTCCGGTCCGTCGCGTCGTCCGTGTCCTTGTCCGCGTCTTCACTCTCATCCTCGCCTTCAGACGCATCGTCTGCCCGGCCGAGGCCCTCGAGCACCTCGAGCACCTTGAGAATCACCTCGCGCGGGTTGCCCAGCCGCGCCACCGTGTCCAGGCAGTCCTCGGACCCGGGCAGCAGCGGCACCAGCAGGTCCACCAGGTCCCAGCCCAGCTCTTGCGTCAGCCGTGCATCCTGCAGCACCGTGTGCAGCGTCGGCAGCACCGCCGGCGACAGGTGCGTCTCAATCAGCGTCAGGTAGCTGAACCGGTCCATCGCCGGCGGCCGGCCGTCCAGCAGCGCCGTCTCGGCGAGCGACTGCTCCGTCGCAGGTGCCATGTCGTCGTGCTGTCGTGCTGTCGTGATATCGTGTCGGGTCGTCGTGTCGTGTCGTCGCGTGGTGGTTGGTCAGATTGAGAATAATGGGTAACAGCTGCGAGGCGGCGGGGTCAGGTGCCGGGCGTACAGTGCAATGTGGTTGGACCGCGACAGTGCACCGTGTGAGATGCTTGTCGTGGCGTGTGTGGTGTGGTGTGTGGTGTGGTGTGTGGTGTTTTGTTGCTGGAGAGGCGACGGCAATGGTGATGGTGGCAGCAGGCAGCAAGTGAGGCTGTGGCTGTGGCAGCTAGTCCTGCCTGAGCACCCGCCCAGCCCACTTTCCGCGCGCTAGCCGTCGACGCTGGTCGATGCTGCCAACGTGGGCCAGCAGCCAAGGCAGTCGCGCCGCGAAGCAGGCGAGACCCCTGGCGACCCCGCACCTGCCACCACCGCGCCTTCCGCAAACACCAAGGTTTCGCTCGAGTCGTTTCACGGAAGAGACTGCACGCGTTTCTTTCTACCATTTCGTCGGCCTTTGGAATGCCGGTTGATGCGTTTGTGTAAATATAACTTATATATAGACGTGGTTGGTGCCTGGTCTTGCATCGAAATATAAACTTACATCTACTGCTTGGAAAACGTCTCCTCATCGAGGCAACCGGGCTCGGCTTCGCGCTTACCTTATTCCCACTCGCACGATAGCACCTTCCCAACACTCAACCACACTGGTCGGTATCCGGCACCAATGCAGCATTCCGGCTAAACACGTTGTAGTACGGAGTACTCCGTCAGACCAGTCTACGACGCATCAAGCCAAGCGCATGCTAGCTACAGAAACGAAACACTCAACAAAATCGGCGACAGGCTTCACTATTCTTAGCTTGTTAGCTTGCAAGGCGCAGCCAGCTGGGCGGCCGCTGCTGCATCACAATTTGCTCTCGCTATTCCACGTTTGGAAAGATCCACCAAACTCTGTGTAAGTCGCGACCCACTCAAACTCAACATACTTTACCATCTTACGTTGGTTGAAAGATATACGACAAATGAAAATGATGGGCAAACTATCACAGACACATGGCTGGTATGCGGCATGCCGTGCGGCGTCCCCGTTCCGATGCCATGTGGGTGACGTAGCAGACGTAGCAAAGACGTGCAAAGACGTGCAAAGACGTGCAAAGACGTGCAAAGACGTGCAAAGACGTAGCAAAGACGTAGCAAAGACGTAGCAAAGCCAAGGTCAGAGTCGAGGACACGGTCCGACGCCTGTGCTCCTTCCCTCGGGACGTGTTGTCCGGCACCTTCCGCCTCATGTGAGGGCAGTTGGTCGTCCAAAAAGCTCGCTCGGGCTGAGGTGTGTGTGCAACCACCGTGCATACCGCAACTTTATGACGTCGGCGTATATTTTTAAAAAAAAACCTTTAAAAAACTTCATGACGTCGGTGTAGGGCGTGCCGTCTGCATGTCGCCGGCGGCGCGTCTGATTCGGCAGAATACGTGCTCCCGGCATGCAAGAAGCACATGACGGCCACGCGACCAAACTCGCAGAGCGCACTTTTGGGTTCCATCGAAACTGTGCAAACCACCTGCACATCGGCAGATTGCTGCATCTGCAGTGTCCCATCCCAACGCGTGACGCCAAAAGATCGTGTGCTGTTCCGTCGTGGTCGGCTCAGCGCTCCACAAGGAGGCAAGGAGGCACGGCAGCTGCAACGGGACTGCGTCCAGGGCAGTTGACCGCTACTCGGCTCTTTGATGTGATGCACGATGCAGCGTGGAGTGTGAGGCAGTGTTGATTGACTAGCATAGAGGAGACATGTGTGCGCGCAACAGGAGTATTCGTAGTGCAAGTCTTAAGCCGCTGATGATCGACTTTTGCCAGAAAAGTCGAGAGTTTTTCTGGTGAGACGTGGAGACGGTAGTCGATGTCGAGCCATCAGCGCAAAGAGACTGCCAAGAAGAAATAAAGAAAAAAGAAAGAGCGAGGCAGGCAGGCATCGCCATGCAATCGAATGGACGTCACGGGTCATGCTCGGCCGCCGGGCAGGCAGGCATCATCATCATTGGATCATTGGCCGTAGTCTAGAGTGGCGGTCAGCATAAGAACGGCAGAGGATGTGGTCATAGAAACAGCTGGCCAGCCGTGGCTGTGTTGGGCTGTCGAAGAGACCACGAGGTGAGAAACAATGAGAGACACCCAGCGGTGGGACACGTGCAACCAGCCTCTAGGTCTTCTGCCGCTGGTCGCGCTGGCGGTTATCGCGGATGCAGGGCAGCACTCGCTGCTGTCAGACAGTCTGAAACCATGTGACGAGTAACAACTTGTGTTTGGCGGGCGTCGGGCGTCGGGCTTGGCCTTTTGCATCTGGGGCCCGTCATGTGACGGCTTTGGCGACGCGAGGGTGTAGGGCGCGACACGCAACACGGGACACGGTCGAGGACAGCGCACGAGGCAACAGGCTACTTACGGGGATCGACAATGGAGCCTTGCTGCTTTTTCGAGCCCTCGTCGTCCTTGTTGAAGCAGACAAAGCTCTGGGTGGTTCTCTCGTAGGCCATTTTGGCGGTGAAAAGTTGAACGTCGTGTGCGTTTGGCGTGGAGGTCGTGTGTGATGTGCGAGGTGCAAGTGCAGTCAAGGTAGAGGTAGAATGTATGGGAGCGTCTTTGGGTCTTTGGTGTGTGAGGAATGGAATCGAGTGTATGGAGAGGGGATACCATGGCTTTATATGTTTTCATCGCCCATGCCAGCGATCGAAGCACTACGGTCTTATGGACAAGGACGGATAATGCAGTTTATTTTGATTTTCTTTTTTCGGGACGGAGACGAGCACGGGTCGTCGTTGCATACCGTTGATATCACGGTCAGGCGTCGTCTGCCCTACTCCGTCTACCCGTCCACGCGGTCGAATGCACTATTCTGCTCTGCTTGTCTGTCCGGCCGGTCTCGCTCTGCTTGCAAAAGTGCAGCTTTTACCGAGATGGGTCCGTTTCCAGACGTTGCCATGCTGTGCAAGGCCATATGACCTGGTCGTGAAGCGAGAGATACACACCACCTGACCGCCGTTTGGCCGTTGTGTGCCTCGGCGCTCGGTGGCGACGTGCATCGGACATGGAAGCACAATTCTGACCGCGAGGAAGACGAAAGACGAGTGGTTGCCCCGGGTCCGAAGAGGCACTGTTTCATGTTGGCTAGGATGCAAAGATGGCGGCAAAAAAGGCAAGATGAGACGAGACGCTGCTGCGAGACACGTCGCCGGGGCAGATTAGGAAGATTAGGAAGATCAGGAAGATTAGGAAGATCAGGCGATCAGGCGATCAGGCGATCAGGCCGATGCCCACGTTGGCTCTGCGTTGTCGACACGGGCCAGCACGCGCTTCCAATGGTCTTGCATGGCAACACTCGCTGCATGTCCGGACACGGCCTGCAGGTGCATCCCAGATGCTGCAGACCGCACAGAGTCGTATGTTTTCAGCTGACGCAAACAGGCCGCAGACCAGAGACGGCAGCCAGACGGCCAGCCAGGGTCGTTGCTTCTGTGTTCTTGCCCTCGAGGCCACGGAGTGCGGACAACGGGACGGTCCGGACAGGCGAGGGTGCAAATGGAAGAGCTGCCAAGGCGCCAGACGTCCACATTGTGAGCCATATTGTGAAGAAAGGCCCAGGCGCGGCTGGCCAGGACACGTTGGCTCATGTTTGGCCGTGGGCAGGGCGCATGCCACACAGCACGGACGAGAGTCATGACCCGACATGGTCTTCGTGAGACCTTGTTCAACGATAATCAGCAGCTACACCGTCGGCGTGCGTCGGTGCACACAACACAATGGGGTGCTGGGCGGCCGCCTACGTAGTACTCCGTACGCGAAGCCATTTCCCGGCAATTGTTTCTCCAAACGCAATCCGACCATACATGTCTGGTCTGCTGTTCCGACGCTGCACACTTGGTCGCCGGGACAGCCCATGCCGCCCTTGCCGCCCTCGGACCCGACCGTAACGTTGTACACGCTCTGCGGTCTGTGGCCTGTCGAGCAATGCGAAACACGCGCAGCGGCAGACCACGGCTCGAAGCCAACGTGTCATGGGCGTGGGGTGTGGCAGCTACGTCATGCCAATCTACAACATGCCATCTACCATCCCCTCCAGACCTTTTGTTTTCACTTGAAGGAGGCCAGCTCACTTGAAGGAGGCCAGCGGCAGATTGGGCAAGTTGACCCGACGGTGGCACAAGAACAGCCCCCATCCAACCGAATGCCGGTGGCGGATACGCGGATAAGCAGTGGCTTGCTTCGCATGCAATGACACGCCATGAATGACGAGAACACGCGACATCCTGTCGGACGCCAGGCTGGCCGACGGTCCCCGAGCAGGCTCGGCCGGCACCTCGACGTGGCGCAGTCCACTCAGTCGACTCGGCCTCGACTGGACCCGTAAGCGGCACGTCGTAAGCGGCACGTCGTGACCAACCACGCACAGACACGTCCACGACGGCCAGTGCGAGCGTGGGCGGCGTGCAGGCGACCAGTCTAGGGAAGGGAATCGTCCAGAGGCTTCCAGGAAAGCCGAGCCGACACGCTCCTCGGCTTCTTCGATGCTGTCCGAGGGCCTCGGACTTCAGACCTCAGACCTTCTGGCTCGCCGGTACGCATCACACCGCGGCTGCCGTGGCCGTGGTACGCAGGCCGGACAGTGCAAGTGTAATCGAGCTTCACTAGGTAGGCTAGGCGTGATGTAGGAAGGCTTCCCCTGCTGCCCCGTCGACAGTGGTTGCCGCGCAGAGCAGTTGGGCAGATGCCCAAAGAGCGAAGAACACACATCCGTTCGTCTAGCACGCAAATATGACCGAACACGAGTGGGCGATTCGTCATCGGTTGATTAATCGTGCGAGTTTATAAGTGTACAGAAGAGGAAGCAGAATCAACAGACGCGAAAATTGGTTCAAATAGGGACGGGTGGGTCCACGCGCACGCGTTGCACGCAGGGCGGTCAGAGTCGCACGTGATGCTCATCGTGCTGGCTCATTTGTCTCCGTCCGCTGACTAAGCTTGTCGGAAAAGTCACGTGGGAGTGCTAGGGTAAGAATCATTTTTTCACAGCATTTGTGGGTCGACAACGTCCCCGCCCCAGAAAAAAGTCGTCTCGAATCTGCGCCGCTTCCATGCCTCACTTCTCTTGATCTTCGACACAACTCTCTACGCAACAATCCTCACCACTAGAATCAAGATCCTATTGGAAGACGGTCAAGATGTCCAAGATTACCGTCGCCGGAGTGCGGTATGTCAAGCAGCAGCATCACTTCGAAAGAGCACCAACTAACTGGCCAGTACCAACGTCGCTGACGTCCTCACCTACTCGAACGAGACCAAGAAGCGCAACTTCCTCGAGACTGTTGAGCTCCAGATCGGCCTCAAGAACTATGACCCCCAGCGCGACAAGCGTTTCTCGGGCTCGATCCGCCTGCCCTCGGTCCCCCGCCCCAACATGGCCATCTGCATCCTGGGTGACCAGCACGACATTGACCGTGCCAAGCACGGCGGTGTCGACGCCATGTCGGCCGACGACCTGAAGAAGCTCAACAAGAACAAGAAGCTGGTCAAGAAGCTGGCGCGCAAGTACGACGCGTTCATCGCCTCGGAGACGCTGATCAAGACCATCCCCCGTATCCTGGGCCCCGGTCTGTCCAAGGCGGGCAAGTTCCCTACCCCCGTCTCGCACGGCGACTCGCTGTCCGACAAGATCACCGAGGTCAAGTCGACCATCAAGTTCCAGCTCAAGAAGGTGCTGTGCATGGGTGTCGCTGTCGGCAACGTCGACATGACCGAGGAGCAGCTGGTTGCCAACATCATGCTGGCCATCAACTACCTCGTCTCCCTGCTCAAGAAGGGCTGGCAGAACGTCGGCAGCCTGACCATCAAGGCTTCCATGTCGCCCCCCCACCGCCTGTACTAAGCTTTTCGCTTGAGTCTGGGCTTGTGGGCGCGGTTGCGCGTTTCTGCCCGCCGCTGTGCTCTTGACTGAGTGTGGCAGTGGGCAGGGTTGCATAGAATATGCAGTTTTACATAGCTCTGTCTCAATGAGAACGTCAAGAACAAAATGCAATGTGATAATGTGGTGCTTATTTTCACGTAAATATATACGTTTCGCGGTCGACTTGTCACCGAAAAAAGCAGATAACCAGGGCCAGAGCCATCGAAACATTAAGGGTCAAATGGTGTTTCTGAGCCATGAGGTACGTGTTCAATTGCTCAGGACTGAACCGATGTGATCATCTAGATCCTCACACTAGATCCTCACAAGGCGGTATTCACTGCGCGAGTTCTAAGCAGTCGAATGTCGTACTGGACGCACTACGTCGACATCTAGGCTACGCTCTTGTCGCAATACGGTGCGCGAAAAGAGGTGTACGGACCACCCCACCGACCGAGACCTCTGACGGAGTCCAGGACGATAGTTTTAAGGGAAGAGGTGACCTGAGTTGTTTTGGAAGGCCGGGAACGGAGGAAAACCCATAGAGAAAAAGAATAACCCTCAGCAAGCCGCTATGCGGAGCCGTCGTATAATGTAGTGATCGAGGGTCTACGTCTTCACATGACGGTGCAGATTTCGTCCCTCGATACAGAAGAAAGAAGAAGAGAAATCCTAGAGACGCGCGCGTGCCAGTGCGATATTTATACGGGACTCTGCGGCAGTGGAGCGCTGGCCTGTGCGAAAAACTCGAGCCAGGCGGTGTGCCGTACGCCGTGCAATTTTAAGTGGGTATTCTGCCGGCTTAGTCAGTTAGCCGGTGACACTCATTGTGCACTACAGTGGTATTTTGTTTCTGTTCCTTTTGTACGTCGAGTTGAGCGTCAGTATTAATTGATTTTTACTATTTTTTTACAATTATGTGGTCTTGCTGTGCTGTTGGGTATTTTCTGGTATTTGGATTGCAAATTGATTCAAGAGGAGCACGTAAATATATGTAGCATCATTTGGATGATTTAATAGGACCACGTTTTAAGCATCATTTGGATTATAAACTGATTTAATAGGACCACATTTAAAAGGACCACGTTCAAACGTTCAAGAAGACCACGTTTATGTAGCATCATTTGGATGATTTCAGAGGACCACGTTCTCAGTAGCATCAAGACTATATTCAATATGCACAGATAGACACATGCTTATATCTTGGCGCCAGGCAGCTCGTGGAAGCCGTCGACGACGGCCTGGACCAGCTGGTTGGCAATGGCCGTCGCGGGCGGCAGCCGCAAGTCACCTTCCTTGTAGTCTGCGCGCACGCCGTCGGTCAGGTTCGACGTGTTGTGCAGCAGTGCCTGGCGCGCCTCGTCCATGGTGAACCACTTGGCGTCCTCGAGCTCGGGGTCGTGCCCGAGAAAGATCTTTTCGCCGTCGCCCGGCAGCGCCTGGCCGATGGCGCCAATCATGAGGTTGGCCGGGAAGGGCCAGGGCTGCGAGCTGTGGATGACGACGCGGCCGACGGTGACGCCGCTCTCCTCCCAAACCTCGCGGCGCACGGCCTCCTCGACGGACTCGCCGGGCTCGAGGAAACCGGCCAGCGTGCTGTACCAGTGCGGCGGGAAGCGCTTGCTGCGGCCGAGCAGGATGCGCTGGCCGTCGGCGCTGACGGTGGCCATGATGACGGTGGGGTCGGTCCGCGGGAAGCTGAGGTTGGACACGCCCTGGCGCGCGTCGCAGGGGCGCCGGTCGACGGGAGCGCCACCTTTGGGAACGCCGGCGAGGTCGGTCGGCGGGCAGACGCGTTTGGTGCCGGCGTTGACCGAGAGCGTGGGCTGGCCGCAGCCGGCGCAGAAGGGGTTGCGCGCGTTCCAGTCGAACAGGCCACGTGCCTGGCCGTAGACGGCAGCTATCCGTTAGCCAAGAGGCAAAGAAAATAAAAAAATAAAAAACGTACCCTCCTCGGCCGAGAGGCTCATGCTCCGGGCGTTGGTGTAAAATGTCAGGCCGGGCTTGGCCTTGGCGGTCTCGACGAGGGCGCGTGTCGTGTCGGCATGAGCGCCGCGCGGCGTGACATCGACGGCAAAGTACGGGCTGCCTGAAAAGGTGGTAAAGGTAAAGGGCGCGTCGGCGGTCGGCACGCCGGTGCCATGGTCAAAGTGCTTCTTCTCGTCGATGCCCAGGAACAGGACAATCGGCAGCGGCGCCTTGGACGAGTCGTAGTTCTTGATGGCGTCGTCTTCGGACGCGTCAAACGGGTTGACACCGACGGCGGACGCAATGTCGGCGCGCGTGCTCCAGGCGAGGCGCGGCGGTGTTGCGTCGTGGACGAGCGGTGCGAGGTTGTCGATGAGCAGGAAGCGCGCGCTGGGGTGCGCAAAGGCGGAGCGCAGAAACTCGTGGTTGTTGCGCAAAAACGAGACGCGGTTGAGCGGGCTGCCGGAAAAGTAGTTGGCGACCTCGCGGCCAAACTTGCGGTAAAGCATCGAGTCGTCAGGAGGCAGCTCGGGCAGATTGGCGACGGGCAGGATGGACATGCTGGCTGGCGTGAGTGCTAAGAGTGCGTGATTGGCTGTTACGGCAAATCAAATGCGGTCGGTCTTGATCGAGAAGAGTGAGACGATGCGGATGTATGCAACTGACGAAACTGTGACTGATGAGTGCGGGGTGTGGACACGGAGGTTGACAAATGTGATTTAGCTGAATGCGGAGACGGCCAAGATCGCGACGCCGGAGCTTGTGGTTTGGTGGTACAGCAAGTGTCGACCTCGGTTGGCAGCCGTGTCGAGCTGCAATGTCGAATGGACGTAAAATATCTGTCGAGAGCGAAAGGTCGTGAAATCGGCTGCAATGTTTGAGCTCCGTAGACGACCGAGGCAGTGTGATGGTGAGAGTGTGATGGCGATGGGTGAAATCAGGGGAATCTAGTCAGTCTCTAGAGCCTAGCTCTGGCGTCTCGAGGCAGGTGTATTATAAATCAAAAGATTGCCTAAAACGGCAAGTCTGACCAGCGGGCAAAACACGGCAACTCGAGCAAAGTCCGTGCAACGCACGCGGAAAGAGCCACACGAAGCCAACAGCCCACCTTCCATATTGTCACAGCCCCTCAGCATCCCTTTACTAGATAGAGCCGTCACTTTCACCTTCACACACCAACCACAGTACAAACAACACGTCCAGAACCATCAAGCATTAAGAAGGATATATTGGTATAAGTAGGTATTAGGGGAATCGATATTAAAAACTTTTAACCGACACGCAGCGCATCGGCACCAGGAGCATACGAGACAGGCACCCGTTAGTGGGTGACGGGGCCGATGACCTTCTCGTCGGCAAGCGTCTGCTTGTCGTTGAGCTTGGGGTTGCGCAGCGCCAGGGCCAGCCCGATGAGAGGCGCGCAGAGGCAGATACCGCAGATGCACAGCAGGCGCTGCACGTGCTGGTACGAGGCAATGAGGCCGGTGCGCTCGGGCGTGCCGATGGGGTACTCGGCGGCAATCGCGAGCGGGTTGCCGTAGGCGCTGGCGGCGAGCGTCGCGTTGATGCTGTTGAGGTTCTTCTCGAGCTCGCCGGGCAGGAGCTGCGACCACATGGCACCGGAGACGGTGGTGCCGAGCGCGGAGCCAATGTTGTAGATGGCCAGGTACAGGCCGGTCATGACGGCCAGGTTCTCGTGCTTGAGCGACGCCTGGAGCGACGCCTGCGCGGGGTACGGGAACATACCGCCGGCAATACCGAGCAGCACCTCGGCGCCAATGATGCCGGCGCGGCTGGACGTGCTGGGCGAGCCGCGGTAGTGGATGAGCAGGCCGAAGGCGACCATGAAGAGCGAGGTGCCGGCCACGATAAAGACCTTGAGGCGGCGCAGCTTGAAGACGACAAAGCCGAGGACGAAGCCGGTGATGACACTGCAGAAGGAGTACAGCGAGCTGACGCGCGTCGCGGTCGAAATGTCAAAGTCAAAGGCGACAAAGAGCATGGTGTACAGGTAGTTGCCCTGCATGTACCACGCAAAGTTGAGGAGCAGCGCGATGCCAATCGGCGCCCAGACGCCGCGGTCCTTGATCAGGTGGAAGGGCACGAGCGGGTGCGGCGCGTAGCTGCGCTCGTACACGATAAAGGAGGGCACGCACAGGACGCCAATCACCAGCGGGGCAATGATGTGCGCCTCCT
Organism: Ophiostoma populinum; assembly: GCA_029298855.1. Lineage (NCBI taxonomy): Eukaryota > Fungi > Ascomycota > Sordariomycetes > Ophiostomatales > Ophiostomataceae > Ophiostoma > Ophiostoma populinum. The sequence continues at coordinate 2,441,519 of JANSLU010000014.1, read as the reverse complement.
TCCACTTGGTCTGCACGCCACCGGCCAGGGTGAAGGGCACGAGGATGAGGGCAAACATGGCAATCATCAGGATGACGCCAAAGGTGTCGAGACGCCAGAACAGGTCGATGAGGAAAGGCTTGAGGCCCTTGGTGCGGATCTGCTCGCCGGCGGTGCCGGCGTACGGGTTGGCGGCAAAGGCGCCCATCTTCTTGGCGCGGCGGCCGACGATGACGAGCGAGATCATGAGCGGCAGGCAGCAGACGGGGAAGATGATGCACCACATGCCGACACCCCAGCGCCAGGTGGTGGCGCCGAGCACGGCGGCGGTAATGTCGCCGCTGACCCACGTGTTGATGATAAAGGGCAGCGCCGGAATGTAGCTGAAGAGCAGACGCGCGCGCGTCGACGTCAGATCGGCGACAATGACCTCGAGCAGCAGGATGATCATGGTGTAGCCGATCTGGTACAGCACGGCGCCGCCGGCAAACGCGCTGACGCCGTCGGACGCGGCCTCGACGACGGTGCCGACGACATAGAAGAGGATGGCGACAAAGATGAGCTCGACACGGCCAAAGATGTCGGCAATCTTGGCGGCGGTCGGCTGCGCGGCGGCCGCAATGACGGAGCGCACCACGTTGATGGAGGCCAGCAGCGAGTGCTGCGCGTACGACGCGGTGGCGTACGTCTGGAAGGTGTAGCGCACCGTGCCGTCGAGGCCGTACGCGTACGCGACGAGGAAGATGCCAAAGAAGATGGCAATGCGGTCGTACAGGGTCATGACCGACGACAGCGCCTCGACGCGCGCCACACCGGCCGACTTCTCGGCAATGTCCGAGTCGGAGTCGGCATCGGTCTTCTCGACGCGCGGCAGCGCGTCGGCAGGGGTGTCCTTGACTTCGGACATGTTGTCGTGCGTTCTGACGAGTGTGGTTCAGACGTTTGGAAGCGGTCGGTATATAAGCAAATATATACGGGATGGGAGACTGAGGAAAGAGAAGCAAGAAGCAGGACAGAAGCAGGACAGAAGCAGGACAAGAACCGATCGACGAGGACCGGCCGCCTATTTATATCTAGTCCATCTAGGTGGGACGAGGCCGCTCGCGCCCGGCGCGCAGCTCCATTGCCACGCGAGAGACAGCTGCAGGAGGAGGAGCTGCAGTCCAGTGCTCTGTGCAACAGAGTTTTCCGCCGCCCTGGCCTTTTTCCTCCCTCGTTTCCTCGTTTCCACTGCGCATTGCCACCCTGGGCATGGTGCGCGCGGGGGATGGCGCGTGCAAAAGACGTGCCAAAAGACGTGCCAAAAGACTGCCAAAACGACTGCTAAAACGACTGCTAAAACGATGGCCAAAACGACTTGCCAGTACCTCCTAGGGCCCGGCTGGCTCGCGCGCTCCTAGGTACCCGGGGGTACCTGCTCCATCTAATCTCTAATCAGATGAGTTGATCTATTTGCAATCAATTTATCGGTTTGATCTCTTTTCATTTTCGGCTTTTTTCACTTTCTCATCTCGCAGGATTTGTCCACTTGATCACGGTGCTGGCCAGGCCGGGATCTGGCCGAGTCGAAGACGGCGTGTGCGCAAGCTACCAAGAGCTGCCGCGCCATGGTTGCTTTGTTAAATATTTTATGTCGCCGTTGGTCGGCACCGGCGCTTCCATTCTTTCAGTCGATTCTCGATCCACAATCCATTCACGATCGAGCATACTCCGTACTCCGTACACACTCCGTACACACTCCGTACACAATCGAGCAAGCGCTGCTCGCGCGTGGTTCACACTGGACCAGACGTTTTCGGCGACCGACTTCGACAGCTGAGTGGACGAGGCCAGGCAAAGACGGCTTTTCAATTGCCGACGAAAAGAAGCTATTCTACGGAGTACGCTTTCATGGTAGTCCGAAGGAGCGTGGCCCAGGCTCTAAATTAAATATCTGCATTTAGCCCGTCGAGATGGGGAACTCTCCAAAGGCCTACGGAGTACCGCACTGTTATCTGATCATCTCGCGTGGTCCTCTGTCATGCCAGGCTCCTGCACTACAAAGGCAATTTGGCGTGAGACATGCGACATTTAACTGTTATAAATATATTTACATTGGCTGTTTCGTCTTTGTCATGCATGTTCATGAATTGCTCATGCCAGCGCACGAACTCGGAGTTTTTTATTATTTAATTCTGGAAGCCTCCGGAGTCAGTTTGCAAGCAAAAAGAAAAGAAAAAAAAGAAAAGAAAAACTGCAGACGCTCCAGCTGGGCTAGTCTCTTGGCGGTAAGAGAAGAAAAGAGCAGGGACAAGGGAGAATCAGACAAAAGAGCGAGCGAGACTGACTGTGGCGGGTTCCTTTGTGGTAAAGCGCTCTGCTCCGTACGAGAGCTGTGGGTTCTCGGTAACTGGCCGGGTCAACGCGGTTGTGGAATACCGTCACAAGCGCGACAGTACGTACGACAATGTTTTTTATGCCGGAGCAAATGGCAAAGTAAAGACCAAGCATCGCCGTGTCTGAATCACATGCCTGCCTGGTCGCGCTGACGCCCAGCGACGCAGGATCAATATTGACACATACTTTGAGAATTCTGCTCCTTTTCGTCGCTAACAGCGGCACAGAGCAGAGTTTGTGTCTTTCGCCCTGGCCGAAAATGTGCGCTTTTTATACTTTGACTCGGGCTCGCTTCAGGCCATTAAATTTATGCTTGTGGACATGCCGAGAGAGATTATCTTGCAAATTTTATCACTGATAATCTCGAGGCGAAGTAACTCGTAAATTGTACGGAGCACGGAGCAGTCGCGTCGCGTCCTCGCCAGTGGCATGTTACTTGCGACTTTGGCTACTTCCAAGTTTGCCAAGGCAGGCTAACCATGGGCTCACGACAGAACCCTGGGCAATAGGCTCCAGCTCCTTGGCTTGCGTGAAAATATCGCACCTTTTCAACTTGCGGAGACTCTCGCCATCTGCTGCCGACAGAGGAAGGTGCGAGGCAAAGCGTTTTGGCGGTCGTTGCAGCAATTTTACACCACACGAGCCCGGTCTCGTGGGATCAATACTTTACGTGATGGACAACGACGTAAATTACGGAGTACGCCTGATTGACAACTGACGGTCCTTTTCTATGCTGTCTTGCTCTAATTTTAATTGTAAAATATTTATAGACACATGATAGATTTTAATTGTAAAATACTTATAGACCAGAGGAGGAGCCGTCTGCTCTGAGGGTGTGTTTTCTCGCTCGTCCGTGATCGGAACCCACCTGCCTCCCTGCGCCAACGGCCTTGAGCGGCTTGGCAGCACCTTCCAAACAGCGGCCACGTCAATATAAAATGAATAAAATGAAAAGAGCGTCGTATTACCAATGTATTACCAGCTCATGCACGCACGCATTTGGTCGACCGAGAAGACAACCGACCTGGCTGACCAGTGGGCAGGCTAAGCATTTGGGCTGAAATACTTTGTCATGTGCAGCCAAGACGCACCCGCATCACACACGCGCGTTAAAAGTCTTGGACGCCTCTCCTCCAGGCTCTCATCGTGCCATCTGACCCTGATGCCGTCCACGGCCCATATCATCAGATAATTCGACGTCGCGCGATCATCGAGACTGATCAAAAGACAAGCCGTCGTCGATTCGTCGGTCGGTCCACGACGGACGAGGACAGGGTTCGACGCTGCATTATTCCATCTCATGTCCGCACCCTTTGGGCAGTTCCGCATAAAATCCTGCAGACATTATAAATATATTTTAAATATAAATTTACAGGTTCTCGTTAACTCCGTGCTCGGCCCTCCTTCTTGTTTGGGCAGAACCTGTTCCATCTGGGGTCAGATCGGTTGGTTGCTGGCATGGGTGGGCGTCAAGGCACGGCCTGGCCGCTCGATTCGGCCTGGTCCCGTCCAGCACCCCAGCCGCCATGCCACGCAACCTGCATACGATGGAGATGAGGTGCATGACCATGCCGTCTCTTTCCGTGTTTACGGAGTACGGAGTACTCCATACTCTGTATATTTAGACTCCATAGACGCAGAGTCGTTCGCATGTGATTGGACCTGGGCAACGACGCCTGTCCCTTTTAGTCGATTGTTTTGTCAGGTTGGAGTCGATGTTTCCCAATATATATTTATTTAAATTTATATGGTGGACAGGCGAGGCGTTCTTCGCTGCCAATCCTGCCCATCCTGCCCATCTCCTTTCTGGCACAAGACACGGCCTCCTGACCTGCCTGGGCGCTTTGATGCAGCGGCATGACTTGATCCACACCCGAAAACCTTTCTTGCTTTCTTGATCGAATCACGGCCTCAAAGTGAGAGATCCTCCGTCGCGCACGGGCGTGCTGGCCTCTGCTTGAAAGGGTACTCCGTACTCCGTACAAAGCGCGAGTCATTGGCGAGTCATGGAGCGCTGAAATTTCAGACCACTAGTCTGGCCAAGACCGGGCAACAGCAAAGAGAGGAAAAGGCAGAGACACGATCAAGCCAAAGCCAAAGCCCAGCCGGCACTTTGGCCTTTGCACGGCCCTGGCGCACTGCCTGCCGTGTGCTATATTTACAGAGTACTCCGTACGGGCGCCATGCTCGGCTGTCGAGGGCAATGCGGCTAGCCCGTCGCAAAAAAAGGAAAAAAAACGCCACAAGCCAATATTGCATTGACGGTCTGTTCTATGCCGTGTAAAAAGTAAAAACGCAGAGCAGAGACTGCAGCCACGAAGCCGACGCCGGCAGCGGATATAATCAGATGAGATGATCAGTTGCAATCTCTTTGGCTGATGGAAAAATCCCTTGGCGGTTGGCGCTTCGATGCCGAAAGTAGGCGGCCAAAAGCAGTCGGCCAAAAGCAGTCGGCCAAAGACGGACGCCACGGCACGATGGCACGCAGACGGCCAGAGCCGAGATGCCATGCTTCAGTTCAGCAGTTTTGCCGTTTGTTATATTTATGGCAGTACTCCGTACGTCGACTACTGTCTTTCATGACAAGGGCATCCTGGCACTGGGCTTGATGTCGTGCACCTGCGCAGGCATTCGCTGGATCTACTGGTCTGGCCTCTTACATCACAAGCATCCCTACCACGGACTGAGACAAACGTCAAAGAAGACCGTTGGACTCGGGGCAAAAGGTAAAAAAGTAAAAAAAACTTCGCTAGGATGACCGAGTCGCTAAGATGGCAAAAAATAAGGATAAACAGCCAAGTCCATGGTATCAAGAATCGGAAAACGCCAGACACCACAGAGACGAAAAACAGGCAGCCAAACCGACCGAACGCCTGGGTAAAGGAGACAAAACACGGGGAAAAATGGGAAAGGATGGAGTAGGGGAAGAACGGGAGGCCCGAACAGGACATCGCGCCGCGATCGCCCGTGAGACGCAGAGGACCGACCGGGTGCTGCTGGCCCGACAGACCATCCTCCTTACACACGCTCCGACGGAGGCAGGACATGACCGGCCGCGTCGCGCAGAACGCCGGGGCGCGCCTTGCGCTGGCCTGGGCCCGGCGCCAGAGCGGCCTCCTCGTCGCCCTCGTCAAACGGCTCGGGGCCGCCCTCGCCCGACCACGACGAAATGCTATGCCGTGGCGCGCTAGCCTCGGCCCCAATCAGGTGGATGTGCTGCTGCGATGCACGCGACGCGCGCGACGCACGCGACAGCATGCCCGTGCGCTCGCTGTGCGATGCGCTATTGTAGTCCGAGTCCGAGTCGTCGTGCTGGTCGCGGTACGCGTCGTGGTACGTCTCGTCGTCGTCGTCGTTGTCGTCGTTGGACGCGTCGTTGGACGCGTCTTGGCGGCCGCCGACCAGCTGCTCGTCGTCGGCCTCGGGCGGCTCGATCCACGCGCGCGGCACAATGCACGGCAGCTTGACCCCGAGGCTGGCCGCGCGGTTCAGCCACGACGGCCCACCGTGCCCCGTCAGCCGCTGGCACAGGTAGTCGGTAAAGTGGTTGCAGTTCTTGGTGAGCAGGTTGTACGACGTGCCGAGAAACTCCTGCGACGCGGTATGCAGGATGGCGTCAATCTCGGCCGGCGTGCACAGCGTGAAGCCCTGCAGAATCTCGGTGCGAAACGTGCCGCCCGGGGGCACATCGCGCGGCTGGGTCCAGTATATGCCCGTGACGCCGCGTCGGTCGTGGCCGCCGTAGGCGTACTCTTTGCCGTTGATCACGACGCCCGAGTGCAACATACTAAGTCCGGTGTGCCAAAGAACCGTCGACAGATGGCCGGGCTAGAGCAGTGTTAGCAAGAGTGCTCGACGGGCTCGACGGCGAGAGGCACGCGTCTTGGCACGACGAGTGCGCACGTGGCTCGACTCACGGGCAAGAGGTCGTAGATGTGGATGACAACCTCCGTCTTCTGCAGCGACAGCGTCGACCGGTGCGACCGGTGCGCCTTCTTGCTTGCTTTCGGAGCCATGGCCGCGGATGTGGCGTGTAGACGCAAGAAGGTGGTGTAATCGTGAGCCGAGTCGGCGGCCTACTCCGTAGAGGCAGTGGTACGACGAGACGCTGGGCCTGGACGAATCGCGTCGTCCAAGATGAGAATGTCGGGTTGGCAAATGACGGCAAGCCGAGAATAGATGCAGAGTTCAGCTGCCGAGGGGATCAAGAGGAAGCTCGACAGGACGCAGGACGCAGAGGTGAAACGAGCAGCAAGAGCGGCAGCTTCGACGGAGTGGGGGCGTGCGTTCGAAGGAGGCGATGCAGGCGCTGTAACTATACGAAGTAGAGATAAAGAGTAAAACGGTTGGGCGGTTGGGCGTTGCGACCGTTGCGAAGCTAACAGGCTGGAAATGAGATGATGTTGACAAAGGAAAGAAGAACGAAATCAACGCGGTGTCAATACAGAGCAATAGGACGATGAGGAAGGCTCCAGTGCGGCCACGACAACCGACAAACGACGGAAAGAGCGCTCCATCTCTGTAAGGCTCGCGTCTGCGGCGACTCGCCACAGCAGGCCGCAGCGCGAATCGCACTCATGACGCACTGCAGCGCAAGTGCGGAGTTGCAGCCGTTCTGGGGAAGGCCGCAGGGCGAGCGCCCGCCAGCGAGTAAGACAGCGCATATTTACGCTGCAGGCCGTTTCTGGCGGGTATCGGCGGTGCAGGCTGGGCAGCACATTCGGCTCTATTCGTGCTCCTCTTCTGTTGTGTGGACCCTTTTGCGATAAGATAAGCACAAGTCTTTACAGGAGCATCGGCGCCGGTACCACATTAGTCCGTGCCAGGAGCTCCAATGGGTCCACTGCGAGAGGAGATGAATGGTACAGAGCTCTGTCCGCTGTAGGACCCCGCCAAAACGACCGCGAAGCTGCCCAGCGCCAGTGGAGGGATGCCAAACGCGCTGAAAATTTTAATTTTGCGTCGCCAGAGCTTCTAAAATTTGATACCCACGACAATCTTATAAAACCAACCCCTTCTCTTTAATTCTCTATTATTGCCATCCGCCACGACCATAAAAGAGAAACCTCCTCTCTCTCCCTTTCCCTTTTCCTTTCTCTCTTGTCCCGCCAGCCTTCAGGGACGCCCTGAGGGTCCAACCGTCGCCCAAGACGACGTCGCTCTTTGCTCTCCGTTTGTGCGCTGGTTCGTCAACGACTACGCGCCCCGCCGTCTCATTTGCGTGTGCAGTCTTTTTGCGCGCGCCAGCCGCTCCGTCGCCGTCTCTGTCTCTGTCTCTGTCCGCAGCTCCGACGCTCCTCCTACCCCTCTCCTTTTCGCGCAACCACAGCCGCAAGTCAAAAAAAGGCAAGATGCCTCCCAAGAAGCAAGTCGTCGAGGAGAAGATCCTGCTGGGCCGGCCCGGCAACAACTTGAAGAGCGGCATTGTCGGTCTCGCCAACGTCGGCAAGTCGACACTGTTCCAGGCCATCACCAAGTGCGACCTGGGCAACCCCGCCAACTTCCCCTATGCCACCATCGACCCCGAGGAGGCACGCGTCATTGTGCCCGACGACCGCTTCGACTGGCTGTGCTCCAAGTACAACCCCAAGTCGCGCGTCCCCGCGAACCTGACGGTCTACGACATTGCCGGCCTGACGCGCGGCGCCTCGACCGGTGCCGGCCTGGGCAACGCGTTCCTGTCGCACATCCGCGCCGTCGACGCCATCTTCCAGGTCGTCCGGTGCTTTGACGACGCCGAGATCATCCACGTCGAGGGCGACGTCAACCCGACGCGCGATCTCGACATTATCAGCGAGGAGCTGCGCCTCAAGGACATTGAGTTTGTCGAAAAGGCCCTCGAGAACCAGAAGAAGAAGACCCGCCAGGGCGGCCAGAGTCTCGAGCAGAAGAAGGCCCGCGAGGAGGAGGCCCTCATTGAGCGCATCCTGCAGTGGCTCAAGGATGGCAAGGACGTCCGGAAGGGCGTCTGGTCCCCCAAGGAGGTAAGTCTCGACACTCGTCTTTGCACTGCTCTGCACTGCCTGCACTGCCTGCACTGCCTGCACCCGCGTCCCGCCTTTAATGATGATAAAGGGCCCTAGCGCCTGATCTATTAAACCCAGCTCTTCGAATTGCCAATGGCTTTCCTGAGATCAAAACTAGATTCTGATTTTTCTTTTTTTTCCTTTTTTCTCTTTGCACTGCTGCTTCTGCTTCTCTTCGCGTGCAATGCTAACCGCCAGGTCGAGATCATCAACCCGCTGATGCTGCTGACGGCCAAGCCCGTCGTGTACCTTGTCAACCTGTCGGAGAAGGACTACATCCGCAAGAAGAACAAGCATCTGGCGGGCATTGCGTCCTGGATCAAGGAGCACGCCGCCGGCGACCCCGTCATCCCCATCTCCGTGTGCTTCGAGGACCGCCTGACGCGCATGTCCGAGGCCGAGGTCGCCGAGGAGTGCAAGACGCTGGGCGTCGAGTCGGCGCTGCCCAAGCTCATTGTGACCATGCGCAAGGTCATGAACCTCGGCGCCTTCTTCACCGTCGGCCCCGACGAGGTCCGCCAGTGGACCATCCGCAACGGCATCAAGGCGCCCCAGGCCGCCGGTGTCATCCACACCGACTTTGAAAAGACGTTCATCCAGGCCATTGTCTACAACTACAAGGTCCTGCGCGAGCTGGGCGACGAGGCCGAGGTCAAGGCCAAGGGCAAGATGATGACCAAGGGCAAGGACTACGTCGTCGAGGACGGCGATATCCTGCTCATCAAGGCCGGCGCCGCCAAGGCCTAGAGTGTGCGACTTGAGCATGGCACAACAATAGACTCGTGAACAGGGGACACGGACTGGCAGATATTCACTTATCCTGTCGTCGACTGATCGATCCCCGTTTGCACATTAAAACTACCATTGACCATTTACGTTGCATGAACAACATGAAATTTATATCCAATATACTAATCTGTTACGAATTTGAGCGCCCTGAACAGTTGATTTCAATCTTCCGCGACGCGTACAAGTAGCTCACACACTGATTCGTCAAGGTCAAGTCAGTGGTGTTTCACCTCTAAGAGCTCAGCTCTTCAAGAGCTACGCATTATGTAGTAAGTTCAACACAATTCTGTCAAAAGTCATGACCAGTGTTTCTAAATATTAGACGGGCATTGCTTTTGGTACGGGGCCAAGACAGAAGGGCTACTATTTGCCGACGGCGACCTGACTCATGTGCACCTCATTAAGACGACGCCTCTTGTCTACGCCTTATCCGTATATACAGCCACTGAGTGAAACGCTTTGCCTGCTGTGCGACCGTCTGCAAGACGCGCCTTCCAATTCTTTCGACGACATCGGCCCGGTCCCAGTGAGGTTGCACCTGCTGTCTTTCGATCTGCGTCGTGCCTGCACTCCGTCTCCCCTCTGCGCCAGATCTACAGAGTGCGCAAAGGAGCGACTGACAGCGCACATTGTTCCTTCCGGAGAAAAAAGGTAAAACGCTGGCTATCGTGGCGTTTGGCCGGCAGGGATGATGCTGGCCGACCAGCAGGAGCTGCCGACTGCATAGCCCTTTTTGTCCCTTTTGCTCCTTTCCATCGACTCCGTCGACTATATTTATATTAAAAATAAAAATAATAAATTAAAATTAATATACAGCAGATCACATCGCTTTCTCGTCTGAATACGTACTCCGGAGGTACCTGGAGGTGTGGAATGGCCAAATCGCGGTGACAATTCTCGTCGTCGGTCATCTAGTCACACAGGATTTCTGGTTGTTTTCGTCCGTCCCTGTCTAAACCTGCGGTGGCGGCTTGTCAATCCAGCTCGGTCAGCGACAGCTTTTCGGCGCTAACACTCCACGTCCTCCAATCGCCCAGGACCCTTTCCCCCAGATCTCGCCTCGATCAGCCTTTTTTAGCCAACAGCCACTCCAACAGCCACTCGACCCAACCAACACCTCGACGCAAACGACTGCCGACTGCATAGAGACGCATCGTGAGCAGTTGGTGCCTTGCACCGCCCACGCCGACGCCACGTACCGCCCATTGCAGCATCGCGCCTCGATTGGATCGGTCCCCCAACCCGCACTCGACTCGGCCATAGCCCCTCAAAATCAAACCCGGGGTCAAATTCGCTACCGACCACCGAGCGTCCCGCAGTTTCCGCGGCCGCCCACATTAATCTCACGCCTGACAGGCAGAACGACTCGAGCGACCCAGCCAGCAAAGTGGGCGCTTCGACCTCCGAATCGCGCGCCCTCTCCTCTGCATCGGTTCTCGTCTTTCTCGTCTTTCTCGTCTTTCTCGTCTCTCGCCTTTCTCGTCTTTCTCGTCTTTTCGCTCCCCCTCACGCCCTTTGCCAGCAGTCTCCCCGAGCCGACACCTGCCACTGCGACGTACTCGACAGCATCCCCCAATTGACCTCCCGATTGAACAGCGCTAGCCACCCACACGTCCAAGACACCGCTCCAAGACAGCCGCAGCCTTCGTTCGGCCCTGGCTTCTCGGCAGCCAGTGATTCGCCCCGCAAAAACTTCCCCGGACTAGCACCAGCCTTTTGTGTCCTACGTCCCGCGTCGTGTGTCGTGTGGTCGTGTGGTCGTGTGTCTGTGTCTGTGTCTGTGTCCCGCCTTCGATGCCGGACAAGGGCCTCTCTGTCGCGACGTACGCGGCCGGCGCGTCGCTGGCCACCATTGCACTCGTCTACGTCTTTGCGCCGACGTACCTGATTGACAGCAGCCCGTCCAATGGCGCGCTGGCGTCGCTCGGCGGCCGCAAGGCCGGTGTGGTCGGTCTCGCCAACGCGGCCAACGACTGCTTCATCAACTCGGTGCTGCAGGCGCTCGCCGGACTCGGCGACCTGCGCGTCTACCTCATCCGCGAGACGCACCGGCGCACCATTGACGACGCGGGCGTGTACCAGGTCGTCGTGCCGTTTGACGGCAAGCCCGCGTGGAAGCTCGAGGGCCAGCAGTGCGGCCTGGTGACCAAAGGCCTCAAGGACATGTGCGACATGCTCAACGAGCGCCCGCTGCACAAAAAGGTCGTGACGGCCGCGCCGTTTGTGCAGGTGCTGGAGCGCGCGTTCCGCCAGCGCATCAGCCGGCAGCAGCAGGACGCGCAGGAGTTTCTCCAGATTGTGGCTGAGCGGCTGTGCGACGAGTACCACGCCGGGCAGCGGGCACGGCGCCAGGCCAAGCGGCGGGCGGCACTGGCAGCCTTGGCGGCGACGGACTCGTCGCCAGGCGAGAAGGTCGAGGGCGCCGAGGCGACGGGGGACACTGCACCAGAAAAGGCGGCCGTCGCACAACGCGTGCCCATAGGCAGCACAGAACCAGACGGCGACGACGAAAGGGAAGAAGAGACGGACGACGCGGCGGACGCGGCGACGGACGACGCGACGGACGAGACGGACGACGAGCAGGGATTCCCAATGGAAGGCAAAATCGAGTCTCAGATTGAGTGTCTCACGTGCAACTTCAAGCCGCGGCCATCGGAGCAGACGTTTTGCACGCTGACGCTCAACGTTCCGCAGGCGCAGTCGACGACACTGAGCGCGTGCTTCGACTCGATGCTGCAGACGGAGTACATTGACGATTTCAAGTGCGAAAAGTGCCGGCTGGTGCACGCGCTGGAGCTGGCGACCGGGGAGCTGGCGGCGAGCCAGCGGATGCCGGCGACAGCGTCGACGGCGGCGACGGCGGCGACGCAGGCGGCCACCGAACGGAACATTGCGCTGCTCAAGGACGCGCTGGCGACGGACCCCGAGACGCCGTCGCCGGAGATTGTGCTGCCCGACAGCCGGGTCGCGCCGAAGCGGCGCATTGCACGACACTTTCGGCTGGTCCGCTTCCCCAAGGTGCTGGCGATCCACCTGTCGCGGTCGATTTTCGACGCGTCCAACATGTCGCAGAAAAACTCGGCCAAGGTGGCGTTCCCGGAGCGGCTGCCGCTGGGCGGGATCCTGTCGCGGCGCGAGTACAAGCTGCTGAGCGTCGTGATGCACAAGGGCAACCACCACAGCGGGCACTACGAGTCGTTCCGGCGGCAGACGGTGCCGGCGCCGTTTTCGAACCCCAACACGTTTCAGCAGTCGAATGTGTTTTCGCCGACGACGGCCGCGGTCCCGGCGACGCCACGCATCGGGCCCGACGACGCGCGTGTGTCCGGTGTGTCCGGCGTGTCCGGCGTGTCCGTGTCGACGACGGAGCTGCCGGCAGCGAGCGCGACGTCGGCCAACAACTCGCCGGTGACGCCGTCGCACGAGACGTTTAGCCAGTCGGGCGCGGCGGGCACGTCGCGGTCGTCGTCGGGGTCGCCGGCGCCGACGCCAACGCCAACACCGGGGCAGGCCGAGGCCGAGCAGGCCGAGCAGGTCGACGAGGCCAAGAGCGCGGCCAAGGACAAGGACGAGACGTCGAGCCTGCGGTCGATGACGCGGTCGACGCTGTCCAAGATTGCGTCGTCGTCGCGCAGCCGGGCCAAGGACATCAAGGAAAAGGAGTCGAGCCAGAAAGAAAAAGACCAAGACCAAAAAGAAAGGGAAAAGGACCGCGAGTCGCTGACGGAGAAGCTGCCGGTGCGGCGCAAGAAGAAGACGCAGGACCGGTGGTGGCGGATCAGCGACGAAAAGGTCAAGGAGGCGAGCACACGCGACGTGCTGGGGATGCAGCGCGAGGTGTACTTGCTGTTCTACGAGCTGGAGCGGTAGTTTGCATCTAGTTTACATCTAGTTTGCGTGGCATTGTTTGCATCTTGGTTTGCATTGGCGTCCAGCTAGTCAGTGCGTTGGAGCACGCGGTTTGCAGTCTTTTGCCTGTATATAGCCCATCCAGGTCTTGGAGCCACTCAGTGATATACGCATTCGTCTAATCACTACCGGCCTGCTGAGAGCTTGCGTTTCGTCCGATGACGTCGCGAGTGACACGTAACTGTCTGTCGACAGTCGACACTATAAGAGTCGTCTCGTTCTTTGTTCTTCTCGTTCTTGTCTGCACCACTCGCACCTCATCACTCTTCTGTTTCTCTGCTCATCACACTCTTCTGGCTCTGCACACAACTTCTCGTCCCGGAGGAGGAGAAGCGAAACAAAAGTAGCAGCTTTTTCCAGATAGCACAATTAACAGTCAGACTATGCCTTAACGAACAATTAATCAGTCGAATGTTGAAACGAATCGAAGCAGGATATCAAAACAAGGATCGGAACCGCCTACGCGTGCTCGGTAAAAAACTTGTGCTTGTAGAAGCGCGCCTCGGCGATACTGTCGAGGATATCGCGCTGGGCACGGTGGGCGTAGCCTTTCTGGGGCTTGAGGGCCATGTCACGGCCGCGGACGCGGAAACGCTCCGACTTGTCGGCCTTGCTCTCCGGGGCCCAGCGACGGACGGCCTCCTTGATGGAGCTGACGTCGAGGATGCGGTAGTGCAGGTGGTCGGTGACAATGTGGTAGGGCGCGCGGCGCAGAAACGCCTTGTCGGCGTGCACGCTGCTGCCGGCGAGGAGGGCGGTGCGTGGCTCCGGGACGAAGCGGCGGATGTAGGCGAGCAGGCCGGCGGCGGCCTGCTCGTGCGTCGTCGTTGACGCGAGCACGGCGGCCGTGAGCCCGCTGCGGGCGTGCGTCGTGGTGCACCATTCGTCCATCTGATCGAGGCGGGCCTTGTCGACGTGCACGACGCAGCCCCAGCCGGGGTCGATCTCGTAGGGGTTGCCGTCAATGGGCGTGTCGGCAGGCTGGCCGACACCGCGCATCACGGGGTTGAGGTCGCCGTCGGTGACGATGCAGTAGATTTCGAGGATGACGTCGCTGTCGGGGTCGAGGCCGGTCATCTGCACGTCAGTCTCGCCTCGCGTCTCGCGTCTCGCGTCTCACGTCTCTCGTCTCGACGGGCAACCCACCTCGCAGTCAATCCAGACCAGGGGCTTGGTCGGCAGATCCATGGCGGCGGACGGCGCGGTCGCGAGCAAAGCAGGGACAGACCGAATGCAGTGCAGATGCTGGTACCCAGACGCGTGGCAGAGGCAGGGCATGTGGGCTGAAGGAGGGGTGTGGGGAGCGTCGCGCGGCAGCTGCCCCACACCTTGTCACTTGTCTACGAAGTCAGAGGTATGCTTCTGACAACGTGCAGTAAATATTTACATTAGTGCTGTTTTTTTGGGTCGGTAACCTTATGAAAGCGACATATGCAATAAATACTGCAAATTCAAAACGTGCTATGGCATGTTGCAAAAGCTCCGACATTTACTCCGTAAATTTAAAGTAAATATTTGAATGGCCGATAAGAAATGTAATTACTGTGAACTGCCGGTTAAACCAGCGTAAATATACGGATAGATACCACGACCGTGTTGTTGCGAGACGGTGGGGCGGCACCAGCAGCAGATACGGCAGTTGCTGCCTGCTGATGTATTCTGCGCCTGCCATTCGCCGGATCTGCCCTATCGTCCCGGGCAGGCGGCCATCGACGTGCCGGGCAGGCGCCAGGCGCAACGGCGCTCTTTCTGCAATCGTATCTTGCCCGTCTGTAACGTGACGCTCTGCCCATCTTACCCCTATTCGTCCCAGCGCCGATTGGGCTTTTGGGGCTCTTTGCCAAAACACACCGGACGATTGCCGCCCCGACTGATACGACCCGGACTATATATTCGTCTTAGCTTTGGCCAGCACGGTCGTCGTCGTCTGTCTCATCTGTCTCGCAATCTCTCAATCTGTCTCATCTGTCTCGATTGCTCTCAACTGTTCGATTGCTCTGCTGTTCGATTGCTCTGCTGACCACCAGCTTTCACATGGCCCCCTTTGTGACGGGCGAGGGCGCTGCCAGCCTGCAGCCGGACGCGGCACCGGCACTGCGGCTGGCGGCCGAGACGGAGGAGTGGGACGACGGCGGCGAGGAAATCACAGTGACGGCGGCGCCGGTCCTGTCGGCGTCGCCGCCGCGGATCCTCATCATTGGCGCGGGCTCGCGCGGGCGGACGTACGCCGAGGCGACGCAAAAGGTCAGCAACGGCATTGTGGCGGCCGTGGTCGAGCCGGACGCGTACAAGCGCGCGGACCTGGGCCGGCGGCGGATCTGGGGCCCGCAAGGCCGCAGCGGACCGGACGAGGGCGAGGCGTTTGCCGACTACCCCGAGTTTGTGGCATACGAGCGACAGCGACGGGCACGCGCAGCAGCGGGCGAGGCGGTGCCGCCGGGCGTCGACGCGGCCTTTATCTGCGTGTTGGACGAGATGCACCGGGCGGTGATTGAGGCGCTGGCGGAGCTCGGCGGGCTGCACATTATGTGCGAGAAGCCACTGGCGACGACACTGGACGACTGCGTGGCCATTTACAAGGCGCTGCGGCAGAACACGACGCACCTCTTTTCGATTGGGCACGTGCTGCGCTACAGCCCGCACAACATGCTTCTGCGACAGCTCGTGCGTGACGAGCGCGTGATTGGCGACGTGCTGAGTGTCGTGCACACGGAGCCCGTCGGCTGGTGGCACTTTACGCACAGCTACGTGCGCGGCAACTGGCGGCGCGAGCGCACGACGGCGCCAAGCCTGCTGACCAAGAGCTGCCACGACCTGGACGTGCTGCTGTGGCTGCTGTGCTCGCCGGCGTCGCACACGCACGGCGCCCAGGCACCACACCTGCCCGCGACGGTCGCGTCGTCGGGCAGCCTGCAAATGTTCCGGCGCGCGCGCAAGCCGGTCAAGGCGGGCGCCGCGACCAACTGCCTGTCGTGTGCCGCGGAGCCCGACTGCAAGTACTCGGCACGGCGCATCTACGTCGACGACACGCTGCGTGGGCTCGGCACGGGCAACATGCGGTGGCCGGTGTCGATTGCGGTGCCCGACATTGAGGACTATGCGGTGCGCGGCGGCGCACCGGCCGCCCAGGCCGCGCTCCTGGCGAACCTGGCCGAGGACTGGGACGCGTCGACGCCCGACAGCACGGTGGCCGCGCGCAACTGGTTCGGGCGGTGCGTGTTTGAGGCGGACAATGACGTGTGCGACGAGCAGGTCGTCGTCATGACGTGGGACGATGATCCGCTTGGAGACACGGAGACTGACACCAAGGACCCCTCGGCGGATGCGTTGGCCGGCCGAGGTGCCAAGACGGCGACGTTCCACATGGTGGCGCACACCAAAAAGATTTGCGACCGGTACACGCACCTGTACGGCGTGCACGGCGAGATTTACGCGGACCAGCAGACGATTACGGTCGAGGACTTTCGCACGGGCACGACGACGGTGCACCGCCCGCCCGTCGAGAGCAAGGGGCACGGCGGCGGCGACGCGGGGCTCGCGCGGCAGTTTATCCTGGCCGTCGACCGCGTCAAGAACGGCGGCTGGACGGCCGAGCGCGCGCAGCGCGAGGTCGTCGGGTGCACGCTCGAGGAGGTCATTCGCAGCCACGCCGTCGTCTTTTGCGCCGAGGCAGCGCGGCACGGCAAGACGGTCGTCGACTGGGCTGCGTGGTGGGGCCGCGAGGTCGAGGCGCGGCTGTAGAGCCGT
Source organism: Ophiostoma populinum (assembly GCA_029298855.1). Taxonomy (NCBI): domain Eukaryota; kingdom Fungi; phylum Ascomycota; class Sordariomycetes; order Ophiostomatales; family Ophiostomataceae; genus Ophiostoma; species Ophiostoma populinum. Next base: position 2,424,693 of record JANSLU010000014.1, on the reverse strand, counting down.
GAGCGACGTGCTTGACAGCCAGTTGGAATAATATTCAAGAATCGAAAGTTGAAATGGCTTGGCTGCACATCGCCCAAGCTTTTGACAAGCCAGGCCAAGCCGGCCACGTGGGCCCTGCCAGACGGAGTAATATATTTATAAATATTTACACGTGCATGTCGTGGCATCCAGTAAATTTAGATAAGAAGGACGCAGTTCCGTGCATGCCCGACCACACACGGCCAGCTGTCACCCGCTGCTGTGCACATACACGACGTTCTCTGGTCTTGTGCCACAATGGAAGCCGACCTTGCATACGCCTTGCGCCTCGCTTCTCGCTTCTCGCTGTTTGCTTTTCGTTCTTGCTTTTCGTTCTGCTTTCTCGAAATGACCCATCCCAACTGGCAAATGGACAATCACAAGTCAGTCCACAACACGACGGTACTCTAAAAATCAAAATGCCGATATGCTTGTGTTCGTGCCTTGCGTCTGCCGATCAGCGCCGGGCCACACCCGGCCGTTGCATTTCTCACAAACTTTTACCCGCCTAGACTGGTACACGTCCACACGTCGAGCGCGTCGTCACTCGTCGCAGATGCACCAGATGCAATTCGTATCTTAAGACGAAGACGAAGACGAAGACGAAACGTACGGATGACTGCATTCACATGCATTCGTGCATTCTCAGTCATCGTGCTTGTGATTTTCGTCTTTTAAGAAAGAAAAAACGGATTGCAACGATCAATATTTTTATATTTTTCCATTTCTTCCTGCTCGTTTTCGCGACCGTGCTGGCCTCGTTTTGGCAGCTGATTGTCTCCATTTTTCTCTTTTCTTCCAGCGGCCAGCCGAACTCAGCCTTACCGCAAACCTTGCGATTGCAACTTGGCTGGACGAGAGCAGCAGCGAGGGAGTGGACCGACAAGATGAGTTTGAGCTAGCGGGTTATGGTCGCATCGTCTGCCTGCGTCTGTTTTTGTGACTGCATCTGTCTGTGACTGCATCTGTCTGTGACTGCATCTGTCTGTGACTGCATCTGTCAGCGTCGTCTGCCTGTCTGCGACGTCTGCGACTGCTGCGACTGATGTCGCCTGACGCTGCGTGTTTCTCTCGGGCGCCGCGCTCGCCTGTGCTCGCCTGTCTGCTGCGCCATCCCTGCTGGCGCGTGTTGAGTGTTGCGTTTACGGAGTACGGACTAGGCAAATATTTCAAAATAAATAAATACACCCCATGGCTGGAGACGTCGTTATCGCGTTAGTCTTGGCACCGCCGGCTTTTTCCTTTTCCACAATGGACGCTGCTCGTCGGGCTCTGTCGGCTCTGCGTGCTCTTCTGGTAGCGTCGGTCCGGTGCGTGATTCATGCACCTCATGCACCGTTCCTGCACAGCTGGCTCCTGGCTCCTGAATCATGTGCAAATCGTGCTCGCATTCGACGCCTTCGGACCCGCTTTTCGTCTTGCCACATCACTCTCCGTATATTTTTATTTTTATTTACTCCGTACTCATCCGACCTGTCTACTTTCTGCTTTCATGCCCAGCGATGTTCTGTAACAGTGCAGCGCTGTTCGAAACTCTCGCCTTCACCGTCGGCAGATACGCGATCGCAGACGCAGGAGCCTCCAATCTATATTCAAAAATAAAACAACAATTTACTGACAAACACCCAAGCCTCGTGCGAGTTCGGCCGCACTGACGTTGACGTCGCGCGGCAATGCACACGTCAGTGTAAATACTCGCTGCGAGCATGTGATTGCGCTCTGTTCATTTCCAAGTCGAGTTCAGTTCCTTTGGTGTCCGCTTTTCGGCCTTTGCTGTCAACCTTATTTCGAATTTGCCCTCCACCGTTTTCTCGTTCTCGCACGCACATGCCAGTGTATTATTGAAAAAGAAAAATGCAAATAAATATTGACAGCTCTGATGCAGGTATCCGACGGCGTATTTCGACGAATAACAGCCTCGCTCAGCCACTAGCTCGGCAGCAGCTGTCATCAGCGCCATGAGCGTCAGCATCAGCCCTACCTCGTTTTGTAGTCAATATTCAGCTGTCATACTTGTCGTCCGTGACTGGATTCAGCTGTCGTACTTGTCGTCCGTGACTGGCTGCAATCGACCACTCGTCCGGCGTACTCTTTAGGGCATCTCCGCCGTCCGTCTCATGCATCTGTTACTGTTGTTGTTGCTTCGTTCTGACGCCTGTTGGCGTGGTCTTTTTTCACGTTAATCTGTCTCGCTTCTTGGCCGGTAGGACACCCGTCCGCCGCTTCGCCAGTCGGGACATGCGCCATCCACCTCGTGGCTGCAAACCGTACTGTCTCGGGCTGCCTCTTGGCTGTCTTGGATCCTTATCCCGGCCGCTTTCAGTCCAGAGGACCGTCCGATCCTTGCTTGGTCACCTCTTCTACGGAGTACTTCGTACCAGTATATATTTATTTACAATGCTTGCAGTTATACTGACGATCCAAATGACGTGAGAGAGAACGGACTCTCGGGCGTATCATCCTGCATCCCTAACTTGTCACTTATAAATCTTTAATTATAAATATGCACCCTCGCATTACGCCCTGCCACAGATCCTTGGTCTAATCCACTCGTGCCGAAACAGTATGCCAGCAAGCGACAACACACGCTCGGCGCCAACGGCACCCGAAAACGAGCATTGCGGCAGTGCATGGGACCGGGACCGGGACGGACTGCGCAAACACCCGTCTTCAGCACTGTAAATTTATGTTGGCAAGCGCTGGCCGACCACTCACAGCGGCACAATTCCGTAGAGCCGGTGTTGTAATTCACATGTTTACCACTGAATAAAATGCAGTGAGAAAACGAGCCCTTCTTCCACTTCGGGCGTCTCTGCCCGAAGCAATTTATCGATTTTCTCTGGCCCAATTTGCATCCTCATCATCCACATCCTCGGCAAAACTGCCCTGTGGCTTGCCAGAACCGCTAGCCCGTTTGGAATATCCCATTTATTCCGTCTACAACTTTTAGTCAAAAAAGCGTTTGCTCGGCGCCGGTGGGCGCTCGCTTACGGCGGCCGTTTTCGCGCTCGCCGTTTGCCGTCTGCCGTCGTCATTGGTATTGATTCCCAGTTTGGTTTGATAAAAATAGAACCGTAATTCCTTCTATCTGCTGGCGCGAGGCGGTATATATAGTGGCCCGTTGCCCTTTCCCAGCTTCGTGCTCGCTCCTTCTTGATCAGTCACCGCCTGCTTGCTCTTTCATCAGTCACGCCTGCTCGCTCTTTCATCAGTCACGCCTGCTTGCTCTTTCCTTTTCTGAGATACCCCTATTCTTCAGTGAGACGATTCTGGGCTACACGACTCGCCCATGACTGCGTCGTCTGTCCACAGCACCGACACCGACACGGCCACGATGGCCGCCAGCCAGACGCCCGCCGCGGGCAGCGATCTCGACACGGCCAAGGCCGGCAGCGTGCGCGGCAGCACGGCCCACAGCGCCGCCAACAGCGCGCTCTTTTTTGATACGGCCGGCAACACGGCCGTCGACGACACGGCGATCAACACGGCGATGAACAGCGACGTCGAGGCGCAGATACCACCCGAAAAAGCACTGTCCAAGAGCGCCACGCCGCTGCCGCTGCCGCTGACCGTCGACGCCGACGGCAACCCGGTCGCGTGGGACTGGGAGACGGACGCCGAGAACCCGTACAACTGGTCGGCGTGGCGCAAGTGGAAGCTGGTCATTTGCTACTCGGTGATTGCGCTGACGACGTCCATTGGCACGTCCATCATGAGCCCGGCGCACGCAGACGTGATGCTCGCGTTCCGGTGCAGCAGCACGGCCGCCATTGCACCGCTGACGTGCTACGTCATGGCGCTCGGCATCGGGCCCATTGTCATTGGCGGCCCGCTGTCCGAGATTGTCGGCCGCTACCCGATCCTGCTCGTCGGCACGCCGTTTGGCATGCTGTTTACGGTCGGCGCCGCGCTCGTCCCGACGTCGTCGCTCGCCGGCCTGTGCATCCTGCGTTTCCTCGCCGGCTTTGCCCTGGCCCCCTCGCTCGCCGTCGCCTCGGGCGTGTTGACCGAGACGTTCCGGCCGGTCGAGCGTGGCGTGCCCGTCGCCTTCTTCATCGTCACGCCCTTTCTCGGGCCCGGCATGGGCCCCGTGCTCGGCGCGTTTGCGTCACGCAAGGGCTGGCGCTGGACGCAGTGGACCTTTCTCTTCTTCCTCGTCTTCTCCTACCTGCTCATCGTCCTGCTCGGCCACGAGACCTTCCATCCCGTCGTCAAGCGCCGGCGCGCCAAGCAGCTCGGCATCACGCTGCCGCCCGCCGACCTGCCGCCCGCACTGCCGGCGACGCAGCGCATCCGGGACTTTGTCACCATCGGCCTCGTCCGGCCCGTGCACATGATGCTCCTCGAACCTATTATTGGGCTGTCGGCGCTCTACGTCGCGTGCGAGTTTGCCACGCTCTTTACCTTTTTCGCGGCCGTGCCCTACGTCTTCCAGCTCGTCTACGGCTTCGACCGCGAACAGTCCGGCCTCGTCTTCTGCGGCATCATCATCGGCGCCGTGCTCGGCCTCGCCACCGTCGTCGCCACCGACGCGTTCTTTTACAAGCGCGTGCAGGTGCCGCGCTTCCACCCCAAGGCGCCGCCGCCCGAGCACCGTCTCTACGCGGCCATGATTGGCAGCCTCGGCCTGCCCGTCAGCCTCTTCTGGTTCGGATGGGCCGGCTACCAGCACAACGACCCCTGGTACAGCCCGGCCATTGCCATTGTGCCCTTTGCCTGGGGCAACATTTGCATCTTCATCTCGCTCATGCAGTACATTGGCGACACCTACACCGGCGCCATCGTCGCCAGCGCCGCCAGCGCCAACAGCCTCGCGCGCTACTGCCTGGCCGGCGTGTTTCCCCTCTTTACGCTGCAAATGTACGAGAAGCTCGGCATCAACTGGGCCAGCAGCCTGCTCGGCTTCCTCTCGGTCCTGCTCTTGCCCGTGCCCTGGCTCTTTTTCAAGTTTGGCGAACGGATCCGCGCGCACAGCAAGTACACGGAGCACGCCGCCAACTAGGTCTGGCGCCCGGCGTTGCATCGCATTGTTTATCGCGTTTCTTACGACTAATTCCATAGACTGATGATAATGACAACGTATATTAATAGGACCAAATAACCAACATTAGTTTACGGCTTCTTGTGCTTGCGCAGGCCCAGCCGGTGCCGGTCGGCCTTGTCTGCTCCGCTCCGTGACGGACTCGTCGGACACGCCGGATGCGACGGACACGCCGGGGCAGCCTACTGCCCGAGGTGCGTCTTGGCAATCTCGGCGGCCTCGTCGGCGGTCGGCAGGGGCGCGGCACGTGCGGCCTCGGCCTTCTTGGCGTCGAAGCGCCAAATACCGCCAGTCTTGTCGGCGTCGCCGTCGGCAGGAAGGCCAACGTGGGCGGCGAGCTGGGCGAGGACGGGGTCGTCGGCGACGGGCGAAAAGTAGCGGCGCGGCCAGGGACGGCCGTCGGCCTTTTCGCGGGCGCGCAGGTCGCGCTGGGCCGTCTCAATCTTGGACTTTTCGAGGCTCAGGGTGTCGAGGTCGCCGGCGGCGACGGCGGCGGCGACGTGCTGCCAGGCGCGACGGCTCTCGAGCGGGTGCTGCTGGTCGATTGGCTTGACGGCGAGCGGCGTGACGGGCGACGCGGCGGGCTCGTACGACGTGACGAGGGTCGCCGGCGAGTTGTGCTTGGCGGTGCCCTTGTAAATGGAAAACTCCTTGGTCCACTGGCCGGCGACGTTGTAGAGCACCTCCTTCTCGCGGCCGGTGGGGTGCAGCACGGCGGTGACCGAGTTCTTCTTGCCGCTGAGCCAGCCCTTGCCGCTGTAGTCGATGCGTGCGGTGTAGCCGGTGCTGGACGCAATGTGCGACGCGCCGTCGAGCTCGATAAAGGGCGAGCCAAAGAGGAGGCCCTCAATGTGCAGCGACGGCAGCGTGATGAGGTACGTGTCGGGCGCGCCGCCGGCGACGGGCACGGTGAGCACGGCGTGGCCAATCTGCTTGATGTTGATGGTGCTCTTGAATGACGCCTTTTGCGCATTGTAGCCCTCGAGCCGGACGCCCGACTGCGCGTTTTGGATGCAGTAGGCCGTCGCCGGCGGGTGGTGGCTGACCTGCTCGCTGACGAGCTCGGTGGTGCCGCTGGCGTCGTCGTGCCACGTGCCGAGGAAGATTTCGCCCAGGAAGGGGTTGAGCGGCTTCTTCTCGTTGCCGTACTGCTCGCTGCGGCTCGCATACTGCTGCTTGAGCGTCGAGAGGAACCACTTGAGCACGAGGACGGCGCGCTTCTCGGCGTCGGGCTCGGCCGCCGGGGCCGCAAGCAGCGCGGGGTGCTCGGCCCAGTAGGAGCTGAACTCGGTCAGGCTCTTGGCGGAGACGATAAAGGGCGGCGCCGTCAGGCTGGCCAGGTCGCCATTAAAGGACGCGAGGGACTAGGGGTTAGCTGCGAATGGACAGGCACCAGGGCGCCGCACGTACCTTGATAAACGAGGACCAGCTGTTTCCGCTGGCCTGGGCGGCAGCCGACTGTTGCGACGAAGACTCCATGGTGCGTGTCGCGTGGTCGCGTGTCGTAGTGTCGTGTGGTGATGCAAGACGATGCAACAATGTAGTCCGAAAGGAGGGGCGACGTTGTGGAGGCGTGCACTAAAATTACAGCGCTGCGTCGCTAGGCGGCAGGTGTTTATATTTACAGTGGTGTCAAGCGCTGGAGCGTGTCTTGGCGGGGCGATAGCCCAGACGGCGTGTGTCAGTCGCCCGTGGAGGGCCGAGTTGTCAGTCGTCGTGTCCGAACTTGTCACAGTCTTCGTGCGAAAGGCCGAAACTTGTCAGTCGTCGTGTGAAGGACCGAAACTTGTTGTCTGTCGCCGCAAACAGCGAGACGTCGTGGCCGGTTCGCCGTGGAATGCGTTGCTGATCGTGTCCCGGATGCGCTGTAAATATAGCTTGTGGGTGCTGGCGTGCCTGTACGGTAGGTGCTAGCGGCCGTGGCAAGTCGAGAAAGTCGGTCGAGAAAGTCGGTGGTGTGTGCCGTGGTCAAGGTTGAAATTTGAAGAACAGTTGACGGTCAGGTTAACGTGTTGAACGGTTGAAAGAACAGTTGCACGATACCGGGCTCACACAAGACGAGGCCGTATCGATAGGTTGATTTGTTGACGCCGTGCCTGACGTGTGATTGAGTGGGGCTTTTACTGGTTGAGAGGCTCTGATTGGCTGCAGTAGCTAGCTGGTACGGCTGACGTCAGTGAGGCTGTGCGTACGTCATTAGAGACTGGGCAGGGAGGTGAAGAGGGCGAGGGCAGTCATTTTCCATTTGCCAGTGATGCTGCAGAATAGAGGACCGAGGGTGGTGTCGGCGTGTCGAGCGTGTTCAAGGCCGAATGAGACGTCTGAATGGAGTTGTCGAGATGGACCAGCCCAAGTGGCGCTGCTCCAAGTCAAGCCAAAAACGACAGCCAAAAACGACAGCCAAAAACGACAGCCAAAAACGCGGCCAAACGAACAGTCGCAATCTGCACATCTCCAGCCAAGCTTCTCTGACTCGGCTGCCAGATGGGACGGCACGGCAGACGTGTAGCAACTGTGAGGCTCAACATGGCCAAGACGTGCCGTTCAACCACCCGACACTATATATATCTGATAAAGGTAAATTTAAACTACTGAAATAGGTACGATTTCTCTACTCCGTACATCGCTTCCATCCCAGGGCCCACCCTGATAGCATCTCGTGGCGCTCCTATATTTATAAAATATTTACACTAGCGCCGCAAAGCGACGAATCGATAGCAAAGATAGCTTTCGCTGCGAGTTGGAGTAAGGCATTCCTGGACTTGTACATTCGTAAAATACACACATAAAGTGAGCGCCTGGACGAGCTGCTATACGCTTAGCTCCGAGCCGTCCAAGGACAAGAGGAAAGGAAGAGGAAAGAAAAAAGAGAAAATCAAAAGAATAGAAAGAACAACAAGTGCAGCCACCGGAACCGTGCGTTCGCTCCGTGCTCCGTGCTCCGTGCTCCATCTGTAGTTCTATATTACAGGGCATATTACAGCAGCAGCCTATCGCTGCTATCCAGCACAGCACTGATCCTCCTGATGCTATCCTATTGATCCGGACGCTATCAGATCAAGCGGTAGCAGCGGCTGCATCCTTGCCTGTTCAGCTCCCCACCCGGCTTGTGTAAATATATACAAATCGAGTCGGTACCGCTATACTGTTATACGGTATATACGCTATCGATTGCACCCCTCGCTTGCGAAACGGCAGCCACCCCTCCATTGCACCTCGCTCTTTCCTCGGGCACGACCTTTCTGCTCCTTTTGGACCTCTTGTTTTGGACCTCTTGTTTTGGACCTCTTTCTTCTCTTCCTTCTCTTCCTCCAACACCACCCACCCATCACCACGAGCTGCACCACCCGCTGCACCACCTGCTGCACACCGCCATGGCCTACATTGATCTCGACGGCGAGGTCTCGGCTCCGGCCGCAGAGTCTTCGCCAGCGGTCCCGGCGGCCACGGCTGCTGCTGTGGCGGCAGCCTTTGAAAAGCCGACGCGTGCGTGGCAGGACATTGTGGCCGACAAGCGCGCCGAGCAGCTGGCACGCATCCCTGCGGCGTGGCGGCTCGCGCCCGACATGATCCCGCCGGCGGGCACGCAGGACCTGCGCCCCGTGGCGGCGTCGTGCGGGCTGCTGAGCGCGCGCGAGCTGCAGATCACGGGCGACTACGACGCGTCGGCGCTGGCGACGGAGATTGCACAGGGCACCTTCTCCGCCACCGAGACGGTGACGGCCTTTTGCAAGCGCGCGGCGGTCGCACAGCAGCTGCTGTCGTGCCTGACGGAGATTTGTTTCGCCGAGGCGCTGGCCAAGGCCGCCAAGCTGGACGAGCACTACCGGGCGACTGGCCAGACGGTCGGCCCGCTGCACGGGCTCGCACTGACGTTCAAGGAGTGCTTCCACATCAAAGGCCTCGGCTACAGCAACGGCTACGTGGCGCGCGTGGGCCCGACGTCGACGGAGACGACGCCCATCATTGAGCTGGTCGAGGCCGCCGGCGCCGTCGTCATTGCCAAGACCAACGTGCCGCAGACGATGCTGGTGGCCGAGTGCGACAACAATGTGTTTGGACACACGCGCAACCCGATTGTCAGCCACCTGTCGAGCGGCGGCAGCAGCGGCGGCGAGGGCGCGCTCTCGGCCTTTCTGGGCAACGCGCTCGGCGTCGGCACCGATGTCGGCGGCTCGATCCGGCTGCCGGCAGCGTTCAACGCGGTCTACGGGTACAAGCCATCGGTCGGGGTGCTGCCGTTTATCGGGTACGCCGCGTCGGGCTGGACGGGCGTCAACACGGGCATCCCGGCCGTGCTCGGGCCGCTCGCACGCTCGGTGCGTGACATTCGGCTGTTTGTCGACACGGTGCGCGCCCAACGGCCCTGGACGTTTGACCCGGCCGTCATCCCGGGCATCATGGAGCACCCGGTCACTACTACCGCCAAACCGGTGATTGGCGTGCTGTACGAGAGCGGGATCCGGCCACACCCGCCGGTTCGTCGTGCTCTGCGCGAGGCGGTGGCCAAGTTGCAGGCGGCGGGCTACGAGGTGCGCGACTTTACGCCCGTGTGCCCCGACTTCAAGGAGGTACGTGATGTGGCGGCGGCGATGCTGACGAGCGACGGGCTGTCGTACCAGCGCGGGGCACTGGCGGCGTCGGGCGAGCCGGCGGTGCCGAGCGTTGTCGGGTTCGGGTACTGGGCGCACGGGCGGCTCGAGCACGAGCAGGTATGGGCGCTGGGCACGCGCAAGGGCGCGCTGCAAAAGGCCATGCTCGACGCGTGGACGGCCCTGGGCATCGACGTGCTGCTGGCGCCGAGCGCGCCACACACGCCCATTGCGAGCGACAAGACGACGTCGGAGCTGTACACGGTCGCCTGGAACGTCATGGACTACCCCGCCGTCATTGTGCCCTTTGGCCACGCGGACCAGGCACGTGACGTGCCCGATGCAGCGCCCTACACGCCACTCAACGAGCTCGACGCCAAGATCCACGCGTGGTACGACGCGCCCCTCATGCACGGCGCGCCGACGTCGCTGCAGTTTGTCGGGCCCCGCCTCGGCGACGCCGCCCTCCTGCAGACCGTCGAGCAGCTCGATGCCGTCCTGCGTGCGTAGCTGTCATAGTTGAACTGCAATCTACACCACGTGCAGTCTGTGGCGACCCATATGTAACTTATCTATGCTATCTTAGCGCCTGTCACCTTTCTGCTACTTGACACGCCTTCTGCCACTTGACAGCACAGACCGTTATCAGATCCCTCTTGTCGTGGCACGTACTCCGCGCCCCTCTTTGCTCGAGCCAGCTCGAGCCACGACGACACCCAACATGACAGACGCGACAAAATACAGCGTGTGCCTCGTCGGCTCTGGCGGCGTGGGCACGATTGCGTCGCTGGTGCTGCAAAAGTCGGGCCGCGCCGACGTGACGGCGGTTCTGCGCAGCAAGTACGATCACGTGGCGGCGCACGGCTGGGACATTGAGTCGGTGGACCACGGCACGCTGACGGGATGGCGACCGCACCGCGTGGTCCCGTCGGTGTCGGCGGCGGCGGACCGGCGCTACGACTTTGTGGTGGTGTGCACCAAGGCGCTGCCGGAACGCAGCCCGGTCGTACCAATGATTGAGGCGGTCGTGACGCCGGGGCATACGGTCGTCGTGCTGATCCAGAACGGCATCGGCATCGAGACCCCCCTCGTCGCTGCGTGGCCGGACAATACGGTGCTCAGCAGTGTCAGCCACATTGGCAGCAGCGTGCGTGGCGTCAACGTCGTCTGCCAGACCGGGCGCGACACGAGCAAGATTGGCGTGCACGCGGGCCAGCGCGCACGTGCCGAGGCGTACGTCGACATGTACCGCGCGGGCGGCGCGGCGGCGATTGAACTTGTCGACGATATTGCGGCCGCGCGCTGGGAGAAGCTGCTGTGGAATGGTACGTTCAACACGGTGTGTGCGCTGACGCGCACCAATGTCGGGCAGATCCAGCGCAGCCGGGGCCGCGAGACGCTGCTGGTGCCGATGATGTGGGAGATTTGGCGCATTGCCGAGGCGGACGGGCACGCGCTGCCGGCGACGGTCGTCGAGTGGATGGCGTACCGGCTGCCCGACGACTGCCCGTACCGCCCGAGCATGCTGGTCGACGTCGAGAGCGGGCGGCCGATGGAGCTCGAGGTCATTCTGGGGGGGCCGATTGCGATTGCAAGGCGTCTCGGCGTCGCGACGCCCGTCATGGACACGGTGTACCGCCTGCTGCAGGTCGAGGCGTGGAAGATTGATGAGGTGGGTAAGTGTCAAGTAGGTTAGTCCGTCAAGTCGTCAGTATCGTCAGTCAAGTCGAGTCCAGAAAAGTTGAAGTCAAGTCCAGTCAAGTTAAGTCAAATCAAGAAAAGTCCAAGTTCAAAAGTATCAGTCAAGTCAAGTCCAGTCCAGTCAAGTCAAGTCCAAGTTCAAATCCAAAACTACAAGGGCATAAACACCGACTGGGAACCGTGTGTCAGCTGCATCCAGTCCCAGACGTCGCCGCGGTCGCGTGCGGGCCAAATGTGCTGCATGACAAACTCCTTGGTACGACGGGCAGTGGGAATGGGCCGGGCGGCGCACACCTCGTTGAGCAGCGCGGTCGCGAGGTTTCGGTCCTCGGGCTGCTCGAGCTCGCAGGCGGCGAGGAAGAGGGGCCACAGCGACAGCTTGACGTCGTCGGCACAGCCGTGAATGTGCATCATGACCTCGTACGCCATGCCGAGCGCGGTACGGTCGGCGTCGGGCGCGCTGCCGGGGCGGTGGAAGAGGCGGAAGAGGTAGAGCAGTGCGGCGGCGCGCCAGGCGGATGCGTGCAGCAAAAGCGTGCGCGATGTCTGGATCGACAGCGAGTGGTCGTGGATCGGGCGCCACATGAGCAGCTGGGCACGCAGCGTGGCGGCGCGTTCAGAGAGCACGGCGTGCTGTGCAAGGTACAGCGACGCGCCGGGTGTGTCGGGGAACAGGGCGCTGGCGTTGGCGGCGGGGTACGGCACGGGCTGGCCGAGCGGGTCGAGCAGGTCGCCGTAGACGGCGCGGCCAATGGTCGTGTTGGTAGCGGTCGTGCCGACCTGGGCCTGCTCGGCGTCGGCATCCAGGGCGGCCTGGACGTCGCCGGCGAGCTCGGCGAGGGCGTACAGCAGCGGCGCGAGCGTGGCCGTGAGCCCGAGCAGGCGGTCGGCGTGGCGCGTGGCGTACGCGTCGAGCCAGGTGGCAGGGTCGATCTTGGGGCGCTGCATGCGCGACAGGGCGTGCAGCAGGTCCTGGCGCGCGACGCCCTTGGCAAAGTAGCGCGCCGTCGTGCTCAGCTCGTGGCCGGCGCGCGTGTGGTACTCGAGGATGAGCGCGACATTGTCAATGAGCGCGGCCAGGTTGCTGCCGCGGCCGTCCGACTGCGGGTTCGTCAGCTCGGCGCCACAGAGCGCCAGCAAGAGCAGCAGCACAATCTCGGGGCTGTTGCCCTCTTCGTTGAGCATGCGCAGTCGTCCGAGCAGTTTGGTCCGGCGCTGCGACACGGTGGTAGTACCTCCATTGCGTTCGGGACTGCCGGGGCTGCTCGGACTGCCTGGACTGCCCGGACTGCCCGGGCTTCGTCGTGCACCCTCGACGCGCTCGGGCCGTGGCTCGGTCACGTAATTCTCGCCAATCGCGCACAGCGACTCGCCGACGACAATCGGGTGCACCTGCAGCAGCGACAGCACGGCGCCGTTCATCTCGTTGATGAAGAAACTGTTGCTCATGACCATCTCGGCCGGGTGCCGCAAAAAGTACATTTCGATAATCGTCTTGTCCGACGCCATAATCTCGTTGAGCGGCATGAAACTCGGGCCGCGTGTCGGCGCCGGCGTCGGCGGCATCCACAGCCGCGATACCTCGAGCACCGGCGACCGGACACGTGCCGCCGCCGACGGGGTCAGCAGCCGCCGGTCGTCGGGGCCCACCACCGGCCGGCCGTTGGGGTACGTGTGCGTCTGCAGCCGGATCAGCGCCGCCGCCCCGGGCGAGACGAACTCGCCGTCGGCCGTGTCGTCCAGGCGTGGCATCGATGGGGTCGGGATGGGGGGGGTCGAGTACATGGCCGTAGAGGGTGCTGAGTACATGGTCGTAGAGGATGCTGTCGACATGGTCGGGACGGATGCTGTCGAGTACATGGCCGGCGTAAACTCGCCCATGCCGAGAAACCCGCCCGTGTCGGCAAACGGACCGCCCGGCCACGCCATGGGCCATGGGATCATGCCGTCCAGTGTCGGCATCGGCATCGTCTGTGTCGGCATCTGTGTCGGCATGCCCAGGTCTTGTATCTGCATGTCCATCGCGGGCGTCGTTGGCGGGTACATTGACTGCATCTGCATCTGCATCTGCATTTGCATTTGCATTTGCAGATGCATCGGCAGATGCATCGGCAGGGACTGTCGTGATCCTGGTGATTCTGGTGGTGGTAGAGGCCCAAAAGGGGCCGAAGCAGAGAGGGGCACGGACACGGGTACCCCTGACGCGGCTGACGCGGCTGACGCGGCAGGTACTGCGGCGGCAGGTACTGCGGCGGCAGGTGCGAGTGGTGGTGGTACCGGTACTGCAAAAGGCAAGTACGAGGGGCCCGGCAGCGTACCTGCCCGAAGCGGCGATGGCAGAAGCATCTGCTCTGACGAGGCGCACGGCACGGGCAGTGTGGCTGCAGGCATACCGGGCGCGGGTTTGAGCGCGGGTGCGCCGCGCAGCTTGAGGGCGTTTGCGTCAAAGTACCCGCGGCACCTGCGGCTGCGGCGCGCGCAGGTGCCGCATGCGGGGTGCACCTCGTCACACTTGATCTTGGCCTGCTTGCAGTCGATGCAGCCCTTGCGCGAGCGGGTAGACATTGTGCGAGCAGAAAATAGAGAAAAAGAAAAGGATAAAATGAAAAGAAAGGTGGACGGTGACACGGCGATCAGATCCTTGGAATCGTTCTAGAACCAGGCGTCCGACGCGCAGCTCGCGGATCGGCGGTACGGGCGCATGTCGAGCCCGGGCGGGCGCATGCAGTCGCGGTAGAGTGCTCGTCAGGTCGACAAGGCCGGGTGTCGCAGGTGTGTACTCTGTACTTTGCAGTGTGTTCAGGAGACGTCAGGCGGTACAGACCGACGATAACGATGCGATACGATAAGGCGTGCCTTCCTAAAGTGGACGTGCTCTCGGGCTGGACGGTAGCAGATCTGCACGAGAATCACGGAGAGAATCGCGAGGGTTGCGGGGCCTCTTGGCCGACGTTATTTTCAGTCGTGTAGAGTTGTCGGCGGTGGCCCTGTAGCCTTGATTAAGTTGAATAAAAAAGACGGAAAAAGAATAACGAATAAAATAAAAAATACGAAATAAATTACGAAATAAAATAAATTACGAAATAAAATAAATTACGAAATAAAAAAAACATAAAAAATCACGCCCAAACAGGCAAGACCTCGACACCACCTGCCACCACCTGCCACTCGCGACACGCATCTGTGCTACGAAGCTGCGTGTTTGGCGTGTGCTTCGTGCTTGGCGTTGCGTGCTGCAATGAACGCGTGCAGGCTGGCGGGCACTGTCGCTGCGGGCGTCAGCCCCGACTCGATTGGCGCGCCCAGGTGCTCCCACATGGGCACGGTCCCGGCCCAGGCCGGTGGCACGACATCGGGCCCGTCCTTGGCCGGGTTGCGTGGCTGGATGCCCGGCGGCCCCTTGCGTGTCTTGACCGACAGCCGGTCGATGGCGACGCGCACGACGTACACGAGCCCGACGGCGAGGCTCGCCACGGGGTTCACCTCGCGCACGCGCCCGGCCACGATCCGGTCCGTCACCTCGTGCATAATGGCGCGCTTCAATGCCTTGCCGGCCGCACTGTCGCCTCGCACCGCCTCGCACGTGCCGTGCACCGTCGCACACCGGTAGTTGAACGTGTGCCCGTTGGGCGCCGTCGACAGAACCAGGCCGTCGATTTTCGTCGCCGTGATGCACACCTTGGGCCGCTGCGCCGGGCCAAACGCCGGCGGCAGGTCCGACTCTGCCGTGCCGGCCTCGCGCGCCGCCTCGCGCGCCTCGTTGGCCGCGTCCTCTGCCTTGCTCGCCGCCTGGACAATCTGCATCAAGCGCGTCGTCGGATGGCCGTGCAAATAGACGTACGCCGTCGTCGCGCCTTCCCTTTGCGTCTCCGACCCCGCCTCGCCCGTCACTGCCCCCTCCACGCCTTCCGTTTGCGTCTCACCCGCCCCACCTGCCTCGCCCGCCTCGTGCTCCTCGCGGATCAGCGCAATCATCGGCTGGCACGCCGGGAAGCCGTCGTCAATGTACGACACGTGTGCAATAAAGGCGTCGTCAAAGACGGCCTGCGCGTCGGCGAGCTCGTAGCGCCCGCGCTCGCCAAAGCGCCGCAGCAGCGCCGGGTCCATGCGCGACATGGTATGTCAATATGTAGTGCGTGGTTCAATGTAAGTGGTTGCTGCCCTGGCCAATGTCTCAATGATATGTCGGCTCGCTGCTATCGATAGCATACTGATATAAATAAAAGTAAAAATAATACATAATATGGCAAGGCATCCACCAGTAAATTGAAACGAATTGAAACGCATTCCTTATCAATAATTTAAACGCATTCCTTTAAATCAACGGCAACCCGGCTATTCGGGTGCGGGTGCTGCGTCCGCATCGGCCATGTGCGTGTCGGTGTTGGTAGTGTCGGCTTCCGTCTTGGCTTTGGCCTCGGTCTCGGCTTCCGTCTTGGCTTTGGCCTCGGCCTTGTCCTCCTCCGCCTCCTGCTCCGCCACAAACGCTGGCCGGTACGTCACCAAAAACTTGCGCGTCATCGGCCGCGCATCCTCAAACTTGCGGTAAATGTCCTCGAGCGTGTCGAGCGTCACCGCGCGCGCCGGCGGCCGCATCTTGAGCTGGTACATGAGCGCCGTCAGCGCCACCATCACCATGGACGGATCGCGGCACAGGCTCGTCAGGCGCGACAAAAGTTCCGCGCTCAGCGCCGGGATCCCCGACAGGAACCGCGTCAGCACCTTCTTGTCCTGCGCGTTCAGGTACGGCACGAACCCGTCCAGCACCCGGACCGCCCACACGTCGTACACCGTCGTCCGGCCAGACGTGTCGTCGTTGCAGTTATCCCGCAGCCGGCACGCGTACCACTCCTCGCACAGCCACGCAATCGCCGTGTCGATGCGTTTGCGAAAGTCTTCCAGCACGTACCGGAACAGTAGCTCGCGGATCCGGTCGTTGAGCGCCGGTGTCTTGGCTTTCGTCATGGCCGCGACGGCCTTGCCCTTGACGTCGTTGCCCTCCATGTTTGTGTCCTCGTCCTCTTCGTCGTCATCGTCCAGCCCGGCCGTCGCACGCGTCGCCAGCCGCGTCAGGATCGTGATCCACGCGTCCTTGTCGTACGTCGTCGCCGCCACGCGGTTCAGGCCCGGCTTCGCCGTCTTGCCAGCGCCCGCCGCCTCGTCCGACTCGTGCACCATGCCAAACACACGCACCACCGTCGCCTCGCCCACCTCCAGCGCCGCCTCCGGACGCAGTGCAGGCGCCGCCGGCAGGTGGAACGCGCCAAGCCCGAGCCCGAGCGACGACGGTCCGGCCAGGTCCATGCTATCGCCGGCCATGTCCGTCGACATCGACGTCGACGTCGGGTGCGACTGCGTCAGCGTGCCCTCCTGCTCGAGCTTGTTGAGAATCTGCTCGGCGTCCTCGGCCGGCGCAAAGTCGGCGTCGGGGTCGTACTCGTCGTCGTCGTCGCCAACGCCGCTGCCGCCACCGCTCGTCGCACCCACCGCGTCCGCATCCAGCGGCGCCGTCTTGGGGTCCAGCGCCGACGTCGCCGACGCCGCGTCGAGCGTCGCCAGCCGCTCGCGAATGCCTGCAATGGCGCGCTGCAGAAACTGGGCGTCGACACGGGCAAGCGTCGACACGCTAATCTTGGCCGCCAGCTCTGCCGGCACGACCGACGCGTTAAAGGAGCGCAGGTGCGCGCTCGTCGTAATGGCAAAAATGTCGGCCAGGCTGTGCGGTGGCGGGCCCAGCGGCGGAATGTCGGTCGTCTGCGTGCGCTGCCGCGACGGGATCTGGCGTTGCACACCCGACACAGATGACGCCGTCTTTTGGCGCTTCGCGTCGCTCGCCTGCTCTGCGCCGTGCCGCTTGCGGCTGTCGTCGAGCACCTCGGCGCGCGTCCGCATCAGGCGCTCGGCATGCTGCTGCATCCGCTGGACCAGGGCATTGTGCGGGTCGCGTTTCGCCAGGTGCATCAGCAGCATGCGCACCGTCTTCTCCATCGACTTGACGACGACACGCGTGCGGGGTGCGAGTACACCTCCTGATGCTGACGCGGTCGCCAGGCGGAACGGGTCAAACGCGAGCACCGTGTTCAGGATCCGGTTCGCCGTCGTCGGGCGTGTGCGCACCAGCACCGACAGCGTGTTGAGCGTCGCGTCCACGACGACGACGTCGCTGCTATTGTCCTGCAGCACGCTCAGCATGCGGTCCAGCAGCCCGGTCGCCTCGGCCTCGAGGTGCCGCGGGTCCAGCAGAGGGTGGCCCGCCGGCACCGACTTGAGCGACACGTCGAGCGCGTCGCGGCGGTGCTCGGCGGTGCTCGGCGCGGCCGGCGTCTGTGCGAGCACGACGCGCTGTGCAAACTTGATGCAGCAGATGCGCACCGACGACGCCGGCGCGTCCCACAGCTGCAGAATGCGTGCCTTGACGGCGCCGATGCGCTCCCACGTCGCCGTGTCGTACGAGTTGGCCATGACCCAGCGCAGCACCAGCGGGTAGATGCTGGCCGCCGCCTGCACGATGCTGCTCAGCACGTACCGGTCCTCGGCCCCATTCTCCAGCATGCCCTTGATGCTCTCGAGCACCAGCAGCGCCAGGCTCTCCTTTTCGCGCGACGGCAGTGCCGGCGCCGCAAACGCCTCGGCCAGAAAGTCTGCGGCCCAGCGCCGCAGCGCCGGCAGCGACGACGGGTTCAGCAGCGGAAGAATGCCCTGCACAAACATGGGGATGTGCGACACGTAGGCCAGCACCGACTTGCGCGCGTCGTCGAGCTGCCGGATCTGCTCCTGGATCGGGTCCTGGCCAGACGCCGACGCGCCGTTGCCGCCCGAACCAGACGAGCCGCCGCCCGAGCTCGACACTGCGCCGGCCGAAGCCATGGTTTTGACGAGTAGTGGTCAATGGTAGGCCGCTTTGGTCTGTTTTGCTTGAGAGGAACTGACGGCCGTGGCGTCAATTGGCGGTGGTCGAGAGTCGCAACAGGATCGATGCTCGATGCACGGATGGACGTCAGTCGGGCGTCGCGCAGTGGATGCTTCTTGATGGCGCGGATGGCCGGCCGTGTGTCGTGGTCGTCGTGTGAAGGTCGTCGACGCCTGTCGAGCTTAGTCGCTAAAGGCACGACACGAAAACGCCGCCACGGCCGCCTAGCGTGTCGAGTGGGGACGCTTCACAGCATGTACCTTTTCGAGAAGGCCGCCCAAAATAGGCCGGGAGCGCTAAAAGGTACATGCCCACCCAGCCCGAGACCACGTCTTAGTCAGCATCATACCTACTTTTCGCACGAGCTGTGCCGTACCTCGACGAGACAGCACCAACCTCGCCACCATGTCTGGGTATGTCGTCGACGTGACGTTTGATTGATGTGCGCTGACCGCAGGCAGAACCGAACACTCCTCCTACTACGACCGGCGTATGCGCCAGTCGCCGGCGCTCATCCGCGCGCGCCGGCCGTACATTGTCAAGAACGCCGTGCTCGGGCTGGCCATTTCGTCCGTCGCGATTGGCGTCTACGCGTACACCATTACCGTCGTCGGCCAGGACGAGTTTGACGACGTCAAGGTACCGAGCGAGCCGCAGCCGTCGGTGCAGCGCGCGCAGGGGCCGGGGCAGGTGCAGGTACTAGGGAAGAAGTAGGGTCGACTTTTCTCTTCTTTCTTCTCTTCTGTTCTTCTTTCTTCTCTTCTTACGAACCTACGGCATACACGAACAAGCTACTGTAATACCACATCTCAACTACATTGACGCATGCATCGGAATGGTGGCATTAGAGTAGAAAAGCGTCCAGAAAGCTGTCCAAGAACGTGTGCTCGCCAGAGCTCAACAGACGCACTGCCAAACCAAAACACAAAATCCGCGCAAAACACCGAACATGCTAGTCGTAAAGGATCCATTATCAGAGCGCAGTGGCAAGGAGTATCAGAGTATCAGAGTATCAAGTATCAGAGATCAAGAGATAAGACGAAATGAGGCTACCGCCCAGTGGTAATGGCCTTGGCGGGACTCGGTGTCGTGGCCGGCACGCCAGGGGCGCCCGAGGCTCGTTGGCCGGCGCCGTGTGCGTGGTGATGGTTGTGGTTGTGGTACAGGTTCTTGTTTTGTGGCGGCAAGAACCCCGACGGCCCTGACGGCCCTGTTGACCCGGTCGGTAGCCGTACTGGCGGCGACGGGCCTGATCCCGGTGCGCCCGGGGCTGGTCGGTCAGTACCTTTCCGTACTGCGTGCGCTAGCAAGGTAAAATTACCGTGGTGCGAGGGGTGGTGTGGGTTGGCCCAGGGCGTGTCGGCCAGAAACTGCTGACCGGCTGCGCCGAGGCTCTGAAACGAGGCCGTGCTCGGCACAGGCGACGGGCCGTGGCCGTTGGAAGTATGCGCGCCATTGTGGCCGGTGTAGGCGTGGGTGGCCGTCCCGTTTGTCGCGTGTGCGTGTGTCGCATGTGGTGCATGTCCCGTGTGCGTGTGTGCGGTGTGTGCCAGGTGTATTGTCGAGTGTGTCTGCGACTGCTGAGTCAGCAGGGCCGCTGCTTGTCGCGCGCGCTGGGTGGTTAGCAATCCGCCTAAGTGCAGTGCCAGGACAAGAATAAACGAAAGGGGTCTTTCAAAAACAACGAGTTCTTGCGACGCACAGCAATTGCTTCCAGGTCGTCGTCGACCTGCCCGTGTGACGCGCCGCGCAACGACGGCGCCGCCGGGAAGCCCTCGTACTTGGCCAGGCCCGACAGGATCGACACTTCCTTGTTGTACGCGACGGCGTCCTTGACAAGCTGCGACCGCGACACCGGGAAGCGCAGGCCGTAGTCGGGGATCGTGTTGGCGTGCCGCCGCCGCTGCTGCTGGATCTGGTACCACTGCCGCCCGAGCTCCTCCAGCACCATCTCGCGCGACTCGCGGATGCTCTGGAAAAACTGCCCGTGGATGTGGCTGCGACGCGCCACCGCCCACCGCTTGAGCGTCTCCATGTTGTGGTGAAGCTCCGCGTCAATGTACCGCATCTTCTCCGCGCGCCGCTCGTCGATGCACTGCATCATCGCCAGGTACTCGGGGTGTGTCGGGTTGTCGCCCTGCAGCATCTCCTCCTCGCGGTTCAACTGGTCCAGCCGCTCTTGGTACAGTCTGTTGGTCAGCATAAAGTCGTCGAGTCGAGTCGTGGACGTACTTGTCGCGGAACGAGGCAAACTCCTTCTCAATGGCGCCGAGACTGTCGAGGGCCGCCTTCTTTCTCTCCACTGTTGCATCCACTTTGTTAGCATGGTCGCCGCGTTCGTCGTCCGCGTCGTCTTCGTGGTCGTGGGCGTCGTCGACGTCGACATCAACGTTGTCGACATCGACATCGGTTTCCGTCGTTGCAGTCGCCTGCTCGTTCGGTATCGGGCGGGTGGGGGTCAGGTGGTCCATACGTTCTTCCTCGTTGCGGTGCGCCGCCTCGGCTTCTTCGTCAACATCGCCTTCCGGCTCGTCCTCGCCTGCGTCGCCTTCGTCGCCTTCGTCGGCCTCGTCGTCCGAGTCCTTGTCGCCGCGACGCGACTTGCCGCTGCGCTTCGACCGCCGACGCAGCCCGTCACTGCCGGTACCATCGTCGGCCGCGTCCGTCTTGGCAACGTCGCCCGCGTCGTCGTTGGCCGACGCGCCATTGACGCCGGCCGCCGCCTTCTTGTCGCCGCTCGGCTCCTCGCCCAGGGCGGTCGGGCCGGCGCGTTTCCGCTGCGGCTGGTCTGTCTCGGACGGGTCCGTCGTCGGTGACCGCTTGCGTTTCCGCGTGTCGGCATGGTCTGTGTCGGCTTTGTCGGCTTTGTCGGCTTTGCCGGCTTTGTCGGCTTTGTCGTCCTTCTTGGCCGCCAGGGCCGCCAGCGTCGCCAGCGTCGGCGTGCTCGGCTTGATGTCGCGCACGTCGCGCGACGCAGCGAGCGGCCGACGACGGCTCGTGCGTGTGGTTTCGCGGTCGTCGGCCCCTGCGTCGTCCTCGCCGTCCGCCTCATTGTCCTCGTCTTGGTCGTCGTCCTCGTCTTGGTCGTCGTCGCTGCCATGGTTCGAGTCGGCCCGCAATTGCTGCTTCAGCTTGCTCGGGCTGGCCTGGAATGTGCGGTCGCGCGCGCCCGCCTGGTGGGCCGCCAGTCGCTTGGTCGGGCTCGCCACAAACGAGTCCGGGCTGCTGTCGACGTCGGCCGTGTCCTTGATGTTCTTGGCCTTGGTCGGCGTGGCGTAGAGCCGCTCGGTCTCGGCCTCGGAGTCGTTCAGGTCGGGCTCGACCTCGGACAGCGCCGACTCGTCGTTGTCGCTCGCGTCGGCGCCGGCGCTTGTCCGCACCGCCCTCTGCACCGCCCTCTGCAGCCGCTGTTGCGACCGCGTCGACCGCTGGCGGCCCTCGTCCTCGCTGTGGTCTTTGTGGTCTTCGTCGTCGTGGTCGTCGTCGTCGTCGAGGTTGCTGAGCGGCGACGACTTGTGCCCCGGTCCGTCAAGCTCCATCTCGTCGGGCTCGCCGTCCTTATCTTCGACCTCGGTGAGCGGGCTCGACACGTTGCTCGGGGGGTCGTCGGGCTGTGGAGGAAGCGGCGGACTCGAGGCGACGGCGGCCGCCGCGGCGAGCAGGTCTTCGGCGGCCATTTTAGGAGTGTCGTGTCAAATCGAGCAACCGAGCCAGTGTCGATGGAAGCGCGACGATGCAGTAGAGGTAGAGATTCGGGTGAGAGAGGCTCGGTAGGGTAGCGACGAGCTTGGGCGTCGGCCCAGACGAGCTGGCAGTGAAAGCTGCTTCCGAGCCGCGAGCAGAGAGCGTCCTCAGGGGACGGATTGGATAAAGTCTGGTGTGTCTGGTGATGGGGACGCGGTTGCCAATGGGATCTCGTCGCGAGGCGGTAGGAAATAGGAAAAGAAGACGGGCGATGGCACGGCAGGGCAGCAAGGCGTGGAGAGCAGGAGGAGGGCAGAGGGACAGAGGGAAAGAGAAAATCAGAGGGAAACAAAGCGCCACTTGCGCGAGCCGTGAGCCGCTGGCGCTGTGCGGAGGTACCTGGCGCCTCTGAAAGCCGCTGTAATTCCCCTTCAGCTCTCCCTCCTTTCCCCGACCCACCCAGCTTTCGCGCAGTTGGCTGCAAAGTGCGCTAGCGAATGACCGCATGGTGATCCGGGGCGGTCGCGCGTGGCAGAATCAACAGCTGACGGCAAGGCGCGGTGTGGCTCCGTGTCGGCCGTGTACTTTGAGGGTACTTGTTTTGTGCCATTGTACGCACAGCCGTGCTCGTACCTGCGCGTCTCCGATAGCCAGCTCCAAGCGGGTCCTTATCGCAAATATAGCCAATCAACGCGGCGAGCGATAAGGCGCCAAACTCTTATCGCGTCCCCCAGTCTTTTTTTTCTTTCTGCCTTTTCCAACGGCGCATTGGCGAGTAAACAGGAGTTGACGACAGTGCACAACGCACACAACACATACATTTCTACAATGGCACCATCGTGAGTTCTGGTGCTGCCACTACATCTTGTCAGCGATGCTAACGTCTTAGAAAAACTTCGCTTCGTGTGTCCGCAAAGGCGGTGGACCCCGCCCTTGATGCTCTGTTTGCTTCCAGTGTAAGTACATAAGCCTTGATGGGAGTCTGGGTCTGGAAGGTGTGCTGACCTGTGCAGATTGGTCCTGTTGCGCCGCGCGCCAAGCCACAGTACGAGCAGCTTCTAAAGCCCAAGCAACGAGCGGCCCCGACACCGAAGCCCGTCAAGCCCCTGACCAAGGAGGAGGAGGAGGCCGAAGAGGCGTCGGACGACGAGGACGACGAGGACGACGAGGACGACGAAGATGACAGCGACGACGAGGATGAGGACGAGGAGGAGGAGGACGACAGCGAGGCGACCAAACCTGAGCCAGTTCCTGAAAAGACGGCCGGCAAGAGAAAGAGAAAGAACCGGGGCGAGGACGACGAGGATCTCGAGGGCCGCTACTTTGACAAGCTGACGCGCGAGATTGACGGTCCCGCGGAGAAGAAGGCCAAGAAGGACGAGGCGGAGGAGGAGGTTGGCAGCGACTCGGACTCGGGCCCGGACTCGGACTCGGACTCGGACGACGCCGAGGACGCCGAGATGGCTGATGCCGACGAGAAGCCGATTGTGCACGAGTCGCTGCTGAAGCCGGCGGCGGACGGCGACGCAGTCGATGGGGACGGCAAGACGATCGACACGGAGGCCGAGGTCGAAAAGGCCAACCGCACAGTGTTTCTGTCCAACGTGAGCATCAAGGCCGTGACGGAAAAGGGGTCCAAGAAGAAGCTGATTGCACACCTGGAGCAGGTCGACGGCGTCAAGCCCGAGAAGAAGAAGGAGAAGAAGGAGAAGGGCAAGAAGGAGGAGGAGAAGAAGGAGGGCAAGAAGGAGAAGGAGGACGACAAGGACAAGGAAGAAAAGTCGATTGTCGAGAGCATCCGGTTCCGGTCGACGCCGTTTGCATCGTCGGCGGTGCCCAAGCGCGCCGCGTACATTACGGGCGCGACCATGGGCGCGACGGCGCAGTCGACCAATGCGTACGTGGTGTACGCGACGGTGGCACAGGCACGTCTGGCGGTCAAGAACCTCAATGGCACCGTCGTGCTGGACCGCCACCTGCGCGCCGACAGCGTTGCCCATCCGGCGCCCGTCGACCACCGTCGCTGCGTGTTTGTCGGCAACCTGGGCTTTGTCGACGACGAGACGGTGCTGCTGGCCGGCGAGGACGGCGAGACGACGACCAAGAAACGCAACAAGATGCCCATGGACGTCGAGGAGGGTTTGTGGCGAACCTTTGGCAAGCACGCCGGCCGCGTCGAGAGCGTGCGCGTCATCCGCGACGCCGCGACGCGCGTCGGCAAGGGCTTCGCCTACGTCCAGTTCTACGACGGCACCTCGGTCGAGGCCGCGCTGCAGCTCGCCGACAAGAAGTTTCCGCCCATGCTGCCGCGTGCCCTGCGCGTCAGCCGCTGCAAGGCTCCCCACAAGACTGCACGTGCCCTCGAAAAGGTCCAGATTCGCGATGGTTCGGCCGTTGGCGGTCGTGATCGTAAAGGTGGCAAGGACGACAAGCGTGGCAAGGACGGCAAAAAGGGCCGTCGCGAGTCGACTGGCTACAAGCCCAAGGCCACGGCCGAGCAGCAGACGACAGCCGGACGCGCCGCCAAGCTGCTGGGCCAGCAGGCCGCCGATACCGTCGTCTTTGAGGGCATGCGTGCGCGCGCCGGTACCTCCAACCTCTTCAAGAAGAACAAGAACAACAAAAAGGCCGCCAAGCCCACGGGCAAGCGAGCCGACCGTGCCAAGAACTGGCGTGGCAAGCCCGCCCGGAACACCGGCTCTGACTAGTTTTCTCAAGTGTACATTTCGTTTGTTTCTGTATGGCGTTTTGTTTCATCATAATGGCTTGGATCAATCATTGCGTTTCTACGTTATTCGTACTTGTTTCTTGCTTGTGGATATTCATCGTACTTGCTTGTGGACATATGCTCACTCCGTCCTTTCTACCTTGCGCCAAACGCCACTCAGAGTCGACCGCCAAAACCAGAGACATACAACACCGGCACAAAGTCAATACATCATGGTCATCAGGCAGATAAAACGGGTTGGGAATTCGGTGCAAAAGTCATAACGACATGGTAGGGATAAGAAGTAAAAGGAAAAAGATGGGTAAATCAGGGACACGCAGGCAGGCTGACAAGGCATGGAGACAATAAACGCAAAAGAACGACGGCAAGAGAATCAGCAGAGACGGTGAGAGGAGGCCAGCGTTGGCAGCATAAGGAGGGCTTCCTACCGACAACTAGAGAACAACAGCGCAAGAACTCAGACAATATGCGTTCCGTGTCCTTCCGCCCGTCGCTCTGCCGTCGCCGTGCCGTCGCCGAGCAGGAAGCGCGCTTGCCCTCGGCCGCCCATTGTCCTCCTCGCTCACGTGCACCGCTCCCGTGCACGACGGAGCGCCCGCCCGTCGTCTTCAGTCTTCCGCTAGGGCTCGCCCGCGCGCTTAGTACTCGACGTCGCCCTCCTCGGCCTCAATGGAGTCGGCAGCGACCTCCTCGTAGTCCTTCTCCAGCGCAGCCAGGTCCTCACGGGCCTCGCTAAACTCACCCTCCTCCATACCCTCACCAACGTACCAGTGCACGAAAGCACGCTTGCTGTACATGAGGTCAAACTTGTGGTCCAGACGCGACCAGGCCTCGGCAATGGCAGTGGTGTTGGACAGCATCGACACCGAGCGGTCGACGGTGGCCAGGCCGCCCTCGCCGGGCGCGGTGGGGACAGAGACGGGCTTCTGGTAGTTGATGCCAATCTTGAAACCGGTAGGGCACCACTCGACCAGGTTGAACGACGCCTTGGCCTTGAGGGCCGCGACAGCCGCGTTGCAGTCGCGCGGGACGACATCGCCGCGGTACAGCAGCGCGACGGCCATGTACTTGCCATTGCGGGGGTCGCAAACGACCATCTGGTTGTTCGGCTCGAAGCCTGGTGGTCAGTATCTTTTGTCGTAAAAAGAGGGCAATACGTACACTGGAAGGTCAGGTCGTGGACCTTGAAGCTCTCGTGCGCGCTCTTGGAGTTTGACACGACGGGAGCGTAGCTGATGAGCGGGTAGTGGATACGCGGGTAGGGGACCAGGTTCGTCTGGAACTCGTTCAGGTCGACGTTCAGGGCACCGTCGAAACGCAGCGACGTCGTAATCGACGAGACAACCTGCGCAATCAGACGGTTCAGGTGCTGGTAGTCGGGGCGGGGAATGTCGAGGTTGCGCCGGCAAATGTCGTAGACAGCCTCGTTGTCGACGAGGAACGTGCAGTCGGCATTCTCAATCGTGCTGTGCGTCGACAGAACCGCATTGTACGGCTCGACAACGGCCGTCGAGACGCGCGGCGCCGGGTAGATGGCAAACTCGAGCTTGCACTTCTTTCCGTACTCGGTCGACAGGCGCTCGAGCAGCAGGGCACCGAACCCGGAACCGGTACCACCGCCAAACGAGTGGAAGATCATGAAGCCCTGGAGCGAGTTGCAGTTGTCTGCTCGTTAGCGCGTGCCGTTACACGGACATGTAGACATGTAGACATGTGCCAAGCAACGTACCAGCAACACGGCGGATACGGTCAATCACGTTGTCGACCATCTCCTTGCCAATGGTGTAGTGGCCACGGGCGTAGTTGTTGGCCGCATCCTCCTTGCCGCTAATCAGGAACTCGGGGTGGAAGAGCTGGCGGTAGTTGCCGGTACGGATCTCGTCGATAGGGGAGGGGTCCAAGTCGACAAAAATGGAACGGGGGACGTATTTGCCGCCGCTGGTCTCGGTGAAGAAGGTCTCGTACGAGCCGCCCTCGCCAATGTCCTTGATGTTGGGGTCGGGGCGACCGTCAGCGCCGAGGCCGTGCTCAAGCAGGTAGCTGTCGGGTCAGCGCTCACGTTCGGTCGTCGTCGGCGGCGGCGGCGGCGGCGTGTCGGACTTACAGCTCCCAGGCGCTGTTGCCAAGCTGGGTACCAGCCTGGCCCAGGTGAAGATGCAGAACCTAGAGACTGTCAATACATGGCCCGTGCCATATCGCAACAGGACGCTGCGCCGAGGGCGTATGGATGGATGAGGTGAAGTGAGGCGGTGAGTGGAGCTGTGGTATGCGACGCTTCACATGCCGATGACATGGAGAACGAGCAGCTACTGAGCCCGCAACATTGTAGCCGAGCCATTGGTGACGAGTCGGACGAGTCGGAAGAGTGGGTGGCCATTGTGCAATGTGCGAATCCAAGCTCGGCCCATTGTCACGGGCCTGTGATGGGATGAACAGCCAGGGCTCAGGGCTGAGCGAGGGGTGGCAGCACAGGCACTGGGCGTAGGGCGGAATTGGCAGTGGTAGGGGCCGGGTGAGGTGTGGTAGGGTCCGGGAGGCGTAGAGAGGATTCAGGGACGCGAGCCGGGAGCGAGGGGTCGGACGGATGAGTTGGAGCGCATCGTCAAGTCGTGATCACGTACCTCGCCCTTCATTTTTGCTGAAGATGTGTGTTTGACGGGGAAAACGGGGAAAGAAGGAAAGATGGCAATTGATGGCAGGTAGGAAGGAGAAAAGGGGGGAAGCAAGGAGACGATGGAGAGGTTTTTCTCACAGGCAGTTTTAAGGAGAAAAAAGCAATCGATCGGAGAGCGACCAGGACAGGGAGAAGCAGGTGAGAGACACGGCCGCTGGGTGAGGGAGACTTTAATTAAATCAATATAAAATGAAAAATAGGAGTTGCAACTGCAGGAAGGAGGGGACATTGGTGGATTTCTCTACGTAGATGGACGACAGCTCGAGGAAAGAGCACTGCAAACGACAGTTCAGACGGTGCAGGAGCTGCCGCAGCTCCTGCACCTCTTGCAGCTTTTGCAGCTCTTGCATCTTTAGACGAGGCACGGTTACGTCTTTCCCTCGCAAGTATCACGGCATCGTGGTGGCAGCAGAAAGCGCCAATGGATGCTGGCCGTCGCTGAGAACTGGAGACTTGGCGATATGGGAAATTGCACAACCGATTTGTGCGGTGAGGTGCTGCCACTGCGTCGATGCTGAAGAGGGGCAGGTTTGTACTGTTTTGCTGTGCTGCTTGAATATAGGGGGCGGAGGACAGTGAAAAGGGGAAGGAACAGCTGGACGTCTAGACGTACCGATACTTGTCAGTGTAAGCTAATTGCACTACAGCTCTTTGTACTCACGCGCTCCCCAACGTAGCGCTACCTCGGCACTGGTCCCCGCGCTCACCGCTCTAATTTGCTGCTATAGACTGGCCCGTGCACGCCAACCGGACAGGGGTCGCTCGCACTCATTGGGCACGTCTGGCGCAGATGATGGGGAAGCAAGCTGAGGGAGCCACACATGGAGCCAGACGGAGGAGAAACGACGAGCACAGTTGAATTCGGCGCAAAGTAGCGGCGGTAAACAACCAGCGGTCGGCAGACAGCGCCTCCGTACTCCGTAGCAGCACGCCGGCTAGCGTAAAATGAAGCTGGAAGGCGCCGTGGTGTAAAGTGGGTTCTCCAGCGATCATGATATTAGCTATGGAGACTCTGGTACGAAGCTTGGCACAGGCTGAGATTGACGTCGCGAAGATGTCCAAAAGAGAATGCAAAATCACTGCCGGCAGCCGTCGCGACGGGCCAAGATCTCGCGACGCTACGGAGTACACGCATTGCACGGGGAGGATCTCCATCGCGCGTCTCGGCCGGGTTGCGATCCCCAAGAGGACGGACCATGTGGACGATGCGCAGAATAGCACCAGTGCAAACGCAGTCCGGGCGGCAGACAATGTGAAATCGTGCCGGGAGGAGCGAGGCACCCGTGTAAATATAAATATAATTACTAGCAATACGACGTCGGGATAGCAGGTGCCGGATCATCAAAATTGTTTGAATTCAAATTTAAAATAAATTTAAATGCTTGACGCGTAAACTGCTCTGTAAAATTTAACGCGGCTGGTCATGCCGGCCCGGTCTCTGGCCTGGCAGTTCTGTGCCTCTCTTCATGCCGGGTAATTCTGCATGTCTTCTGCCCCGAACAAGGCACGCCTTTCACGCAAGACATCAACGTTGATACACTAATAAATGTAAATATAGAATCCAACGTCGTCCAGGCCCAGTTGTTAACTTCTCCCTTGCTTGAAATGCCGATGAGAGGAATTCATCGGCAGATCAGCTCCCAAATCCGGTCAAGTGATGAACAGTCGTTCGTCATATAAAACAGCTTAGTCATCACATTTTTTAGAGGTAACACAGTTGCCAGGGCACTGGCGTTGCCTTTCCAGGCCGTGCCGCCCGCCCGCCAGCGCTTTACAGTGGGCTAGCCGGTCCTCTCCCGCACTGACGCAGCCCCCTTTCTCCCTGCGTATATTGGACACTGTTAAGAAAACAAAATATAATTATCCGGCAGAAGAGAAACAGACACGGTTTGCACTGGATGGTCATTTCCCGTTTTGTAAATATAGATTGTTTTAGAATGTTTGGTTTCTATCTTGTCTGTATGCCACTGTCGCGTTGTCGTGAACTTGCATCTTACAACCCAGACAGCGCACTGTACTTGGGTGATTGCGTCCTGCATCCTCCTTGACCGGCTGCTGCATTCGGATCCTCGACCCTTTCGGCACTTGAACCCATCCTCGAGCCTTCACGCAGGCGTCCACCGTGGATATCTACGTCCAATACCCAAGAAACGACGAAATTTGCGCCGACTTTCAGTCTCTCTAAGCCCGGCCACATCGTCTCACACTCGCAACAAAAGCAGATCGTTACGTACAACGCCACGGGCGACTTCGAACCGTTGACGACGTTGAAAGAACACCACGAAACCGGCCCAACAAAGAACAAAGAGCCGCAAGTCTATACGGGCAAAAAGGCACAGTCAAACGGGCCACCTGGACCCCTTGAGAACTCCTTGAGAAGCAACAATGCGCCATCGGCTTAAGAAATCGCAGGCGCAGCAGGAGCCTGTCTCGACAAAGTCTGGCAACGAAAAAGGTGTGTTTCGGGGTGCTTCGTCTGTTGCTTCGACATCCTCCCCTGTTGTGTAACGCACCAGTTCGTTTGTTTGTTTCCAGCTGTCTCTTGCTTGTTGGTTTGCGCCGGTTAGCTTGCGAGGGTCGCTAACTACGGCCTTATGGAAGGTCTGGGCCTGTGGAAATCTTCTGAATCTTCTGGACAGCGATCAGACAGCATCGAAACAAGGCAGGCGGCGCATCCAGACGCAGCTTCCCTCGGTGTGCATCTTCGTCCCTAGGTCTGCCCAGGTCTGGTCCTTCCTCGAACGGCTCAGCTCGATATCTCTACTTTCCTCCGTTCCCGTGACCCACAGCCCATCCCCGCCAGCCGTCGTTACGTCTTGTTGATTTTGCGTTGCTCGTACCAGATTCCTCAAAATCCATTCCAGGCAGCTTTGGCATCGATACACGTCTAACCACTGCCTCCAACAGACTCGTCGCACTCCCGCAACCCGTCGGCGCCGAATGACTCGCCCAGGACGTCCTTGTCGTATGCGTCCGAAGCCATCTCCAGCCTCAAGAACACCATGGGCATCTCGCGCAACCAAGCACCAACACCGAATCCATCCACAACGACCACAACCACTGCACCGGCCGCCACCGCCCCAGAACCAGCCCGCCCGTCGTCGCGAGCGGCAACGCCCTCGAACAAGAAACCTGGGCCGCCGCCCATGACCAGCGCCAGCACAAACAGCACAAACAACAACGGCCTTTCGCGAACGCTGTCCACGATCCGAACAGTCACCAGCTCCGACGACCGACCGTCGCCTACGCACAACCCGCACAACCCGACGCGCCCATCCATTGACGACGAGCACTCGTCACTGTCGTCACTCGGGTCTCCGTCGCTCCCGCGCCACTCCAACTCTGCCTTTTCCAGCTCAGTCAACAGCACAGTCAGCACAGTCAGCACCACATCCTCCAGCTCGCAGCCCCACTCGCCCATGTACTCGTCTCGATCGACAAACTCGGCCTCGCCAAACGGGCGCGCGATTCCGAAACAGAGCGCGACCGCGTCCACCCTCACAACTGTGCCGAGTGCGTCCAATCTCGAAGTGTCGTCGACGGGCCTGCAGCACAGCAGCAGCTACTCGAAGCTGCGGTCGGCCGCCGCGCAGTTTGAGAGCAGCTCCGCCACGGCCGCCATCATGTCGGACGAGCAGAATGGCGAGGCCTGGGATTCGACCGTCGGCAAGGCCGGGCTCGGAAAGACGGGCCGCGTGATTAACCGTCTCGTGGCCGAAAACGACGCCCTCAAGCGCGACATCAAGATTGAGCGTCTCAAGGCCGACGAGGCGCGCCAGGCGGCCCGCCTGCTCGAGGACAAGATGGAGCGCACCGTGTCCGACTACGAGAGCCGGCTGCTCGAGGCCAGCGTGACCAAGACGCTGCTCGCCCGCAAGGAGCGCCAGGTCGAGAGCCTCCAGGACGCCGTCGAGCTCGAAAAGAAGCGCACCGCCGACGCACAGGACCGCGAGCGCACGTGGCGCGAGGAGCTCGGCACGCTGCGCAAAGACGCCAAGGTGCAGGTTGAGGAGGCCACCACGCACGCCGCACTGATGGAGGGCCGGTACAACGCCATCAGCAGCCACTGGCGCAGCCAGGGCGACATGGTCAACAAGACGGCCTCGGCGCTGCGCAAGGACATTGCCGAGCTCGTCGAGCAGCGCCGCGGCGACGACGACAAGATTAGCACGCTGCGCGAGCTGTGCGACCAGCAAGATAACAACATCAAGGTCCTGTACGAGCAGAAGGAAGCCATTGCGAAGCAGTTTGAGGCCTACAAGAAGGAGCAGGAGCAGCTGCTCGCCGACATCAAGACCAACGCGACGCGGCGCGAAACAGAGCAGGAAGCCACCCTGGCCGAGGCGCGCCAAGTGCTCAACAAGCTGAAATGGGCGCTGAATATCAAGTCGACCATTGAGTGGGCAGAGTGAGCCGTTGTGGCAACGACACCGCCAGTACGACACCGCCAGTACGACCACCTCGCACACCACCATCCAGCACATTTCACTGCATATAACTGATGTATGACGGGCCATTTAGGCAGGATAGACGGAGCCTGGCGTTTTGCACTTTTCTTCCAATCGTCTTTCTTCTCTTTTTCTTCTCATACTTCCTCGCTCTTTCCTTGCTTCGCTGGCAACTGCATACCATTTCTGGAGGGCGTCAACGCACACCTCATCACGACTGTATATTGTTTTATTTTTCATCGCTTGGACTGTCTCTTTGTTGGTTATGGTTATTGATACACTGTTTTGTTGGACCGGCCAGGCTTGTTTCTCTTTTTGCTTCGTTATTATATACCGGTGCCCAGTACCGTTCGTGCATGTACCGTCACTTTACCAACTACTCGCTGATCGCTTTGAACTGGCAGTTCTAAGCCGAGCCCTTATAATGGATGTTTAATGGATGTTTAATGAATGTTTAATGAACGTTTCTGTGGTTCGTCTAGTTATGCCATAATAGCTATATTAATCAGCCAGTGCTGGCGGTGGCTCTTTCCCTCACCATTAGGCCGTCACGCCTCCTGCCATACAGTTCGATTACTTCCCCCCTCCTGCCAGCCACAACCAAGCTCTTTCCTATTTGGTTTTTGGGGGGCAGCTCGGTGAGAATAAAATATAAAATGGGGTCTTCAATCCATCTATCTTTCTTCATCTCTTTCAGTCTAGCATGCAAACAACAAACGCAGCTTCGAAACTCGGATGCACCCTTCCACCGTTTGTACGTCACGATGTGCTTATGCTTCGTTTGCGCCCAACGGCCCTTGATCCTGCGGAAACTGACTGTTGTCCCGTTGCGTTTTACCTATACAGTCTTCGTTTGAGCGCTTCCTTGTCCTTCCAGTCAGCTATATCTCTGCCAACATTCTTTTGATCTTCTTCCGACCTCGAGTACCGACTGTCGATCTCTACTAAATCAAACCCCCTCTCGGCAAGCCCAAGATGGACGACAAGGTCGAGTTCTACCTCGCGAGCGTCTGGAAGTTCACCGATGCCGGCGTCGCGTGCGTTCTCGACGCGCTGCGCAATGCCAACCCCGACGGACGGTACGCCTTTGAAAAGAACGACAACTGGTTCCACATCACCGTTGCGATGGAAGACACGGCCATCGTGCAAGACGCCTTCCGCAGCACAGTCCACGGCCTGGAGAGCAGCAAAGACCCGACGGAGTGGCTCGTTGAGCCTGCACCCGAGGAGCTGGCCACGGGAAACGCCTCTGCGGGCAAGGTCAAGCTCCTGGGAGGCCCTGCGACGCGACCTGTTGCCAACAACGCAGCCTCTCTCGTCAGCCAGGGCCCGGTGGACCACATGTGCCCCATGTCCTTTGACCGCTTCGCTGTCAACAAGGTGTGGACGCGTGTGCAAAACGACACCCCCGAGACCATTACGCTCCACGACTTTCTGGGCGAGCAAGAGTGCAACGGCATTGCAGCGCAGTCGGGCGCCCACGTTGAGATTGACCCGACGGGCCGCCTTGTCTACCTCGGCGGCCCGAGCGTGAGCCACCTCAAGCGTGCCATCTTCATGCTCGAGCACCTCTTCATCAAGTTCACCTACTCGCTACCGCCCCCCAAACACTTTTTGTGGGCAGACAACGACGCCATGTGCAATGTCGACGCGCGTTTCATGTCGCACGTCAGCGAAGCCATGCTGACCTCGACCATTTTCGACCCCGGCCAGTACCGCCCGGGCGCCAACCTGAGCAACGTCTTCCGCGCCGTCTTCTCCAAGGCTGCGTGCCTCCGTGCCTGCATCTACGACCCCGTCAAGCGCTGTGACTACTCCAGCTTCGGCCCGCGCCCCAGGGATCCTGCGTTCCGCGACTCGGCGCGCAAGTGGCCCATTTGGTTCAAGGGTGCACAGTACCGGCCCAAGACGCTCAGCGCCCAGGCCATCAAGGAGGCCAAGGTTGAGGGGCCCAGTCATGGCAACGGTCGCAGCATGGTGCCCGTCGAGAAGCCAGTCGAGAGCTCAGTCGAGAGCTCAGTCGAGAGCTCAGTCGAGAGCTTTGTCGAGGAGCTTGCCGTGCCTGCCAATTCGCACGAGCTGACAATCGACCTCTTCTCGGACGATGAGCCCATGGCCGTCAAGGTTCCTGCCCCGTCGCCGCCGGCTTCGGAATGCGCTCCCGATGACCCGTCCAGTGCAATTGTTCTCGCCAAGGACTCTCCGTACGCGACGTGCGAGTTTGACCTCGACGGGAAAAAGTACGGCTACCAGTTGAAACTCCTTGAGCAGTTTTTGGGTGACCCGTTCCAGAAGAGCGAGCGCATCAGCCGCAAAGTCACGCCTACTCCGGCCCCGCCAGCTGCGAACAAAGCCGAGGCAACCGGAGAGCTCATCTCCTTTGCCGAGATCGATCCTGTTGTACCTGGCCCTTCCGTCAGCCATGCGCAACACTTGTTGGACATGAAGATGCCAGCGGTTCAGGCTCTTCCCCCGTCGGCTTCCCCGTCGGCCCAGCCATTCTCCGTCGAACCTTTTGCGGTCCAGTGTGCCCAAGGCCCGGAGACGAAGGAGGACGCCACCCGTGTGTCGTCTCCCGCGCCTTCGTCGCGCACGGGTGACCTCCCTGTGCACAAGACGCAGCAAACCCGTGCTCTGGTGCGCCGCACAGCGTTCAATGTGAACATGTGCAACTACATTACGCAGCTGATGGGCGACCTGCCGTACAGCCGCGGCCGGATCCGGGTGCAGGTCGACATTGGCCGCATCTACGTCATGGGTGCCACGGCCGAGGGTCTGGCGAGCAACCTGCCGTACGAACCTGCGTCGGGCTGGCTGCAGAGCGAGATTATAAACCGCCTGGACACGGTGTGTGTCTCGCCCGAGAGCCTCGTGTTCACCAAGGCGGTGACCATCTTTGGCAACGACATTGAGGCGGTACTCGGCATCTCGCCGGCCGAGTCCACGGCGCACGACGCCCACGAGCTCGTCCAACTCCAGCCCGACAACGACACGTTGCAGTGGAAGCTGCACGAGAAGCGCACGGTGTACGAGCTGCGCTGCCAGCGTCGCATCCGGCTCGGGAGCAGCAGTGACGACGTCGAGGACGAGAGCCCTTTTGTGATTGAGATTTCGTGCCCGGCGCAGGACGAGGAGGGTGCAGGCTCGGGCGCAGGCTCGAGCGCAGGCGGCGCCTTTACGTACACGCTGCGGCAGGTGGACGACGCGCGGCCGCCAATCTGGGTGCACTGCATCCGGCACAGCTGGGACGCGCGCGTGGTCGTGTCGTACACGCAGTCGGACATGCTGGAGCGCAAGTACGGTGCGTTTGCGCGCGAGCTGGTGCGGACGCTGGTGGTGCCGCCGGGCCCGATGACGTCGGCGTCGGCGAACAGCGCGGGCCCGCGTTTCTACACGACCTACGACTACACCGAGAAGGAGATGGACGGCAAACCGACGGTGACGTGCGTGCTGTCTGCGCGCGTGCGCAACATTGGGCGCTTTGCGAGCTCGGACGGGCGCACGTTTACCGACGTGTCGTGGAACCGACACATGCACGTCAAGCAGAAGCCAATGGGCGAGCACGGCGCGGACAGCAGCAAGGGCACGCTGCAGTTTGCGGCGGCCGAGGACAGCCCCGTGGACGGCGTGTTTGCGTCGTGGTACGAGCTGAGCGTGGTGTCGGCGGCGGCCGAGGAGGCGTTCCGGGAGAACGAGACGCTGACGCCGGGCGGGATGGCGCGGTGGGGCGGCGACGTGGAGGGTGTGGACGACATGATGGAGGCGGCGTTTGTGCCGGCGCTGGCGCTCGTCGGCAAGATGGACGCAGTCGGGTTCCTGATTGACAATGGGCAGGGCAACGGCAAGAACTGGACGCCTCCGATGAAGACACAGCAGGCAGCGACGCCGAGTTTCTGGTAATCAGCGTTAGTTGTCTACAAGAGACCGTTCAGTTGTTTGTACAAGACCGTAGATATGAAGCTTACTAAGTGCATTAGACGGACCTTCCTAGTTGGTATACCTCCTTCGGTCCGGGGTACAGCGATTCTGGCAAAGCTTAACGGTGACACTAGCTCCCCGTGGGAGGACCTTGGTCGTCCATCCAAGATGCCGCTTGATCTGCAGGGTAGCTAGGAGTACAAGGTGCTGGTGGTGAGGGAACGGCATGTTTGCTCCCATGTCTGGAGATGAGGACGAACAGGTGAGACGACGTAGTACAGGCACGGCAGGCGTGGCCGGCGCGAGAAACGCCGCAGCCGTGGAAGCGGAAAGAGCGAGGCGAGCGTTTGAGGAGATCACCTGCATGCCGGTACAAGAAGGTACGCCGAGTCCGCGCCTCGCACTTTCCAATCGAGCTGCCTCACACTTTCCACTCGAGGCGCCTGCCAGCTTCCTTATCCACGTCGTACCGCCAATCTCTTTCCGGCATTGTGTGTGCTGTCCATTCGTCTTCCACACTGCTTCTGCCGACACACGACACCTGTGATAGCCGACATCTACACATGCACATCACACTTCTTGCTACGGCCGTGCTCGGCTCGATTGCAGGGCACGCGGCCACGGGCACCCACGCGGCGGACCCCGACGCGGACGGCAAGTACTGGATCTACGGGACGGGCATTGCGGCGTCGTTTGTCCCGTACGGTGCGTCGGTGTCGAACCTGCTGGTACACGACCGGTATGGCGTGGCACGCGACGTGATGGGCGGATTCGACAACGCGACGTACTACACCATCGACCGGCAGCACCCGCACTTTGGCGGCGTGCCTGGGCGGTACGCGAACCGGATCCGGAACAGCTCGTTTACGATTGACGACGAGGACGGCGTGCCGACGACGTACCACGTGCTGCCCAACGAGAACCCGACGCCGGCGAGCCCCGACGGCGTGGACACGCTGCACGGCGGCCCTCGGGGCTGGGACTGGCGCAACTTTACAGTGGTGTCCCACACGCACTCTGCCATTGTCTTTGGCATGGTCGACGCGGACGGCAGCCAGGGCTTCCCCGGCGAGGTGGTCGCGTACATTGCGTACACGCTGGGCAACTGTAGCTGGTCGTTGGACATGCGGGCGCTGGCGACGACCAAGCCGACGCCCATTATGCTGAGCAGCCACACGTACTGGAACCTCGACGGCTATGCCAACAACGAAAGCAGCCTGGTGCTCGACCACACGCTGCACCTGCCGTACAGCAGGCAGCGCATCGGCACGGACTCGATCCTGGTCCCGACGGGCGACATTCTGGCCAACGAGCGCCGCTCCGTCAACGACTTTTGGAGCGCGCCCAAGCCGGTTGGCGCCAACTTTACGGCCCCCGCCGGCTCGGAGATGCACGGCAACTGCGGCGTCAACTGCACGGGCTACGACACGTGCTTCCTGGTGGACCGCACAGAGACGCAGCGCAGCGACTGGGCGGCGCCCGGCCAGTACGTCGCGCGGCTGCACTCGCCTTGGTCGGGCATCCAGCTGGACGTGTACACGGACCAGGCGGCGTTGCAGGTGTACTCGTGCAGCGGCATGAACGGCAGCATGGCCCTGAAACGCACACAGGGCCTACTTGACAGTGCTGACTTTCCACGCACGATTCCTCAGTACGGGTGCCTAGTGCTCGAGGTCGAGGACTGGATCGACGCCATCAACCAGCCGGCATGGGGGCGCGACAAGAAGCAGGTGTACAGGCCGGGCGACGCGTACTCTCTGCAGGCCACGTACAAGTTTAGCACGACGGCGCAGTCGTCGGTGTTTAGC
Source organism: Ophiostoma populinum (assembly GCA_029298855.1). Taxonomy (NCBI): domain Eukaryota; kingdom Fungi; phylum Ascomycota; class Sordariomycetes; order Ophiostomatales; family Ophiostomataceae; genus Ophiostoma; species Ophiostoma populinum. The sequence continues at coordinate 2,387,171 of JANSLU010000014.1, read as the reverse complement.
TGAATGATGATGGACTGACTGCGGGCGTGTGAATATATAAATGTAAATATTAAATATTTACATTTATATGGTGCCCCACTTCCATACGCGTCGCGTAAAGCTGACATCAACCGTTTCGACCAGCGAGCACCACCATGAGCGAGCTGCCATGAGCACGTCAACCGTCACCATCCACCCCAAGGCACCGGCGGGTGCGGCTGGGCCGCCGTCGGGTGCGCTGCCGCCACTCATCGAGACACCTGCAGGCCTCGCGCTGCTCGAGCTGCAGGGCACCGTCAACCTGCCGCCCGCCGACGCCGACGCCGATACCGAAGCCGACGCAAAGCCGCAAGAACCAATCACCATTGGCTGCATCGAGTTCCCCGACTACGTGCCCGGCAGCACCGACGACAAGGCCTGGATGCGCCGCGTGCAGCTCTACGTGGGCGCGCACCAGCGTCTGACGGGCGAGGTCAAGAAGCTGCCGAAGCCGGTGGCCATTGTGCGTCGGCGCACCGACGGCAGCGACGGCACCGACGGCAGCGACGATCTCGAGGTCGTCGAGGTCGTGCACTACAAACTGCTCTTTTCAAGCCGGCCCGAGCCCATGACCGAGTCAGGGCCCGCCTAGTTTTTTCTTTTCTTCTTTTTTCGGTCTTTTTTCTCTTCATTTCTACAGTCACACAACGAGTCATCCCGTTTAGCCAGATATACTGCTACACCTGCGCGGCACGCGTGCGGCCGAGGCCGTCTTTGCCGTAAAAGTCCATGGGGTACGTGCCGACGGCGCCGCCCTTGCGCTCGGCCTCGCTCAGGTTGACCCACGCGTCGTCGCGCTCGCCCAGTGCCAGCAGCGCCTCGTAGGGCGTCAGCAGCGGCCGCGGGAACGCGTAGCCCCAGTCGATGCTCAGCCGCGGACACGCCACCTGCACCCAGCACTCGACGTCCTCGCTCATGCGCGCCAGCTTGTGCGGCATAATCTCGCTCAGCAGCAGCGTCACGTACGGGATCCCGCGTGCCGTCAGCTTCGCCTCGATCGCCGTCAGCGTGTGTGGGTTGCCCTGGCGCCCGAGCGACCCGAGAATCAGACCCCACGACCGCGCCGTGCGCGCCGTGCGCACCGCGCTGCGCCGCAGGTCCTGCATCTCGGCGTGCCCGTACGTCTCGCGCGTCAGCTTGCGTGCGTACGGGTCGTAGCGGTACGCCGGCACCGTCGGGTTGTGGATCATGATGCTTTCGAGGTGGAAGCGCCCGTCGCCCAGGTACAGAATCACCAGGTTCGTGTCCTCGTCAAACGTGCCCTGCAGGTTCGGCGACGTGCACCCCAAAATCTCGCCACGCGACAGCGGCGCAATCTGCGGCACCAGCACCCCAAAACCCGCCTTCTCCAGCGTCGGCCGCACGCCGTGGATCGTCGCGTTGAACTGGATCGTGCCGACCAGCGCCAGCGTCGTCTTCTTGCCGCCCGCGCCGACGCTCAGCAGGTTGCGCTCCAGCGTCGTCAGCAGGTGCGCCGTGTCGATGCGAATGTCCACAAACACATACAGCGTCTTGATCTGCGTCACGTCCACCGGGATCAGGCAGCTGTGCGCATAGTGCACCAGCAGGTCGCACCCCAGCGCGCGCGCCGTAAAGTCGTCAATGCAGCACGCGCCGTACGTCACGTCGCCCATGATGAGCGTGTCGATGCCCTCGCAAAACTGCTGCAAAATGTCGGAAATGGTCGTCGCAAACAACAGCAGGCCCTCGGGCATCTGCAGCGCCACCCGCTTCGCCCCCAGCGTCCGGATGCGGTGGATCGTCTTGGGCACCTCAAACGAGTAGTTGCTCGGCAGCAGCGCAACGGCCTCCAGCAGCGCAGGGTCGTTGGCCAGTTCTGGCGGGACCTGGTTCAGCAGCCGCGGTGGCCGTCGTGCAGTACCGGCCCGGCCCGGTCCCGACCGCCGTGTCGATGCCACCACCGCTGCTGCGCCGTCCTCCACGCCCGCTACACCCGGTGTCGATGCAGCCGCCTCCGTCGCTGCTTTTCGCCCAATAAAACGTTTCTTGGGCTGCTTCATTCCCGCCGCCGGTCCTTTTGGTGGGGTGTCCGCATCGTGTGTGTAGTCCGTCTCGTCCTTGAGAACCTCGGTTCGTATCCTGGCCGGCACATTGGGCGTCGTCTGTGCAATTTTGGTTGGCTGTCGTGTATGTGGTGCGCCATCGACCACGGCTGGTGTGTGTCTTGTTGGCTCTGCGTCCGCCGCCGCTTGCTCCTCCTCCAGCTTTTCAAGGTCCTCGGCACGATGCTGCTCCTCAATCTCGGCCGCCAGGCCAATGTCGGTCAATGCCCTGTCGTCTTCCATTTTGTTCTTTTGCAACTGATGAATTCTGATAACTACCCAACTCTTCACGCATCGTCACTTCCGTGCTGGCGGGGTCAAACTTCTTATCTTATCGAGCTTGTTAATGCAACGCGGCAACAGGTCGAAAGGACGTCAGTCACCTGACTCGTACTCACAGAAGCCCTATCTGTTATGTAAGCGGTCTGGGGCAAACAGTGGTCCCAAAAGCGGAGACCAAAAACTCTGGCCGGCAGCCAATCACACGCGTACTTTTGCGGGCCGCCTCAAACTTTTTTTGAATTGGGCGCAGATGGCGTTGGTCTAGGGCGGGTCGCAGCCTCTCTGAGCCTGCCGCCAGCGAACGAGAGTCGAGTTAGGGTCGAAAAAAAATTCAGAGTGTCCACACCATTGGATTTTCGCACCAGTCGCCGGCTCACTCTTTTGCTCTGCTCCCTCGAAACCTGCGAAACTGACCCCCTCCAGCAATCTTCAAGCCGCCCAGCCGACAAAAATAATAAAAAAAAGACAAAGGGATACTAGGACAGAAATCATCGCCATTTCTGTTTTTCACACTTTCGACACCCAACGACCCTTTCTTCCTTCTTCCAGACAACAAACCGCCCAGCATGAAGGTATGTGATATCTTCAGAAATCAGATCCCACGGCACACGACGACGCAGAAACGACATTTCGACGCAGACGCAGACGCACGCAGACGCAGACGCAGACAGACACGCCTCACGCCTCACGACCCGACGACACCACCAGCGCCATCACGCGGCGCTCATCCGCAAACGACGAACACGGCAATGGCTCAAGCCTCACGAGGCACAATCACGAGCAGGATCTCTCGAGAATTGGCCGGTCACAACACACCAGACCACCGCAAGCCGGACTCCCGTCACGCCGCCCTTTCAAAGAGTCTCAATCTCGGTCGGCATAGCCCGCTCAGGGCCTGTCCACTCGATGGCCAGCAATGCTCTTGAAAGAGAATACGGCCCGAGACTGTCTACGACAGCTCGACAGCTCGACAGCTCGGATCCGACGACGGGACCGCGACTGCTCTCGTCACACCTTACACCTGCACGCACTCGACACTCCATTGCCTGAAATGACCTTGCTCGCCTTCCGCTGCCTGCTCTGCTGTCTACTGTGACGTTTCTGCCGTCGCAGCCGCCGGATCTGCCACTACAAAATTTTCATATTCACTACGACAGCAACTAACATCTACAGCTGAACATTTCCAACCCCGCCACTGGCGCGCAGAAGCTGATTGAGATTGAGGATGACCGCAAGCTGAGCGTACGTTGACTCCCTCGAAACGAGTGCGAATAGAACTGTGGCTCGAGCCTGGCTAGCGTCTGGCTGCATCCCGGAGCACCACGCGCAGTTCTGCACACAATCCGCGAACACATCTAACCGTCTCAGGTCTTCATGGAGCGCCGCATGGGTGCTGAGGTCCCTGCCGACATCCTCGGCGAGGAGTGGAAGGGCTACATTGTCCGCATCACCGGTGGCAACGACAAGCAGGGTTTCCCCATGAAGCAGGGTGTCCTGCAGCCCACCCGTGTCCGTCTGCTGCTCTCGGACGGCCACTCGTGCTACCGCGCCCGCCGCACTGGTGAGCGCAAGCGCAAGTCGGTCCGCGGCTGCATCGTTAGCAACGATCTGTCCGTTCTGGCTCTGGCCGTCGTCAAGCAGGGCGAGTCCGACATCCCCGGCCTGACCGACGTTGTCCACCCCAAGCGCCTGGGCCCCAAGCGCGCCACCAAGATCCGCAAGTTCTTCGGCCTGACCAAGGAGGACGATGTCCGGAAATACGTCATCCGCCGCGAGGTCCAGCCCAAGGGCGAGGGCAAGGCTGCCTACACCAAGGCGCCCAAGATCCAGCGCCTGATCACCCCCCAGCGCCTGCAGCACAAGCGCCACCTGATCTCGCTGAAGCGCCGCCAGCAGGAGAAGGTCAAGAACGAGGCTGTACGTATACTCTTTGACGCGACTCGCTGCTACATGAACTACGCTAACAACCCAGGCCGAGTACGCTCAGCTCCTTGCCAAGCGCGTTTCCGAGGCCAAGGCCACCAAGGCCGACCTGCGCAAGCGCCGCGCCTCGTCCCACAAGCAGTAAGCGTTTTTAAGCGTTTTATGCTGCTGGTCCTGTGCGGCACGACGGAAATGGGTCGGGCCGTGCCGGGCCGTGGTATGATGAGCGTCTCTTCGTTTTTTGTCTTGTGGATGGGTTTCTTCGTTTCGGGTTTTTTCAATGAAAGGACGAAAGACTGGGCTGAAAAGGGAAAGGAAAAAAGGAAAAAGGAAGAAAAAAACGGAAAAACCAAGGGGGCTCATAACGAAGGGAGGTTCAACTCCAAAAAGAATGATTTCTCCAACCTCTTGCCCCCCTTGCCCCCGTACATTGTCGGACGAAGCCTGAGAGATGTGTGTCCTGGCCTTTTTTTCTTTATAGGGCGTTTTTCTTGAAACTTTTTACCTCTTTTGTCATTTGCTGCGTTTACGGATACAAACATTTCAGTACCTTTCCCTCGTGTCTGTCTTTCGGCCTTTCATAGTACATCGGAGGAGTTCATGAGATATACGGGGGCCAACTGCTTTTGCGCAAAAGTTACGATTAAGAATAAATAATTCAGAATAAGCACTGAGCCGAAAGGCTCAACTGTACTGGACATGATAGCTCACATCATTTCATCATCTAACAACTTGCCCAAGAGCCCTTCATTCTAGAATAATCAAAACATATACCCGACCCTAAACAAACCCAATAATGCTCAAAAAACCCTTTTCTACGTCATGTAGTCGCTGTACCAGCCCTCCTCTTTCGCACCGCCACCGTCCTAGAACCCGGGCACGTATCGCCTATACGGGTACATTGCGGAACAGGTAGCTGACACTCTCGCCGTTATGCGTGCGGCGAATGGACTCGGCAATGGTGCTGCTGACGTCAATGACCTTGATCTTGGGGCAGCGCTCCTGCTTGTCCCCAAGCGGAACAGTGTTGGTGACGACGACCTGCGACAGGCAGCTGTTGTTGATGGTGTCGACGGCAGGGCCCTGTGCGTTGTTAGCATGGCTCACGCTCACGTTCAGTCCAGCCTCGGCAGACACTCACACTCAGGATGCCGTGGGTGACAATGGCAATAACAGCGCGGGCGCCGTGCTCCTTGAGCGTCGCGGCGGCCTTGGCGAGGGTGCCACCTGCATGGTTAGCATCGTTCATTCAGTTCAGAAAGTAGGGCCAACGCACAAGTATCTGCCATGTCGTCGACGAGAATGGCGACCTTGTCCTTGACGTCGCCGACGAGGACCATGCGGCCGACGACGTTGGGCCGGGGGCGCTCCTTGTGGATGAGGGCAAAGGCCATCTCGAGGCCGTCGGCAATGGACGTGGCGCGCTTGGCGCCGCCGGCGTCGGGGCTGACAATGACCGTCTCGTCCTGGCGCAGGTCGGGGTTCTCGCGGATGAAGCGCAGCACGCTGGGCTCGGCGTACAGGTTGTCGACGGGCACCGAGAAGAAGCCCTGGATCTGTGACGCGTGCAGGTCCATGGTGATCACGTGGTTGCAGCCGGCCGTCTCGAGCATGTTGGCAATCAGCTTGGCCGAGATGGGCGCGCGGCTCTTGTCCTTCTTGTCCTGGCGTGCGTAGGGGAAGTTGGGCACGACGGCCGTGATACGGCGTGCCGAGGCGGTGCGGCAGGCGTGGATCATGATGAGCAGCTCCATGAGGCCGTCGTTGATGTCGCCCGGGGCGGTCGACTGCAGGATAAAGACATCCTCGTCTCTGACGGACTCGCCAATGGTGACGCTCTGCAAGAGTTAGACGGCCAGACCAAAAGCTACCGGGCTATCAGACGTACAGTCTCCTGGTTGGAGTAGTTGACGCTGAGCGTCTTTGCGGGCTCGATACCAAGACTGGTGGAGAGCAGTTAGCAATGACGTCTTTGCGGGCCGGCCGAGGCCTTGCGGCGTCCAAGAAGCTCACCGGTCGGCAACCAGGCGGGTCAGCATCGGGTGGCTGTTGCCCGAAAGCAGCTTGATCTCGTTGGCCGTGTCGCCCATTGTGACGTATGTGTGTGGAAATCGGCGTCGTCGATGGATGGGCCGTCGAGGCGAGCCGGTGGCGATGCGAGACCTGGATGCGGCGAGCGTCGTCAGGAGAGAGTCTGGCCGTGTGGCTGAGCACTGGATGGCACTGGATGGTGGGATGGACGGATGGCGAAAACAACGGGGTATATAAGGCTGAGATCGACCTGGAGTGATGATGCGATGTCGTCGACCCGACTAGCAATATGGCAAAATTTTCGATAGGAAAAGGGCTTATCAGCTAAAGTAAAGGTACTTTATGCGAAATAGCCCCGCACTCTGACCTCAATAGGACGGCCTGCCGTTGGTCAACTTTTGTTACTATGGGGCAACGAACATATATGCAGGAACCTGGCCAGGCTTGCCTGGTGCTGTCTCACTGTTGAAAGGCACGCGCCAAATACGACTCGAAACAGAATGAGCACGTACTCCGTAAATCGATCGGCCCGATATGGACGAACAATCCGGCGACCGAGCAAAAAGTTGCACACGTGATGCAACGCACAATGTTACTGAAAGAGGATTCTGATTGGCTATGTCTTCGATTTTTATGGGTCTTTTGCTTTCGGCCTTCGGCGCCCAAAGTGGCTGTCAGCTGCTCAGTCTAGCCAGCCCACTGTTCCCGCCAGCGCTTTGTGGCCTCGTCCTTCTATATGTACCTCCTCTCGCCACCTTTTGTCGCAACGTCACTTCATTCACAACTCCTACAACACCACTCGCATAGCATCTCTGCTTCGCCCATACCATTCTGCACTCTCCCGCTGCTCAAGGCGCCAAACTTACCGGCTCAATCGCGACTCGTTTCTTCTGCGCCAACCCGTCTGCGACCCTCGACGTCATAGTCTACTATCCACTTTTCGACTCCGACTACATTTACGCCCACCATGAAGCCCGTCTCTGTCATCGTTGCGGCTCTGTCGCTGGCTGCCGGCGTCATGGCCGTCGACCAGACGAAGCAGGTCATCGTGAGCTACGAGGCCAACACACCCGACTGGGTGCTGAACGAAGCCAAGGATGCCATCCGCAAAGCAGGCGGCGTGATCACGCACGAGTACAACCTGATCAAGTAAGCTTCCACGTCGTCTCTGGCCGACGCATCGCGCTAACAGTCCAGGGGGTTCGCCGCTACCGCTGGCACGACAGTCCTCGAGACCGTCAAGACCATGGGCAGCCAGTACCAGGCCCTTGTCGAGGACGACAAAGTGGTCTCGTCTAGCTAAGCTCTTTTCAGTAGAGTGTGTAGGGTCTGTACTTGTTTAGTGATATCAATTTGATGTTTTTGCTTGGAATAATGGCGTTGGTTTGTTTTTATTTTATTTTAAAAAATCTTTTTGTAAAAATGGCACCAGACTTACCAAAAATCGTTCCGCAATTATAACAATTTCGAATCTTGAACTTATTACTTCAAAATACACTGTGAGAACAGGTTCGACTCTTGATTGCTTCGCATTGCCCGTAAGCCAGTCTCCACGTGTTACTTCCTTACTCATGCGACACTGTTGTCTCCTTCCCCTAGACCAGTCCTACGGTAGCAGCCGACCAAGTCAAATTGACCAAGTCAATTTCAAACTCAACATCAGACGAATTATCCCTGATTGCAGAGTCTCCTCGGCCACGATTGGTCTGGTGCAATTATGGCGTACCACGGGCTGTCCTTGGCCGGCTCTTTGACGTTCTCGAAGATGGGGATTTGCGTACGCTCGAGCACCCGGCATCCCCCTTCATCTCCCTTCCCTCACTGGCGACCCCTGTGCCTGCGTGGGGCGTGGTGCAGCTATCTTGCGTGAAGAGATTGTTTCGAGTTTCGACGTGAAGCGCGGCCAATGCACGGGCGATCAATGCACAGGCGCCATGGCATGGACTCTGAGGATCGAGCCAAAGCGAGCCAAATTGCATCCGACCACACTCTCGGTTCGCCAGGGATGCAAGCGTTGTATTGTCAGACAGCGGTAGCGCCTGCTGTCTGTTGGTCGTACCTTCCGGAGAGTATTGATGCCATCGATTGGCTCTTTCTTGGTTGACCGTTGGGCCTGCCGGCAGACCAAGTGCCGTCCCGCACCTGCCAGTTCTTAGCTCTTATGCAAGGGCCTGGAACGCGTTGCATATGCAAGCTCTTTCAGCTCGGCGAAGGCCAACATGCACTATCGGTTAAAAGGTCTCTAAATTTATACAAAGTAAACATCTCTTGAACAAACGACCATGCAAACAAAAGAAAAGCAAACAAAAGCAACAAGCAACAAAAAACTTTTAAATATATAGTGAATGCCTCGATCCAGGGATGGATGGACGGCGGCTTCCTTGTCAGGCCGTTTGCTAGCGCGTGTCATTTCGCACAGCGGAGCACGCGCGAGAAGCTAGGGAAGGAACACTGCGACAGGATTGCCTCGTTCTTCCTGTTTCGCATGTCCGGTGCTCCTCCTTCATCTGAGCATCGCAACTGCAACTGCGCCGTTTGCTCTTGCCGCCCATTCACACCTCGTAGCTGCATCGCCGTTTGGGGCCAGCCACTCAGTGTCCCTGTTTCTCCTCTCAACAGGCAGTCCTCCTTTTCTCCCTTTCTATACCCCATCCCCTCGACCTCTATCACGTCGAATTTGCGTGCAACCCTCCTCCGCCCAGTTGACGTGCTGCGATCAGCGTCCGTGTGTTTCGGCTCTCACCTATCGTTTGTTCACTTGACCTTGTGCATCCTGGCCCATTGTCTCGACCTTTGACCTCTTGCCTCGTTCTTTTTCCTCTTGCCCTTTTCTTTCCCCTTTCTTTTCCGGCCTGTTCCTCGCGTCCTCACATCTTTATTTCTGTGGCTGCTCTCTTTTTCCTCTTGCAGTCTCTCCCTTACTTGAACGCATCGAGCAGTCTAGCACTCGCGGGCATGTCTCGCCCCAGCACCACCGTCTCCTGAGTCCCAAGTCCTACCGAAACATTGTCCAACCGACCCAATCCATTCTTTTGCCCGACTACCACGCGACCAACGGCACTGACCTACCGGCCTCTCGTGGCCACCGACACATTTGCGACGCCTGCACCCCCGACGACCTGTACGACGGCATCGACCGGCCTCCAAACCCGCCCAGCATGCCGTTGCAGCAGACGCCCATCAGCCGCGCCGGCCAGGCTGCACTGCTTACATGGGTCAACACATTCCCACTGGACCGCCATGTCGAGAACCTCGAGGACATGGCGGACGGCGCAGTGTTTGCGCAGATGCTGCACGACCTCGACCCCGAGTACGACCCCTCGGAGCTCGAGCAGAATGCCGGTTCATCTGCCTGGCTCACCCACAAGCGCAACATCCAGTCCGTCTTCAAGGCCCTGACAAAGTACATTATCCACAAGGACAGCAGCGGCACGATTGACTTTCTGCCACGCACCGTCGATGTGCGCGCCATCTCCGACAGCCTCAATGCCGAGGGCATCGCCCAGCTCGTCGCCATCTTCACAACGGCGGCGATGCTGGGCGAGCACAATACAAAGTACATCCCCGTCATGCGCACAAACCTGTCAACCAGCGAGCAGGCCGAGATCATGACGATTCTGCAGCGCAAGGATGAGCAGCGCCAGGAGCTGCTTGCGGGCGAGGACGGCCACGCGGACGCTGGCTACGACGACGATGCCGGCGACACCGACTCCCGTGCGCTCGGCGAGGCAAGCAAGAGACTCGACCCCGGCCTTGTTGCCGAGGCGCAGCTTGCGACGCTCGCGTCCGACTACGACCGGCTGAGCAAGCGGCTGGCCGATTCCAACACGCGGTTCGAGTACCTCCAGATATCGTACGAAGCCCTTAAGGATGACTTGGAACGCAAGGAAAAAGAGCTGGATCTCGAGCGCTCAAAGCACGGCGCCAGCGAGTCACAGATGATCCGCGACCTGTACGAGAAAATCCGCGAGCAGGACGACCTGATTGGCAACCAGGAAGCCCAGCTCGAGGACGAGCGCACCATGAAGCAGCGCCTGCAGCAAGAAAACACACAACTGGCGCGTAAGGCTGCGCTTGTCGAGACGCTGCAGGACCAGGTGCAGGAGCTGAAGCACGCCAACGAGGACCTGAGCAAGAAGGCGAACACGGTCGACCGGTACAAGCAGAAGCTGGAGGCGCAGCGCGGGCTGGAGACGGACCTGCAGAACGCCCTGTACGAGCTGAGCCAGAACAAGGAGGTCATTCGCGAGCACGAGGTGCTGCTCAAGCGTGCGAACCAGCACCAGCTCACGATTGAGCGGTTCCGCGAGATGGTGTCTGGGCTCGAGCAGCAGATTGAGGACAACCGGATCCAGAAAACGATGCTGGAGGGCGACATTTATGCGTCGCAGGTGCAGCTGGAGACGCTCAAGGAGCAGAACCAGTTCAACGAGGCGCGCATCCTGGAGCTTGAGCAGCAGGTGCTGCACGGCGGCAGCATGAGCGGCAGCGGCGTCCCCGGCTCGCCGTCGGGCAAGGGCAAGACGTTCAACCTGGAGGACGAGCTGCAGAATACAGACGACCCCGCAGCGGCGTACACCCTGGAGATTAACCGCCTTCGTAACGAGAACATGCTGCTGCGCGGCAATGCCAGCGTGGGCTCCGAAAACGACCGGCTGCGGGCGGACATGGAGATTCTCAAGGTCAAGGAGGAACAGTCGCGCACCAAGTACAACACTCTGTTTGAGAAGCACACCCTGCTGGAGGCGCAGATGAAGGCGCTGACGGAGACGGGCGGCGTCGGCGGCAGCGTGGGCAACTCGCTGCTGATTGACACGCAGCGCAAACTGCAGGAGACGGCGGCCGAGCTGGAGCGGTCGCAGGCGCAGGTGCGCGAGCTGGAAGCGCAGGCGGCCGATCACCACCGCGACATGCTGCGGCTGCGGGCGGACCTGGGCGACCTCGACCACGGGTCGGCGGACGGGCTGCTGGCCGAGTCGCTGACCAAGGAGCTGGCGTCGCTGCGCAAGGACTACCGCGACCTGCAGATTGGCAACGAGCAGCAGCAGAAGCAGCTGATTGAGGCGCTGGTGTCGCGCGAGGAGCTTAGAAAGCAAATGAGCAGCGGCGCGTCGGCGGCAGGCAGCAGTACGGGCAGTACGGGCACCGAGGATGATAAGGTCACCAAGGAAAAGTACGACAAGCTGCGCGCGGCGAGCAAGGTCCTCAAGAGCGCGTTGGAGGCCGTCGAGCAGGAGCGCGCGGAGCTCAAGAAGCAGGTCAAGGCGCTGAGCAGTGGCGGTCCGGGCAGCGGCAGCGGCAGCGGCAGTGGTGCGTCGGCCGGTGCGCTGGCCAAGACGCAGAAAGAGCTGGCCGCCAAGGACCAGATGATTCGCAACTTGCAGCGCGAGCTGGCGCTCATGACGACGGCGTGGTACGACGTGACGAGCCGGCTGCAGACGAGCTCCGTGTCGCTGCAGCGGCGCCAGGACATGCCCAAGAGCTGGCTCAACAAGCAGCGGTACCTTGTGAATGGTGAGTCGATATTTTTTATTGTCTGCGGAACAAGCTGACAGGATAGCAACCCCTCGGAGATAGGATGCCGACCTAGTTGCACCGACAAAGGAGCGCAAACCGACCCAACCGACCCAGCCACGCCAGCCGTCTGTGGTGCTGCCCACGATGCCCGACTTGCCACATGTCCCGGGCCTGGGCTCGCCGTCCAACAAGATACAGGGCACGCCCAAGACGCCGGCCGCACAGACACCGTCACCACGTGCGCCGCGTGTGCCCGACAACTCGCCCGCAGCGTCCGTTGTGCAGCAGTGGCAGAGATGGCGTTCTGGCGCGGGGTGGTAGCGCCTGTCGGCGCCGGCGCCCGAGCCGCCGAGGGGCGATGTGTCCCTCCGAGACCTTTCATGGACCGGCCTGTGCCGGTCGCTGGCGGCCGAGCTGGCGCGTGCGGCCGTGCGACAGGTCTTGGGCGTCCTCTGGGATGGTGCAGGCGCGGCGGCCCTTTTGCAGGGCGGGCTGTGGCTGTGCTCGCCGTGTGCACGGAGCCTGCAGACGTCGAGGACGGCGCCGATGCGGCTACTGTGCCTGGCCCCATTGTTACATTTATAGCATGCATTTTTCTGGCGGTGTTCTTTCTTTATCTTCCGTCTTCTGGCGGTCTACTGCACATTCTATAATCGTATACCCCTTTTCGTCCAAACGTGCATCTGCTGCATGATACAAGACTACTATGTACACTACAAAGCAAGACCACTGGAGTGAACACCAAAAGTATAAAAAGACTTTATTCAAATGAAGAGTAGAGTAGCCATGGACGCCTCTGCGTGTCTCGCGTGCCTTTTCAGCCTGCACTCCGAGCAGACAGGAGACACGCAGAGACGCATCGTGCTAGTTTGGTTTTGTACAGTATCGCAGCGCAGAAAGGCAAAGCAACGCAAAACAGAATATACCGAAAGCAGGCTAGCTCCTCCATGCCTTGCAATCATAAGCAGACGCACACCGTGCGGCCATGCGATGAAATAGAAACAGAAACAGAAACAGAATAACAGAATAACAGAATAAACAGGAAAGCAGTAGCGACGAAAATCAGGCAAAGCCAAAGTACTCGTTGCCGTTCGTAATGGCCTTGTGCAGCTGCGTGCGCATGGCCTCGTAGCTCTCGTACTCGGGCAGGTCCAGCTGGTTGAAGCACGTGTGCGAGCTGGGCAGGCGGTCCTTGTTGCCGTAGTCGCGGTGGATGTTGAAGCGGTTGATGCCGTTCATGCCCTCGAGCTCCTTGAAGCCGTTGAGCGGTACCTTGGACGTGCCCGTCACAAACTGCAGCAGCTTGGCGCGCTCCTCCTTGTCAAAGGAGCGCACCGTGCGCCAGAACCATTGGATCTGCGGGGCGCCGCTGTTGTAGTTGTGGTACTCGGTGTTGGCGCGCCAGTCGTCGACGTCAATGTCCGGCAGGCCCGAGATGAGCAGCTCCAGCTCCTGCTCCGTAAAGATCTGGATCAGGTCGGCCGGGATGATCTCGTGGAAGCCCTTGAGGAACTCGGTCATTTGCTGCTCGACCGACTTGACCAGCTTAAACTCGACAATCAGCCGGACGTACTCCTGCTTGTTCTCCTCCGTCACGGGCACGTTGCGCCCATTTTCAATCAGGTCAATCTCCTCGTCGAGGCCAAACGCCGAGTTGATGACCGAAAACGTCTCCGTTATGACGTCGGTAATGTCGTTCTCGAGCATCCACACCAGCGACTTGTAGTACTCGGGATCAAACGACTCCATGTCCTTGACCGACACCGACTTGCCCAGCAGGCGCTTGTACACCGCGCGGCTAAAGTAGCACTCGAGCAGCCGGCCCTCGTACAGCGCCTTGCCAATGACGCGCCCGACAAACTTGAAGAAGAGCAGGTGCTCCTCGTTGATGCCGCTCGACTTGCTCGGGTGGAAGGTCGTGCGGTCCGACGAGACGGGAATGAAGAGCGCGTAGTTGGGGTCAAACATTTGGCGCGACATGACCTGGAACCACTCGCGCGTCACACCGCCCGCGTCCACACCCTCCTCGCCGTGGAAGCGGATGTTGAGCTTGCCGTACTTGGTCTCGTCGGCCGTCTTAAAGTACAGCGACCGGAACGAGTCGAGGAAGACATTATCGCGCCGGACAGACAGTTGCAGCGCCGGGTACGCTGTACGTGAAGACGATGTCTTGGCGTGCACGCGCCGACTAAAGTAGTTGCGCTTGTTGTCAAACTCGAGCACCTTGGGGTTCTTGACAAGCAGCGAGAACGTGCCCGACATGAGCTTGGGGTTCGTGCGCACAAGCTCGTTGAGGATGCGCCGGTGCTCCTCGGTAAAGCGGAAGAAGAGATCGCCCGACGACTCGGGCTCGGGCTCGGGGCTCGACAGCAGCGCGACCGAACCGGAAGCCCCCGAACCGGAAGCCGCCGTCGCCTCCTTGTCCTTGTCCGCATCGCCAGTCAGCGTCAGGCTCATAGACATGGCCGGCTGGGACGCGGCCGACTCGGGGTCCTTGGGGTCCGCCAGGTTGGCCTTTTTGCACACCACCATCAGCGACTCAATCAGCGGCAGCAGAATGGTGGCCACGCTCAAGAGACTGTCGCGGTTCCGGATGGCTGCCAGGCACGAGCTCAGGCGGTTCCACATCTTGGTAAAGGTTGGGTTCATGTAGAGGTCGGCCATGTAGTCCTCTTGCTGCTCCCGGTCCCGGTTCGTCTTGCCTGCCTTCTTGAGCTGGTCGCCAAACAGGTGGTCGAGCGCCGTCAGCACGCGCAGCAGCTTGTTCTGCTCGGCCGCCCCAGGCGAAAACTTGGCCATGGACACGCGCTGGACCTCCTCGCCCGTCTCGGCCTGGTCAATGTGCGGCAGCAGGTCGCCGAGGTCGCCCAGAATCTTCTCGCTCAGCCGCTTGGCCTGGCGGACCAGCTCCTGGCCAAACTGGCGCTTGGTGGACTCGCCAATGAAGCAGAGGTTCTTGATCGTCGAGATGGTGTTCTGGAACGTCTTGGAGCTGCACTCGCGCGCGACAAAGATGTTGACAATCAGCGAAATGTTGTGCTCGGGGATAAAGGGCGCCAGAGTCGGTGGGCCGGGCTGCTCGGGTTTCTTGTCGTCCTTGCCCTTGTCGTTCTTGGTCTTGTCGGCCTCGGCGGACGAGCCAGCGGCGGACGATGAGCCAGCGGCAGCAGACGAGCCAGCAAGTGCAGACGAGCCAGCAGCCGCCGACGAGCCAGCCGCAGCCGAGCCAGCAGCAGCCGACGAGCGACCGGCAGCTCTCAATCTCGCCATCGCGGCCTGGTGCTTATCGTTGCGGACCTGGTCGCGCTGGCGGCGGTCCGCGTACTGGAGCGGCATCGTCACGCGGTGAAGAAGCTCGGCCAGGTGGTGCATGATCGTGGCGCTCTCCACCACGATGCTCTTGTCGAGCAGCAGAAGCAGCTGGTTGATGCCGAAGCGCGACGCCCGCGACTGGGTGTTCTTGGCCTTGCGGATGCCATGTGGCTTGCGCAGCGAAGCACCAACCATGTCGTGCTCCGTCAGCAGCATCAAGGGGATCTGGGAGTTGCGTGCACACAGCTCAATAAGCAGGTCCAGGCACTGGTTGACGAGCAGCAGCGGCGAGCTGTCGAGGTTGCCAGTCGGGCCGGTCGGGACGAGACTGCCAGCGCTGGTCATGGTGTTACCACCACCAGGGGTGCCAGGGCTGCCAGGAGTGCCAGGAGTGCCAGGAGTGCCAGGAGTGCCAGGAGTGCCAGGGGTGCCCGGGGTGCCCGTCACCGACGTGCTCGTCAGGCTGCGCTTAAGGCCTGGGTGCGAGCCGGGTGTCGACGTGACGGCGCCACCGGCGCCACCGGTGCCACCGGGACCGCCCGACTTGCCGTCGTGCAGCTTGGGGGGTTGTTTGGCCTTGGCCGAAAGCTGGTTGAAGCAGCGCTCGACGGCGTCCATGTCCGAGCTGCCGTCCTGCAGAATCTGGAGCAGCGTGCTCACGACCTCCAGTCGGCTCTGGCGGTTCTGACACAGGTCGATAAACAGGTTGTACAGAGTGTTGCGCGTGTTGACCTCCTGGTCGACGAAAATCAGACGCAGCATAGTCGCGATGCCCTGGCGGTCCATCATCTGGACGACGGGTCGGCGCTCGGTCTTGGCAGAGCTGTCGGCACTGGCATGGTCCGCAGCGTCCGCCGGAGGGTTGGCCGCCGGAGGGGCAATGGGTGCACGCGACGCGTTGAGCCCGGCCGTGACAAGGCCAACGCCCATGGGCGCATCCAGCACCTGCTCGCGGCGGCGCAGCGTTCTCCCCGCAAAGGCGTCTCGGTGGCCAATCAGGAGACGCGCACGAGCTTGCAGGTCCGTCGGGAGCTGGTCCATCAGTTCATCGCCCTGCTCCAGCAGGATCTGGTCGCGCAAGTCGGACGGAATGGAACGCAGCATGGCCACGGCGCTCTCGATATCTTCGCCCGCGCCCTGGTCGGCGTCTCCACCCGCAGCGGGAGCGGCCCGGCGACGCTCCTCGTCGCGCTGGCGGCGCATGTTCTCGCGCTCTTCCTGCTGGATTTCGTGGCGGAGATCGTCCGGCAAGGCATCAAGAAATGCGTTAAAGTTCTCGACATTCTGATCACCCGACGTCTCTCTCTGCTGGCGAGCCTCGGTCCGGCGTGCGCTCAAAGCCTGGGCAATCACCTCCTCGCGGAACTCCTCAGGCAGAGCCTCCAGGTACTCGGCGTCGATGCCAAGTCCGGTAATGTCAAAGTTTTGGCCTCTGATAACGGCAATAACGCGAGTCTCGGGCTCGGCAGACGCGGCAGACGCGGGCTCGGCAGACGCGGGCTCGGCAGGCTCGGGCTCGGCAGGATTGGCAGACTCGGGCTCGGCAGACGCGGGCTCGGCAGGCTCGTCACCCGACGCAGAGCCAGAGTCGACGCTGCCGTCCGCCTCGACGCCCTCCATAGGCTCAGACTCGTCGCGGTCGCCGCGCGCACCCTCGGCCGCCTCCTCGGCAGCAGCCTCAGCCGCCTCGTGGGCAGCCGCGGCCGCCTGGCTTGCCGCAGCCACGGCCATAGCCTCGGCGGCCAGCCCGGCGACCAGCTCGGCGGCAATGTCGTTGACAAAGCGCCCAGCGTCTTCCTCGGCCTTCTTCATGAACGCAGCGTCCCTTTCAAGCCGCTCCTTCTCGAGCCGCTCCTTCTCAAGCCGCTCCTTCTCACGCCGCTCCCTCTCCATGCGCGCTCTCTCTTCCCGGGCCCGTATCGCAGCCGCCCGTGCCTTCTCCCAGACAGGACGGACAATGGCGGCCATGACGCGCCGGCTCATTTCCAGGCGCACCACTTCGAGGGCGGACTTGCCGTAAATCATGCGGCTCTCTTGGCTCCAGCGATCGGGTGTAATGACAATCTTAAAGTTGACGGCCTGCGCCGGATCGACAGCAGCGTTGGTGTTGTCGCGGCGCGTCTCGGGGCGCATGTCAAGGGTCATGCGCGCATCGTTAGGCATGGGAACGACGACTTCGCGAATCTCGCCGTTGGGGCCTTGCCGAATCTGAAAGTGCAACTGCTGGCCGTTCCGCGCGATAGGGGGAAGGTTGTTCAACAGCTCCGTGATAAACGCCATCGAGTTATCGCGGCTGCCGGCCAAGAAGTGGCCCGGCAGGCGAATGTGATTGGCCGTGTTGGCATACGAAACGCCCGGCGCAGCATCGTCGCCACTGCCAGAGCCCGGATTCAACAAAGGGTTGGCAGCCTCCTCGACACCCCAGTTGTTGCGGGCTTGGCGGTCCGGGCGGAAAAAGTCGGGGAAGCCACGGCGGCCCGTGTTCACAGCGTGGCCACCAGGGCCATTGTGGTGGTGGTTGTGGTGGTGGTTATGGTGGTGGTTATGGTGGTGGTTGTGGTGTGGGTTGTGGTGTTGGACGTGGTGGTGCTCGTACCCAAAGCGATGGTAGTGACGACCCAGCATGGTTTCCCAAGTCAGGTCGTTCATGTCGCCAGGGTCGCCGGGGTAGTCTTGGTCGTAGATGAAATCGTCGTCCTCGTTCATCTCGTGGTCTTCCTCGTCTTCGTCGTCCTCGTAGTACGGGTCGTCAAAGTTGCCCTCCTCCTCTTCAAACTCGCGCATGCTGTGGACAATCTCCTCAAACGCGCTAATGTCAGCAGCACGCAGACGGTCGGCAATGTCGCCATGGTGGTGAAGAAGATTGTGGCCGTCAGCACGGAAGGCATCGAGGTGGTCGTGGCCGTCCAGGTTGTCGTGATCGTCGTGGTCGCCGTGCTCGTGGTCGTCGTGGTGGTCGTCGTGATCGTGCTCGTGCTCGTCGTCCTCGTGCTCGTGATCGCCGTGGTCGTGGTCGTGGTCGTGGTCGTGGTCATCGTGGTCGTGGCCGTGGTCGCTCTCCCACTCCGACCCGCCGTCGTCCATCATCTGGTCCTCGCCGAGCTGCTCAATCGCCTCCTCAATGTCGTTAAAGGCCTCCATCTCCTCCGAGTCCATCTCGTCGTCCTCGTCGTCTTCGTCGTCGTCGTCGTCGTCGTCGTCGTCGTCCATGACGAGCTCAACGACTTCGGATTCGCCGTGCATGCCTTCAATGGGGCCCATCTCATCGTCGTCCTCGTCGCTGAGAGGGTCCTCGCCGTCGTCGGACATCTCCTCGTCGTAGTCCTCGTCGTCGTAGACGCTCACTTCGTCGAGCTCCGAGTCAGAGTACTCGTCGTCGTCAACGTCGGCGCCTTCCAGCATACCCAGCGACGAGTTGCGGTACAAATCAGGCGTCTCTTCGCGGTCTTCGTCCATGTCGGACATGGACGAGTTGGACACGACATCCAGGTCGTCGGGGTCGGCCGGGGCCGTCGCGGAAATGACATTGGCACGGCTCAGATCAATGGCCGTCTCCGTGAGCGCCGTCAAAACGTACAGCACGGGCTTCAAGGTGTCCTTGGCGCCCGGGAAGGACAGGTCGACGTCGGCAATGGAGTGCGTAATGGCGGCCAGGTAGCCCTTTTCGAACATGAGGCGCCGGATCTGCATGTGCGCGCGCGTTTCGCTGTAGGCTGCCGGGGCACGCATTTGGTCGGCACCCGTGATAAAGGACATGAGGTCGCCCAGGTGCGCCATTTTGCCGTAGCGGATGTCGGCGACCTCGCAGTGGTTGGCCGTGTCCTTGTACGCCTTGAGGATGGTGTCGAGGACAAAGCGGCGGATAAACTGCAGGTCCGAGTCGTCCTCAAAGTCGTACATGTTGGCCGTCCGCGGCGCGTACTTTTCCGGCGTCTTCTCAACGAGCGCAGACAGCACGCGCTTGGCATGGTCCGACATGGCCGTCTTTTTCTTGCCCGCGAGCGAATCGGCAGGTGTAGACGGGCTGTTGGCGGGACCACACAGGACCTCGTGCAAGAGGTAGTTGAGGACGCTGGCGCGCGGCTTGACGGGCGTCAGAGTCTGCAGCGCCATGCCACGCTTAAAGTTGATAAACTCCATCTTGGCACGCGAGTAGCTCTTGAGAAGCTCGGCAAGACAGCTCATGAGCCAGGCACGGTAAATGTAGATGGGATGCTCGGTCGCCTTGAACACCTGGCCGTCCTTTTCCTTGCCCTTGTCCTTGCCCTCCGACGAGGACGATGAAGCCGCAGCCGCAGCGGCAACGTGACCGGCCAGATCGGCCAGTGCCGTAGCACGGGCATCAGCACCCGAGGGAGGTGTCGCCAGGACGTTGGCACTTTCGGCGTCGGGGGTGGCAGCGCCAGAAAAGGAAGCGGGAATGTCTGTTCGATACGTTCCCTTGAGCTCCTTGACCATGACAGGCGGTTCCGCGTCGTCCACCTTGTGGTAGGCCATGAGCTGCTCCAGGAGGAACGTGACGACACCGTCCGGGTTCTCGACAACAGGGCGCTTGGGAGCATCGGTAGGCGCCGTGTTGCTGTCGGCCGTGGGCGCAACGGGCGCAACAGGCTTGGTCGGGGCGTCTGTCATCTCCTTGTCGTCGGCAGACGCACTGGCAGCCGCACCGGCAGCCGCACCAGCAGTCGCACCAGAAGCCTCGGCGCCACCAACACCAGAAGCCGCAGCAGCGTCCGTCTCCGTCGACGGTCGAATGTCGTTAATGTTCAGCTCCTGGGTCGCCTGGACGGCAGGGCCAAAGGAGTCATCGGGCGACGAGCCCTTGTTCGCGCTGCTGGGCTTGCTCGGCGCGGGTGCTTTGAGACGGACGGTAAAGCCGTTGCCGACATCGTTGGACCCCTGGACCCATGTCGTGGGCTCAATCAGGTCCGAAATCGTTTCAATGAAAATGTCTGGGTCGCGCAGGGCCAGGTGGGCATTCGCATCCATGAAGCCGCGCAGTTCGACCGTGCGTGGCACGCGCGTAGACACTTCCATGTAGTTTTGGATCTCGAAACGCATGTTCTGGCGAAGAACATCTTCATCCTCAATGACGTGGCGCAGGACCATCATAATGTAGACGTGCAGCCGCGTCTCGGCAAAACCAGAAGCGCCGATGCCCGCCAGCTGCTTACCCACTGTGATGAGCCGCTGAAGGCTCTTGCGCTCGCCCATGACCTTGGCCGCGTCGCGGTGGCGCGTCATGATGGCGAGAATGCGGCAGACGGCAATCGCGAGATCTTCGTCCTTGCCAATGCGCGGCAGAATGTCGACAGAGCAATCGAGCAGCTTGCGGCGCTGCTCCTTGCTGATGAGCCACTTCTTGGGCGTGATGACGACGTCGGCCATGCTCTCCGACTCCAGCCTGGGCATGGTCCACTTGACTTCGTCGTGCTGTTCGTCCATCATTAGGATAATCTCAAAGAGTAGGTAGATGTGAGGCAGCCACGGGGGCAAATCGCCCGACGGCACGTCCACAAAACTCATCAAATCGTCCAGGTGGTTTTGCAACAGCACAATCGTCTTCCCATACAACGCCGACGACTTGGTCAAGAGCAGACACAGCAGGTAGGCGCAGGCAGCGATACCCTGGGCGTGCTTCTTCTTGGAGTCCTCGTCGGCACTAAAGGAAAGAAGAGCTTCCGTCAGGATATCGCCCACCTCCTTGATTCTTTCGCTGGTGGTACGCGACAGCTTCTCGTCGAGCAAGCTGTCGGAGATGAGGTCGGCCACGTCGGTGACAATCGTGGGGTGGATCTGGACGACGGCCAAACTGCGCTCCACAAGATCGCTGTTGATCGAGTTGATCTTTTGCAGGACAATCTCCTTGATGTCAACGTTGGTGCTCTCCGCAGTCGCAGGCTCCTTGGCCGCAGTCGCAGGCTCCTTGGCCGCAGTCGCAGGCTCCGTGGCCGCCGCAGGCTCCGTGGCCGCCGCAGGCTCCGTGGCAGTCGCAGGCTCCTTGGCCGCCGTCTGCTCAGTCGAGATCTCGCCGCTTTCCGAGCCGGCGGAACCGGCCGACGACAGGTACGGGAGGACAACTCGATCGGCGGCGGGGATCGCGTCAGGGTCCGGCGAACTGGCGTCTTGCGACGCAGCAGGGGCAGAGGGCTCGGCCGGCGCCACGTCTGCTATCTCGGTGTCGGAAGCGCTGCCCTCGTCGGCCACGGGCCGTTCCTCCGTCGGAATGGGATAACGGTTCCGTAGCGTTCCATTCTTGACATGGCGGCAGTACTCCAAGGCCATGACAACCGAGCCGTTTGTGCGGTAGGTGGCCTCCTGTGCAAGATCCTCGGGAAAGTCGTTTTCATGGATAAGTGTCTGCGCAGTTCCGTCGTGATCCTCCCAATCGAATTTGGTGTCGTCTGATAAGGGGTTGCCCGGCGGGGCCGCATAGTTCACCGAGCTGAATTGGCCATTCATTTCGTTGCAAGTGATGCGGCGCAAAATATGGACGACCTTGCTGACGAGACCGGCAGACAGCTTGCTGACAATGGGAGACTGCCAAATCTCGGTCACGACCGGGAGGATGCTGTTCCACGTCTCCAGCACAACCCGATTGCAGACAAGGCGTGCCAGGGTCTCGTCGCTGTCGCCGAATGACGAGTTTCGCGTCATCAAGTTGAGCGCACCGGCCCAGTCGCTCATGTTCTTGTGCCGGCTGACGATCGAGTAGAAGCTGAGAATCCGCGTGGCGGCGACGCCGGCCAGGTACATGCGCTTGTGGGCATCTGCACTGGTAGAAGCGCTGCCCTTGTCAATCGTTTCCATGGCACTGCGAAGCAGCTCATTCAACGTGTCAAAGCCACCCTGTTTCTTAAAGGACAGGTAGAGACACATGGAAATCGTCGGGTTGGTATCCGGACGAGTGGGAGACGGAGTCGAGTCGAGAAGGAGGGTGTTGAGAGTCTTGAGCATCTCGCACTGCAGCTTCTGCCCAGCCATCGAGTCCTCGCACGAGCGAAGCTGCGGAAGAAGCGTGGCGATGAGCGTCTTGCCGAGTTTCGCTTGTTGGCGGCGAAAGTATAGATCGCGCTCGCGCTTCGGCAGGAGAGATTTGCCCACAGCCTGGTAGGCAGTCGTAATGTCACCGACAAACGTGCTGAAAAGAGTGTACACAATCTTGAAGTTGCGGTAGGCAGTGGACGACATTTCCCCCGGCGGCTTGCCTTGGCTGGTAAGGGTGATGGTGGGCGGTCTTGACGGGTCAGGGACTACAGCGGGCTGTGCACCACGGCCACTGGTCTCGCCAGAGCCCCCCTCAGCCGCGTGAGCCCCCTGGGCAGCCCCATTGCCGTTGGCGAATGCAGAGGTGGACAGGACGTCAGCCACGGTTAGCGGCTCGTTTTCCGCCGACGAAGGGCCAACTGGGATCGATAGGAAGGCCGACGGAACACCCGAGTTGCAAGGCGTCAAGCTGGCCATGGCTGACCAGAAAGGCGACGCAGGCGCCCAGTTGTCGGGCACGATGCTGGTGAGGCCGTCGCGCTGTGCCTTGCAAAAAGCCAGAATGGTGCCAAATTGTTTGATGAATTTGGTGTAGTAGTCAAACATGACCATCGAGTGCATCTGTGACACGTTTCTCCTGCCCGGGAAAAGGTTGCGAGAAAGAGTGCAGAGGAAGCGGGCACGCGAGAAAGTCTGGAGCATAGCCGTTCCCTCGGCAAGGACCTCGGGCGTCGGTGCAGGAGCGCCGGGCTTTACAAACGGAGCAAAGATGCATTCCGAAGTAACTTGCCCGGAAGACTTGGCCGACACACTCGCTGGGCCCTTGCCCTCGTCCTTGTCCTCGGCCTCGCCATTCTCGTCGTTCTGGGGATCAATGTACTGCTGCAAATCCTCCAGCGCAGCTTCGATACGCGAGCAGAGAGCGGGAACACCAACGGCCGCGGAGTGCTCAAACAGCCGCCCAAGAAGTTGCTGCATGTGCTGGGTGAATTGGGGAGCATTGTTAAGCATGGGCAGGCCCAGGGAGTCTGTAAAGTCGAGCACAAGCTCCATGGCGCCTCTCTTGACGCACATCGTAGCCAACGTCGAGTTCTGGAGGAGCTGATTCAAGAACTGTGTCGTCGCTGAGAAGTACGGGAGAGCATCAGAGTGGATACTGGAAGTCTCAGAGGGCTTTGCAGCCACTGCGGGTGGGCCAGACGAAGGTGCGGAAGGTGCAGAAGGTGCGGCGTCGATCATCTCGGTATCATCACCGACAGAGGCGTCGGGCGTCTCAGTAGTCGACGCAGCCGCAGCAGCCGCAGTAGTCGACGCAGCCGCGTCCGAAAAAAGCTTGAGACCCCAGCCCTCCGTCACTGCCTTGGTCTTGGCCAGGTGGCACACACGCTGGGACATGTCGAGCACAGCAGTGACAATCAACGGACGGAGGTCGGGGTGGTGGCGGCCCAGCTCGTCCATCGCGGTGGCGATGCTAATGGCCAGCTGGTTGTCAATCTCCATGCAGTGAATGTGGGCGGCACTCTCAAAGATTTCAAAGTAGCTTCTCAGCACGCCGGCAGCCATGACCATTCTGCGGCCATTGTTGTTCAGACAAATCGAGTTGAGGGTTGTCGGGATGACCATAATCGCCTCGGACGTGGGAGGAATGCCACCGGCAATGGGCAGTGCACGGGGCTTGTCAAGCTCCTCCTGGGTCATTGGGACCTTGCGCGTGTCGTACTCATCGGAATCAGAGTACGAGGACACGGTGGAGTCGTCATCCTCGTCTTCATCGAGAAACGTGTTGTTGTTGTTCCCGGTAGCAACGCTAGGAGCGTCGCCGCTCGCTGCATCCGGGGCAGCCGGGGCATCCGGGGCATCTGGGGCATCCGGGGCATCCGGGGCATCTGGGGCATTCGCAACAGGGACATTGGACGCAGACGCAGCATCGCCAGCCTCCGTAGAGGCATCGTTGGCGGGTTCGTCAGAGGCGTCGGCCGGAGCTTCGGCCGCGCTGCTGGCATTGGCATTGGCCGTGGCCGTGGCTTCGCCAGCGGATTGCCCGTCACCGTCGTCCGCCGCCGGCTTGGACTTGATCGCCGGAAGTGGCGAACACGTAATCGCTTCGAGAAAGCCCTGTACGATGCCGGCCTCGGACAGTGGTGCAAAGTTGGTAGGGTCGTGGTTCATAAAGTGGCTGAGAAGAGTGGCCGCGTTCGTCCACACGACGGAACCGTACATGGTAGGGTTCTGCATAATAGTGCGGATGGCCTGCAACAGGGCCGTATTGTCGACAAGGTTGCGCAGAAGACGGTCGTTGGCAGTGCCAAACTGATACGCGCTAGCAAGCAGGTGGTACATGAACTTGAGAAGCAGCTTGAGTGTTTGCTGCGCGTGGAATGAAATGTCATAGTCGACGACATTGCACCGGAAGATTTGCGGCGTCTTCAAGCCATCTTCAACAAGCTTCTTGGCCGTGTTCACAGAGTCGACAATCAGCTGGGCAACAGCCTCCAACCCCTGGGCGCTGGCAAAGGCATTGAACGAGTTGGGAAAGTTGATAATCATGGTGTCCAGGAAAGTCACAACCGTCGCGTAGTTGTAATCGGCCTTGTGCGATCTCGCTCTCACGGCGTCGAGTGCGATATCCATGAGACCAGCCGACACCATCTCCTGAACGCGAGCACCAACAGCGACGTTGAGCGTGAGGTTGAAGATGCCCTTGACCCACTCGTCATGGAGAAAGTCTGCCTCGGTCACGTCGTCGCTCTGCTCAGGGAGATGGTCTGGCTGAGACTCGTCTTCGCGCTGCTTCAAGTCGGACACCACCTTCCGCAAATCATAAAACAGAATGCCGTGGCTGACGGAAGAGTTCACTGCAGACATGACGTCGTACATCTTCACCGAGAAGTTGGACAGCCGTTCCAGGAGATTGACAGCAGTGACCTGCAGCGACAACGGAACAGGCGTCGCCTTGCCAGTGCGGGGTCGGATCAAGTCGGCCAGCTGGTAAATCAGCTGGTAGCGTCTAGGCTCTTCGAGGTCCTGCTTCAGCACCAGAGGCACAAAGGTTTCCTCGGGGTGGATGTACGTCAGGTTGGCAATGGCCAAGAGACGGACAGACAGGGCAAGCCGGCGCGTCTCGAGGTCGCCCGTCATGGCCTTTGCGATGCGAATCCGGTTCAAAAGCTCGTACCGCGAGGCCGGAGGCATGTCCGAGGGAGAATGGGCCATCAGGTCGTAAAGGCTGCAGGCCTTCACGGCGCTAGAAGGGATCTCGTACGTGCGCTTCCCCGAAGCACCCGACGCAGACGTAGACACCGCATCGGCAGCAGGCGTGGCCGGTGTCCGAGGGTTGGCCGGTGTCACAGGCGCCGAGGCGTCGTCGGCCGTGGTAGACGTTCTTGGCGTGCTCGGCGTGCTCGGCTGGGTGCTCGGCTGGGGACCGAGGTTCGATGTGCGGCGTAGCGGCGTGGGCGTTGAGGGCATCGAGGCGTGTGCACCGCGCTCGAGCACGACCTGGGGCGCGCTGTCCGGCTCAGCCTCGGCCTGGCGTGGCTGGTGCTGGGCGTAGTAGGTGATCTTGATGCCACCCCAAGCCGACCAGTACTCGTCGACGTTCTCAGGCGCCTCGTCAATGTCGCCCGTGGCGATGGCAACAAATTCGTTGGTGTACATGGTCTTGACCGGTTTCGGCTCAGCAGGCGTGGCCGGGGCCTTGTCCTTTCCCTTGCCTGCCGGCGTGACGGGAGCAGTCGAAGCCTGTGCCGCCGTCGCGCCAGACGGAGTCGATGCAGATCCTGCCGGCGCGGCAAAGGGCGTGGACAGCGCAGCAGAGTCGGACACGGGCGTTTTCGGAAACGGCAGGGCCACCTGCAGGACTTTGTCGAGGCTGATGTTGTAGTGGTTGGTGAGAAGGCTGGTGTGGAAGGACCGCGACGTGCCCGCCATGCGCTTGTAGCTGGCAAAGTAGCGAGCGGCGAGCTCCTGGCCAACGTCCAGAGTGGCCTCCAGGATGTGCAACGACGAGCTGTTGAGCAGGCTGCCGAGGTGCGCGCTGCTGAGGTAGATGCTCCGGTTGCCGCAGTGGTGGAGCAGGAGGCGCGTAAACTTGAGGACGGCCAGAATGATGTCGGCGTCAGCCTGCTCGCTGAAGCCCAGCGACTGCAGATCCTCCACGGTCAAGGGCCCATCCTTTATAGGTTCCGACGCGAGGGCAAGCTCGGATGTGAAGTCGCGGTTCTGGGACTTTTCGTACAGCCCATATCTCTCGATGAAGCTCGCGAGAATGTCGTCGAATCGATTCAGCAAAGGGATCCAGTGATAGAGATCACCTCTGGGGAAAGGCCATTCACTTGGAAAGCGGCTGAGTTGGCCCGGGAGGAGGACCAGTTGTATTTCGGTAGTTTTGGCGACGAAATCAACCAGATAAGGCGACTTGGGGCGTGTTAGCAAGAAGCTGCGGCGGAACGGTGGGACAGTAGAACCAAAAGAACCAAAAGAACCAAAAGACAGAAGCAAACCTACCATGGACTCTTTGTGCTTCGGAAGAAGCGTCTTGGTGATCTTCATTTTGGCGGCAGGAAGATGAAGAGTCTAGAGGTGGGAGAAGGGGTATCAAAGGGTCAAAAGCGGCCGGGCGCTCGGGTGAAATGCAGGGCGCTCGGATGAAATGCAGGATAGGAGTGGAACGAAAAGCGGGAGAGGGATGCCAGGACAGCTTGATGACAAAAGCTGCGCCAGGCAAGCTTGCTCTTTTCGATTTTCGAATTTCGAATTTCGATTTCCGATTTTCGAATTTCCCCTCACGCCTGGCAATGCGGGTATCGGTCGGGTGGCTGTACGGCGTATGCACGCAAACCAAAGCTCGATGCTCTGACGCGGTGCTGCCGAGATGTCACGGGCGTCGGACGTCGAGAGGCAGGCCCAAAAAGGACGAACAGGTGCAGGATCCGTTCTATTGGGCAGACCTCCAGTCGTCTGCTAGCAGACAGTCTCGCAGTCTCGCAACCGGAGTGTCGAGGGCCGGCTGGTGGGCGTGCCGTCCGTGCTGCCGATGGTAGCTGGTGGGCTGGCGATGGTCGTTGTGGCCTGTCACGTCGCGGTCGAGTGACGTGATGAAGCCCAAAACAAAGGGAAAAACGATCGATTTCGCGGTGTCACGATGTCGGGAGCCCGACGGAATCGAGCGGGAAATGATCAGTCGGTCGCGTAGGCTGCCTTGGTGGAAGCAGCAGACACGAAGGACAAAAGGCCGTGGTGGATGCGAAAGCAGTGTCGGGAGCTGCAATCGATTCAGGGAGAGGGGACAGCGACGACGTGGATCGTGAGGAGGTTCAGCAGACGGGGAAAAAACCAGCAGGCAGCTGGGCAGCTGGGCAGAATGGAAATTTCAGGTCTGCGTTGGCACAGTGGAGCACCAAACAGACGCGGCTTGGGGTGCTAGAACGCCCCGCACGAGCCTGGAAATCGGGCAAGAGCAAGCGGCTAGCGCTGTGGTGGTGCAGCACAGTGTGATCTCACAGGGCAATACCACCCGTTGCAGCAGGCGGTGAGCGCTGATGTGCGTACTCCGTAGGGGAAGACGTGGGGCAGCGGTTTAGGCGGTAACCGCTGCCAATACAGGGCAGGGCGGCTAGAGGCAGCGAACCATTGACGTAAGGCCGAATGACTGGTCGGCGAGATCAGGCAACCGTGCAGTGCAGCCCTGGACAATCATGCATTCAATACGAACAGCCTGGCGACGTGCGATTCACTCTTTCGCGTGCTTGTGAAGTTTGCTTTCCAAGCTCAGTGAAGGGTTACAGAGCCATAGTGACTGGGCAATGACTAGCGGTAGCAGACAATATGGGTCTTGTAGGCCGTTAGGCGGCAATTAGAAGGCAATTAGAAGCAGAAATAGAAGCTTGTGGCCATTAGAAGCAATCACTACGTCGGGAGCGTGCCATGTTGCAACCCAGCAGATTTTTTCACGACTCGGGTATGTGCATGCTTTCCCCGGTCTCACATTCGACACGTTCGCTCGACTCCGAACTGCCGGGCGTCTCAGACAGCGTCTTGGTTGGTCAAAGAAAGAAGCTTCCCTCGTGGAAGCTTGGGCGGTCTCATTTTGACACTACTGAACCAGCGAGTACAGAAAATACAGAACAATGATTTGCTGCACAAAAAGGCAACTTCTATATAAATGTGTGACTCTTGTAGGCCTGAATTTAATACGAGGGATGATAAAGGCAATGACGCGTAATCAACTATACGGCCCGGCTGCGAGCTTCGCTCTCATTGTCCCCAGGACTCGTGACGCCGGGCCCGATGCTGCTGCTGCCACCCCAAATGTCGACACTCTCCTGCTCCACGGCACGCATCGACGCCGCCACGTCCTCGAGCTTCTCGACGACATCCAGCACGCCCTGGTTGACGCGCTGAAAGTAGCGGTCGTTGGCCTCGCGTCGCTTCCGCGCCAGCAAAATGTCGACCTGCGTCTCCTGCTCGAGCGGCCGGCTGCCACCATACGACACCGGGTCGCGGTCACGTGAGAGGCCGGCCGCGCTGTCGTCGCCCGCCGCGCCCTTGTTGATCCCACTGGCCGAGGCTTCGTCGTCGCGCGCCAGCCCGGCCGATAGGCTTGTGGCCGTTGTCGTGCCGGGCCGAGCGTTGCCGTTGTTGGCGGCGTTGGCAGTGTTGGCAGCATTACCGTTTCCAGTGTTGGCAGCGTTGGCGTTGGTGTTGTGCGCGCCCGAGACGATGTCTGCGTCGTCCATATTGGCGCCGGCGTCCTCGGCCTCGCTGCGCGCCCAAGCCTGGGCGAGCGCAATCTGGGCCTGCCGCAGGGCCGCCAGCTTCTGATCGTGGTCGGGCCCAAAGATGCGCGTGCCCTCGGACGCCGACAGCTCGACCTCCTCGAGCGTCACCTGCATCTCGGCCCAGAGCGCATCGTTTCTATCGGTGGCCCGTGACGAGGCTGCGTGGCGCAGCTGGGGCATGGGCAGCGGCATGTCGAACGCAGCAGCCGCTCCACCACTGCCCGTGACACTGCCCGTGACACCGCCCGTGATGGCTGTATTCGTCGTCCCGCTCGCGAGGGAGGCTCCAGGCCCGGCGTTGCCCGTCGGCGCGTCGCCCTTGAGGTTGAGCCCGCTCCCGTCATCCTGCCGGAACCGCGAGGCCGTTCGGGTCAGCGTCGGAAGCTGCGGCATGCCCGTCGACGCCGAGTCGTGGCCGCTCGATGGCGGGTTGGCGAGGCTGGCTCCGCCGGCAGACGATCCAACATGGCCATCGCCGGCTCCGGTGAGCGAAACAGTCGAGGCGGCCTGCGAAGACTCGCCAAACAGGGCCGGCGGCGGGCCGCGTTGCTTGGGTTTTCCTTTTGTCCACTGAGACATTGCTACATCTTGTGGTGGTCGGTTGTCGTGTGCCGAAGCTGTCGTCCCTTATCGTGCTATCAGGCGAGTAGCTGCGGATGACGCAGTAAAGTGGCCCAACTCTTGGGCCAATCGTACGCAGCCGTCCCGCATTTGCTGATGTAATATATTTGGTCAGTCATGTGATTTATCTGTCAGCTCCACCAGGTCTCTGTACAGTCACATGGCTTTTTTGCCAGCCTTGAGCCCCGCTTATTGACTGGCCCAGCCGTAGGGCGACAAACCCTACCTGCCTTGGCCTCGTGCCGTCGAAAGAGATGGAGAGAAAGAGCGGGGACGGCCGGCTCTCTCTGCCCTTCCCATTTTTCATCCCCGACAGAAAAAGTTTCCACCACTGAATATTGGAAGTTTTTACCTACCTTCTTCCGTCTCGACCTTTCCACTTCAACCCCCTCAATCCATCAACAAATCACCAACACCGCGATACAACAACCAAATCGGTACGTTTGCTCTGTGCATGCATGTCGCATGGCTACATGGGCATGGCTACATGGGCACGTTCGTTACCATCACCCGGAGAACATTTGCAACGAGAGATCGAGACGAATCGGGACATGGCACTGGGCACTGCGTCAGCCACACGGAAACTGCAAGGCAATTCGATGGACGGCAGCAGCAATCTGCACCCTGGAAACTGGAACTGGCAACAACACTTTTCAAACGACACAACTGCAATCGATATCGTCGACATCGAAATGTCGAAATGCATAAACAGCGGCTGGTGAAGCAGTCCAACGGCCCGGTCACATCCATTCAGACAACACCAGCCAGCCACGCCATGATCTACTGCGAGAAGCGTCCAGTTGTCAGAGTCGTTCACCGACACCGCCCGCACGCCTGCTTCACGATGCACGATGCCAGCCTGTCTGCCACTCACGACCGGCGCCGCCGCCCATTACGACCGACACTCACCAATCTTGCTCTTGTTCTCCGGCATGGCCGACACCGCCCTCTTGACAACACAGTCTAACAGTCGCAGCAAATATGGGTAAAGGCAAGCCTCGTGGTCTTAACGCAGCGCGCAAGCTCCGGAACAACCGCCGTGAGCAGCGCTGGTCCGATCTCGCGTACAAGAAGCGTGCTCTGGGTACCGCGTTCAAGTCGTCGCCCTTTGGTGGCTCGTCGCACGCCAAGGGCATTGTCCTGGAGAAGGTCGGTGTTGAGGCCAAGCAGCCCAACTCGGCCATTCGCAAGTGTGTGCGTGTCCAGCTGATCAAGAACGGCAAGAAGGTCACTGCTTTCGGTATGTTCGCTTGCTCTGTCACGCCAGCACCAGCCAATGCTAACCCCCAGTCCCCAACGACGGTTGCCTGAACTTTGTCGATGAGAACGACGAGGTCCTCCTGGCCGGTTTCGGTCGCAAGGGCAAGGCCAAGGGTGATATTCCCGGTGTCCGCTTCAAGGTCGTCAAGGTGTCGGGTGTCGGTCTGATGGCGCTCTGGAAGGAGAAGAAGGAGAAGCCAAGATCGTAAACGGATCGTGCCAGCATTTTGTTTGTTTGTGCCAAAGGGAAAATTTCTTTTGTTATATTGTGTTTGCTGCTCCATCTGAGCATGGAAGAATCCTGTGACGGAGACACGGCGGGGGAGTCATAACAACAAAAGATGCATACGAATTTATTACGGGCGTCAGGACAATTCAGGACACGGATGTGACTGGCGACTTGGGTTACGATATCAAGACAAAACTGGAAATTTCAAATCTTAAGTTACAAGTGTCACTGGCCATGCTCGACCTTGTCCTTTTGCTGCTTTTGCTGGTAGTAGCGAACGAGGTAGTCGACGCCCAGGCCGGTGCTGATGACGCCGCCGGTGATGAGGCAGCCATTGATAAACCACCACCAGCAGTCCTTGACGCTGTCGAGCTTGACGCGCTTGATCATGACGCCGAGCGTCACGGCCGCGCCGCCACAGCTGCCGACGAAAAAAGCCGGGCCGGCGCCCGACGCGACCCCGGCGGCGGCCAGCAGCCCAATCTGGACGGCGCCGAGACCGGTGAGCACGGCCTTTGTCTGCGCGCCGTGCTTGAGCGCGATGCTCTTGATACCGGCCTTGACGTCGTCCTTGACGTCCATGTGGGCGTAGATCATGTCGTACAGGATGGTCCAGGCGACGTTGGACGAGTACAGCAGCGCCGACGCCGCGAGGGCCGCCTGATCGCTCAGCAGGTCGATGCCGAGTGCAGGGAAGCCCATGATGGCCCCCCACGAGAACGTCATGCCCAGCACGGCCTGCGGGTAGTACGTCACGCGCTTGAACAGCGGGTACGTGGCCACCAAGAGCAGGCTCGGGATGCCGTAGTACAGGCACGGCGTCGGGAACTGCACGAGGATGCCGAGGCCGGCCAGCAATTGCGCGCCCGTAAACGCGAGCGCGTTGAACGGCGTGAGTGCACCGCGTGCAATCGGACGCAAGCGTGTGCGTGCGACGTGGGGGTCCAGGTTTCGGTCCCAGAGGTCGTTGATGGAGCAGCCGGCGCTGCGCATGATAAAGGAGCCGGCAAAGAAGAGCACCGACATGCCGACGACGGTCGTGGGCGCGGCCATGGCGGGCTCGACCATGGGCGCGGCCATGAGTGTCGAGAAGAGGCAGGGCCAGTAGAGGTAGTACGTGCCGGCGGGCTTGTCCATGCGCGTGAGCTCAGCGTACGGTACCCACGACTTGGGCATCTTGGAGATGAGGCCCGTGGTGGGCGGTGTGTAGGGCGGCAAGGCCAGCTCGGTCTCGGCGGACCCCGTGGAGCCAAGTGCGGCCGTCGTGTGCTGGCGAACGAGCGCCGGTGGCCCCGAGACGCGAACCGTGGATGCCTTGGCGGGTGTAGACGAGCTCGTGGTGGTGGTGCTCGTCAGGCTGGCAAAAAGGGCTCTTGCGAC
Organism: Ophiostoma populinum; assembly: GCA_029298855.1. Taxonomy (NCBI): domain Eukaryota; kingdom Fungi; phylum Ascomycota; class Sordariomycetes; order Ophiostomatales; family Ophiostomataceae; genus Ophiostoma; species Ophiostoma populinum. The sequence goes on along the minus strand of JANSLU010000014.1, from coordinate 2,354,769 downwards.
GCGGGGCGTGGCCGAGCCTGCCGAGACGGCCGAGACTGTCGAGACTGTCGAGACGGCCGAGACGACCGACGCCCGGAGAGACATGGCCGGGCGTAATGGCCGGACTAATGGCCGGACGCCTCGCAAGCACACTGACTGCATCTTGGCTGTCCCTGTGCGTTAGCAAGGTGAATGCAAGCTTCAAGCTCCAGTCGATTGAACTGCTTGTTTTCATGAGCGTGAATGCATGTCAAGTATCAGACTGAGGGCAGTGGCGGTGGCGAGTTTCCGCCATGAATTCTGAGACAAAGGAAAACATTGAAAGGTAAAAAGAGAGACACTGCAACAACGTACCTAGAGTAAATGACGGTGTGGTTGAGTGTTTGTTCTCGGCGATGATATTTTGTAGGATGAATGATTAGTCATCATAGTAGGTGAGTGGCCAATGGCACGCCGCAATTGAATGACCCACTGTCACGCGTTCTCATTGGTCGCTGTTGGTCTGAAAGTGGGGTCAACCCGTCGCGTCTTTACGTGACTGACGAGAACTTGCTCTGTCTAGATGTGTACTGCACGAGTTCTCACGTACGCAAAGTGCTCATCGACTACGCTTTAAGATCCACTGGCGACATGCATTTCCGCCGCCGCGGCCGGCCCAGACGCGACTTTTCCTAGCTCTAGCTTCTAGCTTCAACGGCGAGTCCTTCACCGGCGAGTCCTTCAACGAGCCCTGGTCATCAACCAACGCCACGATGCCGGTCGCGACACACCCGCAGGCCAAGTTCGACCCGATCCCGCCGGACCTGGACCTGCACGCGCTCGTGCAGAACACGCCCAATTTCGAGTGGGCGACGTCCATTTCGGCGTCGGAGATTTACGCGCTCGGGCAGCAGCGATTCGAAAAGCTGGTCAGCATCCACGTGGTGCATGGCGGCAAGCCGCTGGTGATTCGCAACTGGCACGACCGGCTGCCCGGCGAGCTTTTCAGCGCCGAGTGGCTGGAGACGACGTACAACCGCAAGGAGGAGGGCGTGTGGGACATTAACAACAAGACGCTGATCCCAATGACCATGGGCCACTACCTTCGGTCGATGAAGCAGCTGACGGACCAGTGGACGCCGCGCAACTTCCGCGACGAGCGGCGGCAGCGGCTGTACCTCAAGGACATTGACTGCCCGCCCGAGTGGCTCGACCGGCTGAGCAAGGTGCTGCCGCGGTCCATTTTCTACCTCAACGACGACGTCGACGGCCATGCGCGGCCAGGTGCACGGTCTGCTTTCGACGCGGGCGCGGACGCGGACGACAGCCTGTTTGTCGACGAGCAGCACGTGGCGCGCGCGGGCGACCTGATGAGCAGCCTGCCGCCGGAGATGCGGGCGCAGAACCTCATGTGCTACGTCGGCCACGAGGGCACGTACACGCCGGCGCACCGCGAGATGTGTGCGAGCCTGGGCCAGAACATTATGGTGGAGACGTCGGGCAGCGACAATGGGGAGAAGCCCGGCAGTTCCATTTGGTTCATGACGGAGACCAAGGACCGCGAGGTCGTTGGCGAGTACTTTTTGTCGATGCTGGGCCACGACGTGGAGATTGAGAAGCACTTTGCGCAGATCAATGCGTGGAAGAAGGCGGCCTTTCCCGTGTACATTGTCGAGCAGAAGCTGGGCGACCTGGTGCTGGTGCCGCCGCTGGCACCGCACCAGGTATGGAACCGAGGCACGCGCACAATCAAGGTGGCGTGGAACCGGACGGTGGTCGAGACGCTGGAGATGGCGCTGCGCGAGGCGCTGCCCAAGGCGCGGCTGGTGTGCCGCGACGAGCAGTACAAGAACAAGGCGATCATCTACTACACGCTGCAAAAGTACTACACGGAGCTCGAGTACGTGCAGGCGAGCCAGGACGACTCGTTTGGGCTCGGGCGCGACGCGGCCCCACGCAGCCTGCGCGCGTCGCAGGTGGCCGACGATTTCAAGAAGCTGCTGCGCCTCTACACGGACATCCTGGTCGACGAAATGTTTGGGCCGCGCGAGAAAAAGGTGGAAATGGTACCGTTTGACTCGTACATTACGTGCTCGTACTGCCGCGCCAACATCTTCAACCGGTTCCTGACGTGCAAGCACTGCGTGCGGACGCTGCCCGGGGGCGACGAGGACACGTACGACGTGTGCATGGAGTGCTACGCCATGGGCCGCTCGTGCATGTGCGTGTCGGGGCTGTCGTGGTGCGAGCAGTGGGTGTGGGAGGAGCTGGTGGCCAACTACGACCGGTGGCAGGCCATGGTCGTCTGCAACGACGGCTTCATTGACGCCGTGAGCTCGCCGCCGCCGCTCGAGGTGGCCCGGCTGCGCACGCAGCGCAAGCCGGTGGCGCAGATTTGCCAGGAGCAGCTGCGGCAGCGGCCGTTTCGCGACATATCCAAGCCGCTCGTCGACGAGGTGCTCGAGGACTCGGAGCCCGACGTGGACGTCGACGACGACGGCCGGCCCATCAAGAAGAAGAAGAGCCAGCGCAGCCGCAAAAAGGGCGACGTGTACCGCTGCCACGTCTGCTGCCACAAGGACCACCGGTACCGGCTGGCCTTTTGCACGACGCCGGGGTGCCACGAGGCGTACTGCTACGGCGTGCTCTACCGCGGCTTCGACATGCTGCCGCAGACGGTGATGCAGCAGCCGTACTGGCAGTGTCCGCGGTGCACCAAGATTTGCAACTGCGGCCTGTGCCGGCGCCTCGGCATCACGACGCCCTACATTCCCAAGGGCACGCTGCTCGGGCACGACACGCGCCCGATTGCCGACGACCGCAGCGTCGAGTCGCTCATCAACTTTCGCCTGCACAACCTCTTGTGGCTCAAGAACAGCGGCGACGAGGGCCGCAGCATCGAGAGCAAGCGCATGCAGCGGCTGCGGCAGCAGGCCGACGCGGCCAAGGCACAGGACAGCGGCAGCGACGGCCACTTGAGCGACGTCCTCGCCTTTGGCGGCGCCCACCCGACCGAATACGCCCAGAATGGGCAGCACGACAGCGGCCACGTCTATCCCGCCCAGGGCCCGGCCCAGAGCGCCGACACACACGACCTGTCGCTGCTGCACGGTGCCAATGGAGATTCCGACGCTGCCCCCGACGCTCATGACTCGGTGTACCCTGAACTGGGCGGCGGGCTGGGCGGGTCGCACACGATGCTCGCCGACGAGCTGGCGCAGACACCGTTTGGCCGTGCGTACTACATGGACGACGACGACGCGGCCAACAAGATCCTCTTTGACCCGTACCAGGAACCACCGCCGAACCCGCGTGTCGGCAACCTCGGTGCCATGGCGACGCTGCCCGAGTTTCTCGAGAGCTACAGCCACAAGCCGATGCGCCGGCCACGCGACGAAAAGGACCTGGACCCGGACTACGAGGGGCCCAAGCAGTGGCGCCGAAAGAGCCAGGCCGGCGCCGTGTCGGGGCACCACCCGTCACCCAACACGGCCTCTGTGCCGGCGCCGGCCGCCGCCGCCGACCCGAATATGAACCTCGACCCGGCGCTGCTCGGCCTCATGGACACGCAGCCCGCAGTCGTACCGGCGCCCGAACCCGTCACGCACACACCTACAGCGACAACCGACACGGCTGCGCCCGAGGGGGGGGCGACTGTCGGCACGGGCACCGGCCAGCCAGTGTACCCCGCCAACATTCCGAACCTGCGTCACGCCAAGCCCAAGATTTCATACCTCGAGGAAGACGTGCCGAGCGACAGCGAGATTGCACCGGACGGCAGCAAGAAGAAGGTGCGGCAGCGCCCGGAGCCGCCCGAGAGCCGGGCCCTCGAAGGTATCGTGCCCAGCGTCGAGGTGCCCGAGCCTGTGCCCGAGCTTGCGCCTGCACCTGCACCTGCGCCTGTCGAGGACGTTGCCGACGACAATGTACAAACGACGGACGTGTCGGAGCAAACGCTGACCATCAACCGCCGGTCCAGCGACGCCAAGTCCAAGCCCAAGCCTCAGCTTCAGTCCAAGCCTGTGGACCCTGTGCGCAAGCGCGGCCGGCCCAGTCTGGGCGGGCCGGCGAAGCGAACCCGCGTCGAGTATAGCCGGGCGGATGACGATGATGACGCGAGCGAGGTGCCTGCTACTCGGGGCCGACCTGGTCGACCGTCCAAGGCACCGGCCAAGGCACCGTCCAAGGCGCGCCCGCCCGTGTCGTCGCCCTCGGCGTCGCCCTCGGCTTCGCCTGGTCCGTCTACGTCGCTGTTGGAGCCAGAGGGGCCGCTGCTGTCAATGGCGGAGCGCATGGCACTCAAGGGCAAGAAGTTTAAGATGGTCAAGTCGACCAAGCCGGTGGTCAGGGCCGCGCCACAGACGCAGACGCAGACGCAGTTGCAGACGCAATCGCAAACGCAAACGCACCCCAGGGCAGCGAGCGCCAGCAGCGGCGCCAGCGGCGCCAGCACCAATGATAGCGAGAGCGACGCCGACCTGGGCGTGCGTGGCATGGGCTCGATTCGCGGCCGGGGCCGGGGCCGGGGTCGTGGAGCAGGCCCCATTCCGACGCGTGGTGGCCTGGCACGGCCGTCGTCGGGCCCGACGACGGGCCCGACGATGGTGAGCCTGGCCGACGGGGCGACATCAGAGTCCGACTCCGACTCCGACTCGGGCAGCGACATTCCGGACAGACCGCCGCCTGTTCCTGCGTCTGCTTCAGTCGACAGCGACGGAGGCGACACCGACTTTGGCAGAGCGACGCCAGCGCGGCGTGGGAGTACGCGAGGGCGCGGGACTCCGCGTGGCCGAGGCCGAGGCCGGGGCCGAGGCCGTGGTCGAGGGCGGGCACAATACTGAGCTGAGTTGCATGTCACGTCGAGTTGCTACTGCTGTACTATTACACATGATATCCTATTGCGTGCTGCTACTTCTTGTGGGTCTTGTTGACGTCAAAGTCCGACTGGTCGGCCTTGATGGCCTCCTCGCTGTCCGAGGCGAGCTTCTCGGACCACTGGCCCTGGCCCTTGCGCTGCTTGTCGACAGACTCGTCCTTGTGCTTTCCGACGTCCTCGGTGCCTGGGGGTTAGCCGGTGTCTCGCGAAACCAGGGCTAGACAAGACGTAAGTAAGACGTACTGGACTCCTTGTGGCGCAGGGTGCGCGCCGTGGAAAATGCCCGGGCCGGGGCATAGAGGCCGGCCGTGGCATAGAGGCCGGCCGTGGGTGTGGGTGCCGGCACGGGCACGGGCACGAGCACGAGGCGGAACAGGCGGGCAATGTTGGCAGTCGTCATGATGTTGGCGTGTGAGGGGTGAGGTGTCAGGATGCGTGTGTTGTGGTTGACAGGCTTGGAAGGAAGAGAAGGAGCTGTGCGGCGCAAATCGAGACAAGGCAGAGGTATGACGTAATGCGCCGTCCGTCGATGCGGCGGGCGATGGACGTCGCCTCGCCGTTCTGAGGGGCCAGCGATCGCACGGAGTCAATGGTCCTTTTGCAGCTTGATTGCCCAGCGTACCGGTTACAAATCAGGTCCTTTTGGATTGATGCTTGGCAGTCCTCCAGTCGGCTGCAATCTCGTATTAAGATTTTATGATTGCCAGCTGGCGATAGTTTAGTTTACTATGATTTTCGGCCTGTATTAAGATTTTCAATGATCCCGTTGACTAATAGTTCTAGTTTATATGTTCGGCCTGTATTCAAGATTTTCAATGAGATCCAATGAGTCGAATTGATAGTTGTAGCTTACTATGAATTAGCCTGTATTAAGATTTACAATAACTTCAAACTTTAACTTTTAATTTCCTACGAATTCTCGACCTGATTAAGATTTTCCAAAGAACTTTAATTAACTCTAGGTGATCTAGGTATTGTCTACTCAATATGGCTGCTTTTTGTTCCATGTTTTCTTGTTTTGATTAATTTGAAAATTGTGATAATCTTAAATAAATCATTGCAATGGAAAGTCTAGACGTATCACGTCAATACACAACGAAAGACGTACATGTCAAAAGAACACCGCGAGATATTAGACCAATACGTTTGCTGTGCATTTATACATGTAAAAGTAGTTTGATTAACACGCCTCGCGGCTCTATGCAAGGCACGGTCGTCGTCTGTAGACGGAACACCCCTGGCAGATGTGGGACCTGCGTCGGGACGCCACCGGGACGCTCTGCCTCGTGCGGAGGGTCGTGCACGGCGGTCTCCCGTGCCCAGCCTCAGCACAGCCCTCCAATTTCCACTGCATGTCGATTGTCGATGCCAATGCAGGTCTGTTTGCATCGCTGTTTGTAATAATATAGCTGGATTCAAAGGCAAATGGAAAGGCAGAGATCAATGCAGACGAAACAGGCCGCCCCGCCTGTTGTTTGGGCTGCTGCTGCCCTGGCCTGCCCTGACATGCCTAAAAGACCCTCCATTATTCGCTAAACGCCTGCTCTTGCTGCTGCCAGCTGCTGCTGCCACCTTTATCGCTCTGATCCTGTCACCCAAAACCCATTATAGAGCCAAAATCCTACTCCGTCAGAAGAAAAGAAACCAATAAAGAAAAGAAGGCAAGAAAGAAGAAAGAAAGCAGATGAAAGAAAGAAGAAAGCCCACAGGCACTGGATTCGCAGATTCGCGACGTCGGGTGACGTGAACACGAGTCTGAAACCACGAGACGGCATTCCATCACACTACGAGTAAATTTACACTGGCGATAGACGCTTGTTCAGCGCAGTGCCTTCCCTGTCCCGTCTTTTCGCCTCACGCACTGCCCGCCAATCGGGTGCTCGTCATTCTCGTGCATACGGCGGCTCCGGCAAATTGGAGAGAACGGCGGAATCTTGCCTTCTTTCGTTCTTCTTCTGTCTTCGTCCTGTTATCCCTCTCTTGCGACGTCTTTGATCCTCTGATTTGCCTCTTCCATGCTGCACCACAGGTTCGACGACGCAGGAGCGACGTGCCCGTACACCGCTCTTTCCCTGCCCAATCTCGCCCTCGAAGCCTCACTATATTTTAAATATATTTATTTGTATATTTGAATGGCCATCGTTGGGCCACGGTGCTAGCATCACCGGACAAAGAGCCTGTAGACATGGCTGATGCACCCGCCGACCACTTGCTTGTCGCTCTTTGTGCACGGACGGCCACCATTGTCTCGCGAGGCTGCCACTCTTCCGTTCTTCTGTTTGTCAAGCAGAGCTCGAGCTCCTCGAGCTCGATCAGCTCGAGTCGACTCGGGCCGGAGCCGGAGCTGGAGCTAGGAGCTCCCCGCTGGGAACATGCCTCAATAGCTCGACTGGCACGCACATTGTCGTTGCCGGGCCTCTGCACGCCGGCGTACATTTACATTTCCAGTATCGAGACCGGCTGTCCAGTTTGCAAAGTATGCCACCTCCCTTGCGCATTCCTCTGCTGCTGAGCTACTACATTTGCACCCTCATCCTGCCCCATTCCGCCGCTGATCGACGCCCCGAGACACTGCGGCCGGCGCTGGCAAGACACGCACCGATGCCGGCCTCTCTTATTTTAAATATTTTATTGCCCTGGTGCACGAGCTATGGTGATGTGCCAACTCGCACGCGACAAGGAAACAATACTCCAGATTAGGTCTTGGTCTCCTCTGCACCGCGGCACGAATCTTGGTCTCTGCACCGGGCCCGAATTCTTCACCATCCCTGGCCAGCCGCATGCGTACCGCTCTGCACATAGACATAAATGTAAAATAAATATATTTTACTCAATCGGTAGAGTTGGCCGAGTACGGCGGGCTGCCATGTGCCATTGGATTCAATTCACGCATAGCCGGCCGTCCTGCAGCCCGATCGGCCCCTGCGTGCAGCCAGAGTGCAGAAAGATCAGCTCCAGAAAGATTGCACACTGGCAGCCGTTTGCGCGCCATCGTGCTGAACCGACACGAGCACATGCAGCGTCCCGAGCGGCTGCGAGGCGCCTCGCAACAAAGAACACACATCTCATGCACGACCAGGTGTCTCGCTGCGTTCTCGGCTCCTCTTTGCCAAGATTATGCTGTTTCTGGCCGGCCTGGCCTGTCCCTGCAGTTTCACCACGGCGTTGGTGCTGTTTCTGTCTGTCTCTTTTCTGTCTCTTTTCTGTCTCTTTTCTGTCTCTTTTCTGTCTCTTTTCTGTCTCTTTTCTGTCTCTTTTCTGTCTCTTTTCTGTTTCTTTCTGTTCTTTTCTGTCTCTGTCTGTCCTCTGTCTCTGATCTGTCTTGCCTCCTGCGCTCTACTCCGTACTCCGTAAACACGACACGCACTCGTTCTTTTGCATTCTGGCATATCCGTGCTTGTACGCTGTCTCTCGTCGATCGCGTGTGGTCTCTAAATATTTACTTGTGGCGTCTGCCTGTGCCACGTCAGTCATTTTATTCACAAGTATTATTCCGAAATATTGAATGCACTGTGTGTTGTTCGATCTATTTTTGAACTTGTCAATTTAGGGACTTCATCTTGTTTGATTGCGGTGATGGCATCACTGCCAATGCGACGTCCAAACGCCTCGTATCGTGTCGCTGTTTGCCATATTCCGTCTCTTCAGGCTGCCCGTAAAGAGATAAATATAAATATAAGTATATTTAATACAGTGCAAACCGCAACGGGCGCTGACGAGAATGGGCCCACTCACCAAACGAGACAACTCCGTTCCCATTGCGTACTCCGTACTCCGTATATTTTACTGCGTAAATTTACTGCACACGCTCATCTCCTGCCCCAGTTTACCGAATGCAGCCCCTATTGCCTCTAAACAGAGGCCCCCTTTGTGCCTCACCATGCCCTTCATACCACCAGCGTATATTTAGTAAATATCGGCGCCACGCATAATTATAACATCAACATCAACACAACGACGCGTACGGAGTAAAGGGCCGACCGCAGATTCAATTGACGCGCAGTCGGAGCAGACGACTGGCGGTGTCGCCGATGCGGTAGTCGACAGCCTCGGGGCAGATCGGAGCCTCTTTGTGCTCGCTCTCTCGTTTGTGCGGCACCACTGCTCTAATTTAGTCCGTACTCCTTACAGAACCCCAAACGAGCGAGGCGGCCAGCTGACGGTTTGCCTCTTTCATCCTGCTTCGTTTTTCCCCTTCCCAGTAGCCTAGCGCCGCGCCGGCACACCCTTGTCCATGCTCAGTCTTTGGTTGGGCGCCGCCAGCCAGTCGCCGCCGTGGCGTGCCAGACCAGAGACACGCACTGTCGAAGACGGCGGGTGGCAAAGTGACAGAGTGACCTGCGTTTGCCTGTCACTTTTCACACGCAAGCCGCCCCGGTCTCGTTTCTCGTTGGCGCCGTCTTGAGACAGGTGGGTCCATGCCTACCTGCTACGGGACTAGCGCGCCATTGCTGCAGGCCTGCAGTGGGCCCTGCAGGTCTTATTGGTCTCTGACTCGCACTAGCAAGACCTGGCCGGAACAGGCTCGACACAGTGCGGCGCCCTGTGCACCCGCTGCAGCCGCGCCAGGGTGCTGCCACTCTCAGCGCTCCAGCGCTCCAGCGCCCCAGCGCCCCAGGGCGCACTGTTTGTTTGTTTTCGCGTTGTTTTCTTCTTGCCCTTCTCGGCAGCTTGTTTTGTTGTCACTGTCAACACCGTCCACGCGCACTGCATGCCTTGCGCACGGCCTGCGCACTGTGGCTGCGCCATCTCTGCTCTTTGCTTTCTCTGATTTCCTGCCAGTACCCAATTTATCAGTGTTAGCGCCGCGCCAATACAGCGCCCAACCGCCAGCCATTACAGCGCCAGGCTGCTTTGGGCGCTGGCGCTCACGACCTGCGCTGCGTGCAGACGTGCAGTGCAGCTCTGTTGAATTCCGACTTTTGCATTTTGTAAATATATTTCTCAGTTCTGCAGTACACATTTCTGTCGACACGACGGACTAGCCGTGAAATCTCTTCCGATGCACATGCACTCATGCACGCATGCACGCAACTGCAGCACGCCCGACGCGCGATTGGAATGGCCACGATCCAAGACAACGAAAGCACGACTGCACAGTACAAAGTACTCCGTATGCGCAACGGAGTCGTTTTGTCCGCAAATATGCTGCCCCACACCAGCCTGCTCCTTCGTGCCTCTGTTGCCTGTGACTGGCTGCGTCTCACGACGGGCGCCTGGCCGTGACTTTCCGTCACACCACCACGCCGCACGATGGCAAGTACTCCGTACCAGCCTCTTTTCCCTTTTTCCCTTTCCCTCTTTTCTTCCTCTTTCGCTCGCTCCAATTCCTCCCGCTTTTATCATTTTTGTCCATTCTTTCTCGTCGTCTCCTCTTTTCCCTGCTTGCGCCTTGACCTTCTCGCCACCCCTTCCCTCCTCTGCTCGACCTGCTCGTCTGCTCGACATCTTGCTTTTCCCATTCTCTCTTCTTTCCGATCCTCATCCCGCCCACCACCCTCACCACCCACCACCCACACCTCCCACACCTCGCTTTCTTTGTACACTATTGACATTTGCACCTTGGTCTTTTTGGCTTTTGCTTCTTCTTGGTACCCAACACCCGTTATCCATCACCACATCGTCTTGCTTCGATCGTCACCCGGTTCTTTTTGGCTCCTTTGTTCCCAAATTCACACTAGAGGCAAACGCACACCACTGCACGAAACCCCAAAATAGCCAACCGACCGGCCACGCCACTCCAGCGCCCAGATAGCCCCGTCCAGTAGCCAACTCTGGGTCACCTGCACAGTTCCAACGAGTCATACATAACCAAACCTGCTGCTCCTCCCCCTCCCGCCTCAGCCCTCTTCCCCAGCCATACATTTCCAACTTCACTCGTCCTTCTCCATACGTTTCCATCTCCGTTCCGTTCTTGTACCAACCCAACGCCAACGATACCCAACACCTCTTTCCATTCGATTCCGTCTTCACGTCGCCCGCAACGCCGTACCGTCTCACCACTCGACAGCGCACATTGCAACACATGTCGAGCTAGTTCCGACCGCACAACTTCACCACACAATCATGTCTTACTACTACAACCAGCACCCCACGTCCGTCGTGGCGCCCTCAGCCAACCACGCGCACCACGGCCGCACCCGGCGTGCACCTCGCCTGCCAGTCGCCCAGAACGCACAGAAACAGCAGCAGCAGCAGCAGCAGCAGCAGCAGTATCGCATGCGGACCATGAAGGAGCTTGCCGAGAACCTGCACATGTCCAACTACATTATGAAGTTTGAGGCTGGCCGCTCGTTCGACCTGGAAGACGACTACGAGTTTTGCCCTGGCCTGCTGACCGAGTCCGACGTACGTTGCCCGTCTTCCGCCGTGGTTCCGTGACCCGTGAATGCTAACCAGCCAGCTTGTCTCGATTCACAGCGCATCCTCGGAACGCTCTTCGCTGGCGAGCAACTCGCCCGAGCACTCTCCCTCGCAGCCCGCCCAGGCCGCGCCCGCCTTCTCCCTGAACGCCTCGTCGCCCTCGTTCTCGCTGCCCACCCTCCAGCAGGCACAGGTGCACACCATGAAACTTCACCAGCCTGCGGCGACCCGCGCCCGCAACCCGATCCCCATTGTCCACCCGTCCTCGCGCCCCGTGCCCCAGTCGGTCTCGCCTCCTCTCCGGATGCCTCAGCAGGGCCTGGCCTCTGCATGGTAGAGTGGCCGCTGCTCCGTTCTCTCGTGTTTCGATGTTTCGAAAAAGACGCAGACAACGGACGTGCAGCTGGTCACGAAGCCGTTGCGGTGGTCAGACCCTGTTTATGCATTCGGGATTGCGCGAATTAGGAACGAATCGCGATACATGCGTTTTCGCTACTTGACAGTCACATCTCGAGATCTCGGCGTGGACGCCGTCTACAACCATCAGCCACGGAAAAAGGTCGGGCGCGGCGCGACAGGCATTCTCTCTCTCTTCTCTTCTCTCCCTTCTCTCTCTTCTCCTCCATTTGCTCCCTCACGCGTTCGTGTGGGGCGGCGCCCAATGACGGTGGGCTCGACAATAGACAACGCACAGTGCACTGTGGGTCACGATCCGCAGCTCACAACATGACACGACACACGACACGCGCTCGGTCATCCATTGTCGGCCTCTTGCCATTGCACGACATGTACAACTCTCACCTCGACCTCTCACCTCACGCCTTCGCTTCGACTGCTTTTTCCGGCAAGCTTTTATTTTCGCATTAATTTTTCTCGATTTCGAAAACAAAATACCCCTTTTGGTTGGGAGCACGCGGTGCCCTCCCTTGCATTTCTCGATAAGATAATGGCTGTCTCGATACGACGACGACATGGCGTTTTTGATTTTCGGTCCTCGGTTCGGCTTTCTGCGGCATTTTTCTATATCCCATCTCAGCAGCAACGACTTGTTTGATCGCTCCCACGACTTTACAACAAGCGTTCTTCTCTCACGGCGTATTAATTTCAGCATATTCGGGTTTCACGACGAACGGAGTTTTCGGCACTGCATTTTCCTTTTGCGATACACCAGAGAACGGGCAGACCACCCTCTCTACACAAAGAAAAACAACGGTTGCATCATGGGCTCACGGGGCTGCGAAAAACTACAAAATCTGTTTCCTTTCGGACATTGCTCATCTCTTCCCATCTAGACAAGACCCTCGCGTCTTTTCTTGGAGTTTTTCTCTTGTCGCTCTTTTTGTTCGCATACCATCTCTCAACGTTTTTGCACGGAAAGCGGTTTTTTGCAAAGGATATATCTTTTTGTTTCAAAGCGGCGGGGTTACTTGCTTTCAGGATGCTTTTCATCGGGTTTAGGAGTCGGGGCGGCCCTTGGATCTGGGCGGCCCTCAGGCTTGCGGTTTGCGGTTTGTGGTTTGTGGTTTGTGGTTTGCGGTTTGCTTTTTGCGGATATCTCTTGTTTTGTGCCATCACGGTGTTTTGAAGGGTCCTGTGTCCCGAATAGGGCCAGGGCGGGTTCGTCGATTTGATTTTTTGATATCTCTGGTCATCTCCTTCTTGTCGATATCTTGTATCTTTTTTCGAGTCTTTTGGAGTGGCTGGGCATTTACATATCCATCATATCCGGGCAAGAAGCGGCCTTTTGATTTTTGAATATATCCCATTAACATTCTCTGCAACGGTGATTTTTTGACGCAGACGAGCTGCCGCCAGACGGCAATATTGAGCTGCGCAGAACGAGCTGGTCAGACGACACGACCGAGAGACAAGCTTCTTGTGTTACAGGACCATTGCACTCCATGTAGTGATGCAACTGCGTCCCCTTCTCTTTCGGCAATCCGTGCAGAAGACGTGCAGGACTAAAGGCACAGCTCGGCCGCGGCCCGGACTGAGGGTGCACAAGCGTCATACGATGCCGGTGCCGTGGCGTGTCAACACGCCTTGTGCGGTGGTTGCAACGGGACGCACGGGCAGCGAGGAAACCACGCAAAGAGGAACGCAACATGGCACGACAGAAAAGGGAATAAGGTGAAAAGGTTGACAAAAAAACGTACAGCAGAGGGTATTCGCTGGTCGTCACCGACCCAACTACTAATCCGCCGATTACTGGTTTAACTAGGGGAAAGCGGACGGGATCCCGTGCTTTCCAGTATCTATGGCCGTACGTGAAGGGTGGACCAGCGAGTGGGCTTATGTTTGCCAGCCACTTTGTCACGTCGATGCATATCGGCTTTGGGCATCAGTCGTAAGTCATGATTCATGATTCGTTGCTCTATACAGATGGTGATGATTGTCACGACGTTGGGGCTGCCGTTTGTCACGTTGGTACGCAGCTTGGGCATGTCATAAGTCGTGATTCGTAATTCGTTACCTTATACAATGGTCACCGTTCTAGCCCGCGGTCCCTGATAAACGTATGGACCATATCGCGCGTCCTCCTTTCGTTGTGCTCCTCGGTCATCATGTAAAACGAGATGAGCTCCTGCGTGCAGTCGATCACGGCATCGAGGTCGATGCCGCTGTCCGTCAGCCAGCGGAACATCCAGTGCAGCGTCGCGTTGCGTCCGTCTTCGCCTGTCGGCGACTCGTCAAACGGTGACTGGGCGTCCTGGCCTTGTGACAGGAACGATGACTGGACGTCCTGGCCTTGTGACAGGAACGTTGACTGGACGTCCTGGGTCTGTGACAGGAACGATGACTGGACGTCCTGGGTCTGTGACAAGCTCTGGCGCCAGCTCTGCATGTTGGTTGGCATGTTGGACGGTATGTTGTTGGTCGGCAAGTTCGGCATGTTGCTCGCCATGTTGGTCGGCATGTTCGGCATGTTGGCCGGCATGTTGGCCGGCATAAAGGCCCGCGCATTCGCATGCACCCTGGACACGACCGACCCAGTAGCGCTCTGGTAGGCGCCACCTGCCCCGCCACCTGCCCCACCACCTGCCCCTGATGGCGTGCCGGTGCCAGTGGGCATGCCGGTGCCGCCGAGACCCGATAACGACATGTGCAGCGGCCGCGGCGGCAGCGACGTGTTGCTGCTGCCCATGCCGGTGCTCGTGCCGGTGCCTGTGCCTGTGCTCGTGCCGGTGCCTGTGCCTGTGCCGCCGTAGAACATGTTTGTACTCGACGTGTTCGGCCGAAAGGCCCCGGCATGGCCGTAGACGCTGCTCGGCGTGATCAGCCCAGCGGTGCCGGCGTAGCCGCTGCTGTAGTTTCCAGGTTGGAGGCTGCTGTAGTTGCCCGACGGTCCGCTGTTGCTCGACGGTCCGCCGAAGCCCGACGGTCCGCTGTTGCCCGACCCGCCGTAATTGCTCGACGGTCCGCCAAAGGCCGCCATGCCGGTCGGGTTGTAACTGTTGAGCGAGCTGGGGTTCGTGGGCGTGCTGCTGTGTCCATGGACGCCGCCGTAGCCGAACCCGCTGCCGCCCATCCGGAACAGCCCGGAGTTTGTTTGCCCACTGCCCCCTGGCGTACTGGGCGCGGAGCCCAGGTAGCCGGCGATGCCTTGGCCGTAGCCGGCAAACGGTCCAGCGCCAAACGGCGGCATGGACTGGCCTGCGCCCGGCGGGGATTGCAGCATAAAGACCCAGACGACGGCGGCGACGGCGATGACGTGTGGCGGGTAGAGCAGCGGGAGGTCGGTCATGTAGTGGTCGTTGATGATGGACCAGGCCTGGCGGTACTCGTCGTCGGTGAGCTCGAGCTCGGTCTGCAGGCGCCCCAGCGTGCGGTAGGGTGCGTGCACAATGAGCTGCGCCGACATTTCGGAGATCATGTAGAACTCGCACTCGCCGAGACGCGAGATTTCGAGGCAGGGCATGTCCGGCCACAGCGCCCTCGCCTCCTGGACGATGATGCGAATGTGCTGCGGACACTCCTCGGCCTTGCACGCAAGGTACAGCGCGGTCGCGACGGTCAGGTACGGGTTCGTGCGCCGCAGCTCGACCTTGAGGTAGAAGCGTTTGAGGTACACCTGCGCCGTCGCAATGGCCTGCTGGCGTACCGGCAGGCGCTTGACGAAGCGGAGCAGCACCGCGTTGAAGAAGACGTACAGGTGCCGCCACTCGGGCAGCGGGAACGCTTCCACGAGTTCGTGCTCCTCTTCGGCCTGCTGCTTCCGCATCGTCGCCAGCTGCTCCTTGGTAAACGTCCAGTGCTTGCGCTGCGTCGAGGTCCAGTAGCTGGCCGCCATGGTGTCGAGAGAAAGGAGAGCGAGAAAGGAAAGAGGAAAAAAAAAGACGCTCGAATGCTGGCCGCGCGGCCGTCGATGTGTCGTCGCGTCCGTGAACGTCGTTTGTATTATCGCGAGGCTGGGATGCTTACTATTATTATCCACAGCCCCGCTGGACGTTCGCTTACGTAAGCATGGACCCTGCTGTCAATGGCTGCGCCCTGATTGCTCGAGCCGCAATCACGCCCCACCATGAGCTGTGCCGAATCGGCAGCTCAGGCGTGACGTTGCGTTCCAAAAGTGCAGCGTTGATTGCGTCTTGTGATTTTATGCCGAGCATGAGCAGACTGTTTCTAGAGACCAGCTGAGCATCGACTCTGAACGACTCTGAACGACTCTGAACGACTCACCTGTGGTTCCTGGTTCCTTTGCACCTTGCACGTCTTTGCTGTCGCTAGCGCGTTTGGTGCCTGTGGCGCTGTCGTGCACTTTACAGCTGCTTTAGCTGCTTTAGCTGCTTTAGCTGCTTCGTGCATTTTGCATTCTCCTCTTTTTCCACCAAACGATTGTTTTTTCCTCCGCCTCTTACGCCGCAGACAACCGCGTCGCCTCATTTGAATTCATCTGCTGCCACCATTCGTGCTGATCAACAGCTGCGTGCTGTCCGCCTGTATCCCGACTGCTGTCCGTCTATTCCGACTGGTGTCCGACTGCTACGCTCCACGCCTAGCCTCCTATCCGAGCGACGCCTTGCACGTTTTCGCGGCTCGAGCTTCGTCATTATTGGCGCCCCTCCTCGATCCTAGCGATCCTCCACCGCCCTGCCTCGCGCCCAGACCGCGACGTCTCACTCGCAACCTCGACAACTGATCGCTCGCCACCGACGCTGCACGACTCCAGCCAGATCACCCGACCTTTCCTGCAGATCGATCCGACGTCTCGACTTTACGAACCCGATTGTGACCTCAGCTTGCTCCGTCGACCAGCGACCAACGACAGACCGGCAGACCGACAAACGACGACCTACTCTCGCTCTGCGAAGCTCGACGTGCGACAAGACACCTCGCTCCGCGTTGCCATGTGTAGCTTGACATGACGGCCGGCGACAACACGGTCTCCGGGACGGCTGCGGCCCCGGCCGCCCCGGCATCCAAACCAGCAGCGAGCGCCCCGTACCCGCGGATCGTCGGCGCCAGCGCCAGCGCCAGCGCCAATGCGACACCACACAGCGCCGCGGCGGTGGCCGGACTGCGCGCGGTCGAGGCCGAGCTGCAGACACAGCGCCGCGCGCGCGTCGAGGAGCTGTGGCAGCGGCTGGACCCGCAGGGCGCCAAGGAGCTCGACCTGCAGGGCCTTAAGAAGGGCCTGCTGCGCATCGACCACCGTGAGTGACAGGCCACGGCGAAAGTCTGGACAGGTGCTAACGGCCAGCGATGAAAAACGCCGACGATATGCTGCGCGAGATTATCGAGCTCGTGGACGCGAACCGCGACGGCAAGATGCAGTTTGAAGGTGGGTGCCAGCGTTCGACAGTGAGTCGGACAGACCAGCGACGGGTGCTAACGCTTCTCAGAATTCCGCGTGTTTGTCGAGGCGGCCGAGCGGCAGCTGCTGCTGCTGTTCCGGTCCATTGACGGCAACGCCGACGGCCGGCTCAACCGCGACGAGCTGCGCGACGCGTTTGCGCGCAGCGGGCTGGGCGTGTCGGCGCAGCGGCTCAACGGCTTCTTTGACGAGATCGACCTCGACCACGACGGCTACATTACCTTTGACGAGTGGCGCGACTTTTTGCTGTTTGTGCCGACGCACGCAGCCGGGTCGCCGCTCGAGGCGGCGCTGTCGTACTATGCGACGATTGTGGTGCTCAACGCCGAGGGCGACTCCATGGTCAGCGACGAGACGCTCGAGGGACTAGGTACGACGACGACGGGGTCTCTTTTTCAGGCGCTGTTTGGGTCCATTATGAAGCTTGCGAAGCCGGGCGATGCACGCGACAAGACGAGCTCTGACCGAGTCGACCGAGTCGACCGAACCGACCGAACCGACCCCGAGTCAATACCACCGAAACGCGACGCACGAAAACGAAAACCCGACGCGAGCGAGCGAGAACCGATATCGACACCGACATCGGACAGCAAGCTTCAGGACGCGGGGCGGTCGGCAGCGGCGGTGATGGCTGCAGACGAGGCCGAGGCGGTCCAAGCGGTCCAAGCGGTCGCGGCGGCAGCGGCGGCAGCAGAGTCGGACACGCGTGCCGGGGCGGTGCACAAGACAAAGAAGCTGAAGCTGACGCAATACCTGCCGCATCCAGGCTACTTTTTGGCAGGCGCACTGGCGGGCGGCATCTCGCGCACGGCGACGGCGCCGTTTGACCGTCTCAAGGTGTACCTGCTCGTCAATACGCACGACGCGGTGGCAAAACAAGCGGCGACAACGGCGACATCGCTAAAAACGGCGTCACGCCGACCGATCCGCGAGGCGATTGCCAGCCTGTACCGGTCCGGGGGCGCCAAGACGTTCTTTGCGGGCAACGGACTGAACGTGGTCAAGATTATGCCGGAGACGGCCATCAAGTTTGGGTCGTACGAGGCGGCGAAGCGGATGCTGTCGTCGCTCGAGGGCCACGGCGACCCCGGGCACATTAGCTCGTACGGCAAGTTTGTGGCGGGCGGAATGGCGGGCATGATTGCGCAGTTTTGCGTGTACCCCCTCGACACGCTCAAGTTCCGGCTGCAGTGCGAGACGGTGGCGGGCGGCCCGACGGGACGCGCGCTTCTGCTGCAGACGGCACGCAAAATGTACGCAACGGGCGGCGTCGGCGCAGCGTACCGCGGCGTGACCATGGGCCTGATTGGCATGTTTCCGTACAGCGCCATCGACATGGGCACGTTTGAGCTGCTCAAGAAGACGTTTGCACGGTACAAGGCGCGCTACTACGGGCTCGCCGAGGACGACGCCGCGGCGGCGCCGGGCAACGTCGTCACCGGCATCATTGGCGCGACGTCGGGCGCGTTTGGCGCGACGGTCGTGTACCCCCTGAACGTGCTGCGCACACGCCTGCAGACACAGGGCACCGTCATGCACCCGCCCACCTACACCGGTATCTGGGACGTGGCGGCGCGCACGCTGGCCAACGAGGGCGTGCGCGGGCTGTACAAGGGGCTGACGCCGAACCTGCTCAAGGTGGCGCCGGCCCTGAGTATCACGTGGGTCGTCTACGAGAACTCGAAGAAGGCGCTGCACCTGCCGTAGCCGTTTGTTCTTTTTGTCATTTGTCACCGCCGAGGAGACACCATATCCGAGATACACCATTGCAGCCACGCTGCCAGCATGTCAATCAAGAAGATAACGATGTCGTGACATCAGATTGCAGGTCTGACGTTATGTCGGTGCCTGGCGAGCGATGCACCTTCCCAATTGGGCGTGCTAGAAATCGATCGAATCAGACTGTCAGCCCGGCCAATACAGCCGACTGAAGACTGAAGACTGACCGATAGACGTTGCAGTGGCGCCACTAGCACAGCTGCATGTCAGACGCAAAACCGGCTGCTGACACGCGGCTAGGCAGACACATTCGGCCTGCCACCACGTCTGGCAGCAGATCGGAGGCGGCCGCCGTCCCGATGATAGTCGCGTGCTTTTCGTTTCTGTTCTCTGTTCTTATATCTGTCTCCGATTCCTCTGGCTCCGATTCTCTGGCTCCGATTCCTCTGTACCCCTTTTTATCTGTTGCTTCGTTTCTGTACCGCCTCGTGGACATTCCACAACGGTCGCTCTTTCCCTACGAGACTGCTCTGATAACTACGACAAAAAACCAAACAAAACAAAAGACACGACATGTCCAAGACTCCTCTGCTTGGCCGTGGCGAGCTACTGGACGAGCACCGTCGGCGCGTGGCGGTGCGGCACGTGCGGCTTGCGGCGGCGGCGCTGGTGCTGATTGTGGTGTACATGCACTCGGCGGTCGTGAGGCACGCTCTGTTTGCGCCTGTCGGGTGGCTGGTGGGCTCTGAGCGTGAGTCTGGGGGTGGACTTGGTTCGGGCGACTTGGACGGGCCACTGCGCGTCCCAGACACGCCACAGTGCCGCGGGTGGCACGGCACGGCCAAGACGTACCCGGTGGCGACGTACCCGGTGACGACGGGCCCGGACCGTGCACTGTGGATGGAACAGAACGCGACGCACGGGCACGACGAGAATGACCGGTGCAGCCGACGCGTGCACATTAGCGGCGACGTGGTGGTGCGACGGACGGAGGGAGAGGCCGAGGTCGTTGTCGAGGCAGTGTCCAACGACGCACGCATCACGACGGCGTACGCGTGGTCCGAGTCGGCAGTGCATGGGCAGTCGCTCGTCGTGATGGCGGCCGGGCACGTCGCGGCGGCGGCCCAGGGTTTTGCGTCGCCGTGTCTCGGTCTGCGCGTGACGGTGTGGCTGCCGGACGTGACAGAGCTGGGCAACCTGACGCTCGCCACGACGCACCTCGCCATGACACTGCGCCGCGGTCTCGACGTCGACGTCGCACAGCACGTGCGGCTGTCGACCGTCGCCGGCGATGTCGCCAAGGAACCGGACGCACACTTGGCAGCCGCCGACGCCGAGGTGCGTGCCGTCTCGGGCCACATTGACGGCGCCTGGACGCTGCGCGAGCGTCTGCACATTGGTACCGTATCGGGCCACGTGCACGTCGACGTCGCCACGACGAACCCGGCGAGCGAGCTCAGCGAGCTCGTGCTGTCGACCGTGTCGGGCGCCATCGTGCTCGCCGAGGACGGCGGTGTCGGGTCGCTCGTGGCGACGACGCGGTCCGGCAACATCCACGGCCACGCGTCCTTTTTCCGGAGCGCACACGTCGCGACAACATCGGGCGACATTGGTGTCCGCGTCGCCGCCCTCGCCCTCGGGCCCGCCGACCTCGGGCCCGCCGACCTGACGACGGCCAGCGTCTCCGGCACGACCAGGCTCGTGCTCCTCGATGCCGCCAACCCGCTCACGTCCACGCACACGACCGTCTCCGGGGGCGTCGACCTGCAGTACCCGGCGTCCTGGGCCGGTGCCATCCGTCTCCATAGCCGCGCCAGCGGTCGTCTCGGCGTCTCCGGTCGTGGTGTCCACGTCGTGCCCGACACCCGTCCACACTGGCCGCCACGCGTCCAGCACACCCTCGAGGCCACCAAGGACCGGCCCGACGGTGCCGGCCGTGACGTGTTGTCGTCTGTCAATGTCGAGACCGTCAGCGGGTCCGTGTCGCTGGCGTTCCCCGAGTAGCGTACGGACCGTACATCAGTACGCGTATCGTTTTTTAGCCCCTTAATGGACCCACTTTTATTTATTTATTTTTATTCTCGCGTTCGCGTCGTGGCGCCCGATTCGCCTTGAATACAAACCCGGCCTCGGCTAAAGCTCTAATAATAACTGTTCCAGCCGATCTGATTTGTCTGCACAGCCGACCTAGCTCCTTTCCTCTTTGGGGCTGGGAACGGCTGAGGCCGTTGGATACAACCCGGCCGCCTGGTGCTCGTACTCTGTATGCAAGTTTACTGACAAACCATGGCCGACACTGCCGACACTGCTGCTGCCACGGCCGCCGCCGCTGCTGCCGCCACGCCCACGCTGGCTGGCCCGCTCGCGTTCATGGACAAACTCTCCAGCAGCGTCTACCTCTACCGCCCTGCGACGCTGCCCACCGCCGGGCCGCCCGTCATCCTCATCTGCGCCTGGATGGGCGCCAAGCCCGCCCACATCTACAAGTACATTGCGCCGTACCGCGACGGCAGCGTCTTCGGCCCCGGGTCCGCCGACCCGGCCATTGTCCTCGTCTTTTGCGAAAAGGCCACGGCCGCGTCGAGCAAGGCCGCCGCCGCCGTCGCCGCCGTCGCCGCACCCGCTGTGCGTGCCGTCCTCGGCGACGCCCTGGACCCAGACTCGTCCCCGAACTCGGACCCGTCCGGCCGCCCGCCGCTCGTCCACGTCTTCTCCAACGGCGGCGCGCTCGTCTTGTCGCAGCTGTACGCCGCCATCGCCGAATCCGGCAGTGACGCGACCAAGAACGGAAAGAGCGGCACTGCCTGTCTGCCGCCGCACGTGACCGTCTTCGACAGCTGCCCAGGGCACTTTCACTACTGGTGCGCCGTCGCGGCCTTTTCCATGGGCTTCCAGCACCTCCCGCTCCTCCGTCGGCTCGTCTTTTTGCCAGTGACGCACGCCATGTCGGCCGTCATGTACGCGCGCATCAACGGCTACATCCTCTGGCTCTGGCTCGCCAGCTTCGTCCGGACGCCCAAGGCCGACGACCGCGTCCGCCCCGACATGGACCCCTGGCGTCCACACAACGACACCTCGCCCTACGGTGGCAACCGCCGCGAGCTGCGCCGCGCCTACCTCTTCTCCGACGGCGACGCCATCATCCTCGCTGCCGACACCCAGGCACACGCCGCCGAGGCCCGCAGCAAGGGCTTCACCGTCGCCCACGAGGCCAACTTTGGTGCCAGCGCCCACGTCGCCCACCTCCGCGCCGACCCCGT
The DNA here is from genome assembly GCA_029298855.1 of Ophiostoma populinum. Taxonomy (NCBI): domain Eukaryota; kingdom Fungi; phylum Ascomycota; class Sordariomycetes; order Ophiostomatales; family Ophiostomataceae; genus Ophiostoma; species Ophiostoma populinum. Next base: position 2,332,778 of record JANSLU010000014.1, on the reverse strand, counting down.
GCGCTACTGGCAGACCGTGCGCGATACCTACCTGGGGTGACCAGTAGAAACTTTCAACCTGTGCAAGATGAGGACCCGTGTATTCTGTGACACAGTTGACGTCGCCCTTGGTCCTCACGGTCATATCAGTGTATCTGTTTTGTGCTTGGAGCTACGTGCCAATGGTAATGTCCACCAGCTGGCTGGGCCAAAAATTAGATATTACGTTTACGACTTTACATGGAAACACTTTGCCGCACGTCGTATCACGTGACATCGAGCTGCTCGTGCCTGGAAATGTCGTCGTAGACGAGGAAGGCGCGACCACCACGGACCCATAGGAGAATAGGGGCTACTGACGACTTTTCCATCGTAAGACTTGAGAGCGTCGGTTCCGTGCACTCGTCTTCTCTGTCGAACCTTGCTACAACATCTCCAGCGTGCACGTACTGTCCAACAACATTCAAACGACCGATCGACAGCCTCTGGCAACCACACAACACGACCTCGACACCCTCGGGCTCGACAAGCCGAGACAATGTCGAGTGCATACCCGGCAAGGGTCAATGCAGCAAAGACAGGTGCCTGTGGGTTCCTACCGGGGTGGACAGGACCCAGCTGCCGTGGGAATGTGTCCATGTCGCCATCGGCTCAAACATACTCTGTGACTGAGGTCATGCTGCTTGCCACAACGTTCGGCAGGACTGACGCAAGGCAAAGCCAGCCTCGTCGCCGTTCGGTGGCAGTCGGGCATTTAAGCAGCCACGCACGGGCCAGGGACGTGCATGTGGCTGCCACGTTTCTGCTCTGGGTTGTGTTGCGTCGCACGATCGTTGCAGTGTCACGGGTCGCGCAAACGGTTTGGTAACGCCGTGTGTCACAACAGCGACCGGACATGTTACCGGGCAGCAGCGTCGCTCTCCGACGCAGGCTGGGCGCCAGCAAATGGAACAAGTGTATTTACTCTAGGAGTAAGTGCATTTTGTTAAATGAGGAAATTGGCACGCGACGCGGTCGCAGTTTTCACGGTTTTCTCCGGCGTCATTTGGCGGGCACATGGCATTTTCTTGGCCGGTTGTGCCATGCTTGGCTGTGCGTTTAGCCTGGCGGCTGGGCGCGGCTGAAGAATTTGCCAGCCGGCTATCTGTCATGGACGGAGCCCGCCGTCTTTTGCGTCGGCAGCGGACCGCGTGTGCGTCGCGCTGACAAACAAGACGAGACACGACGACCGAAAGACAGGACGAAAGACGAAAGAAAGCAGCAGTGTGCAGGCAGTGCAGACGCTTGAGACCTGACAGCCGACGACATGAGTCACGGTAGTTTGTTCTGGCTGGCCAGCACGGTTGTTACTTGCCTATTCGGGCAATGTTAACGTCGAGTGAGCACTCGAAAAAAGAAGAAAGATAGCGCCTTGGCGCCTGTTGCGTTTTTCGACTTGCAACGGGCAAGAGTCGGTGCCGACGCACTTTGCAAGCACTTTGCGCCGTGCTGGACTCGTTTGGCAAGGGAAGTGGAAGCCCTGTGTGGGGAGGGCGATGCCGTGATCGAGCCGCGGATCACGACATTGGCCTGGACGACGCAGCTTTCGTCCATTTGCGCTTTCGTCCATTTGCCTCTGGCAGGCAGGCAGTCCAGGCCAGCCGGAGGGTCTGCAAAATGCACTTGCTGGCTTGCGTTTGCAACTAGAAAAACGAAAAACGTCTGGTGTCGGTTGATATATATATCGAGACGCCCGATCGCGTGCCTCGTCCAGTCTCGCTCTCACACACAACACACATCACCATGTCCGAGGCACAGACGGATCTCGTGGCGCAGCCGCGGTCGCGGTTCGCGCGGTGGTACCGCAGCCCGCTGTTCAGCGTCGTGCTCGCCGGTCTCATTTCGTTTACGCAGCCGGGCATCTGGAACGCCCTGAATGGTGAGTTGTTTTTTATTGTTTCTCTCATTTTTCTCACGACCACGGCCACCGCTAACGACCAGCCACCGGCGCGGGCGGGCAGCAGAAACCGTACCTGGTCAACGGCGCCAACGCACTGACGTTTGGCATCATGGCGTTTGGATGCATCTTCTTCTCGGCCTTTGCCAACAAGTTTGGCCTCAAGACGACGCTCATCATCGGCACGCTCGGCTACGCGCCGTACTCGGCGTCGCTGTACGTCAACAACCGCTACGGCGTCGAGTGGTTCGTCCTCTTTGGCGGCGCGACGTGTGGCATCGCGGCCTCGGCGTTGTGGGCGAGCGAGGGCGCCATTGCGCTCGGCTACGGCGACGTGACGCAGCGCGGACGGCACACGGCCATCTGGCTGGGCCTGCGCGAGCTCGGACAGCTCATCGGCGCGGCGATCCAGCTGGCGTTGAACGTGAAGAACGGGACGCGCGGCAAGGTGTCGTACGGGACGTACCTCGTGCTCATCGGGCTGCAGTGCATGGGCCTGCCGCTGGCTCTGCTCGTGTCGCCGCCGGAAAAGGTTGTGCGCCCCGATGGCACGCGGCTGGTCGACCCGACCAAGAAGAAGGCGGTGCTCGCCGAGCTCGGGCGTGTCTGGAAGCTCGTGCAGCGCAAGCAAATGTTCCTGCTCATCCCCATCCTCGTCGGCTTCAACTGGAACGCCGTGTACATTGGCCTCTACCAGACGGCCTACTTCTCGGTCCGCGCGCGTACGCTGAGCAGTCTGACGACCAGCATCGTCGCGTCCATTGCCAACGTCTTCTGGGGCTGGTTCTACGACACCAAGTTTGTCGGCCGCCCCGCGCTCGCCAAGATCAGCTGGGCCACGCTCGCGACGCTCATGACGGCGACGCTCTCGTGGCAGGTCGCCAACGAGCGCCTCTTTGCGTCGCAGGACGCCACCATTGACTGGGTCAGCCCCCAGTTTGGCCGCGCGTTTGCCAGCGTGCTGATGCTGCGCTTCCTCAACGAGTCGCACTACATGCTCGTCTACTGGATCCTCGGCGCCTTCTTTGACGACATTGAGGTGCTCACGCTCGCCGTCGGCATCGTCCGCTCCTTTGAGTCCGCCGGCTCCGCCATCTCGTACGGAATCGGCGCCGTCAAGACCATCCACCCCATTGTCAACCTCAGCGTCGCCTTTGGCATGTTTGGCCTGTCGCTCATCCCGACCACCATGGCCGTCTTCCTCGTCCCGGAGCGCCCGCTGACCGCGGCCGAGACCGCCAGCCTCGGCGGCACCGCGAGCGACACCGACAGCAAGGACGAGACCAGGGCCGACAAGGACGAGACCAAGGTCGTCGTCACTCCATAGACCGTTTGACTGTTTTGTACCGTCGTTTCTGACTGTTTTGCCGTACCGTCGTTTTCACTGCCATTTGCCATACCATAATCAAAGAGCCTGCTTTTTCCACTGCGACCAGTGAAGCCCTCGCGTGCACCAGACTCTCCTAGTCGACGCGCCTGTACGTACTTTAGCATTGCGTATACCTCTTGTCGTTCTGCCACATCACTCCAGCCATGGGAACCAGTACATTACACCGTCCGAGAGTCATAATCATACATGGACTTGTCGCCCAGTCAATTCAACGCAGAACGCAAATCGCAAAAAAAAGAAAAAAAGGAGCACGCCCGCTAGTGCCCGGCGCTCGCCGGCTGCTCGTGTTTCGCCGTCGAGCCCTTGCCGCGCCACGTGCTGACGGCGTCGATGCCGGCCGCGTACCGCACCTCGTCCGTCCCGTACGCGCGCGGCGTCAGCTTGATGAGCGTGTGCAGCGGCACATTCATCCACGGGCTCCGCTCCTGGTCCTTTTTCATAAAGTACGCGTAGATGCAGCGAATGACCGCCTGGTGCGTCACAATCAAAATGTCCTCGCTGCGCTCCAGCTCCATGATGATGGGCTCGAGCCGGATCACGACGTCGCGGTACGACTCGCCGCCGCGGTACCGGTAGTTGTACTTGTCGGCGTCGCGCGCCTGAAAGTCCTCGGGGAACTCGTCCTTGATCTGCTGGTACGTGTACCCGTCGCACACGCCGCTGTCGAGCTCGTCGAGCGCCTTCCACTGCAGCTGGTTGTAGTCCTTGGGCAGGTGCCGCGCCGTCGCAATCGTCCGCTGCAGCGTCGACGTCCACACCGTCAGCGGCCGGTCGTCGCCCACCGACGCCCGCACCAGCTCCGGCAGCTTGAGCGCGTACTGCTCGCCGCGCGGCGACAGCGTCGCGTCGCCGCCGATGCGGCCGTCCAGGTTGTACATGCTCTCGCCGTGCCGCGACAGCCACACCGACCGCGGCCGGATGTGCAGGTTGATGAGGTAGTACACGATGCGGCTCTGCAGGTAGTCCCGGATGTGGCTGATGATGACGCGGCTGCCCGTGTCCATCATCTTGAGGTACGTCAGGTCGCCCTCGTCGCCGTCGCCGTCCAGCGTCTTGTACACCTTTTCGTAGTTGCGGATCCGGTTGCGGAAGTCGAGCGCCGCCTGCTCGGGGTCCTGGCCCACGTAGTCGGGGCTCGTCGTCTTGACGTCGCGGATGTTGGCCATGATCAGGTCCTCGTCGTCGCATTTGCTCTCCACAAACAGAACCTCCACGTTGTTCGCCGTGCACGTGTCCAGCACCCACTTGCGCCGCTCCTTGGTCGAGTTCGTCGCGTCCAGGATGCCCACCACGCCGTCGCCCGACTTGAGCCACTGCAGCATGTCCGCCACCGCCGCCTCCGCCGCCGCGCGCCGCATCCGCTCGCCCTCGACGTTGCCCGTCTCGAAAAAGTCGGCCGTCGGCTGCGCCGCGTCTTTGCGCCGGTAGTTGCCCACGTTGAACACCTTGGACGGGATCGACAGCCATTGCAGGTACCGCTGCGCCTTTTGCGCAATGAAGCTCTTGCCGCGCGCCGGCAGGCCCACCATCACCACGCACACCTTGAGGTCCTCCACCTGGACGCCGCTGCCGCGCGTCATGGCTGCGGTTGGATCGATCGAGAGGTGTCGAGAGCGTCAGAGGCCGGTCCTGGCGGTCGGTCGACGTAGTAACAGAGGGGTAAGTGTTTCGAAGAGTAGTGTGCAGATAAAGGCGATTGAGTTGGCGAATGCAGAGCAATAGGGCGGGTTGGCAATGGTAGGCAGAGTGTCGGACAGGACAGCTTGAGCTTCCCCGCGATGTGGTCGTGTGTTGGGAGGCGCTGAGTCGGGGCCTCAGCCGAGAAGTGGAGCGGGCCTGGTGGGCGTTTTTGATTCTTTTTTTTGTAATGAAAACAATGCAGAAATTCGAGTCTGGTGCCGACGCAGGTGACGGGCGATGTCGGGTGGGCGGTGGCCGGGGTCCAGGCCGAGGGTATATATTTAAATATAAATTAGTTTAAATATATTTATAGCGCTAGCAGGCACCTCCTAACAGGGCGCAAGACCCAGAATGGTAGGCTTGTTGGGCGGTCGGACAGCGCTGTGATGATGCAATTCTCTAGCGGGGGCGGTGGGCGGTTCGTGGTTGTGGTCGTGACGAGCAGCGCAGTGCGACTCGCTGCGTGTTGTGCTGGCGTGACTGGTGATGAACGTGGTCAGGAGAGGTGCAAGTTTAGTTCTAGTACGAGATCAATGGAAGCAAGGGAGCAAGGGAGAAAAAGAGCAAAGAAAAGGGCACACGAGACTTTGCCGACGGGCGCGGCAGGTGCTGCCCAGCCATGTTGCGCAACGCAGAAGGCGCGGCCAGCGTGCTCACTCGCACTTCCCATAGGCTACGGTCGACGACACTGAAAATTGCGTTTCGTTTACGATAAGGCAGTCACGATAACACGGCGGTGACGTTCCTTCTTTGCTGTCAAACTACACTTTCAGCACGTTGGACCAGCTCCGTCGGACTGACTTGATGCGTCGGGTCCCGCGTGGGGCAGAGGGCCGAGAGGCGGAGAAATGGAAGTTTGTGCAGCAGCTTGTGCTCTGGCCGGGTCGGGTCGCACGTCGATTCGAGCGAGACGAGGAGACGAGTGACCGCCAGGTCATGGCCGCGGACAGCGCTAACACAAGGGGTGGAACGATGCAGGCAGGCGCAGTGACAAACGGAGCTGCAGTTTAGCAGCGTGGGAAGGACCAAACAGGTGATCCGGGGAAAGGGAGCCGTTTAGAGAAGGCAGTACCGAGCACTTGTTCTCCGTTTGCCTGACGAGGAAGGAGGCGCCGAGTGGTCCGTGGCCCATGCAGATTTAAATAAAACTGAAAACGTGGGCGACGCCGCGTGACTGCGAAAAGGAAACGGGAAGGTACAACCCGCAGCGTGCATGCGACGCGGCGACGTTTCCTCCGCGCCCAACAATCACCCGAGCCAAGGCGGTGTGGAACGAGCACGGCTGCTGCATGCAGGTAGATTTATGCAATGAAGAGTATGGAGCAAGGTCATCCGATGCTTGTGGCCACCGTGACAGCGAGGGTCGAAGTGCCGGGCGGTGCCGATGATGAATTAAAGATGGGTCAGGTTTATTACGTTAATACGCTTTCAAAGAGAACAATTTGCTTTCGTCGGCGTGAGACTGAGGTTTAAATTGGGTGGCCAGCTAAGATAGCACTGAAAGAACGATGGTAACGCGTGGGATGCCCGATCGTTTTTTTATTTTGAGCAAAAGTTCCTACCACAAGTTTCTTTTAAGTTCTTTTAAGTGACCTCTCCCTTGCAAAATGAAAAACGACGTTTATCTGAACCGTTAAATCCAAGATAAACCGCAGAGACCACGCAACTTACACGTCTTTACTTGATCATGTCATACAGTTCAGGTCATCTGCTAGACAGAAAGGACGCGGCTCCTTTAACATCGTCGACATTGGGCGCGATGCGCACACCTGCCGGATCTTTACCGTCGTCGCTCCTGCTTTTCAGTCCGCCGTGTCTCCAGCTCTTTCCCGATCACGTGACGAGGTCACGCCAACGATGGTTTGCTTCGCCCATTGTAGCAAGTGACGATGCACGCCAACGATGGTTTGCTTCGCACAATGTAGAAAGCTCAACTATACAGTCGCGTTCTACAATCAAACGAACACCCACCGCATCAAAGCATAAGAATAAGTGCTTGGTCGATGTATAGACCGCCAGTGCTTATCGCAATCTAATCGTTATCGACACCGCCCCACATAAACTTTTTCTGCCGCCGAATTTGCTGGGGCGGTGTTGAAATTTTTGTAGACACCAAATCGTCTGGACACACGCGTGGACACTACACGACCTCCATCCCTGCACCACACACCATGGGCGACAAGATTAGCAAGAAGAGAAAGCTCAAGGAGGAGAAGCGGGCGGCGCCGGCAGACGAGGCGACGGCGGCTGCGCCTGTGAAGACGAAGAAGGCGAAGCTGGCGCGCCCTGCGTCTGACATTGACAGCGACAACGGCGACAACAGCGACAGCGAGACGAAGGAGACGAAAGAGACAAAGGAAAAGGAAAAAGAGGCAAACGACGACGACGACGAGTCGGAGCCGCTGGCGTTGCCGTCCGGGGACAATGTGACGGCGAACCTGACGCTTCCGCCTGGAGCGTCGACGACGGAGTCGGACGGGTCAGCGCCATCGCGGCGTTTCGACACGCTGGCCATTTCGGAGCGGACGAAAAAGGGCCTGGCGGAGATGGGTTTCGAGACGATGACGGAGATCCAGAGCCGGGCGCTGCCGCCGCTTTTGGCGGGCAAGGACCTGCTGGGCGCGGCCAAGACGGGCTCGGGCAAGACGCTTGCCTTTCTTGTGCCGGCGGTGGAGATGCTGCACTCGCTGCGGTTCAAGCCGCGCAACGGGGTGGGCGTTTTGGTGGTGACGCCGACGCGCGAGCTGGCGCTGCAGATTTGGGGCGTGGCGCAGGAACTGATGGCGCACCACTCGCAGACGTCGGGCATCATCATGGGCGGTGCGAACCGGAGCGCAGAGGCGCACAAGCTGGGCAAGGGCGTGAACCTTCTGGTGGCGACGCCCGGGCGGCTGCTGGACCACCTGCTGAACACGCCCTTTCTCTTCAAGCACCTGCGGTCGCTCATCATTGACGAGGCGGACCGGATCCTGGAGGTCGGGTTCGAGGAGGACCTGCGCAAGATTATCAGCATCCTGCCCAAGGAGCGGCAGACGATGCTCTTTTCGGCGACGCAGACGCAAAAGATTGACGACATTGCCAAGATTTCGCTGCGGCCGAACCCGCTCTACCTCAACGTGCACGAGGAGCAGCAGTTTAGCACCGTCGACGGCCTCGAGCAGGGCTACGTCATGTGTCCGTCGGAGAACCGGTTCCTGCTGCTCTGGTCCTTCCTGAAGCGCATGGTGGGCAAGAGAAAGGTGATTGTCTTCTTTTCGTCGTGCAACAGCGTCAAGTACCACGCGGACCTGCTGCGGTACATTGACCTGGGCGGCGTGCTCGACCTGCACGGCAAGCAGAAGCAGGCGAAGCGCACGGCCACCTTTTTCGAGTTTTGCAACGCCGAGACTGGCATCTTGCTGTGCACCGACGTGGCCGCGCGCGGCCTCGACATTCCGGCCGTCGACTGGATCGTGCAGTTTGACCCGCCCGACGACGGGCGTGCGTACGTGCACCGTGTCGGACGCACGGCGCGTGGCACTCAGGGCCGTGGCAAGTCGCTCCTCTTTCTGCTGCCGGCCGAGGCCGGGTTCTTGGCGTACCTGCGCGAGGCACGCGTGCCCGTCGTCGAGTACGACTTTCCGGCCAACAAGGTGCGCAACGTGCAGGCGCAGCTGGAGAAGCTGCTGTCGCAAAACTACTACCTGCACCAGAGCGCCAAGGATGGGTTCCGTGCGTACCTGCACGCCTACGCCAGCCACAGTCTCCGGTCCGTCTTTGACGTGCACAAGCTGGACCTGGCGGCCGTGGCCAAGAGCTTTGGCTTTGCCACGCCGCCGCGCGTCGACCTGACGCTCGCAGCGAGCATGCAGCGCAACAAGACCAGCGGACGCCGGCCGTATGGCAGCCAGCCCCACCAGCACACCGGCCAGGGCAAGTTTAAGCGGAGGCAGTAACGTTGCAGGTGATATGGTTGAATTTGGTATTATGTAAGCAGGAATATTATAAGCAGTCGATATTATGTAAGCAGGTTGATATTACATAAGCAGACATAACATTACATAAGCAGATATTATGCGTCAGAACGGCCTTAAACCCGTGGTACGCAGCACGGGTCAACCTTCTTGTAGCGGACCTCCCACTGTACGCAGTCCGCGCCTGGCACTTGTAAGCCGACGGTCGGCAGCGCCAGCAGCGTGGGGGCGTGCCCAGGCGAGACGCGGTCACCGGCTGCGTACGCGTACAGCCCCGGCAGCGTGTAGCGAACCTTGCCCGGCGCATGTGTCGCGAGCAGGCGGCGTGCGTGGCCGGCGGCGGGCCCGAGGGCGCAAAAGAAGGCGTGGGCATCGTCGGGCGTGTACGGCTGGACGGTGACGGGCAGGCGCGAACGCACGCGGACCCACATTCGGCCGTCCCACAGTGCCCAGCCGGTCCAGGGGCAGTCAGAATCGCAGTCGGCGTTGGTATCAGCGCCGGCAAAGACGACGCGGGGGCTGGTCCGGTGTGCTTCCGAGTCGGTCTGGATCCGTGCACGCCCGGCGGCAGTGAAAGGGGCACGTGAAAGTCGCCATTGGCCGCTAGCGACAGGCACAAACTGGACGCCAGCCGTGGTGAAGCCGTTTGCAAAGTGCTTCGAGTCCGAACGTGCCAGGTCTGGAAACAGCTGGTCGACGGCACGCTGGAGCTGCGAACCGGACATGGCAATCGGCTCGGGCGCGACGGCGTCAATGGCGAGTCGGACGACGGCAGAGGCCATGTCACGCAGACGGGCGCGTCTTTTGTCGGTCGCGTCGGGCCGTGGACGTATTCGAAGTCGCGGCAGGCGAATGTTGAGCGTCCCGACGTGTGGCGAAAACGCGCGCACGACGCTGTGCATGGCCATCCAGCGTCGGGCGTCGTGCTCGTGGCGCTGTGCCTTGGCCTCACAGCGCGCCGCCAGCTCCAGCACGGCCGGTTTCTGCAGCGCCAGTGGCAGCGCGTGTCGTCGAATCAGAGTGCGCAGGGCGTTGCGAACCGTCAGCGATGCATCGGCGTTTGTCGCGTCTTCGAACCACGGGACACCATTGGCCACGCACGTCGCCTCGAGGCGGTCCTTGCCAAACGCCAGCAGCGGCCGGTACGCGACAATGCCAAGGTCTTCTGTGTGTATCGGTGGGATGTCGTGCGACGTTGACATTGACATTGACATTGATGCCAGGTCCCACAGTCCACTCCGGTGGGCGCCATAGATGCCCACACACTCGGGCACGTCGCCGGCCGGGCGCATCCCACGCAGGGCGCGGTGGCCTCCGTGCAGACCGTGACCCGACAAAAGACGCATCAGCAGCGTCTCGTGCTGGTCGTCGGCGTGGTGGGCAAGCAAAAGTGCCATGGCGCGTTTGTCCACGAGGTGTGTCGCCAGTGCCCGGTACCGCAGCCGACGTGCGTCCGTCTCGATCCGCTGCGATTGTGACGACATTGCACCACGCGGCAGCGTCAGAACGACGGAGCGGTGACCCATGCCGGCCGTGACGCGCGCGACCTGGGCGGCCTCTTGTGCACTGCCCTCGCGCAGTCCGTGGTCCACTGTCAGCGCGTCAAAGATTACGTCCATCAAGCTCGTCGCACGCAAACCCGCACACAGGTACGCCAGGGCCATGCTGTCGACGCCGCCGCTCACTGCGAGCCCGACCCGCCGCGGCCGGCCATGGTCGTGGGGGAAGCGTGGTGTCGTCGCTCGCAAGGCGTCGGCAAACTCGGCGACCGATACCGGTTGTGCCCTGTGTGAGGCGGGGATGAAGAGCCGCCCCGTCGCCGTCGTCGCCGCCGCCGCCGCCGTCGCCGCCGCCTTGGCCGTGCTCATTGCGTCGTCGCGTCGTCGCTGTCCTGTCCTGTGCTGTCTGTAGTTGTGGTCGTGTTCGGCCTGTGTACTCCGTATGCGTCGCCAAGCAAAAGTGGGCCATTGACTTTTCTGCGATGACGGCGCTCCAGACCCACAATTCGTATCCTCAATCGACCTTCACGATCCCCTCGACCACCACGACCTGCTCCCCTCGACCACGCGAGAACTGCACCGCACTGCTGCGAGAACTGCTCCTCTCGCACGCACCTGCACCTCTCGCACCGCCGCACCATGGACTACTCCACTGCGCTGCTGGCTGGGGCTGTCGCGGGCACGTCGGTCGACCTCAGCCTGTTCCCCCTCGACACGCTCAAGACGCGCCTGCAGGCTGGCCCCGGCCAGTTCTGGGCGGCCGGCGGTTTCAGCGGCATCTACCGCGGCGTCGGCTCGGCCGTCGTCGGCTCGGCACCCGGTGCAGCGCTCTTCTTTGTCACGTACGAGTCGGCCAAGCACGCACTCGCATCGCCACACGACGCACCCGTCCACACTGTCCACACTGTCCACACCGTCCACATGCTGGCCGCGTCGCTCGGCGAGATTGCCGCGTGCAGCGTGCGCGTGCCCACCGAGGTCGTCAAGCAGCGCGCCCAGGCCGGCCAGCACGCCTCGTCGCGCCAGGTACTCGCGTCCATCCTGCGCCAGCCACGCGTCCTTCGCAACCTGTACCGCGGCTGGGGCGCCACCGTCATGCGCGAGGTGCCCTTTACCGTCGTCCAGTTTCCCCTCTGGGAGGCCATGAAACGCTGGCGGGCCGCCCACAAACCGGGTGGGCGCGTCTCCGCCATCGAGAGCGCCGCCTTTGGCTCGCTCGCCGGTGGGTTTGCCGCCGCCGTCACCACGCCCCTCGATGTCCTCAAGACGCGCATCATGCTCAGCACCGCCGACAAAACGCCCCTCGTCGGACTCATCAAGACCATCTACACCGAGCCGGGCGGCGGCGGCGTCCGTGCTTTTTTTGCCGGTATCGGACCCCGCGTCACCTGGATCAGTATCGGCGGCGCCATCTTTCTCGGCTCCTACACTGGCGTCGTCAACTTTGTCAAGGGCGAGCAGCCAGCTAGCCGTACATAGCGATAATTCATTGCACAAAATATTGCACTCAACATGCGACGTCCACGTCGGCGACGTCCACTCCAGGTACCGCCACGCCGGCAACTCCAGGCACCGCCACGCCGGGCACTGCCTTGTAGTGCAGCACCACGTCGCTCGTCCCGCGCCACACGTGCAACTGCACGCTCCGCAGCGTCGCCGTCGGTTCCAGCCGCTGCTCGTTGCAGTACAATTCCAGGTACGACTCGGGTGGTACCGTGCTCCGCTCCACCGCCTCGGCGCCCTCCAGCTTTTCCGCCACGAACCCCAGAATCTTGCGGATCCGCAGCATGCCCGACGCCGATAGTCGGCCCGCGTTGGCGGTCGTGGTGGCCGTCGCGTTGGCCGTCGCCGTGTCGGGGTTCCCGGCGGGGGCCACCTCGGGCAGGGCGTCGTCGTATGGCCGCAGCAAAAAGTTGATGCGTGCGGCTTCCTTGGCCGACTGTGGGATCGCGCTCAGCAGCACTGCATCGCCCAGCCACGCCGGGCCCAGCCGCTCAATCACGTCTGCGTCTGCTCCGGTGCTGCCCACCGTGCCCCGGTACAGGTGCACCATGCCCCCGGGCAGCTCCTCCCAGATAATCACCGCCACGTCGTCCGACACCGCCACCACCGGCGCGTCCGACGGGCCCAGCGGCTCCAGTCGCGTCTGCACCACCGTCCCGGGCGCCGCCGCCGATTCCTCCTCGTACTCGTCGTGCAGCCGCTGCAGCGTGCCCGAAAAAGTGTCGTCGTACGTCTTGTCCGCCACCACCGGCACGTCCGCTTCAGCCTCGGGCGCCTCCTCCGCCACCGCGTCTTTCTTGTCAACCGGCGCCGACGCCGACAAGCCCAGCTTGCCAATCATGCCCTTCCACGACTTTTTTCCTTTTTCTTTTTCTTTTTCCTTTTCTTTCGCCTCTTTCTGCTCCTTTTCCTTCTCCTTCTCCTTCGCCTCCTTCTCCTTCTCCTTCGCCTCCTTCTCCTTCTCTCTCGCCTCCCTCTCCTCCGTCGACGCCTTCACGTTAAAGTAGTCGCTGCTCACTCGCTCGGTCCCCGGCGTCGTCAGCGGCAGCGGCGTCGCCACCATGATCCCCGGCGTCGACGGCAGCCGCAGCTTGGCCGTAACATCACTCTTGGCCACGGCGCCACTGGCCACCGACGCCGCATTGAGCTTTGCCCGGAACGCCGCGTCGCGTCGGACCTCCTCGTCCACCAGCCGCGCAAAAAGGTACCGCATCACCCACATCGCCGGCATGATCCGCAGCTCCTCGCGCAGCGCCGCCAGCGCCCTCGCATCGTACACCTCGCTGCCCGCCACCTCGCGGCCGGGGCCCAGCAGCTCGTCCACGTACACCTCCACGTCGTACCAGCTGTGCGAAATCTCCACCGTCAGCAGCCCGCACCGCACGTCCACATTGCACCACGACGTCATCGCCGGGCCCGTGTTCAGCTCGTCCTCGACCTCCTCCAGCTCGCGCGCCCCGTAGTTCTTGACCATCCGGCACGCCACCAGGTCCCACAGCGCAATGTTGTTCGCCGTGTCGCGCGTCAGTACCCGCCGCCGGTCGTTGAGCATCTTGCACGCCATCAGGCCCCGCTTGCCCGCAATCGTCTCCGCCGGCGCCTTGTACACCGGCTCCGTCACCACCGGCGCCGCGTCCACCGTCGTCACCACCGAGCCCTTGCGGCTGTGTGGGCCTGGCACGCCCGGCGTCGTCGGTACGGTCGTCGGTACGGTCGTCGTCGCGCCGAGTCCGCCGAGTCCGCCGAGTCCGCCCGGAACGTCGGCCGCCGGCCGCGCGGGCATCTTGGACAGCCGCAGCACGGCCTTGGGCGAAATGTGCGGCGGCACTGCACGCATTGGTCGCAGTCCTGTCGCCGCTCCCGCCGCTCCCGTCACGGTCGACACGGACGAGCTGTGCGGACGCCGGACCGGCTCGGGCGCCAGGCCTTCGCTGGCCACGGGCGCCGTGTCAATGTCGGCCCACCGGTGGATCTCGGCGTTGCCCGTCGTCGACCAGATGAACCCGCGGCCGGCCAGCGTCTTGAGCACGCCGTCGTCCTCCTGCGCGACGGCCACCGACAGCCCATTGTCCAGGTCGTCGACGCACCCGCGCAGGTCCGTCTTGACCACAAGGCCCGACCGGTCGCCGCTGTAAAACACGTCCAGGCTGGGCGCGTCCGACGACAGCGACCACACGCTCTCGTTGTGCATCGACAGCGTGTGCAGGCACCGGCCCGCCGTCACGCTCCACACCTTGACCGTGCGGTCCGAACTCGCTGAGACGACCGTGTCGCCCGCGTCGCTAATGAGCAGCGAGCGCACCATGTCGCCGTGCCCGCCAAAGGCAACGACCGGCTTGCCGGACCGCGTGTCCCACAGACGCACCGTCGTCTCGGGGCCGCCGCTCGCAATCACGCTGTTGGTCGCGCACAGCGCGTACACGGAGCCCTTGTCGCGCTTGTTCGCGTCGCACACGTCCAGGTCCAGCACGCGCCCGCCGCCCTGCAGGTCCCACACGCTCACAATGCCCGCCAGCGCCCCGGATGCCACCCACGACGCGTGCCGGCCGGGCGTCGCCACGCACTTGACAAAGTCCTTGTGGTGCCCGAGCACCGCCGGCTCGTCGCCGCTCGCGCTATCGGGGCGCCAGATCTTGACCAGCTGGTCGCTCGACGCCGTCACCACCGCCGTGTTGTTCGCCGCCAGTACCATGTCGTTGATCCACCGCAGGTGCGTCTGCTTCCACGTGCGCAGCCGCGTCGGCGACACTGCAGCCGACTTGTCCAGGTCCAGGTCCCACGAGCACACTACACCGTCGCGGCCGCCCGAGTACCTGCTCGTTAGCTCGTCTCTCTCACAGACACGGACATGACTCACAGAATGCCTCTTTCGCTGTCCAGGGCCAGCCCGGTCACGCCGAGACAGTGCCCGCCCGATCGCGACTCGCCAAAAACTGCCTGTTGGTCAGTGTCCCAGAAGCGATCCAAGTCACGTACCATAGCTCACGCCTTTGCGAATCTTTTCCTTTTCGCCCTCCTTGGCCTCCTTGGGCGCCTCTTTCGACATGGCGTCGTGTATAAATCGTCGAGTGTAAAGCGTCGAGTAAGCGTCGAGTGTAAAGCGTCAGGTGTAAAGCGTCAGGTGTAAATCGTCGAGGTTCGTGTAAAGCCGCCAATCGGTCTGCGAGTCGGCCGTCGCCGTTGTGTCGCGCTGGACGAGACAGCGAGAAGCAAAGTACAAGAGTCAAGATTGATTGAGCCCCTGAACCAAGACAAGCGACAACGTACAAAGTCCAGGAAGGGAAAGAACACCGTGCCGTTAAAGGAGATCGTCAATCGTCGAGAGCAGGAACGGCCGACAGGCTTCCGACCAACCAGGCGCAGCTGCCCTGCGATGGGGCCGGCGTGGATATGCGGGGAAAACGGGACTTTAGCCCATTGATTACATAAATATACGCCAGGGTCCACCATGATGCTATTCTGATCTGTTGGGAGTATTTACATTTATGCGATGTGCTTTTACGGAGACTTGGAGTTTCCGTTGATCTTTCGTCTCTGGTCCAAGACTGGCTCGACACGGCGCTGCGCAGCCTCGGGCACTCGCCTTCTTTTCGTTTTCTTTTCGATTGCTTTTCGTTTGCTTTTAGATTTCCTTTCAATTGCTTTTCGATTTCTTTCGATTTCCTTTCAACTTATTCTCGATTGCTCTTTCGATTTGCGTGTCTGCGTCGTGAACTGATCTGCTCATATCGGGTGACGCGTCACATGACTACAGAGAGACCCACTATAAACGACGGCGGCCCGGCGAGTCCAGCGAAAGTGGGCCGTCGTCATCAAGACTCACATCTCGCGACGCACCGCAGGCTGCGCCGTTTCGCTGTCGACCCGTCCCTCCAACACCCTCGCCATGTCCAACCCCAACGCCCTCTACCTGCTGGCCGACCACATTAAGCTGTCGCTGCTCGAGCGCCAGCGGTCCAAGGCGCGGACGGGCCCGAGCGACAACGACGCCGACGCCGACAACGACAACGACAACGACAACGACAACGATGCCCAGGGCGGTCACATTGCACGCTCGCTCGAGCAGCTCCGCGACGGGCTGGCGGCGCTGCAGCGTGAACGTGCACGCCTCGGTGGCAACGACAACGGCGACGGCGACGCGGCCAAGGCACAGGCACTGGGCGACGCGTTGCCGGCCCTGCAAAAGAAGCTCGACAGCCTGAACAAGCAGTTTGCCGCGCAGAACAAGGCCGCAGCTTCAACCTCCAAACCGGCCAAGCCAGACGTCAACAAGCCGCTGCCGCTGGCGGGCGACATGCACGTCGACCTCGAGGCACAGCGCGCCAACCTGTTCCAGCGGCCGTACTCGGACGACCCCGACGAGCCCGCCGCCGACGCTGGCTACGCCGACCACGACAACGTGCAGCTGCACCAGATGCACGCGCGCATCATCGAGGACCAGGACGCACAGCTCGACGCGCTCGGCGTGAGCATCGGGCGCCAGCGTGAGCTCAGCATGCAGATTGGCGAGGAGCTCGACAGCCAGGTCGCGCTCATCGAGGAGAGCGAGCGCGTCGTCGACCGACACCAGGGACGCCTCGACCGTGCACGTGGGCAGCTCGGCAAGATTTCGCGTTCCAGCAGCGGCGACTGCAAGCAGATGGGCATCATTATTGCCCTGATTGTCATTCTCGTCCTCCTCATTGCCATTCTCAAGTAGCGTGTCGTTTCTGTTGTCGTTCTTTGGCTTCTGTCGTCGTTCTTTGGCTTCCCATGCGTGAGCGGTCATGGTGTTTGGCGTTTGGGTCTTTTGTTTTACTTGTCTTGTTCACTACTTTCACTGCGTCTCCGATTCCCTGTCAAGGCGAGCACGTGACCAACTTCTGATATCCTGCAATAAATCTGCAAAGTATACCACTTGCCTTTAATTTGGTGCCACGGCCTGTTCATTGCAGAAACCGAGCGTGGCAAGTGCACTGCAGAGAATAGCGACTATAGGTGAGGAGATAACACAAGCAAATACATGATAATAGCTCGGAAGCAACAGTAAAGAAAAGGGACTCGAACCAAACGAGTCGGCCAAAAGCCACAACAAAAGGGTATAAAACAAGCCCACTGAATTAACGGATGACGCCGTCGTCCTTGTGCACGCCCTCGAGGTCTTCGAGAATGCCGCTGCCGCCGAGCATGCCGGGAACGCCGAGCCCCACCGGGTTGTTCGATTCCGGCCACAGCTCGTAAAACTTGATTCCATCTTTGCACGAGGCCACGACCACCACGCCGCAGTCAAAGTTGACCTTGTCGCTGTCGGCTGCATTGCGTTTTGAGCGCGGCTCAAAGTCCTCCTCGCCGTCGTCCTCCTCGCCGTCGCTGTCCTCCTCGCTGTCCTCGACGTCGTCGCTGCCGAGGACGACATCCCGCGTCCAGCGCCCGTTGCGTCGCGCCCGCTTGCACAGGTGCACGCTCTTCCTCTTCCGGGGCGGCTGCCGCGGCTTCCGCAGCGCCGGCTCAATCTGGCACGACACGCTCGTCAGCGCACGCGCCTCTGGACCAGAGTCCCACGGAATGGCAATGACCAGCCGGCACTCGGGCCACGAGTACACGGCGACCTTGATGCGGTGGCCCGGCGTGGCATAGCCAAAGGTCGCCGAGATCTCGCGGCGCGTCAGGCTCCAGACAAGACCGGTGACCTGGGCGCCCACGAAAATCGAGGCCAGCGCCGCGCCCGACCCCGCGTGGTGAAAGTGGATGCATTGGTCGCCCATGCCGCCACCCGTGGCCACCAGGCCGTCCTGCCACGGGCAAAAGGCAATGGCCTTGACAGCGGCCGCGTGCACCCAGCGCCGGGACTCGCTGCCGTAGGGCAGCGAGGAAATGTGCGACAGCACCTTTTTCCAGCGCCGAAACTCTCGGTCCTCTCTGCCCTCCTCGGTCTCGTCGACGCGTAACGTGTCGTCCTCATCCTCGTGTTCGGGAATGTGATTTCCGGTAAAGTAAGTTCGCATGTCTCGCCCAAAGTCGGGATGGCGTTTCGGCGGATCACGGACAATGCCGTTGTTGATGAGGACCTTGTTCACGTGAAAGAGGGCGCAGACGTTGTCGTTGCTGCCCGTCGCAAACATGGCGCCGTCGGGCGACCAGGCGAGACCGCACACCTGTTGCTTGTGGACCTCGATGCGGGCCACGAGCGAAATGTCGCCGCACCAGTCGCCGCGCTTGATCTTGCTCTTGTGCGGCCACTCGACGACGTAGTACAGCACAAAGCCCGTCTCGACGCCAATCAGGAGATCCTCGGTGCTCACCATCTCGCGGTTGCCACTGGGGTTCTTGGACGGGCGCATCGTGCACGTGGGGCGCCAGCTCATGCACGAGATGGCGCTCTCCTCTTGGATGACGATGCGCGCCGTGTTGGCCTCGGCCAGCGCCATGAGCCCAAAGCTCCCGTTGCTGCGGCCAAAGGCCAGGATGCTGCGGCGGCCCTCGTTGGAGGAAAAGGCCATGGAGGTGAGGTGGACGTTCCGGCTGTCGGTGCCGTTGATGTGCACGGACCCGGTTCGCTCGGTCCAAATGTACAAAAGGTCGCTGAGCGCCATAGCAAGCGTTTTCGTGACTGGGCAAAAGGCCAGCAGGGTGGCGTAGTAGTCGTCGCGCATGTTGACGGCGGAGAGGATCCTGGCAGTCAGTATGGTCCACGTGCCGCGGTGATCGAGTGCTTACTTGGCCGGGCCATCGACGTGACGCACCCACGGCTTCTTTGGTTCTGTCTGTCAGTCTCTGGTCAAGAAGTGCTCTTTCGGATAGGCAGAAAGCGCTCTTCGCTGATGGGCAAAAAAGAGAGAAACAAGAGAGAAGAGAAATAAAAGAAAAAGAACGTACCGGGCTTGAGTGAGTCGTTGACCCACATGTAGCCGTTCCAGGTCGTCTTCTTGATATCCTTCTTGGCCGTCTCGTGGACGGCCATGCGGGCCGGGTCGTTTTCGTTGACGCGGCACGACAGGATGCGGCCGGTGCGGTCAATGTTGAGGGCGGCGGCGAGGCGGCTGGTGTGCTTGACGTCGGTCGAGATGACGGGGGTCCGGTCGATAAAGTCGGAAATGTACAGTGGCGCTGCCGTTCCACTGGCGGAAAAGGTGCCGGCACCGTTGTCGACGGCCCCCACAAGCGGCGGCTGCGTGCCGGCGGCCCACACCGAGCCCTCAATGGGCTCGTCTTCAATGTTGTCGTCGTGCGTCAGCGGCTGGATGGTGCTGATGGCGCCCGCCTGGGTGGGCAGCCCCGACTGGCGGAGGTCGGCCAGCGTCGGCACCGGGTTGAAGCGGTACGACGGCCGCGCAAACGCATCCTGCGACGCCGAGTTGTTGCGTGCAATCCTCTCGCGCGCCGTCATGTGCTCGTGGCTCTTGGTCAGGCGGTAGCGCTCGGTGAGCGTGTTGCTCGGCTCGGACACGCCGCGCGGGTGGATGAAGCGGTGCGGTCCACGCAGCGACCCAAACTTGGAGGCCGGCCGGGCGCCGGGATGGACGGCCTGCGCGAGGGCTCTAGTCCTAGCACGGCGTCCCGGGCGCGGAAGGCTCTTGGAGATGTATGGACTCGTGCTCGAGAGAGGCACGCGGTCGCTCTTGGGCTTGGGCTTGGGCTGGGGCTGGGCCGGCGTCGGCGTCGGCGTGGCGGGGCGGCGCGGTGTCACGGGCGAAACAAAGACGGTCCGGGGCAGCTGCAGCTGCTCGGTCTCGCGCCTGGTCTCGTGCCCGTGCTCTGGTGACTGCGCGCCGTCCAAGGTGTACAGCCTGTCATCGTCGTCCGACGAGCGCGAACCTGGGCGTTTCTGGGGCGAGCACTCGGACGCGTAGCCGGAATCGGGCGAGCTGGGGTCGGAGTAGACACCATCCACGTACGGGGGCACACGGATGCGCGACGGCACGTTGATGTCGAGCCAGGTGTGGCTGTGCAGGTTCGCCATGGTTGCAGCCGTTCTGTGGAGGACTGGGCGTACGCAGTGGTATCGGATGGTTGCTTAACCTGAGCATCGGGTGGCACAAGCCGGTCGAACGAGCGAAGTCTGGTGCGTGTTTCTGCTTCCGGCAGAGCGGTATAAGGGTAAGGATTTTGGCAAAAACTATAGAGTATAGCTGCTGCACAACGAGCATAAATATCAAAAGCAACGATGAACCCGTGAATATATGGCGGGAATGGACGGTCGACGATCGTGATGCTGGTGATGGCGCAAGTGTGTTGTTGGTGACTCAGGGGTCAGTGATGATGGATTGACGATGCAGTGGTTTCCGTTTACGGCAGGCCGACTCGGAAAGAAAGATGATGGGTAATGATAATCTGAAAGAAATCATTCGACGCCTGTCGACGAGAGGCACGGCGTCGATGCGGGCAGCGGCTCGGGCGCAGATGGCAGATGGCGATGGATGAGGGAGAAGAGTTCTAGGTGGTGCGGTGCTAGGAGGGCCGGGAAGAAGCAGGAGCACGGGATGCCGGGGTCGACGGTATCGGTTGTTGATTTCCAGATTGGGATTTACGTGTACAGAAAGAGCAGTCAATCTTGTGTGAGGCGCTGGTTGCCAGCACGAAATGTTGGAAGGCACCAGGCGACAATGATGGGCTTCCACTTTAACGGGCAGGAGCTCAATGGAGGTTGATACGATGTCCCAATCAGGCAGGGGGCTGCAGTTGCGCAAGTCTTGCAAGGCTTCCATAAGTGAGCCGCCATGGCAGTGGAATATTGGCTGTCTGCTCTCACTGAACAGTCAGTCAACAACAGCTCGTATCCCGTTTACAGCCAACAACCACTTCAAGTGACGAGTGAGTTGGCCGTGACTTACACGGAGCCCCACTTTTACGTCGAGGGAGTGTACATCACGTGACGATACACGGATAGCGTGGGGTCGTGACTGTCTTGAGCATCACGATCGAGCAGCATCACGATGGCCAGTGTACGTCCATCCCTCCCAATCCGGCCGACACTACTGACAGACAGCACGGAGTTCCGCGCGGACCGCGCACGCGGACTGAGGAGCAGCAGCGTGCCGACGCGGACAAGATTGCAGCGTACCACGACCTCGAAGCGCAGATCAAGCAGAGCGTGCGTGCGTCGCCCCGGTGTGATTGAGCACGAGCTAACGCGCAGGACGCAGGATGCCTTTGACGCTTCCGTGTTTGAGCTGACGACGCGGCTGCTGCGGCTGAACCCCGAGTACTACACGGTGTGGAACGTGCGTCGGCGGTGCCTGGCGACGAGCCTGCTGACGCCGACGACGACGCCGACGACGAACGCGACCGAGCCGACGAACGCGACCGAACCGACGGACGCGACACGCGCCCACGACTGTGCGGTGCTCGAGGCGGAGCTGCAGTACACGGTTCCGCTGCTGCTCGAGTTTCCCAAGTGCTACTGGATCTGGAGTTTCCGGCTGTGGGTGTTGCAGCAGGCCGTGGCCCGGCTCGACGCGACGCGTGCAGAGCGACTATGGGCGGCCGAGCTCGCCCTCGATGCCAAGATGCTCAGCAAGGACCGACGCAACTTTCACGCATGGGGCTACCGGCGGCAGGTCGTCGCGCAGCTCGAGTGCTACCGGGGCAGCCTTGTCGAGAGCGAGTTTACGTACACGACGGCCATGGTACGACGCGATCTGTCCAACTTTTCCGCCTGGCACAACCGGTCCAAGCTGATTCCCGTCCTGCTCGCCGAGCGCCACGCGTCCGCCGCAGACCGCCGCGCCTTTTTCGATGCCGAGCTCGGCATGGTGCACGACGCACTCAACGTCGGCCCCGAAGACCAGTCGCTCTGGTTCTACCACCAGTTCCTCGTCCTGACGCTGACGACGCCCGACGCGCCCGAGGCCATTGTCGCACTGAGCGCCGGCGAGCGTGCCGCGTACCTGCAGCGCGAAATGGACGCCGTGCGCGAGCTGCTCGAGGACTACGACGACGTCAAGTGGATCTACGAGGCGCTGCTCGAGTACGCCCTGGCACGAGCCAAGGCCGACGCACGTGCCCTGACAGACGCCGAGCACGCCGACGTCACGTCCTGGCTCGCCCAGCTGCGCACCCTCGATCCCCAGCGTCGTGGCCGCTGGGACGACATTGCCAAGGATCCGCGTCTTGCGTAGCGTTACTCCGTATATTGTATTGTGTTTTGCGCACGTGACTACGTGACTGCCCCACTGTATCAAATAGCTCTGCATGTGGATCACGTTCATAACTTGACCAAATCACCTTTCTTTCATGTTTGTATTGTCTGCATCGCATAGATCAAGCGTCCGTCGGACGCAGAGTGACAGCAAAAGCTTCCAACGATGGGCGCTACGGCCTTCCAACGATGGCCGCACGGCTACTGGCCAGGGGGCGGCGGGGCACCGCCTTGGCCGCCCTGTTGGGCCAGTGCCTGGTACCACATGGCCACGTACGCAGCGTAGCCGCCGTATGCAGCGTATGGGTCGGCGCCCGAGTCGTCGCCGCCACCGCCACCGCCGCCACCGCCGCCCGGACCGCCTGGACCGCCCTGGGGACCACCGGGGCCGCGTCCGCCGTCGTTTCCATCGCCGCCACGGCCGTAGCCCTGGTTGTCGTAGTCGCGGTAGCCTCCGCCACGACCGCCACGACCACCACCGCCACCGTACGCGCCGTGGCCACCGTGACCGCCGCCGCCGCCGTACCCGCCGCCGCCGTACCCGCCGCCGCTCTTGTTGCGCACGGCGTCGACCTTTTCCTCAATCAGCGCCTTGGCACGGTCGATGCTCTCGCGCGAACCAATCAGGCCAATCTCGCGTTCGTCCTCGTTGGCGCCGGGCGTCTGCGAAACGTTAATCTTGCAGCCCGTCGCCGTCTGCATCTCGCGGATCGTCTCGCCGCCCTTGCCAATGATCATACCGACGGCCTCGGCCGGCACGAAAATGGAGTCGTTGAGACGGTCGCCACCACCGCCGCCGCCACCGCCGTAGCCACCACCGTAGCCGCCCGGACCGGCCGGAGCACCACCGCCGAAACCGCCACCGCCGAAACCGCCGCCAGGACCGCCACCGCCGCCCTGGCGGAACGGAGGACCACCGCCACCGCCGCCGCCGCCGGGCATGCCACCGGGACCGGGCGGGCCGTTGCGCGTGTCGCTGTCGACAATCTCCATAATGTACTCCTTGGCCTGCGTCGTGGCCTCGCGGCCGCCAATCAGGTTGACGGGACGAAGGCCGTTGACGCTCTTGGCCTCGCCGACAATGTTGATGTGGCAGCCGCTGCGCTCCTGCAGGTCGCGAATGGTCTCACCGCCGCGGCCAATGATGAGGCCGACGGTGCGGTCGGGCACCATGATCTGGATGCACTCCTCGCCCTCTTTCAGGTTGGCCAGCGAGGCTCCTGGAGGCGGGCCGCCCCGGCCGCCGCCGCCCAAGGCACGTGGCGGCATCTCGCTCGGAGCCGAGCCGCTGCCCTCGATAATCTTGTAAATGGCCGCCTTGGCATGGTCGCGGCCGGCCGCAGGGCCCGAGATCTTGCATTGGCGCATGTCGTCGGACGGGTCCGCGGGCGCCAGAAACTGCACGCGGCACTGGCTGTCGGCCTCGACGCGCCGCAGGTTCTCGCCCTGCCGGCCAATAATCAGCCCGACCAGGCCGGCCTTGATCATAATCACCTCGACATTGTCGCCGCCACCACCACCGCCGCCACGCGGCGACCGCTCGCGGTGCCTCGGCGAAAAGGGGCGCTCGGACCGGTCGCGCTCGCCCCGGCCGCCACGGTGGACGGGCGAGTACCCACGCTCCGGCGGGTAGTCGCGGTCGTTTCGGCGGTCATCGCGGCGGTCATCGCGGCGCTCGTCACGGCGCTCGTCGCGGTACGGGTTGCTTCGGTGGTTGTCGCGGTAGCCGCCACCGCCGCCGCCACCACCGCCACCGCCGCCACGGGTCTGTGGCGAGCGCGAGCGCGAGTCGCGGTAGTTGCCACGGCCGTCGGACGCGTTGCTCGCGGCTGCCGGCTGCGGCGCGCCGTATGTGACAGGACGGTCGTACGAGGCGACACCGTTCTGGGCCGCGTGCGCCTTGGCACGGGCAATGGCCTCCTGGATGCTCACGGAGCCAGAGGACGACGGCTGGACGGCGCTGCCGAGGTCGAGGTTGCCGGTCGAGGACGGCTGGGGATAGGATGCGCCGGGGGCGCCAGGAGCAGAGGCCGAGCCGGTCGAGCCTGCACCGGGTTTCTGGGCGGCTAAGCATGTCAGAAGGGTACTTTTTTGCACGTCATGCAGCTGCCACAAGTTGCACGGAAACGGAAAACCAGCAGGCATGAAAGAGGAAGCCAACAAAAGCACATGCAGTTTGGTCCCACGATCAATCCACGATCAATACAGCCACGATAGCACATGCAGGCGCAAGCAAGCAATACGTGAACAGCCAACACGCGTCAAATGCACGTCTAGTTGGTAGCCAGGGATCAAGCAGCATGCAAGTAGGATTATCCAGGAAGCCGGGCGGAACAAAAGAGCAGAGCAGAGCAGAGCAGCAAAGTTCAAGACAGATGGCAAGTGACAGCGGTGGTGTGACAAGTGAGTGTCTGCACGCATGGCAACATAATCAGCACAACTTACCGAGGGTCGCCAGAATGGACTCCAGATTACTCAAATCGGCCATGTTTGTTTTCTTTTGTCTTTTGTCTTTTGTCTTTTGTCTTTTTTTGTCTTTTTTTCGGATTGATTGTGTTCAACAGGCGTACAGTGTACAGTCAAGCAAGGCAGTTTGCAGTTTGCAGTTGGGCTTCAGCAGTCAAGCAGGCAAGCAGAGCAGGCATACACAGCAGCAGGCGCACAATCGGGTCGTCGGAGCCGTCGCGCGTTGTCGGGCGCGGTTCAAGCTCAGTCAAGTCCCAGAGTCGCTGGTCGCGGTCGCGAGGCACGCAGTAGACAGAAGATGGTACGTCAACTTGTTCGATTGAGCAATCAGCAGACTAAACTGTACTGGACGGACAAAGGAAACGGTCGTCCGGGGAGGTGAGAGGTAAGGGTGAAGGGGAGGTCGTGTCAGTCGCGGTGTTGATGGAATGGGCAGAAGAGAAGAGGCGGAAGAAGAGGCGGAAGAGAAAAGGCAAAAGAGAAGAGACAGAAAAGAAGAGCAGAAAGGCTTTGAGACGAATACTCCGTATGCCTCAAAGGACAGGTGCAAAAAGGCAAAAAGGCAGTCGAGACGGGGCAAGATCCAAATGGAGAAACTGGAGACTGGCGAAAAGGGCGAGGCAGGAGGTGGTACTTGGTGTCTGACAATGTGGCAGTCGCAAAGGAGGTACTGAAAAGGGGGGCAGGCGCTGACGCAGAGTTTTCAGGATTACCATACGGAGTGCCCCAGCCCACGTGACGTGTCCCGTGACCTTGTAGCATCCCGAAACGGCAGCATCAGACATTGTTTATGTGAATGTACCCAAAAGCTGACTGGTACGTAACTGCGTGAATGGATGGATGGACTCTGACGTACACTGCGTGAGGATGGATGGATCTGACGTACATCACAGAACATGACCTCGCTCGAATACGAGCCGAGATTTGCGCGGCTGCGTGCGTGGTTCGAGAGCCTGGGCGGCGCGACGCACAAGGATGTCGAGATGTACGAGGACCCGGTGACGGGCGTATCGCTGCGCGTGCGTCCGTCGGCGTCGGACGCGGTCTCGGGCATGGTCGTGTCGTGCCCCGCGGCGGCGATGCTGTCGTACCTGGACGCCACCCGGACGCAGTCGTTGCCGGCCGCCTTTCTCGCGGCCGTGCCGCCACACGTCGTGGGCCGTTTCTTTCTCGTGCAGCAGTACCTGCTCGGCACGGCGTCGCACTGGCACGCGTACATTGCGACGCTGCCGCCGCCCGACGACGTGGCGGCCTGGGGCCTGCCGGCCGTGTGGCTGACGCGCGACGCACAGGCGAGCGCGTTCCTGCGTGGAACGAATGCAGACGTGGCGGCCCACGTCATGGCCGGCCTCATGGCGGACGAGTACGACGCGGCGGTGCCGTTCCTGGGCCCGGACGCCGCGTCGTACACGCGCGACCTCTACGCGTGGGCGCACTGCCTGTTTACGAGCCGCAGTTTCCGGCCGTCGCTGGTTCTGCCGGGCGCACCGGCCGACGACTTTTCGGTGCTGCTGCCGGTGCTCGACCTCGGGAACCACGACGCGCGTGCCGCCGCCGACTGGCAGCCGTACACGTCGGCGTCGACCGCGTCGTCGACGACGACATCAACATCGCCATCACACACGGGCGTCGCGTTCTGCACGCGTGACACGTGGGCGCCGGGCGCACAAGTCTTTAACAACTACGGACACAAGACAAACAGCGAGCTGCTGGTCGGGTACGGGTTCGTCCTGCCAGTGACGGACGCGCTGCACAACGACTACGTGCACCTACGGCGTGCGGGTGGCGGACCGGCCGTCACACCGAGCGACGGAGCGGGCATCGAGGCCGGGGGGGCGCCGCCGAGTTTCTTGCTGGGCCTGCGTGGCATGCAGGATACGAGCTCGGTGGTGGGACGCACGCGTGCACGCATCACGGTGGGCATGGCGCGACTCGACGAGTTTGGGCGGTTCGAGGACGGGCTGCTGCTGGACATGCTGCAGGCGCTGTGCAGCGACACGGAGCGCGACCGGCTGGCGGCGTACGCGTCGGCGTCGGTGCAGGCGAAAACGGGCGCCGACGCGTCGGTCGCGCTGCTGCAGGGCACGATCCTGGACCTGGTGTTTGGCGACGAGGGCGACGACGAGGACGAGCCCGGCTACGACGCGGCCAAGGAGGCGTTTTTGCTGGGCAAGGCGGACGCGGTGCGGCAGGCGCTGGCGTACAAGATGTACACGGACCGCAAGGCGCTGCGACGTGCAGACCCGGCCACCGACGCGGCCGACGCAGCCGACAGTGCGTTTGCGCGGCTCGCGCGGCAGTACCGGGCACAGTACTGTGCAGTGATTGAGGCGGCGTTCCAGAGCCTGGCGGGTGACGACGGCGCGTCGTCGGACGAGGACTAAGGCGAATGGAGAGGCGAGACACGAGACGAGGCGATGGCAGATTGCGCGTGGCAAGCGAGGTCGGATGCAGGTCGGCTTGATCTGATTGTCTGATTGGACGGCCGGCGCCAGATGCACAATGAGGTCACAAGGCAGACGGGAGCCGCGGACCGCCCTGCGTCGATGTCTTGGATGGAGACCTGGGTTTCGTTGGACGGGCGTCGGTTTTGGATGGAACCTGTCAAGCTCAGCCGCTGTCAGTGACGGCGAAACGAGAGCTCCGGCTTCGCGTCCGACACAATGTGCATGGGACGACAACAGCGTACAAGTGGCAGACGCACAACTGCTGCAACGATTGCAGGCCGCCTCTCTACAGTGCGCCAAGGGAAAAGTGCACTGAAAAGGGCGTGAAAAGGGCGGAGTCTGGCAGTGCACGAGTCGCTGCACACCCAACGATTTCGTCGCGTCCCGTAGTTGCAGAGGCTGGACCGATTCGGGCATGCCGTTGCTTCTTTGTGTCATTGAGTCTATTGATCGTTGTTCTTGGCTTCCTGTTTGTCATTCCTGTCTGGTCGTCGATAGTGGTATACAAATAAAATAAAATAAAATACAGCGGCGAATGGCCGAGACAGCCCGCTAAGCGCTAGGCCAACAGCGGCAGCCACCGGGTCTTGCCACGGGCGTAAACAGGACGGCCAACAGGACCAACTCTAATTTAGCGCTCTTAAGCCTGCTATTGCTATAATATAAATATTTACTGAGAGTATGCCATCCTGCGCAATTTCTCATTCAAGATCGAGCCGACTTTGGGTCACGCGACACAGACACAGACACCAGGTCACTCGAGATCCTGCCTAGATTGTGCATGTGTGGTTGTGCAGAATCTGTGTCCGGCCGGGCCGCGCAGAGTCCGATAATTATTCGGTCCTGGCTGGCCGGTCGGTCATCCTGCGGTCTGTAAATATATTTAAATCCAAAAACTCCGGCTCTCCCGATGGCAGTCTTTTTCTATAAACATCATTTCGAAGCTTATATTTATGAGTTATTTCTATAATAACAAAATTGAGCAATAGCGTCAAATACACGTATCGCCACTCCGTTTTCGTCCTTGCCTCTGGTCTTGGCTGCCCGCTTCTTGCTCGTCAGCCTTGCCACGCTCACAATCAAAAGGCAAGCACAAAAACCCGCCGTCGTCCGCCATTGCGTCTCACTCTGTCTTCGCTTTTCCTACATTGCATCACTTGTTCCAGCAACCTGCTCACTCGCACTCACTCGCACTCGCACACTTGTGTCGTTCATTGCCCGATCTGCTCGATCCATCTGCTCGTCGATTGCCAGGCATATAAATATTATTTATACTCCGTACAGCGCCACCCCGACCCACTGCTGGCCTTGCCCATCGCCCCCCGCCGTCCAATCAGTGCGCGCCAGCCAACGCCCAGCGCCCCAACTCGCCCAAACAAGCACAACACACTCTGGCAGCCCGTCACTGGCACTCGAAACGCACAGCGCTCACACAAAACACGCCCAAACAAAAGGCGATCCCACGCCACTCTGTTTTGCGTTCCATTCCGCCACCTGGCGCATCGTGCATGTCCAAACAACACAGACAAGACAACACAGACAAGACAACACAGACAAACAGACAAACAGACAACACATCATCGGGCTTGCACAGTGACCCGTTCTGACGACCTGCGACCGCCAGCAACATATATAAACATCGCCTCCTGCTTGATCTTCCAACCCCAGCACAACACAACACAATGAACTACGACTCGTTTGCGCCCGCCATGGACCGCGCCGCCGCCGCCGCGTCCGACCGCGACCACTGGGTCGGCATCATCGTCATCGACGACGACGACCTCACGTTTGGCGGCAAGCCTCTGTCCGCCTGGTACGAGGAAGACCGCCGCTGCAGCGTCGGCGAGGAGAGCACGGCGAGCACGACGACCGCGACGCGCAGCCAGAGCACAAATGCGAATGCAGGCTCCAGCACACGCTCCATGGCCAGCCCGTCCGACGACGAGCGCCGTGGCCGTGCACGCGACCGTGTGCTCAAGCAGTAGCCGCCCTGTCGAAACGCAGTCTGCTGTCGCTGTCTGCAGTCGCTGTCTGCAGTCGCTACTTGCCCAGCCGCGCCCTGCACTGGCAGTACGACGTGCAGCTGCATGCCTGCAACGCTGCAGCCCAGCCGTGCCTTGCGCCTGGGCGTCTGCCGGTGCAGGCCCGTGCATTACTGCGAATAGGATGCCCGCCGTGCGTGCATCTTCTGCCAGCAAGCATCTTCTGCCCAGCAAGCATCTCTGCCCAGCAAGCACAGCACATCCTGCAGCGGCACTCCTGCAGCGACACACGACACACGACACGACACGACACGACACGACACGACACCATCCTTACGCACTCCGTGCGCTTGGCACGACCTTACGACACACATACCCAGCAACTCCTGCATCTATGGCTCACCATCTCGACACTTTCTTGCTGCTCCTTGGCATCTGCATTTGTTTGGTTACCGTGGCTCTACTACAGATACCATTGCGCTGTGCCGGCACGCTGCGCACGCAGTCTTTCTGTTTCTTTCCGCTTTCTTCTTTCTCCTTTCTGCTTCTTCCTGTTCTGCATCTGCACTCTACATCAACATGGTCCGTCGCTCGCGCGCAAGCATCGAGGGGCGGCCGGGACCGGCGTTTGCTTTTTGCTTTTGCTTTCTGTTGTCCCATGATCCACGGCGCTGGATCCTGCTTCCATTGTCATCTCTGCTCTTAGACTGTACAAGAGACTCTTTGGCAACCTCTCGGCGTGAATCGAGTGAATGTGTCGGCATGACTAGTCGACGAGTCTGGCAGCACGCTAGCCCGGCGTGTAAATATATGTGACAAGCAGTCGACTCCAACGAGCGTCCTTTTGCAGCACTAGTAGTCGCAACGGTCGTCTCCAAGACAAAGACGGACCCCTAGACTTCCGTTTGCAGCAGCACTAGTCGCTGTAAACATATCTGTGACAGCCTGGACTTGGAGCAGCATCGAATCTCGATGCTTGACCATATGACTGCATGCGTCGCGGTCCGAGGTGCCGTCGGTCGCCATCGCCAAGCGTGACGTCATTACGAGGGGTCGTCGAGCTACGAGTATATTTATTAGAGGCCGTCGCGGGGCAGAGGACTGCGTTGCTATTTGCAGCTATTTGGGTCTTTTTAGAAAGAAGTTTTTCGTAAAATGGACCCTCAGGGTAAATGACACCCTCAGTGTAAATATGTAAATTTACGAATGGCCCACGTTTTCGACCGATGTCCGATTGATCGCCCATCGCGTGCAGGTGAGACGGCCTGTGCCGATCGCACGGCTCAAGACTCGGTTTGCGGATAGATCACGACGCCAGATGACTCGAGCGACGAGCGACAATGGCATCCACGCGCCGGAGTCATTCGCACATGTTGTCTTGGCATGCCGCTTCTGTGCTCTGTGCCGTGCCACCTGCGCCCCAAATTACAGAGCCGCTGGGTCGCAACAGGGCCTAGAAGACCCTAAAGGGCATACCATATCTAACCTCGTCAGGTACAAAGTAAAATAGGCCGTTAAGCTTGTTTATCGGACGTCGTATTCACCTTACGCCCATCGAGATGCATTTGTCTTTCCAAGGCTATTTGCTAGATATTTTATATTTACTACAGGCAACGCCTTTCACCAGCACCCGATTTCCTCCGCAATACAGCACCATCGCATAGCGTCCGGCTTGTGGTCTGACCGCCGAGTTACCTCGTATCCAGTTACTGTACTTTGACTCGTCAAAGTCCGATAACTCCGGCCGGTCTTGTTCGAGTCAGTCTGTCGACCTCGTAGCACTAGACCAAGCAAAGACTGCATCACAAGATCATCTCGGGGCGCAAGATAAGCTTGCATGACCACGCGTCGCCGCCACCCTCCTGCTGTGCTCCTTTTGTCTGAGACACGGGCCTCGGATTCTGTTTCTCGCGTCGTCTGTGCTGCGCATCCTGCTGTTCTCCTGTTCTGTTGCTCGGGGCCAGCCTCAGCATCCCTTATCCAACTTACCTCCCAACGTGACCAAATGCTGCTGCCTGCTTCGGCGTTGTATGGTTTATACTTTACCGCATCTGCGCCGTACGAGTCCCGTGTCCCGAATCTCCCGAGTCTGCGTCTGCCTTTTCGGGCTGAGCATCGGCACCTCGTGACTCGCCGGTGCTGTGCCGCAAGCTTCGCCCGGCGTACTGCCACAACGCACTTGCTGTGGCAACAGAACAACGTTGACAGTTGTGCTTCTCTGCTCCTGGCTGTCGTCGATGAAACGCCAACCTGTATTTTTTATACATTTTTTTTATTTCTCCTGTCATTCCGACGTACCGTATTTCTACTCCGTAAATAGATATAAAATGAAAGAAAAAACGTCTACCGTAGCAAATGGATAAGCGGCACCATGGATGCACCTCGCCCACCCCAGGCCGACCGTTGCAGACGGACGCTCCTCGTTCTGCGGTGGTCATACGGGCACGTCGTGCTGGCCCTGGCTGTGCATATAAGAAGGCCATCCCCGGCCCCCTCCTGCGTTTACCTTTGGTTCTGTTCCTCACCGATTCTCACCTCACCGCGTATCTATTTATTTAAATATTTACAATGGACGCCGCGACCAAGCCCATGCAAATGGAGGCCCAGCCTGCCAAGAACGCCCAGCCGGCTGCTGCGGAGCCCGTAAGCTTAGCCCACTTGGTCCGACGACGTTGTCTCGACGTCGTCTCTCTGTCTCTGGTCTCTCGGTGCAAAGTCGTTCTAACACTCTAGTACGCCGCCGCCGAGCCAATGTCCGTTGACGCCGGCCTGCGCGGAGGCGACGACGTCGACGGCGGCGATATCTGCTGCGGTCTGTGCGCCGCCTTTGCCTGCTACGAGTGCTGCAAGTGCTGCTGCTAAGTGCACTGCAAAGCCCCTCGTTTATATGATACCAATTGATTTTCGTTCGACACTACTCTGTGATGCCTGTCTGCTTTGATTCTCGCTCTCGGCTCTAGATTCCGGTGGCCTATCATCGACTTTTGACTAGACGACTCGACGCATTCTCTTCCGGCCATCACACGATAGGATATTAAATATGATTTGAACATGTTGCATCCCAAACAGGCGTGACTGGCTTTCACCCACGCACGCTTCGAAAGTTGTCCCTAGCACAAGGCTGCGTATCAAACCAAACTTATGGTACCCGACAAGCAAGGCTGTCGTTGTGCAACGCGAGCCGATCTGTCATACAGCCAACCACACAGACCGCCGGCTTTTGGCCTCAAACTACGCAGTCCGTGGGCCGCGCGTAGAGATCCGTCTACAAACACGAGCAAACCAAGCACCGACGCAGTGTGGTCCAGGCCGTCCAGACATCGACTGGCCAGACAGACACGTGAAACGATATCCGTGATCCAGTCTATGCAAGCGTCGTGTGCCCCTGTCCTCCAACACCGCCAACGCAGACCAGCAGGCCAGAACAGAATACATACATGCAAAACAAACAAGCTGATAATAAAAGTATGTAAATGTGGCCAAGACCAAAAAGAACTAGCAAGACGCGTGCGTGCGCGTAGCAAGGCGTGGTCGACCACAAGGGACGGCGATTCGTAGCAAGGACGAGTGCTTGCCTGCCGGGTACCGGAAATAGCGGCGTCCGAGATGGACCCGAGGCCGTCGGTAGGGCGTCTTCTGCGCCAGCTTCCGACAGCGCTGCCCTTGTGCCAGGATTCAGCTGGCCTTTCGTCCAAGGCCAAAGGCTTCTCGCGGTTCGCTCAGTCGGGTGTCGTGCATGCTCGTGCGTCTACTCCTGCTGAACCGTTTGCTGAAGAGTTAGCGGCGTCGTCCAGGGGAAACGGAAAAAGAAAAAAGGAGAAAAACCTACCACGAGCCAGTCCATGCCCTCGTTGACGCCCGTGCCGTCAACGGCCGAGCACGCTATGATCGTCCAGTTGCGGTCGCGCAGTTCGCCCAGCCGCAGCGCCTCCGAAATGTCCGCCGCGCCGCGCGCCCCCGGCTGGTCCTGCTTGTTGGCAAACACCAGCAGTGCCGCGTCCTTGAGCTCTTCCTCGTTGAGCATCGCGCTCAGCTCGTCCGCCGCCGTCTGCAGCCGCTCAATGTCCGTCGAGTCGACCACAAACACGACAGCCGACGTGTTGGCATAGTAGCACCGCCAGTACGGCCGGATCGACGTCTGGCCGCCCAGGTCCCACACGTTAAAGTTGAGGTTCTTGTACGTCACCGACTCGACGTTGAAGCCTATTGTCGGAATTGTCGTCACCACCTCGCCAATCTTGAGCCGGTACAGCAGCGTCGTCTTGCCGGCATTGTCCTGCATAGTTAGCACCGTGTTCCCGTGCAAATCGAACCGCCGGCGGGGCGACGCACCAGTCCCAGAATCAGGATGCGGATCTCCTTCTTGGAGAACAGCAGGCTGGACAGCCACGACATGCTCTGGCCCATGATGGCGGCTGTGTGAGGCGATGCGCCGGCGCAACGTGGCGAATCCGAGGCGAAATCCGGGCAAGCAGCAGTCGGCTAGCTCCGCTTCGCCGTACGCTCGTGCGTGCGTAAATATATGGCTCCGTCGGCCTGCTCGTGTGCTGCGCAGGCAATCGTTTGCGGATGTCGTACCGCACGCACAGAGAGCTCGTCGGAAAGATCGAGAAGCACAGGCGTGCCGGCTCGAGCTGTCGTGGGTTTGTGTGGACAATGCCGACAATGCGTCCGGTCTCGTTCGCGTCGCTGGCGCAAGGAGGCGAACAGCTCTCTGCTCGCGTATGGTCGTCGATTCGTAGAGGGGTATCTCGGCAGCGTGGTCGGCTCGTGAGGAAATGTCGTCGTCGTCGGCAGCAAGTAGAGAATAGCTGTTCGTGCCGCAAAGAAACTGAAAAGGGGGAGGGAGATGGAAACGGAGATGCGATGGAGACCGGCGTCGGGATGTGGACAAAGGTACGGAGACACGATCGTCTTCTGTTGGCCGTTGCGACGCGCCGAGGTGGGCAGGAGGCTCAAGTCCAACGGGGCGTCAATGGGCGGTTTTCGGGGCTTGGTCTTGGACTTTGACAAATGCGTTTGTGCTGTTGGATTTCGCGGTTGGACACTGTGTTCACTCCTTTATATGCACTGCGTCTGACGTCCCTTGATTATGTGGTGCCAGTCTTGATAATCCAACGATGGGTAGCAAAGCCGTGTCGGCTGGCGCTGACAAACTGTCACTGGCGGGCTGGGATCCGCTGCTGAAAGTCACCAGCCTTACCGCCTGATCGAGCCTGTAAATGATTGGCAGCAGCGCCAAACTGTTCATCGACACAAATGCAAGTGCTGTTGTGTTATCCGCCCTATATTACAGGGGTGAGACAGGGCCTACAGGTACGGTCGCCTAGAGGACTGCGCCAGGCTGGCCCCTAAAATATTTACTCCGTAGAGAAATACGCTGTCTTGGCTTCTCCAGCCGGGAGATTAGTGCTGACACATCACGCGACTCTCGACTCTGCATCAGCTGACCTTGCACGCCTTCAGCTGCTTTGTCAGAGTGGACCCTTTCTTTCTCGCAACAAATTTTGTCCGGGACTGACTAGGAGTGGATCATCCCGCAAAAAAACTTCGCACGAAAATTTGTAGAGGGCAATTTGCTAAGCACCAGTGCCTGGCTGCGAGAAAAAATCATTGTTTGGAGCCCACCCCTCTCTAGACTGTAGTCTTCTCTCGTCACTCTCAGCACCGTTTCTCATTTCGGAATCATCGACCAACGAAAAACTCCAACATCAGTCAAGATGCCGGTATGTACACACGATGATGGCATGGCCGGAAAGAGAAGAATGATATGGACGACTCCGACTTCACCGACAAATTGACGACTGGCTCAATCTACAACTGCATCTCGACCTGCGATGGATTGCAAAACCCGACGACAAACTCTTCGACACACCGCGGCTCTGCCCGATCAACTGGCGCTTTGGCAGCTGGCACCGTCAGTGCATCATTCGACACGCGTGTGAACTTGGGAGGGCAACGCTGGACGAATGCTTGCCGTCGAAACCCGACACCCAACGCACAGCGTGCCCGACACGATACTGGGTCTCAAACGACACACGACATCCACGGCATAAACACCCGCTAGATTTTAGCCATCAGTACACGATTGCTTGTCGGAAGTGCTCCATCGCCAGACCAAACTAGCACGAGCACAATTCGAGATGCACAGGCCAGTGCAAGACGGACCTTCAACTGAGCATCGATACCCTGTCTCTTTTGCAACAGCCAGCCATCACACACATTGCCGTTACCCGCTCTTCTGTCGCTGTCGGAGAAGCCATATCATTCATCTTGAGGAACCGGTCGCCGACCGTTCATTCGGGTCAACTCAGACAACAGAATACTAACTCCCCTCTAGAGCCACAAGACTTTCCGCACGAAGCAGAAGCTCGCCAAGGCGCAGAAGCAGAACCGCCCCATCCCCCAGTGGATCCGTCTCCGGACTGGCAACACCATCCGGTATGCTCTTCCCGAACTCTCCGTGCCTGCCGGTCTCTCTCGATTGCCGGACGGCATTTGGCATTTGGCATTTCTTCTGGACCACTGCTAACACCCACAGCTACAACGCTAAGCGGAGACACTGGCGCAAGACCAGCCTCAACATCTAAATACGCCGTTTTTCTGCATTTTCTTTCCGATGGCGTTGTTGTGACAGGCTACCCTCGCCTCATGGAGGGAGGCGTCTGGGCATGAACTGGACAGGAGGATCAAAATTCACGACACAACCGGGTATATCAAAAATGGGAAATATTATTTTGTATCTGGGTGTAACAACCGTGGCCTTCTGAAACAAAGTAAAGCGAGCCACTCGTGGGGAGGATAGGAGGAATGGTCTTCAAATAAAAAACGTCAAACCTACCTATTTTGTGTGCTTATGCGGTCATGGCATGTTAAATATTACGAAAGCGCCGCCCGTCACCTCTACGAGTGGTGGTGGTCTGGGCCATAGGATAAAGCTCGTGTTGCTTGTGCCAATGCTTTCGTAGTGACCATGTCAACCCATCGGCCCATCTCGTTGACGATATACGCTGCAGATCTCTTTCGGAACTTTCTATCAGTACAATCTCAATCTGGTGTTTCTGTTATGTGTTACTGTCTTGGCCTGCATTTCAGCTTCCGTCTTGGGCGTGGGCGTGAAATCCTGCACATTCCGAGTCAAGGTTCACGATGCAAAGTTGACGGCGTATATTGGTGATTTAGACGTGCTTTTTAAAAGTGAACAATCTCATGTTATGACGCTGTGGCAAATGATACTGTCTGGCTTGAGAATAAATGCTGAGCAGGTTTAAAAATCCGACACATACTAAACACGAAATATTCAGGGCACGACCTCGTCGGCAAATATACTGCTTGCATACAATACACCACCAGTTCTGCGTTTTCACTTGCTTCTTCAACGTTAAAGACGGAGTCTCAATAAGATATAAAGCGAGGAAAAATACTAGTGTCCAACACCGGTAAAAGCAAGCTTGACACAGTTGCACAGCTAGTGTATAAAATGAAACGCAATATCCAGAACAGACCGGCAGATGTGCCTGCCCCTACAATCTCTTCCTCTCTTCGGTCTCGGCGTTGGAACGGGACCTGCATAAATGCTGTTCCGCTATGCCGTAACCCGAGCCCGGGCGAGTCAAAGGGAGCGAAGCCTTTAGCGGTCCTCGGCCCACTCGTTCTCTCTGCGGATTTGCTCCTCCTCCTCCGGGGTGAAGTCGTTCGTGATGTTGAATGTCTTGCGGATCTCTTCGGGCGACTTGCCCTTGATCATGTTCGCGACGGTCTTGCAGCCGACGTCGAGGAGGGACTTGATGTCCATGTAGTTGGCGGCCTATTCGTCAGCAGAGCACACCATGGAAAACGGGCGTATGAAGACTTACGAGAATGATCTCAAACAGCATCTCCTGGTCGACTTGCATGAACTTCTGGTCCCACTCGCTGATGTCCGTCGTCTTCTTACGGTTCTCGGTCTCATCCTCGCCGTTGATAATGGGGTCGTTGCGGTGGTAATCGCAGTACTCGATGACCTTGCGGAGGACGGCCTCGTTGACGTTGGGAAGGGGCACCGTGCCGTACTCACCCACACCCATGGACTTGAGATCCTCCATCATCGTGCTCAGGAGCGACGAGCGAATGGCGACTTCGTAGTCGACAGTGATGATGCTGCCGTCGTTGCTCTGCAGCTTGACCTTGTCAAAGGGCTTCTCGTCAGGCATTTTGGCGGTTGCGTGGGTAGTCGGTTGTGTGAGGTAGGTATGGGATATGTGGTTGTCACTGTATGGGAGAACCTGTTAGCCAGAGGTCGCAACGAGTCGTTGTGCGGTGCCCAGTATCGATATCGAAGGCGCGACAGGCGGTACAGGCGGTACAGCAAACTTTGGACGCAGAGGTCGTTGGTGTCTCGCGAGCAAAGCTGCGGCGATGGGTGGAAAGTGTAGGCAGGATGGAGGCAACGTCTGTGGCGATGGCGACTGGTGATGTGGTGACACATGCGACGTGAGATTCTATCCGCGCAGCCCGTTGTGCGATGCGAGTTCAGCTTGAACTGGGGAGCGGCCAAGGGTGCTTGGTGTGCGTATGTGACTCTGGGATCTGGTCGTCGTCGTTTCGACTGTGGGTGCGATGCTGCGATGCTGCGATGCTGCGTTTGGATGGCGACCACCGTTTCGTTGAAGCTGGTGCGTGCGCACCTGCTTGCGGGAACGGGGACGCGGGGCCGAAGAAGGGGCAAAGCAGGGTATGCACAGAGACCAAACGACTCTATGTGCGCATAGAAATACTCACGTTTCAAGGGCGTTGGGGCGTTGAGCGATGGTGATATGGTTGTGTCGGGATGAGAAGTGGACGAAGAAGTATCGAATCGAAGCGAGGCGGGAAGAACTGACGCTTAAATGGGCGGGGTTTGTCAGTCTGTAAATATAGAATAAAAGTGGAGACGGCAAGTGGCTTTCGAAGGACAGGTTGTAAATATGCATGCTTGTAATGTGACAAGAGTTGGACTTTCGTGTAATACGCTTCCACGCCCCTTTCGAAACAAACCTAAAATAAGGCCTAGAATGTATTTTATCATTTCGACGGATCTTTTACAGTGATTAATTAATGTTTTGTTGAGTTCTTTCATGTCCAACAAGGCAGCACCGAGTTGACATTGTTCGTGACATTGTCGCGGGCGATTTGTGCGTGTAACGCAAACGTGCCGAGCCTTCCTCCACTGAGCCTGTTAGCTTCAGCTAATTTATAGGCGGCATGGTTGTTTTCCGAGCGTGAAGAAGACATGCATCAACTAGCCGCTGTCTTGACTAGCGTGCCTGTCAGAGTACTCGAGTAAACTCCTGTGCTGGCACTCATTATCGTCTCTGTGCTGACTCTGTGTTTTCGATATCCCGCAGCAGCCCATTGAGTATATTCGAGTATATAAATATTTATTTACTTCTGAAAGCACGCGCTCGCGACAGATTGGTTCTCGCCATGCCGGGTAAGAGCGACTGACGACAGGGCGTTATGGTGTTGATCGGGAAGCTTCCGCGGCCGGGTCGCTCTTGATGCGCAGCGTGGGAGACGCATACAAGAATGCCGAATGCTCTTTCTTGCTGCAGAATGGCCCCTATTGTCGTTCCCCACACCCTCGACATCATCACGGTACTCCGTTATCGCGGAAAGCGCAGCGTGTCATTGCATTTTTCAATTTAAATATTTGTTTAAATACTGGATTGTTTGGCGCGGCTCCTGCCTAAAGCGCGACGCTGGCTTGAGACTGGCTTGAGACCACTGAAATTACCAGTCACGAAGCTTAAGTGCGGCCCAGGCTCTCGTAGCGCATCTTTTAGCACATTTTGCGACGACAGCTGTCACATCTCCATTTCAAACGGCCGAGAACCAGCTGCGTACCGCGTACCGCGTACCGCCTCACATACTCCGTACACAGACCAATCTCTCGACAGGGTGCGCGTCACGTCACCCTCGACACCCCCCCTTTTAGCAAGGCCGGATAGAGAAGCAGCCAGCGGCCGCCTGACCAAACCGTCCGATCAACAGACCAGACCGAACGCGGGCCCATACTCGCTCAACAGACAGGGGCTGATCGTGTGGTCTGTCGCGAACATTGCACCTTTGCGACCATAGGCCATGCGAAATAGTCTTATCTGCCCTTTTAGGCATTTAGGACATTGAGGACATCAAGATTACCACCCGGGCTCGCCTTCGCCTGTCCTAAAACCGGCCACCGCGACCTCACTTCTGCCTTCTGGCTCTTAAACTGCTGCCTTGTCCTGTGACCGTTTGCTCGTTCCTCGTTCATCGCTCATACCGATCAAAAGCGCACTTCTTCGTCCCGCCCTGCCTGCAGGTCACTCCCCTCTGCATCGAACAACCGACCTACAGACACTGCCCAACACTGCGCCTTTGCGACTCTGACCTCTGGGCTCTGCGACTCTGACCTCTGGGCTCTGCGACTGCGACCAAGTCAACCAGGCGACAACTCTGCGACTCGACCCCCGCGCTCGCCCGCACAACAATGCCTCTGCTGGCGCCGGTGCATACCAAGCGCAGTGACTAGCTGTTTGCGACGACCCGGTTCTCACGACACGTCTTTGCGGCTCGCCCGGCAGACTCCTTTCGACCCGACGCTCGGGCGTTTCCCGCCTGCGCGATCTACCCCTCGGCGTCTCGCCTCAACGCGACACGTTGCGCCTACCTGCATCCGACTGTGCACCGCGCCTGCCCGCCCTTGACTGCGCCTGTGACGCTCTACACCGACCACAAGCCACGCGCTTGCGACACACACACACAACACACATCACCATGTGGCGCCGGATCTACTTGGTCCTCATCCTGGTGCGGCTCTACTTTGCCATGTCGCCCAGCTACCTGCACCCGGACGAGAACTTTCAAGGACCCGAAGTTATTGCTGGTACGTTAAACGGCACGTTGATGCACGTATATTTCGTTTGTCCTGGTCATTGTTTCGTCTGTGTCTTTGTGCCCGCCGAATGGCGAACCGCGCGTATCTCAGACGGAAGGAATCTCGACGACCGCATCCCGGAAGGAATCAGACGACCGCCCGGAAGGAATCAGACGACGCATCCCGGAATCCCCAGCCTCTTCCAGTCCACCTCTTGGCGAACCGCCCATCTGAAATGCGCAAGCTGACACCACGCAGGCGAAGTGTTTAGCTACCCTGTCCGGCGCACCTGGGAGTTTACCAGCGAGTACCCGGTGCGCAGCGTGTTCCCGCTATGGCCCGTCTACGGACTGCCCATGTTTCTGCTGCGGTGGCTTTGGATCGGCAACGGCGGCGACGGCGAGATCCCGCCGCACGTTGTGTTCTGGGTGCTGCGCGTGCTCATGTTCATGATGAACTTTGTGCTGCTCGACTGGGCGGTCTACGAGCTGGTGCCGGCCAAGCGGCACCGGCAGATTGCCGTCGTTCTCGTGGCCTCGTCCTATGTGACGTGGACGTACCAGACGCACACGTTTTCCAACTCGGTCGAAACGCTGGTTGTTGCATGGAGCCTGGTGCTCATTGAGCGCATCGTGGCTGGACGCGTGAGTACAGCAGCCGTACCCAAACGCAAACGCAAACGCAAACGACGACGTACTAACTCGACCAGCAAGACCGCGTCTCGTTGCTGGCGCCGACCGTCCTCGGGCTGGTCGTCGTGTTTGGTTTCTTCAACCGCATCACGTTCCCGGCCTTTCTCATCATCCCCGGCCTCCGTCTGGTCCCCTACCTCGTCAAAAAGTAAGCTGCTTCTTGACTTTGATGCTGGCACTGCTAACATGTAGTCCCCTCTCGGGCGTGGCCATGGCGGCCTCGGGCCTGTTCAGCACCATTGTGGCGATTGCCTTTGACACGGCCTTTTACACGCCGCACCCCGTCTCGTGGAGCGACCTGCTGTTCCGCCCCGTCATTACGCCGCTCAACAACCTGGTGTACAACATGCAGCCGGCCAACCTGGCGCAGCACGGCCTGCACCCGTGGTACCAGCACCTGCTCGGCAACATCCCGCTGCTCGTGGGCCCCGCGGCCGTGTTGCTGTTTCTGCGGCCGCACCTTTCGATGCGGCTGTACTCGGCGGCGTCGGGCGTGTTTGTGCTGTCCATCTTTCAGCACCAGGAGGCGCGTTTCCTGCTGCCGACGATCCCGCTGATCCTGTCGTCGGTGCAGCTGCCCAAGAACCGGCGCGTGCTGTGGGCGTGGGTGGCGGCCTGGGTCGCGTTCAACACGCTGCTCGGCATCATGATGGGCACGTACCACCAGGGCGGCGTCGTGCCTGCGCAAATCTTTATGAGTCGCCAGCCGGACGCGACGACAGCCATCTGGTGGAAGACGTACAGCCCGCCCATCTGGCTGCTCAACGGAAAGAACGAGGTGCTGGCGACGCGCGACGTGATGAGCATGCCGGGCGACGACGTGCTGGCAGAGCTGGCGGCGGCGGCGACGTGCGACACGCCCGCAGACCGGCGCAACAGCGAGTACCTCAAGGAAAAGAACGGGACGTACCTGGTGGCGCCGCTGTCGGCGACGTTCCTGGACCCGTACCTGCCGAACAAGGGCCTCGACGGGCTGCGGTTCCGCGAGGTGTTTCGCTACGGCAAGCACCTCAACCTCGACGACCTCGACTGGGGCGAGGACGGCGTCTGGAACACGCTCGGGCGCGTCGTCGGGCGGCGCGGCATTGCCGTCTGGCGCGTGACCAAGAGCTGCGGCCCGCGACGGTAGCCCGACGCGAATCGACCACGCACGTTTCACTTTTGCGTTTCACCCTTTGTCTTTTTTGTATTTCTTTCCTACAGAGCAGCTCAGCCTCTCGTCTTTCTTTCCGTTCTTTCGTTCTTCCGTTCTCGTCTCCCTTGACGGAGATCCGTTCCTATCTTTTCCTATTTGTTCGTTTGCGTCTGATTTGTTGCTGCAAAGATGGCCACTGGCGGCCCGGCGGAAAACTCGGTGGCTACTCTTGATACCTGTTTCTTTTGTTGGTCTTGTTATTTTGTATCTCTTTGGCTCGGATGGTTTCGGATAGACAGCGGCACCTAATAGAAGCTCGCGACGAGCAGTTTAGATCACAGTGGAAGCGTTCAGATCAGTGCGGAAGCGTTCAGATCACAGTGGAAGCGGTCAGATCACAGTGCGGAAACCTGGTCCAGGTCAATATGTGCGGTTTTGCCGTGATAAGTACGGAGTAAGGCACAGTGCGAGTTTGTACAGATCGCACTGTATAGTAACTGCACCGCCAATGACGAAGAAGGGATATATGGGTCATATTTTTCGAGAACGACGTCAGATGTCGCATCGTGTGATGCTAGCAGAGCAGCAGATCCCGACCTTGAGCTCTGCCACTTTTCGATACCAGCCAACCACCAGCACACGCGACAATGGGTGGCCTCAATCTGGAAGTCTTCAAGGTACGAATGCCCCCTGCGCCGGTCAGAAGCCAGCAGCCATCAGCGGCCAGCCAGTCGCCATCAACTTGACCATGCTGACCCCCAGTTTGGCATGTATGTCCTTTTCCCGATCGGCACCATGTACTACTTTGGCACGAACCTCGACGAGCGTTTCACCGTGTCCGAGTTCTGGCCCAAGCCCGAAAACGCCAACCGCGTCCCGACGGAGCGCGACGAGATCCACGCGGAATTGCAGCGACTTCGTGCACGCCGGCTGTACCTACGCGAGCAGCGGCTGGCAAGCGAGGCCGCGTCGAAGCCGGACGAGTCGTGACGCGGGACGGG
This sequence comes from Ophiostoma populinum, assembly GCA_029298855.1. Lineage (NCBI taxonomy): Eukaryota > Fungi > Ascomycota > Sordariomycetes > Ophiostomatales > Ophiostomataceae > Ophiostoma > Ophiostoma populinum. Next base: position 2,290,122 of record JANSLU010000014.1, on the reverse strand, counting down.
CGCGAGACAGTCCGTCACGCACCGCGACGGAGACTCGAAAAGTCTGTCAGCTCGCAAGAACAGAACCACACAAAATCACGGGCGGCGTTTGGCGCAGATTTGTCTATATTTCTTATTTACACTGTACACGAATCTCACACAAATTTTACACTTTTGTACACAAAATGCCCAGTAAACCAACTCTCTCGCCCTCGCCCTCGCCTCGTGTGTCGTAATGACGTGTGGCGAATGACGTATGGCGAATGACACCGGCGAGGCTACCAATCGAGCTCGCTCACAATCTGATCCCACTTGTCGTCGGGCGCGGAGCCCTGGCTGGCGTTGCAGTAGATGGCGCGGACGTCCTGGTACGCACGCAGGGCGGCAATCATGTCGGACAGGCGACGCAGCTCCTCGGCGTCGTCGTTGAGCGGCGAGCGCGTCTCTTCGTTGGCGGACCAGACGGTCTCGGCGCTGACGACGCTCAGACGATCGCCAAACGCGCTGGCGGGTGTTCCGTCGGGCCTGGTTCCGGTGATGGCGTTGACGACGCCGGCCGTCTGGTTGGGTGGTGTCCAGACGACAATGTGGCCGTTGTCGTCCGTCTCGACGTCCTCGGCACCGGCCTCGATGACGTCGTCGAGCACGTCGTCGGCCGTCGCGGGCTCCTTGGCCAAAGTGGCCTGGGTGGCATCGGCAAGCTCGCCGTCGGCCTCCTTTTCGCCCAGCACGACGCGTCCGCGTCGTGCAAAAAAAAACTTTGTCGACTTGAGCGTGCCGTGGCGCCGCCGGATCATGGCGTTGAGGTCCTGCAGCGCGCGCGCCTTGCTCTCGGTCTCGACGTCGACAATGAGCGCGACGGACGGCGGCATCATGATTTCAAACGTCGTCTGCTCGAGGCTCGCGCCCGATGCCGACTTGCCCTGGCCACGTGCAATGGCGCCCTCGATCAGCGCCTTGGGCACGCCCGCCTTCTTGGCCGTCGCAATGACCGACGCCAGCTGCGGATTCAGCAGCGGGTCTGCACCGTACACTGGAGGTTAGCATGGGTCGAGACTTTGAGACAAAGGAACACTGAAAAAACGCACTCGACGAGTAGATGGCAATGGTCTTGGTGAAACCGCTGCGCAGCGCCGTCTTCTTCATGTCGGCGGCGCCCTTTTCGTGCCGGATCTTGGACCAGCGGTTGTGGCCACTGGCCGTGGGCGGCGATGTGCTCAGACTGCGTCGGCACTGGGCACAGACGAGACGTTCCCAGGCCGACCGGGCCTGCAACGGCGCCACCGGCCGTAGTGCCATGGCCATGACTGGGTATGTGAAAGCGGACCGACCCGCAAAGTGTCGAGACGCTGGAAGGACAGAACCAAGGGCTCAGAACGGCGGACGGAAACGAGGAAACAAATCGCAAAGACTGAATGTCTCGACGTTCGATGCCCAGAACCGAACCTGCGTCGTCAGGGTGGACCCAGACCCACAGCCACTGCCGCCGTTCCTGCCAACATCACCAGTGCACCTTCTTTCGTGCATCCGTGCAGCACTGCTCTTTCCAATGGCATGAATCATGGAAGGCACGACCCGTTGCCCGGGTAATTGGAATTCCTAAAAGCTGCTTTGAACCAACAAAACGGGAAAGCCGGGCCGGGAACGACGGTCGCGCCTGACGTTTCGCAGCAGAGCTGTGGAGGGGCGAGACCCCTGATTGGCAAAAGCCCCACTAGCACCGACCGCCACTGAGCTCGACTGCACGTAACTTGGACCTCGCAAACAGGGGTAGCTTTTGACCTCCCTTTCAACCTCCAAGGACGACGACAGTCGTCTCAAATCCTCTCTACCGCCGACTCGACCCTTTGATCTTTATACTCGATACACGCCAACAAGCGATACTCGATACACGCCAACAAGCTTGATTCGATACACGCCAACAAGCTTGAACTCGATACACGCCAAAGCCATGTCGGACGCTTCGTCGGCCCACGGCGGCTCGCGGCCGGCCAGCAGCGGCACCGACGATGTGGCGGCGGTGGCGGCGGCCGGTGCATCGGCTACGGCGGCGATTGTGCACGCGCCGCCGAGCTCGCACTCGGCGAACCCCGAGCTCGACACGACGCACCTGGCCAACCTGCCGACGGAGCAGCAGGAGCTGACGCTGCTGCAGTTTGCGGCCAAGCTGGAGGCCCACGTGCGGCGCTTGGAACCCGACGACTGCACGGCGCAGCAGTTTTACCTGAAGAAGGAAATCTTCAAGGTCCTGACACTGACGACGCCGCCGCCGTCGCGTGTCGTGCGCAACTCGCTCGGCCAGTGCCTCGCCCACGTCTTTGGCACGGGCGACCGGAAGCTGCTGTTTGAGACGATCAACGACCTGTGCGGGCTGGTGACGGCGGGCGGCGTCAAGGTACGGTCGGCGGACGGCACGAGCGCGGCGGCGCTGGCGGCGGACGCGTCGAACCGGACAAAGCATGCGGCCGTCGTGTGCCTGGGCGAGCTATGGGGCGCAGCGGGCGACAGCGCCATTAGCCTGCACCAGCTGACGACGGCGACACTGATGAAGCTGCTCAAGGCGGCGTCGGGGCACGCCGGCATCCGGGCGGCCGTCTTTGGCGCGCTCGCCAAGATGCTCGCGTGCATCGGCACGAGCACGGACGAGAACCTCGCGCGCGACATGTGGAAGCAGGCACGCTCACACGCGTCGGGCGACCGCGGCGCGCTCGTCGCGGTCGCTGCGTGCCGCTGCCTGGTCTCGCTCGTGCGGTACACGACGTACTTTGACACGGCGAGCGACTTTGAGAGCCTGAGCAAGACCATGTTCAAGACCATTGACGCGCCGTCGCCACACGTGCGCCGCGCCGCGGCCGACTGCCTCGTCGAGGCCATGGTCAAGGGCTACGCCGAGTCTGTCGGCGGCAGCGGCGGCGGCGGCGCCGCCGCCGCCGCCGGTGGTGCGTCGGGCGTCCACGAACCGGGCGGCAGCGCGCTGGGCCGGGCCCTCTCAACACGCAAGGCGCCGCGCCCCAAGGCACTCAAGCGGCAGTCAACGATCCCGACGAACCTGCAGGACGACGACGACCTGCCCGGATCGCGACCGAGCAGCCCCGGCCCGTCGCGCAGCCACTCCAACGTGCTGTCGCTGCCGCTGGCGGACCTGCTCAAGCTGCTGTCGACGCACTATGTCAAGATGACGACGACGAACCGGGCGCGCGCGGCGCTCGGTCTCTGCTACGGCCGGTTCCTGCAGCGGCTCGGCGAGGCGGCCGTCGAGCACCACTACCTGCGCATCCTGGACAACCTGACGGTGGACGTGCTCGGCCACGCCAACATTGCCAACAACCGGTACCGGCTGCTGGTGTCGCGGCGCATCGTCGACACCGTCGTGCAGGACATTGTCGGCCGACGTATCCTGAGCGAGGCCGGCCAGGTGGCGGCCGGCAAGGCCCTGGTCCATGATATATTAAAAACCTACCCCGGCGACAAGAACCGGCCGGAGCCGAGCAAGCACACGCTGGTGACGGCGCTGGCGGCGCTGGCGGCGCTGACGACGACGCTCGGGTCGGCGGCGGGCGCGTTTGCCGATGCGTGCCGCGAGGGCGTGCTGCAGCTGTGTCCGCACCCGTCGTACAGCGTGCAGGTGCACGCGGCGGCGTGCCTCAAGGCGTTTGTGCTTGCGTGTCCGCAGCAGCTTCTGCCGTGCCTGTCGGTGTGCATGAACAGCCTGGCACGCGAGCTCGGGCAGCTGGCGGGCGCTGGGGCGGCGAGCACGACGCAGCACCGGCGGTGCATTGGCTTTGCCCACGGCCTGGCGGCGACGTTGAGCGCGAGCCCGCAGCGCCCCCTCTACGGCTCGGTCGACATTAACAGCCGGGTGCTGACAATGGCGACGAACCTGCTCAAGACGAGCGGCAAGCTGGAGCTGCGTGTGGCGAGCGTGCAGATCCAGGTGGCATGGATCCTGATTGGCGGCCTGATGGCGCTGGGCCCCAACTTTGTCAAGATTCACCTGTCACAGATGCTGCTGCTGTGGAAGAATGCGCTGCCCAAGCCGCTGGCCAAGGACAATGTGGCGTCGCGCAATTACCTGGAGACTTCCTTTCTGACGCACGTGCGCGACTGTGCGCTCGGCAGCATCCTGGCCTTTTTGCAGTACAACAGCCGGCTGCTCACAGTCGACGTGTCGAAGCGGATTGCGGCCATGCTGCAGCACACGACGGCCTTTTTGCGCACGCTGCCGGCGCGCAAGACGACCGATGACGTGGCGCAGCGCCTCGCGCCCGCCCTGCAACTGCACGACCTCGACGTCATGGTGCAGCGACGCGTGCTGCAGTGCTACCTGCGGCTCGTCAACCTGGCGCCGGCCGGCAGCAGCGAGGCGCTGCTGCAGTCGAACCTCTTGACGCTCGTGATTGCACAGTTTGCCGACCCCGACAATGACAACTACGGCACCAGCACCGGCTCGCTGAGCGCGTCGATTGCAGCGGCGGCCGGGTCCTTTGAGACGATTTGGGACGCCGGGGACATGCTGGGGTTTGGCGTGACCGGGCTCGTCGCCGGGTTCCGTGTGCGTGGGCTGCCCGGACAGCACGCCCAGAGCGCGGCCGAGGAGGAGCAGCAGCAGCTGCGGCTGTCGACGCTCGACGAGACGGCCGGGCCCGAGGGACGCATCGAGAGCGTGCTGCTGTCGCCCGTCTGCGGCGCCTACGAGCACGATGCGTCCCTTTTATACATTGGAGGAGACGAGGCGCCCGACCCGCCGGCGACCGAGGTCGTCAACCTGGCGATCCAGCTGTTTGCCTTTGTCTTCCCGCTGACGCCGGCCAAGGTACAGGAGTCGATCCTGGAGCAGGTGGCGACGTTCATGTCGGCGGGCGCGCTGGCCCGCGACCCCGGACGCAAGGCGGCCATTACGGTCAATGTGGCGGCCGCGGTGCTGGCGACGCTCAAGGTGGCGGTGCGCGAGACGTCGGCGGCGTCGGGCGACGTGACGAGCGCGCCGGTCGAGCGTCTCTTGCAGGACCTGGTGCGCGGTTTTGTCGTCGACGCCGACCAGTACGTGCGCAGCCTGGGCTACGCGGCCATCGGGCGTCTGTGCAGCGCGTGCGGCCACGCCACTACCAACTACGAGATCAAGCACCTGGTCGACACCATCATCCACAACCGCGAACCGAGCGCGCGCGCGGGCTGTGCCATGGCGCTCGGGTGCATCCAGGCCAAGGTCGGCGGCATGGCGGCCGGGTACCACCTCAAGACGATCCTGGGCATCCTGCTGTCGCTGTGCAACGACCCGCACCCGACAGTACACTTTTGGGCGCTCGAGGCGTTTGCACGCACGGCCGACGCCGCCGGGCTCAACTTTAGCGGCTACGTCGCGAGCACGCTGAGCATGCTCGCACAGCTCTACGCCTCGGAGCACCACCACGCCGAGGTCGCGTCGGCCGTCAGCATGAACCTGGAACTCGACCTGAGCACGACGGCGGCCATTGCACGCTGCGTCGACGGCCTCATCAACGTCCTCGGGCCGGACCTGCAGGAGCGCACCGACGCGCGCACGCTGCTCTCGACGCTCGTGCGCCTCTTTCAGGACGAGCGTGATCGCCAGGTGCACCGCGCCAGCCTCGACTGCCTCGAACACCTCTCGCTCTACGCACACGGCCACGTCGACCTGGGCGAGTACGTGCAGACGCTGCAGCGGTACCTTCCATCGGAACACCAGGGCCTGCGCGACGCGGCCGTCGACGGGCTGCACAACCTGATGAAGCGCAACGCCGACGAGGTCGTGGCGGCGGCCCGGCCCGGCCTCGAGGACCAGCTATGGCTCGCGCTCGACCGCGACCCGGGGCACGACGGGATCCGCAACATTTTCCGGAGCTGGATGCGCCAGGCGTGCCTCGCCGACACGGGTCGCTGGCTCGCGCGGTTCCAGCGCGTGCTCAAGATGACGCGCGCCAAGGTGCCGGAAACGACGCGCCTGGCGGCGACGTTCCAGGCGTCGGCGGTCCGTGGGACGGCGCTCGACCTGCAGGACGAGGAGGTGGCCGGACTGGGGTCAGGGGAGCGCGACGAAGCCGCCGGCGACGAGCCAGGACCGGGCGACGCAGCCGCCGTGCAGGGTGGACGCCCTGCGACGACAACGAAATCTACTGCGACCACCGACGTGGAACCGCTGCGGTGGCAGATTACGGCGTTTGTGCTGAGCCTGTTGGACGAGCTGTTCCACCTGGTGGCCCAGGACGCGGCGGCGAATGCGAGCGTGGGCGGCGACGTGTCGGCGGCCCAGGCGGCGCTGCAGGCCCGGGTGGCGGACGTGGTGCGCATGGCCTTTTCGGCGTCGACTTCGTCGGTGCTGGAGCAGCGACTCTGGGGTCTCAAGATTGTGGGCGCGCTGCTGCGCATGTTTGGCAAGACACCGGACCCCGACTTTGAGGAGGCGATGCTCTTGGAGCAGTACCAGGCACAAATCAGCTCGGCATTGACGCCGGCGTTTGCAGCAGACTCGTCGCCGGAGCTGGCGTCGGAGGCGGTGCACGTGTGCGCGGCGTTTGTGGCGACGGGCATTGTGACGGACGTCGACCGCATGGGCCGGATCCTCAAGACACTTGTGGGCGCGCTCGACACGTTTACGAGCGAGGCCGAGTCGACTGCCGGCATGACCGGAGGCGGCATGAGCGGCGCGGGCATTGGCGACCTGCAGGGCCTGAGCGCCAACGCACAGGTCATGGTCAAGATGGCCGTGTTTGCGGCGTGGGCGGAGCTGCAGGTGGCGAGCCTGGAGCAGGGGTACCTGGCCGACGTGCTTCGGCCGCACATTGGACGCCTGACGCCAGTGTGGCTGGAGTCGCTGCGCGAGTTTGCGCGGCTGCGGTTCGAGCCGGACATTAGCATGACACTGGGCCCGCCGTCGCTTTCGGGCAGCCTGGACACGATTTACGCGGCGCTCAACCGCGAGACGCTGCTGGCCTTTTACCAGGACGCATGGCTCAAGCTGGTCGACGCGATTGCCAGCCTGATTGAGCAGGACAGTGCGTTTGTCTTTGACGCGCTGGACGGGCGCGAGGTGGGTGACGCGAAGAGCGACTCCAAAGACATCAACTACCGCGACGAGCCGGTGGCCTTTTTCTTCGTCCTCTTTGGCCTGGCGTTTGAGGCGCTGGCGGCAAGGCAGGGGCACGCAGACGCGCTGGCGACGCCCGGACAGACACTGGAGATTCTGCAGGCGCTCAAAAAGATTTTGCACCCGAGCGTGTCGGGCCAGGCCATCTACCGCGAGGCCATCTTTAGCGAGACAATGGACCTGCTGGACCGGCTGGCGCTGACCGAGGGCCTGGACGTGCAGGGCGTCGTCGTCGAGATTGCACGCGCCCTGTGCCTGGCCCACCCGGCAGCGCGCACGCGCGAGCAGCCCGAGACGGGCGAGCTGTCGGACGACATTGAGCAGCTGTTTGAGCTGACACGAATCATTGTCCTCGTGCTGTCGGGGCTTCTGCCGAGTCTGTCGGGGTCTGCATCGACAGCTCCAACACGCTACCACATGACTGAAGAGGCTGTCCTGCTACTCGTCAAGACGGCGCTCGGCGCGCTCGTCGACGCGGCCGAGGTGTTCCCCGGCATCATCCGCACCGACCTGCACGCGTGCATCGTGCACATTTTCGCCACCATTCTCGCGACGCCCGCGTGCCAGGCCGTCGTCGTGCCCCAGGCGCTGCCGACGCTCAAACGATTTGTCGCGACGGCCGCCCAGGGTGACGGTGATGCCCAGACGGATGCACAGACGGATGCCCAATTGCGCGGGTGCCTGCGCCGGTTCCTATCCGTCTACGTCGACGCCCAGAAACGCGAGGCGCCGACGGCCTTGGCGAGCGTCAAGAATGTGCTGCTGGCGACGACGGTGCTCTTTACGGCCGGGCGCAACGCCAGCCTGTCGGCCAACGACCCGCTCGTCGTCCGGTTCCTGGACGAAGTGCTCGACTGCCTCAACGACCGCATGACGGCCACCATGGCCGCCGGCTGCTGCCGCTCGCTGCTGCTCCACACACGCGCTGCGACCGCGACGGCCGCCGACATGAGCATCGGGCGGTACCTGCTGCCCCGGCTGCTCGCGTTTGTCGCCAACACGGCGCCCGAGGACCCAGCACGGGCACGCGCCCACGTCGCCCAGACACTGAGCCAGTACGTCGCGCAGACGGCGGCGCGTGCCCAGCCCCAGGCGACGGCCGTCGCGACGGCGCTCGTGCTGCCGGCCCTGCTGGCATCGGCGGCGGGCGACCTGGCGGCGTGGCAGCAGGAGAGTCTGAGCGCGGCGCCGAGTGCCGACCTCGACGCCGACCGCGACCGGATCTACACTGAGACGAGTGCACGTCTACTCGAGCTCGCGAGCGCCGACACGGGCGCGTTCCGAGGCGTCGTCGGCGGGCTCGGCGACGGCCAGCGTGCGTTTATGGAGGAAGTCATTCGCGCAGGGCGTCGGGCCGAGGCTGCACCGGCAGCCGTCACCGGGCAGCCGACGATTGCCCTCAAGATGAACTTTGTCTAACTTTGACTAATATCTATGGAGATTCTTGCGGTCCTGGGACGAGGTGGAGGATCCGGGCGGCGTTGCCGCCCATGACACCTTTGGCCTGGTCGGACCCGTCGCCGAGGGCGCTGGCAATGGCGTCGACGTTCATGGTGACGCTCTCCCATGCACCCTGCTCGTCGGTGTCGAGCGGGGGAAAGAAGGGGTGGTCGGTGCCAAAGAGGAGCCGGTCGACGCCCTGGGCGCCCGACGCGGCAATGGCGGCCTGGAGGCCGACGTCGGAGTAGACGACGGCGTCGAGGTAGACCTGTTCGTGCAGGACGTCCCAGATGCTGCGGCGGGTGCGTGCCTGGCGCCAGAGATGGGCGTCGTGGCGGATGCACGAGTCGATGCGGCCGGCGAGAAAGGGCAGGGTGCCGCCGCTGTGGGCGAGCAGCAGGCGCAGCTTGGGCACGCGGTCAAAGACGCCGGCCAGGAAGAGGCGCGTGACGGCAATGGTCGTCTCCATGGGGAAGCCGAGGGCGAGCGGCAGGACGTGGCCGTACTCGCCCGTCGTGCCGCCGCGCGGGCCCCAGACGTCGCCGGGCAGGCCATAGTGCGGGTGAAGGAAGACGGGCAGGCCGGCGTCGCCGAGACTGGCAAAGACGGGCTCCATGGCGGGGTCGTCGAGGCCGTGGCCGAGGCCGCCGGTGCCGAGGACGACGCCGCGGCAGTAGGGCAGAGCACGCACGGCGCGCACCGTGTCGAGCAGGACATTGCGCGGCGCTGTCACCGGCAGTGTCGCAAAGAAAAAGAGGCGGCCGGGGTGGGCGGCGCACATGGCGGCAAAACCGGCATTGACCGAGGCGGCAATCGCGCCGGCCTCGTCGCCGGCGACAAAGTCGAGCCACGGGTTCGCCAGCGACAGCACCGACACGTCGATGCCGTGCGTGTCCATGAAATGAATCTTTTGCGCGACAGATGCATAGTGCGACGTCAATGGGCGGCCAGGCAGTGCATCGACGGGCGGCGGCGTGCCGGCCGCCATCTTGGCCTCGGCGTCTTGCAACGGCGCCATCTCGGTCGACAGGAGCACGATGCGCGGGTCCGGTGCGACGCCAGGGAACGCACGCACAATCGGAATGTCGGTGCGTGCCTCGAGCAGGCGGATGTACTCGGGCGGGTACATGTGCGTGTGCACATCGACGACCGGTGTCTTCATCTGTGTTGAGTGTTGACGGAGGTTTTACTGCGGTCTGGGGAAATGCAGGTGCTCGTGGTTGTCCTGCAGGCGTGTCTGTAGATGATTCTGGATAAAAGTGTGCACAATCAAAGTGGTTGGAGTCCTTTCGCAATGTGTGTATTAGACGAGACGAGCGACTGGCCGACGGCGGTGGTCTTGCCTGGCCGACGCCTGGGCAACGGCGGCGCGGGGTCGCTGAATGGAATCGCTTATTCGACTTTGACCAGTTTACGGAGTAGACTGACGTATCCCCTCTCCTATCAGGGCCCAGCCGTCTAGCGCGGATAAATGTCCGATATCGTGGCTAGAGCAGGCCAGACATGTCTGTGGTGCTCCTTCTTGCCTATATTTACTGTGGGCTGCCCCGCCCGTGTATCACAAGCCTTTTCAGTTATCAGTGCAAGGCCCAACTGTTACTGTCAGCTATCTATCAGTCAGTAGGCGCAACGAGCAGCGCTTATCTTGGCCGACTCGGCCGCACATGGTCGGCACAGGGCGTCAATGTTCGTCTGTTCAGTGGCGGTCGTCCATGGCGTGGACGGGTGTTCTGCTATGCATTTTCTTTTTTTCAATTTTTTAAAATATATTTGTATTTTTCATTTTTTCTTCGATTTTTTTCTTCGATTTTTTTCTTCATTTACGTTCTTCATTCTTTTGTTTTCCTTAATTTCCTTTAATTTCCTTTAATTTCCTTTATTTTAATCTTTGCATCGTCTGTCACGTCGCCGACCATTATCCACAACCCGTCGTCTGCCACTGCATCGTTCCCAAACAGACCACCAGTCTCCATGCAGCTCCATATCTGCCCATTCTTTCTCAACTCTTTTCTCTTGGCCGCTGTCTGCATCGAGCTGGGCCGATCACCAATAACCACCGTCGACGTCCATTAACATCTTATTTAAAGCCCCGAATCACCGTCCAAGTAGTCTGTCGGCCACGTCGTCTCCATTGCTGCTCTGCCATTGACCACGCAGACAACCAAACCCATCGTTCGACGGAACTCACCGACTCGTATCATGCCATATTAGTTAGGCAGCGCACTAAACAGGTGCTAAATGCTCCTCCACACCCACCGGTGATCGCCTATCCTTACCTCTATCCAGTAAACACCTTTAACCAATCAGTAAATACACATTAAATCCATTTAAATAATTCCTGTCCTCCGAACCCAGACCAGCCCGATACTATAACCTCCGCGCCCTCTATCGTCCCGTATCTCTTGCAGTCTGCACCTTGCTCTGCATCGCCGTCACTCTCGCCGTCACTCTCCTGCACTTCACCGTCACTCGACTCGACATCACACACAATGGAAAAGGCTGCTGTTTCCAACGATGGCCTCGTCATCCCGGTACGTCTGGCCACCCCGCACTCCGTCTGCACCTCCTAAGAGCCCCTGAGGCCAACTGCAGATTGCCCCGCGTCAAAAACAAAACAAAACTGACTGAAAGCTCATCGACTTGAGCAAGTTCCTCCATGGCACCGACACGATGCGCCGGGAAACGGCCAAGGCCATCCTGCACGGCTTCCAGACGGCCGGCTTCATCTACCTCAAGAACACGCCCATCGACGCGGCCAATCGGCAAAAAGTCTTTGACTACAGCGCGCGTTTCTTTACGCTGCCCGACGAGGAAAAGATGGCCGTCGGCTGGACGACGCCCGAGGCCAACCGCGGGTACTCGGAGCCCGGCCGCGAGAAGAACACGCAGCTGACGGACCTGGCCGATGTCCAGAAGCTCAAGGAGGAGGTCCCTGACATCAAGGAGAGCATGGAGATTGGCCGCGACGACGAGGCGCAGCACCCGAACCTGTGGCCGCGCGAGGACTCGCCCGCTGCCCTCGAGGCCGGCCTGCCCGGCTTCCGGGCGCTCATGAGCGACTTTTTCCTGCAGTGCAAGGCCGTCCACGTCGAGGTCATGCGCGCCATCGCCGTCGGCCTCGATCTCGACGAGCACTACTTTGACGGCTTCGTCGACGTCGGCGACAACACCCTGCGCCTGCTGCACTACCCGCCCGTGCCCAAGGAGGTCTTTGCCTCCAACGCCAACGCCGTGCGCACCGGCGAGCACTCCGACTACGGCTCCATCACCCTGCTCTTCCAGGACGCCGTCGGCGGCCTCCAGGTCAAGAGCCCCAACGGCACCTTTGTCGACGCCACGCCCATTGACGACACCATTGTCATCAACGCCGGCGACCTGCTCACGCGCTGGAGCAACGACACCATCAAGAGCACCATCCACCGCGTCATCCAGCCGCCCGTCCAGCCCGTCGGTGACGTCTACCCGGCCCGCTACAGCATCGCCTACTTTTGCAACCCCAACTTTAGCAGCCAGATTGAGTGCATCCCGGGTACCTACGCCGCCGACGCCGAGCCCAAGTACCCAGGCGTCAACTCGGGCGACTACCTCGTCGCCCGCCTCGCCGCCACCTACTAGGCACCATCTAGCGTAGACGTTGAATTTATTCGTATATATTTATTGTATATTTATTATAGGCGCCAACAGTTTTGCACAGTAAGCTATGCACGACATGCAGCTGTATACGGCTAGCGTGTTGTGCCGCTGTTGTGCTGACCAATCACAGCCTGTAAAGTGCCCCACCCGTCTGCGTGACCACCTCGTCGCCTGGGCGAGCCACGGAACACAGCTCCACTTGCCTCCGTCACCAACGACAAACGAACGGCCTAGACTCATCGCGACGACACGACGACACGACCATCGAGCATTGTTGTCTGGACCGACGGAACATTACGAACCGTCTTTCAATCTTTCAACCCACGCCAACGGGCCAACAGTCGCGACGCCACTTGATTGCTGACGTTACGTCTTGGCCACTGCCTTGATCGACGCATTGTTCATCACCGACGACCGACCGACGACCGACCGACAGACGGGCAGACCATGCGGAACTAGTTTTCTCGCACGAGAGCGGCCACCGACATGGCTGCGTTTGCGACGCCCTCCACCGACCACGTCTCGAGCTCCTCGACTGTCCACGCTTCGAGCTCGACCGACCACGCCTCCTCGACCGTCCACGCCAACGGCACGCTACCGCCTGCACCTACCCCCCCCACTGCCGGCTTCACGTCCATCTTTGGCGGCAGTCTCCCCCCCGCCAGTCTGCAGACGGCTCCGTCGACGCCACAAAACGCCCGGACCGGCCCGCCACCACCTGCGCCTGCCCCGACGGGCACTGCCACGCCGGCCTCGGCCGCGTCGTCGACCAACACGTACATTATGCCCAACTCGCCAATGAAGAGCCGCGCGGGCGCCGACGGGTACCGCCCCAAGATTACGCGCACGCTCGGGCAGCGCCCTGCGTGTCTCGTCAACGCGTCGGTGACGTACTGCGGCAACAACCAAATCTACGCGTTTGGCGGCTTCGACCAGTACACGGACGAGGTGTACAACCACGTGCTGCGCCTCGACCTCGTGTCCAAGCAGTGGAGCCTCGTCGACAACTACGGCGACATCCCGGGCGTGCGCATGGGACACACGGCGACGCTGTACAATGGCGACAAGCTGCTCGTCTTTGGCGGCGAGAACGAGCACCGGACGTACCTGTCGGACCTGATCATCTTTGACCTCAAGACGGCCGTGTGGAAGCAGCCGGCCGTCACGGGGCCCATTCCCAAGGGACGCGCGCGCCACGCCGCCGTCTTGCACGAGGACAAGCTCTTTATCATTGGCGGCATCACGGGCCAGGACAGCTACGTGCTCGACGACATTTGCTACCTCGACCTCCGCACATTTTGCTGGTCGCGCTCGTGGCGCTTTGTCAGCCGCTTCGACCACTCGGCCTACGTCTGGGGCGACCGCGTCTGGGTCTTTGGCGGCCTCAGCGAGGACATGGACAAGGTCAGCGACCTGTGGTGGCTCGATTTCAAGGGCAGCCCGGCCTTTCAGTCGCCGCCGCAGGTCGGCAGCCTGTACGACCGGTCGGGCGTGCTGGGCAGTGTCGTCGGCAGCGTCGTCGGCAGCGTCGTCGGCAGTGTCGTCGGCACCAGCACACGCGGGTCGCCTCGACCGGCGTACGCCCACACCCACGCGACACCGTCGCCGGCCACCGGGTCCAGCTCGACGGGCTACGCGGCCAACTCGCGGACGGCCCAGGTCAACACGCCGTCGTTCCAGCTCAAGGCGTACGCGCCGGCGGCACCGGGCGCGGCGTCGTCGCTCAAGTTTGCGTCGGGGCCGCATGTGCCGATGCAGGGCGCCGGCATCCACTTCCACGTCTTCTCGGCCGGCATGCTGCTCGACTTTGTGACGCCGGCGCCGACGCTGACGGCGCGCGAGTGCTCGCTGTCGACGCTCGACCTGGCGACGCTGCGCTGGCAGCGGCTCGCCGAGGGCCGCGACATCTTCCGGGGCGGCTACCGCTGGCACTACTGCACCATGAGCGAGGACGGCACGCGCGCGTGGCTGCTCGGGTGCCCGACCGACTCGAGCTCCGTCGAGCTCGGGCCCAATGGCGGCCTGGAGGAGTACCTGAGCGACATTATGGAGGTCGACCTGCGGCGCTACGGGTTCCTCGGGAACAGCGTGCCCGACGCCCACGCCGGGATCAGCATGGGCAGCCCGGGCGGCGCCGCGCTGGCTCTCGGTGGCACCGTCGCACCGGCACGCGCCCGGCACCACGACGCGCCCAGCAAAGGTCTCGGCGCCGACCTGGCACAGCTCTTTGACCAGCCGCCCGAGACGGGCAGCGGCGCCGACTTTGTGGTGACGGCCCACGCGGGGCACGCCGACGACGAGTACGGCGACCTGAGCCCGCTGGCACCGTCGTCGTCGTGCAGTGGCAGTGGCAGTGGCAGTGGCAGTGGCAGCGATGCAGACCAGACGAGCGGCACGCACTGGCTGGCGCCGGATGCACAGACGAGCCGGCCCATCCACGTGCACCGGCTGATTCTGCAGGCACGCTGGCCACACTTTCAGCGGCTATGGGCGTCACAAATGGCCGAGTTCCATACCAAGAAGATGCACATTCCCGAGCCGTACAGCGTCGTGCGTGCCTTTCTCTTTTACCTCTACACGGACCGCATCGACCCGGCGCCCGTCGACGACACACGCCCTGGGCGCTCGAAACGCGGACGCAGCCCGGACGCGACATTAGCACACACCGACAAGACGCCGGTGACGGCAGACCTGGCCGACGTGGCGGGGCTGCTGGTCATGTCCAACATTTACAACATCCCGCACCTGCGGCTGCTGTGCGTGAACCGCCTGGCCAAGGAGATCAACACGGACCACGCGTGCATCATCTGGCACTGTGCGAGCATCGCCAACGAGCCGTGGCTCCGGCGACGCGCGGCCAGCTTCTGCCTGACGTACTGGGGTCGCATCGTGCGCACGCCGGGGTTCCTGCGGCTGCCGCGCGCCGCGATTGTCGAGCTGTCGCAGGAGATTGACACCGAGGGGCGCGTCGTCGGTGGCGACGAGCTCGACCTGTTTGGGTCCGCCCTCGAAGCGTCTGCCGCCAGCGCACGCTTCGACGGCAGCAGCCCAGAGTCGGCACGCAAGGCGAGCGTCGGCAGCAGCCACGCGTCGCACGAGTCGGATGAAGGCGACGACGACGATATGGATACGAGTTGATTTTTTTCTTTTTTCTTTTTCTTTTTCTTTTCTTTTTCTTTTTTCTTGTCACATTTGCTTATCATGGATTGGTAGTCGCTGGCGTTTTCTCCTGTTCTGCGTCTACAATACACTTGTATCTATCACGGATGGCGCGTGACCACCGTCTGTTGGGCAAAACGACGACGTGCTCAGGCCGTGTAGCAGGCACAGCAACATGCCACTGCATCCGTCTGCTGCCCTCCAACCAGCCTGACGCCCTGTTCGTCTGTCGTCTCATGCTGACCAGCCTGTAGGGTGATGGCCGGCAGCGTGCAAAGGCTGAACACGTTGCACTTGTCTCTGAATCTCTCCGGTGCTACGCTGTGTTTGCACATGTCTCATTTGTTCCAGTTTTTTGAACATCTACCTAAGAGAATGAAAGAATGAAAGAAAGAATGTAAGAAAGAAAGGAAGAAAGAAAGAAAGGAAGAAAGACAGAAAGGAAGAAAGAAAGAAAGAAAGAAAGAAAAGGAGGCAAGAAAAGGAGGCAAGAAAAGGAGGCAAGAAAAGAGAGAAAGAAAGAAAGAAAGGAGGAATGAAAGGAGGCAAGAAAAGAGGTAAGAACAACGAAAAAGACCGAAACAGGCTTCGAGTAACGCAGCAATCTACAGCAACCAAACGGTGTACACCGCCTGCTGTGCCACCGCGGAGCCTATCCCTCGCCTATCGCGAGTGTGCCGTCCATGCGGCCGCTGCATCTGCTCGGCGTCCGCTGCACATTTCCGTCTGTCTGCTTGTCAATGCGATAGGATCATATTGAAATATCAGTTCAGCCCTATATGGGGCCGTACAGGGGAGGGCGCTATGGCTCGCAGATGCCCCGCAGCGATCGTCTCAGTAGTGGAACAAGAGCCACTGGAAGCGCTTACAAAAGTGGAACCACTAGCACATTAACGACAACGTGACCAGAGTCAACCTCACTGCGTTTGATTTACGAGTGTCGACCACGATCGACTTTCCTGTCCATTGGCCTGGTCCGCTCGTATGGGCACGCTGTGCCAGGCGTGGCCATGACACGCTCTGCCCATGACTGGCTCGCGCAAACGCGCCATGAGGGCGTCACTCGTCGAAGCCGCGGCCATGACAAGGCGTCGTGCCTTGCAGACAGAGACAGAGACAGACAGAGTTTGGCACCTTGTATAAAGCCCATGCCCACCGTCTCCGGGCTCAGATGGGCACGCAATCTACCTGCCATGCGACGTTGCAGCGCCACCAGCGGCGTACCTGTCCGACATTTTTTTTCTTTTCTTTTCTCTTTTCTTTTCATTTCATTTTTTTTCATTTTCCCCTTCTGCATATGCACTTGACTGTCGCTGCCGCCTCGCCTGGTCGTCTGTGCCTGTGCTCGTGTCGCGCGCACCGCACAGACGTGCACAAGACCACAAGACCACACGGCTCGGACGCACAAGCGATGCACAAGCGATGCACGGGCACCACTGGCTCCACGATCCACGGGCACCGCGGGCTCCACGATCCACGGGCCATGATCCACGACCCATGGGCCACGGGCACCGCTCGGGCGCTTTGCCGATACGTCTCGTGTCTTTGTGCACGCGTCGAACGGACGCAGTGGGAGACATCGATCTGACAGGCAGCTGCACGTCCTGTGCCTGGTTCCTCCGACCAACAGTATGTCAGTGGCAGTGCAGTCAGTATGGAGAAACAGGGCACCAGTTGCAGCCGGTCTGCTGAAAAAGCACAAGGCAAGGAGTGGACAATGCTATGGCTCAGTCTTTCTTTCCCCATTCGGCTCGTCTCGCTCGCCTGGTCGGACAGACTGACGCCCACTCCAACACCACACGCACCTTCCGTCCTTCCCCTCGCGAGACGACCAGCCACACGCTTTTCGCTTTACGTTTTTTCGCTTTTTCGGTTCGCTTTCGCTTTCGATTGTGCGTCACAGCCCACCAGCGCTCGCGTGCGTCGTCCACTCAGGTTATTGTGGTGGCTGGGCGGCTGCCGTTTTGGTGCTGCTCTGCCCGGTCGGGAAGGCACGACCATGACAATGGTTTGAGCGGTGCGGGGCCGCTCTGCGTCGCCAAAAGTATTTTTTACAACGACGACACTGTGTGTCTGTACCGTCATGAGTCATGATGGCATCCTCTGGGCCGGCACTGGGCGTCTGATGGCTTGCGAGACGTGGTGACTGGCCACTGACGTGGTATCGGGCCGTCACCATCGGATCAAAGCCTGGCCATGTGGTCGATTCAGTGCCTGCACCTGCACTTACTTATCTGCCTGACTTGTCTGCTTGACTTCTTGACTTGTCTGCACGACCTACTGTTCTGCTTCTGTGCCGACCTCTGACGAGCCAGCCGTGCGCGGATACACAGGGCTGCTGTTCGTCTGTGCCTGTGCCGCGCCTTCTCACCGCAGTCACGCGCAGCGTCGTCTAGGCCATCTGCCGACGGTCACTCGGTGAAGACGACTCCGGCCTCAGTCGACGTCAAGTACAAAGTCAACGTCAAGGCCTGCAGAGTTTTCCAGGCACGATCGTGCCTGCCGATTCCGGTAATTCAAGACGAAACAGGACACGAACGCACCCACACAGTACCAACACGCAACACGCAGGAACTTGCCCGACTTGGACATCCTGTCCAGCTGTCCAGCTGAACAATCCTTGACACACGACCTCGACACGACCTGGACAAGACGTCGCTGCGGGCCTGGACCCACTGCCTCGTCAGACGCTGGTCACGGTCATTGGCGGGTGTGCAGACAATGGTAGTGACCTCACGTCAATAAGCCGTCTTGGGAAAGAGCGAGGCTCTCGTGGGCCACTTCCCAGCCTCTGCTTTTTGGCTCCTGCCTGTTGGCGACACTCGTGCGTGTGCGGACGCTGCACCAGATCCATCCCTCTTGCCCTCTTGCCCTCTTGCCCTCTCGTCTTGCCCCTTGATTCTCCTGCTTCTCCTGCCTGCCTTGATCTCTTCTCTTCTCTTCTCTCTTCTCTTCTCTCCGTCCATCTGCTTCTTCCTGGCCGCTGGCCACATCGCTTTGACTGTTCACTCGTGCAGCTGTGCTCACGCCGTCACGTTCTTTCGCCAGCTCCTCGGAGCCCTTACATTCTCCTTTCACGTTTCCTTCTCTTGCCTCGAGTATCCCTCGAGCTCTTTACTCTGCCTGCTCGGCCACCGTCTTGTCCCATCACGCACACGCCGCCACTGCTTTCCTTGTCTGTCACCGCAACCATGGGCGTGCACTCCAACTACAAGCCCGCCGAAATCCTCTGGTTCCTCCGCAACTACTGGAAGTACGACCGCCCGCGTCTCGTCGAGGAGTACCAGCGCCACTTTGCCGACACCAGCTTCGGCAAGAGCCAGTACATTTGGCTCAAGTCTCGCTACGGCATGAAGGAAGAGTGGGGGTAAGTCGTCTCGTCTCGTTTTCTCATCTCTAATGTCTTTCCATGCTGACCTGCAGTGCTATCCTCAACCACCCGCCCTTCAGCGGCGCCGTCCCGGGCGGCACCGGCACCGAGACGTACGAGGCACCGTCCGTGCCCAAGGCCGCACCGCGCCCGGGCGTCTTTAAACGCGTCTCGGCCTCGCGTTCCGTCTCGCCCGGATCGCCACGCACCGGCCGCCACAACTTTACACAGCACGATCGCACGGCGTGCCAGCCCGCGTTCGCCGGTGACCTGAATGGCGGTTTCGACCTGGGCGCGTTTGGCTACGACGCGGGTGCGAGTCTCGGTGGCGATCCGGAAGTTTCGGTTTCGGCCAACCTGGCCATGATCAGCCAGTACGGCATGCACGACACGCCCGTGGCGCCACCGGCCCAGGCTGCAGCACCCCAGGCGCCCCTGCTGGTTCAGGGCACGCCACACACGTACCCATACGACATGTACACGCCCCAGGTGCCACCGTTTTCCGCCATGAACCTGCCAATGCCCACGCACATTTTCAGGCTCGTCGGTCCGTCAAACTCGCCGCATTCGCCGCAGGGCCAGGTCCAGCAAGTCCAGCAGGTCCAGGTTCAGCAAGTCCAGCAGGTTCAGACCACCGAAAACGCCCACACGCAAAGCATGCAGACGCCCCAGCTCAATGCCCCGAGCCAGAGCCAAGTGCCGACGCCGCGACAGAATGCAGGCCAAAACAAAAGCCAAACGCAAAGCAGCCAAAACCAAAACCAAAGCCAGAACCAAAGCCAGAACCAAAACATGCACACGCCACAGATGGCTCAGCCACTCTTTGGTGTGAGCGGCGACGGCAGCGGTGGCATCGGTCTTGGTCTCCGCTTCTTCCCTGCACAGGTCGACGCACAACACGGCACGTCGCCACGGCCATTGACCGAGCAGCAGCGCCAAGCACACTTTCACGAACAGGCACGGCGGTTCAGCCAGCAGGGCACGCCATGGACATTTGCCGGGCCGTCCCTGAACCAGTTTTCGAGCCCCATGGCAGCCCAGATGGGCATCAACATGAACATGAACATGACCAACATGAACGCCTTCCAGTTCCAGGGACTCCAAGGCGCCCCGAACCCGTTTATCGACGGCAGCATGCCCATCCATTACCCGCCGATGCCCGTCCACTACCCGCCGATGCCCGTTCAGTACACGGGCTTGTTCTCCATGCCATCACCGATGCCGACTGCGTTTCCTCTGGCATCACCCATCACGGCGCCTCCAAGCACAATGAGCATGGCCACGTCGGCTGCGACGGCTTCGATGGCTTCGATGGCGACAATGGCGACCACAGTCCAGCAGTCCGTGCCGACTGCCCCAGCCGCCCCGGCCGACGCACCTGCGCCAAAGCCGAAAAAGACGGCCAAGCGCAAGCTCGCCGATGCCGACAACGACCCCATCATTGTCGAGTTTACCGACCCACGCAAACGCGGACGTCCCGGTGCCAACGACGGCGAGGATATCCCGCAGCCCGCCGGCTCCGACCTCGTCGCCACCTTTTCGCCGGCCGTCCTCAACGAGCTGTTTCGCAAGACGGCGCACTGCAAGAAGACGTCGGAGCACGGCACGACGCTGGTCCCCGAGCTGCCATCGCGCACGTCGTCAGTGTCGCACAGTCCCAACACGACAGCCACACACGCCGAGGGCAGCAGTGTCCCTGGCGACGCTGTGCCGACCACGTCCAGCACCCCATCCAGCACTCCGTCCAGCACTCCGTCCAGCACCAGCACCTCGCCCGCCGCGCCGGCCGATCCGTCGTTTGTCTATGCGACGCCGATGTCCATGGCCGACGCGGGCACCACGCCAGCCACCGCCGTGACGCAGCCACCGCCACCCAGACAGACCGGCTTTGCCTCGCTGCTGCACCAGCCGTCCCCCCCCACGAACGCCGGTGACGGCGCCATTGACAACTTTTGGGACTCGGTCGGCCTCGTTGACTTTGCCACGTCCGCCGACAGCAACAGCCGCCCGGGCAGCTTCGAGGAGCCCTCGGAGCACGAACGCGCCATCAGAACCAACTAGCTCCTGTATTACTTATTCTTTTTTACTTTTTTACTTTCTACTTTCTACTTTACTTTCTTTTTTTACCTGTCTTTTTTACTTACTTTTTTACTTATTTTTTTTCCTTACTTTTCATCCCTCTTCTACCTTTTTCTTTCTACTTTTTATTACTTACCCTTCACTTTCTCTTCTTTCTCTTACTTCTCTTCTTTCTTACTATTCTTACCGCAGCACTGGATGCGCGCCATGGAAACGGCGAGTTCTCGTCAGGTCAGGCCGGGCTCGGATTTTGATACCATCTTTTGCTATTTGTGCTTGTTGCTTACCCTTCCTGCTCGCTTCCATCTTTGCTACCGTCGGTATATTCCTTATCAGACGTGGCAATAGAAGCAAATAAAATAAATTCTAATTTTTGAATCAGGCTGGTATTAAAGTGAAATACAATATAAATATAAGAAACGATGCAGGCACGCTACCGCCAGCCGCGCTACGACTGGTACGGCACCGCCTTCATGAACGCGTCCACGTTGGCCGCCTTTTGTGCGGCGGCCTTTTCGGCCAGCACGGGGTCCGGCGATCCGGGTGCAGTCGCGGCAGCCACGGCACTGTCGGTCTCGCTCGGGGCTGCGGGCGGTGCGGGCATGATGCGTGCCGTGGTCGCCTTCTTGGCCTTGTCCATGACCTTGAGGTACGTCGACGGCAGGTAGCCGATCCGCCCGTCGCGCGTCCGGCACTGCCACCAGTCGGACGCCTGGCCGGCGGGATCGGTCTTGGCGAGCACGACAATGAGGTCGTCGCGCTTGACGGCCATGTCAAACGACGGGCCGGCGGGCGTGCCCGGGTGCTGTGCGACGAGCGCTGGGTCGGGCGTGTAGTCGTAGAGAACGCGGCAAAAGTCGAGCGCCGCCATGTCGATGGGGCCTTGTTGCTGCTGCTGCTGCTGCTGCTGGACGAGCATCTGGCGACGCTCTTCCTCTTCGCTGTTGGCCGCGAGCGCCTTGATGGCCTTGTTCATCAGGAAGGGCAGCCCAAAGGCGGCGAGGACAAAGAAGAAGAGGGGCTTGCGGCTCGGCTTGGGCGTGTTGGCGTCGGCGCCCGGTGGTGCTGCGCGGCCTTCAAACTTGGCAAACGCGGCGGGCGTCAGGGCCATGGCATCGGCCGGCAAGGGACGACCGGTCAGCTTGGCCAGCAGCGTGCGGATCCAACGCAAAAGGGTAAAGATGCCGAGGACGCTGCCGAGTGCGTCGCGCAAGTTGCCAAACTGCTCGGCCACGGAGATCATGGCGTAGAAGCTCGAGTGCGTCGCCATGTACGTGCTCTCGAGCATCTGGGCGAAGCCGCCAAACGCGCCGACGATGCCCTCGAGCATCTGGAAGGTCGCCTGCGTGCTCGTGTTGAACCGGTTCGTCAGGCTGTTGGGGTCGTTGCCGTACATGCCGCCGCCCGCGCCGTACATGCCGCCGCCGCTGTACATGCCGCCACCGTACATGCTGCTGCCGTACCCGCCGCCGTACATGCCGCCACCGTACCCGCCCATGCTGCCGTAGCGGTACGGCGAGTAGCCCGCGCCGTAGCTGCTGTACGGCGAGCCCATACCGCTCATGCCGCTCATGCCGCCTATCGCGCCAAGACTGCCGGGCCGACTGTACGCGGCCGCGTTCTGGTTGACAGACGATGTCAGTGATGACGGTACGGGAGGCACGGCAGGGGCAGTGCCGGTTGTTGACGTGGTGGCCATGGGTGCTAGCGGTCAGTAGTGGTCAGTCGAATGTCAATTCATCGGCAACGTACTGGCTGTGCCGGCGGCGCCGTTCCGTTCCCAGGGTTTGGGAGGCGAGGCCATGTGCAGTACGCGTCGAGGCGTGCGAGGGCGACGAGGCGCTGCGGGATGCCGAGGCCGCGGAGCCGGGTCCGGCGCGGTCAGGGAGGGGGGTGGGTGGTGGAGTGCGTGCTGGCGCGATCGGGGACGCGTTGCAAGCGATGCGGCGTGCCAGTCGTCGTCGGTCGGGGCGTGGTCGTCAAGTCGGGGGTAGAGAGACGGTCGCGGTGGCGGCTCGGGTTGTTTAGACAGACGCGTGTCGATCGTGTCGATGGCCGTCGTCGATGGCGTCGTCGATGGTAATGAGGATGCAACGCGATGACGATGGCGTGGCGTGGCGTGGCGATGGCGAGGTGATGGAGGCAATGTCGTTGAGTCCAAAGTCGATGGATGCTGGTGCAAAGTCGCGACAGGAGCCCGCAAGGCAAGGCAGGCGCCACGGAGGGATTTGAAAGAGGAGAAAGAGCGACACGAAAAAGTGGGGTCTTTACTCGAGAAATTGGGCGAATGGTAGGAGGCACTGGCTGCAGAGTGAGTGCTGTCGGTACGAGAAGAATTTGACAGACTCACAGAGTACGGAGTACGCCAAATCCAACGACACGACTAGGCAACCCCAGATGTCGGGCTACAATCCGGGGAAGCTTTGGCGCGGAGTGAGGCCGACGAGGCTGGGACCTCGGCTTCCCTTCGGCGTTGAGTGAGAGAACGGCGTGATTGGCTGAAGCCCCACTTCCGGCAAAAGCATGTGCCGCAGTTGTACTCCGTAGGCTAGAAACCTGAAAACAACACGAGTCAAGCCTTCAACAGCGTCACGACACAGAGTAGACAGTAATTATAAATATACACGGACTGCAGTCGCACGTCGACGAGCGGGTGGTCAGTATATTTCAATATATTTACAATAACTACCACTCAGCGTGGCACAGATTCCTCTCTATACTCGTATTTACTTGCAAATATACTGTCAGACTGGCCTCGGCCCAGCAGGTCGGACCCACTCAAATTAACTGATGTCAGCTTTACTGAGCAGTCTTGGATCGTCAATTCCGAAGCGTCACGTTGTCTTCTTGCGGGTCCGGCGCTGCCTGGGGGCGTACTCGTCGTCCAGAGCTGCTTTGGATGTCGACTCGACCGTTGCTTCTGGACCGCCTGGACTGCCTGGACCGACTCGACCGGCTGAACCGCCTGGACTGCCTGGACTGGTCGCCTTGCGTTTCCGTGAGCCCTTGGTACCACCGGCAATGGCGGGTGGCGGCCCACTGGGCGCACGCATCACGGTCGCAGCGGCCTCGGCGTGCGTGCTCGCCTTGAGCTTGCCGACGGCCGCTGCCAGCCTCTTGCTGGGCCCGCCCGATCCCTTTTTCCGTGCAGCACGCGGTGCGTCGACCTGCACGACCTGCATGGACGCCGTGGCCGCCTGCTGCCGCTGCTGCTGCTTCTCGAGCTCGCGCACCTGCGTCTCGGTCAGGCGCGCCCCGGCGCCGACACCGCCGGCAAAGAATCGCGTAATGTTGCTCTGCGTGCCCTCGGCCTCGCGCCGGTTCATGTCGCGAATCACCGGCACCAGCACCTCGTCCGTGCGCTCCGGCGTCCACCCAATCGTCGCCATCAGGAACCGCCGCAGCCCGTCCAGGTCCGGCACGCCCCACTGGAACGGCTCCGTGCTGTGGTCCACCTCGGGGTGCAGGTACGCGTCGGCCACCGCCGGGCTCGGGAACCCCGGCGGCAGAAACAGTTTGGCCGCCTGTGCACGTCGAAACTTGCGTCGGAACGGCGACAGCCCAGTGTCAGTGTCCTTTGCTTTGCCACGCACGGGCAGTGGCTGCGCCTGTACCTCGGTCCACCAGTCGCGAAACGCCTCGAGGCCGTGTGGTCCTGGAAACTCGGAGAGAATCTCCATGGCCGTCACCGGCCCGACACCCGGCAGGCCCTCGGTGTAGTCGGAGCCGAGCAGCTGTGCCATGCTGATGAGCGTCTCGCGCGTCAGCGACATTTCCGTCTCCAGGTCCGCGCCGACGTAGCACTCAACGTACTTGTGGCCGCTAAACATGTTCTTGTAGACGCGCGTGCCGCCAAAGAGAAAGGTGTCCGAGTCGTCGGTGACGATGCCGTCCACCAGGCCCAGCGATACCAGCTCCGCGCACTGCGCCTCGGCCTCCATCGGCGCCGTCATATAGGGGATACCAAACAGCGTGAGCAGGGCCTGGCACTCGGATACCATGACCTGTGTCACCTCGTCCGCGTCGCGTCGGTCTTTTTTTTGCTGGTTCCGCAGCGCCTTGAGTTCCTGCTCGTACGCCAGCTGCGCCTCGCGCGAGTACGACGCCGGTTTGCTATTGAGCTCACTCGCAAACCGAGCGTGCTCCTCGGCCTCTTGCGCCATTTGTGCCAGCAGCTCCTCGTCCTCGGCGTCGCTCATGGCGTAGTCGTCCGTCGACGGTGCACCAGGGACGTCAACGTCGACTGCGGCTGGCGCGCCAGGAACGTCAACGTCGAATACGGCTGGCTGTGCCTCTGCAGCGTCGGCCGGTTCGTCCGCCTCCGCCACAACATCGACAAACACCTCGTCACTCGCGTCGTCGTCACTCTCAATCGTCACCACGTGTGACGACGCCCGCCGCTGCCACATTTGTGCCTCCTCGTCCGCCCGGGCCCGGTCCTCGGCATTGATTCGCTCGTCGTACTGCTTCTGCGCGCGCACCGCCGTGCGAATGTCCGTGTCGTGCACCAGCCACGGCGGCAGCGGCAGCGCCTTCGCCTCGGTCGCAGTCTCGGTTGCAGTCTCGGTCGCAGTCTGTTTCTGGGCATCGGGTTCCGAGTGCGTGTCGTGTGTTGGGGGGGCTGGCGACACGCGCTCAAATCCGCCGCCGAACTCTTCCTCCGAGTCGACCTCGAACGCCGCCGATTCGTTGGTCGGGGGTGGTGGTACTGATACTGATGTCTCTAAGGGCTGCGTCTTGGGCGCAACTGCAAACGGCGACGTCATGTCGACGGCCACCTGCTCCGAGCCAATTGGACGTGGTGCAAACGGTTTGGGTGGCAGCGTGGCCGGTGCTGGTGCTGCCGGCGCGTCGGGCTTCCTCTCAAAGATGGACGTCCGCCAGTCGAGCTTTTCAAACGGCAGCGGTCCGCCAAACGCGTTACTGGCCGGCGCGGCCACGGCGGCCACGGCGGCCGGCTGCTTGCCCTTGCTCTTGCGTGCCGCCTTGGCCATGGCCGCCCGAATGTCGAGCTCGCTATCGCTGCTGTCGTCGTGGTCACTGTCGTGGTCGCTGTCGTCGTCGTCTTGCGCGACCGTCTGCTTGGTAAACCGGTTCATCGTCGCCGATGCAATGGCCTCCTGTTCGCGCTCCTTGGCACCGGCCGCTGCCACGGCAATGGCGCTATTGGCACGTGCATTCACGAGGTGCGCCACGTTCTTGCCAGACCGTTTGCCAGTAATTGGGCGCGCCGTGTCAGCCGCCTTTTGCGTCCACTGCGGTGCCGGTCGGTCATCGTCGGCCTCGTCGCCCTCGTCGGCGTCACCCTCGTCGTCGGCAAAGTCGTGCTGCAGCGACATGGCAATAGCCCGGTTCAGGTCGTCCTCCTCGTTCTGGTCCACAGTCTCATCCACAGCATCCACGGGCTCCTGGTTTGTGACAAACAAGGAGTCCTCGACAAACAGCTCCTTGTCGACAAACAAAGTGTCCTCGTCACCAGCGTCCTGACCCGTGCTGGGGGATACCGCCTTGGGCAGCCGGTTCAAGCCGGCAATGGGCACGTCCTCAAACTCATCCTCCTCGTCGTCGCCCTCCTCGTCGCCCTCGTCCTGGTACGAAAACTGCACGGCGTCAACGTCAATCGGCTTGTGCGCCTCGCCGAGGTCCTTGTCGCGACTGACGACGCCGAGCGCCCACCCGCCCTCGGCGCCGTCGTTCTTGACCAGAATGTACTCGCGCCCACGCTCGCCGGCGACACGGCCGACACCGTTGCCGGGCCCGCGCTGTGCGTTAATGGTCAGGTCGAGCCCGGTCATGCCGA
The DNA here is from genome assembly GCA_029298855.1 of Ophiostoma populinum. Classification (NCBI taxonomy): domain Eukaryota; kingdom Fungi; phylum Ascomycota; class Sordariomycetes; order Ophiostomatales; family Ophiostomataceae; genus Ophiostoma; species Ophiostoma populinum. The sequence goes on along the minus strand of JANSLU010000014.1, from coordinate 2,263,560 downwards.
CCTCGAGCATGAGCCGCTGTGTCAGGTGGTTGCGTTCACGCACGCGCTCGACCTGGAAACGCGAAAAGGCCATGCGGTCGGGGAACATGACGTCGAGCTGTTCCTTGCTGAGACCCATGCGCAGACGGCTGCGGACACGCGCTGCGTTCAAGATGTTGTACCGGTCGTGCGGCGGCAGGCTCTTGAAGAACTCGCCGTCAAAGTCAATCTTGCTAAAGTCGTACAGGTTAATGTCCTCGCCCGCGTGGAACTGTCGTGCATAGTCCTCGAGCTCGTCGATGCTCATGATGCGTGGGTCCTCGGGGCGTCCGGCCGCCATCGCCTCGACCGACCCGCCGTCAAGGTCCGGCAGGTGGTACGCGTCCTGTTTCGTAAACTTGCGCTGTGCCAGCCGCTCCGTCTGCGACAAGTTGGCCTCGGCCGCGTACACGACGCTGTCCATGCTCGGCAGACTCTCGCCCGGCGCCATGCCGTCGTCGTCGTTTTTGTCGGTGTTTTCGCCCTTCTGTGCACGCCGCCTGCGTCGGTCCGTCTCCTCCTCGGCCATGCGCTGCATCTGCACCGCCAAAAGCTTGCCGGCCGTACGTGCTGCATCGTCGCGTCGGCCCTCGCGTCGTTGCCGCCGGTTCTGCAGCGTCGACCGCTTGAGCGTCGGCGCACCGCCGTCAAAGACAAAGACGGGCAGGATCCCAAACCACAGAAGCTTGCAGATGCGTCGAAAGAAGCCAATCACGTGCGAGTTGCGCAGTGCGTTGCCCTCCTTGTCGCGCACGGCCTTGAGGAACTGGTAGATCCAAATGGACGCATCGACCGCCAGACGCTTGCGGTTGAGCGTCGCCAGGTTCGTCGGCCGCGCGCACGGCTGCAGCACCTGCCACAGCCCCTGCACACCCATGGCAGTTGGCCAGCAGGCTAGGAACGTTGGAGTTGAGAGTTGGAGTTGGCGTAAGCCAGCTCAAGAGAAGAGCATTGGGAACCGCTCAGGCACGTCTCGTGCCATGAGCAATAGGTCTTGTCGTTGTTGCTTCGTGGTGACCAAATAGCTTGTAGAATGGCAGGTCATGGGTAGGAGAAGCGAGAGCTCGAAAATGACCAAGTCGGAAGTGTCGCGAGGTCACGTGATATAGTGGAGATTACATTTGATTGGCCGAGACGGCACCTCATATATCACGTGACTTTGAATAGCTCGACCACTACGTCACCGGCCTTTGTCAGACAGCACGACATGGAAACAGTACAAAGCAGCATTCTTGCAGCCAGGCGGGTCTGTGGCAGCAAGTTCCACCGCGGTGGCTGTGCCTGTACGGGGTATATACTCTATATTTATATATATACACTCACTCGGAAGACGAGATGCCGGCGCAGGGCCTCATGAGTGTGCTTTCGGCGTTGTGCCAGGTCGAAAATCCCTGCGAATGCTCGATCGACACGTCGACAGCAGATCCGGACTCGCCTGTCGCTCGCCTTGTCGCAATCCATTGACGTATAGTCTCCACTTTTCTCTCGTTGTATCACTGCGTAAATTCAAGATAGTGCTGCGTTAAATTTTAGTGATTACATGGCCGGACCACAGCCTGCTGTCCTTTTTCCTCTTGAAATTTTCTGGAATGCAGCGTCGACGTCATCGCCCAGTCGAGACCTCGAGACCGCCAGCCCATCGATGCTGTGACGACGAGCGACGCAGGAACGCAGACGTCTGAAACGCTGCTGGCACTGCTGGCATTTGGGCGCGCCAACGCGGGCCTGTGCTACGACAGCGCACGCGGCCGCTGGCATGGACGTGTCTCGCATGTCGCAAGTCGCAAGGATGCGACGAACGCAGACAGTAAAATATTTAAAAAATGCGCTGTTTTCGATTGTAGACGAAGTATGGTCGTGGTTTCCTATTCCGTCCATGGTGTCTTGCCGCTGAAAAGTCGTATGGATCGCCGACCGCTCAGCTCAGGTCAGCTAGCCTGCCCTCGCCGTCTATTTAAATATATATAGTCATCCGTCCCCGAGTCCTTTCATTTCCCATTGTTACCTTTCGAGTTACCTTCGAGTTACCTTCGAGTTACCTTTCGAGTTACCTTTTCGAGTTACTTTTTCTGACAACACAACACCAACACACACAGCTCGCGACGTGCTACTCGCATCGCTCCTTCCGTCATACTACAACACGACCCACTTCAGGTCCTTCTCTGACCTCTCTGCCACCACAGCTTGCTCCTTCCACATCGCCACCTCGCCCGACGTGACTCTCACGGCCACCAAAATGCACCGCACATACTCTATGCGCCAGTCGCGGGCCCCGACGGCCTCGCAGATTCAGGTACGTCGCCGATCGTTGCCGAGTCGGCCGCTCGGCTGCTCGGGTCGGCCTCTGTGGTTGACTATGTTGGTGTTGGAGAACATGACTGACAATCAGAACCCTCCTCCTCCGCCCTCCTCGACAAAGTCGCACCGCCTGTTCGGCACCGGAGCCTTTGGTAGGTCTCTCGTCTCCGTCTCGTCTCCCGCTCGTCTCGACAAACACTTGCTAACGGCCAGGCCATGTTCTTAGAAGGAACGCGGCCGGCGCCTTTGGCCCCGACCTGTCCAAGAAGCTGGCGCAGCTGGTCAAGATGGAAAAGAATGTGATGCGCAGCATGGAGCTGGTGTCCAAGGAGCGCATGGAGGTGGCGCAGCAGCTGTCGCTCTGGGGCGAGAACTGCGACGAGGACGTGTCGGACATTACGGACAAGCTGGGCGTGCTCATCTACGAGATTGGTGAGCTCGAGGACCAGTACGTCGACCGCTACGATCAGTACCGCGTCACCATTAAGAGCATTCGCAACATTGAAGCGTCGGTCCAGCCGAGCCGCGACCGCAAGGCCAAGATTGCCGACCAGATTGCGCACCTCAAGTACAAGGAGCCCAACTCGCCCAAGATTGTCGTGCTCGAGCAGGAGCTCGTGCGTGCCGAGGCCGAGTCGCTCGTCGCCGAGGCACAGCTGTCCAACATTACGCGCGAGAAGATCAAGGCGGCGTATGCGTACCACTTTGACGCGATGCGCGAGCACAGCGAAAAGGTGGCCATTATCGCGGGCTACGGCAAGCACCTGCTCGAGCTCATTGACGACACGCCCGTCACGCCCGGCGAGACACGGCCTGCCTACGACGGCTACGAGGCCAGCAAGGCCATCATCCAGGACTGCGAGGACGCCCTGACCAACTGGGTGACGCAGAACGCCGCCGTCAGCTCCAAGCTGTCGACGCGCGCCCGTACCCTCTCGACACGCCGGCGCAACCTCATCAAGGCGCGCGCCGAGGGCCACGGACACGACCTGTCGGGCCAGGACGCACCCCTGGACCGCGACCAGTGGGTGTCGGCAGGCGAGCACGAGGACAAGTACGACGACGACGACGAGGAGGACGACGAGGAGGAGCTCGCATCCGAGACGCGTGGCCGTGCCCAAGAGCCCGTCCTGGCTTGAGCCGCGTTGCCTCTGTTGTTCTGTTCTGTTGATCTTTTATCTGTTCTGCTGATCTGTTGTTCTGCTGATCTGTTCTGTTGATCTTTGTTGATCTGTTCTCTGTTTTCTCTGTTGTTGATCTTTTCTCTGTTCTGTTGATCTTTGATCTGTTGATTCCCCTGTTGCCGTGGTCGATTGGTGTGCTGCGTCTCGCTTGGTGCACCTCTACCTCCACTCGATCTATCTGGTCTTTGGCGTTGTTTCCGTCGGTGCAACCTGCGGCTTGGTCTTGCTGGACGATCTTGGTCATGTAATAATAATTGTCGTATTTATTGACTGTGATTTTCGCACAGGTCCCAACGCTGTCATTGTGATCAATTTGTCATTGTGATCAATTTGTCATTGTGATCAATTTGTCTGTGATCAATTTGTCTGTGATCAATTTGTCATTGTGATCAATTTGTCTGTGATCAATTTGTCTGTGATCAATTTGTCTGTGATCAATTTGTCTGTGATCAAGGCTTGCCATTGTGATCAATTTGTCATCGTGATCAAGGCCAGTCCACGCTGACTCGCCTCGCTTACAACGGCCGCCGAAGCTGGCTAGAAAACTCCTCGACCTCAATCTTGGTAATGTACTCGCCGGGCGTGACAATGAGGCCCAGGTAGCGCGTCTCCATGTCCACGGTGACGGACGTGTGCCCGAGCGCAGCCTGTTCGGCGGCGTGCTTCTGCCGCTGTCGGGGCGTCGGGTGGCGGTACTCGGTCGCGTGAGCCAGCACGAGGTTGCGGTCCTACCTGTTAGCGTCCGTCTCGTCTCGTCTCATGTCTCAACCAAAAAGTACCTGGTCGGTGCACTTAAACTCGCCGCGAAACATGCGGCCGTCGGTCGTATGGACGACGAGGTGCTTGTTGAGGAGCGAACGCAGGTAGGCGTCAGCCTCTTCACGCAACGCCTTGGCCTGGCCGGGCGAGACGGTGGGTGGAGGCGTGCCAGGCGTGCCGGGCGTGCCGGGCGTAGACACGGTGGGCAAAGACGGACCACCGGTCTCGGTCTCGCTGGCGGGCGTGCTCGGCATAGTAGCCATGCCGCTGTGGCGGGACGCCGGATCGCTGGCGGTTGTGATTTTAGGGCAATCGAGTCAGGGCAATTGGTCAGGGCAATTGGTCAGGGCAATTGATCAGGGCAATTGGTCAGGGCATTCGAGTTAGGGCGCGTGTGGTACATCTTCATGCAGCACGGCAGCACGGTGGGGTCCAAGCGTCGCTTGATCGGCTCTCATTTGTGCAGCTCGTTCGTTGGTCAGCCGCTGGTTGCGTTGCGTTGTCACTCGTGGTGACACCGTGCTTTATGGTGACACCGTGCTTTATATTTAGTGACCAATGCAACCCCGCTGTGTCCAGTCTCAACTCTCCACTGAAGCACCGTGCGGTGGCCGTCGCACACGCACTGTGTTTTTCCTCAAGCCAATCACAGTGCCAGGTCACATGGGGCAAGCCGACCCCTGAAGACGGAACAATCGGCAAGAATGGCCAGTGGGCTGCGCGAGGCTAGAGGCTGGCGCCTGCCGTCGTAAACAAACTCGTTTTAAATATTAAATTAGATTTGCAGGGAAGGAGCGCGGCACGCACCCCTTTTGTTTATGTTTTTTTTTCCATTGCGTCAGGTGGTCGGACGCGTCGTGTGGCAGCTACGGCTGGCGTTTTAAAACGCGCTACTCCGTAGACGCTGGACGGGGACGGGGCGTGCCCGAGAAAATGTGGGTGGGCGCTATTATCAACAATCAACAACGGTCCACTCATTTTCCCTCGTCGCTCATCCATCATCTGAACTTACTTCGTCCGTACTCCGTACACGCGCCTTGCTGACCGTCGACCACCTCGCTCGCTCGCAAGCCGCGTACCGGTCAATACACCTCACTTGCGCGGTATTCTGCCACGCGTCTCGTCAACGACAGCCTTCCGTCGCGCGTTACGGTTACGGTCGCTGCTCGTCTCATCTGTCTTGGTCCTCAATTGACCTCCCGTTTTCGTTTGTTGTGCTCTCCCAGCCTCCGCCTGCCCTCCGCCTGCTTGGTACCGGTTCGTCGCGAGACACGAGCGGGTGTCCGTCGTCTGGTCGTCTGGCATCCCTGCGCCCTGCAAACCACAGCCGGCGACAGACCCGTCGGAACCCTCGAGGCCGCCCAGCCACTCCCGCCAACCAAGCCGTGCCGCGGGCACATGCGAACGCGTCATGGCCACCAACGGTACCGCGGAACGCGTGGTGATTGATCTCACGTTGAGTGACGATGAGGTCGATGACGTCCCGACGAAAAAGGTCCCCAACGTCCCGACGAAAAAGGTCCCCAATGTCCCAAACGTCCCAAACGTCTCAAACGTCTCAAACGCCCCAAACGTCCCAGGCCCAAGGACAAATGGTCCAGCCCCAAAAGGACCAAAAGGATCAAACGGCCCCAACACCAACACACCATTCAAGGCCTCTCCGGCTGCCGGCGGCGTGGGTGCCGCGGGAAGCGCCCTGGCAAAGACCCAGCCTTCATTCCAGCCGCCAACCCAGCCGCGCCCTCAGTCGGCAGCACGTCCAACCTTGCCCCCGGCCCGAGTCCAAGCTCCAACTCGGCCTAATGATAATGCGGCCATCACGATGCGGCCCGCGTCGTCGTCTGTCAACACGCCGTCGCCGCCACTGCCATGCCAGGACGACCTACGGATGCACAGCACGACATCGACGTCGCCCAGCACGGGAACAAACACCCCCACGCCAGCACGGCCCGTCGGACGCATCGACGCTCCCACAGCCTCGCTGTCCAACCTGACCTTGCCGCTGATCCGCATGAACACCGACGGCAACCAGCGCACAAAGTCACCGACGCGCACAAAGTCACCGACGCGCACAAAGTCACCGACGCGCACAAAGTCACCGACGCGCAGTGTGCCCGCTCCAGCGCCCGGGCCGGCGCCCGGGCCGCTACCGCCACCGTCATCAGGCATCGGGCGCCCGGCAGGCTTCGCGCAATACAAGCAGCGCGGCACGCAGCCGTTGCTCATGTTCGCGCCAATCCCTGGCTCTGCCAAACAGAACCAAGGGCACCAAGTACGCGTTGGCGGCCACGCCAGCTCGTACCCCACGCCCAAGCACACATCGCCGGCCAATACCCAGCCGGACTCGCAGCGGATTCCTTTGTCTTTGGGCAATCCACACGGCCACCAGAACGGCCAGACGGCCGTCACACTTGCCGCTCGGAGCCACGCTCGGAGTCAGACCCAAACCCAGACCCAGACCCAGACCCAGACCCAGAGCCACCGGTCGTCGGCCAAGCCTCAACACGAGAGCCAGCCCGACGCAGATCGTGCCCCCGCCCAGACGAGCGCGGACTACGCATCCTGGCATTATCAGACGCCGACGCCGCACACGGGCTCGTCGTCGGCGTCGTCGTACCGATCCGACCCGGACTGTCAGCCTCCCAACACCCCCGACCATTCACTGCCGCGCACGTCGGCTAGCCACGCCCCTGCAACGGACGTGCATGTCCGACCGCACTCTGGCACGCTGCCGGGCATGATGCCGAGCCTCGCCGACGTCGCCCTGAACTTGGACATAAACGTGCCGTCGTCGCCTAGCACGGGCTCGTCCACGAACGCTAGTCCCAGCGCCGTGTCGGTCGACACGAGCGTGCTCGGCTTGCCGAACCTGCACCGGATGGGAGTGGGACAAACAACGCCGCCGTCACCCACTAGCACGGCTACAGGCGAAGACACCACGGGCACAGACATGACAGGCACAGACACCGTGCACCAACCGACGCCGGGCGAGAACCAGTTGAGCGCGCGCGTGTACACACGCCGTCGGCCGCTGGAGACTGACGGCGAGTCCATTGTGCAGAACGGCACTGCGCAGAAAGTGCAGCCGCACTTTACGCGAGCCAAGATTGTCCTGAAATCGACTACACGCGGCTCGAAGCACGCGCCCTCCCGAAAACAACCGCCTGTCGAGCCTGTCGAGCCTGTCGAGCCTGCCGAGCCTGCCGAGCCTGCCGTCGCCACTTCCGACAACACAGACACGGTAGAGCCCGTGAAGCGGCGGGCCACGCGCATGACGTCGGCAGTGGCTTCACTCAGGTCGCCCACGGCAACACCGCGGCTCGTTCCGGAGTCCCCGTCTCTGGAGTCCCCGTCGCCAGAGTCCCCGTCGCCAGAGTCCCCGTCTCCGGACTCTCCGAAGCGTAAGGGTCCGGTTCAGTACTTTTCACTCGACGACTCGGCCGACGACACGGTGGTGTCGTCTCGGCAGGCCAAGCCCTCGCCAGTCAATCCGCTGGTGATACGCGCGCGGTCCGAGGCCAGCGACTGGACGGTGGAGATGCTGGCGACGGTACTGAACGGCCTGCTGCAAGCGGCGCGAGTGGAACACGGTCTGGCAGTCGAGTATGCGATTGACATGGCCGAACAGGACACGCAGCGACACGTTAGTGCGACGGACGCATTTGCAGACATGCGCCCCCTCAACTCAATCCCGGCCAGCGCAATCACGGGCAAGAAAGGCAAGGGCAAGACAAGCACAGACAACAGCACAGACACCACCACGGACACCACCACGGACACCACCACGGACACCAGCAAAGCCAACGCAAGCACGGACACCAGCACGGCCAAAACAAGCACGGCGCTTACAGCGAATGATGTGGCGACGTTGAACTGGAGGTTGCACCGCAACGGCCAGCGGCGCGCCGAGAGCCGGATTATGCGGCTGCCGGTGGTGGCGCTGAAGAGCCCTGGGGAAGCGGTGCCCAAGTACCGGCTCCAGTACATGGAAATTCTCATGAACATCCGATCGCCCAACAAGCCGCTCAAGTTCATCCCGCACATTCGTGATATCGAGGACACGGCCGATTTTGTAAAATGGGAAGAGATGATAAATAGGATCGATAACTTGAACCCTTCGGGGCGCCGTTCAAGGTACTCGTTAACGACCCGGAAGGACAAGTTGATCTATATACAGACTAATGAAAACAAGCAGCTGCTGGCATCGTACATGGCGCTGTGGGTGGCTCATTTGAATCTGGACGGGTGCACAATGGAAACGCTGCAGCAAGACGTCGCCGACGACAATGGAGTGGAAAGCGATGCGACGACGCTGTTTGCGGCTGCGTTTGACCGCGCGTTCGCGGCGATAAAAGTTGGGCTGAGGGGTGTGCTGGAGCTGGCGAGGCCGGAGGACATGTCGGTGGCCGCGCGTACAACGAGCGACTCCGAGGCGGACTCCGAGGACGAGGAGGACGAGGAGGACGAGGAGGACGAGGAGGACGAGGCGGACGAGGTGGACGAGATCGTTGCGACGGTGAACAAGTGTCTCGGCACGTACAAGAAGCTCACGTGCCGGATCTGCAACATGCACTCGTGCGAGCACGATACCTTTACCGAGGACAACGTGCGACGCAAGCTCTCGATCAACCGTCTGCGCAGCTCGGTGAGCGAACACGTGGCGCGGCGGCTCGCGCAGCAGTTTCGCAAGATGACCAAGACGAAGACGGATACGGAGACGGGGACGGGGACGAAGACGAAGACAAGGACAAGGACAAAGACAAAGACGGAGACGGAGACGAATGCCTGTGGCGACGGGTGCTACCTGTCCGGCGCGTCTGGCGACAGTGCTGGCGACAGTGCTGGCGACAGTGCTGGCGACAGTGCTGGCTCTCGGGACTGGACAGACGCGGAGCTGGACATGCTGCGCACCTACCACTACGTGCTGGGCACCACACTGGACAGGTTGGCATGCACGGTGGCAGCGTTCATCCGGCGGCCGTGCTGGGAGGTGCAGCGGCAGGTCCAGGCGCTGAGCCTCGGCCCTCCCGAGCCGCCGGCGGCGATTGCGAAGAAGCCAAAGGTCAAGCCGCTGCCGTGGTACAACCAAAGGCTCAAGAAACTCGTGGGCGACAACTGGAAGGACTTTACGCACACGCACGACCACGAGCGGCGCGATGTGACCACCCCGTGCACCCACGAGGGACCGTGCACGGAAGAGAACGATTGCCCGTGCGCCGTGGGCAAGGTGCTGTGCGAGCGCTACTGCAGGTGCACGTCGGCTAACTGTGCGCGCAAGTTTACGGGGTGCGCGTGCGACAGCGCGGGGATGTCGTGTCACGTGGCGCAGAAGGGGCATCTGTGCATGTGCGTGGAGCTCTACCGCGAGTGCGACCCGGTGCTGTGCAAGGGCTGCGGCGCGCACAAGCGCGCCGACCCGGCGAACCGCGACGACACGAAACTGCACTCGACCGGGTGCCAGAACGTGTCGATGCAGCGCGGGTACACCCCGGCCATGGCGCTGGGTGTATCGCAGCTGAAGGGTGTCGGGTACGGCCTATATGCGTTGCAGAACATTGAGGCGGAGGCCTTTGTGATGGAGTACACGGGCGAGCTGACCACGCACAACGAGGGCCTGCGGCGCGAGGCGCGGCGCGGCGACCTGCTTGGCGAGGCACAACCGTCGTACCTCTTTCTGCTGCTCGAGACCTGCAACAACGGGGTCGACGCGGCCGCCTACGGCAACTTGTCGCGCTTCATCAACCATGCGCCCAACCGTCCGCCCGACCATGTTCCCGGCACCGCGAACATCACGCCAGCCATTATCCACGTAAATGGCGAGTTCCGCATCCGCTTCACGGCGCTGCGCGACATTGCCCGCGGCGAGGAGCTGTTTTTCGACTACGGCGAGCACTTTCCCAACCTCACACAAGGGCTGCTCAACAGCACCAAGTCGCGGGCCAAGTCGCGGGCCAAGTTGTCAGCCAAGTTGCAGGCCAAGTCGTCAGCCAAGTCGCAGGCCGAGCCGCCAGCCAAGTCGCCGACCAAATCGCCGACCAAATCGCGGGCCAAATCGCCGACCAAGTCGCCGATCAAGTCGCCGACCAAATCGCGGGCCAAATCGCCAACCAAGTCGCCAACCAAGTCGCCGACCAAGTCGCCGGCCAAGTCGCCGACCAAGCCGCCAACCAAGCCGCCGGCCAAGCTGCAGATAGGCAAGGCCCCCGTGATCGCACCGCCACAGCAAGACGTGCACAACGAGGCGCCCGCGCAGAGAAAGCCTGGCGCCAATGTGCCGCCTCCCGACCCCGACGCGAACGCCGGCGCCAGCAAGTCCGCCAACGACGAGGATGACCTCACGGACGCTGACTCGGTCGACTCGGTCGACTCGGTCGACTCGGTCGACTTGGCCGGCCCGGTCGACGCGGCCGACTTGGCCGGCCCGGTCGACGCGGCTGACGCGGCTGACGCGACCGGCTCAGAGTACGAGGAAGCGGCCCCACGACTGCGCAGGCGCCGTCTGCGGCCAGCGTCGTCCCTGCGCACCGTGAGCACCATGCCCACCATGCCCACCGCCCGCGCTCCGCGCCTCCCTAAAAAGGCGGGTACGAATGCACGACCCAAGGCCAACGCCGCCGGCGACAAGAGCAACGACGTGCCCGTCGACACTGGCAACGATGACGCCGACGACAATACGACCCGCTGCAAGCGCCCGCGGCAGCTCGTTGGATCAGACTCTGACACGCCGATAGCGAAGCGCCCGCAGTCGCAGCGCAGCGACCAGGCCAACGTGGCCCGTTCGAACAAGGTGGACAATCGCCCGGTCGTCCTGCCCGCTTCGGAAGGCGTCGTCGACGGAGGCCTCGAGAAACCGGGCCCGTCCACCGAGCCGTAGTCTGGGCGTTGCGTTCGTCTATGCTTTTCTTTTCCCTGGACAATGGTTGGACCGCACTCTTGTTTCTACTCTTTTTTGTCTTGTTTCACTTGTGTATTGGTGGTTGGTGGCTTGGAGCAGGTCTGGCTTTAATACTGGTTGTGCATTGGACAGCTTGTACAGGTTCATTTGGATCCTTGGGTGTGGTTGTTTTGATTTTTGCGAGTGTTTTAGTATTTGAAATCGCGTTTTTACCCAAATGCACTTGCCTTGAACGTGCTAAGCGACGACGGTCTGCAGCTCATCTCGAGCTGTTTTCCTTGCGAAATCACTCCATGCACATGCTCCTGTATCACCGACGCTTTACACTACGCAGCAAAGAATCAATTCAGTCACCATGACAGTCTGCCCCGTATTGCAAGAACAAACACGCGGACCGGACCGCCTGCCTCTCGCTTCTTTGACTTATTGTCCGGTTCGAATAAGCTTTTCGCCGCCGGGCCGAACTCTGATCGATCCTTCCGATGCTGTCGTCACCTTACCTCTTGGACCAATAGTTGCGTAATGGGCAGGCGCGTGCGGGCGGGCTGGGAAAGTCACCCGTAGCGCCAGGCTGTCACGTGCACAGAGCCAGCGTACAGAATCTTAGGCGAGTATATAGTACGGGCCGTCATGGCCAGAGAGACTACAGGTGTAAAACAGATAAGTAAATGTAATGGATTCTGAAACAACGATTGCGACGCGCCTAGCGCTTAAAGTAGTTCTTCTCAATCGGCCGCAGGCACAAGTACGCCAGCGCCGAAAAGCCAAACGCCAGCTCGAAGCCGACGTCGCCGCCGTACTCGGTGCCGCACAGCGCGCCAATCACGCCAATGTACCACGTCTGCGCCATGCCCAGCACGACGCCCATCACGCCGAAGCAAAAGGCTGCTAGGGCGGCAAAGCCTGGCGGCAGCCGGCTGGCGTCGTTGTGGTCGGCAATGTCGTAGCCGGTGAAGCCCCGGCGGAAGACAATGTGGTCCGTCAGCGCAATGCCCTCGTAGATGGCGAGCCAGTAGGCGATGATTGTCATGAAACTCTGGAGCCACTCGGCAAAGTTGTTGTACCCCGGAATCGCAATGCCAATGTAAATGCCCGTGCCGATCAGCACCCAGATGAAGCGCGGGATCCGCTCCGTCTTCTTGTGCATCACCTGCAGCGACAGCGAGACCGAGTAGATGTTGGGGCAGTTGTTGGCCACAATGGACAGCGCCAGCACCACGAGGCAGAACTTGCCGAACCCGCCGAGGCGCGGAAGGAGCACAATGGCCATGATGCCGCCGACGCCGCCGTCGCTGTACGCGTTGGCATAGTCCTCGTCGTGCGGCGCCGCCGACATGATGACCGCGCCCAGCATCTCCGTAAAGATGAGCGGGATGATGAGGCCGCCAAACGTCCATGCAAACACCTTGCGGCGCGGCGTGTTGACCGGCTGGTACACGGTGTAGTCGGCCGCGTAAGACGTCCAGCCCGTGCCAAAGCCAAACACGGCCGCCGCAAACGACAGGACGGCGCCCGCCTCCGCCTTGCCCGTGGCCAGCGGCAGCAGGTTGCTAAATTTGCCCGTGTGGCCAAACTCGCCGGCCAGGATGCAAAAGATGATGAGGCACGGGATCCACGAGTAGCGCTCGTAGTTGTGCACGATGCGGTAGCCGAAGAAGCAGATGACGAGCGTCGACAGAGCAATGATGATGATGCCCGCCCAGCCGGGCATATTCGTGTTGACCGCCGCAAACAGCTGCGCGCCCACAATGACGTTGGACGAGGACCAGCCGAGGCAGGCGACGACGTTGAAAAAGGCAATCAGCTTGCCAATGTGGTAGCCGAACCAGTACCGCGACAGAACCATCTGGCGCAGGCCGAAGCGCGGGCCAAACGTCGAGAAGAAACAGACGGGAATGATGGCCAGGATGTTGATGAGGATAATCGTCAGCGCCGAATCGACAAAGCCGAGGCCAAACACGGGCTGGGCGAGCGCGCCAATGGAAAAGGACGAGACGACCATGTTGGTCGAGAACCACTGTTGGTCAGAACCTGCTTCGTTGATCGTGTCTCCTAGTGTCTCTCTCGTTCACACCGCGACGTACCATGGTGCCGACAGAGCTCAGGCGCGAGTCGGTGCGCTCGTCCTCGGGGACGCGCTCGATGCCACGCTCCTCGACGCCCATCCGGTTGGCGAAGCGGTGGAGCTTGCCGAGGATGCCCGTGAACTCGGCGCGGTTGTGCGACGAGTTGTTCTCGTCCGCCGTGTAGCCGACCGAGACATCGGCGCCCTCGGCCACCTTCTCGCCGGCATAATCTTCCGACTTGAACGCCATTGTGTGTTGTGTCTGCTGGAAAGAAGAAGGGTGAGGACTCCCGTCGGTCAAAGCCAAAAGACGTCGGTAGTCTTTGGCTCGGTCGTGGTTGCTAGAAACCGGTGCAAGGATTTCTGCTGCTGATAACCATGAGATGGGCCTGGAGCGGAAGAAATCGTCGATCAGGAAGTAGCGAGACCCTGGGTTTATATGTCGGCATGCCGGTGGAGCAGGGCGTACAGCAAGACAGCAAGACGGCCGGATGGCGCCAGACCAGAGAAGCCGAAGAAGCAAAGGAAGAAGCCAAAGAAGAAAATCAGACAACCGGACGCAACCTTGCCGCAGTTTTGCGACTTGGCCAGCGACTAGCGGGCAAGGGACGAGCTAGGCGTTAGCACCGACAAGGGGAGGGAGGGGCGTGGGTACGACGCGCTGCGGCGTTGAGGCGACTGGGGTGTGTGGTGGGCGAGTTTGGAAAAGTACTCGGTAGGCCAACGGACGCACGCAAAGACGGTCCAGAAGGCGGGCAACGCACAGATGGAGGATGGAGTGGACGGATGCGGGAGAGTTTGACGACGAGCCTGGAGTGCGTCTGGAGCACGGCCAACAGCAACGGCAACAAAACTGCAAAGCAGGCAAAGGCAGGCAAAGCTAGCGAGTGCTCCCAGAGTTCCAACGGAAAAAGCGAGTATCCGTAGCAGCACTGGAGCGATAGTAGGATGAGGCAACGTGTGGGTGGAAAAAGCCAATGGCGGGCTAGGAAAAACCAGGCCGGGCGGGTGCTGTAGGATTGTTCTTTTGTTCTTTTGTTCTGGACGGCTCGCATGTATATTTATCGCGATAGACCAGTGGTATATCCGCACTGGCAATGGCCGAGAGGAAGGTTTCCATCAAAAAGCGCAATTGGTGGCCTGGAGAAAGGGCAGACATTTGTCTATTTGCCGCCAGCTGTAAATGTACCTGGTCGGCATCTGGTCGGGGCTGTTGCGCAATTTCGAGCACTGGGGCTGTTGTCTGTCGTAATTCCCATGGCGTTTTTCCCGTCGCTGGCTCCTCTGATATGGGAATGCGCGCCAATGAGAGCACTGCGCCGGGGGTCGCTTAGGATCGAAAACGTGCGAGTGTCTTTCGAGTCAACCCAAGTCAAGGTCGGGAGCAACAGCAGCGTCGCACAAGAGAGAGACCTGTCGTGACCGCGGTCGCCATGTCGCAGACGTGCTTGAAGAGGGGCAAAGGATACGAATAATTGGTACAAAATAGACGTGAAATGCTCGCCCATGGACCTAGTCTGGATGTACTTATTTACCTGGATAGAGTAGCAGACAGCGCAGACGCTGTACTACTGGCGGAGGACACAAACTGTGTGAGTCGTGGGTGAACGTCGAAAGCAAAGTCAATGATCCGTGATCGGGGCTGGATGAGTGTGGGAGACATGCGTTGGAGACTGTTGGCAGAAGAGGCAGAGTCAGGGGCTTCATCGGAGAAGACGGTGGGCAAGTGGGCAAGTGGGCAAGTGAGCAAGGGGCAAGTGGACAAGTGGCGGGCGCAGATGCCCAAAGGGGCATCCACGATCGGCCGAATGCATGCTCCGTAAAGGCAATGTTTTCGCTGGCTCTTTCCACCAAACCCTCCGCAGTAGTGCATCGTGCGATGCGCTCCTTCTAGACAGATCGTCGTGCCTGCCGTGCGGCCGTCGCAACTGCGGTCCAGCACCGGGTGCCTACTGCCCTGCCGCTCGAGTCTCCCTCGTACCTGCCTGTGCGCCATGGCACAGCAGCCACTAGCGCACAGGCACAGGACAGGCACGACCCGCGGCTCCTACTCCGTACTTGGCGTGCTTCTTTCTCGTACGGAGTAAATAGTAGTGAATCCTTGTGAGACGGATTGCACAAACTCGACGACTCCCTGCTCGACGTGGCTGCAGGGAAGTGACATGTTTCTACGCAATCTTCATCTATTTAGAGTGCCGCGCGCTTTGGTTGGCTGCATTTGCACGACGAGCGAGAGCGCGGCTGTCGCTTCGGTGCCATTGTTGGCAGGAACGACCGCGCAACAGCCCAAACCCAAGGTTGGCAAGTGCTAACTGTTCATTTTCGCGACTCTTTCTGCTTTGGGTGCGTTATCCAATGGAATCCGATTGCGTGAGATTTGCTCAGTAAATTTCAGCAATTGCATGAGATTTGCTGTCACAAGTAAATTTCAGTAGAATCTGTTATGGAGTTATGGCCCACAACGGGTGCTAAGTGTCTTTACTCTTCTTTTTCGCCTTTGGATTTCCGCTGTTCAAGCTCTTGACAAGACGCCGGCCACCCGTCCAGCGCCTTGACTCGCCTTGTCGCCTGGCGCGTCTTGTCACGCTCGGCAGGAGCGGTTAAATTGAGAATCAAATGTCCCTGGCTTGGCGATGTGGTGAGCCGTGCCCGAGCGCCAAGGTGTACACTCTGCTTCCTCCGTATTTCTTTCCAGGCCGTTGCCAAACGGCACAGCATGAGTCTCTCCGTACGGAGTAAGTTATATTTACGGCGAACTGCTTTTTCCAGTCGTTCTTTGTCCTATCGGTATCATTTGGTTTTCTTGGACGATGAAGACAAGACCCACTCGCCGTCGTTCGTGCTAGTGGGATATTGCCTCTTTAGTACTAGCGCACACTCGACCGGCACGTACCCGGCAGCGCTGAGCTCCAGCGGTTTTAGCGCTGTATTCCAGCTGTTGAATCTATTAGTGCACCTTCGGGCCGTTAATTCGAGCGCGGGCCGTGATTCAGTCGCGCACAATGCCTCGCCGTGCGGTCGAGACGGCCGCACACGGTGGCGAGCTATTGAAATATTGATACCATGCGATGAGGTGGTGCAAAGCCGATTTTCCGGTGGAGGATGTGGCCGACGCCGTCGCCGAGGCCGTGCCGCCAGCCGCCAGCCGCCAGCCTCCATCGCCCTGGAACGCCTGTAATTATTCGCTGTAAAGTACTGGTTAGCCTTATCAGCGCGCCTGAGATACCAGGTCGTCCGCAACCAGCATCGCACAGGGCTGATGTTGATATGTGCGAATCCAGTGACCAAGTGTTTAATGCCCCGAAAAAGATGCGACAAGTCTGTGACGAATGTCTGGGCAGTTCGTCGGACACGGCACAGGTAGCGCACATGGCCGTGATGGCGATCGCCAAAACGCGGAGCTGCAGATTCGCAGGTCTTGGCTCGCTGTTTTCGGGACCGGTACCACCACAATCACTGCGGATATACTAGTTGCCCTTTTAAATAAGTATTTAATTTGTGACCGGCACCTGGTTGGCACTCGGTATAGATAAGAGGTAACTATACTACGCACGACTTGGACACAACTCGCTGTCGTCTTGAGGTCGAAGCATCAGTGGCACTCTTTGAGAGAAGCACATTCGTTAATTGTCTCCAAGTCCAATCTTGCTGGGCGTTCTTCGTCTTTAGTCTTGAGCATCCATTGAGCGATTTTATGCTAGCAGTTTCATCGTGCCCTGCTTCCGGTAGCTTCCAAAATGGTAAACGATGCGACAGATTCTGTCTCGATTTATCGCTGTTTCCCCTATTCGAATTTGTCCTCTGGCCTTCTTTCATCTCTGTTGAAAAGGAACGATAGCTCTAAAAGACTCGGCGTCCGGCTTGTCAAGCCCTTTCCGCGTCCGTGTGGCGGTAAATCTCCGTAGCTGCGAATCGTGCCATCCGTGTGTCATAGAAACTCACAAGCGGCGAATTATGCGTTGTTGTGCGGTTGCTCCCCGTGGTCGGTGCGGCGCTATCCTCCGTATCCTCCGTATATACATACGGAGTACTCAGTCACCGCCAGGTTACCCCGTGTTGCGCGTGTCCACTGGCCAAATAATAAAATTCTCCGTGTTGTGACTCTTGGCCTGGTCCAAGCGAATTGGCTCGAAAGAAGCAAATCTACAAAGGCTTCCGGCCAAGGCCGCCCAAGAACAACTAAACTACTTTGCAACTGACCAGCACAAGACGGGACAAGATCCGACTGGATTAGTCGTGGTGTTGGCAGTGCTGGCGGCTTGGAAGAATGGCATTGTCAGCTCATTTAGCGTAAATATACTGATACCACACAAGAAGTCTAGTGCTACGGTTCGGCAACTAGCCGAAGCTGTTGGACGGGACAACCGCCCCAACCAGAGGTTTAACGTATCACTCGTTTGTATTATTGACCTTTTGTGATTGCATTTCATAAACTATTGGCGACGGGGCAGTACTCCGTAGAGTAAATGCTCTCTTTATGGACCGCTGCTCATTTCCTTTCAAGGCTGACTTTGGGCATCATGTCCGACCGGTGATCTTTCCCCGAAGAGAGAGAGCGACGCGGTACGGGCGGTGCATGAATGAAAGTGTCTCGCTTGCTCTTCTGGAACGATGCTGCATAACAGGCCTCGCAAGCTTATCAGAGTATATTTTAGTAAAAAATATAAAAATATAAACTGGATCACGTATAACAGTAATTATAACGACATGGAAGGCGCCGGGGACGGCGAGTGGAGCCCACGCCTTGCCCTGTTGTCGATTTGATACCTGGACAGGCAGGGGCTGCCGAGCGTCAGTTCCCTTTCTGGACTGTCGAACGCCGTGGCCGACGGGGGCAAGCGCAGTCAGTCGCAAGGCAAGGCAACTGACACCGACCACATTGACTGCTCGTCCCGACGCTATCAGTATTTCTATACTCCGTTTTTGCATATACTCTGGCCATGTCACTCACCGCCCTGCCGCATGGGTCGCGCTCGCGAAAGGTCTTCCTGCAAAGGCCGCTTCACTGGTCGAAAGACGGGTGCAGATTGCATGACCAGTCGCGTTTATCCACCCGCTGACGGACGCCACTGGAGGGTTCCAGCCAACATCAGGTGCCTTGGGCTGGGCGGTGCGTCGAGAGTTTGGGCTCACGACCGTGCGCAGCTGCAACGACAGACGTCTCACAGCCACGAAGCTGCCCTGTGCCTTGCCTCGTGAAGCAGTTGTTGCCTTGCTGCGTATCACCACACTGGGGCCCTCGTTTACCGACGTTTGATGTGCCCGCTGGCGCTCGTTGCGATGCTCGGCTGCCTTCACTGCGCCGCCACGGATGGGCACAAGGCAACACGGTGCCCTTGAAGACGACCGCACTCGGCCAGATATGCGGCCGGTGCGCCACGGAAATATATATTTAAATAATACTAAAAATATTGGACATGAGCGGAAGCGGGCCAAAAGAAAAGCGACAAGCAAAGACGAAGGGTGCTCGTACGATCAGCGGTACGGCCAAAGAGGAGCAGGACCCCGCTGGCCAAGAGTGTTGGACATGGGCGCCCGCGGGCCTTGCCTCAAGAGGAACGTCGCCGGCCCGCGGTCGACTTTTAATGCTGCATGGGTCGCCTGCCAGTCCGCCCACCCCAATGTCCACGCCGTTGCATTGGCGATGCGAAATGAACTTTTCAGAGCCACGATGATTGGAACGCCAGAGCGTGGCAATGGAAGGTAAGGAACTCTCGTCCAAATGCGTCTCTCCTGCCGATTATGAAGATCTTGAAAACATACATGGACGAAAATACTGCGTCCGCGGACGCAGAACGCCAGATATGAATACAAACTCTCGCCGGCTGTACTCCTATTTCGTACTGTCGACGCAGGAGGCCTCTATTCGGCAATATAGATTCAAACTTACGGAGTATATTTACAACCTGGACAGGCCATGCCTCGGCTGCGGCCTGGCCTATAAATATATTTATATGCACTTTTATACTGGATACTTCTGTCGTGTCCAGGCTCAAGCTCGCTCGAGTATGCGCGGCAAACTGGTGCCCGTATATTCCGCTCCAGCATACTTGGACACGACATGTGCACGGTTTGTTTCGGCACATTTACAGATAGATGAACCAGTGCAGCTGGACATTGGAACGTTCATGCTTAAAATAGTCAGGCCCTGAACATGAGTTCATAGAAATTCATGTATCCTGTGACTCTTCAGCGAGCGGTCTCTGGACGTGGCAATGTAAATACATGGTCATGTCCAAGTCGGACTCGGGATTCACCCACCGGAACGAAAAGACAAAAACAAAATGACCTGCATCCGACCACGGCGTGGACGATGCTGTCGCAGTGTGCCAAGACGTTCATGCAGCGTCGCAGTACCACACTCGCTGGCGGATGTTGTATGGAGTCGCCACTCGGCCGGTGCTGCGACCGTCCTGCCTAAACAATATATTTATATTTACACCGGCAAGCTCCGTAGACTCCGTAAGCATGCATGCGGTTACGCCGCCGGCTATAAATATAGAGAAAGACCTTTTATAATCTCTGGCATGGCGTGGTCTGTCTTGGCCGGCGCTGCTCCGTACTCCGTACTCGTGCCTTAGCTCGCGATAGTGTGCCAGCGGCAACATCCAGCCGCGTCGACTCCGTAGACACCTTGACACTAGACATGCGGTGAGGTGGCACGGCCTTGTAGACTTCATGACCGTATATATTTATATATTTATATTTATCTGCCGGGCCTAGCTCGGCCCTGCCTATCTGCGAACTCCGTATGCCATGGCACCTCCGTATCTCGTGCTCGCAGTGTCTTGCCTTGAGTCGCCAGCTGTAGCACAAACATGCACGGCAGTCGTGATCGATACCAAGCCAATGCCATGCGGTGGCAAGACATGCATAAGCGTCCCGGGGTCTGTTTTCATATTCACCTTCATATATCGTTACCTATCCTGTAAATATAAATACTGCACCTGCCTCTGCCACAATGCCTGCCGTGCCAGGTCGTGCACCGGCCGATGGCCTTGACACAAACACTGCATACAATCAATGTACTGCACAAATGCCCACGCGCATTCATCTCTCGGTAGTTTGCGTCATTTCGATTGGCTTGGCCTTCCAGCTGCTTGCACCGGCTGGCTCCGTCGACGTCGGCGCCCGGCGTTTGGCCCAGCCATCAGGGCGCCCGGCTGGTCTTGTGCGGGCACGAATCCGAATGTCAAGACAGACCGAGGATGGTGCGGCGACAAGGCCGGTGGCGCCAGGCCAAGCTTCTCACGCCCGCGTTGGCTGCCAGCCTGCTTTGTGCATGCTCGGAGTTGCATCGCGTGAGGGGTGGTCAGCCGGTGGCATACATCTGTTGATAGATAAGACGGCGTATCGTGCACCAATCTGGCGTCGCTGTTTGTTGCCATTCGGCTGGCCGAACTGAATTCGATGCTGATAAGGATCTGTCACAGGCCGTGCAGCACCGAATGCGGTGACTGCGATGCATGCACGATGTGCCGCCAGATACGGTGACATTCCAGCCTGTGGTGCTGATCTTCTGCATGGTCGGCGGAACACGCAACTGCTGCATAGAATGTGCTGCTTGAGAACGGCCGAGTAGTCTGTGCAAGTAGTTTGTGCAAAGCAGACGCCCACCCAGCCTCGGCGAGTTCGGATCGGCCACGACGCGTCGTCGGTGACAGGTGAATCCGCGTAGACTGATAGCATGGCCAGTAGTCCGAACCTTCAATGAAGCCACAGGCCATTCCCAGGACGGCCAGATCTAACGCCCGGCAGTATGCCGCGGGCTGGTTTGATGTCCGTGCAGACGGCGGACAGATACCCAAGTGCTGCAATGGTGGGAAGTGTCGGGATGGTCAACGGACACGGAACGGATTTCTTCGGCGCTGTACAAGCCGACTGCCGGCCTCGCCGGGCACTGACCTGTACTTGCCGTGGCCAAGGTGGCTTTGGATTTCTCTGCGCTTGGACAGATCAAGCTTGCTAGAGAACCTGCGTGCAGAGCCTTGTGCCTGTATGAAACCACAACTGACAAGCTCACACGCCACACGTCGCCGTGCACGAGTGCCTGGTCCGGGTGCCACGCTCGGCGTCACGCACATTCGGAGGAAGCCTGACCAAACTCATATAGGCATCGTGAAAGACCGAGTGGGTATGGCTCAGAGTCGGAGCTTGGGCACCATCTCAGAGTTCAAGAGTGCCTGACATGGCCTGACCGAGGCCGAAGCATGATTCGGTGATCATGAGGGTCGGTTGTCGTCGTACGGAAAGGAAATATCCAGTGGCGAGCATTAGCGAGACACAGAGACAGGCAGAGGTCGGCGACGACGAGAAAGGGCATCGCAGGAGTCGACGGTCAAGGAGCGTGAGGACGTTGTCGACTGAGAGGAACAGAAAGAAGCAGACTTGTCGCCTCGATGACAGACGTGGACTTGAGGGAGATGCAGATGCAGAATACGAGTGGGCTCGGGCAGAGTTTTAGAGCCGGGCAGCCTCCTCGGAGCGGGAGTAGGGAGAGGTTACTGCAGGCCGGATGCGGAAGGAGTGCCCGGACAGTACGTTCGGAAGGGGAGCTCGAAAGGGGCTCGGGCCGAGAACTCGGGGGGAACTGGGAAGGTGCCACCGGGAGACAACACGGAGAGTAGCCACCCGCTATCAGAAAGAGCAACCCACGGGTCGGTCAGTATTCAGAAGGAGACCACGTGACAGTCAAGCGAGGCGGGAGAGGCCCAAAAGAGGCGCCTTGGACCGACTCTAGACTTGAGCCCAAACCTGTACTCGTCAATGCTGCAGCGCTCTCGTGCAACTGGACGCGAGCGGCCAGCGGCGATGGTTCGTATCTTGGGCCTCCCGATGTGGCAGACGCCGACGCCGAACAAACCAACCTGACAACAACGACGACGACGACGACGACCCGGCCGAGCTGAGTCCGAGGGCCAGAGCCACCTTGGTCAAGGCTACAGAGCTCAAACGGTGCGCTGTGTCGTCCACGGACAGTGACTGCAATACGAACACAAATAGCCGCACCCAAAATAGCGACGCGGGCTAATTGCATGACAGTGCCGGCTCGACCAAGGCAGCGCACGCCGGCGCCCAGCGTCTTTGTCTAGGGGCGCGCTAGGCGGCCGGTGGGCGGCGCCGGCGTGCACGTTGATAACGTCAAGGTTGACTGAAGGTTGAACGGCCAGCGGCGTGGCCTGGCTGTCGCTCTTTGTCTGTCCTCTGCATGGCATGGACTAGCACGACAGGGCAGGAAGACAACATCAGACCACCATGTCTTGCCCTTTGTCATTCTTCAGACTCGAGCCATTTGTCTCGCGCGGCTAAGAGTGAAGAGAAATGAGTCCAGGGATGGGTGGGGAGTGACGTAAATATTGAAAAAGACCAGCATGAGAAGTGCAATTATAAATGTCTCCTTTTGAGGTGCTCAGATATATCCACTGTGCTTGAAGAACACCAAACGGTCCAAGACGATTGGTCGGCGTGGCAAAGAGGAGTCGAGGCCGAAATTTGCAACCCTTTCCCACTCGATGCATGAAAGGATTGTGCCTGCATTGCTGAGCTGAAGCGATCTCTGTGGAGTCTGTAAATATAATTTATACTCTCTACGTGTCTTTACCATGTGCCGCCGACGCGCGCAATGGACTGAGGAGACTCTTCTGTTGTCCAGGCGAGACACAGGAGACACGGCCAGACAACGAGATGGCGAGACACTGGACAACGACGGCAGAGACACGGCCGGCAGCGATGTGACGGCTGCCAGCGCGCGAGACATTTTCCACCGATGGACCGCACGGGATGGCAGCTGTCTTGACGCGCTAAAGAAGTTTGAAGAGTGAGCAAATATGTAAATATACGATAAAGCAAGGTCCAATGTCTCACCCGGAAAGGCGCTTACCCATCCGTCTCTTGGCTAGCGCGCCCAAGACGCGCCAACACGACGGCCAAAAGCCAGCCAGGCAGTGTCGGTGCGGACGTGCGGACAACGAAAGAAGGCAAGACGAAAGAAGGCAAACGAGTCGCCGTCGTGTCGCACAAGGACGCGGATGCAGCCCGTCTCGGCGTGCACAGGCACAGGTACCGCGTGCTACTGTCCAAACGACAGCCGACACAGAGACAGACGAGTTGTTTGGGATAGATTGTATTGCACTATGGAAACAACATGGGCCGCGACGTCTGGTTAATTCAAGAGTGGCCCAGTTTGCTCTTTAACCGACGCCGCCTGGCCAACAAGAGACCGAAACACCTGGTATGATGGCAGGGCCATGGAAAAAAGAACGAAAAAAACGAGAAGAACGAAAAAAGAAAAAAGAAAAGAGTATCGTAAGATCGTGATGCCTGACGTGCCGCGTTCGGCCAGGGCGTTGGTTGATGGTATCGCAAATGGTGTACACGTCGGAAGACGGAAACGGAGACAAGGACAGAAGAAGAAGGGCTTTTGGCAATGGATCGGCGAGACGCATGTCCGATGGGGACACGGGTCGGTGTGAGTGCAAGTGTGCAAGTATGGCGTGCAGCCGCGGCTTGGCTTGGTGAGATTTGTGACGAGGCAGGTGGCAAAGGCACGACGGTGAGGTGGCACTCGGTCTTGGTCGCGCGTGCCGCTCAGCTGTGTTGTGAGCGTTGTGAGATGCCGTGGTCGGGTAGTCGTCGTGCCTGGCACGGCCTTTGGTGTTCTTTTGGTGCCTTGAGAGTTGACGATATGGCCGTCAAGTTGCAGTTGTACTTTTTATGGACAGTGGTTTGCGTGGTATCACTGCATTCACTTCCACTTGCTCACACCGTCGCCCTTGCAGATGCCGCCGCCGCAGCAGGCATCCCGAGGCAGCTTGCCGTTGAGGATAAGGTCAATCTTGGACTGTGAGGTTAGCAGGGAAGCGCACGAAAAGGCAAACAGTGGACGTACGTCAGGGCACGGCAGCGGCGTGGCGAGGCCGACGGCGGCGAGCGAGGCGGCGAGGAACGCCGAGACGAGGGTAGACAGCTGCATGGCGGGCAGTGGACGATGCGATCAAGACCGAGCGACGTGGTGAAGATGTGAAGATGTGAAGATGTAAAGGAGGTGAGGCCTGGGGCTGGCAGATGCAAGACGCGGGGGCTGAGCTTGAAGCTTGACCGGAACGAGGCGCAGGAGCCGTG
Source organism: Ophiostoma populinum (assembly GCA_029298855.1). Lineage (NCBI taxonomy): Eukaryota > Fungi > Ascomycota > Sordariomycetes > Ophiostomatales > Ophiostomataceae > Ophiostoma > Ophiostoma populinum. Next base: position 2,239,220 of record JANSLU010000014.1, on the reverse strand, counting down.
CAAGTGGATGGGGGAGGCCGAGTATTTGAACTCGGAGCCTCGTCGACACCGTACGAGTCGAAAACGATAAATGCAAACGATAAAAGAAGTGAGACGAAAAGGAAAAAGGACGGGAATGGAGCGGGCTGCTCTTTCCGCGTTGGGTGAGGATTGGCGGCCGTGCGTGGGTCCGCTCAGATATGCTTATTTTCGCACATTGATCAAACACGATTCCTTTTTTTGTTTCTCGCAGCGAAACGCAAGAGTCTAATCAAACGGGGCAAGCACATGCAGTCTCACCGGATCTGCGTTCAGCGTACACAATTTATATAAAATATAAAATAGATTTACACGAATCATGATTGTTTACGGAGTAATATACTGACAGAAACGGACGAAGACGCACACACGCGTCGAGGAATGCGCAAGCATTGCAGTGGCATTCCTCGGGCAAGCGCCGATCCTCTCCTGTGACGCCTGCAGCCTCGCACAGTCGTCTTTCCGATGTGTGTCGAGAAATGAAAGCGGCAGGTGAGGCAGCGTTACGCAGTAGTTTATGTGAATGGTTACGTTGCAAGTACGCTGCCAAAACCTCTCCGTAAATACAAAGACGAAAAGATGCGGCAAGCAAAGATTGCAAGATTGCAAGGAAGACGGGCAACGAGACGAGCGGGTGGAATGCCAAGACCCGGCCAAGTGGACAAACGTGTTACGAGCACGGTACGAGAGACAAACGACAGAGGCACTTGCTCTTTTTGGACTCGTTTCGAGACCATGAAAATCGAGATAAAGAAAGAAAGAAAACATGGTGCCATGCAGGCAAAGGATCAAACGGAGCACGTATTTTTGTCGCCGACACACTGTGTCGGTGGGAAGAGAGTGCCGACGTGGGATGCACCTGGTGACGGATCTGGGGATCTGTTTCAGCCAGATCGCGTAGCATTGTATCAGTGACAGTATATTTTATTCAAGTGTGATGTAAATATATGGTTCCTATTCCTACGGGCATTTGCTGTTGGCCTGCCTTTCCTTCAAAGGGCGCAATATTGTACAAAAATCTCTCATTTTCGTCGCTCCGTATATTTCAATTTGCATTCTTTGCGCCAGTGCTTTGAAGAACGACAGGCATGCAGCTCAAGCGAGGGAGGAAGGGGAGGGGCAGCCCACAGTTGACGTTTCGGATCGCGGCCACAGACGAGACGGCGGCAGAGCCCCTGTTGTTTGGCATTCCACGCTGTACGGAGTACTGCACTGCGCTGTAAATATATTGGTAAGAGAGGCACTCGTCTGGATAGAGTTTGGACAGGCTGAAAGAAATCTGTCTCAAACATGCGCTCGCCGAGGACAAGAATCAAGGCAGACTGAGGCGTGTCTCGTCTGGTTTGACTACTGAGTACTCCGTACGGAGTAAGCTTGAGAGGGAGAGAGAAAAAGAGAGAGGTGATTAATCGCTCGGGACGACCTGCCGCGCCGCTGAACCCCAGCAGTGTCAGACTGATGAGCCCACCGAGCTACTGTTTGGCACCCCAGACGACGGCGGGACACGACGTCACCGGCCAGGGTCTCTAATTAATTCGACTTGCAGGGTCCGGTCGCTGGAAAAGGGAAAGAAAAGGGAAAAGAAAAAGGGAAAAGAAACAGGGAAAAGAAACAGCTTGAAAGCCAGGCATCGTGGAGATCCTCTTCGTTTCTGCGCTCGTCTTCTTCCTGTTTGTGCAGCGTGTCCGGTAGGGCCAGTGTTTGGCATTGTTTCTTTGCAGCCGATGCGACTCTGCAAAGGACGCGAATCCAAGCGAAAGCCGTCGCGACCTCCTCCTCGCATGCGACGCGGCTGCCTCTGTAGCAGTAATCCAACCAAAAAGTATGAAAAAGTATTAAAAAGTACTAAAAATGCACGGCGACACGGCGTCATGCGAGGCGCGCAAGTCGCATGCATTCTTATTCTGCGGCGCCGAGGCGAGCGCAATACGAGTTTTGGTGGTTGTCTGGTGCATCGTGCCGCGCTAGAGTAAATATATTTATATTAAAATGCACTGATAGGAGTGCAAGGTCGGGTGACCGTCAACAGGACTGACGATGGTGACAGACAATTCGTCGTGGACGCTGGGGGTTGCTTTCCGTGGAAGAAGTGAAAAGTGAGCATCGTCTCGGTCTGGACGACGCAAAGGGGGACGGGAGGGACGGGAATGCAACATTTCACAATGTTTCTGCCGCCTTGGTTCTCGTCCCCCTTCATACGTGCGCCTGATTGCGCTCATATCACACGCAGCAGCGAAATTGCAGAGGCACGATCGGCTACGGCTTTCAATATTGTGACTGACAAGGGGCGCCCTTGCTGGCTGTTCAATATAGTGATTGTACCGTACCGACACAAGACAGACGAAGACAACAGACGACAAACGAAAAGACGGGCACAAACACCTCGGACGGCGCGCGTGGGACGGAACACGAGCAGGATGACAGGTTTACGACGTGACCCGACCGTAAGCAGCGTGAGCCTCGTGTAAAGGACTTGTAAATATCTTTTTTGAAAATACGGACCTGACAGAATGACTGGCGCTCATGATGATTGGCTCAGAGGTCTCGTGCGAGAAAACAGTCGCTCATGCATGTGCAGGCCAACCTGATACCATCGCTCAGCCTTACGATCCTTTTCATTTATGCAGCGTGAATGCACATTCTTGCGTGAACGGTCCGTCCGTCATGCGTCCCTTATTTCCCTGTCTGGTTGTCCTTTTAGAGCTTCACAGTTTAGGGCTCATCCCACGACCATTGCGACTGACTGCAGAATGGCTAGGCAATAAAGTCCTTCAATCTGAGGACTGGCATGCGTCTCCACGCAATAGTCGGCAGCGTGCCAGGCGCCCACGAGGCATGCAGCGTTCCATGTATAATTGCGTAACATTTGGTCAAGAAGTATTTTTAAACAGCCTCTTCAAGCGCTCGACGACTTGGCACGCGTTGGTGACCGGATTTTGTCGTCTGGGGCGTTGTAGCAGGACCTTGCATGGACCGGCATCCTGTTCTCTAGAGCCGCCAGTCGACTCCTTAAGGACGCCTCTTCTCAAAGCCGCCAGTCGCTCCTTGAGGATGTCAACCATACCCGCGGCATGTTTCAAAAGGAGGATGGCCCGGACACCTGCCACAACGAGCGTCCCAGAGGATCTTGGCAGATGCCGCCCAATCCATCGACCTCCATCGTCAAAGTGGCGTGTCTGCCGTAAATATAGACTGTCAACGTATGCCGTTGGACTGGCACGCCTTCCTCCGCGCCCGTGGCACCCGAAGCTTGGCCGATGGGAATTCGGGCGGGAGAGTCCCGAACACGCCGCATCCTGATCCTCATCCTGTGACGAGCAGCAGCAGCACATGGTTTGGCTGGAGTCAGAGGCAAAAATAGCACGACAAGCTCGTACTGTAGCAATTGAGTGAGCCATATCCTAATGATATTTTGGAGGCATGAAATCGTGGTAGTTTTCTTTTTAGGCAACATTTTTTAACCCCAAAAAATAAATGAAATCGTGGTAGTTTTCTTTTTAGGCAACATTTTTTTTTTTAAAAAAAACAAAATAAAATCGTGGGATGAACAAGTAAGTTATTAAAAAACCAAAAACCAAAAAATTGCTTTACCAATCACGAAACAACTCAAAAGTATTGACAGTAGTTTAAAAAACAAAATCTACGCTCATACTGCAAGTAAACAAGAATTAAATCAACGCATAAATGGCCCCGCTTTTAACCAGGCGCGGTCGCGACCGAAAAGCACGAGTGGAGCCGGCCAACGCGCAGGCCGCATCGCATCGCGACGGCCTGGCCATCGACCTTACCGACACCATCATCCCTCGACAGCACACAACATGGACACGGACACGGACACGGACGAGCTGGCGCTTCTGCGGACGCTGGCGGCGGGCGGCTCGATTGACGGGGCGCAGTGGCCGGGCCTGGTGGCGGCGGTGGTGGCGCGGATCGAGCGGATCTGCTACAACGAGTTTGCGACGCCAGTGATCCCGGCACCGCGGCGGACGCAGTCGAGCCTGCCGGAGCGGACAGGCGAAGCAGCGGCCGACGCGGGCGCGGACATGGGCGCGGACGGCGACGACGGAGGGACCGGACCGGCATCGCAGTCGACGGTGGCGACGGTGGCGACGGTGGCGACGCCAGTGGACGACGACGTGGACAAGGAGAATTCGGTGCCGGCAGATGGTGATACCGGGACGAGCACCGAGCAGGCCACGACATTGGGCGCGCAGGAGGCGGCCAACGACAAGGACGCGGACGCATCGGACGCTGCAGACGCTGCGACGCGTGACGAGCCCGAAGCCAGCCGGCCGCCGACGCCGGTGATGCCGCCGGAGGCGGTCGAGAGCATTGCGTACATTACGTCGTCCCTGACGGAAAACTTTTCGCAGGAGCCGCCGCACACGGTGCAGCGGCTGGCCGAGCTGGTGGCGTTCCCGCGGCAGTACTACCGGTACCTTGGGTCGTACCTGAACGCACTGGAGCGCGTGGTCAGTGTGACGAGCACGGTATCGACGTACCCGCTGCCGACGGAGCTGCCGCCGCAGCACGTGTCCGTGTTTGGAGCTGCAGGAGGACCGGGCGCCGCTCGTGTCAACGGAGTGCCCAGGGGCACGCTTGGGACGTCACCGGAGACGGGCCTGGCGTCGCTTCCTGCGGGCGCGAGGGCAGTGGACGCGGACGCGGCGGACTCGTGGAGCGTACTGCTGACGCCGATTCCGTGGCTGCGTGGACCGGGCACTGGAACCGTGGCAGAAGACCGGTTGCTAGCCTCTGGCGACCACGACCACGACAACGACCACGACAACAACGACAACAACGACCACGACAACGACGGCGATGCTGGCGACAGTGAGACGAGCGGCCGGGCGGACGACGGCAGCGAGATGGCGTTTAGTGCGGCGAGCAGCGAGGCGGGCGGGTTCGGGTCGGGCGCGGGATTGGCGCCACGGTCTCGGTCGCGGTCACGGTCACGGTCGCCATCGACGCCGCACGAGCAGCAGCAGCAGCAGATCCGGCAGCACCAGACGCAGCAGCAGCAGCAGCAGCAGCAGCACCACCACCACCAGACACAGAACCAGGCCCAGGCGCAGCGGCGGCTCGAGGTGCGCACGGAGTCGACGGAGACGGTGGATGGCCCGAACGGCGTTGGCGGGATCGAGACGGTGAGCGTGTCGATCAACGGGGTATCGAGCCCGGTACTGGGCGGCGGCGGCGGCAAGTCGGTCAATGCGGCGGCGGCGGTGGTGCACCTTCAGCAGCGGGGTATCACGCAGGGCGAGCTTCTGCGACAGGAACAGCGGGCGGGCGTGGTTCCGGTGAGCCAGCTGGCACGTGCGGCGGCGGCAGCGCGTGCGGCGGTGTCGAGCCGGTTCGGGCGGTACGCGGGTGACGACGATGAGGGGGACGAGGGGGATGATGGCGAGGGCGAGGGCGAGGGCGACGAAGACGATGTCATGGTGGACGCGGACCGGCGTGGCGAGGCCGAGGTGGTGGACGAGGACGAGGAGCGCGAGGCGGGGCATGAGACGGAGACAGGACACGAGACGGAAACGGAGCAAGAGGCCGACGAACAGCCACATGCGCGTGGCCCGGTGGAGCTTGGGGCCGCCGACATGGGCCCTCAGGCACGCGGGCGTGCGGGTGCGGGCGGGCTGGAGATTGGCAGTGCGGCGGACGCGGGGGCGTGGCGTGTCGATGTCGAGGAGCTGGACCTGGCGGCGGCGGTCGGGCGTGCGGCGGACAGTGTCGACAGGCAAACAAGGGCGCCTCTTGTGCCGAGTCTCGCTGCGTCTGCCGACGATGGCGCCGACGACGGTATCGACGACGACCGCGACGGGGACCGCGCGCGACGTGCGTCGACACCGAAGCGCGAGGGCGATGCGGCGTTGGTGGGGGGGCCGAGCAAGAAGCGCAAGGGGGAGGCCGACGGGCCCGACACGACGGAGGCCGAGGCCGGGGGTGGGGCCGATACGGCCATGGCCGATTCAGGGGCTTCAGGGGCTTCAGGGGCGGCCCAGGCGGCCGCAGCGGAAGGCGCGACGAGCAGCTAGACGAGCCGGCAGGCGCCACGGGCACGCTCGGCCTGCCCTCTACAGCGAATCTACACGTATTCACAATTGATCAAATGCGTGCTCAGAACGTTTACGGCTTGCGACGGGCATCTACCGACGCGATTGGATCTGCAGCGGCGCAGCCTCAGCCACGGCCACATGGATCGCCAGGAACGGATTGTCTCAGAGGCTGTGAAAACGCCCAACGGTGTGCCCGCCCAGACTAGGCTTACTGAAATGCCCCACTATCCGTATGGGCGAGTATATTTAAATAAATTTATTTTTATATACTTGTTCAAAATCTTTTTGTAAATAGAGCCTGTGGTCAAATGCGGCTCAAATCGTTGCCAGCACAAATGCACTGTTTACTTTGGGCCTTTTTGGGACTGGCTGAATTCAAACGATTCGCCGTTCGCTCCACGTCCATTCGCTCCACGTCGATGCACAACGATTGGTTGGCAGGAGTCTATTTAGAGTCGGATGGCAGACAACCCAAGGCCGAGTCCAAGATTCCAAGAATTCCAAGAGTTCCAAGACCGTGTCGACCTATCAGCATTGCCTGCGTGCAACCACCAAGACTCCAACCAAGAACCAGGAGCGGATGGTCATCGCCCGGAAACCAGCGGCACGTTTCTTTAGAGCTTGTGTGTGAGAGACGGCCTCGCTCTCTAACGCCTCCTGAGCCCCTGGTTTGCGTCGCGTTTCACCTCGCCATGATTCGCTGTTGGGAGGAACAAACAGGTGCCCTGTGGCAGTCGCAACAGTGCTGTAAATTTATAGTAGACGCGCTTGGGCCTCAGGGCCTGCAGCGCTGTAATTACAGCGGCGGCTGTGCAACGCCCCAACGGTGCAGGCCTTCCCTCCTTCCGTCCTCACGACACTGGTCTGGACTCCATCTACAGTAAAATACTCTGTACTTGACTGAAAGAGAGTCGCCATTACTGCGTTTGTCGACACTGCGTACTCGTACTCTGCAAATTTACATATTTACAGTATACGCGTCGCTACTGGTCGCTACTCGTACGCCGCGGTGGCTGGCCTGCACGAAAACGAAAATCCTCAGTCTCACGCATTCCTGGCTGGGCACCCGCGCCAGGCTCTCTGCCGCTCGCTTCCCTGCTGGGCGGCCCTGGCACCCCTGTGGCTGCTGCGCCGCCCGTGCCTCGCCTTTTTTCCGTGGCTGCGATCGCTCCTATTTCTACTTTTCGCCCATGACAATCATGAATTTTTAAAAATACACTCCGTACTCCGTACACACGGCTTGCGCGCCAGTTCGGTTCGTTTTTCGTTTTCAATTTGCGCTGCTTCCCAGTGGCATCTCAAAGACACGCAAACAGCAAATACCGGCCACTCCTTCGTTTCAAGAACCAACCCTCGCTTGCACACAGTCGACAACGCGTCGCTCACACTACACTCGACCACGCGGCCGGCCGCTTCATCTTGCGACTCGTTCACTGTTCGACTCGCTTGCCTTGATCTCTCTCTTCGACCTCGTTCAACCTCAATCGACTCGACCGACTCGACCGACTCGTCCACCTCACTGCTCGTCACTGCTCGTCACTGTCGCTGACGCGTCGCTGACTTCTGACTCGCACGCCACCGAGTCAATCGAGCGACGCCCGACTCCGCTCAGCACCCCGCCACGTTGCCCGCCCTGGCGCCGCGACTCGATTCCCGGCGGTCGCTGCTGACTGCGGACCCGGCCTTTGCCCAACAGCCGCCCAACGCCAGCGGCTACTACTACCGCGAAAACGGCCTCCCGGAACCCCGGCGCGCCAGCACCATGCTCGACTTTATGCCGCACCGCTGGGCCAAGGCCTTCTTCTACACCACGGCCGTCCAGGCCATGATCTGCCTGGCGTTTGAAGCGTACGTCTTCTGTCTCTTTTGTTCTCGTCTGTCTGTCTTGTCTCGCGTCTAACAACCAGATACATCTTTGCCGAGTTTGAAATGAACGTCATCCAGGACAAGGACCTGAGCAAGAACAACTCCTTTTACCGGTCCATCCCGACCTTTCTCACGCTCTTCATCTTTGCCTTTCTCTACGAGCTCGTCCTCGTGTGGGACGCGCTGCGGATGCGCAACACCATCCAGGTCATTGGCGTCTGCGTCGCCAACATGGCCTTTCTCATCTACACGGCCATCCAGACCGACCAGATCAACCTCGCCATCCACTCGCTCGACGCGTCCGGCGCCATCAAGAACGGCACCGGCAAGGAGGACCTCATCTCCGGCCTGCGCCCGTACCTGACCGCCATCCCGTGCATCATCGGCCTCGGCACCGTCGTCATGAGCTTCATCGCGTGGAAGCTGTACGAGGTCTTTGCCTGGGACATTGTCAAGCAGATGGGCGTCGACTACGGCGTCAAGAAGCGCTTCCTCGCCTACCAGATCTACATTGCGCTGCTCAAGTTTGACTTTTTCTTCTTCCTCGGCTTCACCGTCCAGTTCCTCGTCATCGTCACCAACAAGACCGACGTCGAGTTTGCCCTCACCGCCGCCGCCATCCCCATTACCATTGCCATCCTGCTCATGGCCGCCTACTGCACGCGCCACGAAATCAAAATCGGCATGGCCGCCTCCGTCGTCCTCTACCTGTGCGCCCTCGCCTGGTTCTTCTTCAAGCTCGTCCGCATCTACGAGCCCGGCTTCAAGCACAACTACACCGCCGTCCAAAAGTCCCTCACCGCCTTTGCCGTCCTCACCATCCTGCTCATCATCCTCACCATTGCCAACGCGCTGCTGTGCATGCGCAACTTTGGCCACGGCCTCAAGGACCACGTCCTCAAGCGCGGCAGCAGCGCCGAGAAGAATGACGACGAGCACTCGATCGGCCTCAGCGACATGACCAAGCCCGTGCTGCCCACGCGCATGACCATTGACTGAAGACGATACAAAACGAAACGAAAAAAACGAAACAAAAACGTGCCGTGGCAGGCCGCGTGCTCGTGGCCCAGGCACCTCACCATTTCTATACCATGTACTTGTTTTTTCTCTACTTGCTTCTTTCCTTTGTCGTCTCTGGCCGGACGGGATGACGGCCGAGCACCACCATATACCACTTTTTGTTTTGTTTAGTACTTGGCTGCACTCACGACTTATGATGCCTGAATATTTAAAATATATACCTGAATCCATGTCAGAATGTGTTCCGCTGTCAGATGTGTTAAACGAGTGTCACTAAAGGCCGACTGAGTTTGATAGCAATGTATTCCGGGTAGCTGATCTAAAGCAAAACGAGGTGAATCAAAAACCTTAACGCCGATCCCACTCCAACGCCGAAACTTGAACTAGAAACAAACAACGACGCCGCTACAAGTAGATGCGCTTGCACTCCTTGACGACGGCCTCGACCGGGCAGTACGGGCACTTGAACCTGTGGCGCATGGCGTGGCGCATGAGCGACTCCCTGGCGAGCACGTGGCCGCACGGCAGACGCATCGGCGGGTTGCTCTCGGTCGACTGCTCCTTGGACACGGGGCACACAAAGATGGGGTGGTACATCATGGACGCCGGCAGCGGCGTCTCAAACGCCAGCTCGGCCTCGGTCGACCACGCCGTGCGGCTGCCACGTGTCGCGCTCGTAAACTTGCACAGCCGTGGCAGTGCAATCGCGCCCGCCGTCGCCGCCGCGTACAGCGGCGACTCGGCCGACAGCCCGAGCGTCCAGCAAAACTCGCGCGTAAACGCCGCCGCCATATCGTCAAACGCCGTCGCCGTGTCAAACGCACACGCGTACGGCGACTCGCCAATGTTGGACGCGTACACGAGCGCCGCCGACAGCCGCTGAATCTCGAGCGCGTGCCGGTCGCTGAACCGGTAAAAGTTGGCGCGTGCGTACTCGAACGCCGGGCCCAAGTTGTCCGTCGTCGCCGATGGCATCGCCCCGACGCCGTACCCCGACCCGCATTCGACGACGTTCTCATCGTCCTCATCGTCATCATAGTCGTCCTCGTCGACGTGACGCTGCTGGTTGCGTGGCTTCGTCAGCCACAGAAACTGCAGCTTGCACAGCTCAAACTCGAGGCACGAGCTGCGCGACGCCAGACGCGTCTCGTTGCGCCGTGCCCAGTCAATCGCCGACTGCAGGTTGTGCGCCTTGATATCCTGCAGGATCGAGTACAGCTCGCGGAACCGGTTCTGCAGGTGCGTCGTCTCGGCCAGCCCCAGCGACCGGATCCGCAGATTGGCCGCCCTGTTCGTGTCCAGGTCCGGGTCCGTGCCGGGCATGTTGCCCATGAGCAAGTCGTACGTGTCGGCCGCCTGCGCCTGTGCCTGCGGACGGCTTTCGCTGCTCTCGTTGCTCCCGCTGCTTTCGTTGCTTTCATCGAGGAACGTCTTGGCCACGTCAAAGTGCCCGCGCCGCAGCAAGTGCATCGCAATCGCCTGGTTGATCAGCGGCCGGTGCGCCGCCATCACGTCGTCGCCCGTCGGCAGCGCCACGGCCGGGAACAGGCGGTCCAGCGTGCGTCCAAACTCCTTGTGCGTCTTGGTCGCTGCCTTGAGGTCGTCGTTGACCTTGTCGAAGCCCTCCTTGACCGGGTTCTGCAGTTTCGCCAGGATCAGGCTCGCCATGTGCGGGTCCCGCGCCGCCGCCACCTGTGCACGCGCCGCGACCAGGCTCTCCAGCACCGCGTCCATGTCGTGTGCGGCCGCCGTGAGCCGTGCTTTGGTGGCGACCTGTGCCAGGTCGGCACGGAGCTGTGGCATGTTGTCTCCCATGGCGCCAGCAGGTCGCCGTCGAGAGTCAAGAGAGTAGAGGTAAAGTGCCCGTGTCGGGCCAGTGGTATCGAGGGTCGAGGGTCGAGGGTCGGTATTGGTCGGCGTGGTACGGATGATGGTCACGAGCGGATGCTGGCCGTTGATGGCAGGTATATTTACTGAGTGGGATGCCGATGGGGAGCTTCGGGCGGTGAGACTGTCGCTCTCTGGTTGACCAATCATATTCATTAAACTGTGCAAAAGTGGACCGACCGTGACCGCCCGCACGCATACGGCCGGCATGACGCACTGTGCTGGCAGATGGTCACATGCACGACCCGCTAGGACAAACAGGGAAGCCAAGCACAATGGCAGCCGCGACCCTGCCGTGGCAGCTCACGGAAAGCGGAATCGACCAGGGTACGGCCAGGGAAGGAGCTGTGACTGATGGAAGGAGACCTCGAGGCACTGTATTCGACTTGCCCGACATTCGTTCTCGACTTCCGACACTCGACTTACCCCTTTTAATGTATGCTTGTTGGCCTCGACGACTTACGGAGCTCCAACGATTACGAAACGACCACGACCACGAACGACCACCAACCACGAACCATGCGGTGATGTAGACTGCACTGCGTCTTCGACCGACCACACGATACACAAACACACGCACGACAGTGCACTTGCCATGTCGGCGTGGTTCAGCATGCCGACGGCCCAATCGGACGGCCGTGTGCACCGCGAGGAGGAGCTCACGGCTGCGCGCATGGCAGCAGGTGCAGCAGGTGCAGCAGCGGCAGGCACAGGCACAGGCAGTGGTCCTAGCAGCGGCAGTGGTCCTAGCAGCGGCAGCGGCCCTGGCACCAGCACGACGCCTGCGCAGACGGCATCGAGCACCGCCCACGACGAGACTGCGCTGCACGCCATCATGCCGAGCCAGCCGCTCGCCGACGCACCGCGCGCGCCGGTACGGCCAGCACCCGGCCGGCGTCACATTGTGACGCCCGACCCCGTGTCGTTTCGGTGTGTTTTTTCCTTTTTTTAATAAAAAATCTGCTGACTGAAAGATACCTAGAGGAAGACGCGCTGGTGACGGTCGTGGAGCCGCGGACGACGGTGCAGGGCTACGAGCTGTACGTCATTGAGCAGTGGGTGTGTTCGCGCAAGCCGCCGACGACGGTGATTGCGACGTTTACGGGCGACGCGGCGCACGCGATTGTCGTCGGGGTGCTGTCGATCCCCGACGACGAGCGCGCGTGGTCGCCGCGCATCCAGCTCTACTTTCGCACGATGCAGCAGTACCACGCACGGCCCAAGGCGTCGCCGTACGGCGAGGTCATGGCGACGAACCTGAGCAGCTTCCCGTCGGCGCTGACGGTGATTGCAGTCAGCGACGGCGACATTCGGCGGCACCGGCAGGATTTCATCGTCAACGAGGACCTCAAGCGGCTCGGGTGCTCCGGGCGGTCGGGCCTGACGCTGGCGGAGCCGTCGCGCGCGACGCAGGACAAGTTCCAGTCGCTGTACAAGACGAGCGAGCGCATCCCGTTTTGCGCGTCGGTGCTGGAGCTGATCCGGCAGTGCCAGACGGCGCTCTTTGTCTTTGGGCTGCTGGAGCCGCAGTTTATCGACGGCCTGCTGTGCGACGTCACCGAGGCCGCCATTAGCGACTGGTGGACCGAGGTGGGCGTGGAGCACTACAATGCCGAGCCGACCGACGGCATCCTGGGCCCGTCGACGGTGGCGGCGCTGCTCGGGATGCTCATGGGCGCGCGCAACCGGCTGGCGTGGCTGGGCGTGTCGGTGCCCAAGGACGTGTTTGACGTGCCCGGCATGAAAAAGGCGATTGGGTCCTTTCAAAAGGACGTCAAGATGGAGCGCACGCGCCGTCTCGACCACCAGACGCTGCGGCGCCTGCACGGCGCGACCGTCAAGGCGGCGGCGGGCGAGGGCGGCTGGGGCGTGCAAAAGGCCATCAAGTCGACGGTCGAGGGGTTCGGCGGCAAGCGTGGCGAGCTCGTCTTTGGCATGGTCGGCGGCAAGGACAAGGGCAACGTCGGCGACATTGAGACGCTCGACATGGACCGCTTTGTCAGTCTGTTGTACGGCGAGCGCACCAAGTGGCTGTGGCACGGCAAGACACGCAAGGCAGAGAAGGCCGACCGGACTGACAAGGCCGACCGGGCAGACAAGGAAAAGGACCGGACGGACCATGGCAACGTGCCGGCGCTGGACGGCGAGGAGGGTGCGGTGGCGGCCATGGCGGCGTCGGCGACGGCGACGGCGGTGGCGGGCGTGGTGGGCGATGCATACCTGCCGACCGTGCCCGGAGTATCGCCGTCGGTGCCCAACACGGACGGTGCGGGCGACGAGCCGGACGCAAAGTCGACTGTGCACGCGACGGGCCCGTCGACCGGGTCGCTCGGCAGCGTGGGCGCGCCGGACACGACGGACCGCGCGACAGACCGAGACCGTGACCGAGACCGTGAACGCGACTCCAAGAAACGCGCCGTGTTCAAGAGCGTGACGGGCCGCGTCAACGACGCGCGGTCGGGTCTTGGGCGGATCCGCGACGCGGTGGGCACGGGTCTGCGCGGTCACGTGGGTCGGCCGTCGCGTGACGACAACGCGCTGGGGCTAGGGCTGGGTATCCATGGGCCAGGAGCACCACTGAGCGCCGAGGCCCTTTCAGCGTCGAGCACGGCGATGTCAACCTCGGTCTCGGGCTCAGGCTCGGCGCAGCCCGGGATTGCGACGCTGGCACAGGCATCGTTGAGCAGCCCGGTCATGATTGGGCGTGCGTTTACGTGGAAGAACAAGCCAGAGGAGTACGCGGGCGGGGTGCGCAAGGACGAGCGTGAGGCCGAGGCGTTTGGCGGTGCGTATTCGTCGCTCAAAGCTGCCCAGTCCCAGCCACAGTCCTCTCAACAGATCCAAGGGCAGCCAGACCCTGAGGCGGTGGCGGCGGCGGCGTCGCTGGTGCTAGAGGCGGAGCTGGCGTCACGGATCCCGATGCAGGCGACACAGGCGACACAGGCCAATGGGCGTGCACGACACTTGCGACAGGACGTGCTGGTGCCGACGGTGAATGTGTCGCGTGCGGGCAGCGTGGCGGGCGATGGCCCCGAGCCGCTAGAAGGTCCGTTGGCGGCGTCGGTACGCACGGCCGGACCGGCGGTGGTGGGTCTTTTGCGGCGACACAGCGTGGGCGGAGCACGGCCCGAGGGTCCGACGATGCCCGACGACGTGGTATGGCCTCGGCGGCTATCGTTTAGCGCGGCGGCGGACGCGATCCTGACGTGGGCAGAGCTGTACGAGCTGGACGCGGGGCTGGACGAGCCGGCAGGGGCGACGGTGGACGATAGCGACGGCGAGACGCATGTCGACACGGATGATGAGACGGAGGGCCCTGCGGAGGCAGCAACGGCAGCGGCAGCAACGGCAGCAACGGCAGCGACGCCGGCGGTTTTGGCACAGTTTATGACGGCGCCGACGCTCGAGCGGGGCGTGTACGCGTCGCTGGCGTCGCTGCGTCGTGTCGAGGGTCGCGAGGCAGAGGGCGGCGTGGCGGCGTTGGAGGCGGTGGACGGGGTATTTGCGGAGCAGCTGGAGGAGGTACAGGCCTTTTTCTTTGAGCTGTCGCGGCGCTACGAGCTGGTGCAGGCCGAGAGCCGTGGTATCCTGGCGGGCGAGCGGGCGCGTGCACAGGAGGCGGCGCGTGATGTAGAGGTTCTGCTGGCGCGCGTCGAGTACGAGATTGGGGCGCTGGCGAGCAAGGTGGCCGACGTGGAGGACGGGGTGCGTCGGTTTGCGGAGCAGGTGGCGGCCGTCGAGGCGCGCGCGACCGAGCTGAGGCAGCAGCTGGTGACGGAGAGCTGGGTGCACTGGCTAGTGCGCAGCGTGACCGGGATCGGGACCGGGCCAAACGTGGTGGCATAGGTGCTAGTCCGATCATTCTAGTTTATTGGTTCTGATTCATCTTCTGGCTCAGGTTCATGGTCTGATTCAAGGTCTGATTCATTGGCATGAGTCTATCATACATGCGCCGTCCGACAGTCGTGGACGATCACCGACTGCGTGGACATCACCGGTGTCGACCAACGTGCAGGTCGCTGTCTGCCTAGGCGCCCGAACCGCCCTGATTCTTGGCGGCGAGGGTCTGCATCTGCTCAGAGACGCTCATGTGAATGGCAAAGAACTTGGCGGCACAGCGGTCGAGGCAGGTAGACTCGCCCTTGTTAAGGTCGCCCTCGCGGTAGTCGGTGGGCACGCACTTGCTGCTGCAGACCTTGATCATACTGGGGGTTAGCTCTGCACTGCACTGAGAATTGACGAAACGCACCGGTTGTGCATGTCGGCCATCATCTTCATCTCGGTCTCGACGGCGGCAATCTTCTCGGCCGACGTGGGCACGGGGCGTCCGATTCCAAGGAAAGACATGGTGTGCGTGTGTGACGTGTTGGTCGAGCGTCAAGTTCGTGTCAAGTGCGTGTTGTGCCGTGCTCTGCCGTGACGTCGAGCGATGTTTTTGGGCTCCGGTGGTCTGCAATCGATGGTGCTGATTGGCTGGTGCGAAAGCTCAAAGTGGGTCGGTGTGATTTTTGCAGGCTCCACTGCTGACAAGTACAAAGATTTCTCCCTCTGTCACGCTCGTCGACACTGCACCTCAACAACACGCACTGCACTTCCATGGTACGTCAATATACACTCACACTCGGCACGCTTCATATGATGAGATGCAATAAACCTTAGAACCGTTGCGACTGACTGCGTTCGCAGCGTGATCACAATTGCCAATACTCTGATGCCCTCCGCCGTGCCTCGTCTTTCGTTTCGTTTTGAGCCCAGCTGACCCCGAGACCATGCAGACAAACCAGCATTGGCCATGAGCGCCATGTCCCTAGCCCGCGGCCTGCACGTGGAGGCGCGCGTAGCAGCACGCGTGGCATGCGTAGAGGCACGCGTGGCACGCTTCGCAGCACGCGTCGAGGCAAGAGCTCCGACTAGCTCCTTCCGGCACTTCCACGCCCCGGCAAGAACGGCTCCGACCTCCTTCCGGCACTACCGCGCCACGGCAAGAACGGCTCCGACCTCCTTCCACGTCGGAGCGCGTCTCCGACACTTCTCGACGCAAGACAATGACGCACACGATGACGCGCACGACGCGCACGACGCCAAGCACGACCGGTCGCTGACGGCGCTGCGGACACAGGAACTGGCGGCGGCGGGCGCGCTGGTGTACCCGCGGTACCGGCCGGTGGTCGACGACCGAATGCCCGTGGCGACTTTCCACGCCCAGTTTGCATCGACGACGACCGACGAGACGGCCGACGACACGCGAGAGAAACCGCGTGTCGAGCTGGCCGGGCGCGTTCTGTCGGTGCGGCGAATGGGCGCCAAGCTTGCCTTTTTGCGGATCCAAGACGAGGGCGAGACGGTGCAGGTTCTGTGCAACCAAAGGATACTGGAAACGGAGACGACCGAGTTCAAGCGCCAATTCAAACTGCTGGCCCGTGGCGACCATGTGGCGGTGACGGGCCGTGCGGTGCGCACACCGACGGGCGAGCTGACCCTGGCGGCGGACGCGTTGCCTCGGGTGTACGCGCCGGCCCTGGCGCCGCTTCCGGTACGACTGGCCGACGGCGACACACGCGTTCGTCGGCGTCACGTGGACCTGCTGGTGCACGCCGAGCGCGCGGCCTTGCTGCGTCTGCGTGCTCTGCTGGTGCGCGAAGTAAGGGCCCATCTCGAGTCGCAGCGGTTCGTCGAGGTCCCGACGCCGATCCTGGCCGATGTGGTGGGCGGCGCGGCCGCTCGTCCGTTTGTGACGTCGCACGGCGACAATGGCGACACACCCCTGACGCTTCGCATTGCCCCTGAACTGTGGCTCAAGCGGCTCGTCGTCGGCGGGCTCGACCGCGTCTTTGAACTGGGCCCGTCCTTTCGCAACGAGGGCATCGACGCGACGCACAATCCCGAGTTTACAACGTGCGAGTTTTACGCCGCGTACTGGTCGCTGCCGGAACTCTTGGCGCAGACGGAGCAGCTCCTGACGCGTCTCGCACGCGCCGCCCTAGCCTTCCGTCGCGACCTGGGCCCTGCCGTACCGGCCGACTCGCACCTTTCGCCCGACCGCGTCTCGGCGTCGGTCCAGCGTATCGCGGCCGGCCCGCCTTTCCTGCAGCTGGAGTTTGTGCCGGCCCTCGAGACGGCGCTCGGGTTCACGCTGCCCGACCTGGCCGACGCCGACGCGTACGACCGGCTGCGCACGCGTCTCGCCGACCATGGCCACGCGCTCGCCGCCGGCACCGAAGACGTGGCCGATGCCGATGGTGGCCGGCTGGCCAAACTGCTCGACCGACTGGCCGGCATGCACCTCGAGCCACAGTCCTTTACCGACGCCCATGGCCGACCGCACGGGCCCCTCTTTATCATGCACCACCCCGCGTGCATGGCACCACTGGCCAAGAGTTTTGTGTGTCCACGCACCGGCCAGCTCGTATCGGCACGTGCCGAGCTCTTTGTCGATGGCCGCGAGCTCGCCAACATGTACGAGGAGGAGAATGATCCGGCCGAGCAGCGGCGAAAGATGCAGGCCCAGGCCGAGGAGCAGCAGTCGGAGAAGACAGTGGACGAAAACTACATCTCGGCGCTGGCATCGGGTCTGCCACCGACCGGGGGCTGGGGCGGCGGGATCGAGCGGC
This sequence comes from Ophiostoma populinum, assembly GCA_029298855.1. NCBI lineage: Eukaryota > Fungi > Ascomycota > Sordariomycetes > Ophiostomatales > Ophiostomataceae > Ophiostoma > Ophiostoma populinum. The sequence goes on along the minus strand of JANSLU010000014.1, from coordinate 2,221,762 downwards.
TCGTGATGCTCATGTCGGGCGCCCCCCGCATCGCCGATGTCCTCACCTTTGGCACGCTGCAGCACGTCGTGGCCATGAAGAATTAACTCTAAAAATTATTCCATCAACCGGGAAATGGACTCTTGCGCAATGACGCTGTTCTGGCGGTCGTCACGTGACACGCGGTAAAAACTTTCGCAAAAGTCGCTGCAGCGCATGTGCCGCAGGAACTCCTCGTCGTGCGTAATGACAATGAGCTGAAAGTTGTTTTGGGCGCGCCGCGCCTGGATGATGGCGTGCAGCGCGACGGCGAGCGACCGGATATTGTCGCTGTCCAGGTTCGTCGTCGGCTCGTCCAGCGCAATCAGCCCACAATTGACGCCAAACGACTCGGCGAGCGCCAGCCGGATAATGATGCTGGCGAGCATCTTTTGGCCGGCCGAGCAGCGCCCGCGCATGTCCATCTCGGTCTCCTGCTTGACCATGCACACGCGGTAGTTGTAGTTGCTGCGCGCCGTCGCCGTCGTCGGCGCCGCCTCGCTGTCGGACCGGATCAGGATCGTGTCAATGTCGGTGCCCTGGTACGTGGCGCGCCACAGCTCGCCCGCGATCCGGTTCACCTCCTCCATCTTGAGCGCGTGGTAGTCCATTATCGCCTTGTCCAGCGCCGCGCCGTACCGCGCCAGGTCGTCAATCGCCGCGCGCGTCGTCTCCACGCGAATGTGCGCCTCGCGGTACTGCGCCTCGGCGTCGCGGTACTCGTGCTCGTACTCGTCCAGCAAGCGCAGCAGCTCGTCGTCCTTGCTCTTCATCTCGCCCCACAGACCCGCCCGCTCCGCCGTCGTCTTGTCGCGCCGAATCTCGAGCTCCTGCGCCTGCCGCGCCAGCCGGTCGTAGTCGTCCTGGGCATCACGTGCCTCCAGCTCGCGGATTTCCTCGGCCAGAACCGCCAGCGTCCGCTCGTGCTCCCGGCACTTGAGATTGTCCGCCATGTTCTTCTTCTCCCGGTCGCTGCCGTCCAGCGCCGTCCGTCGCTCGGCCACCTGGGCCTCCAGCGCCCGTGCTTGGCCTTCGAGCGACGCCAGCGACGACTGCAGCGCCGCCACCGCCCGACCATTGGCCGCCAGCTGACCAGGGCCATCGCGCGCCTCGTAGCCCGCAATCTCGCGTCCGGCCCGCTGCAGCTCGCCCACCGACGCCGCCACTGCCTCGCGCTCCGCCGCCGCCACTGCCTCGGCCGTCTGCGCCTGCTCCAGCGCCGCCTCGCGTCGGCTCCTCGCCATGTCCATCTCCGGTGCCAGTGCGTCCAGGTCCGTGTCGGCCGCCTGGATCTGGGCCCGCTGCTGCGCCAGCTCGTCACGCACGCCCTCCATCTGCCGCTCCAGCTCGACCTTGCGCTCCACCTGCCGCGCCGCCGTGTCAATTGCATTCTTCAACTCGCTCCGCTCCAGCGCCAGCGTCCGTACCGCGTCGCGCTGGCGCTGTCGCTCGTCCGCCAGCTTGGCCATGCGCGCCGTCGCCGCCCGCAACTCCGTCGCCACCCTCGCCTGCTCCGCCTGGATGTCGTCGGCTGAGCTGGCCGTGGACCCCGAGCCCGTCTCCTGGACCTGCAACCGGTCCACCTGCTTGTCGGCATCGGCCACATCACGTGCTGCTTGGGCCAGGCTCGCCACCGTCTTGGTCAGCGACTCGGCCGCCACGCGTCGCTCGTCGGCCGCCTGGCACACGGCGTCCTGGTCCTCGAGGCGACGCACCACCGCGTCACGCTGCGCCGTCGTGCTCGCCAGCTCCGCTGCCAGACCAGGTCGCTCGGCCGCCAGTCGCATGCACGTATCGTACTGCGCCCGTACGCCTCGCAGACGGCCGAGCTGCTGCTCCAGCGCCAGCTTGTCCTCCTCCAGCTCCTTCTTCTGCCGGTCGTCCAGGTTCTTGGCAATCTTGTCCATCAGCTTGCTCTTCTCCGGTGCCTGGTCCGTAAAGTGCCGGTCGCACAGCGAGCACTTGTTCTTGAGCGACAGAACCTTTTGCGACTTGCTGTAGTAGTCCTTGAGGTGATCAAACAATGAAATGTCCTTTTCCGCCACCAAGACCTCCATCTCCAGGTTGTCCACCTCGTCGTGGTACTCGTCGAGCGTCGCCGACGGTCGGCCAGACGCCAGCGCCGCCAGCACCGCCGCCTCGCATGCCGCGTGCTCCGCGTCCGCCTTGGTCTGCCGCTCGCCCATGGTCGACAGACGGTACTCGAGCTGCTTCAGTTCCTGCTTGCTCGCGTCCACGTCGCGCCGCGCCGCCGTCGACGCCGCCACGCGCTCCTCCAGTGCCGCCTGGAACCGGGCGTCCACCGTGTCGGGTGTCCAGTCGCCGCCCACCACCGACGCCAGCTTGTCCGTCCACGTCGCCGTCAGCGTCTCCAGTCGTCGCCGCCGGTCCGCCGCTTCGCGGGTGCGCAGGTCCAGCTGGGCCCGGTCCGCCGCGCGTCGCGTGTACTCGACCAGCTCGCGCGTCAGCCGTGCACTGTCCTGCTCCAACTGCTGGATCGTCGCCTGCGCCGCCTCCATGTCCGCGTCGGCCGAGGGTCCGGTCGCCTGCATCGACGCCTGGGCACTCTCCAGCCTCGCCTCCAGGTCCGCAAAAGCTGCTCGGTGCAGCGCCACCGCGCCCTCGTCCACGTCCAGCCGCTGCACATCCGACTGCAGCGCCGCCAGCGTCGTGTCCAGCCGCCCGATCCGCTGCTTCGCCGCCAGCCGGTCCTGCACCAGCGCCGCCTTGCGCGTCTCGTGCTGCGTAATCGTCGCCGTCGCCGCCTCCAGCGCCCGTCCGTGCTCGCGCTTCAGCCGGTCCAGGTCGCGCGTCTTGTCCGCCAGCAGCCGCTCCAGGCGCGCCAGAAAATCGTCAATCTGGGCGTCGCGCAACACGTCGCTCTCAAAACCACGCACCTCGTGCCGGTCCGCCGCCGCGTGAACCAGGTCGATCCGCGCCCGGACCTGCCGCTCGTGCTGCTCCTTGTCCGCCTCGTGCTTGCCCTGCAGCGCCTGTGCGACGCCCAGCTCGTCGCGCGCCGTCCGGATGGCCGCGTGCATCGCGCCCAGCTCCGTCTGCGTCTGCTCCAGGTCGCCTCGCATCCGCTCCACCTCCGCCTCGTACGCCGCCAGCCGCTGTGCCAGCCACGCGTCCGGCTCCGTGCGCACCACAATGCTCGCCGACAGGTCGTCCAACATGTCCTGCCGGAACTGCGCCTGCTCGCGCTTGTTGTTCAGCTTCTCCAGCACCTCGCCCGCCGTCGCCGCCTTGCTGCGCCGGTCGCGCACCAGGTGCTCCAGCTCGTCGCGTTTCCGCGTCAGCACCTCGCCCTGCTCGCGAAGGTCCTCAATCACCGTCTGCAGCGACGCCAGGTACTTTTCCGCCCGCTGCCCGCGCTCCTTGGTCGCCTTGGCCGTCGTCTCGAGGATCTTGAGCCGCGTCAGCTCCTCGCCCTGCTTCCGCCGCACCACCTTGAGCTGCGCAATCGCCTTGGTGTACCGCAGCGCCTCGAAAATCTCGTCAAACTTTTTTTTGAGGAGCGACGGCTCGCTCATCGGCCACATGGACTCCTCCTGGTGGCAAAAGATGACATAGTCCAGAATCGCCGGCGACACGCCCAGGTAGTTGGGCACCATCTCGTCCAGCTCGCCCACCCGGCTCGACAGGCCCGTCCGCTCGCCATTGTTGTAAATGACGAGCGACGCGTCCAGCGTCTTGAGCGACCGCGACGCCTTCTTCACCGTCACCTGCAGGTTCCGCGTAATCACCAGCTGCTGGCCCACCGTCGACTGGAACTTGAGCCGCACCTGGGCCAGCACCTCGCGCTCGCCGCACAGCTTTGGGTCGTGCAGAAACGCACCGCCCTTGGTGTTGGGCGGCTGCAGGCCCGTCGTCGCATACTTGAGCGCCTCAATAATCGTCGTCTTGCCCGACCCGTTGTACCCCACAATCAGCGTCAGCGGCGTCTTGAACTGCAGCGTCTCCTGGCTGTCGGGGCTAAAGGACCGGATGCTGTCTGTTAGCCGCCGTCATTTGCTCGTCGTGCTCACGTACCCCCGAATGCCGAGCTTGTCAATCTTGGCTGTCTTGTTAGCACGAATGCAGATGCCGGGTCCCGTACATACACCTGTTGGTTAGCGTCCGTCGTGGCAGTGGATGAGGTCGGTGACGTACATGGTTGCGTGGCTAAACCGTTGTTGCGTGGCTAACCGTTGTTGCGTGGCTAAACCGTTGTTGCGTGGCTCAAAAGCCCATAAGGCAGGTCGTAGAGCAGCGAGACGTCGTGTATCGTGATTGTATCGTGATCGTCGTGTTTGTATCGTGGTTGTATCTGTGCAGTCACCACGATGAACGCGTCAAGGTCAACGGGTCAAACTCCGGTCAAACGCGGTCGTAAATCGTGAGCGCGCCTGGCGCGTCTGCCTAGCGGGCCCACGCGAGGTCACGTGATCGTCGTGTAGTGAAAATAGCCAACTGTGGCTACGCACACTATATCAAGGACGGAAAGACGACACTATCACCTACAGCAGCTTTCATCTTTTGAAATTAACATATATGCTCTCGGTCTTCTTTGTTCATACAGGCCAAGTCTGGTCTCAGCAAACTCCTCCGGAGAACTCATGGCTGCGGTCGCACAGCGTACAAGGACGTGGCACGGTGAGACGATGCAGGCCGCGGGGCTTGCTGTTGAGCTGGCTGTGGCCGTGGACGCTCCAACGACGTGGTGCCATGTTTGAGACGTTTCCATGGTACGATCCGGGCAGAATTTATTGCACGCAGCAGATTTCTGCGGCAGTAGGCCTGTCGATATATATAAATATATAGTTGGTTCGGCAGAGAAAATGCCAGCAAGCGCGTTGCTTCCGGAGAAACGCACCACGGGCGTTATTCTTGGCCGTGCCGGGGCGTTGTCTCCGGATTAGCAGGCGTCTACAGGTGCTTGGCCCTGTAAATTTACTTGAGCGCCTGTAGCTTCAGGTGGCCGGAACAACCACAAGCAGCACACAGCCTAGCAGTTATGGGCATTCAATCCGCCTTCACTTGACAATTAAAATGCAAATGCTTTCGTTTGGGGTTGAACGGGACTCGGACAGCGAGGCGGATCGCACGCCCGTCGCCATCTGGGCGCTACCGCGTAGCGCTCAATAGAAAGCAGCCTGTAGCCCGCCACCCGCCCTGTAGCACGCGTCCACTAAAGAGGAGGGCTACAGGAGACTACGGGACTACAGGCACTAACGCCTCCGCCAATGGGACGCCGAGGGGCGCTGCGCTCAAAGAGAAGAGGGGCGATAGCGCGCACTTCTTTAGCATGCGCGCGCATCGTATTTGGTCTTTTTCTTGGGCGTGCATTTAACGGCCAAATGCCCGACGCCCTTGCTGTGTCAGAGTTACGACGCTGGGCGACGGAGAAGACAGAGCAGAACGAGAACGCAGAACGAGAACGCAGAACGAGAAAGCAGAACGAAGACGCACTCGGCATTGCGTCTGACGAGGACGAAACGAACGATTGACAAACACGCAAAACGACAGCACCACATCTGCCTCTTGGCCATACCGTCACAACACCCCGCCCACCGCCTCGTTTGTCGTTTCGTCGGCGACACCAGCTTTCGGCTTTTCGACGCTGCACCATCTATCTGGCAGCCCATCGGCAGGGCAGCATAGAGCCCGACTGACGACCGACGCCCGACGACGCCCGACGACGACCGACGCTCGACGTCGAATGTCCAGCCAACGACGGCCGGACCGTTAACACTCCCTGCCACACCCGGCAGGCCACTGCTTTCCGACACAGGCCGCTTTCCGTCGCGCCTTTACGACGCGCAGACGGCTGCCATCTGACCGTTGGTCAAGCGCGACACCGGCTTGCTCTACGGAGGCAATAAACACAGGCTTGTCCAAGACAATGGCGGGCCAGATTCGGTCAAATAGCTTCTTTGGGTACGGCGACCCCGGGCAGGCCGAGTACCAGCCCATGGCCGACGACATGCACATGTCGCAGCTCGCCGACATGCAGCAAATGTCGCTCGCTGGCCACCAGTCGCCGTCGGCCGTCATGTCTGCCGCCGACAACGACGCCATGCTCGAGTTTGCCGATAGTCAGCACGCCTTTTTCGGCGCCTACGACAGCGTCCCGGCGTTTCTCGGCAGCGGACCGCCCGGACCGCCCGGCTCGCTCGCACTGGCGCCACAGGCGCCACAGGCACACCCGAGCTCGCTGGCCGGTGGCGGCACGTTGACGACGCCGCAGTTCCAGCTGCCGGGAACGGGCGCGTCGTCGACGTCGACGAACCCGGGATCGGCGGGCCACAGCAACGTCGACACGCCCAACACGACGCCCGAGGATGCTCGGGTCGTCGGCCCGAGCGGTCCGAGCGGTCCCGGCGGTCTCAACGAGCCCGGCGGCGGCCCGGACCCCGAGAGCTTTGCACCGACGGGCACGGCGGCCGGGTCGCTGGTCGCCGCGCCAGGACAGAGCCAGGCCCAGGCCCAGGCGCAGGCCCAGGCCCAGGCACAGAGCGCGGCCGAGTTTGTGCGGCGCAAGAACTGGGCCGGCAAGGTCAACGACGTGGTGTCGGACGTGCACTTTATCACGGACCCGACAAGCCACCGGATCAAGTTTGTGGGCGCCGCCGTGACCAAGGCGCTGGGGTACACGCCGGACGAGGCGACGCGGCGGACGCTGCTGGAGCTGGTGCACCAGGACGACAAGGCACTTTTCCTTTCGGAGATCAACTACGGCATCAGCAACAGCCGTGCGTTCCGGTTCTATGCGCGCGTGCGCAAGGGCGAGCACTATGAAAAGGACGACGGGTCCGACGGCGAGGCGTCGGCGTCCGGCCCCGGCCCCGGCCCCGGCGTGAGTGCGACGTCGCCGGCGATGCACATGTTTACCAACAAGGACGACTACCTCGTCATGGAGCTGGTCGGCCACGGGCACATTGCCGAGCCCAAGTTTGCGCCGAACCCGTCGAACCAGTCGCGCTTCTGCCAGGGCGTCTTTATCATGGCGCGGCCGTACTTTAGCCGCACGAGCGCCATGATGGACTCGTTTCTCGAGCACAAGATTGAAAACGAGCGGCTGCAGCGGCGCATCGGCGACCTGCGCCGCGAAGAGGCCAGCGAGACCAACGACGACGAGCTGCTGAGCCAGAGCCACGCCATGTCGGTCAGCCAGGGCCAGAGCAGCCTGTGGCGCCAGAGCCTCGACGGCCGTTCCGATATGGGCTCCGACAGTGGCGCCGGCATGGTGTTCCGGGCCGGACGCGGCGCCGGCGACGCGTCGGCCGGCGGTATGCTGCCACCAGGGCTCCGCACAAGCATTGGCAGTCTCGGTCTCGGCAATGTCGGTCTCGGCGGACTCGGAAATGTCGGACAACCGCTCATGCAGGCGATGCTGGCCGACGCAGACCTGGGCGGCGGCCCGAGGAACCTGGCCCTGACGCGCGAGAACCTCGAGAGCATCGCGGCGCGGCGCCCGGAACTGCTGCAGGACAAGATTGCGCGCTACGAGGGCAGCAACGGGACGGCAAAACGGGACGGCGGCAGCACCGTCGGCGGCAGCCAGGCGGCGACAGTCACTCACGCCCACAACGGACGTCCGGCGGCCACCATTGAGCTGCTGACCGGCCTGCACTTTGACCAGGGCGAGCGTAGCCGCGGCATCTCGGGCGGCCACGCGAGCCCGCAGCTGTACATTACCGGCGACCAGGGCATCCACATCCCGGCGCACCGTGCAGACCGTGGCAGCGGCAGTGGTGCCGGTCTCGGCGACAAGAAGAAGAAGCTCAAGTCGCCCGAGGACTTTGTATGCAGCGACTGCGGCACCATGGAGTCGCCCGAGTGGCGCAAGGGGCCGCACGGGCCCAAGACGCTGTGCAACGCGTGCGGCCTGCGCTGGGCCAAGAAGGAAAAGAAGGAGCGCCAGGCCAAGGAAAAGGACGACAAGGGGAAGAGGAAGGGCCTGTAGCCCGTGCTCCTTTACTCCCGCGACTTCTTTGCCTCTCTCCCACACACAAAGATTGCTGCTTTCTGCTTTCGCTTTCCTTTTTGTCATGATACACTAGGGTGCTGCCTCATACATACACGGAAGGTCGGTATTGGTCTCTTTTATATCGCATATACTCTTGGGTCTGGTTGTCGTTTAGTTTGGGGCGCATGGTCACGACAGGTACACGACGTCTGGCCGGGTTTTTTTTTTCTTTCTTTGTTTCTTCTTTTCTTCTTTGTTTCTTTTTTTCGTTTTCTCTGCTTTGCTTTTACTTTGTTATATTGTCACATACAGGTCGCTCGAAACTGAATTCCGTTTCAATTGCTGCGTTACGTTCCAATTGTTGCATGTGGGTCCGACTTGCTTACATAAACTTGCTGGCCATGTTGAGCAGGCTGCCGATACCGCCCGACGAACCTGAGCCCGACGGACCCCCCGACGGCGAGCCGCCGCTGGCCTGGTTCTTGAGGTACATCTTGAGTGCCATCTCGCCCGCCTTCTGCACGACCGACTGCTTGCTCGCGCCCGATGCCACGTTGCCCTGCGAGCTCTGGCTGTCAAACAGCTTGCTGGCCTCACTCATGGCCATGCCGATAAACTGGCTCTGCGACGCCCCCGCGTTCGAGCTGGAGCTGGAGCTGGAGTTGGAGTTGGCAAACATCTTGAGCGCCTGTATCGCCGCGGCGCTGCCCATGCCGCTCGCCGTCGCCTGCTGCCCCGACGACGAGTTGCCAAAGAACTGCTGATGGTGCTGCTGCGCCGCGTTCTCGTCGACGTCCTGGCTCGCCAGGTTGGCCTTGTTGCCACCAATCTGCTGCAGGATGCTGGCAAAGAAGTTGGTCTCGCCGCCGCTGTGCTGCGCCGCCGCGTGTGCCGCGTCGTTGAAGTTGTTGTTGAAGTCGTTGCCCTGGTTGTAGCCAGAGTTGCCGCCCTGGTTGTAGCTGTTGCCCTGGTTGTAGCCCGAGTTGTTTCCGCCGTAGCTGTTGCCCTGGTCGTGACCTTGGTTGCCGCTGTAGCTGCTGCCACCGTGGTTGTTGGAGCTCTGATTGCCACCGTACGAGTTGCCCTGGTTGTTGGAGCTCTGGTGGCCTCCGTACGAGTTGCCCTGGTTGCTGTAGCTGCTGCTCTCGCCGTAGTTGGAGCCCTGGCCCGAGTTGTAGCCCGAGCTGCCCTGGTTGTAGCTCGAATTGCCCTGGTTGTAGCTCGAACTGCCCTGGTTGTAGCCCGAGCTGTTCTGGTTGTACCCCGAGTTGCCCTGGTTGTAGCTCGAACTGCCCTGGTTGTAGTTGTTTCCCTGGCCCGAGCTGTAGTTGTTTCCTTGACCCGAATTGTAGTTGTTTCCTTGGCCCGAGCTATGGTTGCCGCCGCTGCTGCCGCCGCTGCCGCTGCCACCGTAGTTGCTGTTGCCGCCGTTGTAGTTACCGCCGCCGTAGTTGCCGCCGCGGTCGCTCTCTAAAGTGTCAGTGTCAGTATTGCCGATGCAAGACGGCAGAAACGTACGCTGGTTGTCGTTTTGGCCGTACATTGTCAATTGGTGTGGGAAGGTACGACTGTTTGGAAACTATTACTGCGAGGGGCAGGAGAAGCTTGGCTGGGGCTCCTTTATATAACTAGTCGGTATTCGGTTTTACGCTTTACGCGTTCACTATTTGTCGGATTTTCTACTTTGCCGTGTCTCAGCTGGCCTGGCAGAGCTGATGACGTCCGCGGGGCCGCCACAAAGCCCTTGTCTTTTGCTTCAGCGCAGCGGCAGCACTGGACACTGCTTACTTGAGTACCGGTCATTGATAAATTTGGACGAAGAAATCGACAGGTCGCTGGCGGCAATGCGCAAGAACAGCGCAATTCCGTGACACTACTGCCTTGGACATGGCGTTGGGCGGTCTTGGCATGCATCGGTGATCACAGGTTGTGTGGGGCTCACCGCCTTTCTTAGATTACGTAAGCCGATTTATTTCTGCCACCATAAACTTTTTTACAATTGCAGCATTAAGGCCGTGCTCGAATCAACCTTAACAAGGCCGAATCAACCTCAACAAGGCGTCCGACATTGCCTCGACCAAGATGGACATTCTCAAGATGCTCTCGCGGGGCACGAAGCCGACGGCCCGCGGCGGCAACAACTTTCTGCCGGCGGGCTCGGTGTCGCTGCCGTCGGCGGGCTCGAGCATCAACCCGCAGCTGTACCACGACCCGGTGGGCACGACACGCAAGCGCAAGGCGGTGGCCGAGCCCGTGTACGACATTCACGAGAGCGACGAGAGCGAAGTGAGCGAGGTGGACGATGCGGAGCTCGACTTTTTCAGCGAGGCAAAGCCCAAGGCGCTTAAGGCCAAGGTGTCCAAGAAAAAGTTGAAACGCGACGCGACGACGACGGCGACGGCGGCGACGCTGCTGGACGAGGACGCGTGCCGCCAAGTTCTGCGGTCGCACCGGCTCAAGCACACGGTGCTGGCGGACCGCAGCGGGGTGCAGCGGGCAGTCGAGGCGGCGGCGTCGGCGGCAGCGGAGGAGGCGGCCGAGGCGGTGGCGGCGAAGCAGCGGAAGCGAGCGGCCAAGGGCAAACCCGAACTGAGCACGGCGAAGCTGGCGGCCAAGATGGAGGCGGCACGCGACACGGCGGCGACGGCGGCGCGCAAGGCGGCGCGCGACGCGGCCAAGAAGCAGGTGTTCCCGCAGCCGCTGACGGATTTCGGCCAACTGCGACAGCACTACAACCTGTCGGCGCGTCTGGCGGACAATTTGGAGCGGCAGCTGTACCGGATCCCGACCGAGGTGCAAATGGGCGCGCTGCCGCTGCTGCTGGACGCGTCGGTGGCGCTGCACACGACGTCGCTGGCGACAGAGGCGACAGAGCCGACGCACGACCTGGCCAAGGGCGTCAATTTGTTGGCGGTAGCACCGACGGGCAGCGGCAAGACGCTGAGTTTTCTCATCCCGGCCATCAACTCGGTGCTGAAACGGCGTGCCGAGGAAAAGAACCAAGAGCAAAAGGGAGGCCGGCCAAAGCACGAGCACGTGCTGGATACGGTGATTGTGGTGCCGACACGTGAACTGGCGCACCAGATTGCACACGAGGGCAAGAAGTTGGCCGTCGGTCTAGGCGTGCGTGTGGTCGATATGCGGAAAGGCATGCGTGTGGGCGACCACGCAGAAGTGGACGAGAAAAAGGAGGACGACGAGAAAAAGACTGCGTCAGACGACGACGACGACGACGACGACAAAAAGGAAGCGGGACCGTCGGTGACGCGGGCGGATATTCTGGTCACGACACCGCTGATGCTTTTGCATGCTCTGGGGTACGAGGGCACGGGCGGGACAAAGGACGACGCGGCTCCGGTAGTGGTACCCGGCTCGCTGCCGACGGTGAGGTCGCTGGTCCTGGACGAGGCGGACGTGCTGCTGGACGCACTGTTCCGGTCGCAGACGCTGGGCATCTGGGACGCGTGCACGAGCGAGGACTTGCGGGTGTCGTTTTGGTCGGCGACGATGGCGTCGAGCGTGGAGGAGCTGGTGGCCGAGGAGATTTGCACGCGGTCAAAGACAAAGTCAAAACCGCTGGTGCGGCTGGTCGTGGGCCTCAAGGACACGGCGGTGCCGAATGTGACGCACAAGCTGGTGTACACGGCGACGGAGCAGGGCAAGCTTCTGGCGATGCGTCAGCTTTTGCATCCGGCGACGAGCGTCTCCGTGTTTGGTGACGGTGCGGGCGACAATGTGGCGCTGCGGCCGCCGTTCCTCGTATTCACGCAGACGGCGGAGCGCGCGACGGCGCTGCACGACGAGCTCAAGTACGACATTCCGGCGACGGCGGGTGGCGCAGACCGGATCGGCGTCTTGCACGCACACCTGGGCGACGCGGCGCGTGCGAGCGTGGTGCGTCGGTTCCGGGCGGGCCAGGTGTGGGTGCTGGTGACGACGGACGTGCTGGCGCGCGGCATCGACTTTGCGGGCGTCAACGGGGTCGTCAACTACGACGTGCCCGGGTCGGCGGCCGCGTACGTGCACCGTGCGGGTCGCACTGGGCGCGCCGGGCGCACGGGCGGTCTGTCGGTGACGCTGTACACCAAGGACGACATTGCCGTCGTCAAGAGCGTGGCCAATGTGATTGCCGCGAGCGAGAAGCAGGCGGGCGTCGTCGGCACGGGCGGCGGTCTGCCGCCGTGGCTCCTCGACGCCCTGCCCGAGGTCAGCAAGGCCGACAAGCAGCGACTCAAGACGCACGGTGTGGAGACGCGGCGGACACGTCGGGATACCGCCGGCAAGGACGGGAAAAAGCCGACGCAGCGCATCACGAGCAAGAGCGCGTGGGAGAGGCGGCGCGACAACAACCGGCGCGGCGCCATTGCCAGTAGCAAACGGAGGGCGGCCGGCGCGGCGGACGCGGAGGACGAGTGGGCCGGCCTGGACTAGATATAGTTGATTACTAATCAAGTACTATATACGCTGCTTACTAAGTGCTACCAAGGGGCGACCTCCCCCCCCTTTGGCTTCTGCATGCGGACGACCTTGTCGCAGTTGAGCAGGCACAGCGGGTCAAAGGCGGCCTTGAGACGGCGCATGGCGTCGACGGTGTCGTCGCCGAGCTCGTGCGGCAGGTAGTCGCGCTTGACGAGCCCGACGCCGTGCTCGCCGGTGACGGTGCCCTCGAGCGCAATCGCCTTCTTGACCATGCGGTGCACAAAGTGCTCGGCCGCGGCGCGCTGTTCGGGCGCGTACAGCACAATCGTGTGAAAGTTGCCGTCGCCGACGTGTCCCACAATCGTGCCACGCAGCCCGGCCGCCTGCATGTCTGCCTGGGCCGCCTCGATCGCGTCGGGCAGCCGGCTAATGGGCACCGCGACGTCGCCCGTCCACACCCGGTCGCCCGGCTGCTTGGACGCAATCGCACTCCACAGAGCCTCCTTGCGTGCGCTCCACAGCTCCGCCTGCTCCGCCGCGGACTGGGCAAAGTCAAACGAGACCGACTGGGCGTCCTTGGCGGCCACACGCACTGCATCGACCTGCTCACGCACTGCGCGTGCCGAGCTGCCGGCAAACTTGAACATGAGCGTCGGCTTCTCGGCCCACGTCCGCGTCGTCGAGCCGGCCGCGTTGATGCACGCCATCTGCGCCCCGTCCAGCACCTCCATCGCCGCCACCGGCACGCCCTCGGCCACAACACGCGCTGCACATGCACCGGCCGCCCGCAGGTCCGGGAACGCTGCCACGGCCACCGACGTCTCCGTCGGCCGCACCGCCAGCTTCAGCGTCGCCTCCGTCACCAGGCCCAGTGTGCCCTCGGACCCAATCAGGAGACGCGTCAGGTCGTAGCCCGCCGAGCTCTTGCGTGGCCGCTGCCGCGTCCGTACCACCGTACCGTCCGCCAGCACCACCGTCAGCGACAGAACCCAGTCGCGCATCGTGCCGTAGCGGTACGCGTTTGTGCCCGAACAGCCCGTGCCAATCATGCCGCCAATTTGGGCGCCAGGGCCGGGGTCGGGCGGGAAAAAGAGGCCCTCGTCCGCCAGCGTCTCGTTGAGCGCCTCCCACCCGAGTCCGGGCTGCACGACCGCGTCCAGGTCGGCCTTGTGCAGCACCAGCAGCCGGTCCATGTGCCGCGAAAAGTCAATCACGACGCCGCCACGCGTCGGAGCGAAATTGCCCTCCAGCGACGTGCCGCCGCTGAATCCGGTGACGGGGATCCGCCGCCGGTGGCACACCTTCATAATCGCCGCCACGTGCTCCGTCGTCGACGGGTACAGCACGCAAAAGGGCTGCGGCGTGCGCTCAGGGTGCTCGTCCTGGTGCGTCGACCACTCGGACGTCACGTGAGCTGCAATGTCGCCCGCCGCCGTGCTCACATTGTCGCGGCCGACAATCTCGACAAAGTCGGCCCACGCCGCCTCCAGCTCCGCCGTGCCGCTCGCGTGCCGCGGCGCCCGGGTCGCCGCCAGCGGCAGCGTCGACGCGCTGTCGGGGTCGCGTGGCATCTGGTAGCCCATAAAGTAGCACGCCGCGCCCACAAACGTCAGCATAAACAGCGTCGCCGCGTTGCGCGACGACGCCGAGTCCTCGCGCTTCGCCGCCATCCGCTCGCGTTCCGCCTTTTCGCGGGCCATGCGTGCCGTGATGCTCTCGAGGATCTGGCCGCGGAAACTGCGGCCGTCATTGTCCTCGATGCCAGGGTTCGTCGCCGGCCGCTTCGGTGCCGGCGGCTTGGACGCAAACGCCCGTCGGGCCGCCATCACCCCTGCTGGTGCTGGCACCCCTGGCACCGGTGTCAAACGCGCCACCCGGCCAATCTGGCGGTTGAGCATGTCGTCGTTCGAGGTGGACCTTGTCGATGTCGAGGTGGCTGCTTCTTCTGCTTCTTCTCGAGCGTGCGGGCGGCACAGACTGGACACGCGTATCGACACACTGTCTGGACGTGTCTGAGAACAGTCTGGTGAGGCAATCGTTGGCGTGCAAGCACGGTTGTTGGCAGGCTGCTCTTGATGTCGACCTCCAGACCTCAAAAGCTGCTGGTCCAGCCCCACCTGCTCTACTCCGCTCTTCGATATATGGGGTCCTCGAGTTTCAGCCAATCACAGTGCCGCAAATGCAGCCAGTGTACCATCCGCAATGTTCTCATACGAGGCCGCGATGACGAACGTGTCTTCGTTTGGGTGTAAATATTTGTGGGAGTTTCAGAAATTTCACGAATCTGAGAACTTAAGAATTAAGATAAGAATTCAAGAATTAAGAGTGCAGGAGTAGTCATATGATTTTATAATTTACAACTTCATGCTGATGATTCCAATAATCTCATCTTGAATCTCTTCATTCAAAATCACATCTTCCCGGCATCATTTACAGAGTAATAGACGAATACTGATCCACTCGGGTGCACGTCCAGCCTTCCGGCGCCAGCATTTGTCAGTCCGATCTCGGTTGCAGGAAACCTTCGGGTTGTCTGCTGGAACATACCGGGCTGTCTGGGCCTAGAAAGTTGGTGGGTTCAAAGTCGAGGCCCTGGCGTACGATCAAACTAATCAAACAAATCGGCCGCTTCTCGGCCCGTGTCTCGATCAGGCGTGCACAGCAGGACTCCCGCACTGCACCGACGGAACACAGACACATGCGCAACGCTGTATGAAACGAGAACCGGAGGCGACAGAACAGACTTGGTCTCGAAATATCTACGCGCCGAAGCTCAAGTCCGGCATCCAAGACGCCTCTGCAATCGCCACGGCCACCGTCGATGAGCTGAGCCGGCTCACTGTGTGTAAGAGCTGTGGCCCTCGCGAGGTCAACGTTTTAATATAATATTTACAGCCGATTGAGATGTGTGGATCGTCCGTAGAGCTGGACTGCTTACTAATCACACAGTACAACTAATCACAGTACAACAGTGCACTGTCAGAAGCTTCCCGCTGTCTCGACGCATAAATATTTACGATGCAATGGGCCGACGGTGCAACAGAGACCTCGCTTGTGTTGCCTTGATGCACACCGACGAGCCTGTGACGCTGTAAAGTGCTCTGAAGCTGCCTGGCTTCACCCGCAATCGCAGAATTGTCTGCATTTGGGTGACGCAGGCACATTCTCTATAAAGCAGGTGCGAGCTGAACGGATGGAATACTCCGTACTCCGTACTATATACTCCGTAAACATGTAAAACGAGGCGAGACAGCCCACAAGGCAGCGATCCGCCCGCAGATCACTCCGCAGTGACGCCGTCCGGCTCTCCTTGAGCCCGACAAGGCAGAACGTAAATATAAACTGGCACAAAGCCTGCCATGGCACAGACGTCTCCAACTAGCCATACCAGAACAAGCAAGTGCAAGTGCACTAGTGCGCCCAGCATGGCGCAGTCCTTGGCCGCGTCAATGGCTCTGGGGACGCGTTGGGGCGTTGGGACTGCTGCTCCGTTGCATTGCAGTGCTCCGTGCATGGTATGCCGGCCGCCTTTTGTGCTACCGCCACGGCCACCGTGTCCGACGACCGTGCACCGTCGGTTGCACCCAGCTCCACCTCGTCCATGGACCGTGGACGTTGACGTAACGCGGCCCACGTGCTGCCGTCGGCATCCCATGTCTGCTCTGCTGTCGTATGTGTCTGTCCGTGTCTGCTGTCTGTCTGGTGGCAAACGATGTGCATGGTTGGGCTGCAGCTGCAGGTCGTAGGTCTGGACTGACCGAGTGTCTTGGCTTGCCTTCTCTTGCTCTCTTGCTTGCTCGCTCGCTCGCTCTTGCTATTTGAACACGGCACCCCCTCGCTCCTTCCCCGACTTCTCTCCCTCTTTGCTCCTCTGCCCCCTCCCCTTTTCCCCCACCTTTTGGCCCTGCCTGCCTTTACTCTTTCATCCACGCACGCCCGCTGCCCTGATCCCATTTCGATGAAGAAATCCTCCCATCATCGCCCCGACTCTGACCGCTCTTGCCACGCCCCGACGCAAGCGGATGGAGACCTTGTTCGCACCTCTCGCACCACGTCGCGGCGGCCCGCGTCCCTGAGTGAACTCGAACAGGACCATCTCGAAAACGGCAGCAAGCATGCCGGCCACAGCAATGGCAATGGCAATGGCAATGGTAACAACAACAACCGGCCTGGCGCCCGGCGCCACGGTTCTAGCGTCTCGGGCGGCAGCCCCGCCGATCCCGTGGCGCCAGCCGAGGCGGCCGCTGCATCACTGCAAGCGCCATGGCCGGGGTCTGTCCTAGAAAAGGACGCCCAGCATGCCAAGACGGGCCAGCTCAGCGAGAAGCTCGGCCCGGCCATGCAAAACCCCTCTTTCAGTCACGGCACCGCC
Source organism: Ophiostoma populinum (assembly GCA_029298855.1). Taxonomy (NCBI): domain Eukaryota; kingdom Fungi; phylum Ascomycota; class Sordariomycetes; order Ophiostomatales; family Ophiostomataceae; genus Ophiostoma; species Ophiostoma populinum. The sequence continues at coordinate 2,204,999 of JANSLU010000014.1, read as the reverse complement.
CCCCCGGAGCTCCCGATGGACCCCGTCGCCACTGACGCGGCCAACGGACCCTCGACCCTGACCCCGACTCGAACGCTCGCCGAAAAAGCAAAGGTGCTCGCGCGCGCGTTCTGGTTCACCACCAAAAAGATCCTTCTGTACAGCTGGCTCAACGTGCTGCTCGTGTTTGTGCCGGCGGGCATTATCGTGGGCACGATCCCAGACACGAAACCGGTCATTGTGTTTTCGCTCAACGCGATTGCCATTATCCCCCTCGCCGGCCTGCTGAGCTACGCCACGGAGACCGTCGCCCACAAGATGGGCGACTCGATCGGCGCCCTGCTCAACGTCACCTTTGGCAACGCCGTAGAATTCATCATCTTGTATGTCCCTCTGCCCCTCTTGCGAAACACGGCTAACCAACAGCATGTATGTAAACTGCAGAGCATCGGCGTACAATGACCCGAACTAACCGTTGCACTACTAGTTCTGCTCTTGTCAAGGTACGTGACGCGAGAACTGCTAGTTGTTTGGCACAAGCTAACCGCCAGGACGAAATCCGCATCGTACAGGCGTCGCTGCTCGGATCGATCCTCTCGAACCTGCTTCTCATCCTAGGCATGGGCTTTTTCCTCGGCGGCCTGCGTTATCGCGAACAGGCGAGTCTTGCTCCTACTCCCTCCCGTGTCGTCGGACAGCTGACAAGCAGATTTACAACAGCACAGTTACGCAGATGAGCGCGTGCCTGCTCAGCCTGAGCGTCATCAGTCTCGTTCTCCCCGTGCGTGCTCCATCATCTACTACGCACCGCCGCTAACAGCCAGACTGCGTTCCATGCATCGTTTGCCGACTCCAAGATGGCCGACCGCGAGTCGCTCAAGATTAGCCGCGGCACCAGCGTTGTAAGTCCGCGCCGTTTGTCGGTTTTTATGTTTGTTGGAGACGCTAATCCCAGATCCTGCTGCTCGTCTACGGCATCTACCTGCTGTTCCAGCTCAAGTCGCACGCGTACATGTACGTCTCGACGCCGCAGCACATTATCGACGAGGAGGCGACGCCCGGGCCGGCCGCTGCGTGGCTCGACGCGTCCAGCTCTGATGATAGCGCGTCGTCGACGTCCGACTCGGACTCGTCGGGGCGTTCGCACAGCACGATGAAGCGGCGTATGCGGCGTGTCATCCGCGGCGGGCGCCGGCGCAAATCGAGCGTCGCGTCGCTCGATACCGTCGAGAGCCACTTGACCGGCGTCACGCGCACGGCCTCGTTTGGCGACGACGGCGTGCTCGAGGCCGGCCTGCCAACGAGCCCGGTCACGAACCCGGCCGCGACCACTAGCCCGGTCGACGACGACACGGTCGACGACGACGACGCATCGAGCCGCCACCCACGCCGCCGCGCCAAACGCTCGCTTCGCCGCTCCCGTCGCCACCGCAAACGTGGCGTCATCCCCGAGGCCGAGGTCGTTCCTTCGCCCGTTTCTGCACCTTTCGCCAACCCCATCATCGGCGGCACGCTGCCCGGCTTCGACGGCGCCACGCGCCGTGTCGACTTTGCCATTGCCGACCCCGCGCTCAATGGCAGCAGCAACGTCGACCAGCACGGCAACCCGACGGGCCCTGCGGCGGACCTGGCGTCGGCGCGTCGCGCGTTCAACCTGCGGGCCATGTCGCTGCGGCCCGTGGCCAAGAGTCTCGCGCCGACCGTGTTTACACAGACGGCCGGCACGCCGGTGGCGACGACGCCGGCGGGCCCGATCCCGCGCGTGCGCTACGGTATCCGACGCACCAACTCGCTTCCGGACCGCCTCAACCTGAACCTGAATGCGAACCTGAACTCGAACCTGAACGCGAACATGAACGCGGGCCTGCAGACGCAGCAGCAGCAGTATGCGCTGCGGCCGCCGGGCGCGCTCTTCCCGGCGCGCGTGCCGCTGAGCGCGCTCAACCTGGACCCGGCGACGCGCACGGCGGCGGCGCACGGCAACGGCGGCGGCGGCGGCGGCGACGACGGCGATGGCGGCTCCGGCAGCGAGGCGTGGAGCATGTCGCGTCGCGCGGCCATCCTGCTGCTGCTGGTGTCGACGGGCCTGGTGGCGGCGTGCGCCGAGTTCATGGTCGACTCGATCAACGGGCTGGTGGCGACGAGCTCGGTCGGCGAGGTCTTTATCGGCCTAATCATCCTGCCGATTGTCGGCAACGCGGCCGAGCACGCGACGGCCGTGACGGTGGCGATGAAGAACAAGATGGACCTCGCCATTGGCGTCGCCGTCGGCAGCTCGATCCAGATTGCGCTCTTCATGACGCCGCTCGTCGTCATCCTCGGCTGGATCCTCGGGCGCGAGATGACGCTCTACTTTACCCTGTTTGAGACGGTCTGCCTGTTTGTCTCGGCCTTTATCGTCAACTTTCTCGTGCTCGACGGGCGCAGCAACTACCTCGAAGGTGCACTGCTCATGTCGACGTACGTCATCATCGGCCTCGCCGCCTACTTTTACCCGGACCCCGAGGACGCCAGCAACTGGGGATAGGCCCCCACGGTGCTTGGAGCGATCGGGGACGGTAGCCCCACGTCAGTAACCGTCACGGTAGCCTGACGACACGCCGTCTCGGCGCACTTATCATTCTTTGCGGCACGACCGCCTTTGACACACGAGGAATCTCCAATGTCTTTTCTTTTTTCACATGTCTTTTCTTTCTTTTTCACTTCTCTTCTTTTTTACTTCACGGCATATGCCCTAAATTGACGCTATTCTCACGGTGCTACTCGACACGGCGGACGGGCGCGGGGCTGGCGTTGCCGAGGATGGCGTCGAGCTCGGCCAGCACGGCGGGCGTCAGTTTCGTCTGGGCAATGCCAATGGCGGCGACGTTCTCAGCGACCTGTGCGGGCCGCGACGCGCCGATGATGGCCGTCGACACGTTCTTGTTGGCGAGCACCCACGCGAGCGCGAGCTGTGCGAGCGTGATGCCGAGTCGGTCGGCGACGGGCCTCAGTCGCTCGACCTGGTCGAGCTCGCGCTGCCAGGCGTCGTTGCCAAAGCTGGCGCTCTGGCCGGCCGAGAACGTGTCCTGCGCCTCGGCGAGTCGGCTGCCGGCGGGCGGCGCGGCCTGGCCGTTGTACTTGCCCGTCAGGATGCCCTGCTTGAGCGGCGACCACACGGTCAGGCCGAGCCCGTGTCGCTCGTACAGCCAGCGGTACTCGTCCTCGACGCGCGTGCGCACGAGCAAATTGTACTGCGGCTGCTCGACGACGGGCCCGACGAGCCCGAGCGCGTCGGCGACGCGCCAGGCATCGGCAATCTCGGCGGCCGTCCACTCGGAGGTGCCCCAGTAAAAGATCTTGCCCTGGTCGAGCAGGTGGTTGAACGCACGCACCGTCTCCTCGACCGGCGTGTCGCGGTCGGGGCGGTGTGCAAAGACGACGTCGACGTAGTCGAGCTGCAAGCGCCGCAGCGACGCCGCGACGCCCTCGACAATGTGCTTGCGCGACAGACCGACATTGTTGAGGCCAGGGCGTCCGGGTGCCGCGTTGGCGCCGCCGTGGTACACCTTGGTGCTGATGACGAGGTCGTTTTGGCGCCAGCCAAAGTGCTTAATGGCCTTGCCGAGCACAATCTCGGCCTCGCCCGCCGAGTAGTTTTCGCTCGTGTCGAAAAAGTTGATGCCCGCGTCGTAGGCGGCCTTGAGGCAGTCGTACGTCTGGTCTGCGTCGTTAGCTCTCCAGCTCGCCAAGGACCTGTAGACCTACCGTCCTTGACGTGGCCGCCGTACGTGACCCAGCTGCCGAGGCTGACGGCCGATACCTTGAGGCCGGTGCGCCCGAGGAAGCGGTACTCCATGGTGGTGGTGGTGTCGGAAGCGTCGACCTCGACCTCGACCAGTGTCGACCAGTGCGCCTCTTGGATATTTATACCGCGCCGATCGTACGACGCACGTCACTTGCAGCGTCAATGGCTTCATCTAGTAGAGCTCCATTCACGATCCACATCATGTAATGGATGGTGTGATTGTCGTCCGCATGAGATCATATTACGGTTTTTAATTGCACGCGTTTCGTTCAAATGACAACCGAGATTGTCATATCATAAGCGGACTGAACCCAAGGACCTGGCAGCAATGACTCTAAACCACCTACCTCGACCTCCCGCTACAGCAACCAAACCATGCATCGTCGGAACCGCGAGACGCGCGGGCTCGAGAGTTGCACAGCGCCAGAGCGTGCGCCTGTGCGACGCCGCCGGTTGGTGAGTGTCTGACTGGGTCTACGGAGTACATGCCCATCCTGGTTTGGACGATCTGGCCGCTGGGCCGCTGGCGTGGTTCCATGGAGGCTGATGGATGTTCTGGTGCTCGAATGCAGCGGCTGTCTCCGAGTGCGGACGTGCTGCTGTGCGACGGTGTGCGTGCTGGTTCCCTGGTTTCTCCCTGGTTTCTCCCTGGTTTCTGCCACTGAGGCCCTGGCGGCAGGACTCTGGCAGCGTACCATGCATCGTTATATTGGCGAGAATGCACGGCAGACGAATGCAAGGTCGCCTCGCCGAGCACCAAGCGCAAGACAGAAAAAAAGAAAAAAAAGACAGAAACAGAAGACTGAAGACAGAAAATAAGAAAAACAGAAAAGACAGACGGAGGCCGGCCAGAGCCAAGAGACAAGTGCTCGCCTCGTAGATCTCGTAGATCTGACCTGGTGGCCACCGAGACTGTGCTCTGCATCGTCTTTGCCCAGCACCTTGGCACCAGACGCCTGCAAGATAGCTTAGCCGCACTCTACTTGCCTACTTGGGCAAGTGCATGCACGCTGCAGACCGCCTTTGTCCGTGTCTCACCAGCGCCAGAACACGACGGCGCTTGTTATGTATACTTACTTATCTGGGCTTGTCTGTCTCCGTCCTTCCGGTCGTAAACCCCTCATGTCTCTGGATGCCCTGGTGCTTTGTCGCTGCGATTGAGTGGGTAGCTACAAGTAGACCGATCGACCGAGCAAGCTACGCACAAGAGACTACGATCGATCGCCGAAGACCAGACGAGCAAGGCACAGCAGGACAAGGCTCTGTCTTGCGACACTGCGTCGAATATTTTTATATTATTCTCGTATATGTTTATTGCGTGAGCTCTCGAGCGGACTGCATCCGACGGCGATTCTGTCCACTTAATCCTGACGATGCAGTTGACTGCAAAGTAAATTGAATGATTTACTAAAATGCAATGAGTGGGCAGCTGAGATGCGCGTCTGCAACTTCTGCGCCACCTCTTTTCCACTGACCGGCGATTTTCGCTGTCAAGCACTTGCCTGGGTCGACTATACCTACTTTGTAAATACAAATATTTCGCCGCGGCTGCAGTTTATGCCGCTTTACACGCCGGATCCCCGGATGTAAATACGCCAGATCACAGAGCCATATGGCAGCGAGACAGACGAAGACAGACCGGGATCGTGCCTGTACGGGTGCGATCCATGCCCGAATTGTGAGAAATTCGAGTGGCTTGCCGTTGAAACGTACAGAGTACGGAGGACTGAATGCAGGCGGGTGGCAGGGATGCGCCCGTGATAAGTGACAGTCTCACCGACAGGGAGCTACTCCGTCTAGCAGCTATATTTACAGGCGGTTACTGCTTATCTTTATTTACAGCGCCTGGCCCCAGGCCCAGCCGTCTCTAAGCCCGCAGCTTGCCGTCCACAACAAACCAGACCGTGTGTCTGCTTAATCTTTCATCGGTCTAGAATATTCATTCGCACATACTTTATGTTTACATTTACATCTGATGGGTGGTCTGACGGGCCATCAGAGGCTGCAGCGGCCCAGTGGCTGCAGCGGGCTCAGTGCGCAGTGGGTCCGGACCCACATCTCGCGCCGAGGCCAGCGGTCCTTGCCAGGTTGATCTCGCGTATACGTTTTTGATTTTGTTCCCACCGCCAGTATGGGAGCTACGCACTTTGCACGGCCGTCACCGCCTTGCCCGACCCCGGTCGTCCTGGTCCGTCTTGTCCTGCCGATGCACACCTCGCAGAGCGTACGAGTAATATAAGAATGGTTGGCGTAATCGCGGACAGAAACAACGAGATCGAATCGAGACGAATATTTATTATATAAATAATATAAATAATACTAGACTGAGATATGGAGCCAAGGAAGGAGGGCTGCGGACAAAAGCCCAGAATGGTCGTGCCTGCCGTCTTTGCATCCTCACGGCACGACGGACGGCAAACGGACCAAGCCCAAATCCCCCAAACCCCAAACCCAAGGCGCCTCGCGTGGCCGAGTTCCTTGGACAGTCTCAGCAGTCTTGGATGTGCGCGGCCGCCGAGCACCTGCCCACTACTCCGTATTGCGGATTCGCCGGACGCACGCTGCGGCGGCTGCATCGATGCAGCCAGTACAAGTGCGCTCGTGCGCGAGAGGCGAGGGAATAGAATTAGAAAAAGAGCCGCTGCCGACCGCCGGCGGTGCAGCCTGGCTGCGGACACTCGGCTGCGCGCACTCGGCCTCGACTCGAATGGCGTGCAAAGCGCACAGAGCAGGCGATCTGACTGAAACGAGGCAGCAGCGCGCGGCCGCGCCTGCCACTCGGATATATGTAAATTTATATTCAAGTAAAATATAAATTCAGATCGAGCCGTTTCCCCGCTGGCCCCCACCTTTGCAATATTGGTGTGCATCATGTTGTTTTGATTGCCCAGGCGCCCCAATCTCTGATGTAAATTGTATATAAATTATGTACGACTGCCCGTCGATGTGCGGCAAAAAGGCAGAAAGAACAAAGAAGTCAAACGCGCTAGACAGCTGCCATCCGTCACAGCTTTCTCAAAACCCGCGGCCGCCGTCCAGCTCGATGGGATCGGCCTGGTTGTAAATATAAATATAAAATAAAACCTAAATCTACTTGCTGCAAGTCACCGCCGCAGCACGGTCGCATCTGTCCGTAACAAACTATCGAGGAATGGCATGGCAGGTGGTACTTGCGGCCTGTGCGGACATGTACTTTTGCGAGTCCTTTGCGTGCACCGGTACTTGTCCCGTAGCTCGACCCGCTAGCGCAATGTACCTCTTAAACCACGCGGGCCCACTCGACCATCGGTCGCTCCTTCCTCGTTGCTCTCGTCTCCGTCCACGCTCTGCTGCTCTTTGCTGCTCTTGCCCTGCGAGCCGCCGTCCCTCGCTTCCTTCCTATTTGTTTTGTCTCGTCGGCATCCTGGCGGGCTCTCTCCTCTCCCCTCTTTCTTCACCCCTCGTCGCCGTGGCTCTTCCTGCTGCCACCTTTGCCTGGACCACTGTCCAACCGCCGCACCACGCCCTGCTGGCATCGCCGCCCAGCCTCTCGCATCGACTTTATCGTGAGCCCAGCCCAGCACGACTGCACGACTGCAACCAACCACGCCGACGTCCACCAGCTCGGCTCGACATCCCGGACCAGCATCGACCCAAGACGGCCGTCTCTGCCTGTCTCTGTCTCGGCATCCGGCCCTCGCCGGACGTTTTTTGCAATTTGCCCGCTTGGCGCAGCACTTGCACTTGCACGCCATCGAGCTGCGCGACATTTTGTCAATTCAAACTGACACGAATGGCCGTCGGACATTGAGCGACTGATTGTCTACCTTTCCTTTTGCTCTGCTCTTTGCTCTTTGCCTTTGCTCTTCCGCCTGCCACTGGCTACTTTGCCGTCTCGTCGTTTCGTTTTCGCGTGGGACACTGCGGCGCACAAGGACGTCGATCCTTTCTACCACAGCATTCACGGAACGTTTCATCGCTCTGTCCTCTTGCTCGTGTTCCAATTCAAAACGAAAAGAAAGTGCAGCGCGCACCAAACGGATGAATGCAGGTCTTCTTTTGACGATTCGCACCTCTGTCTGCTGTCGACGACCACCTCGGACGCTTTTCCGCTTTCCGCTTTTCCACATTCAATCACCACCAGCAGCCTCCCCATGTCACCGACGCATTGATCCATCCGTTCCAGCACCCCCCAAATGGCCAGCAAGATGGTGAAGCCGATTCTCAAGAAGAGAGCGCCGTCGGAAAAGAACTCGCTCGACCTCGACCGGCCGTGGCAGGAGCAGCATGTGCCCGGCATGGCCGGCCTGATTCCCAGCTACGACAGCCCCGGCACGATGCCACTGCCACGCACGGCACGCGACGTCAGCTTCTCGGGCGACGCCGACACTGTCAGCGGCCTCGGCGGCCTCGGCATCAGCAAGCCCCGGTACGGCCATGCGCGCTCGCATAGCGGCGCGTCGCACATGTCCGTGTCGACGACGGCCAGCGGCGGCGGCGCGCCCTCGCGGCCCAGCGTGTTTGTGAACCCGACCTCGTTTCAGCACATGCCACGAGCACAGAACCCACCGCAGGCCTTTCATTACGGGTACGGCCACGCCACGTCACTCGAGCACATTGGCGACATTCACGAGCACGAGCACGACGAGGACGAGGACGAGGGAAGCATGGGCAGTGCTGGCAGTGCAGGCGGTGCAGGCGGTGCAGGCGGTGCAAGTGCAGGCAGTGCAAGTGCAGGCGGTGCAGGCGGTGCAGGTGCAGGCGCCATGCCCGCCCCAACGCCTCGTTACCGCGCAAGCCACGGTCGCACCGCGTCTCTGTCCCAGCCCAGCGTGCGCAACGCGACGCTGGCGAGCAGCCAACGGGCAGGCTCGTTTAGTGACATCCGGTCTGCTGCGCCACCGTTGCGCGTGAGCACGATGGCGATGGCGATGGCGGCTGGCACGGGCAAGGCACGCCGCGGGCACCTGGGCAGCGCCAGCGTGTCGTCGAGCGCGTCGCACACGGACCTCCCGGACCTGCTGGTGTCGTCCGTGCAGTCGTCGGGGGCGGGCGACTCGCCGGCTCTGTCGGCTCTGTCGGCGCACGAGAGCGTGTTCCACGCGACGCCGCGACACCAGTCGTCCATGTCGCCGCTGCGCAGCTCGATTGACCACTTTCCACGGCTCCGGTCGCGCTCCGAGCTGGACACGAGCACGCGGACGGCCGAGATTCGCGAGGCACGACGCAAGTTTGAGGAGCGCGAGCGCGTCAAGGCGGAGAAGCACGAGCGCGAGCAGCAGCGCAAGCGCGAGCGGCGTGACCACAAGGAGGCCAAGGCGCAGATGCGCAAGAACAGCGGCACGTTTAGCGATGCACGGCCGTCTCTGTCGCGCAAGACGACGCCGACGCTGGACGTGGCGTCGGCCGGATCGGGATCGGGATCGGGATCGGGGTCCAGTGCAGTTCTGCCCGGCCGACCGTCGGGCGACGACAAGGGCCGCGCGAGTGGACGGTACGCACGCAAGGCGGCGTCGGCGTCGGCGTCGGCGTCGGCGGCGGCGGCGGGCGAGACGGCCAGCGAGAAACTGGCGTTTAAGAGCCACAGCTACGACCAGGTGCCCAAGGGCGCGCGGCCGAGTTTTGGGCCGGCCGTCGACAGCGCCGAGTTCCGTGCCCAGCGCAGCAACGGCAACTCGGCGAAGCGCAAGACGCAGGGCTACTGGAACGGGTTCGTGCTGTGGCTGCGCACGCGCCTGTTTCGCATGTCGCGCAGCTGATTTCTCGACACATTCTTCACGACACTTTCACTTTACGACACATCTGTGCTTATTACGATACCAAGGGGCGCACGGCCTGCATGGCCATGCGCAAACGAGGCGTTGGGGACTGGTTTGCTTGATATATACATGATCTGGTCATGCGATATCCAGGGTTGTTTTGTTTTTGATTTCCATACTCTGAATGCAGAGTTCTGACAGCTGTACGACGCGTGAAGAGCTGTACGACGCGTGAAGTGTTTCGCATGCACTGTTTCAGCGCTGCATGCACTGAAGTATAGTGTATATGCACTGTTTCAGCGCTACATGCACTGGAGTATAGTGTATATCCACTGAAGTATAGTGTATGTACTAGACGACTGAACAGGCTAAACGTAACAACAGTCCGTCAGCAACATGCATCCAGCCCGGCCAGTTATCTGTAAATTCAATTGCGACCCACTGATTGCATCTTTCAAAGGTCGATATTTATTTACAAGGCATCGGATCGAGTCGGTCTCGGTTCAGTTCTGCGTTGTTGGCAACGTCCGTTGGATGGACGGCCAGGCTGCAACGGACACGACACGAAATCTGAGCCGCACTTAATGTCTCCCGGATTCCGACCAACCAGAACCGGTGCTGCCTGTTGCCGTTGCAAGTAGAGTACTCTGTAAATAGTTAGGCGTGCCGTGCTGACGCTCGACGCGTGACGCTGACCCGGGCGGCAAGAGCGACGGTCGCGGTTGCCTGCATCGACCTCTTTGATACCCCGCCCCCTTTTGTCTCCTCTCTTCTCTCCTCTCTTCTCTTTTCAGTCTCTCTCCTCTCCTTTCATCACATCAACATCACCACACCATCACCACCACCATGGCGCAGCGACTGCGTCAGTTTATCAACTACCCCGACGCGTCCGAGGCACCCGACACGGCGTACCGCGCGCCGGCACCAAGCAACCCGACGGTACGCGGGCTTCCACTTGTCGCGGCGGCGTGGCTCGTGCAGCACCTTGGCCCGGTGCAGCGGCTGCTCTGGCACAACACGGGCTTTGGGCAGGTCAAGGACCTGCCCGGCCTGGCCGACGAGCTGCCGACGTTTGTGCCGCGCGTGCTGCGGCTCGCCGATGGCGCGGCCGACCAGGCGATGCTTCCGTTTGGCCCGGACATTGTGAAGCCGCAGTTTATGCACGCCGACGGCCGCTTCTACTCGGCCGCCGACTACCACGCGCTCTACGCGTCGGGCGCGGCGACGCCCGTCGACGTCGTCGAGGCGCTGCTGCCGCTCGTGCAGCGCGGCGTCGGGTCCATTTACGAGCTGGCCTTTTTGGCGACAGACGTCGAGGCCGTGCGTGCAGCGGCTGCTGCATCGACGGCACGCTGGGCGGCCGGTACGCCACGCGGGCTGCTCGATGGCGTGCCCTTTACGGTCAAGTGCGACATTGCGGCGGCGGGCTACACGGTGACGACGGGCATCAACCCGCGGCTGGACGACGACGCGTTTGGCCGCAAGTTTCCGAGCCTGCGCACGCCGTCCGAGACGACGGCGTGGCCGGTCCAGGCAATGCTCGACGCGGGCGCGCTACTGGTCGCACAGAACAACATGCACGAGATTGGCATGGACACGACGGGCTGCAACCCGCGCAACGGCACGCCGGTCAACTGGTACAACACGACGTACTACCCCGGCGGGTCGTCGTCGGGCGCCGGGTCTGCTCTTGGCGCCGGGCTGGTGCCCATTGCGCTCGGCACGGACGCCGGCGGCAGCATCCGCGTCCCGCCGGCGTTCAACGGCGTGTACGGGCTCAAGACGACGCACGACCGGACGGCGGTCATGGACTCGACCATGTGCATCATGGGGCCAATGGCCGCGACCGTCGCCGACCTGACGGCCGCCTTCCGCACGGTGACGCAGCCCAACCCGGCGGACTCGGTGACGGGCCGGTGCGCGGTCAGTGCGGCACCGGCGCCGGGCACGACGCCGGTGCTGGGGATCCCACGCGACTGGGTGGCCAACGCGGAGCCGGCCGTGCGCCAAATGTACGACGACGCGGTGGCGCACTTTGCCGCGCGCGGGTGGCCAGTCGTCGACGTCGAGCTGCCGTACCTGGCCGAGGGGCAGGACGCACACGCGCCGCTGTGCCTGATGGAGAGCGTCGACAAGATGCGCGACATGGCGGCGCCGGACCGGGCGGCGTGGCCGCAGATGCTCAACGCGCAGAACACGCTGCTGCTGAGCGTCGCGCAGCAGGCATCGGTGACGGACTATATCAAGTGCAACCAGCTGCGCACGCTCCTGATGCGGCACCTGGCGCACCTGTTTGCGCAGCACGGCGAGCAGCTCGTCATCCTGACGCCGACGACGCCCACCGTCGGCTGGCCCGCGCACCCCGGCGACGCCACACACGGCATGCTCGATGGGAACATGTCGCTGCGCTGCATGCAGTACGTCTGGCTCGCCAACCTGACGGGCTGCCCGGCCGTGACGTGTCCCATGGGCTACGCTGAGCCGTCGCAGGGCGAGGGGCGCGTGCCCGTCGGGCTCATGGCCATGGGCGAGTGGGGGGGGGAGGAAGTGCTGCTGACCGTCGCCGCCGAGGCCGAGCGGTACCTGCACGACGGCTACGAGGGCGGCCGGCGTCGTCCCGACAAGTGGGTGGACGTCCTTGCGCTGGCGAAGAAGGTGTAATGTCAGCATGCTCGTACTCTGTATACGGAGTAATAGTATGCAGGCGAGCATGCTTTGGGGAAGGCTAGTGCGACGATACGACGACGATTATGAGACACTGTTCAGCTCGATGGGCTCACAAGGGCGAGGCAACAACGCAGTGTTGAGAGGTATCAACTGCGTCACTGGCCTCACGGAACAACTACTCGATAGAGTGCAGTCGAGTACTGAATGCAATATCTGCCAATGCATCATCGGCTCCCTTGCATACTCACCCCTATTTTTCTGCTTGCTACTTTCTTTTGCCGCGTCGGTTCGCAGTACGGCAGACATAAGGCGTGCCTGCAATCCGTCGTACCACCCCTCCTTGCCAACGCAGACCCCTGTACACTCGTCAGCCCAGATCCTTTGGCTCGTGCGCCTGCATCCGTCCTCGCCACACACGGCTTTTCACGTCTTTGTCGCTCTTCGCTCTTTACCACGCGCCACGTTCTGTCGATCGTCTGCTCTTCTCTCTCTCTTCTCTCTCTCTCTCTCTTTCTCTCTCTTTGTCTCTCTCTCTCTCTCTTTCTCCTCCTTCTCCAGCATGGCCACCGAAACGGCCAAGACGGCCGAGACGGCCACCGACCTGTCGACGGCCCAAGTCTTTGACAGCGTCGGGCCTGCCTACGAAGACGCCTTCCACGGACTGCCCACCCAGGCCGCGGCCGTCGCCTGGCTCGCCGACGAGCTCGCCAAGACGCACCCCGGCGGCGGCGCACGTGTCGTCGACGTCGGCTGTGGTACCGGCCGACCCGCGTGCAGCGTGCTCGCCGATGCAGGCCACGACGTGCTGGGCATTGACATTTCTGCGGCCATGATTGCAGCCGCGCGCGCACGCGTGCCCAACGCCACCTTTGAACAGCTCGACGTGCGCGCCTTTCTCGAGCGCGAGACGGCACGGCCCGCATCGCTCGACGCCGTGTCCGTCTTCTTCTCGCTCATTGCCGGCGTCACCCAAAACGATATCCGCAACGTGCTCGCCGGACTCGCACGTCTGCTCAAGCCGGGTGGCCGTCTCGTCTGGGCTACCGTGCCGCTGCCCGTCGAAAACGAACGCATCCGCTGGCTCGGCCGCCCGGTCGTCGTGTCCAGCCTCGATCCCGACGCCGCCGTCGCCGCCGTCGACGCCGCCGGGCTCAAGGTCGTCTACCACAACACCCACACCTACCTGCCCAAGGCCGTCGACGCCGGTATCTGCGGACCCGACGACGTCTGGGAGGAGCCGCACCTCTTTGTCTACGCCCAGAAGGAGTAACGCAGGGCCAGTCACGTCAGAAGGAGTGTCTACGCCAGAAGAGTGTCTACGCCAGAAGGAGAGTGTCTACGCCAGGAGAGTGTCTACGCCAGGAGGGCCAAGAAGAAAAGCGAGTGTCTACGAAAACGATAGTTAGTCAATGGCATCTATTGCTCACGTCTGTCCTGCTGCACGCGCCTCACCGGCCAGCCTCTAACCCAGCAGGTCGTCCAGCCCGCTGCTGGGCGCAGGCTTGGCCGCCGACGACGACGACGACGACGCCGGCGCGCCCCAGATCGCTGCCTGGCTCTTTTCCTGCGCCAGCTGGCCCATCGACGGCCCCGGACCACCCGCTGCCGGCTTCTTGATCGTCGTGCTCGCCGACGACCACAGCGACCCAAACGCATCGCCCGACGTCTTGGCCGTGGCCGCCGGCTTGGCCGACGACGCACCCACCGGCCGGAGCGCCGCCATGCCGCCCGCGCCCGTCGTCGCCGGCGTCGACGACGACGATGCCGATGCAGACCCAAACACGGACGTCGTCGGGAATACCGACTTGATCGCGCCCGACTGCCCCGGCTGCCCCGGCTGCGACGCCTGGACCGGCGTGTAGTAGTTGGGCTGCGCTGGCTGGAAGCTCGTAGTGGCAGCGCGCTGCTGTGGCGTCGGCTGGGATTGAGTCGGCTGGGTCGGCTGGGTCGGCGGCGCGTAGAACGCGCTGTAGTTGGCTCCGCCCGTCGCCGGTGCCGGCGAGATCGACGACAGGCCCACCATGTCCGTCAGGCTCGCCTGCTGCGGCGCCGACACCGGCTTGGGCGCTGCAAACTGCGCGCCCGATGCGTTTGACGTCGTCATCGGTGGCGACGACAGAGACGACAGAGACGACAGCGCGTCAAGACCGCCAAACGCCGGGGCCGCCGGAGCAGCGGCCGGCGGTGCTGACTGAAAGTCGTCAAACTCGTCGTCGTCGTTGCTGGCCGCCGGGGCTGCCGGGGCTGCCGACATCGTCGCCGTCGACGGCGCCGGGTCGTCAAACGAAAACAGGTCAATCTCGGGCGCCTTGGCCTTGGGTGGCGCGCTGGCCGCCGGTGCCTTGGCCGACGCGCCCGACGCGCCCGACGACGCGCCCGTCTTCTTGGCAGGCGTCCCGCCCGTCGTGCGCCGCGTGCCTGGCCGTGCACCGCCCGCGCGCGCCGGCTTGTCGGCCTCGTCAAACTCGTCGTACTCTTCAAAGTCGTCCTGCCGTGACGACGACCCGCGCCCGCCTGTGCTGCTCATCCCGCCGCCCTCGTTGTAGTCGCTCTGGCCACCGAACCCGCCGCCGTCGCCGTACACGCCACCCGAGTACCCGCCGTACCCGCCGCTGCCGCTGCCGCCGCCACCACCGCCGCCCGAGTCCGACCCGAACCCGCCGTACCGCCCGCTGCTGCTCGACCCAATGCCGCCCATGGACGGGTTGCCGACGCCCGTGTACTTGCCCTTGTTGGCACGTGCCTTTTTGCGCTCCGCGCGGATCCGGTCCACGTCGCCCAGCAGCTCGCCCAGTTCCTTGGCCCGGTTGCGTACATTGATGCCCTGGTCCTTGCCGTTCTGGTCGATAAAGTGAAACTGCCGCAGCATCTTGAGCAGCGTCAGGTGCGACCGCGCGTCGTCAATCACGCGCTCCGACCCGTGCTTGATGAGAAACTCGAGCAGCTGCAGCGACTTGTAAATCTGCCGCCACTCCTCGGCCGACTTTTCCGTAAACCGCCGGTAAATCATGGGCATAATCTCATTGAGCGTCTGGTAGTTGAACGTCCCGTTGGCAATCTCCTGCATCAGCGTCGACGACGCGCCCCACGGCTCGTTGTTCGTCGCCTCGCGCACCTTGCTCTCCATCTCCGTGTAGTTCATCACCGCTGGCGTGTTAGCTTCGTGCTCAGACTGTCGCCGTCGTCAACCCGTCGTCAACGCACCATTTTGGACCTTGCGGACGCCTGCCTTGAGATCGTACAGCGTCAGGTTCGCCACCGAGTCCTTGAGATTGTTAAAGTCCATCGCGGCGTGGTGTTGTCGAGTGTGTGATGAGTGTGTGATGTCGAGTGTTGATGTCGGCGAGTGTTGTGAGGTGTAAGATCAATCGGCCGGATCGAGATGAACTCGGCTGTCGCGGAATTCGCGGAATCGAGCAATGCACGGCCAATGGCAATCCGCGGCGGTTGGGTGTAGACGCTGATGCGCTCGCAGTGTGTGTCGCGTGCGGTCGCAGTCGTCTTCGTGATTGGAACTCGATATCAGGCAAAGAGGCCAGCTCATACATGGGTCAGATCAGGCCGACATAGGGCCCGGATCCAGCCTGCCAAGCACCCCTATTCGTTACTGTGGTGTGGCTTGGGCGGGTCACCTGGCTTGCCATGTGCCGATACCGATCGTATCGATAAGATAAGAGCTTAGTCATCGGACACGGGATGGCCCGAGAGCGGTCGTTGAATTGCTTCTTACGATTCGAGTCTATTCGGCTCTCACAAGTATGTGTCTCGTCTTTCACGTGTCCTCGCGCTCGTCTGTCACGTGAACTCGCTGCGCGCGCACCAAGACGAGATGCTCGAGTCGCACTTTGCGTGCTTGCAAGTAAAGTCGGACAGGCCAATGGTCTCGCATGCACAGTGGCTGGCTGAGCATGGCATTTGTGCCACGCACCCGTTTCTGACCCTAATGGCGTCATAACTCTGTCTCGGTCCCGGGCGTGTCCTGGCTGTTCTTCCCCCCGTCCTCTTCGTCCGGCAATGGCGTCTTGCTGCACCGTGCTCGATGTCGGCGGTTTCAGCTCAGAATTCGACACCGCCTTTGCTCAGCTTCTGTACGTTTCTACGGTTCGGATCCATTGCATTGCATATTTATTTCATTTTATTTTATGTTTTATTTTACATCTATTTTTATATGAATCACCTCCACATTTTATATTTGATTTTTATTATACTATATTTAATCATTACTGATTAATTATTTGATAATTCTTCTCGAGTGGGGCGGCAAGCTACCCCTCCTGCCGGACAAGAGGACAGTGGTATCAGGTTCGTTTGCCGTGGAAGCGAGCTTCTGGCAGACATGACGGGCACGTCGACAGCTGTGACAGGCGCTCAAATGATCTCTCAGTGGCAGGCACCAAATGATATCTCAGTGACAGGCCAAATGATATCTCAGTTGAGCTGCCGAGAGATCAGTCAATGGACATTCAATCGACAGCTTGAGCTCATGCAAGAGAAGCAGCTCCACGGCACGATGACGCTAACGCAGTGGGGTGACGCAGGAGACTCGGAAAAGTGGGAGGGCAAGAACGCTCCACGCAAAGAGAGGAAAAGAAAAACGAGAAACGAAAACGGAAAACGAAAAACGAAAACGGAAAACGAAAACTGGGCGAACAAGACAAAGACATGGACGGCGAAGAAGAAAAAGAGCGGCAAAGAAACGAGAGCCGCAAAAGCCAGGCAGAAACGCGTGATTTTGGAGGAGGATCAAATTGATCAAAAGAGATGATCTAAGGAGCGACGGGGCAGAGCCTGCAGCTTTTATTGGGACGAATTTTCTTCGTGTTTGATATTTATTGTTTACCGCCCTGCCACCTTTTTCGGCTTTGCCACCCACACGCCTGGACGCCTGGACGCCTGGCGCCTGGGGTTGTCCGTGCTACGAGTAACTCCGTACATCACACACACCATTCTCTTCTCGCTCCTCTTCTCTTCTTCTCTTGCTCTTCCAAGTCGATTGCCTTTCCCATCACCCCCTCGCCGACGCAAACACAATGAAGGCCCCACTTTCCGCCAGCATGCTTCGACCCCTCCTGCCCCGCCAGGGCCCTATGTCTATGGCGGGAGCTGCCCCTCGGTGGTCGAACTTTTCTTGCTCCTCTTCTCCTGCTTCTGCTTTTCGAGCTCCCTCTTCTTTCAACATCTCGATCTCCAAAGTCAGATACTCATCTTCAACACCCAAAATGTCGAACGTGTAAGTACATTATGCCAGTGCCAGCACATTCTCTGTTGCACACAGTCGTCCGGTCGTCCGATCGCCCGACGTGCCGTGCCGCTCTCGACACTCTCCGAGCCGTGCCGTCTCGACACTCTCCGAGCCGTGCTGACCGGCAGTTTCTTCAAGGTTCAGTGGGATGGCCCCACGGTCGGCGGCGCCGATGCCAACTACAAGGTGACGTCGCAGACCGTCTCGACGCAGACCGGCACCATCGAGTTCAAGCTCTTTGACGACGTCGTCCCCAAGACGGCGGCCAACTTCCGTGAGCTGTGCACCCGCCCCAAGGGCGAGGGCTACCTGGGCTCGCCCTTCCACCGCGTCATCCCCGAGTTCATGCTCCAGGGCGGTGACTTTACCCGCATGAACGGCACCGGTGGCCGCTCCATCTACGGCGAGAAGTTTGCCGACGAGAACTTTAAGCTCAAGCACGACCGCAGCTTCCTCCTGTCCATGGCCAACGCCGGCCCCAACACCAACGGCTCGCAGTTCTTCATCACGACCGTTGTCACCAGCTGGCTGGACGGCAAGCACGTCGTCTTTGGCGAGGTCATTGGCGACGAGTCGAAGCGCGTCGTCAAGTCGATTGAGGCCACCAGCAACAGCAACGGCCAGTGCAAGTACAAGAACAAGCCCACCATCATCGAGGCTGGTCTCCTGCAGTAAATCTGCCCTGGCAGATTCTCGGCAGCGCGGCAGGCAGTGCTGTAGGTTTAGAGTCTGGCGGATCCGTTCGGCGGCTAGAATAAATATGGCATCTGTTGCGTAATGCACAACCTGCTTTCTCACTTGCATATGTGATTGTACAGTCCAACTCTCCAACATCAGAGCACGTGCCGTATTAATGTACAAATGTAAAATGCTATTCCAAACGCCGTCCCAATGCTGTACCAAACCTGGCCTTCCTTTTGTTTGTTCTTTGTGCGCAGCGGTGCTGCTCTGTTGTTTTCGGGCAGCAAAAGCGTCACTTTTCTGCTGATTGCGGACAGCAAAAGAGAAATCACTCTTCCCTGCTGATGGCGTGGATGACGGCGGCCGAGGGCGGCTCGTCGAGACCGAGCCAGCGGCTAAAGTAGACGCAGTTGGCCGGGCTGACGGGCCCGCCGTCCTCGCACAGGTCAAAGACGGGGCACATGCCGCAGGGCGCCTCGGTCAGGCCGTTGCTGACGGGCGGCGGAGCGCCCTTGGGGAAGCGTCGGTCGGCAGGACTGGCCGGCACGGACGCGACGGACGTGACAGGAGCAGACGCAGAAAAAGCCGACTCGTCCATGCGCGCGACGTTGAGGGCGCGGTAGCCGGTCTCGTGGGTGCCCGGGACGCGCACGGGCTCGAGCAGGCCGTCGTAGACGAGCAGGTCGACGAGCTGCTGGATATCGGCCTCGCCGAGCGTGGTGTTCATGGCGACGCCGCTCTGCTCAATGAGCTCGGCGATGCGACGCACGGTCGGGTACTCGGTGTAGCCGGCCGGCATGGGCAGCAAAATCTGCTTCCGACGAGCCTTTTTGGCCGTTCCGTTGGTCCCATTGACGCTTGTCCCATTGACCGTGTCGGAGAGGGCGTCGGCGGGACGCTTGCGGCCACGTGGCTCCTCGCCCTTGATGGTCCCCTTGCGCGGCAGCTTGGTGGCCGGTAATGGCGCGGCGGTGGCGGTGGCGGTCTTGGCGCGGCTGAGGTAGGTGCTGCGATTCCGGATGGCGTCAAAGACGAGTTCCTGGAGGGACTCGATGAATTCCTCGTCGAGGACGCCGTCGGAGAACCAGGGCCCACCCGTAGCGCGGTCCGAGGGCCGCAGGGTGGCCTTGATGTACATTTTCTTGCCAATATTCTCGACGCTCTTCATGTCGCGAATGTAGCCGCGGACCTCGAGGTGCTTGATGCACTGCTTGAGGACGGACTCGTGCATGTTGAGGCGGTGCTTGAGGTTGCGGGCCCAGATACCGTCGGCGCCGGCATCGTCAATGAGCTCGTAGACCATGATCTGGTCCTGGTTGAGGGTGCGGTACTTGGCCGCGTCCTCGGCGGGCCGGTAGCGCCAGCAGAGGCCGTAGCGGCCGTCGTTCATGGCCTTGAAGAGAAAGTCGGAGCAGAGGCCCTGGACGGCCTTCATGAGCAGCACGAGGTTCTGCTCGGGGATGATGTCGAGGTCGAGCAGGTCGCGCTGGTTCCAGAGACGGCCCTCGCCGCCATTGTCGACGACGGCCTGGTAGAGCGCATCCTTGAGCAGCTCAATCTTGGAGGGGTCCTCGGAGGACCCGCGCGACGACATGGTAAGTTGGCGCGGTGCCGGTGGTCGAGGTGTCTGAGGATTGCGACCAGCGGCGCAAGAAAACACGCGACGACGCGACGGGCGTTTGTGGCCGTGTCGTCGTGGCGATGGTAGACGTTGTGCAGCGTAACGTGTGCAGACGTGATGGGTCTCGAATCTCGATGCAGGTTGCCTAAAGAGCCATGGCGACAGCGTGTCGATGAGGTCGTGGCCGTCCGTCCGCAAGGTGCAAGCGTTTCTGTCTGCAAAATCGTCGTGGTCGCGGCGGGCAAACTCGACCAGTTGCACGGTTGGCGACGATGTACTTTTTACCTTGGACCAGGAACAGTTTTGCAGGGCCAACGGTCTGCAGTGCAAAGGCTCCAGGCTAAAAGGCGCTACTTTTTCTGCCACCCTATTTTCATGCTCTAGCGCTCCCCACGTCGGTGGAGTCACCGGCGCGCCCCGCCATGACTCTACGGACGCGCTGGTTGGGCCAAGCCTGACCGCTTTCCGTACCGGGCTAGGCGATTGACTAGGCTGTAAATATAGGCTGGCGCTGTAAATATACAGCGGTCGAGTGCCCGTCGACTCACGATGGTAGACAAAGTACGACTCGCTCTGTACAACCTACACTAACACCACCAGCACGACAACACCGGCACAATGCAGCTCTCGTCGGTCACGCGCATCACGCTTCCGCCCGCGGCGGACATGCACGTGCACATGCGCGAGGGCGACATGATGAAGCTGGTGGCGCCGACGATCCTAACGGGCGGCGTCGACACGGCGTTTGTGTGAGTCTGTGCCACAACGTGCAACGGCAAACGGCAAACGTGCTAACGTGCAGGATGCCGAACCTGGTAGGCGACTCCGGCCCGCATGACTCGCGGTGCTAACCAGCAGGTTCCCCCTCTGACGACTGTAGAGCGTGTACGTGCGATGATGATGAGTGTTTGGTGCCGACACGAAGACGAAGAAGCTGACTGACTGCAGGTGCTCGCGTACAAAAAGGAGCTGGAGGCGGCGGCCCCCGGCGTCACCTTTTTAATGTCGCTGTTTGTGAGTGACGGACGACGGACGACAGTCGACAATCGACGACAATCGACAACAAGCTAACGACAGCTTCACCCGACGGTGACGCCCGAGGTGATTGCAGAGGCGGCGGCGGCGGGCATTGCGGGCGTCAAGCTGTACCCGCAGGGCGCGACGACCAACTCGGAGGCGGGCGTGGCGGACCTGACGGCGTTTTACGACACGTTTGCGGCCATGGAAGAGCACGACATCGTCCTCAACATCCACGGCGAGGCGCTCGAGGCGCTGACGCCGCAGGGCACGACGCTCGAGGAGGCGTTTCTGCCGACCCTGACATCCCTGCACGCCCGGTTTCCCCGTCTGCGCATCATTGTAAGTCACTTTTGTTTATTGTCAGTGCTCATTGTAGGTTGAATGAGCTTTTGTTATTGCAGTGCTAACCTCTAGCTTGAGCACTGCTCGACGGCGGCGGCGGTCAAGGCGGTCAAGGCGTGTGGCGACACGGTCGGCGCCACGATTACGGCTCACCACCTGTACCTGACGGAGACGGACGCGTGCTGCAACCCGTTTGCCTTTTGCAAGCCCATCCCCAAGACACCGGCGGACCGCGATGTGCTCGTGCAGACGATTGCCGAGGGCCATCCGCGCTTCTTTTTCGGGTCCGACTCGGCACCGCACCCGCTGCACACCAAGACGGACGCCGCCGACACGGGCCGGGCGCCGCCGGCCGGTGTCTTTACGCAGCCGTACGCGGTGCCGCTCGTGCTGCGTGGTCTGCAGGACGCCGTGGCGCGTGGCGTGATTGCCGACGACGCCGTGACCGAGCAGGCACTGGCCGACTTTTTGTGCCACAACGGCCGCCGGTTCTACAAGGTGGCACCGGCCGACCCGGCCAAGACGATTGAGCTGACGCGCGACGGTGCGACGATCCCGACGAGCATCCGCAGCAGCGACGGCCGCGTCGAGGTCGGCAACTCGCGCGCCGGCGACGAGGTGTTTACCCTGGCGTGGTCCTGACGTAGTGCACAATCACGCATAAAAGAAAAGAAAAGAAAAGAAGAAGAGAAAAAAGAAGAAGCGAAAAAAAGAAAAGAGAAAAAAAGAAAAGAGAAAAAAAGAAAAAAATACAGTGGTTTACTTTTCAGGGGTGTCAGCAGGGGCCCCCCTCGGACGCAGGTGGGCGAGCCCCGTCTTCTGGGTCTCGTGGTGCGTGGCGAGCGTGGTGTGGGTGATGCCAAACGAGAGGCCGAGTCCGGCGGCGGCGAGGCACGCGTACATGATAAACATGGTCTGGAGGGCGCGCCAGTAGGCGGTGCGGGCGACGGCGAGGGCGTCGCCGGCGAGGAGGTCGCCGACACGGTCCACGCTGGACGCGGCATGGGCACCGGTGAGCAGAGTGGCGGCGTCGGGCCCGAGGACGGCGACAAGGGCGGCGTGCTGTGCCTGCATGCGGTTCTGGAAGACGACGCCGCCGAGCACGACGGAGACGGACGTCGACAGCTGGCGGACAAAGGCCAGGGTGGCCGTGGCGGACGCGAGGTCGGCCGGGTGTGCGACGGTGGTGTGGAGGGCGAGCAGGAGCCCCTGGAAGTTGGGCCCGATGCCGAGCGCGGCGACGAGCTGGTACAGCACAATCTTGGCCCAGTTGGAGCGGACACCAAGGTTGGTGAAGAGGGCAAAGCCGACTGCGAGCAAAGCAAAGGCGACGCGGATAAAGACGGTGTAGCGGCCGGTGCGTTTGATTTGCCAGCCGACGACGGCGCCGGCGACGGACAGGGCAATGGAGTATGGCAAGACGCAGACGCCCGACATGAGTGGCGACGTGCCGAGGACGGCCTGGAAGTAGAGGGGCAGGTAGTAGGTGCCGGCGACAAAGACGGCGCCGTGGCAGAAGCAGCAGGCAAAGGCGGCGGCGGCGACGCGGCTGCGAAAGAGGTGCAGTGGGACGACGGGGTACCGTGCCCAACGGGCCTCGACCCAGGCAAAGGCGACGAGCAGCAGCGTGCCGACGACGACGGGCACGACGACGGGCGCCGACGACCATGCAAACTGGACGCCGCCGAGCGTGAGGCCGAGCAGGACGAGCAGCGTGCCGGCGGTCACGAGCAGGCTGCCGGCGACGTCGAGGGCACGCAGACCGTCGCGGACGCTCGTCTGGGGGTTGGGCAGGCGCAGGACGAAGACGAGCAGGACGAAACCGGCGCCGCTGATGGGCAGGTTGAGGAAGAAGCACCAGCGCCACGAGACGTGCTGCGTCAGGGCGCCGCCCACCACGGGCCCGATCCCGCCGGCGAGGGCCCAGACCATGCCGGCGAGGCCAAAGTACTGTGCGCGCCGACGCATGGAAAAGAGGTCGCCGATGCAGACGTTGACGAGGATGAGGATACCGCCGCCGCCGGTGCCCTGGACGGCACGTGCGACGAGCAGCATCGCCATGCTCTGGCTGACGCCACACAGCAGCGAGCCGAGCCAGAAGACGGCGACGGCCGCCAGCAGGACCGGTTTGCGGCCCCAAATGTCCGACACCTTGCCCCACGACGGAGCCGTCGCCGCGTTGGCCAGCAGGTAGGACGACCCGACCCACGTGTAGCCCACCGTGCTGCGAAAGTGGGCCGCCATGGTCGGGACCGCCACCGTGACAATCGTGACGTCGAGCGCGCTCAGGAACAGCGCCGAGCACAGCGAGATCATGACGAGCGCCGTCTCCGTGCGTGAGCGAACGTCCGGCGGCGGGGCGTCTGATTGGTCCGTGTCCATGTCGATAGACAGAGAAGAAAAATCAAGTAGACTGAGATCAGAGCAGAAGAGAGAAGAATGCAAACCAAAGCGAGACTGAACCAAAGCGAGACTGAACCAAAGCGAGACTGACCAAAGTGACTGCCGGGTGTATGCTCCCGCTGCCAGGTATCTCCGTCTCGATTCGTTGGCGGTTTTCGTGCTGCCCCTCTATCCAGCCAGTCGTAATGGCGGATGTCGGTAGCCGTGCATGACGTTTCACAGCCAGGCACGGCAGCCTGTTTGGTTATCACTGCAGGTTTGATGATTATGATAAAATAATTGCGAGATTTGATACGAAGCAGATGTGATTAAATGTGGAATTGCGAGATGCTTGATACGAAGCAGGTGTGATAAATGTAGATTGTTAGATGCTTAAATACGAAAAAGCAGATGTGATAAATGCAGACTGCTAGATGCTTAAATATGAGAAAGCAGATGAAATGTTTTGAAAATTGCTAGATGCTTATAAAATAAGAGAAAAATTAAGGCAGAAATGACAAAAGAAAAATGACAAGAAAAATAGGCCAGTCTATCCGACTGCCCAGCTCATCATCCACGACGGTCAGCACAGTCACGTGACCTCATCACGCCGGTCAAGCAGTCACGTGACCTCATCACGTCGGTCAAGCAGCGCGACCTCATCACGCCGGTCAAGCAGCGCAACCTCATCACTGGCCATGCTGACGACGTGCACGCCGGCGGCCACGAGCTGCTCGCGCTGCTGCGGCCATGCCGACGCGTCGACGGCACGCGTGCCCTCCTCAACAACGTACGTCGCAAAACCCTCGTGCAGCGCGTCGAGCGCCGTGCACCGCACGCAGTAGTCGGCCGCGAGCCCAACGACAAACACGTGCGTCACACGCGCCTCGTGCAGCCGCGCCGCAAGCCCGCTATCGCTGACACGCGGGTGCCGGAACGGGTCGTAAAAGGCGCTGTACATCTCGACGGCGGGGTGCGTGCCTTTTTCCACGACGGCGTCGAGTCGTCCGTCGGGGTCCAGCGCCGCCACGAGCGCCGCGCCGGGTGTGTGCTGCACACAGTGGTCCGGCCACAGCCGTGTCTCGTACGGCGCCTCGGCCGCGTTCAGCGGGTTCACGACCGTCGCGAAATCGACAAACGGGCGCTTCGGCTTGTGGTTCGACGCAAACGAAATGTGGTCCGGCGGGTGCCAGTCCTTGGTCGCCACGCGCAGCACAAATGCCGGCCGCGCCAGAAGCTCGTTGACCACCGCCACCGTCTCGCGGGCTCCGGGCACCGCCAGCGCCCCGTCCTGTCCGTCAGCCGTCCGAACCAAACTCTAAGAGATAGATACAGTCATGACACGTACCGGCGGGCAAAAGTCCTCCTGCAGGTCGACGACGATAAGGGCGGGCCTGTACAGAGACGACATGCTGAGTGGTCGCGGCCTCGGAGGTGACGGCGACGAGGTGACGCGTCAGATGTCAGATGAGGCCGATAGACGTCGCGATCTGCCCCGCAAAAGTCACGTGCAATGTCACGTGATATCACCAGGAGCGGCTAACTTCTGAGTAACACAAATGTAAGGACTCGTCGAGACTCGCGCCAAGAAACAAACTCGCTGCTGTTGAGACTCGCACCAAGAACAACTCGCTGCTGTCGAGACTCGCCAAAAAAGACTCGCTGCCGTCGAGACTCGCGCCAAGAAACAGACATCCGCCCCCACTACAGACGTTGATGCGTGTCTCACTTCCGCCTCTTTACAGAGTACGATTTACAAGAACTAGTTAGGCTACCACCATGACTTGGGCACCTTAAAGGCCGTACAACCGACGGCTGCCAAGCTGGTCGCTGCTTCGACCATAAATACGGTCGTCTTACCATGTGCGTCAGTAACACGCTACACTACGCTGTTTTTATATGCAAAGGTTTCCATGCTTGCGGTCTGATCTCAGTGCTGACGAGTACTGTGACGTGTGGAAATGAACTAAAACCCACTGACACACTGGCGGCCTCGCCTGGTACAGCCTCCTGTGCCGCACCGGAGGGTCGGCTCCTTCTTGCAGTCGAGGAAGGCGCCGTCGTCGCCTGCCTGCCTCCCCAGCCACTGCACTGCTCTTTCCGATCTGGCCGTTGCACGGGAGGTAGCGAGGACTGCCGGAAATATATATTTAATGTAAAGCTCCGACGCCATGCCAATCAGCATGCCAATACCGCCAACGGCTGCACGAGGCTGATGACGCGCTCAGACCAATCGCTGTGGACCTCGGCAAGGCACGGCGTCGACGTCGTGGTCAATGCGAGCCCTCGTCTGAAAGTATTTCTTTCTGAATCAATCCGCTGAATGTAAATATTTATTTCTTTATACCTGGCAATCCGCTCGACTGTAGTGCGACGCGCTCGTATATTTATACTTGAAAAATAAATATAGCGACCTGCCCACCGCTCCTGCCGACACGGTGCACCGCAGCTTCCAACTTTGGCTTCCAACCAAACGCGCCTGCCTGCCACGCTCTTCGATCGCGACCTCCTTCTCTTCTTTGATTTTCGCCGCCGTCGTCCCTGCGCTCCGGCTCATTCTTCCTGCCTTCTTCCGCCCCGCCACCTGTCGCGCCTGCCCATACTTTGGCCGTCTGTGGGGCCCCGGGTTCTGCCAGGGCTCACCGTCTTTGGCCTTGTTGCGCCGCTGCTGCTCCTGAGCCTCGACCTCATTTTAACCTCCTTTTCTCGGGCCAGTCTTTGGCCCTATTTTTCAACGCGTCTCCACCGGCCTCCATCTTGCCTGCCCGTCGTCTTTCTCGTCTTTCGCACTCCTTCTCCCCTCTTCTCTCCCGACTCCCATCTTCTCCTGCCGACCCCAAGTCGCTCCGATTTGTCGTGCATCATCGACCGCCCATCCGCTTCGCCACGGGCCTCGTTCCGTGCCTTCAACCCGGACCGCCCGTCTGCTCGTCCCCGTCTTCCAATCGCCGTCTACCCGTCCCTCTACCCGGCTGTACGTACACCGTCCCATGCTTGACTCCAATTGGTCATGACCGGCTAACCTGGCAGTTCACTGCCGCTCGACGCCACCATCGGCCAATGCATTCCCAGTAGACCCGCAGCCACCTTCAACATGAATGCCGCGTCCTTTTTGCCGGCCCGCTTCCGTGGCGAACAGCCCGCCGCACAGCCCGCCACGCCGTCCTGGCTCAACAAAAAGTTGACGCCCATCCTCCAGCTCTTCTCCAGCCTGACATCGTCGCACCCCATCCACACCATTGTCATCGTCGCCGTCCTCGCCAGCTCCACCTACATGGGCCTCCTCGAGGAGAGCATCTTCGACACCGCCTCGCGCAGCCTCACCCGCGCCGACTGGTCCTCGCTCGCCGAGGGCAGCCGCAGCCTGCGCGTCGGCGCCGACACGAACTGGAAGTGGCAGCCGTGGGATGGCCGGGACGTCCAGGAGGCCACCCCGGCCGGCGTCGACCACCTGGCCCTGCTCACCTTTGTCTTTCCCGAGTCGCTGACCGACAGCGCCCCCAAGACCGCGCCCCTCCTCGACACCATCCCCATCCCCCGCAACATCTCGGCCACGCCCCTGCCGACGACGCCCAACACCGTCGGCACCTACTCGCAGGACACCTCGCTCGCCTTTGCCGTGCCCTACGCGCAGGCCGACCAGTTCACCACCGCCACCCGCGAGATTCCCAACGTCCTTCGCGGCACCGAGACCGACGATGCCACCACGCGCGTCACCGAGGAGCACGGCCGCGAGCAGAAGCTGTGGATCATAAAGGCCGCCGGCGCCCAGACGCGCAACAGCCTGCTCCACTGGCTGCGCAACGGCTGGGTCGAGTTCCTCGACTTGCTTAAGAATGCAGACACGCTCGACATTATCATCATGGTCCTGGGCTACCTCTCGATGCACCTGACCTTTGTCTCGCTCTTCCTCTCCATGCGCCGCCTCGGCTCCAACTTTTGGCTCGCCACCAGCGTCCTCTTCTCCTCCATCTTCGCCTTCCTCTTTGGCCTCATTGTCACCACCAAGCTGGGCGTCCCGGTCAGCATGGTCCTGCTGTCCGAGGGCCTGCCCTTCCTCGTCGTCACCATTGGCTTCGAGAAGAACATTGCCATGACCAAGGCCGTGCTCTCGCACGCCCTCAAGCACCGCCGCACCATCGAGCGCGCCCCCGCGCCCGGCAAGAAGGTCGTCGCCGCCAGCTCGCCCAGTGTCATCCAGTACGCCATCCAGATGGCCATCAAGGAACAGGGCTTTGACATTGTGCGCGACTACGCCATTGAGATTCTCATCCTCGTCATTGGCGCCGCCTCGGGCGTCCAGGGCGGTCTCCAGCAGTTTTGCTTCCTCGCGGCCTGGATCCTCTTCTTTGACTGCCTTTTGCTCTTCACCTTTTACACTGCCATTCTCTGCATCAAGCTCGAGATCAACCGGATTAAGCGTCACGTGGAGATGCGCCGTGCTTTGGAGGACGACGGTGTCAGCCGCCGCGTCGCCGAGAGCGTCGCCCAGAGCAACGACTGGCCGCGCACCGACGGCCGCGGCGAGCCCAGCACCTCCATCTTTGGCCGCCAGATTAAGAGCACCAGCGTTCCCAAGTTCAAGGTCCTCATGGTCACCGGCTTCGTCATCATCAACGTCCTGAACCTGTGCACCCTGCCCTTTCGCAGCGCCGACTCGTCGCTGTCGCCCATCTCCTCCATCGCCGGCGGCCTCGGCGGCGTCGTCGCGTCGCCGCCCGTCGACCCCTTCAAGGTCGCCGGCAGCGGCCTGGACGTCATCCTGGGCGCCGCCAAGGAAAAGGGCATCGAGACCATTGTCACCGTGCTGACGCCCATCAAGTACGAGCTCGAGTTCCCCTCGGTCCACTACGCCCTCCCGTCGACTGGCCTTGGCGGCGCTGAGGAAATCTACTCGCCGTACGCGCAGCTCACCTACGGCGGCGTCGGCGGCCGCATGGTCGGCGGCATCCTCAAGAGCCTCGAGGACCCCGTGCTCTCCAAGTGGATCATTGTCGCGCTCGCGCTGAGCGTCGCCCTGAACGGATACCTCTTCAACGCGGCTCGCTGGGGCATCAAGGACCCTAACATGCCCGACCACCCCATTGACCGCCAGGACCTGGCCAAGGCGCAGCGCTTCAACGAGACCGACGCGGCGACGCTGCCGCTCGGCGAATTCATCCCTCCGACGCCGACGGCCAAGCCGCTGACGCCGGCGCTGACCGACGACGAGGGCGACATTCTGTCGATGCGCCCGCTCAAGCAGGAGGACGCCGAGGCCGGCCCGAGCCCGAGCCCGACGGATGCGACGGACGCGACGGATGCGACGGACGCGGAGGCCAAGAACACCCTCGTCCAGCGCAGCACGGCCGAGATGGAGGCGATGCTCAAGGCGAGCCGTGCGCACGAGCTCACCGACGCCGAGATTGTCTTCTTGTCGCTGCGCGGCGAGATTCCCGGCTACGCTCTCGAAAAGACGCTCAAGGACTACACGCGCGCCGTCAAGATCCGCCGCTCCATCATTGCGCGCACCAAGGCCACCGAGGAGCTGACCGGCACGCTGGACGAGTCCGACCTTCCCTATGAGCACTACAACTGGGCGCAGGTCTTTGGCCAGTGCTGCGAGAACGTCATTGGGTACACCCCCATTCCCGTGGGCGTGGCGGGCCCGATTGTGATTGACGGGAAGAGCTACTTTATCCCCATGGCCACGACAGAGGGCGTGCTTGTCGCGAGCACCAGCCGTGGCTGCAAGGCCATCAACGAGGGCGGCGGTGCCATTACGGTCCTGACGGCCGACGGCATGACGCGCGGTCCCTGCCTCAGCTTTGAGACGGTTGAGCGTGCCGGCGCGGCCAAGATCTGGCTCGACTCGGAGACGGGTGCGGGCGTGATGCGCAAGGCGTTCAACTCGACGAGCCGCTTTGCGCGCCTGGCCAGCATGAAGACGGCGCTGGCCGGCACCAACCTGTACGTGCGCTTCAAGACGACGACGGGCGATGCCATGGGCATGAACATGATCTCCAAGGGCGTGGAGCACGCCCTGAACGTCATGATGAACGAGAACGGCTTCGAGGACATGAACATTGTCTCGCTGAGCGGCAACTACTGCATCGACAAGAAGGCGGCCGCCATCAACTGGATCGACGGCCGCGGCAAGAGCGTCGTCGCCGAGGCCATCATTCCCGGCGACGTTGTCAAGAAGGTGCTCAAGACGGACGTCGACTCGCTGGTGGAGCTCAACATTTCCAAGAACCTCATCGGCTCGGCCATGGCCGGTGCCATTGGCGGCTTCAACGCGCACGCGGCCAACATTGTCGCCGCCATTTACCTCGCGACGGGCCAGGACCCGGCGCAGGTCGTTGAGAGCGCCAACTGCATCACCATTATGAAGAATTTGCGCGGCTCGCTGCAAATTTCCGTGTCCATGCCCTCGATCGAGGTCGGCACGCACGGCGGCGGCACCATCCTCGGCCCCCAGAGCGCCATGCTCGACATGCTCGGCGTGCGCGGCCCGCACCCGACGACGCCCGGCGAGAACGCACGCCGCCTGGCCCGTATCATTGCCGCGTCCGTGCTCGCCGGCGAGCTGTCGCTGTGCTCCGCCCTCGCCGCCGGCCACCTGGTCAAGGCGCACATGGCGCACAACCGCTCGCAGCCCCCCACGCGCACGGCGACGCCCGCCCCTGCCAGCGGTGCAGCGACGCCCGGCCTGTCCATGACCAGCTCGGCGAGCTCGACAACCCTCAGTGCCGCCGCCATTGAGCGCTCCAAGCGCTAGACTATTCGCGAGACGACCACCCCCGGCTTGCCCTGGCCGCCCGTGTCACGCATGTCCGTCTTTGCTGTTTGTCGTGTTGTCTGCCATAGCAGCTTTTCTTCGTTTTCGGTATTTACTTTATATACAGAGCACATCCTTATAGACCATTGCTTCACCACGTTCATTACACGCTGTACGTTTGACAGACAAGACAGCCGAGACGTCTCAACAATACTTTTCTCAGCCAAATCACAAAGTCGTGGAAATTCACGTGGAAACATTAAATTCATGCAATGCTGGTATGTCCGCCTACAGCCCCCCCCTACCGACCGACGCCCCCCTACCGACCGACGCGGATGACGCCGGCGGCAATGAGCTTCTGAATCTTTGTCCGGACGCTGGGGTTGCGCATGTGCTCGTTGAGGGCGCTCGGGTTGGCCTGTGCCTGCTGGAGAATGGCCTGCATGACGGGATCCTGCATGATGCCCATAATCTCGGGATCGGCGGCGATGCGCTCGCGCGCCTGCTCCTCGGTCTCGCCCTGGCGCGCGCTGTACATGGCGGTCAGCGCCTTTTGGTTCTGCGCCTCAATCTCGCGTGCGTTGGCGCCATTGTGGTGCTCCTTGTCGACCTGCTCGGCCTCCTCGCACGCGTCGATGCACTCGCTGTACTTGCGCATGCCAAAGTAGATTTGCGCCTTGCGAATGTACGCGCGGATAAACTTGGGGTCGCGCTTGATGGCCGCCGAGCAGTCGTCGAGCGCAGACGGAAACTCGACGAGCTTAATGTACGCGGCCGCACGGTTGCTGTAGCCACGCGGGTCCTCGGGCGCACGCTTAATCATCTCCGTGTACGCCTTGACGGCGCCGGGCCAGTCCGTCTCCTTGAACTTGCGGTTGCCCTCCTCGCGTGCCTCCTCGGCCTTGGCCGGGTCGACGTACGCCTTCTTGGCCTCCTCGATGCGGCGACGCTCGGCCGCCCGCACCTTGGCGACGACGTCGGGCGTTCTCTGCTCGCGCAGCGACATGTTGTAGTTCTCAATGGCCAGGTCCAGGTTGCCCAGCTTCTCGTACGCCGTGCCGATGCGCGCGTACGACTTGGCAATCATCTTGAAGTCGGCAAAGATCTCGCGGCCCTCCTCGACCGCCTTGGTGCACGCCGCAATGCACGCCTCGTAGTCGCCCTTTTCAAACTGCGCCGCGCCCAGGTTGTTCAGGTAGGTAATGTCCTTGTAGAGGTCCCACGCCGCCTGGTAGTGCGCAATCGCCTCGTCAAACTCGCGCTTCTTGTAGCTCGCCGTGCCCAGCGCCTTCTCCTGGTCGGCCTTTTCCTTGGCCTCCCGCTTGGCCACGGCCTCCTCGTCCTCCTCGACGACCTCCTCGGCGACCGGCTCCGGCGCCGGCTCGGGTTTCTTGGCCGCCGGCGCGTCCGCCATGGGCTCGTCGCGGTCAAAGGACCCGGCCGTCGCAGCGCCCTCGGGCGGTGACGTGCCGACGCTCATGTCGATGCCCATGGCGACGCCCATGACCTCAATCATGCGCGGGTCGCTAAACAGCGACGCGGCGTTCTTGGGGTCTTTCTGCAGCGCCTGGAGGTTCTGCATAAAGGCGGGATCGGCCAGGTACGCGGCCGTCTTGGGGTTGGCCGCCAGCTTGGCCAGCAGGCCAGGGTCGGAAAACATGCCGCCCAGCTGGTCGCCCGGGTTGCCCGTGGCACCGCTGTCACGGGCCAGCTCGGCGTCCATGGCACGCTCGACAGCCGCCAGGTCGTTCTTCAGGCCGGCATTGTTGGGGTCCAGCTTGAGGCCCGACTCGTACGCCTCGAACGCCGCCGTCAGG
Source organism: Ophiostoma populinum (assembly GCA_029298855.1). Taxonomy (NCBI): domain Eukaryota; kingdom Fungi; phylum Ascomycota; class Sordariomycetes; order Ophiostomatales; family Ophiostomataceae; genus Ophiostoma; species Ophiostoma populinum. The sequence goes on along the minus strand of JANSLU010000014.1, from coordinate 2,172,963 downwards.
TCACGCTTGCCAAAGAGCGCCGTGCCCCGGCGGCCCCAGCCCTTGGGCCAGTCGGGCTTGATTTCTGTCGTCTTGATGGCATCGTCAAGGGCATGGTCCCAGTCCTTCATGGACGCATACGCAGCAGAGCGGTTGCTGTAGAGGATGTGGTTGGAGGGGTCAATGGCAATGGCGTCTGTAAAGTGTTTGCTGCCTTGTTAGCTGTCTCAGAAGAGAAAGGAAAAATAAAAGAGAGAACGTACACGGCCTCGTCATAGTTCTTTGCAGCAATGGCCTTGTTGCCAAGGGCCTTGAGCTCGTCGGCGGTCGACATTGTGAGCGGGGTTGGCGTTTGGTGGGAGAGATTGCTGTCAGAATCGAGTCGTAAGTCGTAAACGTCGTAGATGCCGTCGTCGGCGATGGTGGTTCGTGAGGAAACAATCGTGAATCGTGACAGAATGAGCGGCGTCAGTGTCAGGCCAACAGCGAGGCTCACGTCAATATAAACCTGGTGACCAGAGGCGGCAGCTGGTGGAGACACGAGTGCTTTCTAGGCCATTCGACGTTGGGCGCGACAGCCCTCTTGATTGGCTAGAATGACACGCGTAGACGAGATGTGATTGCGGGTCTGCAACAGCCGTTGAGCATGTAGACGCCTTCAGAGTGCAGACTGTGTGATGCAGTTTATGGTATCGTGATTGTAGTAAACATCTAAATATTTATATTTATAAATCAATTCAACTCATGGTGATGTTGTTGCCGGTGTGGTGTGAAGTCACGTGCTCCCCCGCCATCATCGTGGCCCCTCAGTGCAGCCTCGTGAAGCAGAAAGAGCATTCGGATGCCATCGTTCCTGCTTTAACAAGCCTTTACCCCTTTTCTCGTCGACGGTCTGGCCTGTCCATCGTCAACAACAAGACCGACAAGACCAACAAGACCAAGACCACTCATGCGGAGAGCCTCTCGACTTTTGCAGCACCGCGTCCTTGCACATTGTGGCGACAGACCACGGCATCGTTTAAAAGTACCTTTTACGCAGCTTCGTGTCCGGCCGTCGCTCCTCTCTCTCACGTCGACAGAAAGGAATATGGCCTCTCTCTCGGTGGGCCTAAAAAAGGCGGACCAGTCGTCCTTCGACTTTGCTGCCCTGCCGCGCACCTACGAGAGCGCGCTGCACTTGCTGTCTCTGCTCCCGACGAACCGAGATGTGACGTCGCTCTTTGAGGCACCGCCAGACGACGGCAGCGGGAGGCCATTTGACTTGAACGCGCTCGCGATCCCCGAGGTCGTCGCCTGGATGGCCCGAGCCGGCTACACCGACCTGGCCAACGACCTTGCTCCCCTCCGGTGCATCCACGTGGCCGGAACCAAGGGCAAGGGCTCCGTCTGCGCCTTTGCCACGGCCATTCTCGTCGAGGCCGCCGACCGCGAGGCCGCCGACCGCGAGGCCGCCTCGCCACCTGTCCCTGGCTCGCACGCCGCGGTCGGCCGTGTGGGCACCTACATGTCGCCCCATGTCGTGTCTGTGCGTGAGCGCATCTGGCTCGATGGCCGGCCCATGGAGCGCGCGCTTTTTGCAAAGTACACGTTTGAAGTGTGGGAGCGGCTGAGCCAGGGCGCCATGGCGGCCGACCCGACCGGCCCCGACCCGTACGGCGCGCATACGAAACCGTTTTACTTTCGCTTTCTGACGCTGCTTGCACTGCACGTCTTTTTACGCGAAGGCGTCCGGTCGGCCGTCGTGGAGTGCGGCATTGGCGGCGAGTACGACGCGACCAACCTGCTTCCGGCGTCGTCGGTCACGGCCACGGCCGTCTCGCGCCTCGGCATCGACCATGTGGCCATGCTGGGCGCGACTCTGCCCGAGATTGCATGGCACAAGGCGGGCATCTTTAAAGAGGGCGTCGTCGCCTTTTCGGCCCAGGGGCCCGAACCTGAAACGGAAACTGAAGACGGAGTGTCGGCAGCACGCGCGGTCCTCTGCGAGCGAGCGGCCAGCAAAAAGGCCCTTGCGCTGTGCGAAATCGACTCCGGGGCCGTGGATGCCTGGGACGGTGTTGCCGATGCAACGCTGCCCGGCCCCTTTCAAAAGCACAACATGGCCCTGGCGGCTGCGGCTGCTCTGTGCCATTTGGGCGTGGTCGGGTCCTCTCTGCACGACGCCAGCGTCAGCCCGACCCGTGCCTCTTTCGACCCAGCCACACTTCCGGCCTGGGTGTGCGGTGCCATGGCCAGGGCAACCCTACGCGGACGCTGCGAAACGGTGCAGGACAAGTCGCACGCCGAGTTTCTCATTGACGGCGCCCATACCACCGACAGCCTGGCAGCAGTGTCTCGCCACTTTCACGAGCGCATGGAGGGCACAAACGCCTCGGCGCGTCGGGTCCTTCTCTTTACCGTGCGTGATCGACGTCCGGGCGAGCTCTTGGAGGCCGTTGTGCGCGCCGGCGGTGCGACTCCCTTTGACCATGCCTTTTTCGTCTTTTCAGCAGACGCTGCCAATGAAGTGCAGGAGATTCGACAGGCCGTCAGCCGGACATTGGCCAGCACAACCGCCCATTTCTGCAGCACGACACGCGACGCCATTGACGAGATTCGGGCCCTCTGTGTCGACCCAAGTGTCCCGGTTGCCGTGCTTGCCACCGGCAGCTTTGTGCTAGCACGCGAGGTCCTCCAAGTGTTGGCCGAAGAGTGATGCACGTCTCGCCTTATCTTTGTTGGCCACCTTCATACACATTCCAAGTCTTGGCAGAAGAGTGATTGCTTCCGTTTCATTCATCAATCATTATCTACTTCACTGTGCATGAAGCTAATCGTCGTCTGTGTCGCCCAGCGGCATCTGCGTCGACGCGATCCAGTTGGCCATGGACGCCCGGCCGACGGGCATATCTTGTGGTGGAGAGGCTGTGCTGCCAGCTGTGTTGCCAGCAGAAGCACCTGCAGCACCTCCAGCACCCGTGGCCGCACCAGCGAGCATGGCCTTGAGAGTGTTTCCAGACGACGCAGGCGACACGCGCTGTTTGACAATGAGGCACAGGACACGGCCGTAAATGGCAAACCCTTCGTACAGGACGTCCATTTCAATCTTTTTCTTTTTCGCGCCGCCGTCGTCGGCGTCGTTGTCGGCCAGGTTGGCATCGACGGGCACGACGCGTGGCCGTTTCGTGGGCGGACGAGGGTCGTCGGCGGTGTCGTCGTCGTCGTCGCCAAACAGAGAGCCCGCGTCGTCGTTGTTGTCGTCGTCGTCGCTGTCGATGGTGACGGGGTTTGCGTCCTGGCGTTGGCGTTTCGACCGTCGCTCGGCCTGGGGCTCGGTCTGTGTCTGGCGAATATGGGGAATATCTCCGAGTGCTGCACGCGCCGCGTCGTCGTCGCTGTCCTCGACGAGAACGCGGTCGGCCGTCAGCACAATGTCGTCCTCGTCTGGCAGTTCGACGCGCAGTGCACTGGCGTCGACGTCGACGTCAACGTCAATGGGCGCCGCAGAGTTGGCGCCCGTGAGACGGCTCGTGTTGGACACGAGTCGCGTCTGGGCGCGAGCGCGTGCCCGTCGTTGTTTATGCAGCAGCGTGTGGCGCGTGTCGGTCTCGATGAGGTACAGCGACACGGCAAAGTCGTCCCCGATGAGCTGGTCGCTGATGGCGGCCTTTTGTTTCTTGGGCACGCCCTTGCGGCTCGCGCGCTCGCGCTCTTCCATCAGCTTGGGCAGCACGCTCGTGCGCACGCGCTCAATGACGCGTGGCAGGACAGGGTCGCGTGGACGCAGCAGCCACGACGAGACGAGCGCAGGGTTATCAACATAGATCCGGCACTCGAGCACCGAGTGCTTGGTGATGCGCAGGTACCGCCGGACCGGGGCCATCTCGTGTCGTCGTCGTCGTCGTCTCTTTGAGGTGCTCTTTGGGGTGCTCTTTGGGGTGCTCTTTGGGGTGCTCTTTGGGGTGCTCTTGGGTACTCGTCGGAGGCATGACGTCGAACGCTTCGTGGTCCCACATGCAAGCTACTGACCAATGAGGTGGCGGTTCCTGACATGTACAGTCAGCATGGGCACGCCCCGCTTTAAAACTCGACTGATCGACGAGCACGACACTCGACGAGCACGACACACGACGACACACGACACACGGCGACACGCTCGCAAAACGACGGCGACACGCACGACGGCGACACGCACGCCAAACGCCACGAGTCCTGCGTGGAGGCCGCAGACAAGATGGCCAAATCATGGGCTTCGACGCTGAAGCTGCCCAAGTCGACGTTTCCGTGAGTGCCCCTCGTCGCCGAGACACGCGAGACACGCAGAACGCAGACCAGGCTGACTCCCAGCCCCCGGCCGCTGGCCGATGCGCGGCCGCTGTACCTGCACAAGGCGACGGACGAGCTGTACCGCTGGCAGGCGCTGCACCGCCCGGTATCACCGGAGCAGCCCGTGTTTGTGGTGCACGACGGCCCGCCGTATGCCAACGGGCAGCTGCACGTCGGCCACGCGCTCAACAAGATCCTCAAGGACATGACGCTGCGCGTCAAGGTGCAGCAGGGCCGGCGTGTGGCGTACCGCCCCGGCTGGGACTGCCACGGGCTGCCGATTGAGCTCAAGGCACTGGCGGCCGCCGACGCGGCCGAGACACAGACGCCCGTGGGCATACGACGCGTCGCACGCAGCCTGGCAGAGCGCACGGTGCACGCGCAAATGAACGAGTTTCGCAGCTTTGGCGTCATGGCCGACTGGGACGCGCGCTGGACGACCATGGACGCCACGTTTGAGCTGCGGCAGCTCCGACTCTTTCAGCGCCTCGTCGAAAAGGGGCTCATTGAGCGACGGTACAAGCCCGTCTACTGGTCGCCATCGTCACAAACGGCGCTCGCCGAGGCCGAGCTCGAGTACGCCGACCACCACGTCTCGACGGCCGCGTACGTCGCCCTGCCCGTGCACAGTCTACCGGGCGTTTTGTCAGAGCTGCCGGGCCTCTCACTGGTCATCTGGACGACGACGCCGTGGACGCTGCCGGCCAACGAGGCCATTGCCGTGCACCGCGACATGCATTACGCCGTCGTGCGTCTGGGCGGCGACGCGCTGGTCGTCGCCGAGTCGTGCCTCGCGTCGTTTGCCACGGCCGTCGGCGACGAGTTTCAAGTTTTGCAAAGGGGCATTCCCGGCTCGGACCTCGTCGGACTCGCCTACACCAACCCTCTACGTGGCCACAAGGCCACGCCGCAGCCCGTGATCCATGCCGACTTTGTCACGGCCGGCTCCGGCACCGGGCTCGTCCACATTGCGCCCGGCCACGGTTTCGACGACTACACCGTGTGCCAGGCGCTCGGTCTTCCGGTACCGGCACCCGTCGATGGCGCCGGGCGGTTCACGGCCGACGCGTACCCCGACGACCCTGCACGGCTAGAGGGCCTGCACGTGCAGACCGAGGGCGGCCCGGCGGTGCTCGCGCTGCTCGGCGAGGTCAGTGTTTCTGGCACACGCGTCCTGGCGACGCAAAAGTACCGCCACAAGTACCCATACGACTGGCGCACCAAGAAACCCATCATTGTGCGCGCGACGGCGCAGTGGTTTGCCGACGTGGCACGCATCAAGGCGCAGGCGCTCGCGAGCCTCGACAGCGTCCGGTTCGTGCCGGCGACAGGCCGCAGCCGGCTCGAGAGCTTTGTCGGCGGCCGCAGCGAGTGGTGCATCTCGCGCCAGCGCGCCTGGGGCGTGCCCATTCCCGCGCTGCACGGCGACGACGGCAGTGTCGTGCTTACTCCGGCGACGGTCGATCACGTGATTTCGGTGGCACGTGCACGTGGTCTCGATGCGTGGTGGTCCGACGCGCCCGACGACGCGGCGTGGGTGCCGGCCGCGCTGCAGGCGGCCCACCCGGGCGTCGCGTACACGCGCGGCACCGACACCATGGACGTCTGGTTCGACAGCGGCAGCAGCTGGACGCAGACACTGCCGGGCACCGCCGACGAGCAGGGGCAGGCCGACGTCTACCTCGAAGGCTCCGACCAGCACCGCGGCTGGTTCCAGTCGAGTCTCTTGACGCGCGTCGCCGGTCTCGGGGGGGGGGACACGCCGCCAGCCTCGCTCGCACCGTTCAAGACGCTCGTCACGCACGGATTTCTGCTCGACGGCGCCGGCAAGAAGATGAGCAAGTCGCTCGGCAACATTGTCACTGGCGCCCAGGTCATGGACGGTTCGCTCCTTCCGCCCATCAAGCGAAAGCGCCGGCGCGACGCCGCCCAGGCAGTCCAACCTCAGACTTCTACCTTTGACGCGCTCGGCCCTGATGCACTGCGCCTGTGGGCCGCCAGCAGCGACTACACGGGCGACGTCGTCGTCAGCACGAGCGTGCTGCAGGCCGCACACACGGCCCTGACAAAGTACCGCGTCATCTTCAAGATGCTGCTCGGCAGCATGCAGCCCGCCGCGTCCGTCGCGCCCGCCGACGTCTCGACGCTCGACCGTATCGTCCTGCTGCAGCTGCGCGACGTCCTGCGCGACGTCGGTGCCGCCTACGACCGCTTCGAGTTTTACCGCGGCGTCGCCGCCCTCAACCGCTGGGTCGCCAACGACCTGTCCGCCGCCTACCTCGAGGCCGCCAAGGACCGCCTCTACTGCGCCAACGGCCGCGGCGCCGGCGTGCTCGAACCGCTCTTCCTCGGCCTCGCACGCATGCTCGCACCCGTCGTGCCCTTGCTCGTCGCCGAGGCCTGGGACCACGCGCCCGCCTGGCTCGTCGACGCCCATGCCCATCCCCTGCACCAGCTGTACGCCGACCCCATCGTCACCAACCCGGCCCTCCAAGCCACCGACGACCAGGACACCGCCCTGCGGCAAGCGCTGCCCGTGCTCGCCGACGCCCACGCCGCCGTCAAGGCCGCCCTCGAGCACGCGCGCAACGACAAGGCCGTCGGCTCGTCGTTGCAGAGCGCCGTCGTCCTCGTCGCCGACGGGGCAGCGCTCGACATTCTCACGACCTACGCCGGCGACCTCGATACCATGTTTGTCGTGTCGTCCGTTGACGTGCAGGCAGCCGGTTTTGTTGCTGCCGACCGCCCGGCCTGGGTGTACGAGGCGACCGTCGGCAGTGTCACGGCCACCGTCACGCCGCCCCGAAAGGAAAAGTGCCAGCGCTGCTGGCGCTACGTCGCCGAGTCTCCCGAGGACATTTGCACGCGCTGCGCCGACGTCGTCCAGGAGAGTACCATGTAACGAGCACAATATAGCACACGACTCACTATTAAACTGCATTTACGTGATAAAGGCTGGTACTGAAGAAATCATTAAATAGCAGTGGAGAAGGAGACAATCAAACAAAACAATCCAAACGCCATGGCCGCCGCGCCGGCCAGCCTCCATCTGCCGGCCGCCCGTCACGGCTGCACTACTATTAGGGTATAGGTAAATCTGCGGGCACTCGACCGCTCGACCGCTCGACCGCTCGACTGCTCGGCGCCGGCTACTCCTCGCCGGCTACTCCTCGCCGCCACGCGCCTTGGACCGACGCCGGAAAAAGTCCATGACGCGCCGTGCCGCACCCGCGCTCGCATTGTTCGCGTGCTTGCCAAACTCGTCCGTGTCGTACGCGTCCACCATACGCTTGTTCTTCTGCAGCACCACGCGGCCCCCGCGGTTCGTCGTCGTCGTCGACGGCGTCGCGCGCCGGCCCTCGCCCGCGCTTGCCCCATTGTGTGCGTCGTGCGCGTCGTGGGTGTCATGCACGTCCTCCACGTCCTCCGCGTCATGCACGTCGTCGCGAGGCGCCGTGCGCGGAGGCTGTGCGTGTCGCGGCGAGCCCGATGCCGACCCGTGTCCGTACGCATCGTACGACGGCCGCGTGCGCTGCTCAAACTGGCCCGCCGACTGGTGCCGCTGGTGTCCGTGCGCGCCCTGCTGGAACTGCTGCACACGTGGCGGCCGCGCGCGCGTCTCGTGTTGCTGGTGGTGCTGCGTCTGGTGGTGCTGTTGCGTCTGGTGTTGGGGCTGCTGCTGGTGCTGATGCTGGGGCTGCTGGTGCTGCTGATGCTGGTGCTCTTGCGTCTGCTGCTGCTGCTGCTGCTGCGTCGCCGGCCGGGCCTGCATCGGGAGCTCCGACTGCGACTCCGGCCCGGTCTCGTACTCCTTGCTGGCATAGCTGCCGGGGCTCGTGCTACCACCGCCACCACCACCACCACCGCTGCTGCCGCCAAGACCAATTGCCTTGAGCAGCGAGAACCGCCGCGCGTGCTGCCGTTCGTGCGACGTCTGCGACCCGCCCTCCATGCTGCCCGACCGCTTCTTGCCCAGGCCAATGGAAAACGACCGCCGCGACTGCCGCGCCGTCGAGTCCATTGATGCACGCGACTCGTCCTGGGCCTGCGCTTGGCTCGACGGGCTCGCCGCGGCCGCCGCCTGTGCCTGTGCTGCTGCCTGTGCCGCCGCGTTCTGTGCTGCCACCGTGTTGGCCATACTAACCGGCGGGTACCGCCGCGACGAGTCGGGCCGCTTGCGTGCCGCCGCTGCTGACCGGCCAAACATGGACCCGCTGCGGCCCAGCAGCTTGTCCGTAATGTCGCCCAGCGTGCTCGACCGCTTGTGGCCCTTGGTCTCGGCCCCAAACGGTCGCCCGCTGCCGATGCCGATGCCGATGCCGCTCGTCGTCGGGCCGCTCGTCGGGCCGCTCGTCGGGCCGCTCGTCGTCGGGCCGTCTGCCACCTGCGCATACTTGGCCGGCGCCATGCTGATGCTCGGCCGCCCAAACGACGACGCGTCGTTGCTCGTCTGGCTCGGCGGCACGTACCCGCGCCCGCCCGCCGCTCCCGCCGCTCCCGACGCCGTCTTGGGCGGCTGCTGGATTCGTCCATGCGCGTTGGTGCCGGCCACCGTCGGCGGCACCGGCTGCCCAAACGACGCCCGGTTCGCCATCGACCCGCCCGTCATCGGACGGCCCGACGCACCGGCCGACGCACCGGCCGACGTCGTCATGTACGCCGCTTCGGGGACACGTCCTTGCGACGACACCGGCGGCACCGATGCAACCGCGGCCGCGCTGCCGGTCGTCCGGTGCGCGCTCGGCGGCCGCCGCGACTCGCGCACCGGCTTGGCGTACGTCTCCTTGCCGACCGGCGGATCGCGCGGCAGCGGCTTGTCGGTCGGCGACACGGGCGCCGGGCCTTGGCTCGACGAGCGCGCGCGCGACTGCGACTGCGACTGCGACGACGACGGTCCGTACTCGCCGCGCTGCGTCTGCGTCGTCGGCGCCACGTACTCGACCTGCACCGTGCGCCGCTTGTTGTCCTTTTGCTGCCGCACCGCGGCCGGCTCCGACTCGACGTCAATCTTGCCCGGCTTGCTCGTCAGGCCGCCAATCGCCGTCGACGCGCCCGCGCTCTTCTTGGACGCCTCGCGCACCGAGCTGCTGCGCCCCAGCATCGAGACCTCGTCGGCCGACGCCGGCATGCTCTGAATGTCGGCCGACGTCGTTGTCGTGCTCGTAATGAATTCGACGACGCTCGCGTACTCGCTCAGCCAACTGTGCCGCGCCACCTCAAACAGGTCCGCGCGCTCGCGCGGGTTCGGCACCAGGATGCGCCGCAAGAGGTCGCGCGCGTGCGGCGTGACGTACTCGGGAAAGGTGAGCGGCGTGCTGACAATGTACTTGTACAGCAGGTTGATGTTATCGCCTTCCGGATTCTTAGGGTCGTCGTCAAAGGGGAGATAGCCAGCAAGCATCGCGTACAGGATCACGCCGCAGCTCCACACGTCCACCTTGCGGCCCGTGTACAGGCTGTCGCTAACAACCAGCTCCGGCGCCGCGTAGCACGGGCTGCCGCAGCTCGTCTGCATCAGGTCCGCCTTGCGCATCCCGTTCGGCTTGACAATGTCAAAGCCCATGCGCTTAATGTACTCCTTGTCCAGCAGGTTGCCCTCCTCGTCCTCCGTCAGCTCCTCGGCCGGGTCAAAGGTGTTGGCGAAGCCAAAGTCTGTAATGATAATGTTCCGGTTCCTGTCCAGAAGCAGATTCTCCAGCTTCAAGTCGCGGTGCACAATGCCCTTCTTGTGCAGGTAGCCGACGCCCGAGATGAGCTGTGCAAACAGTCGCCGCGCCGCATTGTCCTTAAGATAGCGGTGGTTCAGAATGTAGTCAAACAGCTCGCCGCCCGACGCGTACTCAAGCACGATGCCGTAGTGGTGGTCCGACTCCTCCATCTTGTGCAGCTGCACAATGTTGGGGTGGTTGAGCTGGCTCAGGATGTTGACCTCGCGCTTGATCTTGGCCATGCGCGTCGGATTATTGCCCAGCACGTCCTTCTTGATCAGCTTGATGGCGACCTGCCGGTTAGTCTCGTCCAACGCCGCAGCACACAATTTCCCCGTACGTACCTGCACCCCGCCTTCCTGCTTCCACCCGAGCTTGACCTTGCCAAACTCGCCCTCGCCAATCGTGTTGCCGAGAATGTAGTCGCCAAACTTGATCTGCTTCTCGCGCCGCGAGTGGTCGTGGCGGCTGCGGCCCGCGCGCCGGCCCTCTTCCATGGGCGCCTCGGCCGCGTGCGCGCTCGTCGTCGCAATCGGCGGCGGCAGCGCATCGTCGGCGTCGTCGTACGCGTGGCTGCTCTCCTGCGCCATGGCAAGACGCTCCTGCTCGCGCAGCACGTCGACCTCGTCGCGCGAAATCACCGTCGAGTTGAGAATCTCGCTGGCCTCGCGCGACGGGCCCTGCGGCGTTGCGTGCGACGAGCTGGACCCGGGGTGCGAGCGCACGGGGAGCGCCGACGCGGCGGCCACGGCACCGGCCACGGCCGACCGCGAGCTTGCACTCGCACTTGCACTCACCGACGCGCGCTGAGCCTGGGCGTACTCGTCCTGCTGCCGCCGGCGCGCCGAGTCGTCGCCTCGCGACTCACGTGGCCGCGACCGAGGCGAGTCGGAGCCGGACGTGGGGCCGCGCCGCGAGCTGGAGCTCTGGTGGTACTGCTGTTGCTGTTGCTGTTGCTGTTGCTGTTGCTGTTGCTGGAGCTGCTGTTGCTGGAGCTGCTGTTGCTGGAGCTGCTGTTGCTGGAGGTACTGCTGTTGCTGGTGCTGCTGAAATTGTTGCTGCTGCTGCTGCTGCTGCTGCTGGGCGTGCTGTGACGAGGTGCGCGGCGGCGCGACGGGCGCGTTATGGGTGCGGCGACGGCGCTCGGATGTGCTGGGCGAGTTCTGGTAGACTGCGTCGCTGGCCGCCGCCGACGGGCCCGCCGGAGAGTTGGTCTGCGACATGTGCCCGGCGCTGTGCGAGGGATACAGGTTGCCGTTTCCGTTGCCGTTGCCGTTGCCGTTGCTCGAGCTGTGTGCGTGGGCGTGTCCGTGTCCGTATCCGTTTGTGTAGGCGGAGCCGTTGCTAGCGTGGCCGGCAGCGCTGTCCTTGCGCGACGACCGCGACGAGGGCGATCCGGTGGCTACGACTGGGTGCGCGTGTTGCTGGTGCTGGTGCTGGTGCTGCTGCTGCTGCTGCGGTTGCTGCTGGCTGGCATAGTAGCTCTCTTGCGACGGCGACGAGGCGTGCTGGGCGTAGTATCGGTTCGAGGACGGGACTCTGGAAGGCGACTGGAGAGCCGCCGAAGACATACTCTGCGGTCCGTGACGGTCGCTGGACGTCGGTTCGATGTAAAGCAAACGTGCGTGTGGCCGCTACCGTGTCACGGTCGGAGTAGTCGAGGCGATGTGCGTTCCAATGTGCGTCGTTGCTGTTGGAGGTTTGGCTCACCCCTTTTCTGTGTCCGTCTTGGTCTGTGCAAGCAGTGGACAATGGACAGGAACAGTGGACAGTGGACAGTAAACAGTGCAGTGGACAGAACGAAAACAATCCTGCCACGCAAAAGGCAAAAGGCAAAAGGCAAAAGGTGAAAAGGAGACAACAACAAAGCGGTGGGTGAGACGTGGTAGGAGGTGGACTATGGCGAGATAAGCAGGCAGATCAATGGGCGGCAATGAAAGACGAGCGCTGTAGCGAGGACAGCTAGGGGAGCAAAACAAAGAACTGGCACTGGGCAGGGATCGAGAGAATAAGATGAGGCGGCGGAGCCCCAGGGGAGGCTGGAAGTGCGCCGGCGGAAGTGTGAGGGCGAGCAAGGCCACACGAAGGGGTGAGGACCGAGATGTGAGGAAATGCGCCCAGGTTCCGTTCAGGTCAGGTTGAGGTGCAGGTTGGTCCAGGTAGGTACAGGTGCAGGTTCAGTCGGTCCAGGGGTACGAGAGAGAACAAGAACGAGGCAGAGCGAGGCAGGAGATTGGGCGCGAGCACGGAGAGCACGTAGGGAGAAGGAGCAAGCGACCGTAACGCAGTCGTCCTTCCCAGTTCTGGCGTTTGGGCGCTCCGGGGCAGGCGTTGGTGGTTGGGCGGGTGTCGCGCGCGGCAGGGACGTTGCGACCTGTCGGTCGTGCTGTCCAGCGCTAGCACCTGCCAGATTGTGCGCTGGCAGTGCCTGGGAGCTCGAGCGAGCTAACGTGAAATCAAAAAGGAGCACCAGGAAATTAAAGGCAGGTAGAGAGTGGGTCCGAGCAACCTCTTGCTGCCAAAAGCAGAACGAAACAGGATCAACGGCAGGAGACGAGCACGGTCCTGCCGTCGCTGCACGTGTGCACGTGCACGCAGCAAATCGAATGCAAATGCGATGCGACCATTTGTCCTTGTTTACGAGTCTTGTCGATGCAAATGGCGATGCTGGCCTGTTTGCCGGTTCTGCTGCCCGGGTGTGTATTACGCACAGGCGCGTTTCGTTTCTACGGAGTAGTGAGATTGCATGCAATCATTGATCAGGTCCGGAGTAAATATGAAATGGATTAATGGATTTAAATGTAGATTTAGGTAAATTTATGCGTCTGGTAGCCGCTCGATGGAGCATGTACCTCTGCAAAAGGCCGCGGCCTCGCCCGCACGCGCCCAGAACGATACTTGGGCGCGACCAACGACGCGTGAAAACGCGAAAAAGGCCCGTACCGAATCTCCAACGCGTTTGAAGTGCCCCGTACCCTAGTGGCAACGTGATCCAACGGCATTTTGGCGGTACTTTTGTCAAATGATACAATTCCTCGCAACGAGTGAGTGACAATTCAGCACGACTGTCTGGTGCAAAGTAAATATTCATGCATAAAGTACAGACGACCGGTGAGCAGGGCACAATCGGCAGTCACCCATGGTCTCCAACAGCCGGTCGCGCCTTCCGCGCCGGAGACCACATCCGAAACGCATCACATTCAACGACAAACACTTGTACGAGTTGTACGAGCTTGTAGTCTTGAACTTTACTCTGTAAGCAATCCGTGAACATTCGGCCAGGCGGGAGCCGGTTCAGAGCCATGATGCCCAACGGCAGGCGAAGCTCGGCCGAGCCGACAATGGTGACAGCGTTGGCCACGTTTCTTCATCTTCTTCAGCCTCTTAAAACGACAAAATTCACTTTTTGCTTTTTGCGTTTTCCTTTCCTCTTGCCTGGCATGCAAAGCCTTGTGCCGCCCATGTGCGTCAAACGGCGGATAAAGTGGCTGCATTCCAGTGGCCGCAACGGGTCGTCTTGTGCCCGTCGAAGAGTCAACACGACCCGACACGGCTGGTGAGGAATGAGTCGCTCGGACAAATGGACCAAATGGACCAAATGGACCAAATGGACCAAATGGACGCCACCGCTCCGGTCAAAGGGCGGCCGGCGTGCCGTGTCGAGGCGGTGTACGTCGTGGATCAAAACGGCAAGGCTCGTCTGAAATTTTCAAGCTTCTGCCCATCCTGGATCTTGGATGCGCTTGTTTGCCTCTTGCCAGCGCATCATGCACTGTTTATGCCACTTGTACAAGTAGCTTCAAACGCCGGGTCGTTCAAAAACGGCTACTGCGTAGACGATCCGCCCAAGGAACAGCTGCCGTCGCACATGCCCAGCCTCTACTGGTTTTGATGCAACGATCCGCGAGCATATCTTTTCTCTTGTATCTGTTGTCCAGATTCCAGCAAGGAGGCGCCAATGACAAGGCTCGGCGATCCGCTCTCAAGCTGGTCTCAAGCTGGTCGTCGTTGACAAGAATCGCGAGCACGGATTGTCATGAACAACAAGTCTCGATCCTGAGTGCCGCAGGAGACGCCTCCGGTGCCGTCGACGCAAATAGAACAGGACCGAGGAAGAGCAATCCACCGTTGCTGAACGATCCATCCTCGGACTTTAGGTATTTTAATTTTTTAAATATACATTTATATCAACCGGAATTTAATTATTTTTAATTATAAATTTATATCAACCGGAAAACATGGCGAAATAGAAACGCGCAGGTCATTTCGCGGGCCTGGTTCGCGTTGATGTATTATTTATGCGGCGCAAATGAGCCAGGAGCGCAATGTGCGGTGAACAGAGGTTCTCAGTGGTCTCGGGGAAGCCGGACGGTCGACTGGGCTGGGTAGGAACATGCGCCCTGTGCGCAATCCATAGCACAAACTGACTGCGATTTGCAGTCAAACTAGTATAAATATAAATTATAATTCAACATGCACTGCGTTGATGTAAACATTTTTATTACGCGCCTCGCATCCTTTTCAGGATTGCGACGAGGGGTGTCGTGGCGACGCATCTGGAAAACGATCGGCAAGGCCGGCGCATTTCGTGACAGGCGCGTCTGACAGTCCTCTACCCTCTCGACACTCCTCTCGACTTGGGCCGGGCAAACGCCAGATCATATCCTCCGAGTGTCGTCGATCGCAGCGCGTCCGATCAGTGTTTTATCGACTTTTTCGTTTCTTCCTTTTCTTTCTCTCTTCTCTTTCTCTTTCCCTTTTTCACTTCTCCTTCTTCTCCTCTTCTTCTTCTTCTCTCCTCCTTCTTGCTTCCTCGTCGTGGCATCGTGCATGCAGGCGTTAGGAACGCTGCAGGAGCAGGACGCAGGGGACGATGCCGTGCAAAGCGCGCCAGGACTCGGGCAATAACCGAGCTGTCATCTATTTTGATTGTCCCTATAGCAAGATTGATAGGACGTTCATGCACCATCCATGCGCGCAGCACAAGGTGGGTAAATATTTACAAACACGCCGGGATATAAACAAGCCAGCAGCTGCCATGTCATTCGCCGAGTCTCTGTAACCTCTGTAAATATACGACGCGACAGCGACGCGCACACGCTACATGTCTGGCGCCCGTTTCATCCTCGAAAAGTAGCAAGTAGTACGGAGCAACTGCCACGCAGGCATCGGTTTCAACAGGAACGGTCCAGCGTGACAAAGGATCTTCCAGACACCGACAACCAACGACTTGTACGTTCGTGGACGACTTTCTGTTTCGTCCCATCTGTCTCGAGGCGGCCAGTGCAACACACGTCCAGCACCAGGGCTGAACGTGCGTCGTCCGCCAATGGCGACATGCGACACCAGCCAAGACGAAACAATAGCAGGCTGGTATAGCACGTCCATATTCGCTTGTATTATATTTATGCGCCTGCTTACGGTGCAGTACTCTGGAGTCCTCTCTAGGCGGCATTGACGCCGGAAATGACGGTGCGCAACCCACTGTAATATAGCTAGTCTTGGGTCTTGCCTGGATTTGACAGGGGCTGTCGTGGCGCACTCGACGATCTGCCGCCCGATCACGATGTAAACAGCAGCTGCTGGTTTCGCCGCAGCGAGGAAATCTACACGTTTAGGTCGGGTTGTTTCGAGATCTTACTGTTTCTTTTCTTGTTTTCTTTGTTTTTTTTTCGTATTTAAAAATGCACCGGGAAAAAGACCAAATTCAAGCAGAGAAATTTTTAAAAATTACAAACCGGCTTAAACCAATACGCCTGATGATGCGATGATGGTACATGCAAAAGTATGGTACAGCGAAAGAACATCTCGCGCGTCGATACACCCGACAGACGGCGTGCGACGCTGCGTGCCACACGACGGCTGGACTGCGGCAGGAGACGACGCGCAGAGGACAGGTGCGACGCCGAGCGAGGCGCGTGCGACGGTGCGCCTACAGCTTGATCGTCACGTCGTACGCATCGAGTGCGACGGCGACTGTCGTCAGCGCGCCCGCATACGCCGCCAGGATGCCAAACGCAGTGGGCCGCGCCACGTCGAGCGTCGGCACCGTCAGGTTGACGAGACCCGTCAGCAGGTTGGCCAGCAGAAAGACGGCGAGGCCGTTGCGGTTAAAGGCGCGCAGCACCATGCTCGTCGCGTCGTCGTGCGCCGCCGCCTCGTCGGCCGCCGTCGCCCGGGCACCGCTCTTGTCGCGGCTGCCAAAGACGAGCCGGTCGATGGCGTGGAAGAGGGTGAGCTGCTGCGTGTTAAAGGCCAGCACCCACAGCACGTACGGCAGGTTGGCGAGGCGCCGCGACTCGGCCAGGCCCAGGCCGTACGGGAAGCCAATCGTCGCCTGGTGCAGCGCCCACCACACGGCCGCCCACGCCACCAGGGGGTGGGCGGCGACAGCGGCGCGCAAGCGCGACAGAACCGAGGCCTTGGTCTCCGTCTTGGTCGTAGTCTCAGCCGGCAGCACGTACATGCCCGTGTCCTGGCCCGCGAGAAAGATGGCCAGGTAGCCGATGAAACTAAACAGCCCCTCGCGGTTCTTGGACAGCAGGCTGGTGCGCGGCGCGGTCAGAATGTACGCCTTGAGGCTCGTCGTCTCGAGCGCCAGCTGGTACGCGGCCGACAGGAGGAGGGCGAGGCCGGCCGACGACGGGAGGACCTGCCGCACCGACTGCGACAGCGCCACAAACGGCGGCAGCAGGCCCAGCGTGAAGAAAAAGTTCCAGTGCACGCCGTACTCGGTGACGTGCTCGGCGTAGTCGAGGCCCTTGACGCTGACGAGGCGCACGACGCCGAGCACGAGCAGCGGCAGCGAGTGGCGCAGCGAGACCAGCAGCCGCTGGCCGAGCGGCGTGGCGCGGCCCGTGATGCGTTCCTTGAGCACCGCGCGCGCCGCGACGACGCCGGCCGAAAAGACAAAGGAGCCGACGCCCATGTCCATGAGCGACGTGCCCCATGTCTCGACCTTGGCAAAGCGCCGTGGGAAGATGCGAAAGTCGACGGCCAGGATGGCCAGGCACGTAATCACCATCATGGCGCCGCGGTACGTCGTCAGGAATGCCTTTTTCGGCAGCGGATTGGGTGGCGGTGTGGCGGAGGCGGCGGCGGCGGCCGGCTTGGGTTTCTTGACGGCCTTGCGTCGTGCCTCGCCATCGCGGGGCTGTGCGTAGATGAAGAGCGCGAGGGCGAGCAGCAGGCCGCTGAGCAGCACCGGGTTGTGCGAGTAGTTTGTAATGGCCAGCAGGATGGACAGCGCGTTGAAGCAAAAGTCGACGGCGACGGCGATGGGCGAGCGCGTGCGGAAGAAGGCCTTGCGGTGCTGGAGCAGCGACCAGCCGAGAACAGCGACCTGACGTTAGCTCAATCCATCGCCGACAGAAGCCGCCACCAGGACGACGTCGGTCAGCCGAACTGGTGAAAGACTGAAAGATGACTCACTGGTGCGACGGCGGCCACGAGAAAGACCTCACCCGTGGTGCCGCCCGACAGGTTCGACACAAAGTCCTCCTTGAGTTTCTTGTAGTGGCTGGCGGCTGCGGCCGCTGCAGCGCCGGCCGATGCTGGCTCGGCCATTGGAGTTTGTGCTCGAAGGCTCGAAGAGACTGGTCGAGGCCAATGTGAGGCAGTCAATCCGACTGGACGGCGCTGGTCGAGACCAATCGTGATGCGGAGGCCAAGGCGCTTCCAAGGTGCTTCGACGAGCTCAGAGGAGCAACGTGTCAAGAGTAGAACTCGAGCGGTGGGCGAACGTGGCAGGGCGGACAGTGCGTCGGAGAAGGCACAAGGCGACTGGTGGCCGAGCCAGGGAGCTGGCAGGCGCGATGCGATTGAGCTCGTGCGAAGAAGGAGCTCCACGCGAAGCAGAAGGAGCAGGGCAGATGGGCGGAAGGAGCGGAACGGAGAGCGGAAAGCGAAAGAGCAGAGTAGAAAGAGCAGAAAGAGCACAAAAGTAGAAAGAGCAGAGCAGAGAGCAAAAGTCTGGCAGCGGAGAGGACGCGAAAGGCAAAGGTGCGAACCTGTCGTGGCGTGCGGATTGGTCGTGCGCCGCGCGCTCGTGACGATGCAACTGCGCGTGCGCGTGCCTGCGCGCGTGTTGCGACAGCTGCCGCCGTGGCCGTTGCCGCCGATCGCCGTTGGTGCAGCGGCGAATTGTGGAGCATAGTCACGTGACCACCCGTCTCGGCGCCGACTGGGGCGCTAGCCAGATTCGGCGATGTATGTTTTTGGTATTGTTCGCGATGCACAGGCTTTGGCAAACGCAGCCGAGTGGGTTGGAAGGGAACCAGCTAAAATGTTTTGCGTCTACTCCTGCGCGTTGGGCGTTGGTCTTTGGGCGTCTGAGGTGCTCTTTGAGGTGCTTCTTTGTTCTCGTCTCGACATGCATGTGCCTGCATGGTCGCTGCCACTTGCCACTTGCATCACTCACCGAGCCTCTTTGATGCAGCTACGGCTGGACTTCTGTGTGCTGTAACGTGGTTGTACGACTGCATGAAAGAGTGCTCCAGCCGGCAAGGGCGCTGTGCCCCCCTCCAAAAAGACCAGAGACGCACGCAAAACGCAAACGCAGACCAGCAAAACATCCAAAACAGAAACGGTCGGATATATTTCCAGTTGCGTCTGTTCTTGATCCCCCGCCTCTTTGTCGTTTGTTCCAGGACCCTCCGCCCCAGTACGCGCCAGCAGTATTGCTGTTGGTGCGTGAGGTGAGGTCTATATTTACAAGTGCATCGGGCTAATTCCGTCTTTGTCTGCGCAGCCACTCATTTCCGTCTCGTCGTGTCTTTGACTCTGATCTGGCCGAACCCGCTGGGCTGGTACGAGCTGCGCCAGCGCGGCCGAATCGCGAGACGTTGGCTCGCTTGCCAGGTCGTTTCGTCGTTTCGTTTTGAGACTAGAAAACGAAAACCGAAAATGTACATTTGCCTCAACGGCCCAAACAACGGCCAAACAACGGCCCAGCGCTTTGTCTTTGTCTCGCTGCCCGGCCGCCTTGGCCGCGCAACAGTAAATATAATTTTACATGTAATACGCAAGGACGCGGACGGCCGACGGGACCGACGTCAACAATGGGCGGGTTTTCGTTTCGACTGCGGCCAGAAACGCGGGCGACGTGATGATCGCTCGTGTTTGCACTTTGCACTGCGTACTTTTTCGCGAGTTCTTTGTTGTGACGACGCGGCCTTGTCAGGATGCATCGGTCTACTGCCCGATGCGTCGACTGTCTTCTTCCGTGATTGAGCACCGCTTTACCGATCCGTCGTCCGTGTTGCCTCTTTGACCGAGCCCACTCACCCCCTCGCCTCGCACTACCACGGCGTGCATAAGCGCACGACGTGCATGAAAGAAAACGCGTAATGGCGCGTTTCAATGGCCAAAAAAAGAGCCCAAAGGAGCAAAACAGGGCATGCACGATGCAGACGCACAAAGCCAAGCGCGTTCTTTCACCAAGCCCACTCCGCCAAAGATGGTGTCCGGCCTGCATATGTAGCTAGTTGCATGGTTGTGAAAGTCTTTGACGCCTTGCAGCGTTATCCCAGCAGACCGAAATTGGATGCGGCGTTCTTTGTCGAGCAAAGGCTAGCAAGACGTCTGGCCAGTAGTCAAAGGAAGAAGAATAGTAGATAAGAAGAGAAGAATAAAAGAGAAGAATGAAGACGAATAGAAGAGAAGAGAAGAAGAATAGAAGAGAAGAAGAATTAAAAGAAGTACAGAAGAACAATAATAGAAGAAAAAGAAAAAAAGAAAGTTGAGCTGGTGTCGTGCCCGGCTTCTCAGAGCTGTATCGTGAATATACTGATACGAAAGGCCCAACGCAAACGCTCGACAAACACAACAAACAATATGCAGGGATGCACCGGACAAGTAAATGCACCGGACAAGTAGAGGCCCATTGCGTGCGAGACGGTCTTTCTCTTTGCTCTTCTTTGCTCTTCTTTGCTCTGCTCACTTTGCCGCGCTTTCTCCTCTTTCGTTTGTCTATTTGGCAACAGTTCGTTGGCTCTGTTCTGCTCTTTCACGTCCTTTGATTCGGCCTCTTTCTTTGCTTCTTTGCGCCGCCGTTGGCTCTGGCTTTGCCCCTGGTCTTTCTGTCTGCTCTGCTTTGAGACCGATTCACCTAGCTTGGCATTTGATCGAATTCACAAAAATAAATAAACCAGTACTCCGTATTTGGCACTTCTTTTGTTGCGCGCCCCATCCACGCCTCTCCGATTCCGTGCGTGTAAATACACGCCTCGCCAATAAATAATAATAATAAATACTTAGTAAATGCAGCCCGCCGTCTTTCTTTCACTCTCCTTCTTTGACGTGGCCGCACCGCCTTTGCCTGTTGCGGTGCCGTGCCGTCTATTTATGGTATATGATACCCGCCTGCCCTCTTCTTTCGTCTGGTCCTACGCTTCTTTTCTCTCCGTCTCACCAACGCTGCCTTTCATACTGCTGACTGGAGTCCTTGCCCTGACAGCAGACCTTGTGTCACCGTGTCACCGTGTCACCGCGTCTGTGCGTCGTCGCGATCCAACAGGCGGCAAATCCTGACCGGCGGCTGCTCGTCCAGACCGCCGCAAACCAGACACCAAGACCCAAAGACAGAGACAGACCAAGATCCAGAGAAGACCATGGCGGCGACTGCCAAACTAGGTCTGTCGCGCACTGCCTCGTCCACCACCACGACGCCTGCGCGCCGACGGTCTGCTCGCAAACAGCGTCCGGACGCCACCACAGACCGTCCGGCGATGCCACTCAGTGTCTCGACGGCCGCGTCCGTGCCCATGGCCGACCCCGAGCGCCGCCTGCTCACGCCACCGCCCGTGTCGGCACGCACCGACCTCACGCGTCGCTTCGGCGAGGTGTCGATGACTAGTGTGGCCGAGCACAATGCCAACGCCAACGCCAACGCCGCCAACGCCCACTCGCTGCTGTCCTCCAACCGCGCCGTGCTGCTGTCGGGGCTCACCAAACCGGATGCTACCAAGCCGGCCGCCACCAAGCGAGACCCGGACACCCCGCTCGCCCAGAACCGCCAGCTGACGCCGCTCGTCACCGTCGCCCCGTCGCCACGCATCATCTCGCCCGTCGTCTACGTCAAGGCCGTCGCCGTGCGTCGTGCCAGTGCCGCCAGCGAGGTCGACAAGGCAGGCGCACATGCCGACGCCAACGCCCGTGCCAACGCCCGTGCCAACGCCGACACTGGCACGACCACTGGCACGACCGTCAAGACCGAATCGCGCCTGTCGACGCCGCCGCCCGAGACCCGTCTGGTCGTGTCGGCACGTGTGACGCCCGCTCGCACCGGCAAGGACGCCTTCACGCTGCACCGCGAGTTTGACCTGGCCGAGCTCGTCGGGCGCCTGCCGCGGCCCGACCACCGCCGGCCGTCGTGCGTCAACATCCTGGCGTCGCCCGTCGTGCGCTCACCGCTACCACCGGCCGTCCAAGCACCGAGTCCATCGGCCGGTCAGAAACGACGGGCGTCGGGCAGCACGCCGGCCAGTCCGCACCCGACGCTGCGTCGGGCGTCACGCCAGGCCAGCGACACCGACTCGGACAAGACAGACTCGGAAAAGATGCTGCCGTCAATGGCCAACTTTGCCGCGGCCGGTGGCCTGCCGATCCCGCTCGTCGCACACGCCTCGCTCAGCCGCATGCCTGCACTGGCCGCCGTCATCCTGTCGGCACGCGTCGAGCCCGGCGACCTGCTCGAGATCCAGATGCCCTTTCCCGACGCCTGGCAGCGCACCGTGTCGTACGTCTACAAGAACCTCGACAACGCCGAGGCCGACGTCAAGGCCAACCTCGAGCACCTCGGCGGTCACGTGACAGCGCCCGTCGACGCCTAGTCCTCACTTCCACTTTACGCCTGTTTTGGTCTTGACTTTTGCCTGTCTTGGCCTTCTCTTCTTTGACGCCTCTTGGTCTTTTCTTCTTTGACGCCTCTTGGTCTTCACTTTTACGCCTCTTGGTCTTTTCTTCTTTGACGCCTGTCTTGGTCTGGCCGTCGGCCATGGTACTGACAGGCCGTCTACGGCTTACGAATAACGACTTTCCTACACCCGGCCGCATGTGTTCTCAAAATGTACGCCTGCTTTTATCACTGCACATGTCCTGTCCTGCACAGCCCGTTTCGCTTTCTATGAACAAATTGACACGAATTCAACGACGCACGCACGAGAAGCGCATCGCAATTGCTGCTGTTCCTCTGATTGTAAATTTAAATTCGCGTGCACGAACAAAGACCGTGCAAGGGTTTTGCGCCTCTTCATTTCACGGCGCCGTCTCGTCGCCATGGTGTTCTTTGTGCCGCGCCGTGTTTAAATGACTATTTAGTCGTGCTGATGTCGCCTCTTTGTTCGCCTCTTTGTCCCAGTGGAGCGCACGCTGCAATTTGCGCGCACAGCACCGTCAGCGGTGCTCGTGTCGCCGGCGTCTCTCCTTCAGGCCATGTGGGGGGCAATCAAACAACGCCAGACCAGCGCTTCCACATCAAAAGAAACAAATGAGAACAGAAGAAAACAGAAGAAAACAGAAGAAAACAGAAGAAAACAGAAGAAAACAAAAGAAAACAAAAGAAAGGCCGACATCAACAGCGCAGCCCGGGAGTATGAAAAGCCCAGAGGAGAGCGGCAGGATACGAACCCAGAGGTCCTGCGACGTCCTTTGTTGCTGAGATAATCACTAATTGAACAGTTACCCAATCCGGAAGGAAGGCCGTTTGCTGGCAGGACCCTACTCTTCACCGGCCCCTTACTCTACGAATAACGCTTTAACATGTCGGTCAAGGAAAGGAAAGAAGAGATGAATGCGAGGACTAACAATTCCGGCCATCAGTTTTTCTCGGAAGAGCACCGTTGGCCGTCGTTGGCGTTTACAAGCAATGGCGCAATGTGATTCGTTCCTTCTCAATGCCGACTGCGCTTTCCCAATTAGGAAATCTGTTTTGATTCTCGGCAGTCACTTTTACGCCATCGCACGACGTCATTCGGACGTATGCCGTCAGGTTCCGACATCGCCCGGTACCTGAGTACTTGCCTTGCGCGTTCTCCGAATTCGGGCACACATGTCGCCATTCACTTGATGCGGAAAGAGCTCTATGCTGTTGCCTCACTATACCGGAGGCGTGCTTCCAGACTCCACCGAGACACTGAATGGCTCCTGCCTTGAGACAAAACCGCAAAGAAGTCACGGCCCGGCAGACGTCGTGTCCTAGCCGAGGTATCGAAGTACAAACGTGCTGCAGCCCGAAAAGGGGGCCAGTGGCGCAGTTCACAGCTGATACACTGCCTATCCGCCAGTACGAACATCAGGCAGGACGGAACAATGGCAAGCACGGCCCAAGCCCATCGAGGTGTCGTCCCAGATGGGAGTGTATGAACCGGCGAGGAAGGCCAGGTGGGACCTACGAACCGGCAAGGAAGGCCAGATGGGTTTACGAACCGGCAAGGAAGGAGATTACGAACCGGCAAGGAAGGCCAGATGGGTTTACGAACCGGCAAGGAAAGAGATTACGAACCGGCAGGAAGGAGCAGGCGAACGCTCTCCACCGGATGTTCTGCATCCCGTCTAGGACTTTCGCGGACCGGAAGGTGAGGCTGAACGTGGCTTCCGCATCCGGAATCCGGGTCCTTAGGCACCGACATTGGCTGACGACACAGGCCAACAAGGAAAGAGCCACCGGGCACGGCCAGGGGTCATATCCCCTCCACCTCGCACGCAATAATAAACACAAAACAAAAACACCAAAACAATGCAAAAAAACGAGCGAGCTGGCCGCTGGCGCCCACGAAGGCGTCGCGTTTTCCTTGTTCCCTTGACACGCCCAACGCCAACGCCAACGCCAACGCCAACGCCAACACACGCCCTGGGACCCCTTGTCTCGCCAGCCCACCACGCACGACACGCCCTCCGCCATGGCTTACCAGCACCGTCCTCCGCAGCCGGTCATTTGGATCAACGGGTGGCCGGCGGTCGGCAAGCACGCCCTCGCGCAGTGCCTGACGTCGCTGTACGGGCACGACCGCGCGGTACTCATTGACGACCGCGAGTTTTCGGACCAGCAGCGGCTGCCGCAGAACGCACAGCTGAGCCGGCACGTCCTGCTGGGGCACAACCAGCGGCGGCGCGCGGCGAGCCTGAGCCTGGCACAGGCGGCGCAGGAGCCGGGCAGCACGGTCGGCCTGCTGCCGCCGCACGACTTTAGCGGCCCGACGCCGGGCGAGGTCGAGAAGCGGCAGCTGGAGGCGGAGCTGCTCGTCAAGCAGGAGGCGTGTTTCCGCACGTACCTGCACGACCCGACGGACCCGGCCATTGCCGAGAACATTGAGCCGGGCGTGTTCAACCGCGTCGTCATCTTTACCGACTGCCGCGCCGACGACGAGTCGGGCCGTCTCGGCGCGCAGCGCTACGCCAGCCGGGCGGCGGCCGCCAAGCGCCCGTTTGTGCCGCTGTACGTCGAGTGTGCGGCCGCCGAGCACATGCGCCGCGCCGCGCAGTCGCACCGCCAGTACTTCAACTCCAAGTGCAAGTACGTCTCCGACGGCTGCGGCGGCGTCGTGTGCACCGGCAGCATCGTCGGCACCGCGACCGACGCGATCCGCGAGATGCAGGGCGCCGCCGACGGCCGTTTGTACGTGTTTGGCGACGACCAGGTGCCCGGGCTGTTTGTCGACGTGACCAAGGACGAAATCCACAGCATCGCCAGCAGCGTCATGGCGTACATTGACTGCGTCCTGGACAAGCGCATGGACGCAGTCGCACGCCGCGCCAAGGAGTCGGCCAAGCGGCGCCCGGCCGGGCTGCGTCTCTGACGAGGCGGCGCCCAGACAAGACCAGCGCACAACGTGCGAGACGAGGCGAATGGAGGACGCGACAAGATGGCCGTGAGCTAGCAGCTATACACGACGTGAGAACCCGAACCAGCCCACCGTGATGCGTGACTGGTGAAGCACATACGATACCATGGCTCATTTGACACTGCAGCGTGGCACTGCAGCGAGCCGGCCAGAGCAGCAGTGTGTCTGTCAATATTTACAGATGCTTATTGGACGGAGCAGGATTCGGGCCAGACGGTGCTCGGATACGGCACGGTGCACGGTGCACAGTGCATGGCGCAGCGATGCCGCCGGGCTGTTTGTGCTTCGACGACGCCGCGGCCGCCAGGACGCTGGTATATCCGAAACCCGAAACCTCTGAGACGGTCGAGTCACTGGGTGACACTGGCACGAACACTAGCACCGACACGGACACGAGACATCATGGGACGTGCGTGCTACCGCCCGTTCCTGGCTGCCGGTCCTGGCGCCTTGCACCAGCAGCGGCGTGCGACGCCAGACCAGACGGACGGTGCTCGTGCTGGGCTGCGCGCAGATGCTGGCGTCGATGGCTACAGCCAGGACGCACGACTGGCACGACTGGCACATGCCACCAGCCGAATGCCTGGGACGAGTGCGCGCCCCAAGACATACGCGTACTCTGTGCTGGCGGCCACTGCACGTCGGCACTGCACGTCGGCACTGGACGTCGGCACTGCACGTCATCGGCCTGCCATTGCACAGCGGTGGGCAGCACAGCCAATGCACAATGCAAGTTGCGGTCTGCCGTGCGACCTGGCAACGTCCGCCGGTTCTTGTTTTTGGGTGTGTCCTCGCACGGCGCCCATCGTGCCACGGACTGCGTGCCACGGACTGCGGCCGCCGTCCAGTCTGGCGGGCCGTGCGCGTTGCTGGCCGTGGCACGTCGGACGGAGGCCGGCTGCCGCAAAAAGCCGCAAAACAACTGGCCGTCGCTGGCACGCCGAGCGCGCTGGCCGTGCGCTGTGCCGCTGCTCGGGACAAGGCGGAACATGAAAAGGCGGCGCGCACAGGGGCGCACGGGCACGACAAGGCACGGCAGAGCACAGAGACCCAGACACAAGACAGACACAACACAGACGACCAGAAGACACACAGACGACCAGACGACACGCCCGACACAAGACAGACAACACGCAGCGCAGCGACTGCAGCGGTGGTTGCAGCAGGAGTGGGCCGGGCCGAGGAGCACGCCTTACGTCTGCCGTTGGACGCGGCAGAGCTACGATTGGCCAGAAGGGACTACACGGACTACGCTGATTCGCGGACAAGCACGACCCTATCAGCGCGCAAGAACTGGTCGGCCACACAAGCTGCACTGCCGCTACAGACGTCAAGGCTGCGCCGACCATGCCTGCTTTGGGCGGCCTGCATGCGGAGATTTGGCTGGCAGCCACCTTGTTCTGCGCCGGCCTGTTTCTGCTTCTGCCTGGTCTGCCGCACCAGTGTCGGCCATTCAACGCTGTTCGTGCGACGGTTCGTGCGACGGCTCGTGCGAGCCAACGAACAGGACTTGCCAGGTACTTGCTCTCCAAGTACCCTGCCTGGCCACCGCTGTCGTTGACGTTGCAGAGACGACGCGTCCACTGGCGCGAGGGTCGCCGTAGCGCCCGCACACAAGATCAAAGACTGTCGGAAACCGTGCACAGAGACGCAAATGCAGACACAGATGCAGACACAGACGCAGGGACAGACGCAGAGACAGACGCAGACGCAGACACAGACGCAGACGCAGACGCATCGCGATCGGGCCCACGCTGTCTGAGCGCTGATTGCCTGTTCACGCACGGCACAAGTGACACCGCGCCACGACACTGGCAGTCCCAAGCAGGCGGTCAGGGTCTTGGCCAGACACCACCTGACCAGTTTTGGCCCGGCAACCTGGGACGACCCTCGACGGCGGACGCGCACACGTTGCTGAACCGGGTGTCTGGGACGGCCGCGCACCGTGCGACGGGACGTTGCGCAGCTCCGCCTGGTGCTGTGCGCCCCCGTGGCCAGGCCTCTCGTGCGCCCAGGCCGCGGTCCGATGCATGCCCGATCTCGATATCGGCGGCCGGCTGCCATGCGGAATGCGACACGGCATGCGACACGACATGCGACACGACAGTCGCCACAAGGTCAGCGACGGCGGCGCGACAGACCCAGGAGCCTGGGATCGCCACGGTCGCACTGTCGATGCGCGCGCCCGCGCCGATCCGCCCGCTCATCCCGTGCCAGTCTGCTGTGCCAGTCTGCTGCACGGCTGTGGTCGGTGGTCGTCCGTTGGCAGCCGCGACCAGGTGACCGTGTGGTCCGTGGCTAGCCGGTGCCGTCGCGCGCCCAGCTGGCAGGCTGGCAGCCACTACAGATCCTTTAGCAGCGGGCAGCAGCGTCTCGTGCGCACTTTTTCGCAGCGTACAGAGTACAGAGTACGAGGTGGCCCGCCGACTGCCTCTAGCAGCCTTGCCGAGATTTTTCTAAATCATACGTCACCACGAAAATAAACGAACGCGAGGCCCAGACAATGCAGGCAGGAAGGCAGGCAGGCAGGCAGGCGGCACGGGCGCGGGATGGCCAGTGGTGGCAATGGCAGACACGTCCGACGTACGGCACTGGCACTGTCGAGTGTCGTGCAGAAAAGCCAGACGGCAGGCGCTGGTGTCGCCGTCTGGTGCCGATGCCATGGGCCGTACACACGAGCATATTTTGGTTTGGCTGCCAGCCAGATGCTCGTTGAACAAGCTCAAGGCGGCGTGCAGCACAGGACCGCCGTCCACTCTGTCTATATTTACAGAGTAATGAGTGCTCCGTTGAGGTGTCCACGCATTGGAGCTCAACACATTGCCGCCACAAAACCACGCACGCTAGCGCAAGAGACTGGAGATGGAGACTGGAGCGCATCCAACTCGCCGTCTGTGATACGAGAGCAGACGTGAGCAACGAGCAGACGAGAGCAACGAGCAGCGGCGCGGGGCATGGCAGAGCTAGCCTAGCTCGCGCAGCAGCCAGAGGCTAGTCGATTTAATATATATTTATATACTTATTTATTTTTACTTGAAGCGACTTGTTCTATTTGGGCGAGCGTGGCATGCACGACATGTGCACAGCACGGCGATCGGCAGAGCTGCAGAATGCACGACAAAGTATTCTCCGTACACTTCTTGTGACCGTTGTTGCCACAATGTCTCACTTGCCAGGGTCCATTTCAGTCTTACAGTAAAAAACGCGTCTCACGCTCTATAGGAAATATAAATATAAATATATATAAATACAGGATCATACCATAATTTCCATTTCGTCAATGCTTCGTGCACTCGCATCGCCAGTGGGCCCTTGCGTTGCACGCCTTGGCTCTATAATTTAGTAGCGTGTCGGTGATTTGCCTGAATGCGAAGTCGCCGTGTAGCTCGTCGAGGGCGAAGCGCGAGTGTCAGATACGGATATTTACCAGAGTATTCAACGCACAAGGCAGCCGGAGGCCAGACAGCCTGCCGAGCCGTGCCAAACTCTATCGTGCCGAGTGCAACTGCGCGTGGACCAGGCGCCAACTGCTCGACAGACAGTTGCGAAATATAAAAAGAATCAAAAATGCAAGAGAAAAAATCAAGACCCCGAGATGGACAGAAAAATGTCCAGCGCCCCTCTTTGCCCGCGGTCTGTCTCAGCGTCGAACGTTGCCAGACCGAGCTCGACCACTTATTCCACCACCGTGCCCCTCTGATCGCCAGCCACCCGCTCCACTGCCCGTCATACTCCGTAGACATTATTTATATTTAATCATGTATTTATACGGAGTATGTCTATTTTAGTATGAAGAAAGGCGCCGGCCACAAGAGGCACGCAAAGTCCGTTTCGCGATTCGCGGATGCTAAGGAGGCGAGGATTCAACCAAGTCGCATTCTGGCTGCCCACCGGCGCTGTTGGCCGCAGCCGACGTCGTATTCTGCAACGGCCGCGGCCAATGCTCCGCGCAGCTCCTGTCATTTCCGCCGGGCTACCGAATGCACCGATACGGCAACTACGGAGTACACAAAACGAACTTTTGCGCCTTTTCTGCCTTTTCTGCGTCTTTTCTGCTAAGCTTATCCGTAATATTTGCACTAGAAATTGCACTAGAAATAATAACTTATTCAAAAGCTATTGGCAGCGAAATACAGCGGCCACGCGGCGTAAAACAGTGCCGATCGCAAAGAAACCCGGCCTGGCCAGACTTGGCCGCCGACGGTACGCTCCTCGTGGCCCCGTCGTGTGCAAGAGGGCTGCGGTGGTCTTTTCCAACCAGGGCAAAGGCCAGCAGAGCAGACGGTCAAAGACATGGCGGCGCCCGCAAGGCGTGCGGTCCATCCATAAAACCGAAAGCGATAGCAACGCACAGAGCACAAAAGAGGAGAAACGGACGCTACGGAGGATGGAGTAAATTTTTATAGATATTTTTGTACATAATATCTGCAGCACCGAGCAGGGAACAGGGCCGCATGGAAATCACTATCAGCAGTTGTAGAGAGTAAATATTTATATCCGGAGCACAAGGTCGCCATCATCGGCAGACAGGTCTGGTGCTTGGCCGTCGACGAGCATGGCCATCAAAGTTTTTGTTTTTGACTTCCATGCTGGTGCGATCGCTCCGCTGCCTTGCAAAGCCCAGCGTCGAGCATCTGCGTAATTGTCATCCCGATTCAATGCACGTAAATTTAAATGTCCTATAAATAACAATAAATTATAGAACTGACAGAATGCTGCCAAGCCCGACACGGCTAGCCTGTTGGGGCAGCTATTGTCCGCCGGATAAAAGATCAGCGCAGAACGATGAGGGGCAGTCTTTGTACTGAAACGCCAGCCAGATCGAGTAAGCCGGGCCTGAGCAACACGAGCGGCCAAGGATGCGCAGCACTCCATGCACGATGGTGCCCATCTTGCATCAGTGTGTCTGCTGTGCCGTGCCAGGTGCATGAGTCCATTGAGTCCACGGTTGACAGGGTGCCAAGGCCAGTGCACTGCCGGATTGCCAGGTCGGGTAATGCCAGAGAAAGAAGAAAAAGAAAAATATACAAGAAACGAAAAAAAAGAAAAAGAAAAGAAAAGAAAAACGATGGCAAGAACATATCATTGAGAGTAGACACTAAAAGAACAACGTGTATGACAATTTGCATCTAAAGCCTCGGCTAGATATTAGGGTATAATAGAACGTGTACCTGAGAGTGAGCAATCTTGCATCTAAATAGAACCCGTTCCGCCTTTGTATTCCGTGGGACCAACATATAAACGAAAAGACCAGGTCCAAACACACGAGCGGCACAATGGAAGACCAATGAGACTGGCGACATGGAGACGGCGAAGCAAGGCGGGCGCAAAGCGCAAAAGGCAAAAGCAAATGGTGGCATGTCGTCGTAATCGTGGCAGCGCTCTGGCAGACGTAAACAGAGACGCTGCGCGGCCCAATCAGCTTCCGTCGGCGGCCTCGAGCAGCGGCGATTTCTCGCACACTAGCCCGGACGGCGGCCACACGGCCAGCATCTTGTGGCAGTTTTGGTAGCCTTGGTAGTTTTGGTAGCCTTGGTAGTTTTGGTAGTGGCGCGTGCCGGCCGACGAGTCGCGGTGTCGGTGGTGTGGCAGCGAGACTGCATTGTCCTCGAGCCACGCCGGCACGGGCAGGATCAGTTCCGAGCCCGGACGCGGCGCCAGGCGCATGTTGTCGTCGGTATCGGCGTCCTCGCGGCTGCCCCATGATGTCTGTCGGTTAGAATATATCTAAAAAAGAAAAAGAAAAAAACTCACCATTCGATGGGTGCAGAGCGCATAGAGCTTGATGAAGCCGTGAACATAGCCAAACACAATGGAGATGGGCAGGAAAAAGACGTCGGACGGGTTGCGCAGGAACAGCCCCATTAGCTTGACCACTTTCGTGAAGCCAAACATGAATGCAAACTGTCCCCAGAAGGCGTACCGCCGGTGCACGTCGTCCCAGCCCTCGGTCGCGCGCCAGCACGAAAAGAGCAGCAGCGGGTCGACCAGGAACGCCAGCGACGTAAAGGTCGCAATGTGCAGCGCATACGTGCACCACGGCTGGCGTCTGCGTCGTTAGCGTGGTTCGTGGCAGTGTAGTTGCAGCGATTTCAAAACTCGTCGGCCGCAGCCAATCGCCGAATGGAATCAGACGAAAAAAAAAAACATACCTCCAGACATGGCGCTCCGTCACCAGACTCGTCCAGTTGCTGCGCCAGTTGCTGCGTGCCCACCGTGAGCACTGGTACAGGAACTTGGTGCTGTTCTCCAGCGTCGTCTCGACTTCGCACGCGCGCTCGTACTGGATCCAGGTGTTCCAACCGTGGCTGACGAGCCACCGCGTGACAAAGTTGTCGTCGTCGGCGTTGAGCGTGTACTTGCCCCAGCGTTCCGACTGGAAGCCCTGCAGAAACTTTTCGCTTGACAGAATCTCGGTGCGGTACGCGCCCGTGCGCCCCGACATGCACGACGTGCCGCCGTCAATGTTGTGCGTCGCCGAAATCTCAAAGTTGCGCCGCTCAATGTACGCCGCGCCGAGCCAGTTGAAGACGCGCGCCGACAGCGGGCCGCGCCAGACACGGCTCACGCGCTGGCACGTGCCGACGCCGCCGATGCGTGCGTCCTCAAAGGGCGCCAGGATCCACGGCATCAGCGTGCTCGGCCACGTCACGTCGTCGTCCGCCATGATGGTAATGGCCGTCTTGACCTCGGGCAGTGCCTTGCACACTTGGATGCGCTTGTTCGTGATGTCCGTGTGCATAACACGGATGCTCTTGTAACCGCTCTCACGCAGCGAGTGTGCCAGCCTCTCGAGGCCCTCGGCGCGCCGCGCCGTCGTCACCAGGATAATCTCGTACGGCCGGCACGCAATGATGCTGCCCAGCGACGGCCGCAGCGACTCGGGGCTGTTGTGGATCGTGGGGATCACCACCGTCACGTCCTTTTCCGTAAAGCTCGGGTTCTCCGGGATCGGTTTCGACTTGTACGTCCAGTGGCTCACGCAGTGCACCAGAAGGCGGAGATATCTGTGAATCCTAGACAGTCAGCTTGGCTCACCGAGTCGAGGCAGCCGCGCAGAGACAAGAGACTCTTACCAAATCACGCAAAAGAACACGACCCAGCATCGCGTCGACGGAAGAATTGCAAAGTTGCCGAGCAGGCTGCTGGGCAGCAAAAGCCCGAGGACCTGTTTTGTGGAAGACATGGTGTCGTGCAAGAGGAAAGCAGGAGAAATGAAGAAGAGCAAGATAGAGCAAGAAGAAAATTGAGAACGTGTTGCTGCTCCAATGTCGTATGTCACATTAGAGATGGCGTCTGGTGCGTGCTAACGCTCTGGCGAGGTTCAGGTCCAGTCAGGCCTGACTGGTGTGGCCGTGATAGTGATGTGTGTGTGTGATTCGTGGTGCGGGCGGACGTGCCAGGTGCAGTCGGTGCAGTTGGCGACGGTCGTGTCACAGATCGGCTCGGAGCCAGTGCTGGACGTCTTGCTGTGCGTGATGCCGGCCGGGCCAGCAAAGAGATGAAGAATGAGGGTGTAAAAAGTGTAAAGATAAGTGTGAGGAAAGTAAGAATCGTAAAAGTGTAAAGGTATTAGTATTAGACGAACGGCGGCTCGGAGCTCAATGGTAACCAAAGATGTGGAAAAGACTGGAGAAAAAAAACGCAAGGCACGACTGAAGATCAAGAGATGCAAGGTGCAAGAGATGCAAGATGCTCGACGCAGGCTGTCGATGTGTCGGGGATGAAAGACAAAGACGCAAGGGATGGATGGGGATGGGATGAGAGAGAAGAAGACGGAACAAAACAAGAGAGGAGGTGCACGATGATATAGATGGAAGCTGTGTGCATGCTTTCCTCTTTTGCCAGTTCTTTTTAGCTGCTTTTTCGTCATTGATCTTTTCGTCAACAAGAAAAAAGACTGAAAAACACAAAAAACACAAAAAACACAAAAACACAAATAGACAAGCGCAATGCGCAATGCGCGCGCGCGCAACGATACCAAATTGATAAAAGAAGGTTGCATCAGGTACAAGGTCCGAACAAGCTCGACGTGCTGTGAGAGGGTTAGGACTAGAATGGATGGAGGAGGGGCGTGTGGAGAGGTCCTTGAGGCTACGACGCACCTCTGCTCCAGAAGCTCCAGAAAGGTACATCCACCAGGAGTTGATGGCAAGTATATCCGCCGCGCATCCATCAAGGCTGTCGAACCCGTGCACAGAGCGCACCTTGGCCGGTTCGTGGGACTCTGGGCTCCTCACCTCCTCTGGACGGCTGGACGGACGTCTGAGCTCGGCTCAGGATACGAGCATGCTGCCGTGGCAGTCGCACTCGCGGCTGCGCCCTGGTCCTATGAAATCGCATATAAATAAATATGTACACCTGCTCCGTATTGGCAGGAATCGGATCATGGTCCAGCGAACCAAGAGTCTAGATGCAGATCCTCCAGGCGCGTCCGGGCTGCAGCCATGTACTCCGTACAGATGATGTACGAGCCACAGCATGTCGTACGTGGCTTCACGTTCGCGCTTATTCATCAGGCCGAGCCCGGCTGCCGAAAAGCCAATCACCCAACGACCCAGACCTAGACGACAAGGCTGCAGCTGCCACGGCTGCCAACGACAAACACGCCGGTGCGATCCGCTCTAAGCAGCTGGCAGAGTGAAAACGTGACCGTGAAAAGTGAACCGTGAAAATGAAAACGTTCAAAGCGACGATGCTCGTGGCAAAGACTGGTCGTGTCGAAAAGCCGGACGCTTGCAGAATCGACATTGAGCCGGCGCGATACTTTTCATAATTATACTTCCACTTGCGTATGAAGACGGAGAAGGCAAGCATCAGGCAACGCTCCGTGCGCCTCACAGGCTGACCAAACGCAAGTGGAACTGCAAAGTTTGTGGTCGAACTCTGGTCGAGGGACCTGGATAAGAGACCCGTCGCGGCGCTTGTTCTGTCTGCGCCATGGTTTTTTCCGCGAGACGCCATTGTCTTTTCCGCGAGACTCGTGACGGCGATTCGCTGGAGTGCGTATCCGTAAGCACCCTGGCCTTGATCTGACAGTCTAGCAGGGAGGCTAGGACCAAGTCGGAGTAGGCGCCATAGCAGCTTCGGCCAACCTTGCGGCCTTGACCCCGTATCCCTGCTCAACAGACGACTACTTGTCGTATCTGCACATCATCCGTTCTTGCGCCGTTCATAAATTTCCGTGGATGCCTGCGCAGACTGTGCAAGCCAGAAGAATGGCGCCACTGCAAAACTTTGGGGACGATGACCCGTCAGGCAACTGACATGTCTCGCACAGTAAGAGACTTTTGCACAATGCAGTCGTCGTCTCAAGATTGGTTGTATCGGCCCATGCCAGTGGAGTGGTGGGCGTTTGTTTTCAGTAATTTGTTGACGAAACAGGCCATGGTCGAGAAATTGCCACACAATGTGACAAGCCGAGAGACGTCTGCCTGTCTCGTTTTCCCATAAACATTCATATTTCGCAGGCAGGCGCAGTACTCAATCATAGCTCATAAGCTTGCGTTCACAATGCCAAGTGGAGATGGCGGCGGATGTAAGAAACGAGAGATTGCGAGCAATCGTCTGCTCGACACAGCACGAAATGGCGACTGGAACGGGCAATGCTCGACGTGCCATCCGCACGCAACGCCACCGCCATGTGTAGAAAGTTTGCATTGCAAGCATTGCAGAAACGAGGTCAGATTGGACCTTGCAGCCCACTGCAGGCTACGCTTGGTCCGGCTCAGATGAGCGCACAAGCGTCTGTGGCTAAGCCATACCTGGCTTGGCTTGTCGTTATGCACGTCAGAATGTTCTCCGTGCGTACCTCGCATCAGGATCATCTCGGCCTCGACTTGAACCCGCAGCGTATCGGCTGTCTGCATCGGAAACCGGCCCATCGCCGCCATCGACTGCACGCGATCTCGGACACAATCTTGCACTTCCGTGCTTTTCCCTCTGCATGACCGGCTGTCTATATTTATGTTTGATCAGGCAGCCGGCCTGGCGACAAGATGGCGAGACGTCTCTCCTCTTTTCCCTCTTCTCGTTTTGCGAGTATTTTGTTCGTGGCGAGCACAATCGCGTTGCCAGTCGCCAAGCTAGTCTGTCCTTGACGCAAGGGAGTGGAGAAGGCGGGGATTGCGCTTCACTGATTCTCCATAGCTTGAAGACTCCATCTCTCCATTCTCGTCTTGCCCTGTTGATGCCGTCGGTAGACCGACGTGCGAAATCACAGACCAGTCCTTGACGCCGTCGTTAAACCGACAAATAGCGCTCACATCAATCCACAACAGGCGGATCGGACCCGTTTCTTATGCGCCGTCGCGGAGAGAAGACATCGTATCTGTCCTACTCCGACCAGGTCCGAACGCTGCCGCACGCTGCCGAACACGGTTTTCCGTCTTCCGTCTCGCTGGAAGCCGGCCGTGTGCCCCGTCAGCGCCAGACATGCCTTGCATGCGACGACACAATCAAGCCGTGCCGGTACTATCTTGACACGTACACGCTTCGTGGTCGTTTTGAAATGGCCTGTCCTCCTGGTCAGTTTCCTAATCGGAAGTTAGCTTCATCCAAAGTCGAGCAGCTCCGTGAGGGCGCATTGAAGAATCGTCGACAGGGGATAGGAATCCTAGCTCCAGGGCCAGGGCCAGGGTTAGGGAGGCCAGTGTCCCCGCATAGCTTGATACCTTTGTCGCTCTGGTGAGTTGTTTGACACGGCTTCCTAAGCATTCGTCTTTGCGTGTTGCAAATGAAAAATGTTGCAAATGAAAAATAGCCAGAGCCACAGCCACAGATGTGACCAGTCGACACCGAAAACCTCGCACCTCGTATG
This sequence comes from Ophiostoma populinum, assembly GCA_029298855.1. Taxonomy (NCBI): domain Eukaryota; kingdom Fungi; phylum Ascomycota; class Sordariomycetes; order Ophiostomatales; family Ophiostomataceae; genus Ophiostoma; species Ophiostoma populinum. The sequence continues at coordinate 2,137,312 of JANSLU010000014.1, read as the reverse complement.
TTGTCATCTTTTCGGTCCCGGCCGGTGCTTTCGGCCACTGCAGTGTCGTCCAAAGGCCGTTCGTTTTCAATCCCGTTCCGGTCTTGCAAATTGTGAAAAGCACCGCAATCGCTAAGACATGGCCATGCTCGATTTAGCCTGCCGGGGAACAGCAGTCAGTTCGGCCCTTTCAGAGACCAGGGTGCGAGGCTAGCCAGCCGCTGGTGGCAGACGCGCGCGAGATGGTTGCAGTGGGCATAATTATTTGTTGACATCCGGGCACCCCAGCAATGTGACTGGTCGTGGCAAGGCCACGGCCACTGCTGCGTTTCGGTTTGCGCTCCGTTCGGCGCAGAACGGCGCAGAAGCGGCAAGGTCGTCTCTCCGTAGCCAGAAACAAAGAGCGGCCTATAGACGACATCAGAGGCAATCGGCCTTGCCGGGCATGTTTGTGCTTCAAGATGCTGTGCTGATGCAACGGTAATACACAACGCAAATATAAATCGGACCCTGCGGTCGCAAGCACACACAAAGTATGTACAATGCAATGAAAGGTGAAAGGCTCGGTCGTCTTTTTGGCAGTGTCGAACAATGGATGGTGTAGTGGCATGGGGATGGAAATATGGCGAGAAGGTTTGGACGAGATTAAAAACGGAGTAGAAACGGAAAAGGGTCCGAATTGCCATTTTTCCCACGCCAAACGCACTTGCCTATTGTGAACAGCTGCCTTGCTCTTTCCGGAAGCGTCTTGACATTCAGGCTCAATCGTCTCTTCGTCTCTCCTTCCCACTTTGATCTCGAGTTGTGAATGTGGAAGGAGCAGTAAGGCCATGCGCCATTACCACACTGCCTCGGAAAGTGCAACCCTCGTGTGCATGTACGGAGTATAGGACGCCTTTACTGCTATAGCTGCAAGATGCTACTATACCAAAGGCTCTTCCTTGTTCTTCAGCCATTGTCATCGAGATTTAACAAGGAGGTGAGGTTCGAGAAGGGTCTTTTTGCTCCGGCGTCTACGGAGTATTGGTCTGCTCAGATCTGCCGGCGCTAGCTTCATCAGCAAGGCATGCAGCACGTGCGTGGGATGCAGCAAACGGCAAAAGAAAGCACAGGCACGGTCGTGGCTGCCGTTGCGGTTCTTGGCTGTGTCCCTGAGCTGGCAGGCCGTTGGCCGTTGCAGCAACCGGCGTCGATGTGATAATTGACCTGTTGTTTCGGTGACGTGCTCACCGGCCACCATACGATTTAGAAATTGCAGAAATTGCAGACATTGCAAAAAATAGACTTCGGTGACAGATTACGAGGTGTACGGAGTAGGAAGACGGATAGGAGGAACAAATCCAGCGGGCATGAAAGATGCAAAATCAAAACGAATGGGTCAAATCTCATCAAAATTTCATGACAAAACACCGACTGTAACAGGATCACTTGGTTTCGTACAGTCAGGAATACCGGACAACAAAGATCCAATTGCCGCTGCCGAGTGTCGTCTGGTTTCCATTGTCTTCGTATATGTTACTGCAATGCACCTGCAGCTGCATGAGGGTAGCATCAAGGGAACATGAAAAACTTTGAGCTGCAAGAGTTGACTGGACAAGGTTTTTCTGGTTTCGTTTCGTTCGGTGCCAGCGCCTCACGCACAACTGATGATGCTCGCACAGTCTGCAGATACCAAAAAGATACATGTGGCCGACGTACTCCGTACCGGCACGGCCTTGCGCCTTGGCTATCATGACGGTCATGATATTTGTTTTCTATTTCCCAAACGAGTGCGGATTCGTTTATAATTACCTGAGCGTCCGGCTCATTTCCTTTTTGATTCTCCAACCGAAAAAAGCAAGCAAAATGCTGTGATTGTTCTCCAGATGGTGCCCGCACAAATACCACCTTGTGGCAGTGTGCATATATATTTAGACACTTACGCGGATGGGGCAGGCCAGAAGCACATCATTGCCCCGGCGTCGGAGCAATTCAAGATTCAGTAACCGATAACCCATCGGGGTAATGTCCAAGAGATCCGATGTACGACCACATCTGGTGCACCACATCTGGTGATCTGATGCTCACACTGGCGTTTTTTCCTGTTCCAGAACAACAACAACAACAACGCACAATGCTGCGCGACGTGCTGCCAGGAATCAGGAACTGGCGATACTACGACCGTATAATTTATTTATATTTATTAAAGGTCGCAAACTCGGGGACGGGCCAGGCAGAGGTCCATCCTCCGGGGATGCAGGCCAGACGATGCCGGACGGGTGGTCTAAAATGATGCGCGCTACCAAGGCGGACCAGGACGGCAGGAGCAGGAGCATTGTCGTGAAATAGAAATACGCGATGCGGCCGCGACGCAGGAAAATCCTATGAAAAAAGTCTGGTTGCGCCGGGAACCATTACGAGATGCAGCCGCGGACGGCCGCAGTGTATATTTGCGAGGCGACCCATGGACCCGTAGAAGCACGATCCTGGACGGCACGGTGGTTTCCGCGCGCTTTCGTTCCATTGTCTGGCCTCGCGTCGCTCTTTTGCTCGCCAGTGACGTGCCTGACAGACTAGGCAAGACAAGACGTGCATGGGCAGCTGCCCCGTGCGCTGGCTGTTGTCTTGTTCGTGTCCAGTTCCAGTTTGCATCCTACTCCGTACAATCTTGGAGCTCAATCGCATCCGCGCAATTTGCTCGCATTGGAAGTTTTTCAAGGATTCGTCTCATTCTACACGATCCTTTGCGCTTCGGGTCGCGTGTTGAAGGAGCCATCAGGATGTAGGACGTCAACATTGCGATCCTGAAGCTGGAGTCGGTGTTATCCCATGTAATAAAGTAAATATAGAAGCGGTGGGATGTCATGGCTCGATTCGCGCAAGGATCGAGACAAGCAGACAAGCAGACAGCAGACGAGCAGCAAGCAGACAGAAACAGAGCAACAGACCGGATATCAGTAAGCAAAGTACGCCCAACGCCTGTGGTCCCAGCAGTAGCAGAATGCCCAGTGGCACATGATCGGCTACAGGCCGTCGGCGGCGAGGGCCAGGCGCTCGTCGCGGGCGACGGGATACAGCCACTGCTCGGGCTTGACGCGCACCTCGGCCTTGACATTTTCAAACACGCCGACGGCGACGCTCAGGTCGTGGAAGCCCTCGAGCCCCGTCACGGGTAGGTCCTGATCGGCGTCCGTCTCCTCGTGCAGGTCCCATTCCGAGACGAGGCGGCCGTCGGCCGTGACAAAGACGGTCGCCGCGACGCTGCCGTCCTGGCCGGCCGCGAAACGCATGCCGATACCGTACGTGCCGCCCGGCTTCATGGCAAAGTCGCCGGCGACGCCGGGCAGCGTGCGGCCGCCCCAGCGGTCGTTGGTGTAGCGGTGGCCGTCGTCGCCGTGCACGGCCGTGCTGCCACGGTGCCAGCCGGGCATGCGAAAGGGCGGGTACGGCATGGCCGTGAAGCCCATGGCGAGCGAGACGTTGCTCTTGCAGCTGCTCGCAATGGCCACCTCGTAGTACGCGGTAAAGGCGCGGCCGGTCACGGCCGGGCTGTGGACGCTCGGCGCGTACACCGGGGGAAACCCGACGAGGCTGACGTCGGGGCAGTTGCGCGCCGACGCAATGGCCCAGGCGCCCGTGTCGCGGTGGTGCACCAGCTCGCCGAGGAAGATGTGAGGCGCCTGCAGCGCGGTCTCGGACGCGGCCATGGCGCGTCGCGTGGCCGTGTTGTCGCGCAGGTCCATGGGCGGGAACGCCAGCGGGTTCGCGTGGCACCACGCCTCGCCGCGCTCGGCGTCGTCCTCGGAGGCATTGGTAGCGGGCGAGCGGTCGAAGCCGGTGAAGAGCGCCGGTGGCGGTGGCAGCAGCGCCGTGTCGGGGACGGCCGTCTGCCAGTCGTGCTGGGGCGTCTCGGTCTTGGCAGGCGGCGGGCCAGGCGGAGGGCCAGGCGGAGGGGCAAAGTCGTCGACACCATCGCCAGAAACATAGGCCGGAGGCAGGCCTGACGAGGGTGGCGGGCCAGGGGGTGGGGCGTAGTCGTCGGTCGCAGCTGGGTGCGACGAGAAAGAGTGGCCGGGCGGCGGGCCAGGCGGAGGTGCGTAGTCGTCGGTCGCAGCTGGACGCGACGAGGAACCGAGCCCAGGCGGGCCAGGCGGACCAGCCGGTGGTGCGTAGTCGTTGCTGGCGACATTGGCCGCTGGGTAGGCGTGGCTTTTCTGCATCGGGTAGCCCTGAGTCTTGTGGCCGGACGAGACCGAGGCCGGTCGTGGCGCAGGCGCGCTGCTATCGGGTGCTGCTTTGCTGCCGAAACACATTGTCTGATGAGGAGAACAAAGAGTGAGGTGATTGAAGCGCCTTTTAATGGCTTCTGTCTTGTGCTGTGCCTGTCTTCTATTCTGGTGCCGCCTGAGATAGTCTCTGTTCTGGTGCCGCCTGATAAAAGGCCACCCGGTAGTGAGGCTGTGCAGAGCTAGTTGGGGCAGGGACGTCGTTTGCAGAGCTAGTTGGTCCAAAGGACGCTTTGTGCAAGGTAAAGTAAGCTCTATCTGGCCAAGAGCTCAGCCACAGCTAACGGGCCACAAGGTTCGGTCGGTCGTTGCCGGTTGGCGCATGATGGCGCCTGGTCGATACGGAGTAAGCTGATGCAACGTGAGCTCACCGAGAGTGGAATGAGGATCGTTGAGGTTGTGTTGGGTGCAGAGTTAAACACTGGCGTCAGTGAGCTATAGTGTGTATAGGCGTCAGTGAGCTAGATGCACTGCGTTGGTCAGGTGCGAACTCACTGTAAATACAGTGTAAACGCTTCAGCGCCAGGCCCTGACATTATCGCTACTGCCCAAGGCACTCCGTCCAATCACATCGCGGTCGACGATACAGTAAAGTGCACTGCGTTTGTATACTCTTTGGATGGTCAGACCGAGGCGAGTACCTGTAGGCAGATCGTTGAGGCCTGCCGGTACTGCCATACGAGCGGTCGGTCCATACGAGCGGTAGGTCCATACGAGCGGTAGGTCCATACGAGCGGTCGGTCCATACGAGCGGTAGGTGCCCATACCGGCTGCCCTTACGAGCAGCCCCCCGCAGCAAAAAAAGGTCGCGCCTTCTGATTGGGGTAACTCCTCTTTCCTGAGTCGCGCCTTCTGATTGGGGTAACTCCTCTTTCCTGACTGCCTCTGGGCGGCCCCTTCCGTCATACGCTCTTCGGCTGCAGTCGAGGCCGGTGCACCTTCCGCGGCTTTGCATAATATACGGAGCATGCCCCTTTTCGTGCCGAGCGTCACACCGCATTTTGTTGAATACTTCCCACCACTTTGGAGCTCACTTTGGAGCTGACTTTGGAGCTGACTTTGGAGCTCACTTTACAAGCTGCTTGCACCCGACTGTTTGCTTTCTACTGATACAAAGGTAACTCACATACAGGCAACGTTTCTCCACTTCACTCGACATGAGCGACATTGAAGAGCTCGACGTGCTCATCGTCGGCGCCGGGCTGTCGGGCCTCAACTCGGCGTACCTGCTGCAGACGGAGCTGCCCGGCACGACGTATGCGATTCTCGAGCGACGCAGCGTCATTGGCGGCACGTGGGCGTTTTGGAAGTACCCCGGCGCACGGTCCGACTCGTCGTCGGCCGTGTTCCGGTTCGCGTGGCACCCGTGGCCGCACGACATGAGCTTCCCGGACGCGCCGCTGGTGCAGGCGTACGCGGTCGACGCGGCGCGCGCGCAGGGCATTGACGCGCACATCCGCTTCCGGCACGCAGTCGGCGAGCGGCGGTGGTCGACGGCGGAGCAGATGTGGACGGTGGACGTGACGGACGAGGCGACGGGCACGGCCAAGACGATGCGGGCGCGCTGGCTCATCAACTGCAGCGGCTACTACAGCTACGAGCAGGCGCAGCAGGCCGACATTCCCGGGCTCGCCAACTTCGAGGGCGAGGTGGTGCACCCGCAGTTCTGGTCCGACGACGTGTCGGTGCGCGACAAGCGCGTGGTGCTGCTGGGGTCGGGCGCGACGGCCATTACGATCCTGCCCAACATTTGCCGCGACGCGCAGCACACGACCATGGTGCAGCGCAGCCCGTCGTACGTGATGGCGCTGCCGCACAAGGACCCGCTGACGCGGTGGCTGCGGCGGTGGCTGTCGCAGCCGGTGGGCGACTGGATCGACTGGTACCTGCAGATTTTGATTGAGCACCTCTTTGTCTACTGGATCATGGCCTTTCCCAACGCCGGCCGCCGGCTGCTGCGCCGGCAGGCCCAGAGCCTGCTGCCGGCCGACGTCGACGTCGACGTGCACTTTAAGCCGGCCTACAACCCGTTTGAGCAGCGGCTGTGCATGTGCCCCGACGCCGACTTTTACAAGGCGCTGCACGAGCCCAACACGGACATTGTCACGGGCACCATTGACACGGTGACGGCGACGGGCGTGCGCGTGCACCGGCGCGACGGCGGCACGGTCGAGATTCCGGCGGACATGATTATCACGGCGACGGGCCTTCACGTCGAGCTGCTCAACGGGCGCATGCCGGTGGTGGACGGCACGACGGTCGACGTCCAGGAGCTGTACAGCTGGCGCAGCTGCATGGTCGAGACGGTGCCCAACTTTTGCTTCATCATTGGCTACACCACCGGCACATGGACGCCGGGCGCCGACGCCCACTTTCGCACGGTGCTCGCCGTGATGAAGGAGATGAGGCGACGCGGCGCGACATCGGCGACACCGACCATGGCCTCGGCCGAGGCACGGGCGGCGCTGCCCCGGAAACCGGCCCTGTCGTGCTCGGCCAACTACCTGGTCCGCGCCCGAGACCGGCTGCCTCTGTCGTCGGGGCGGTACCCGTGGACGACGGGTCTGACGTACTTTTACGACGTGTTTTACAACATGTTTGGCAACGTCCGCGACGGGATGCACTACGCCGGGTCAGAGAAGACGGAGAAGAAGACGCAGTAGGTAAATAATTGGATACACGTTACGAGCCGCTAGCGCGCTCGCGTGGACGCAATGCGTACAGGACGTGTGGCTGGCCGGCGGCGTTGCAGCTGGCAAACTGCCACCAGGCGCCGTGCCAGGCACACGCGACGTGAACGAGGCCCCAGCGTACGGGCCAGGGCATGGGAGGCCAGGCGGCCCAGCGGCCGTCCTCGAAACCGGTGGGCGACGCGTCGTGGTTGGTGAGCAGCAGCGGGACGGCGGCGAGCAGGCCGGCCTTGCCGACGGTGGCCCGGCCCCAGGCGCGGAAGAGGGCGCGCGCGGTGTCGTCCTGGGGCGAGCCTGGCTTGGGCGCACGCGGGTGGTCGGCGAGCGCGGCAATGAGACGGACCTCGCTGCGAAAGTGTTGTTCAAAGGGCACGACGAACGCACGCATCGTCTCCTGCAGACGCACGCCGTCGAGGTCGATGGGGCTGTCGGCGCGCACCGCGAGGTAGTCGTGCATCGCGCGCAGGCCGTCCAGGAACCGCTCGTGCTCGGCGTGGACCTGGCGCGCAATGGCGTCGTCGTCGACGACCTGTGCGACGGCCGGGAACAGGCCGGTCTCCTCGTCGTCGTGGTGGGCCTGCACGAAACGGCACCACGCCAGGCCGTACGCGATAAAGTCGGCGAGCTCCTGGTGGTCGGTAATGTGCGGCGCCTGGAGGTAGATGCTATTGTAGCCGCGGAAGATGGCGTTGTGCAGCAGGCACATGTGCGTCGCGCCGACCGTGAACACGTCGTCGCGGCCGGACGCGCCCTGCGGCGTCGCGATCATGGCCAGCGGCGTGTCGGCCCAGGGGACAGAGGTCATTGTCGTTCTTGCGGTCTGGTCACTGGCCATGCTTCGCCTTTTATGCAGGCTTTGATGCAAGGAGACCACCGACCACCGTCACGCCACGCGTGGCCCGTCTGCCCAGGATTGTCAGTTTGCTGTCGGCAGTGGTGTCACTGGGCGCGCGTGGTACGATTGCGGGGCGGGCGTCGGAGGCATTCGTCGATTGTCAGTCTGTCGATTGTCGGCCATTGTCAGATACTCGCCTGACGTCACGCCGCAGTCTGCAAACTGTCACTCAGTCAAAGTCTGATTTCAAACTCTTGTCTCGTAAACCCCGCTACTCGTTCGGCCCGGCAATCAAAATCTTAATGACCTCGCCCTCCTTGACCTTTTGAAAGGCCTTCTCGGCGTCGCCAAACGGCACCGTCGTCGTAATCAGCTGCTTGACATTGACGCGCCCGGTCGCGACAAGCTCAATGGCCAGCCGGTAGTCGCCGGGACCGTAGCGGAAACTGCCACGCGCCGTCACCTCCTTGGCCGCGAGCGCCATGATGGGAAAGGTAATGTCGGCTTTGCCCATGCCGCCCTGGACGTAGGTGCCGCCGTGACGGACGACGTGCAGCGCCGCCTGGATGCTCGGCTCGGCGCCCGACGCATCAATGACGACATCGGCGCCATCGGGCAGGCCGGCCAGCGCCTTGATCGCGGCCGCGTTCGCGTCGGGCGCGATGCGCGCGCTCTTGTACGTGTGCGTGGCGGCAAACGTGCGTGCAAACGCCAGCTTGGCGTCCACAATGTCGACCGCCACGACCGTCGACGCGCCGTACGCACGCGCCACCGCGCAGCACAGCAGCCCGACCGGCCCGGCGCCCATGACGACGACCGACTGCCCGGGCTGCACGCGCGCCTGCTTGCCGACAATGTGCACGCCAACGGCCAGCGGCTCAATCAGCGCGCCCTCCTGCAGCGACACGTGTGCCGGCAGCTTGTAGCAAAAGTCGGCCGGCGCCGCCCAGAAACCCGCCAGCGTGCCGTCGTACGGCGGCGTCGCCGCGAAACGCATCAGCGGGCACAGGTTGTACGTGCCGCCCATGCACTGCGTGCACCGCCGGCACGGGTACCCCGGCTCCAGCGCGACACGGTCGCCCACCGCCAGGGCCGTCACCGCGTCGCCCGCCGCGACCACCGTGCCCGCCGACTCGTGGCCCAGCACCATCGGGTCCTTGACCACAAAATCGCCAATCGCGCCGTGCTGCCAGTAGTGCACGTCCGACCCGCAAATGCCCGTGTAGTTGACCGCCACCAGCACATCGTGCGGCGACGCAAGCGTCGGCACCGGGCGCTCCTCGAAGCCCACCTCGTGCGGCTTCTGCAGCACAAACGAGAGGTTCTGCCGTTAGTCGGTCGTGGCATAGCGTAGAGGGAGACAAAGACTCACAGACTTGCCGTCGGTCGCAGCCATGTTGATGATGGGTTTATGATGGGTTTTTGGGCTCGTTGGTGATGAGAAGCTGGACAGGAAAAGGCAGAAGACGAAAGGAGTCGGAGTAACGTAAAAGGTAGGCAAAAGGAGTCGGAGTACGAGGCAGGCGCGTCCGAGGGGAAATGCGGAGACGGTGTTGGGCGAGGCAAGAAGCAGGCAGGCAGAGGCAGCGTGAGAAGAATAAATGTAGACTTTCGGGATCGGCAATGTTCAACGAGCGGTGCACAGCAGCTGTATTTATTGTCGCCGCGCATCGCGTACCCACGCGGCAAGCTTCACGATCGCCCGGCCGCCCGGCGAAGCTCGAGCTAGCACATCAGGCTAAATGCATGGCAGAATCCACGCTCGTCGCGTGACCCATGGCTATATCGCTATCCTCACATTCTGCCGCTCTGTCGCTCCTGCTGTCTCGCTCCTGCCTCGTCCTTCTGCATTCTTCTTGCCTTCTTCCAAAGGTCCATCAAGTGGCACCAGTTGCTCCTGCGCGTGGTCAGCAGGCAAGCTGCTCCCCGCTTCCCCACGTCCAACTACCCAATGTGGAAGCTCCGCCAGGCTCACAATTACGGCAGTCTGGACTACGGAGTATAGCACTCAGCTGGAATACTCGCATTGGGCCGTGCTTTTTTTTATTGAGGTAACATGCTGGCTCGCACATCAACCATGGCCGAGCAGCACATGCTGAATTTTCCGAGCACGCTCATATATACCTGCATAGCGGGGTTGCTTCCATCAACAAGGCAAGATGGCCGAGCGGTCTAAGGCGCTAGCTTCAGGAGCCTCTTCGGAGAGGACTTGAACATGCTAGTCTAGAAATAGGCGTGGGTTCGAATCCCACTCTTGTCATATTTTTGCGTCGATATCTTGGGATTTTTTTGCTTCAGTTGATTGTTTATCACATAAAAATACATCAAAAATTAATACATCAAAATCGCGTCATGCAGCTCGGCATCCTCCCGAGTATGCCTGCAGCGCTCATGCCTTTGTTTTTGCGTTTCGTCTCATGTCTCCTGACGGCGCCTGCGACACGGCGATCGCTGCTACGTCTCCTGGCTGCATTGAGCAATCACAGTCTGACTGGCTAAATTACGAGGAGCATCGCCAGAACCTGAAACGCGCGCGCAAGGTAACCTTTATCCGTCACGTCTTGTTCTTGTCCAGGATTGCGCGACACGTAAATATACATTTCTAATATTTAAGAGCACCGAGGAATAATAAATATACTTGCATGCTGACTGGGGGACAATGGTCGCATCTCGGCGCGACACCTCGCTAATGCCAACTTTGAACAGGTCTCGCCGTATCCTGCAATCTGCCAGTGATGTACGGAGTAAATATATCCGTACGGAGTAACCATTTCAAATTGACGGCAATCGAGACCCGAGCACGATCGCCTTCCGTCCATGCCAGGCCTGCAAACATATCATTTTTCTTCATTGTCTGCCTGGCGCCGCGTCTCGCCGTCTTCTTTGTTGCCGTTCTTTGTGCCGCGACGTGCCGCAATGTGCCACATCGGTGCCCGCCGGACCAGTGTCGAAGCTAGAGCGCAGCACGGGGGCTTCGCGCATGACGTCGGCGCTGCTCTCTTGCTCTCTTGCTCTCTTGCTCTCCTTGGATCCGGCTAGCCGCCCTAGCCTCCTGTCTGCGATTTCCCTCTTTCGCGGCGGCTGCCTCGTATCGCTGACCTGCCAACTCGTGCTAACGGCTCGTAGCCCAGTGTCTAGCCTGCTAAATTTAGACGATCAAGCACATCGACCGGGGTCGTCGTGCTAGCCAGTGTCGAAACCAGCGATCGCCAACTGGCAAGCTGCTCGTAGCATAAATATTTACATACGGACATGGAGCGAAAGCGGACGAGGACGCGACGGACCTGAGGCGTGCCACTGCCGCAGATAGGATCAGGAGCGTACGGAGACCGTGCGGACAATGAGCTCACACAGCCGACGGACAAGTTGCCACGAGGCCAAGACCACTGCGCTTGTGCGAACGTATCGGGCGGTCGCAAAACACGACGCAGCGGCTCCTTATTTCGGGTTGGCCGTGCCGTTTGCCCTTGACGTGCGCTTTGTATATTTTTATCAAATTTAGGTCTGTATTTATTTTTATCAAATTTAGCTTTGTATTTACATTTTATCATATTTATTCGTCCTGCGCAGCCTTCTGCCAAGAGGCAAGAATGGCCAAGGGAGACCAAGAGGCACGAGTGTCCAAGAGACGACAACGTGGGCTTGATTCGCGGGCGCTTGGCAGGCCGCAGTCACAAGACGCTGCCGCGTCCACGACTGCAAATGTAAATAGTTAAATAGTTAAAAAAACGGCACGGAATCGGCTGTGCCGCTGCGATCAAAGAACACCAATGGGCAAAACGATGCTCGGAGGACCCGGCAACGCGCAACGCGCGATGGCGTGCGTGGCCTGTGTCGATGGCCCGATGCCCAGGACAAGCAATCTATCGCATCGCGTTCCGACATGGTCTGTCATGTTGCGTGCCGCCCAGCCACATCACATGGCGCGGGCCGTGCATTAGACGTCATAAACATACACTGCAAGGCCTCGGTCATGGAATGATCACGATTGAAAATGAGTGAATGGTAAATTGAAGTCTATAGTCCCTTCCGGGCAGCCGCGGGGGCATTATCCGTGCGATTGACGCAGATGTAAGCAGAAAACAAAACAGGAAATGCAGTTACAAGATGTGGTATTCCCAGTCCGCCGCCCTTGTGTCAAGAGAAATGTGCCCATGCAGTCGTAAAAAGAAAGGAAGCCGTACAAAAAACAGAAAAACAGAAAACAGAATCAAGGTAGATAAAAGAGAGAAGCCGAATGAAAAGGTGGTACAAGAAGGGGGTCATGATTACAAGAGTAGGTGGCTGCTGAAGTACATCAACAGCCGTGAAAGTGGTGGTGGTGGTGGTGGTACAGGATGGGGACGAGCGCCGAGCGTCTGTCTCGCTGCCCCTTCTGCGAGCCGGCTCGAGAAGAGGAGGTTGAGGGTGAGGGACGAGACGGTCTCTGTCGAGGTGTTGTCGATGTCTTGCGCGGGGTGTTGCGGCTGATGTCTCGGCGTTGCAGGAACAGAGGAACAGAGGAGCTCAGGAACTCGAACTCAGACTCGGACTCAGAAACCCAGGAACTCGTCACTCAAAAGAGGAGCTCGCTTTGAGTGGCATGGCAGCTTTGCGTCGCAAAGGACTGGTCTTGTCCATGGGCAGACGTATGACGACAGGAGCTGGTGTGCTCGTCCGTGTTGTTGTGTGTGCGCTGTGCGCGTGTATGCGTGCGTGTGTCCGTGTGCGATGGTATCCGAGAGACAGTGAGGTCGTTGGCATGGTATGGTGCGGTGTGCGATGGTTCGGTGGTGCGGCTCAAGCCTCGCGCTTAGCTGCGCTTCGGCAGAGGAGGCAGAGGGCGGCTTGGCGGCGGGCCGGGGCACGGCGGCAGCTGCGACGGGCGCTGCTCCAGAGACTCAAACAGTGACGAGGCCATTGCGATGGTGAGGTTGTGTTGAGATAAAGATCAAGGATCAAGATCAAGTATGAGAGTAGTGGTAGTAGTGGTGGTAGTAGCGTGATGAATGTGATAGTGTAGTTGGCAAGTAAACTTGTAAGGTGGATGTAGATATGGAAGAGAGACGACACGATGTGAGGGGAGAAGGCTGTGATCTTATATGTGCAAGCGACGACACAACAAGACGGCTCTGGGCGTGAATGGAAATAGCACACCACCAATTTACGACTTCTTTTACCACTTGCGACGGAAGCAAGAAAAAAGAAAAAGAAAAGAAAAAAGAAGGGCGTCAGGCCAAGGGAGGGGCGTGCGGCTAAGATTGCATGGTCCAAGCAGGCGGGTGTGAAATTGGAAAGGCAAACGACGAAAATAATTTACATTTCGATTTGATTACCAGAGATTGCATTGCGGACTGTTCGCGTTCTCGCATCCTCGCTACCTCCAAGACACCAGGACAAAGGCCTCCGGGGCCTCCACCCGCTAAAAGCACCGGACGCCCGCTGTAAATATTTTATCAGGCACTGCCGTGCCGCTGGTCCGAGGTGAGCCAGTCTGACGTCTGCCAGCGACAAAGCGACAAAGCGACAAAGCGACAGGGCGAGAAAGCGACAAAGCGACAGACATGATGCGAGGCACAACTTCATGACCGATCGTCGCTGCTGCCGCCTTTGTTTTCGCGCATGTCTGGGCTCAATCGGCCATGGTTTTTCTCGCAGTTTGGGCCTTGGGCCTTGGGTCTTGTCCTCACGTCCCGCAGCCCGACATCACAAGCTAAAACGGCCACGAGGACAGCCAAAACCAGGCAGAAGGCTAGCTGTCGACCCCTGTAGCTCGAAAAAGGCCTGTCTGGCTGCGCCGACAGGGGTAATTTGAGCTACAGGGGGAGGGGTGCGGCTAAGGAGAGCCGTTTGGGTTTGGCCTTCCGTCGCAGGCCGCATGTGCAATTCGACACTTGCAACTTGCTAGTCTCGACATTTCAATTTACGTTGGGGTTGCTTGACAGTCGGAGATTCACCGTCACTTGGTTGAATTTACATTTGCGGCAGCGTGCATGACAGAGCTGGACGGTGCAGCCGCAGACTTCAGACGGGCCTAAACAATGAAAAGGCGGACAATGGATGCCAACCCTAATATTCATTTATTGATTTTGATGAGGTGTAAGCCGGTGGGGACGGTGAATCAAGGGATGTCTTGTTGTGGGCAGCTGAGATCGAGCCTCGGCGGCCAGACTGTCCGTAATATTAAAGTGATTGTAGATTGCGGTGGCCTCACTGGCTTGTCTCAAAGGTCTTTACCGACGAAGCCAGCTGACTGACTCGGAGGACAAGGAATGACAAGAGCAGGAGGCAAAAGAGACAAGCAATATATTTACGAAAATATTTAGATATATCCAAAAGATACGATACAGCTGATTGTGTTTCCTATTCGGTCTTTTGTTGACTTTGTACAGAGTATGACAAAGGCGCCACATCAGCTTGGGCTGCAAGGGATTCTCGGTGTCGGGAAAATAGATTTCTGGTCTCTTAATCCCACAGCAATCGACAGACCGCAAAGGCGTCACCGCTTGTCCAAGTTCCAATGACCCAATCGCATGGTCAATGGCAAGCATCTAAAATAGAATGCCAACGAACCAGGCGACGTTGGAGGGGTCCTTCCGACTTTTGCACGCACAAACCAAGAGGCAAAAGAGGGAAATTGCGAAGCATCGGTTTGATAAAATCAGAAAAATGCCATCAGCCTGACAGCAAGCTATTCCGCAAGTACAAAAGTAAATATAAATACACCGTAGGAGCGTAGGCACTACCGGTGACTCGACGCTAAGTGATCATTTGGAAGACTAGTGCGGCCAGTGACCTCACCGCTGCTCCGTCGGACACCAGCAACCGGGATAGGGCTGTCTGATCTGGCGAGCGCATTTCGCTTTGGTTTGGTCGCCTTGGCCAGGCGTCTTGTCATTCGTCCATGTGCGAGCGTCTCAGAGGCAATGTGCATGTTTATATTTAGATGCTGGATGCAGGAGTCGGGTATTCTCCGGCGTTTTCGTGTTGCCAAATTGTGCAAAGTAAATATTCCGTACAGACAGTAAATATACGAAGTACGCAGACAAGAGCCTCATCCGATCTGACATGCATGCTGCAAGTCGGGCGTATGTGCGCGTATGCACTTCTGCACTGCGCAGAAAGACGGCAAGAGGCCAATAGAATGACGCCGTTGCTGGCACAAGCTCGGTTTGCGGAAAGGCGCAGCAAGGGCGCCGGCAGCCACAGGCGCACAACGTCGGACGCATCTGACGGCCGCGGTATTGCAGAGTATTATTTATATTTATGTAAAATACGGCGCACGAACGGCGGAATGCCACCGTAAGATGGGCTGAGTCAAGTGCAGTTCTTTCGGAACGCGGCAGCTGCTCACGATCCTTGTCCTGCTATGACTGCAACATTGATCGTTCAGTACATACGTATTTGGCATAATCCGACAAAGACAAAACACCCGAGATTGCAGCGTGAGACGCCGATGGTGCTGGATACAATATTGGGCCGCAGTCAGGAACAACATTATTTTCTGTCTGACCCATAAACCGGACTTTGCAAATAAATTTATACGGAGTGTATGCACTATTTTTAACGCTGATTGAAATGCCCGAGCTGCTTTCTACGCATTGACGCTGCCCCATGTCTCAACCGCCCCGAGCCCGTCGGTCATGTTATGCGGCGTCGTGCAGCGGGCTCGCTTGGGTTTGGCGCAAATTGCGAGGCTCGAACCCGGCGCTGAACCCGGGCGGCGGCTCTGTTCTGCCCTCTCGGTTCCTGGTCAATAAAAGTTTTGAAAATTCGTGGTGCCGGGATCTGGATCATGCTGACCTGAACGCATGTCTGCAATTTCCCAGCACCCAGCGGCAAGCAACCATGAACCATGACCACGGATCATGAGATGCCGAGTGTTGTTCTCAAATATATTAACAGACACCTGAAAATGGAGGGTTCAAGGCCGTGGCGTTCGACGTTGCACCGTACCAGCCTCTCGGTCTCTTTTGCGCCGTGATGCATCGCCGTGGCAGCGAAGCCCAAGCCATCAGTAAGACCCGAGAATCCAAAGACCAGCTGGCCCGCGCACGGTAGTCTGTATTACGTTGCGTCTGCCCATCGACCGATATTTATTTATTTATTAGTTATTTCGTACATGCCGTTTTCGGAAAGTGCGAAATCAGCAAGGCTGTGCTCGCAAGGCTTGCACAGCTGAGCATCTGGCATTAAATTATTTACTTGTGCAGAACTGTCCAAAGCCAAGTGGAAAGGGGAAGGGGTACGGATTGAGCCCGTCCGAGCCTCGTAAATTATGACGAGCCAAAGTTAGATTGCATATAAATTTATGCAAGTATCCCGCTATGAAATTTAGCGGTGAGTGACATCATCCTGTAATGAGTGGGGTCCAATAGAAGCATTCCTCGTTCTAGGGCGTTCTAGCTGCCGAGAAGGCACCCACTTTATTCTTCCTTTGCAGTGTTTCCCTTGGCTCCTTCCATGCCTCTGAATTCGACTTGCATTCCAGGATGCGACGGGGCTAGGGAAATGAGATGAGACGGCGAATACGGGGCGCGCCTACTCCGTACTCCGTACTCCGTAAATATACAGACGTGTCGTAAACAGGAGTGGCCGAGAAATGCAATCAGAATGTCGAAGCCGTGATGGCCAAACTTGAGAACACGATCGCGAACCGAAATCTCACAAATGCCCCGTGCGGGACGGTGGACTTTCCCGAGGCGGGCAAATGTCAAATGAAGAAGGCGCGGCATGCACTGCGCGCAATGCACTGCGCACGGCAGGCGCGCGCGAAAACCAGGAAGAAATCCATCGCTTTACGACCGTTGAACGCGAAGCGAGCACTTTGCATGTTGGCGCCTTGCGACGGCGCTCTTACCGCGCGCCAAGAGGCAGAGCGCGTATTTTGTGCTCTAGCACGCTTTTTCAATATTGCTCTAGCACGCTGCACGACGGTGATCTCCATCTTGTTTCTTTTTCTAGAGCAAATACGAGTCGAACAGGCGTTTAGCAACTGACAATGAAATAACGCCGAGGCGTAACTATACTCTGTAATATTAATTCAATCACAGCGTAAGGGCGCGCAAATAATCATGGTGAATCGCGGGAATTGAACCAACTGTATGCCGTTGAATCGACATGACAGCACATTGGAAATGAAAATGCTGAGCTAAAGGATTTTCGTTATGAAATATAATTAACAAATGAAGTTTATGGAAGATCTTGACATTGATTGTCACAATGACTTGTGGCTTGACCTGACATGGTAACAAGTTTGGGTTTCTTTCTTCTTACTTCTGGGATGAAACCTGTCGCATCAAGATTCCAAACGTAGCCAAACGTGCGACAACAGGTTGGCCGCCGCTGTCGCACTCGCGGTGCCCGGTGGCCTGGTCAATGGCTGCTAGTGTAAGGGGGAGGCGAATTGCATTCTTGTTCCTGAATCGTCCCAACGTTTTTGCGCCCTTCCGTGACTTTGGCCCCTGCGTCTTCCCTCTTTCGGAGGCCCCTGCGACGCCGTATGACGTAACTTTGTAAATTATACTCTGTAAATATCTACGGCCAAAGTTGTCGATGAAGTCGTTGGGAATTCAAGGATACGAAATTCGACTCCGGTGAACAGGGGCACGGACGAACACGACACATGTCCCAAGGCTGTGTTTCCGACCTATATTTGTACTCCGTAGTTGAATTATTTGCCATGGCCCCGTTTGTCGGAGCCGGCGCAGAAATGCACTTCCCAACCGTAGCCTCGTCCTCATTTAAGGTGCATATGGACACTTTCATGCAGCCCGGACCCAATACGGGGTGCAATTTCGGCTTCCTATTTTTGCCTGCAGTCCGCTTTGTCGTCTTGGCCTTTGGCATTTGGCTTGGCATTGGCAGACTTGGGACGAACGCGATGAAAGAAGGAACACGCCGTAGCGCGTGCCAATAGGGCCAGCATTCAGGATTTTCAGAGGAGGCCCAATGATTTTCAGCGCATCGGCATGCCAGCACAGCGCCCGCATGTTTCGGCAGTCACTAAAACGTCACTAAAACGGCCCCTGACGGGGCGCTAAAGCAGGCTTTGGGCACTAGCTTGCGCTAATTCAGCTCCTGCGGCATACGGAGCAAGTCAGACGCGTGACGAGAAGACGAAAAACTCTGACGGCACGACCAAAACGGTAAACGAGGCACGGATGACGTTTTATTTTTTTTAAAAAATTGCAGGGGGTCTAGGACAAGGGACGACGAAAATCTTTTGCATTTGCCAATGCGATGTGCGGGCTAAATTTGATATTACCAGCCCTGCCATTCGTCCAAGATTCAGATTTCAAATTCATTGTATTGCTATGAGTTTAGATTTTCGCTTTCGGGCGAAGCAGTGCAAAACGATCGGACCTGTGTTGAAAACTGTATTTACATTTTACGGAGTATAGATGTACCGGCAAATCACGAGTGTGATGTAAACTCCTCGTGACGTGAGTTTACAGACCGCAAAGCAATGACAGTCTGGCCAAGGCCGGCATGAATCAGATACGTTGCATGTGGCAGGCGGACGACGTCAGTACGGAGTAACTATACGGAGTACTGTAACAGTCCAGAGCGAGCGTTGCAGCCGAGGCTGTCTGAGCGCAGTCTTCTAGAAGGCTGGGCAGGCACGTCGCCTGCATTCCTCGTTGCCAGTAGCGAGTGGCGCCCATCCATGGCAAGTGGCAAGTGCCGGCCGCGAACGGAGGTGCCGTGGGCGCTGCATGGCCATCCCGGCCTCGCAACCGACTCGCCGCGCAATTTGGCAGAAAGCGAGATGGCGACGGATCCCAAACCAAAACATTGGTAAGACGGCCGTGCTCGTTGGTGGTGCGAGAAGAGGAAAAACGGCCGGGCGCGAGCAAGGCAGAGCAAGAGGAAAAGCACCAAAACATTTAAATATATATTTATAACGCCGTCGGAGATGTCGTACGGAGTAATATCGTAACAAGTACTCCGTATAAATGTATTTATAAATATGCGCAAAGCTAGGCGCCGGATATAGTGACAAAGTAAAACGACGCATTGTGGCATCCAAGACGCCGCGCCCGAAGCGACCACTCTGAACGAGCTCGATTCATCCATGCCGAGCCCCGAGCGCCGATTCCCGGCCTCCACGTGTCGTGTCCAAACTGCCCAGGCAGTAAATAAATATATAATTTAAGTGCAGTGCTTGGACCAGATAATCTTTCCGATGTTCGCTGCGATTTGCCGTCCCAACAGGCGTTCCACGACCAACCCTATATTATATAAATAATTTACTCACATGTCCAAACGTTCTCATTTGCGCAGCAACACACCCGCTCCTCCACTGGGATATCGATAAACCAGTCCGAGGTCCCAGTCGACCGGGTAGGGTGTGCATGAGCACTTTGTGCGCTTGCCGTTCTGAATGTCTGTTTTTGGGAGATGGGAAAGGAGGAGGCGAACTGGGAAATGAGGGTGGAAATGTGTGGACTGGACGGCTCTTTTGGCGAGTCTTTTTTCGTCTTTCTTAATTCTAGTGGCCGTTGAAACTGTAAATAGTAAATATAAATACCATTCGGAACCGCATCGCAGACGTAGCGGTGAGGACGGTGAACGACAGCACGAGCATGGACCGGGGTGGCAGGCTGAGAAAAGAAGGCTCGGCAGGCGAAAGAAGGAAGAGAAGAATCAAAGAACAAATCGAACAAGGCGACCGAACAATGCGACGCCGGCGCAGATTTTTCAGGCCGTGCCGCGTGGCCGTTGAAGATTTTGATCGATTATCCTTTGCATCCCAGCTGCCTGCATAAATTATATAAATAAACATGAATTTGTACTTACTCTTCTAATTTATATTGCGAGATAAGTTGCCGCGATGAGGCGTAAATTATATTTATATCTAAAAGACACTGAGATTCTGCAAGGCGCGCGCTAGCGATGCAGTGCTGGGCGTTGAGTCAGAGATACGGTGAGGCCACACGAAAGCCGTTGCGCGACGTGCCAGACTTGTTGGTCCTACTCAATTTACATCCTCCCTTAAACGCGAGCGGTCAGCAGACCATGATGGCTGTGCCAAGTCTGCACTTTGTCGTTGTCCATAGGCTGCTCACCTGTTGACCGGTGCGGTGGCACAGCAGCGCTGGCGGGCCAATGGTTTGATACAGCACACCTTGTGCTCCGGATGTTCTGTTTGACACTGCGCAATACTAAATATATATTTATACAACTCCGTAGAGGGGGAGGGGTGTCGTCGCGACGTCACATTGCGAGCCATCGACTGACGTCAGCCCATTAATTTATACTGTACGAAGTAGGAAGCTGGAAAACGATCACGAGAACAAGTCGGCGACACGGCAGACAGCAGCACAGCTAGAGCAAGCACCTGTCGTGCGTTCCCTGGCGTGTTCTCTGCCGCTCTGTGCACGAACCGAGCCATGGGCGGATTGCGGCCCAACGCAGCGGCAGCTAGGCAATGCAACGTTGGAACAATAAAAGAGAACCACCGAGACGCGATCTCGATGTCGTCAGCCGACTCGCGCGCATGCTGTCCGTGCGAGAGAATATTTATAAAAAAAATAATTATCTGTAGCGCTGAACGGTTGAACAGGCGCGTCGCATGTCACGTTGGACGTCAGGATGGTTCTGCACTAAAGGACGCGGCGACTGGTAGAGCGACGAGCACGGAGACACCTCGACGCCCACGACCGCACGCCATTGCTGAAACGAAACAGCGAAACACGGCCTGGCTGGGCGCGCAGTTTCTCGGTTTCTCGGTTTCTCGGTTTCTCAGTTTCAGCGGAAGAGGGTGTGCAGTGGACGCAACGGCCCGGTCTCTTCTTATTGTGGCGAGTTGCTCGAGAGGCGGCAGCCACGGATGGATGTCAGGACGGCTCGGCCTCTTCGTATCATGTTGCGAGCTGCCTGTCGCAGTGGCATCCGACCGGTCCGTAGATCCGTCAGCTGCGATTGTGATGCACCTCGACGTTTGCCAGAGGAGAGTGTTTACATGACGTTCGCCAGAGAGAGTGTTTACAGCGAGTCAGCAGTGGAGGGACGGTGTAAGTGGGTGGGGGTGCGGGGTCGACCAGCCGCGTCTGCGTCACGCCATGAGGGACGTTGATGGGTTGGTGGATGCACTGTCTCGCGTCAACGTCAACACCGAATGGCCAAGCTCAAGATTGCGGTGCTCGACGACTACCAGGGCCACGCGCGGGCGGCGTTTGGGGCACTTGACGCGGCGCGGTACGAGGTGGACTACTACGGCGAGGCGAGCACGATGGCCGACTGGTACGGCATCCAGGTCGACAACCTAGGGCGGTGGGAGCGCGGCGAGCCTCTTGTGTGCGAGCTGTGAGCTGTGAGGTGAGTGGCGGTGATGGCGAGATGTGAGTCGAGCTGTAGTGGATGGCAGAGGGGCAGAGGAGGGCAGACTGTAAATGTACAATAAATGTACGTCGAACGAGATGAGGCTCTAGGTGGGGCGGATGCTCAACGACCAACACAGGCACGGCACGGAAGGAGCGAAGCACAGAATAATGCAATCAGGCGGAAGAAGATGAATGAATACGCGACAACGCTGCTACAGCCGCGCGGGCATGCGGCTGGCGCCGTCGAGGCGGATGACGACGCCGTTGAGCATGGTATTTTCAATGGCGTGGCGCGCGAGCACGGCAAACTCGGCGGGCGTACCCGGCCGGCGCGGAAACTCCATGCTCTTGAGAAGCGACTGGCGCACCTTGTCGGTCATGGCGGCCGTCATGCTCGTCTCAAACATGCTGGGCGCAATGGTGACGACGCGCACGCCGTGGCGTGCAAGGTCGCGTGCCATGGGCAGCGTCATGGACGCGACGGCGCCCTTGCTGGCGGCATACGCGACCTGGCCCATCTGGCCCTCGAACGCGGCCGCGCTGGCGACCATGATGACGACGCCACGCTCCCGGTCGGGGCCGTCGGGCGCGCCGACCGCGTCGCCGGCCATGTGCGCAACGACCTGCCGCACGACGTCGACGGTGCCGCGCAGGTTGACGTTGAGCACAAAGTCGAAGCTCTCGAGCGGCAGCGGCGTCAGCTTCCGGTCCAGCATAAGCCCGGGGAACCCGACACCGGCCGCCGGCACGACCCCGCCGAGCGGCTTGTGCGTCGTGTCGGCGATCCACGCGACAACGCCCGCAACGGCCTGTGCGACCGTCGCCGAGTCCGTCACGTCGACGGGCCAGAAACGCGCGACCGTTTCGTCGCCAAGTGCCGCCGCCGCCGCGTGCCCGTCGTCCTCGTTGCGGTCCAGCAGCGCCACTGCGGCGCCGTGCTTGACCAGGTCCTCGGCGACAGCCCGGCCCAAGCCCGAAGCCCTGTCTGTCAGTACCACGAACGGAACGGAACGTAAAAAGACTTACCCGCCCGAAATGACAAATGTGCGTCCGTCAATCTTCATGTTGTGAGTGTGAGCAAGACAAGACAAGCAAGAGAACAAGAGAAGACCAAGAGGAGAGAAGACCAATCCACGCGCTTACACTAGCCTCGGCATGTGCTTCCCCAGCTTTCGGCTCCTCTAATTAGGTAAAGACGGAGTACTCCGTACGGCATGGCCCCACCACATGTGGCTGACGCCTGAGCCACTGGACCCACGTATTTGCGATCCGCGATAAGCTGCCAGAATAGTGGAGCATATGCTTGGGCGCCAGCACGGTGTGGCCTGCGACGAGACGCTCACCTGTTGACTCGACCCTCGACAAGACAGGCGTCGCCATCTCCATACATTTAAAACACGGCAAGACCTTTACACACCTGCGTCCCGCCACCTTCTGATCTGCGTCTCCCACCTCTACACCGCGTCGCCGGCCTTATCGGCTGCTTCTTGTCGACAGCCACCGGCCACCACGCCACGACCGACGCCACGACCGACACCGACACCGACACCGACGACGACGAACGACGACAAACTACTCCTACTACTTCTACTGCTCTTTGCCGACGACACCTGCACGACGCGACGACGCGCGGCCGGCAGCCCGACGCAGCCTGAGCCGCCACGCCTGTGACGACACGAGACTAAATATTTACTCTGCCGTCTCGCTCTCTCGCTCTCTCTTACGCACCCCGCCATGACGCGACCACGGGGGTCGTCGGCGACGAGCGACGACAGCGCCGGCGATGCGCGCGACCAGGTACGCCCGACCGTGCTCGCCGAGCCGACCCAACCAAAGACTGACCACTGACCTGGACGTAGGAACTCGGAAGCATGTACGACTACCTGGCCAAGATCATCCTGCTCGGACCCAGCGGCTGCGGCAAGTACGTCTCCCATGCTTATGCTTTTCGTCTTCGTATCTGTCGCTCGCGTGCTAACGCCCAGATCCTGCCTCCTCCACCGCTTCGTCAAGAACGAGTGGCGTGTCCTGTCGTCGCAGACCATTGGCGTCGAGTTCTCCTCCAAGATCATCAAGGTCGGCCACGGCGCGCGTCGCAAACGCATCAAGCTGCAGCTCTGGGACACGGCCGGCACCGAACGCTTCCGCTCCGTCTCGCGTTCCTACTACCGCGGCGCCGCCGGCGCCATCCTCGTCTACGACGTCACCGCCCACCGCACGTTTGACGCCCTCACGCCTTTCCTAAACGACGCTCGGGCCCTCGCGTCGCCCAACCTGACGACGCTGCTCGTCGGCAACAAGCTCGACCTGGCCACCGACCTCATCGACATCCGCCCGGATCCCTCGGATCCCTCGGATCCCTCGGATTTCTCGTCGCCGCCATCCGCCGCGTCGTCGTACCCCGCGTCGTCGTACCTGTCGTCGTCGCCGTCGTCGTCCGTCGCCACCGCCACCGCCACCGCCACGCCCGCGCCCTCGTACATCCCGCCCACCACCCTCGGCACCCAGCTCCAGGCCACCGTCGCCGACGGCCGCGACGTCTCGACCGCCGAGGCCGCGCGCTGGGCCGCCAGCACCCACGTGCCCGTCGCGCTCGAGGTCAGCGCGCTCTCCGGCGAAGGCGTCGACGACGTCTTTGCACGCATGGCCCGCATGATCCTCACCAAGATCGAGCTCGGCGAAATCGACCCCGACGACCCCATGAGCGGCATCCAGTACGGCGACGCCGGTGGCGGCTGGACCGGTGCCGCCGCCAGCGACGGCGGCAGCATCCGCAGCCAGCTCACCGCCGACGAGGGCGGTCCTCGTCGTCGTCGTGGGCCCAGAAATAAGCGTGGCGGCGGCATGGCCCTGCGCGAATGGGAAGAGGTCTTTGCGATACCCCGGCGCCGCCGCGACAACTGCGGCTGCTAGCGTTTGCTCACTCCTTGCCTTGTTTTCCTTGTTTTCTTCCTGCTTCTTTTCTTCCTGCTTTTTTTCTTCCTGCTTTTTTTCTTCCTGCTTCTCTTTTCTTCTCTTTTCTTCCTGCTTCTTTTCTTCATGCTTCTCTTTTCTTCCTGCTTCTCTTTTCTTCTCTTCTCTTCCTGCTTTTTGGTTACTTGTTTTGGCACTGCTACCGTCTTGTCGTTCGTCTAGCCTGCGTGTCTTCATACCTTTGTCTTGCTTCCTGCTACCATAGCCTGTTGTCACACTAATTCCATGCACTGTTTTGCGACCCCTTTCTGTGCCTGTGTTCTTTCCCAAAACAGCATGTATTGCACACGTCACGTGATATGCAGGCCGTCAACCAGGCGTTTCATGACCATTTTCACGTGATACCAGACGGGATTCGTCTTTCCATTTGTAGTATTTACAGTAATCGGTGCATCCCCAACCCCGATTTAGCCTAATGTGACGCGCGCGGAGAGCACGCGTGGAGAGCTTCGGCCAAGTCACTTCAAGCTCCCGCACCCAACCCCACCTTGTGCTGCGCATCGTCTGCACGAACATGTGACGCGGCATTCTGCCGGATAAGATTGACGACAGTTGGTGTGGAATGCAGAAGGAGGAGAACCCGATCGGGAAAGTAAAGGCACACTCGTGGACATTTCACGAGGAAGGCGTTACCTGATCTTGGAAAGCACTGAACAAGACTACCCGATCTTGGAATGTGCACTGAACAAGGACTACCTGCTTGGAAAGAGCACTGAACAAGGACTTGGAAAGAGCACTGAACAAGGACTTGGAAAGCACTGAACAAGGGAACCAGCCCCTGGCCCCTGAGTTTACCCATTCTCTTCTTCATCATACGCATCAGCAGATGGCCCAATCGGTGACGCTCGACCAAGGGTGGGAGTTTTGCCTGGCCGAGGCCCGGGACGGCGACGTCGCGCTTCCGCCGGACGTCGACGGGCTGCGTGACTGGCGCCCCGTCGCCCAGTTTCCCACCAACGTCCACCTCGACCTGCTCGCCCACAAGCTCATCCCCGACCCGAATGCCGGCACGCACGAGGACGACGTGCAGTGGATCGGCGAGCGCCGCTGGCGGTACCGCACGACATTTGCGACACCCGACGGCGCCGGACCCGGCACGGCCGTGTCCTTTTTGGCATTTGACGGACTCGACACGTTTGCCACCGTCTCTCTCAACGGCCACGTCGTGCTCGAGACGGACAACATGTTTGTGCCGTACCGCGCCGACGTCTCGGACCTGCTGCGGCCGGCCGGCGGCGCGGCCGGCGGCGCGGCCAACACGCTCGAGATTCTGTTTGACAGCGCCTTTCTGCGCGGCTGGCAGGCCGTCGACGCGCACCCTGGCCACAAATGGGGCTGCTGGAATGGCGACGACTCGCGCCTCGCGGTGCGCAAGGCGCAGTACCACTGGGGCTGGGACTGGGGCCCGGCGCTGCTGACGTGCGGCCCGTGGCGCCCTGTGCGTCTCGAGACGCACACGCACGCCGTCGCGCTGCGGCACCTGCGCTTTGACACGGACGTGGCGCCGTCGCTGGCGTCGGCGACGATCCGCGTCGCCGCCGATGTCGAGGTCCTGCATGGCCCGGCGGAGCTGGCGGACGAGTACCGCCTCGAGATTGAGGTCCTGCTCGACGGCGCGCGGCAGGGCCTTTTGCAGAGCACCGTCCGCCCCAAGGCGGCGCCAAGCGACGCGCCCGACGCGCCCGACACGAACGACACGTGCACGACGACGACCGAGTTTTCCATCCGGGACCCCGCGCTGTGGTACCCGGCGTGCTATGGCGCCCAGCCGCTGTACACGGTGCGCGCGACGCTCCTGGCGGCCGACGGCCCCGCGGGCGAAATCACCAAGAAAATCGGCCTGCGCCGCGCCGAGCTCGTCCAGCGCCCGCTCGCCGACCAGCCGGGCACGTCCTTTTTCTTCCAGGTCAACAACCTGCCCGTCTTTTGCGGCGGCAGCAACTGGATCCCGGCCGACAACTTTGTGCCGCGCATCGCGCCCGACCGGTACCGCCGCTGGCTCGCCATGGCCGTCCAGGGCCGCCAGACAATGGTGCGTGTCTGGGGCGGCGGCATCTACGAGGAGGACGTCTTTTACGAGACGTGCGACGAGCTCGGCGTGCTGGTGTGGCAGGATTTCATGTTTGCCTGCGGCAACTACCCGGCGTACCCCGCGATGCTCGCGTCGATTGACAAGGAGGCGCGCGCCAACGTGGCGCGCCTGCACCACCACGCGTGCATTGTCGCGTGGGCCGGCAACAACGAGGACTACCAGTACGCCGAGAGCGCGAAGCTGACGTACGACTACGCCAACAAGGACGCCGCCAGCTGGCTGGCGACTGACTTTCCGGCGCGCTACATTTACGAAAAGGTCCTGGCCGACGTGTGCCGCGAGCTGGTCCCGCGCACCGCCTACCACTTTGGCTCGCCATGGGGCGGCGGCGTCGACACGCACGACGCGACGGTCGGCGACATCCACCAGTGGAACGTGTGGCACGGCACGCAGGAGCCGTACCAGGCGCTGGACCGCCTCGGCGGGCGATTCGTGTCCGAGTTTGGCATGGAGGCGCTGCCGGCCGAGCGCACTGTCGACGCGATGCTGGTGCACGGCACGGCCGACGCCGACCGCTTCGCGGAGAGCGCGACGCTCGACTTTCACAACAAGGCGGCCGGCCACGAGGGCCGCCTGGCGCTGTACATGGCCGCCAACGTGCGCGTGCGCGACCGGTCGCTCGCGTACGCCGTGTATGCGACGCAATTGATGCAGGCCGAGTGCCTGGCGACGGCGTACCGGCTGTGGAAGCGCCAGTGGCAGGGCCCTGGGCGCGAGTACTGCGGCGGCGCGCTCGTGTGGCAGCTCAACGACTGCTGGCCGGCGACGAGCTGGAGCATCTGCGACTACTACCTGCGCCCCAAGCTCGCGTACCACGCCATTCGCCGCGAGATGGCGCCGCTCACCGTCGGCCTGCAGCGGCAGACGATCGAGCACGTCGTCGGGCGGAACCCGCACTCGCGCGCCAGCCGCGCCAAGACGACGTCGCTCGCAATCTGGGCGTGCAACCTGGGCCTCGCGGCCGTCGACGGCGTCCAGTGCGTCGTGCGGGCCTGGGACGTCGGGGGCGTCCAGGTCATGGACCGGGTGCTGGCCGACCACCTGGCGCTCCCTGCCAACCGGTCGACGGAGGTGGCCGAGCTGCTCGATATCGTCGACACGGCCATTGTCGCGGTGTACCTCGTCGCCGACAACGGCACCGGCGCCCAGCTCGCGCGCAGCGTCAACTGGCCGGAGCCGCTCAAGCACGTACAGGTGCACAAGGCGGACGTGGCCTACGAGCTGTCTGCGGACGCAAGGCAGCTGCACGTCCACGCCAATGTGCCCGTCAAGGGTGTTGCTTTTTCGGCCGACGACAGCGTCACGTTTGACGACAACCTGGTCGACCTGGTGCCGGGCGAGGTGGTGACCATTGGCGTCCGCGGCGCAACCAGCACCACCGCTTTTTCCGTTCAGATGTATTTGTGAATAGAAGTAAATATAAACATGGGTAGGAATTATAAGAGGACAAGTCACATGATATGGATCACGTGACTCACAGACAAAACGCGGCAGCCCCTCACGAGACACAACCATCGACACAATGCCGCTCGAACTACACATCTGGGGCCCGGCCTTTGGGCTGCAGTCCATTGACCCAGAGTGTCTCGCCGCCGTGGCGTACCTGCGGCTGGCCGCTCCGCAGGGCGCGCAAGGCGACCCGACCTCGACTTCAACCTCGACATCAACATCGTCCTCCGACTCAACCACCGACTCAACCACCGACACGGCCTGGTCGGTTGTCGTGACGAGCGCGTCTGCGACGCCGCACGCACTGCCGGCGCTGCGCGATACGGCGACGGCCCGCTGGGTGGCGACGGGCTTTGACGCCATTGTCGCGTTTGCCCAGGCCAAGGCGGCGCTGAGCCCCGCGTTTGTCGACATTGACGCCGGCCTGACACCGCTACAGGCGGCCGACGCGGCCGCGTTTTCGGCGTTTCTGCGTGCCGAGGCCGCACCGCTCGTCGCGCTGTCGCTGTACGTGTCGTCGGCCAACTGGGTCGCGACGACGCGGCCGGCGTACAGCGCGATCCTGCCATTCCCGCTGACATGGATCGAGCCACCGGCCATTCGCGAGGCACGTGCAGCAAGTGCGGCCCACCTGGGCTTCTCGAGCCTCGACACGGACCGCGACGCCGACGACGACGCGTCCTCGTCGCTCGTCGCAGCCCTCAACGCGTTTCCCGAACGCATCCGCAAAGCCGTCGCCGACGAGGCGCCCAAATCGACTGTCCAACCCAAGAACACTGTCCAAAATAAGACGCTGGCAGCGGCCGTGCAGGCGTCGCAGCGTGTCTCGCAGGCGCTGACGCCCGAGGCCAAGGCACAGATCCGTCTCGACGCGGCCGCGCGTGCGTGCCTCGCCGTGCTCGCACAGCAAAAGGCAGACCGACCGTGCCTCCTGCGCAGCACGCCCACGTCGCTCGACTGTCTCGCCTATGCGTACCTGTCGCTGATGCGCGTGCCCGACGTGCCCCGGCCCTTTCTGCGCGACGCACTCGACCGCCACCACGCCGACCTGGCCGTCTACGCGACCGACATGCAGCACGCGTGCTTTGGCGCCGTCCCTTTGTCGAGGTCAGAGTCAAAACTGACGACAAGAAAAGACCGTCCCTACCTCAACCCGCTGTGGCTACGGACGCTGCACGGAGTCGTGCACAGCATCCCCGGGCTCGGTGGCGCGTGGATCGTGTGGCTGTGGCGGCAGGTGCGTGTCGACGACGGCGTCGACATCGAGGAGGACGTCACGACCGACGCCCAGGCCCAGGCGCTTCGGCCATGGCGTCGCAGTCGTCGCAGTGTCGTGGGCGCGCGTCGGCGGCAGCTGCTGACTGTGGCCGGGACGGCCGTCGGCACGGCTCTGTGTGTCGGGCTGCTCGTGGCGTACCGTCGACTGCCGCCCTTTGGGTCGCCCGTTGTCGTCTACGAGCGACCGCGGTCGGGACTTTGGCGCATGGGCGCGGCCGGGGCCCTTTTGATGGCCGCTCTTTGACCTCTTTGACCTCTTTGACTTCACTAGCTTGGCGTTTGGTTCTCTATTGACAATTTACATGTACTGACATGCACTGACATGGGTCAAATCTGCCGAATCTCTTTGCCGACCATGTCCGGTCGATCGACCTCCCACTCGTCGCGCAGGACGGCAAACGTCAGGTCCGAGACGAGCAGGCTCTGCCCGAGGCTCCAGACGAGGGTGATGGCGTAGAAAAAGTTGGCGTTGCCGCTGCCGGCGTAGATCCAGAGGTGGTAAAAGGCCGGGCCGAGACTGGTGGCGTACATGATGGTGGCGGCGACGACAAACGTGTAGCGCATGAGGGGAAACACGTGGCGGAAGAGGGGCACGAGCCCGAGGAAGAGCGCGGTGTCGCCGACGCTGGGGTACGGCTTAAAGATGCTAAAGATGCCGGTGAGGAGCATGAGCACGACGAGGGGCTGGCGGCGGATGCGCACCGACAGCCCGCCGACGTAGCTGGCGAGGTGGAGCCAAAAGACGGCGACGAAAAAGGCGCGGAACGAGTCGAACATTTCAATGAAAAAGTACCACCACAGGCCGACGTTGGGCGTCAGGTCCGACAGCGTCAGCTGCACGCCGTACGTCGACTGCAGAAACGCCCACGACCCGCCCGCGACGGCCGCCGACATGCCGAGCAGCAGCAGCAGGCAGCCAGCGACGACGCCGACATTGACGCCAACAAACGCCAGTGGTGACGTTACTGTCGACGAGCGACGGTCGTACGCCAGCAAGAGCAGGGGCGGCAGCAGCAGCAGCGGGTACATGCCGAGGTAGGCTGCAAACGCGAGCGATACCATGGCACCGACGGGCCGGCCGCGGGCCGCCTTGGCGATGGCGTGCAGGATGGTGCACGTCGAAAAGACAATCGTCGACCGCCCGATGCACGTCGCGACGGTAAATGGGCTGAAGAGGTAGGCGGCGGCGACGACGCGGCCGCTCCAGCGCTTGGCCCGCCGCGGGCTAGTGTAGAGCGCCGACGCACCGGCCTCGCCCGTGTCGGCGATGCACGTCAGGGCGTGTGCGCTCAAGATGTCGACGGCCGTGTACAGCAGCGCCGTCAGCACCGGCTGAGCGGCGCCGCCCGGCAGCAGCGAAAAGAGCGGCAGCAGCAGCGGCGCCTGGTGGTACACGCCGCCGTCGTACGGCGACACGTTGTGGTTGTAGAGGAACAGGCCCTCCTGGAGCCGCTTGAAGCTCGTCACCGGCGTCGATACCTCGACGCGGCCCGTCAGCAGGTCCGGCAGACCGGGGAACAGCGTAAACAGAGCGAGCCGCACCGCCGCCGCAGCCGCGTACAGCGCCAGCGTCGAACGCGTCGAACGCGTCGTGTCGGCCGTGTCGGCCATGTCGTAGTCGATCGTGTCGTCCGAATCACTCCGAAGAGAGCTGGGCTCGAAGTGACGCGTTGATTGGATGCCCCACTCGTGTCTTGCTGAGGCTGAGTGTGGCTGATGGTGGACCTGTCCGAAGCGGTGAGACGATACCTTATCGAGTGGCGGCAGAATGCAAAATTTAGTCCACCGCCTGGCGGCAAAGCCTGCACCAGACGAAAAAGTAAAAGTCGTCTCTTCTCTCCACCGCTTTGATCACGTCGAACATTCATCACTCGTCACTCTCGACTCCCTCCTCATGGCACGCGTCAGAAAAAAGGGCGAGGCCGGTGCGGCGCGCAACTATGTCACGCGCAACCAGGCCGTCCGCAAACTGCAGCTGAGCCTGCCCGACTTCCGCAAACTGTGCATCTGGAAGGGCATCTACCCGCGCGAGCCACGCAGCCGCAAAAAGGTATCCAAGTCGTCGACGGCGTCGACGACCTTTTACTATGCCAAGGACATCCAGTACCTCTTGCACGAGCCGCTCGTCAACCGGTTCCGCGACCAAAAGGCGCTGGAAAAGAAGATTACACGCGCTCTCGGCCGTGGCGACGTGGGCGACGCCAAACGCTTTGAGCGCAACGCCTCGCGCCCCGAGAAGACGGGCCGGTCGGCGTACACGCTCGACCATGTCGTGCGCGAGCGCTACCCGACCTTTGTCGACGCCGTGCGCGACCTCGACGACTGCCTGTCCATGCTCTTCCTCTTTGCCAACCTGCCGTCGACGTCGGCCGTGCCGGCCAAGATGATTGCACGCTGCGAGCGCCTGTGCCACGAGTTCCAGCACTACCTCATCGTCTCGCACTCGCTGCGCAAATCCTTCCTCTCCATCAAGGGGACCTACTACCAGGCCAACATCCAGGGCGAGGACGTCATGTGGCTCGTGCCCTACAAGTTCAACCAGCGCGTCATGGGCGACATTGACTTTCGCATCATGGGGACTTTTGTCGAGTTTTACATGACACTCCTCTCGTTTGTCAACTTCCGCCTCTACACCGCCCTCGGCCTCAAGTACCCGCCCAAGTTTGACCGCGCCAAGGACGACGGCGCCGCCGAACTCGCCGCGTTTACCCTCGAGGATGCCTCGGCCGCCGCCCAGACCCTGCCCGACGCCCCGGCCGCCCCGGCCGTCCACGCGCCCGACGCCAAGGTCCAGGCCGAGGTCAACAAGCTGGTGCAGTCCCTCAAGGCGGATGAGGCGGCGGATGAGGTCGCGCCCACTGATGACACCACCACCACCGACGCCATTGACAAGTTTGAGCCGGCGGCTGCTGGTGGCGACGTTTTGGCCCAGCCGTCGTACAGTGCGAGCAGCCCGCGCCAGCTCTTCTCCAAGTGCACCATTTTCCTGTCGCGCGAGACACCGCGTGCATCGCTCGAGTTTCTGCTGCGTGCGTTTGGCTGCAAGCGGGTCGGCTGGGACGCCGTTCTGGGCGAAGGTGCCTACACGACCAACGAGCTCGACCCCAACATTACGCACCAGATTGTCGACCGTCCGCCCGTGCAGGTCCAAGTCGAGGGCGGCGACGGTGCTGGTGCCGACAACCAGACGACGCAGCGTGTCGCCGCCAACCGTCGCGTGCCCGGTCGTATCTACGTCCAGCCGCAGTGGGTGTGGGACAGCGTCAACGAGGAGGAGCTGCAGCGTCCGGACCTGTACGCGCCGGGCACCGAGCTGCCGCCGCACCTGAGTCCGTTTGTCAAGAGCGTCGCCGGCCAGTACGACCCGTCGCTGCCCCTGGACCAGCAGCAGACCGAGGCCGAGGCCCTGGCGTCGGACGAGGAGGAGGAGGAGGAGGAGGAGGAGGAGGAGGAGAAGAAGGCGGCCGAACCGAAGAAGAAGCTCAGCAAAAAGGAAAAGAAGGCGGCGGCGGCGGCGGCAGCAGCAGCAGCGGAGGACAGCGACGGCGACGGCGGCATGGACGTGGCTGGCTCCGACGACGAGGGCATCGAGGGCATCGAGGGCATCTCGGCCGACGACGACGCGTCCGACGACGAGGAGCTCGAGGACGACCCCGACGAGGACGACGAAGAGGAGACGGAGGCGCTGCAGCGCCAGGCCGAGCTCGAGGCCGAGTTGTCGGGCAAGCCCGTGCGTGGCACGACCACGGACCCGCGTGCCAAGAGCAAGGCCGACAAGCGCAAGGCGCTCGCCAAGGCGACCAAGAAGGAGGCCGACGAGCTCGAGCGCGCCAAGGGAATGCTGCCCAAGAAGAAGCGCC
The DNA here is from genome assembly GCA_029298855.1 of Ophiostoma populinum. Classification (NCBI taxonomy): domain Eukaryota; kingdom Fungi; phylum Ascomycota; class Sordariomycetes; order Ophiostomatales; family Ophiostomataceae; genus Ophiostoma; species Ophiostoma populinum. Next base: position 2,104,584 of record JANSLU010000014.1, on the reverse strand, counting down.
GCCTCTACGAGCAGATGATCTACACCAACTCCAAGAAGAGCGCCGAGGACGAGAAGCTGCGGGCCAAGCGTCGCAAGATTGAGGCCAAGAAGGGCAAGGCCGGCAAGGCCTAGTCGAGAAAAGTGTTTCGTTTCGTGTCTGCTTTGGTAAAGGCGTCTAGTGCTTCAATTTAGTTTTATTGGACTTCGTGTGTGTGTGTGTCGTGTCGTGTGTATTGTGGTGTGTATTGTGTCGTGTGTGTGCGTGTATTGTGTCGTATGCGTGCCGTGTATTGTGGTGTATTATGCCGTATCGGTGAATACAGGTCAACGGACCCACTTAATTATATTCTCACGATCGCGACTGCCGTTTACACGTTGGAGGCCGCTCCTGCCGTCTACACGGAGGCCGCTCCTGCCGTCTACACCGTACACGTAGGCCGCTCCTGCCGTTTACACCGTACACGGCGGAAAGCACGTCCAAGCGCGCCTCCACTACAACTCAGGGGTATTCTCAGGAGACAATGGTCAAGGACCTTTCCGCTCGCTGGCCACAAAACCAGCCCGACTCATCACCAGCAATCGCCCACACCATGTTTGAGCCACACCCGCAGGAGGCCCTGCGGCCGTCGCCAGAGTCGCCAAGAAAGAAAAAGCGCCGAGCAGACGACGGGGTCGACAGCCAGCAAGCGTCTGGCAGCGAGGCTGCTGCGGACTGGGTCGACCACGACACGGCGAGCATCGCGTCCATTGACTCGGACCGTCTCGCCGCGACGCGGCCCAACCGCTGGAAGGGCACGGCCCGGCAGTGGCAGCGCATCACCAAGGCCGACCGCGCCGTCGCGACCGCCATGGACCGTGCACGCAACGCCGAGCTCGCAGCGCACCTGTACAACGTGTTCCGACTCAAGCAGGCCGTCGACGCGGGCGAGACGGCGACACAGGACGAGGCCGGCGAGCCGTGGCGCCCGCGCCCGTACTGGACCGCCTGGCCGCTGCGTGCACGCTACAACCCGGGCGTGTTTGACCGCAGCGTGCCCTTTCGCCGCAAGCACCACACGCAGCGCCCGGTGGCCGCTGCACGGCTCAACTTTTCCGAGGTCCGGCTCACTGACAAAGGCGGCAAGACTGACAGCTTCGAGGGGCCGGCCGGTCCGCTGGCCGAAATGGTCACGGCCACGCTCATGAAACTGGCGCGCGAGTCGCTGCACCGGCGCCTGGCCGCAGGCGAGTTGGTGACGCGTGCTGGCAAGCGGCTGGTCGTGAGTGCCGACGACGAGGCCATGGAGCGCATGCTGCAGCCGACGGTGCGCCATATTTTGGTGCAGACCGAGGCCGTGCTGGGGCACCTGCACCATACACGGCGCGCGACGCCCATCAACCGCAAGAGCTGGCACGACGCACAGCGGTCCAAGCGGCGCGACTACCTCAACAGCTCGCTGGCGCGTTCCGAGGGCGCCACAGGGCCCGCCATTCTGCAGCGCCTGCCCGCGCCCAGCCGGCAGCTCAACCGGACCTGGCCAGGCGACGGTGACGGCGGCGACGGCGGCGATGACGACGAATGGAGCGATGAAGAGGAGGAGGAGCAAGAACAAGAGTCGGAAGCGGCCGAGAAAGAACGACTCCAGGCGGACGTACAAGCGGCCGAAAGAAAAGAAAGAAAAGCGGCCTACCAAGCCAAGTACGAGACGGCATGGCAAGAGCGGGCGCGGCAAGAAGCATCACGCTTGGAGGATGCCAAGCGCGAGGCCGAGCGACGGGCCGACGGCGCAGAGAAACAAATGCAACAAATCGAGGCGCCGAGCCCGAAAAAGGTCAAGTTTACCGAGATCAAGCCGCCGACCGTCATCTTTTCCAAGCCCCGCAGCGCCTGGCCGATCCAGGCGCCCTATACCGTGCCCAAAGAGGCGGACGCCGACCAGGACGAGACCGCCCACGTCAAGCCCACGAGGGCCATTGAACCAAAGACAAAAACAAAGACAAAGACGACGCCCGTGGGCCGGCCACGGAAGAACGACCGGCGCCCCGACGAGACCGAGGCCGAGTACATGACGCGGCGCGCGCGCGAGGCCCACCGCCGCATCCCCGACCTGCCCATGCCTGCGACGTACATTCCGCCGCCGCAGCCGTGGCTCCAGAGCGCGGGGGCCTCAGAACCGTCCCCGGGCCAAGGCAAAGCGCAAAAGACGCGCCGGCCGACTGTCGTTTTACCGCCCAACATGACATCCTCCTCGGCCTGGGAGCTCGTGCTGCAGAAACACAGCCAGATGCAGGCCAAGGTGGCCGCCGAGACCGGCTCAGCCGCGACCGCCGACGCCCGCGACCCTCCCAAGCACGACGCGGACAAGACGGCGCCGCACCCCGACGACCGCACCGTGTCGCGCTGGCAATTGCGCGACTGGCGCGACGTCGTTGGCGCGGCTGCACTCAGCGGTGCCTTTGACGCACAGGTAGTGGCGCGCACGGCGCAGCGCTGTGCGGACCTGTTTGGGCAGGCAATGGCGCTCGACACGATGGAGATGCCGGTGCGGTCCGAGGACGCGACGTACACGCAGACGGTGTATGCGCCGCGGGGGGGGACAGCGGCAGACGAGGGTCCCGCCGACGAGCCAGCCGTGCGACAGCCGAACGTGGCAACACTGGCGCGCAGGGACATGGAGCGGCGGCGGGTGTGGCGTGCAGAGTTGATGGCAGAGGCCGACCGAGGGCCCGAGCCCGACCAGCCCGACCAGCCCAACGAGCCCGACCAGCCCGACCAGCCCGACCATCCCGTGCAAGAACTGGCCAGAAAGAGCCCGAAAAAGACGTCGCAGAAAGAGAGACGCGCTCGCACAGACAGCCCAAAGAAACGAGCACGAACGCGAGACGCCCTTGTACGCGCCGACCGGGCCACTCCCCTACCGGTCCCCTCGACCACGACGCCGACACAGGAACTCCCGGCCAGTCCCAGACCAGTCATGCGACGGTGGTCGGCCATCAACAACTAGTTATCGGCCTTGTCAAACACGTTCCTCAACAAAGTCAATCTCCTCTATTAAACAAAATACAGATAAAACCACGAATCACCGGCTCTTCTCCAGCTGCAGGCTCCGTAACCGGGCCTCGGCGGTAATCACGTCAAGGGCCTGCTGCACCTCGAGCACCTTGCGCACCTCGCCGAGCCAGTCGCGGCTCAGCGTCTTGGCCCAGCCGGTCAGCCCGTTCATCTCGCGCGCGGCCTCGTCCAGGTTGCCCTCCTCGAGGAAGGCCTGCGTGCGCACGAGCACCGTCTCGACGTCGGCGTCGGCACCGTCCGCGGCCGCCGCGGGCTTGGTCGCTTGCTCGGCCTTTTTAAAGAGCACCTTGCTCAGCAGGTAGCTCGACGCGTGGCTCGCGACACCGGCGTCCTCGGGCAGCAGCGACGCCTTGCGCACCTCGCCGGCGACGCGCCGGAACCGTTCAATGAGCTCCGCCGTCGACGCGATGCCGCGCTGGTACGCCGCCGGCGGGATCGACGCAATCGCGGCGTCGACGACCGGGTCCGCCGCCGCAGTCTCCTTGACGGCCACCAGCTCGCGCACAAACGGCCGCAGCACGGCCGCCGGGTTCGCGTCGTCGGCCGCCAGGCGCGCGCGCACGGCGTCAATGGCGACGTGCAGCTGCTGCGCGCGCTGGCTCGCGTCGACCACGTCCGTCCAGCCGGCCGTCAGCGCCTCGAGCTCCTTGACCTGAGCCGACAGCGCGCCCAGCTTGCTCAGGCGACCGGCACGCTCGGCCTCGACACGGCGGCTCAGGTCGGCCGTGAACTGCTCCGTCAACTGCACGGCCTGCTCGAGCAGCAGGTTCTCCAGCTTGCTCGCGCTCAGGTCGCGCTCGCGCTGCGTCGCCAGGGCCAGGCGCGCGTCGTAGCTGTCGCGCATGCGTGCCATCTCCTGCTCAAACTCGGCGCGCCAGTTGGCCTCCTGCGTCGCCATGGTGGCCTCGACGCGTGCCAGCAGGTCGCGCGCCGCCGCGTCAAACGACTCGGTCCGCGCCGCCACCTGCTTGGCCGCCCGCGTCTCGGCCAGCTCGCGCACGTCGCGCACCTTGCGGCCAATCTTGTCGACCGTCTCCTTGGCCTTGCCAATCGTGCGCCCGTACTTGTCCTGCGCCTTGTCCGCGTTGATCACCGTGATAATGTCATTGACCATGCGCACCACCTCCTGCACCAGCGGCTCCGTCGCGTCCGTGACGGCCATTGGGTCAATGGGCGACGCCGGCGGCCAGCGCGAGGGCTCGTCGACCTCGGGCGCCTTGAAGGGTGGGTCGGCAGGAGCAGAAGCTGCAGGAGAAGGAGCCACAGGCACGGCAGGAGCCACAGGCACCGGGGCGGCCTCGGCCTTTTTGGGGACAAACTTGGGCTCGGCAGCCGCGACGGCCGGGGACGACGCATCGGTGGCCGACGTCTTGGTGGCAGGATCGGCGACGCGCCACGATGCACCGCTCTGGGCCGGTACACGCACGTCGCGGCCGTTCTCGCGGTGCTTGGTCAGGTTGCGGTCGATGTTGGGGAAGCGCTTGCGAAAGTCGAGCTCCTCGAGGTACAGCACGGCCTGCTCGCCGTAGGGCACGTACTCGGTGAAGAAATCGTGAAAGTTGTCGTTGATGCGCGCGTAGTAGACGCCGCCGCCAAACGCGAGGGCGCCGAGGATCGAGAGAGTCAGGACGTAGTTGCGCAGACGGCGGAAGAAACCGCCCTTGCGGCGCGGCGTCACCGGAGGCACCGTCGTCGTCGTCGTCGTCGTCGCGGTCGCCTTGGTCGGTGCAATCGTTGCTGGCGTCGGGGGCGTCGCGGCGGAGAGTCTCTGCGTGGTCAGCGTGTGTTTTGTTTTGTTTGTCTTGTGTTTTTGTGTTTTGTCGACTGGACGAACCTGCGTGGTCGACATGGTGCGCCACTGGCGGGCAAGTGCGGGCGAGGCCGCGGCCAGAGGACGGCCGTGGACGGCTCGTGCCGCCTGGAGCGATGTGCGAAGCATGGTGTGCGTGCGTGCGTGTCGTGGCGGCGTGGATGGCGAGGTCCAAGGTCAAAGGTCAATCCGGTCAATCCGATCGATTGAGCCGCGTAAGACGGCAGCGGAAGTCGGGTGTCGAGCAAGTCGAGAGCAAGTCGAGACCGTCGTCGTCCGGTCAATTGCGAATCGTCAGGCGTCAAGCGTCAGGGTCGGCGGATGCGTGGCGTGGGCGATGCAAGGCTCGCGTGGACAGTGACGACGACAAGATGCAATGAGGTGCCAGGCGTGTTCCCTAGTGCTTTTTGGGCTGTTTTTGGGTTATTCTTGGGATTAATTTAATTGGCTGGCCGAAAATGTGACGGGTTGAGGGATATAGCAGGAGCTCAGAATAAATAGTAGATTTAATTGGTAAATTACACCTTTGTATAAGTTTACTTATAACTTTACTTTTAACTTTGATACATTACTTGCAACAAGTCACGAACTGCATATTCTTGCAACCTCTACCATTCAAGTCACCAAAGGACCAAAGGCTGCTATCAAAATATCAATTACTGCTGTAAGATTGTACACCCGGAACGCACAGACTAGAAAAGGGTGACAGAAAGAAAGTGACAGAAAACTCGACGTAAACAAGATAAAGAGAAAAAGAAAAGTCTAGCAGCCGCAGGGCCCGGCCGACTGTGTGCTTGAGCTCTCGGGTGCCAGGCTGACACCTGGCCGCGCGCCCGGACGTGCACCGCCACGGCCGCCCGGCCCAGTGGCCTGGTCGGTGGGCAGCTTCTTGGCTATCGCGGTAAAGAGCTCCTGGACGTTTTCTGCCGTCTTGGCAGACGTCTCAAAGAAGAGCAGGCCGGCCTCCTTGGCGTAGGCCTCGGCGTCGGCGACGGGAATGGCGCGCTTGTCGGGCTGCTCGGTGACGAGATCGAGCTTGTTGCCGGCGAGGGCAATGATAATGTTCTCGTTGGCCTGGCGCTGCAGCTCCTTGACCCACGACTTGGCCTTGTCGAGCGATGCCTGTCTGTTAGCAATGGCCAACATGGCCTTGGAGGTGGAGGTACCTACCGCCTGTGTAATGTCGTAGACGACGACGGCGCAGTTGGCGTTGCGGTAGTACATGGGAGCGAGCGACTTGTACCGTTCCTGGCCGGCCGTGTCCCAAATCTCAAACTTGACCGTCGTGGCCTCGTCGAGCGAAATGGTCTGCGTCAAAAAGGCGGCGCCAATGGTGCTCTCGCGGTACGAGTCGAACTGGTCCTTGACGAAGCGCAGGACGATGGAGCTCTGGCGGGTTAGCTGACGACGTCACGATAAGCGACGAGGCGAGGCGCGCACCTTGCCGACGGCCGACTCGCCGAGCAGGACGAGCTTGAACTGCGCGAAGCGGTTCGACAGACCGCGCTGGCCGGGCGGACCGCGGGAGGCCATGGTATGCGGGAAGCGAAAAGTGGCTGCTGGAATGCGTCGGCGCGGACCGCTGCTGCTGAACAGTGGCGACAAGCGACAGCGACAAGACAAGCGACAAGGCAGTCGGTGCTCGGGGACGACTGGCGGGACGGTGACGCGTGTCGCGATAGATGGCGTCGGTGATCGAGGATGGAGTGGTGTGTGAACGGTGTGGCGATGCGTGCGTGTGATGTGCAATGTGCAATGTGGCAAAAGGCCAGCCGTTGGAATGCGAATGCAAGAGGCAGAGTTGAGGCGATGACGATGCAGTGAGAGCAAGGCAGACAGGACAAGACAATGTGTATGGACCTGATACGGTGGTTATGAAAGTGACAGCGGCTGGGCGGGCTAGGGTGGCTGCCTGCCTTGATTACGGCGTACGGCGGGTCGCTGACGCTGGAGTGGCCGACGGAAGCGGAACGGCGCCCACAGCGCAGTGGTGCACGCAGCGCTAAAGGCCTGAAAGGAGTGCTGAAAGGAGCGCTGTAAGGAGCACTGAGAGTGCTAGCGCCCCACTGTCGCACGTGATTGACATCGCCAGATACGCCAAGTGGGGCGCTAAACAGCATGCCAGCAAATCAGGCGGCTGCATTCGGGAGTGACGACAGCGCCTACTGGAGCGACGTGTTCCTGTAAATATAGAGTACTACCTCACCTTGACCACCGACCAAGCCCGAGGGAGTACTATTCCCTTTGACCACGACTTGCCCGACAGCCCGAAGCCGACAAGCAGACGACGACCGTTGACACCGATTGTTGACACTGTTGACCTGTTGACTGTTGATCGACTGCGCTGCGACTTGCTTGCAACAGCCACAGCTCACAGCTCAACTGAAGCTCCGATTGCCCGTATCAACCGTCGACCATCACCACGCCGACACCTCCACCGCCACCCGCCATGGCTGTCCCGTTCCGCGACATCAACGTCCAGGTGGCGCCGGACTGCTACATTTTCAAGTCGCCGTCGACGCCCGATGCGCCCGCGCTCACGATTGACCGGCCGACGGGCGAGGTACGCCTGGGCGATGCCGCTCTGCTTGCGGGCAAGCGCATCACGCGGTCGTCGAGCATCCGCGGCATCCTGGGCATGATCCAGCTGCGGCTCGACAAGTACGTCCTCGTCATCACCAAGGACGCCCAGGTCGGCCGCCTCAAAGGCCACACGATCCACCGCATCGTCGACGTCGAGTTCCTGAGCGTGCACGAACGCGGCCTGCGCGACCCCGACGAGGACCGGTTCCTGGCGCTGCTCAAGTCGTTCCTGAAGACGGCGCCCATGTACTTTTCGTACACGCTCGACCTGACCAACACGTTCCAGCGGCAGGCCGGGCAGCAGGACGCCGCGGCCGCGTCCGGTCTGGGCCCGGCGCCGCTCTGGATGCGGGCCGACGACCGGTTCTTCTGGAACCGGTTCGTGCAGTCGGACCTCATCGAGTTTCGGCGCAACGGGGCACGCGGCGTGCCCGGTGCCCAGCCCGGCGTCGACCCGTTTATCCTGCCCGTCATGTACGGCATGCTCGAGATCCATCCGACGACGTTCCGTGGCCGGACGCTGACGCTCGCCCTGATTACGCGTCGTGCCCGGTTCCGGGCCGGCACCCGCTTCTTTTCGCGCGGCATCGACGACGAGGGCCACGTGGCCAACTACAACGAGACGGAGCAGATTGTCGTGCTCAACGACACGGGCCGCAGCACCATGGGCAGTCTGTCGGCCGGCTCGGGCGTGTCGGCGGGCGCGTCGCTGCGGACGGCGCCGTCGGAGGAGGCACAGGTGCTTGCGTACGTGCAGACGCGCGGCAGCGTGCCCGTCTTTTGGAGCGAGGTGAATAACCTAAAGTACACGCCGCGGCTCGTCGTGCGTGGCGACCAGCGCGGGCTCGAGGCGGCCCTGCCGGCGGCGACGACACACCTGAGCGAGCAGGTGCGCATCTACGGCGACAACTACCTCGTCAACCTCGTCAACCAAAAGGGACGCGAGCAGCAGGTCAAGGAGGCGTACCGCAACATGGTCGACCTGGCCAAGCGCGACCCACTGGCGGCCAAGTCGGGCCTCGATCGCGTGCACTACATTTACTTTGACTTTCACAGCGAGACCAAGGGCATGCGTCTCGACCGTGCCCAGCTCCTGCTCGACCAGATGCACGACGCGCTCGTCGCGCAGCAGTACTTTTTCGCTGTCGCTGTCGCTGCAGCATCGCCCACCGAGCGACTCGAGCCGCGCAACCGCCAGACGAGTGTCGTGCGCACCAACTGCATGGACTGCCTCGACCGCACCAACGTCGTCCAGAGCATGCTCGCGCGCTGGACCCTCGAGCGCATGTTTGCCGACCTCGGCGTCATGCCACGCGGCAGCACCCTGCTCGAGCAGGACCCCGTCTTTGAAGAGCTCTTTCGAAACCTCTGGGCCGACAACGCCGACCGTGTCGCCCTCGGCTATGCCGGCACCGGTGCCATGAAGACGGACATGACGCGTCTCGGCAAACGCACCAAGGCCGGCGCCCTGCGTGACGGCCAGATTGCCGTCACGCGCTACTGCCTCAACAACTTTTTCGACGGGCCGCGCCAGGACGCCTTTGACCTCTTCCTCGGCGCCTACCGCCCCGGCGCCAGCACCGGCATGGGCTCGTCCGACGCCTACTACGTCTTTGCCGACCGCCGGCCCGTGCTCATCCAGTCCGTGCCGTACGTCCTCGCCTTTGCCCTCTTCCTCCTCCTCGTCGGCCTCGTCTCGCGGCCCTTGCCCGACGCCGCCGTGCTGCCCCTGCGTCTCTTCATGGTCGCCTGGCTCGCCATTGCCGCCTACTGCCTCCACTTTATGCTCCGCGCCGGCGAGCTCTTTGTCAACTGGCCCAAGCTCGTGCCACGCACCGCCAGCGCCGACGACTACTCTGCCGCCATGGCCACTGCGCGCAAGGACAAGCTGCTCGGTGCTTTTGTCACGCGCCACGAGCGCGGTCTCAGCACCGCCCGCTTCCTCAGCGCCGAGGAGGGCAAGAAGCGTATTGAGTAGTTTTCGTGACTTTTTTTAGCTTATTTAACTTGATTTTGCCCTTTACATGCTTGTGATGCTCCGATATAACTCCAATTTAATAACCAAAAGAATTCCCAGGACGTATTTTTTATATAAAAATCAAACAAGTGAAATTAAAGTAAAATAAGTAGTCAATAAAACAAATAAGTAGAGGGTATCCGATAACCAATACGCGCCATGATGCTAAAAAGACCGAAAAATCACAACCAAAGAAGCCAGCGAACGCCCGAGGCTACACACTTTAAAACGCAGAGGACCATGCGCGCTAGCGTAACGACAAACCACGCACACCACATGCTGCTAATGACGAGCCACTCGACCGTCAGCCAGCCTGCACGTCGCACCCACCGGAACCGCCGACGCCGCCGACGCAACATCGCGCCAATCTTGGCCTCGATGCCCGCCACCACCTGCTGCTGCACCGCCGCCAGGTCCTGGCTGACCGCGTCCGCCTCGTCGCTCGCCGAACGCGCCAGACCCGCCAGGTCCACGTCCACACGCGTCCTCACCGCCCCAATACGCGCATGCAGCGCCGCCAGTGTCGTGTTGTGAAAGGCATCGGCCGTCGCCGTCCACGACCGACCGGACCGCTGCACCGCGCCCGCCAGAACCTGTGACGCCGCGCGGTACATGTCGATGGGGGGGATCGGCTGTCGCAGAAGCGCATCGGGGGTCGTGCTGTACGCCGCCACGTCCGACCACGCCATCGACTCGCCACGCGCCCCGACAATGCGCCGACGCATGCACGACCGCCCGTCGCGTAAGGTGCTCGAGGCGCTCGAGGTGCTCGCGTCGCCGGCCAGAACCTTTGGCTCGTGTGCGCGTCGGGCCAGTTCTCGGGCTAGCACCGCCGAGCTGAACATGGTCGCCCGCAGCCGTGCCACCTCGCGTCGCGACAGCGAGCCCCCCTGCTGCCCGTACGCCGGCTGCGACACGGACCACCGCAGCCGCTTTGCACCGCTGTAGCCGTCGTACGCGCCGTCGCCGCCCATCTCTCCTCCCATTTCACTCATGGACATGGGCACCTCGAGGCACCCGCCCTCGGCGTCGTCGCCGGCCTCCGTATGGCTCGGGCGCCGCGACGGGGCCGCTTCGCTTTCGGATACCTCCGAGTCTTGCATCTGCACCGGCGTCGGCGTCGCCTCGTGCACGTCGATGCGCGGCGGCTTGAGCAGGTCGAAACGTGCCGACCGCCGACTGGCCGGCCGCGATACCGGGTCCGGCGACGGCGACAGGTGGAACCGGTGTAGCCGGCTGAGCTTGTGTGCATCGCGGTCGCGCTGCTCGTGGCTAAAGGTCGGCATAATGTCCAGGTAGTGTGGTTCGCCCGCCTTGTGGTCGGCTGCCGACGGCGACCGCGAGCGCCCCCTAGGCACATCCGCGTCCGAGTCGTCGTCGGCCGACGACGCGCCAACCAGGATCCCGTTGCCCGCACTAGAATGACCGGCGTCGCCATCGAGGGCCTCGGAGCCGTCGCGCCGCCAAAACATGTCGCCCACCTTGCTCACGCCGCTGCGCAGCATCGTGTCGATGCGTGGACCGCCCCGGAACATGCCCCGGATCGTCGCCGTCGTCGACGTGCCGCTCTCGTCGGTCCGGTTCAGTGCATGGCCGTGCGACCGCAGTCCGGCAAGGCTCGTGATGCTGCCGTGCGGCCGGTGCAGCTCAAAGGTCGACGTGTTGGACCGCGAGAGCGCCTTGCGCATCGGGCTCGTCGATCCCAGTCCCTTGGCCTCGAGATTGGTCGTCGCCGCGCGGTTCAGGCCCGTGCCCACCGATGGCGACATGGACATTGAGTGCGTCTCGGGCATCTCGGGCACGGCAGGCAGATCGTCGGCGCCTGCTGGGCCACTGGCCAGAGGGGCGTTGTCCTTGTCCTTGTCGGGCAGGGCGTGCTCGTGCGCCGAGCTGTTGGTGCGCTCGCGGGCCCGTTCGCGCTCGCTGCTACGGTCGCGGAACATGTGCTTGACCTTGCCGAACCGGCTGGCCGGTATCGCGCTCTCGCCCAGCGCCGGCACGAAAATGGCCGCGTCGCCCTGGGGCCGCAGCTCGGGGGACGTCGGCAGCGACGAGTCGTAGTCCATGGACCGCCGCTTGCCCGTGGACATGTCAATCGCCGGCTCATTCACCGAGCTGTCCAAGTCGGGCTTGCCCGTCGACGGGGCAGACTGGCCCTTGGTCGCCGGCGAGGCCAGGACGCTGCTGCGAAACTCTTGCGACGCCTGGCCCGAAGCTGTCTTGCTTTTTGCGTCGGCCACGGCCGCACGGTCGTCTTTACCGTCTTTACCGTCTTTACGGCGCCGGCCGAAAAAGCCACGCTCCGTGTCCGAATCGGACGAGTCTGAAAACGACGCGCGTCGTGGCCGCCCAAATTGCCCAAATTCGTGGCCCTGCACGGAGCTGCTGTGCCGGTGGTGAAAGGACTTGAGCTCGCTCAGTTTTTGCCGCGCCCGTTTCCGCGTCGACCCGTAGTCCACATCGCCCGATCCCATCTCAGGCGAGCCCTGGCTCGAGGGCTCCATAAACATGTAGGTGGCCGGCACGTACGGTGACACGTCCTCGGAGCTCGTGCCGACGGCGTCGTCGGTCTTGGGTGCTTTGGGTGCCGCGGGTGCTTTGAGCGCCGTGGGCCGGTAGTGGCTCGGGTCCTGCGGAAACACGCGCCGCCACTGCCGGTCCTCCACGAGCATCTTGTTGTCGCCCTGCTCCAGCCAGTACACGTCCGCCAGCATGTCCGCCGGGTCAATCATCCAGTCGATCCGCTGCCGCTTCGGCTTGAGCGAGGCCGGTGGAGGCGAGCTGGACAGGGCCGCCGTCGCCGCGTCGGCACTCGCAAACGGCGGGAGACTCGGCCAGCCTGGGCCGCAGTTCTGGCGGTTCTGGTTGGTAGCCGTCCACCGCGCGACTTCGTCGACCCAGCTGGATGCGCGGGCCACATCGCCAAACCCGAGCGCCTGGCCGTCAATGGTCCGGCGCTCACGTACACGGACCTTGCGGTTGCGAATGTACTGGAGGGGGTTGTAGGGCCGGCCGACGGGGACGGGCTGGCCGCCGCCCAAGTCGACTGTCGAGCCCGGCGTCGAGCCCGGCGCCGGGCCATTGGACGACGGCGGCGGCGGCGGCGGCGGCGGCGAGACAAGGGCCGATGTGCGCTTTTGTGTCGTCGGTGCCGGCGTCAGAGGCGGGAGAAAGGCGAGAAGACGGCGCTGCTGGGCGAGCAGTTCCAGGTACTCTTTTGCCTTTTGGGCGCGCGCCAGGGTCGATGGGGAAAAGTGGTACCGATACGTGCCCGGATCGCCCATTGGATCAAACGCGGGTGGTGGCAGGCCGCCCGTCGAGCTCGTTCGCAAGGCTGTCGCCGGCACAGTCGGGCCCGGGCCCACAGAGACGGGGGACCGTCGCCCGGTACTCGGCGTCCGCTCGGGGCGCGGCGAAATGTTGCGCGAGATGCGTCGCTGCTGCTGCAGCTGCCGGAGAAGACTACCGCCCACAGCACTATCTGGCAGCGGCGAGAGGCGCGGCGGAATTGGCTGCGAGACGTTGCGCCGCGCGGCAAGACGTCGGGATTCGCTCAGATTCAGAGCCATGTTGACAATCTGGGCCGAGTCGAGATCCATGCTCGGAGCAACCGGAGCGACCGGAGCCGGCGACGACTCAGACGACAACGGCGAGTGCAGCACCATAGTTGCATCGGCCTCGGCCGTCGAGTCGGCACCGGACGAGCCCGGCGTCACCAGTTGCTGGCCAGGACCGCGGTGCTCGGGGGTGACGGGTGGCGCAGGCACCGAATGGTCTTGGGTGCTGATGCGGTTCGCCCGGGTGCTGGTGTTGGCTAGTGCGTGGCGGCCCGGGCGGCCCGGGCGGTGCTGGTCGTGCTGGTCGTGCTGGTCGTGTGATGGTCGGGCACCGGCCAGAGGGTCGGACAGAAGAAAGGCGCCGCTAGACCGGCCGTTTCGGTGCGGGCGATGTGTGCCAGGACGGACAAAGGCGTCTCGACGGCTTGGGGGGGTCGGGCTGGCCGAGCGGCGCGAGCTGGCCCGTAGTGTCGACGTCGACGGGCCTGTTGTACGTGTGTGTTCGTGGGAGGGGGCGCTGTCGGTGCCGTAGCCGGAGCTCGCAGCCCCGACGTGTGTCGAGCCAGAGTACATGGAGCTGCCGCCGGCGGAGCTTGTGCTGTGCCTGGGCTTGTCGCCCGAGACTGAAACGCCCGGCCGCATCCCGGGCGGCTGCAGGGAGCCCACCGCCTCGCGGGGGTCGGCCATGTGCGTCGCAGGTCGATCGTCGTGTCGGTCGAGCAGGTCGATCGGTCGGTGCTCTGGTGTTGCGTCGTGCGTGTCAGGTTACCAGCTCGGGGGGAGCCATGACAGAAACTTGTGATTTGAGAGTCGAGATTCGAGAGATGCTAGGACTTGTAGAGCCAACAGCTGTCGGTGGAGGTCGTGAAAAGGGTGACGAGTGGAATGCAGACGACGCCCTGCGCAGGTGACAATACAGGTTGCGAAACGGGATGCGACGTCGTGGAGCGGAGCTTGGAAATGGACAAAAGCAGGCCAAGACAGGCTGGTGCTCACGAGAGAGCGAGACGGTGGATAGGGCGAATCGACGAGTGCCAGATGGCTTGGCTGGGCGCAACGACGAATGTGACTGCGCGAGCAGGCGTTGTGCCCAACCGGCTGTCGCTGTCGCAAGGTCGGGTGGATGAGTTGAGTGAACAGGAGGGCAAAATGGAAGCAAAATGAAGGGATGCAAGGCTGCTGTAAAAAGGGGCGATACCGGCTGGTCGCAGTTGCCGGTTGGTTCGGTTTCACGTGCAGGAGAAATGGCGCCGACAGTTGCACAAATCAAGGAAACTGCGAGGGTCTGCATCCACGATGCACGTTGCTCTTTCCTTGCCTTTCTTGGTCTGGCTACGGAGTAGGCCAGGCCGATCAGGTTGGGACGGTGCGGAGGCGCAGCTGCCTAGCGTGCGCGCAGTGGGCGGGCACTAAATTTAACCATTCAACCAGTTAACTCCGAGTTAGCGGTGCGTTTAGTGTAGGGGTGCATGTGTGCGGTACTTTTGCGTTGCACAGGCATCGTTTGGCGCGTTCAGGCCCGATGCTCACGAACGCTCTATCGACACTGTACTCGGCGGAATGCCTACTACAGAGTATATTTAGACGAAGCATTCTAAAATAATCAAATGAGTGAAATATGCAACGCAATAAATCTGTAAAATAAAAACAACAAAAAAATAAAATGAGTGAATAATCCACGCAATAAATCTGAAAAAACATGGACGCGAAAACGCCAACCAAGACCGTTGGATATGAGACAGGCGTCATGTTAGCCAAAGACAACGAAAGAGCTAAAACACAGTGACGGCACTGACAAAGCCGTTGCGCAGCACCTCAAAGACGAGGCCCGGGAAGCCAAACAGCGTCGTCGTCGACTCCTCGGCGCCCTTGGCACCGCGTCCGCCCAGACCACCCTCGTCGCCAGCACCGGCCGTGCGCTGCCCCTCTTCCCAGCCGCCGAGAAGCTCGATGCTGCTGCCCGGACTGTCGCCCCAGCCGCGGTTCAGCACCATACCGCGCTGCTTCTGCTTGGCCTCGTCCTCGGACGCATAGATGGACGCCCACTCGGCGCGCAGGCGCGTCTGGATATCGGCAAACGGCGACTCCGAGTTGACGCGGCCGGCCTTGTCGACGTACGCAATCGACCAGCGGCAGCGGCGGTGCCGGTTGAACGGATAGGAGCCGGGCACGTTGCCGTGTAGCACGACCTTGGTCGCCACGAGCGTGTCGGACGCGTCGTGGCGGAGGGCGGACGTGGGGATACCGTTGGCCGCGGCCGCACCGGTCGCCTCGTGCGATGGCGGAATGCGGGACGGAGGCGTGGGTGTCGATACGAGCACGTCGAAGCCGAGGTAAAAGTAGTTGAAGAAACACTCGGCCGACACGTTGCCCGTGATCAACTCGTCCTCGACAACGTCGTCCAGGTCGTCTTCGTCGGACGACGCCGTCGGGACCGACGACTGGTCGGTGTCGGTCAGCGCGTCGTCGGCGCGTCGGTACCCTCCGTGGCCCTGGCGGTCGAAGCCGTTGGGGCGCTGGCGTGTGCTGCTGGCCGTCCGGATCTTGTGGATGTACATGCGCTGGTCGCTCTTGCGGTAGATGGCGTCGGGCGGGCCGAGCTCGCTGACCAGGTCCTGGGGCGTCGTCTCGCCGAGCGTGATCCAGTATGAAGACGCCGTGTCGGCAGACGAGGCCGGGGCTGTGACCGTGTTTCCGTTGCTGTCGGCGTTGCCATTGCCGTTGCCATTGATGCCGGACGTGCCTGATGCCGGATGGCTGGCTGCAGGCGCCCACCTACGAAACAGCTGCAGCTTTCCGCCGCCGTGGATCTTGACGAGCGACACCTCGTCGGGCGAGACGTCCTTGCCCTTGCTGACGGGCGCAAACGACTTGATGGGCGGCAGCGCTTCGGTCCAGAGCGTGTCGCGCGCCTGTGCCCACGAGTCACCGCTGAAGACGGCCATCGAGACGGCCGACAGGTTGCTCGGCGTCGACAGCAGCGATACCACGTCCTTGTCCGGCGTGTAGGCCGACGGTGCCATGGGAAAGGTAAAGGCCACGCCGGGGTAGCTCAAGACGTAGGTGCCCATGCCACTGGCGGACGTCGCACGGCCGCTAGAGCTGGTCTCGGGTGGCACATACTCGCCGTCGTACGTCGGCCCGAGGAAGCGTGAGTAAATGTGGCGAAAGGTCGGGCCGCCGGTCGGGCCCGCGGTCGATGTCGTTTCGCCGTTGGCGCCGGGCGGCTTGACCAGATCACGGTCCTTGTTCTGTTCGCGGAAGAAGATGTGGTTCTTGGTAAAGTCGAGCACCTCGACGAGGCGGAGCCGCTGCTCGGGGCCGTCGAAACGCAGGCGCAAACCGTTGGCCGGAAGGGAGAGGACGACGGGGTCGAGGATGGGGTTCGTCGGCGAGTAGGTCAGGTCGAGCCTCGGGAAGCGGTGTGGTTCGGCCTTGAGCCGGGTCAGGATATCGTGCAGCGACGCGCCGAGCACGAGTCTGTCAGCCAGGAACATGCTGCCATTCAATCACGAGGACGCCTACCGAACAGACCGAGAGCCCGGCCAGGGTACAGCTGTGCCGTAACAAGAGACATGTCCGTGTGGCCGTTGACTCAAAGGTCCATCAATTTGGTCTGGTGTATCGAAGCGTTGTCGGACGTCGACACGTCCACTTGTGGACAGTGCAGAGATCCGTGTCGGGATGATTCGGGATGATGGTATGGGCTGTTCAGGTATACTTCGGTGCTTCATCAAGCAAGGGCAGTCATGGTGCGCTGGTGACTGGTGATAACAGCTTAGGCGGGGCACGACGACGATAAACGTCATCCGGACCTGGAGTAGCCTGCGGCTAGCGCTTTAGCGTGCAGGGGTGCAGGGTCATGTGGACCGCCGACGCGTCGCTGGCCAATACGGTGGTACGTCAGCTGGTCAGCTGCTGACATAAGACTCTGAGACTGTTGCCGTGTCAACGCGGCCATGTGCCACACGGTACGCCACAGACCCACAGACCCACCTTCCGTGTTGATGAGCTGCCCACCGGATTGTCAACAAGCCAAGCCAGGCCCGTCGCAAATTGCACCGGCATGGCTAGGGCCCGACCGTGCATCCTCCACCTTGAAGACGCGGAACGCTACCTTGCAAAAGCACTTTATTGGTATCGTCTTGACCTTGGTCTTGTGACAGCTTTTGCATTTTGCAACCCTGCCGAGCACCGCCAACGACAACGCGTGGACACACAACGCGTCGACTGATATCACGACACTTGACCTCGAGTTCATTTCTCCAACCACACACCAGAGTCGCGGTCGCGTGTCGCGTCGCATCACAGCTGCTTCGCAGCACCGCAGCATCGCAGCACCGGCCAGCGTTCCGCTTTCACCAGTACTTCACCAGTACGCCACAATGGTTCGCCCTGGCGAGGCGCCATCGAGGCGAGGAACCAACACCTCGACGACCTTGAACAGTTTGAACAGCATGCGGTCGAGTACCATGGCGAGCAGCTCCATGGGCCGGCCAGGCGCACGCACGGGCGCGTCGGCCGCCACCAAGCGTGCTCCGACGGCGCGCCAGCAACTCACAGCGGCCTCGCTCCTGTCCGCCACGGCCGCCACGGCCGCCGCGTCACGCATCGGGCGTGCCGGCGCTGCATCGCCCGCCGAATCGCTCCTGTCGTCGGCCACTGGCATGAAGCGCAAGGAGCGCGACTTTGACGGGACCCCGCTGTCGTCGGGCGCGTCGGTGGCCGACCCGGCCGGCTCCGTGGTCGTGTCGCTCGCCGAGGAGACCAACATCAACGTCGTCGTGCGCTGCCGTGGCCGCAACGAGCGCGAGGTGCGCGAGAACAGCGCCGTCGTCGTCAACACGGACGGCGCCAAGGGCAAGGTCGTCGAGCTCATGATGGGGCCCAACGCCCTCAGCAACAAGACGTACAACTTTGACCGCGTCTTCTCGCCGGCGGCCGACCAGGGCATGATTTTCGACGAGACGGTC
The DNA here is from genome assembly GCA_029298855.1 of Ophiostoma populinum. Classification (NCBI taxonomy): domain Eukaryota; kingdom Fungi; phylum Ascomycota; class Sordariomycetes; order Ophiostomatales; family Ophiostomataceae; genus Ophiostoma; species Ophiostoma populinum. Next base: position 2,086,611 of record JANSLU010000014.1, on the reverse strand, counting down.
CGACCGATCCTGGACGAGGTACGTTTTGCCTTTTGCTTTTTGCGTGCAGCTACTGACGGCAGATGCTCTCCGGCTTCAACTGCACAATCTTCGCCTACGGCCAGACGGGCACGGGCAAGACGTACACCATGTCGGGCGACATGAGCGAGACGCTCGGCCTCCTCACCGACGCAGCCGGCATCATCCCCCGCGTGCTGCAAGCGCTCTTCAACAAGCTCAACGCCGACGAGAACGACAGTGTCGTGCGCTGCTCCTTTATCGAGCTGTACAATGAAGAACTGCGCGACCTGCTGTCGGCCGAGGACAATAGCTCCAAGCTCAAAATCTACGACGACAACTCGCGCCGAGGCCATGCTACTACCATGGTCCAGGGCATGGAGGAGCGTCACCTCACGTCGGCCGCCGACGGTATCAAGCGGCTTCAGGAGGGCAGCTTGCGCCGCCAGGTGGCCGCCACCAAGTGCAACGACCTCAGCAGCCGCAGCCACACCGTCTTCACCATCACCGTCCAGAGGAAGCACGTGACCGAGTCGGGCGAGGACTATTATGAGACGGGCAAGCTCAACCTCGTTGATCTTGCCGGTAGTGAAAACATCCAGCGGTCCGGTGCCGAGAACAAGCGTGCGGCCGAGGCCGGTCTCATCAACAAGAGTCTCCTGACGCTCGGCCGTGTCATCAACGCCCTGGTCGACCGCACGGCACACGTGCCCTACCGCGAGTCCAAGCTGACGCGGCTGCTCCAGGACTCGTTGGGCGGCCGCACCAAGACGTGCATTATTGCGACCATTTCGACGGCCAAGAGCAATCTGGAGGAGACCATTTCGACGCTGGACTACGCCTTCCGGGCCAAGAACATTCGCAACAAGCCGCAGATCAACCAGCTGATTAATAAAAAGACGCTGCTGCGCGAGTTCACGGCCGAGATTGAGAAGCTCAAGAGCGACCTGATTGCGACGCGCCAGCGCAACGGCGTCTACCTGCCCAACGACACGTACGAGGAGATGACGGTCCAGAGCGAGTCGCGACGCATCCTGTCCGAGGAGCAGGCCGCCCGGATTGAGACGATGGAGGCGAACCTGCGCAACAAGCTGCAGGAGCTCCTCGAACTCACGGGCAACTTTATGGACCTGAAACGGGACAATGAGGAGACCAAGGTAGAGTTATGCAACGCGCAGGAGGTGCTGGACCAGACCGAGGTCGTCCTCGCCGCGACGCGCAAGTCGCTGTCGGACGAGGTGCATGTGCGCGAGGCGCACGAGTCCACCGAGCGCGCGCTGGCGACGATTGGCAGCGAGCTCATTTCGACACTCGGCCGCACCGTCGGCGACATTGATGGCCTTCGCGCCAAGGACCGCCGCAAGTCGGACCTCCAGAGCATCAACCGCCATGCCTGGGCCGGCTCGCAGGCCAAGGTGTCTAGCATTACCAGCCTGGTCGAGTCGCGCATCGTCCTGCTCCGGGCGTCGCAGCAGGAGCACATTTCGAGCATCGCGAGCCGCATGCAGAGCTTTGTCGACGAGGGCCAGCAGAGCCTGGCCTCGACGCAGGCCCTCCTCGACGAGAACCTCGCCTCGTACGAGGCGTCCCGACAAAGCCTGCTGTCGCAGCAGGGCTCGTCCAAGGCAGACATGGACCAGGTGCTCGACGAGATCCGGGCCGTCCGGAGCCACATCCAGGGGCGCGTCAGCGACAGCCTGCGCACCATTGCCTCGGCGGCCGAGCGCATTGCCGACGACGTGATGAGCGAGCTGGCCGACTTTCACACCCAGCTTCACGCATCCTACAGCGACCTCGGGCAGGAGTGCAAGGGCATCTTTGAGGGGCTCTTGCAGCACCTGCACGCGCAGAGGGACGAGTCGGCGTCGCTGCGCCAGCAGCTCGAGTCGGCCAGCCACACCGTCGTTGCGTCGAATGCCGGCGTGGCCGCCCAGATCCAGGAGGCCGTCGACGAGGAGCGCAAGCAGGCGGCCGAGGACCGCCAGCAGCTCGTCGCCCAGATCAGCGGCCTCATCGCCGCGCAGGCCGACGCACAGGCGACGAGGCGAGCGGCCAAGGCCGATGCATTGCGCACCCGCATCACTGAATCGAACACGACGTTTGAGGGCGGCCTCGACGCCTTTGCCCAGGGCATGGACACGTGGACGGCGACTTCCGAGGCCTATGCTGAGGGCGTGGCCAGGTCACGTGACACACTCCGGCAGAAACTGCAGGACGACTGGGCGGCGGCCGACGCGCACAGCACGTCGATTCAGAACACGACCAAGTCGGTCAATGCGGAGACGCTGCGTGTCGTCGACGAGCAGATCAAGGACTTTGACACCAAGATGGTGGACCTGGACGAGCTCGTGACGCGTGCCGAGGCGCGCAATGCCGAGCACCTCACACGGCATGCGGCCGCGGTCGACGGCATGTCCGACACAGTCACGTTGACCTTTGGCCAGCTGTCCGGCCACGCACAGGAGACGGTCGGCCGTGCCGAGGCGTTTGTGGGCCGGTTGGAGGCGAGCACTGACGCGCTGCGCGACAACCTGGAGCCGGTCGACCAGGACCTCTGCGCGCCGCTCGCCGAGCTGCGCACCGCCATTGGCACCACGCCGCTCCAAGAGTACGTCCCGACGGGCGAGACGCCGGAGAAGGTGCAGTACAAGTACGCCCGCGAGCTGCCGCGAACTGCCTCGCGCAGCGCCCTGCTGGCCGCTCTCTACCCCCAGCCTGTCCGCGCAGAGTCGGTGGACGACGAGGACGACAAGGACGACGAGGACAACAAGGACGGCGACAAAACCGAGACGATGGACACTTACGCCGACGAGATGCTCGACGTCATGCCGTCGCCGTCGAAGCGGCCCCTCCTTGGTGTCGAGAGTTACAGCGCGTCGAGCGTGCCTCTTGTGTTTAGCGACCAGGACGACAGCCTCCAAGGCGCCACCGAGACTGCATCATCACGACCGACATCAATGGCACGTGCGTCCTCGCAGCCGCCGCCCGTCATGTCCATGTCCTTCAGCTCTAGCCTGCGCGAGGTGAACCCTAACGTCGCGCCCGCGCCCCTGCACGCCGTCACCAACAGTGTGCCTGAGCCGACGGTGATGGAAAAGGCCATGTCAATGGTTACTGGCAGCGGTATCATGCCCCCGTCAAAGCGTAGCCTACGCCACCCGCACTACGCCGGCCCGCCGCCGGCCAAGCAGGCTCGCACGCGGGGTGCGTCAATGATTGGCATGGCCGGCGCGAGCGAGCGCGAGAACATGCCGCCGTCGGCGTACGCGCAGAGCCTGTCGCGGCGGCGCAGTCCGCGCCTCAAGTAGGCGCACAGCCCATAGCGCAGAACGTCGGAACGTCGGAACGTTTGCTTTTGTTTATTGTTTGTCTTGGTTTTGGTCTAGGCGCTTTTCGATACCGGTGTTGGTTCTTGGAGTTTGTTCGTTACGGTGGATACCCTACGAGATTTGCTTTTTCAGCGTGCAATTATTTTCATCCGTTTACTGATCATTGTGTGATGTCTCTTTGATACTGGTGACTGGCTTGGTCCATTTTGGCCAGGCCAGTTGCTCTTGCACATGTTGATGAGCCGCCCGGCAACAGCCCTTGTTGTCCCTTCCTTTATGGAACCTGTTGTCGAACCACCATATTATCTATCATTTGCAGCCCACCGACCAATTACGGACATTACTACGACGAGCAGATTTATATTCGCGACCGTTAGATAGCTGGCATCATGGCTAGCACCTCTGGCCCGTTTGACGAGCCCGGGCGGCCCGACGAAGGCCTTTCCTCCAAGAACGCACGGCCCGACAAAGACTTTGCGTCAAAGAGTCTGTCGAGCAGTGGCCCTCCAGGTCATCCAGACAATGTACCACGTGGGCCGCCCGCGGCAGTCGACCAGCTGCCGGACACCCAGGAACCCAAACGCCAGCCTGCCGAAGCGCCGGGGCCCGTGAGTTTCGCTCGATTTGATGCTTTCGTGCTTTCGTGCTTTCGTGCTTTCGTGCTTTCGTGCATGGGCGTTTCTGACAGACAGGCTCTCACCGACCTGGCACGCGAGGTCGAGGCCACCGAGGAGCGCCGCCGTGGCATGGACGAGCCCAAGCAGCAGCTCGAGGCTGAGCTCGCGCTCGTTGATGGCGTTGCGGCCGAGAACCTCGCGCTCATATCGACGAGCGCCGCCAGCTCGACCAAGAACCGCCGTCTCTCGACGCCCAACACGATCGAGTTTGACCAGCAGCAGGACGCGCGGCACCTGGTCGAGACCGAGGCCGCCATTGAGCAGACGGACGCGCAGCTCGAGGCGATGCGCGGGCAGCAGTCGGCGCTAGAGGCGAAGCGCGGCGAGCGCGGCGGGCGCGGCGAGGGTCCGAGCAGCCCGAGCAGCGGGCCGAGCTTCTAGGCTTTAGTGTAAGCCGTTAGTCGGGCAGACAGAGAACGTATTCATATTCATTTATGGCTTGTTCGAGATAGATATACGTGGAGCCCCACTTCTACTTGAGCAGCCGCCTGAAGAGGTCACGTGCATTGATCAGCCTTGCGCCCCTCAGCCTATGGAGTACTACGTCAATATTCTGTCAGTCTTCTGTCGCATTCTGTCACCACAACTCACCAGCAACACGACTTGACAGGACTCGACATTCTACCCCAGCCATAAACCACCATGGGCTCGCTCGCTCTCCCGCACCTGCCGACGGCGTGGCACGTCGACCAGTCCATCATCTCCGAGGCCGAGCGCGTCGTCGTCATCCGCTTCGGCAAGGACGACGACCCCGAGTGCATGCGCCAGGACGACGTGCTGAGCCGCATCCAGCCCAAGGTCGAGAACTTTGCGGCCATCTACCTGTGCGACAACAGCAAGGTGCAGGACTTTAACAAGAGTACGTTGCCCGTCGACCCGTCGACGTCTCGAGGCCAGGCGCTAAAGTCTAGTGTATGAGCTGTACGACCCGTGCACCATCATGTTCTTTTGGCGCAACAAGCACATGATGATCGATCTCGGCACCGGCGACAACAACAAGATCAACTGGGCGATTGAGGACAAGCAGGAGCTGATTGACATTATCGAGACGGTCTACCGCGGTGCCAAAAAAGGCCGCGGTTTGGTCGTCTCGCCCAAGGACTACTCGACACGGCACCGCTACTGACGCCGTCTCTACTTTTGATATCCTTTTGCCTGCATTATAGCGACCGCAGCGACCGCAGCGGCCTGCCGGGCCAACGCCAACGCCGGCGAGGCCGCTGCTGGCCGCATGCCTTTTCCGAGTATGCCTACCTTTTGCACCTGTCGTTCCGGCACCTGAAATCTACAAGACAAATTTACTGAACTCTCCACCAGGCTTCTCTTTCCAGACGGCATGTGTGCGTGTCGCACTGTAAGCCGAGCAGGTGAGATGCCGACGCAGTGAACCTGTAAACGTGACCCATCGTAGAGCTGTGGCGCGAGTACATTGATGTCCTCCTTTCATCATTGTCTGTCACTCATCGCCCTTCTGCAACGCCGTAGACCGACTTTTGTATTGAGAGCCGAAAGGAACCAAAGCAATGGCCAAGCACATGTAACCCGTGATATAGTAACAAATGGTAAAACACGCAAAAACAAAGCGTAAAGCAGCACACCGTCTCCGCTACTGCATCTGCATCAGGGCGTCGGCGCGTCACGCGCCGAGAACCACGCGTCGAGAGCGACGCAGCGTGGCCAAAGGTCGGTGCAAGACGGGGACTGGCCCGTCGTCGTCGTTGCCGGCGCAGAGATGGCAGATGGACCAGATGATCGTCCTAGTTGTGCGGCCGGGGCGGCTTCTTCTCCTCGATGCGCTCGAGGGCCTCGAGCATGACAATGGAGTTGCCGCGGATGACGACCATGCCGATGCGGACCTTTTCGCCGCCGTCCTTCTCCTCGACGGCCTCGTCGAGCACAATGTTGAGGAAGACGTCGTAGCCGCGCAGCACGCCAATGACCTTGCGGCTGCCGTTGAGCTGCACAAACAGCCGCTTGTCGAGGTACTGTGGGTTAGCACATCACATGAGCTGTTCAATGGAGGTGCAACGGCCTACCTTCTTCAGCTCTGGCTGTGCGGGCGCCATGGTGAGGGATGTGTTGTGGGCGGGTGGTGGTCCTGGTCCTGGTGGCGAGGAGCTCAAAAACGCGACGCCAAAGGCGGTGGTGCCCCAGCCTAGCTTTTTGGGTGGGTTGCGAGGTACTTGTTCGGCGCGCAAATAGCCGCGTAGACAAAAGTACCTTTTTGGTCACGTGGAGATAAGAGATGCCTGGCACAACGTCAGTCGCGACGGCATCGCGAATTGCCAGTCGCTGTCGCTGTTACAGCTCGAACACACAATGAGCCTATTTGCAAAACGAAAAGGACGCCGGATATCGTCGTTTGATGACGAACCCGAGCCCAGCACGCCCAATGGCTCGGCACCTGCCGGCGACGAGGGTACGTTTTCAAAGTTAAAGTCGAGACATGGCGATACTGATGGTTTAGAGTCCCCAGAGCCTGTGGCTTCTATACGCTTTGGGAAGCGCCCCCTTAAGCAGTCGGCCCTGCGGCGCAGCATCGTCGCGACCGATGCCGAGGCTCTAGGTATCAACGCCGACGACGACGCGACACAGCCCGAGACAGCACCACAGTTTACGCCGAAGAAGAGCAAAAACGACGACGACGACGACGACGACGACGAAGCCCCGTCTGTCGTGCGGCCGTCGCTGCTCGGCCGGTCCGGCTCGCGACGAAACAAGAAACGTCTGTCGACGGCGTCGACCACGTCGCGGCTGTCGTTTGGCGGCGGCGGCGACGACGAGGACGAGCATGCCGATGGCACGGGCGGTCGACCGGCTGTGGTGACGCCCAAGCGCGAAAGGGCGACGGCCGGTGCACCGCTGGCGCAGCGCGTGCTCGAGACGAACGCGTTCCGCAAGTCCATGACGGGCCGGCTGCCGTCGCGGAACCGCCCCGGCTACGACGACGACGACGACGATGGGACAGAAGACGACAACGAAGGAGACGCCGGCCGGCCACGCTACGACCAGGCGTACCTCGACGAGCTGCACAACTCGACGCCCAGCACGCCGGTCAACCTGGGCGCGCTCGCGGACCGACAGGCCGACGGCGTGGACATGATGGACCTGGACCCGTCGGAGCTGGACGGCGCGATGCTGGTGGACGCGTCCGAGCTTGCATCGCTGCCGTCGGCCGTGGTGCAGCAGGGCCGACCGAGCGAGGGCACGTCGGTGGCGTCGTTGGCACCGCTCGCGCCAGCCCAGCCGACACGGTTCCTGAGCGCGACTGAGATCCAGGAGCGCAAGGACCGGCGTGCACGGCTCGCACACGAAGAGGAGCACATTCCGCTCGACGACAACGACAACAACAATGACAACGAGCAGGCGGGCTACATCTCGGTTCTGTCGGCACGCGAGCGGGCGTCCAAGGCGGACAAGGCGACACGGCTTGTGCGTGACGACGAGGAGCTTGGCGAGGGCTACGAAGAGTTTGTCGAGGACCGTCACGCGCCACGTGCACTGGGCCGAGCGGCCGAACGTGATGCACGGCGACGTGCCAAGCAGGAAATGGCCGAGCTGATTGACGCGGCGGCGGCCGACGATGGCGACGCAAGCGACGACTCGGAGGCGGAGCGACGCGCGGCGTACGTGGCGGCCCAGACACGCGCCGGCCTGGACGGACTGCGACGCGGCGACGATGGCGACGACAACGACGACGACGGGCTCGATGCGGTGGGCGGCGGCGTGGCGGTGCCCAAGATGCGTGCGGCTCTGCCGGACCTGGCGACGCTGCAGGCGCAGCTGCAAAACACGCAGACCGAGTACGCACTGGCAATGGCAGAGCTGCAGCGCAAGCTCGACGACCAGACGGAGAACGCCGAGACGGCGGCACGCGAGGCGGAGCTGCAGGCGATGCTGGACGCGTCGGCAGCGCGGATCCAGGCGGCCATGGCCGGCAGTATGGCCGGCAGTGAGGCCGGCGAGACGAGCGAGATGAGCGAGGCCCAGGGCCAGAAGCCGGCCGACGCCAGCGTGTCGACACCTGCGTTTAGCACGTACTCGCCCATGCGGCCGCCGGGACCTGGCACGCCTCTGCAGCTACCGCCCGGCCTGGCAGGCAGCGTGATGCCAATCGAGCGCGGCCTCGAGAGCATGGGCACGACGCCGACGCGTCCGCATGCGGAGGACTTTTTCTGATTTTTTTTTATTCTTGATTCAGATACCAGTACTCTGTACACGATTTGATTGATTATGTAATGAGCAAACATCCAACGCCGAAATGAAACAAACATGGCAGAGACGGCAGAGACAAAAAACAAACGAAACAAGAGATGGACAAACAGGCATGGCTGGATCCAAAAGGTCCAGCATGCGCCTACTTGGACCGGCTGACGCCGGCGCCAATGACGCCCGGCAGCTTCTCCTCGCCGACGCTAAAGAGCAGGCCAATGGCAAAGGCGACGGCGCCGATGATGGCGACGGTGAAGCCGGTAATGAGCCAAAAAGGCACGCTGACGTCGACCTTGTGGCACATGCTGCCGGCCCACTGGGTGGTGCTGAGGCCGCCTTCGGCGTCCTCGGGGCGGTTGAGCGTCGAGACGCAGTGGCACACGAAGCAGCTGGCGCCCGTCTTGCCGGCGACGCCGCCGCTGTTGACGGCAAACTTGTCGACGCACGTGCCATGGCCGCTGCAGGCGTTGGTGGCGGCCGTGCACGAGTTGAAGGACGCAAAGCACGCCGGAATGGGACCCTTGGCGCGGACGTCGTCGGCCAACGAAGCAGCGCTGGCGTCGGCGTCGGTGTCGTCAGACTCCGCCTTGAGCGTGCCCTTGAAGCTCGACGCGTCCGACGACGATGTCTTGGCAAACGTGGTGGCGGCAAAGTCGGCGTCGAAGCTGGCGTCGGCGTCCTCGGAAAAGACAGTCTCGTCGCTGCGCAGCTCGTGAATCTTCTTGGGCGGCGGCGGCGTGGACTTGGCCTTGGTGGACTTGTTGGCCCAGACGGCGGCCTTGCTACGGCGGCTCGACTCGGGCAGCAGCAGCAACGTGACATCAGCGTCGCCGGCAGCGGCCATGTCGGCAATGGAGGCGAGCGCGGCCAGGATGGCGTCGACGGCCGTGGCGTCCTAAAAGTCAGCGTCATTCACGAGTTCGAGTTGGAGCATGGGCAGACGCACCCGCTTGGCGTCGTAGAGGGCGACGAGGGCGCCGTCGGCCCAGGCGTTTGGCGTCATGGCAGTGTCGGCGGCGACGTCCTTGCTGGCGACGATCCCGGCGCTCGCCAGCTCGGCGACGAGCGCCGCGTTGGCGGCCTGGCTGGGCGGGTCGGCGACGGTAAAGGCGGGTCCGGCGAGCGACGCGGCGGCGGACGCGAGGTGTGCGTCGGTGGCGCCCTCGACGACGAGCAGCAGGCCAGGCTGCTTGTCGGCAAACAGAGGCGCGGCGACGCCAAACTGCTGGACCAGGTCCAAGGCGGAGTCGGCGTCGTAGCCGCGCGGCAGCTCGTCAAAGAAACTGGCGGCGTCGGTGGCGGCAAGACGCTGGAGCAGGATCTGGCGGGCGACTTCGCGCGGGACCGACGGCGGCGCGGCCGACGATGATGATGGCGATGATGACGATGGCGATGACGATGACGACGACAGGATGTAGACGGGGGCGGGCGAAGCAGCGGCGGCGGCCGAGCTGGCCAGGGAGGCGGCGACGGCCAGGAAGAACTTCATGGCGGCGGTGCGGTGGCGCAGATGGAAATGTGCGTCGATCGATGGCGCGTCGAGGCGGCGAGTCGTGCGGTCGTGCGGTCGGCGGTGATGATGTCGTCGAGCAGTTGCGTAAAGCTACAGCTGCGCGTAGAGCACTGGAGCAGCGCTGCGCAAAAGACGCAGTGCCCCTGGCGTTGCGCGTGCCTGATTGGCCGGCCTAGAGTGGAGCATAATTACATAATTAATCCGGCCGGTGGAGTGGCAGTGTTCCAGCGGTGTTTAGCGGTGGGTGCCTGTAAACGTCGACCGGTCGTGGAGCATTCGAGAGCCTCACGATCTGGCGGCGTTTGGGCTGCAGACCACGACACGTTCCTTTCGACGCTCTTTACGACAGATAGACTGCTGCTTTCGTTCCGCGACCTTTGACGCTTTAACCTTTGACGCCTCGACTTTGACGCTTTTACGCTTTTACGCTTCGACCTTTGACGCTTCGACCTTTGACGCTTCTGACGACTCCGAGACTGATGCGGCTGCTCCGCGCGCTGCAGCAGCCGCGGGCGACGCTGTCGGCGCTGTGGGCGCGGCGGTCGTACCGGGCACAGCTGCGGGCGGCGCAGGAGGCGGCGGCACGCACGGGCACGGCGCCGCCGGCCGTGTTCCACGTCACGATGAAACGGCAGCGGCACGTGCTACGCAACCTGGCGCTGGGGCTGGGCGCGCTGTACGTGGCACACACGGCGGCAGACTCGATTGTGCGCCGGACGGTGTCGCTGCACGAGAGCGCGATCCGCTCGTGGGAGTCGACGGTGGCCGAGCTCGACGAGAACGACGACGACGAGGACGCATACGACGACGACTACGACGACGACGACGACGACGACGACGACGACTTTGACGCCAACGAGCTGAGCGACGACGAGTTTGTTGACGCGGCGCTCGCAGAGGCGGTGCTGATCCCGCTGCCGTACTCGTTTAGCTGGACGCAGCCGCCGCCGTACCGTGCCGACAGCCCCGAGTGGCGGACGTTTGTGCGCATCTCACGCAGCCGCGAGGAGCGACAGGCGATTGCGAAGCAGCTGGTGCGTGAGACGCAGGCACGCGTGGCGAGCCATGCCCAGCTTGCAGCGCACATGGGCCCGCGCACGACCGTCGGCCACAGCCACTTTCACTTCTTCTACCCGACGCAGCCGCCGCCCGTGTCGGAGCACCTGGCCTTTGCCGTCTCGCGACGGTCGCTCGGTATCGTGCATGTGCGCCCAGACCCGGAGCTCGAGTCGCGCGTGCGTCGCGTGCTGTGGCCGGTCAACTTTGCCGTGCCCGCCTACGCATTCTGCAAGTCGCTCGCGCAGTACCACTGGAAGGGGGCGTCGCGTACACCTGGCACGCCTGGCACACCTGGCACGTCTACCTCGCTGCCTGCCTCGCCGTCTGCCTCGCCGTCTACCACCTCGGGCCACCCGTCTACCACCTCGGGCCACCCGTTCCTCATCGACGCCATGCGTCCGGCCGTCAAGGAGGCGAGCGCTGCGTTCGTGGCGACGTACACGCGCATGTGGCGCCCGCACTACACGCTGCCGCCGCGCGGGTCCGTCGTTGTACGCGGCACCGTCGACCTCGTGTCGCCGAAGCTGACGGCCATGGTGGTTGTCAAGGCGCACTACGATCCCAAGACCAAGACGTTTCACAAGCCGACGTTTGACTGCAAGGTGGACGTGCTGCAGCCGCGCGTGACCAAGGCCATGCGGTGAGCCGGAGTGAACAAAAAGGAAAGGTGGAGGTAGAAGACGAGAATGAGCGCAGCATGGCCCGGCGTCTGGTTATTCCCACATTGCGTATGATTTTCTGATTGTGCTTTACCGTTTAACAGTTGAATTTCCTAATGATTGAATCATTTTATCATCAGTTCTGTTGATTTACCTGTTTAATCGTATTCAGTTCTACTGATTTGACCGATGTAATCATATTCTGTTCTGTTACTTGACCGATTTGATCAAACCCAGTGGTTAATGTGAACGATTTGAAAAAATAGCTTGATGGCTCCAGTTCGAAGACAACACGGCAGTCCGTCTATGCACACGGACGACAAACCGACAAAAGACAAGCGCTGGCCTGAAACAACCGGCCAAACAACGGCCAAACAAAAACCGATGGTCGATGGCGCCGGCCGTCTACGGCCAACCGCCTGCATAGCCGCCGGCGTGGAGCGCGGCTACAGCGTGGGCGCGTGCGCTGGGGCCACGACAGGCGCTGAAACACGACACAGCACGCCGCGCGCTGGCGGCCAATCATGCCACTGCCTGCAAATAGAATGTCCGTGCAGCCTCGCACTTCTCGCCGTACGGAGTATTATGCACCCAAGACGGCCTGTCGATCAGTCGATCGTCCATTGGCGCGGCCGTCGCGCGACCGGGCTCGATTGGGTGATGTGCCTTTCTGTGCCTTTCTGTACCTTTTCGTATATTTATTTATTTATATCCAGCGGCTCGCCGTGCTGCAGCTCAGTGACGTGCAGCTAGAGTGACGTGCAGTGCAGCTGGCTTAGGACTTCTGTGACTAAAAAATCGTCCACGCCACGTCGACTCGTGCATGGACTGTGCCTGACTGTGCCTGACTGTGCCTGACGGTGCCGACTGCCTGCCTGTACCTGCACCGGAAGATTGCCACCTGGCGTGGCGGCGCTGGTGGCTGCGTGCGCCTGCCACAGTAAACAGACGAGCACGGCTCGTGGTGTCGTTGATCACCAACCAAGACACACAGGCCAGTTCGTGTCGATAGCGCGGGGCTGTCTTGTCCTGAATCAAGCTGGAGCACCGAGACGAGGTGTCTTGAACGTGCATGCCGGCCGTTCTTTTTTTACTAGTTTTTCTTTTCTTTTTATAGAACTCTTATTCATTATTCATTTTCCAATTTTTCGTCTTTCGTTAACTCATATTCTTTCCTTTACTTCTTCAGCCGACAGGTATAAGAGCGCTCGCTCGCTCGTGCTGCCACTGCATGTCACACAGTCCATTCATTCACGACCCGTTCGTCTTAACTTCACGGCCGGGATCCCACGTTGACGCATTCGTCTGTCTTGTCTCGCGTCCCTGCTCGCCCGTATCCTTGGGTCTTTGGGTCTTTTGCATTCGGCCTGTTTCTCTGTCCTCGCTTGCGTGCTGGCGCCTCTTTTCCATATTCTTCTGCTTTTTGTACATCCTCGCTCACCCCGGCGCCTCATCTCCTCATTGTCCTCGTGCTGGCCGACTGTCTCGCCGGACGCCTCGCCGTCATTTCTGTCATTTCTGAGCGCCGCGCTGCCGCCTTTCCTACGTTTCCTACGTTTTCCTGACATTTTCCTGACGTTTGTCTGTTTCTTCACCATCACGTCGTCACGCGTCTGACGCTGATTCTTTCTCACTCTTTCACTCTCAACTGTCTTTCGTCTTTCGTCTTTCGTCTTCGGTTTTCGTCTTTCGTCTTCGGTTTTCGGTTCTCGGTTTGTCTGGTTTCTTTTGTCTTTATAGACTCACGGCCTCACGGCCAACACGCTCCAACGGCATCACACCGACAGTCTTCCAGTTGCTCAGTTTCCTGTTCCTAGTCTCCCTGCCTAGTCTCTTCCACGAGCCTCAAGCACGATCCAGCAACCACAGCTACTCGCCACTCGACAGCATCGCGCGACGCCATGGCCATCCGCGACAACGGCTACTACGGCGTCGCGTTTGCACTCGCTCGCCCGTGCCAGCTGCTTGCACTCGCGGCCGCCATCGGCATGACGGGTAACCTGGTACGCGCCAACATGCACGCCCACCTGCCGGTACCGCCGGCCATAGCGGCCACGCTCAGCATGGGCTGCGTGACGCTGCTGTGGGCGCTGCTGAGCGTCACGGCGTACGACGACTCGCACATTCCGTACTGGGCCACCGCGCTCGCCGACATCGCGTCGGCCGTCCCGTTTGTCGTGCTCGCGGCCGTCCTGGGCGTGCCGCTCGGCGCCGTCGCGTGCACCGCGCTGCCACCGGCCGCCGAAACGAGCGACGACGACCGCACCATCCTGGCCGTGCAGGTCGGCGGACCCGCGGGATCGACCGACGCACGCGACTACATGCTCTTTGTCGGCAACAACCAGGCGACCTGTTTCCAGGTCGTCGCCGTCTGGGGCCTCGTCATGGCGGCCGCCGTGCTGTTTGCCCTCAGCGGCGCGGCCGCCGGCATGGTCTGGGTAGGCGACCGGCGCGCGGCGGCCGCACACAAAAAGGCCGTCGAGGCGGCCGCCGTCATTGCCGCGGCGTCCATGGCGCCGGGCGTCAACGCGTCGCGCGCGCTCGCCATGACGAGCGAGCGGCCCGCGCCGCGCAAGTGGCACGACGACGACGATACGGATGCGGATGAGCGCAGTCTTCATAGTCTGCACAGTCTGCAGAGTCTGCACAGCCACAACATGCACAGCCACAGCTACGGCGCGGACGGCCCCCCGCGGTCGCGGCTTCCGCAATAGGGGTGCGGGGCGTCGCGGCTGCGGCGGAAGCACGTGCCGCCCAGGATCCAGGTCGGGCTCGACGACGACGCCGACGACGACGTTGACGTGTTTGACGACGAGCGCGGGCCGATGACGCCGCTGTCGCCGCCGCCGCCGACGCACCAGGGCGCCACGCGGTTCGCCGGCGACAGCCGCGCCAGCAGCGCCCTCAGCCAGCACAGTCAACAGAGTCAAACGAGTCAAACGAGTCAAACGAGTCAACACAGCCACGCGCGGCTGCACCCGAGCCCTGGAACGCACGCAGTATCCCCCGACGCCGTGTCGCCCGTCTCGTCCATGGCCGCCGTCCTCGACGCCGTGACGCCCACCGACGCCCAGCCCCGGCGTCTCCCCCCACCCCCAGCCGACTCGCTCGCCCGATCGCTGACGCGCAAGTACATGCCAGGATTGTACGCGAGCACGCACAAGATGCCACCGCCAATCGACACGGCACGCCCACCCGCGACGCCGCTGTCGAGCACGCTGTCGGCCACGTCGCTGTGGTTCCAGCTGTCGCCCATCCGCCGCGCCGACCAGCCAGCACCAGCACGGTCGCCCGTCTCGCCCATCTCGCCCATCCTGGCCCGTCTGCCGCCCGCCACACGCCCCGATGCCGAAAAGCACGACAGGCGGCCCTGGCGCATGACGCTGCTGCAGCGCGTCGAGGGCTGGTGGGAGCTCGGGCTGCTGCGTGGCGGCACCGTGCGTGGACGTGCCGGGTCCCTCGCCACCGGTCATGCAAGTATCCTGCCGACAAGCACACGCCCACACGCACGCCCACACGCCCTCACACGTCACCCGACGCCCCCTTTACGCACCAACACGGACGACGTGCGGCTGTCGCCCGCAGCGTTTGTCTAGTCTTGTATTGATTGACTTCTTGTCTTTCTTACGTCTTTCGTCTTTCCTTTCGTCTCCGTCTTTCCTTTTGTCTTTCGTCTTTACTTGCGTCTTTCCTTTGTCGGTCGGTGGTCGGTGGTCGGTGGTAAGTCATCGGTGATGACAGGCACAGCGTTGTAGCCTCCAGTTTCTTGTTTGCTCGAATCCAGTCTTGTTGCTTCGAATTCAGTCTTGTTTGCTTCGAATTCAGTCTTGTTTGCTTCGAATTCAGTCTTGTTTGCCTCGAATAAAAATAACATCAAATAACATAATAACATCAAACATCAAAATCAAATACACATCAAAATCAAATACACATCAAAATCAAATACACATCAAAATCAAATACACATCAAAATCAAATAACATCAACATCAAACATCACGGGCACTAAAACAGATAGGCGTGCCGCCCGAGAAGACCTAGACAGCGCCCGAGGTCCAGGTCGGTGGCACCGGCGTCCTGCATCGCCCACACGGCCTCGGCCAGCCGCAGGGCGTCGTTGACGGAGCCAAAGAGAAAGGCGCGGCCGCACATTTGCGCCACCATGCCACGGAAGAGGTCCCGCTGCGAGCGCGTGGCGAGGCAGCCGGCGATGCACAAGGGCCACGCGGCGACGCGGAGGCACGTCGCCGACGGCAGCGCTGCGAGGCCGTGCACGACCAGGTCGGCCGCGGCCCGGATCTGTGGGTGGTCTGGCTGCACGCCGTGCACCGTGGCCAGCAGGAACGCGAGCACGGCGTGTGCCCAGAGACGCGTCGTGGCGGCGACGCCGAGGTGCGCGGCGCTGTCAATCATGGCGCTGGCCGACGCCGGGTGCTCGCCGGCTTCGAGGGCGGCCATCTGGCCCTCGGCGGCGACGACGTACGACGCGTAGAAGCCGGGGTTGTCGTCGGGCCGTGCCGGTTCGCGCTGCATGTCGTCGTCGAGCGTGGCCAGGCGGGCGCGCAGGTCGGCCTCGATCGGTGCAGCGCGCGACGCCAGGTCGGACAAATCAGACGCCAGGCTGGACCGGTCGGACGTCTGCTTCCACGCTGCCAGGGCCGCGGCATCGGCGAGCGCGAGCAGTACCCAGTTGCGCACGCCGACAACCTCTTCGAGACACAGCGCGTCGGTCGCCGTCGCCGTCGCCGAGTTGGCGTCGCTGCGAATCAGCTGGCCGTGGAAGCGCTGCAGCCGTGGTGCCTGTGCGACGGTCGTGCTCGTCACAATGTCGGCAAACAGGAGCAGCGCCGTGTGGAAGGCGAGCGCGGCCGCGTCGGAGCCAAACGAGGCGCCTGCGTCGGCCGATGCCCCCGGTGCCCCCGGTGCCCAGGCCGGCGCCGACAGCGCGTGCAGGACACACGCCCACTGGCCGTTGCCCCCCTCGGCCATGATGTGCTGCTCAAAGAGCGAGACGGCGGCGTCGAGGTGCCCGTGCCACAGGTCGAGACGCTGCAGCACGCCCTCAAACGTCAGCAGCTGCAGGATACTCTCGAGCACGCGTGCCGCCTCGCCCAGGCTGGGGCTGCTGGGGCTGCTGGGGCTGCTGTGGCTGCTGGGGCTGCTCGAGGATGGACCAGGGCTGAAACCGGCGACGGACCGCTGCAGTTCGCGAAGACACAGATCCTGCTGCTTGTTCACCTCGTCGTGCATGCCCGCCAGGCACGCCGCGTGCTGTGCGCTCTCGGCCGCCACCTGCGTCTGCGCCTGCGTCGCCGCCACGACGGCCATGAAAAAGGAGGACAGGCTGAGTGCCGCGTGGAAGACGGCCCGGTTCTTGAGCAGCAGCACCAGCAGCCACCCGCGTCCGGCGCCCAGCACGCGTGGCCGGCAAAAGGGGTAGAGAAAGGGGAAGACGTAGTCGAGGTAGAGCATGACCAGGTTCAGGTCGCGTTCCTGCTCCAGGCTCGGCGCCGCCAGCTCGCACGCGCTCTTGGTCGCGTCCGTCGTCGACCCGGGCGTCGAGGCCGTCGGTGTCTCCAGGCCCGTGCCCGCCACCGCAAACACGTGCGTCGTCGCCTGCCGCGGCGTCTGCCGAGGCACCTCGTCGTCGTGTCGCGGTCCAGGCTCGTTCTTGTCCTTGACCTTGACCTTGTCCTTGACCTTGTCTCGCTTCTCTCGCTTCTCCTCGCCCAGCTGAAGCCCCGACGCGCCCGCCACGAGCCCGCGCAGTACCCGTCGCTCGCGCCGCCACGCCGCCCGGTCCTTGATCTCGCGCTTGATCTGTGCCGCCCGCGCCTTCTGCTGCGCCCCCCCGTCCATCCACGCCGGCCGCGTGTCATCGTACACGCACTGAATGTCCAGCGCCGCACACGCCGCACACGCCGGCAAGTCCTCGCTGCACTTTTTGCGCCGCAAGCGGCACGTCCAGCAGCCGCCCGCACTGCGGTTCGTCGCCCGGAAGAGGTTCAGCATCGTCCGTTGGGCCGTTTTGGGCCGTTTTGGGCCTTTGGTGTCTGCCGCTCACGCGTCCACGCGTCCACGCGTCCGGTCAGGGGCCGACGCGATCGCCGCTGCTTGGCCGCACCTGCTGTACCTGGCCGGGCCCACTTATTTTGACAAGACGGAAAATATATTTATACAATCTACGAACAAAGACTGCGTGTGCTGGCGTGTGCTGTTAAATATTTTAGAGAATACCTGGTCAGATTGCATGTGCCGTCTGCTGACACTACCTTTGACACGTGCGCTCAATGGTCCGGAAACGACGCCCCGAGATTGAGCTAGGAAACACGAGCATCGTACGTCACGACGCACGCGATCCAGCAGCACCCGGGCTTTCCTTTTTCCCATTTTCCCATTGTGTACGGAGTACGGAGTACGGCGTGGGAGAAGACACAGTGACCGTGTCACAAAGCGGGCCGCGACGGCAAAGAACCGGTCGTCTTCTTCCGCTCATCCCCGTTTTGCCTGCCATCTGCCCAGCACAGCTAGAAGAGATACGGATATAGATATAGACAGGGCAGGAGCGACGATGAGCGGCAGAGCGGGCGGCACGATTCCTCCGATGCAGGGGCCGCGCCCGATCCCGTCCCTTTTCCGCCCGCGCTGCACAGCCTCAGCGTCGCATCCTTGCGCCCAGTGCCGGTCTAGATCGTCGCGATCGGAATCGGCGTCCCGCGTGCGTACATTACGGAGTCGCAGAGTTCTCGAGTTCTAGGTTACTGGGTACAGAGCATCGCTGATTGACTTTGCAGCCACTCACACACGCCGGATCGCGCCCCGCCCCACTCCTTGCTGCAGGCGCCTGCCCTTGCCGTGACCTGCCGTGACGCTGGGGGCTCCTGCTCCCCGCGACCATTCGGCCTCTCCAGTCCTCTCCAGCACGGAGCACGGAAAACGGAAATATATAAATACAGCTTGACGTCACCCGTTCGCCAGCGCGCTTTGGCGCTGCTGTTTATGGTCTGCTATCTTATGCTCTTGTTCTCTCATTTTGCTCCTTCGTCTCGCGCCTGCCACCACAGACCATGCCCGCATCGCCTGCCTGTCTTTCTACACGCTGGTCGAGCGGGATAGCCGCTTAGCCCACGATCCACGCTTCGAATATCGAACTACAACGCGCAATCGCAGACACACGTTCGGCCTGCTGCCTGCTCTTGCTGCCACCGCGCCACGACCATGGCACCCCTGCTTGCGTCGCACGTGCCTGCCGCGGCTGACGAGGCAGTCGCGGCCGCCGCATTTGTCAAGAGCGAGCCGCGCACCACGGAGGCACCTGCCCCGGCCGTGCAGCCCCCGCCCGCCGCGCCTGCCGCGCCTGCCACACCGGCCACACCGGCCGCGCCTGCCACACCGGCCACCCCAGCCACACAGACGCCTGCACAGCCACGACCGACCCCCCTGGACCCCGCCGTGGCGGACGTTGTGGCCTTCCACCGCCAGCTGCCGCACTACGCGCCGACGCCGCTGCGTGCGCTGCCGACGCTCGCGGCCGAGATTGGCGTCGGCCAGCTGTTCCTCAAGGACGAGTCGAGCCGGTTCGGCACGCCCTCCTTCAAGATCCTCGGCGCCTCGTGGGCCGTGCACTGCACGCTCGCGCGCGCCGTCGGCCTGCCCCGCACGGCCCCCATCACGCAATTGACCGACGCGGTGCGTGCGTGGCACGCCGACGCGTCCAAGACGCCGCTGACCATTGTGGCGACGACCGAGGGCAACTGGGGCCGCGCGGTCGCGCGCATGGCACGCTTCCTCGGCGGCGTGCCGTGCGTCCTGCGCGTGCCCGGCACGATGCCACCGACGACGCAGGACCTTCTGCGCCTCGAGGGCGCTGTCGTGCACGTCATGGCCGGCAAGAACTACGACGAGTGCGTCGCGCTCGTGCACGCCGAGTCGCAGCAGCCGGGCGGGCCGCTGCTCGTCATGGACGTCGGCCTCGACGGCTACGAGGACGTGCCGCAGTGGGTCGTCGACGGCTACAGCACCATGCTCGTCGAGACGGCCGAGCAGCTCGCCCTGCTCACGCACGGCCGCCACGCCACGCACGTTGTCGTGCCCGTCGGCGTCGGCTCGCTCGCCCAGGCCGTCACCCAGCACTACAAGGGCAAGGACCCCAACGCCTACCGCACCGTCGTCAAGAAGACGACCAACTCGACACGCACCATGGACTCGACACGCACCATGGACCCGAACCCGAACCCGACACCCGCTCAGGCACCAGGCGCGTCGCCCGGTCTCGCCACCGCCACCCAGCCCGCGCCGTCGTCGGCCCCGACCACCACCGGCACCGTCGGCGGGCCTTGTTCGGTGTCTGCCTCTGCCTCCCCCGTGTCACGTCCGATCAAGGCCGACGAGCTCGGCACCGTCATGTTTGTGAGCAAGCCGACCATGCCGCTGCACGGCCCCGGCGCCGCACGTGCCACGCCCGCCAAAAGCCATGCCGAGGCGCTTTTTGAGGGCAAGGACGGCGTCGAGCCGCAGCGCCAGACGGCCGTGCTCGCCGTCGAGGCCGACACCGCCGCCTGCCTGCGTGCCTCGCTCGCCGTCGGCCGCCGCGTCACCGTCGCCACCGCCGACACCATCATGTGCGGCCTCAACTGCGGCACCGTCTCCAAGACGAGCTGGCCCGTGCTGCAGCGCGGCATCGACTACTCTGTCGCCGTCAGCGACCGCCAGGCGCACGCCGCCGTCCAGCACTTGCGCCACGGCACCACGGCGTCGCACGGCGCCAAAGTGCGTCTGCCCGACGGTGTCGGCGTCGCCGCCGGGCCCTGTGGCGCCGCGACGCTCGCCGGCCTGCGCATGATTTGCGGCGACGCGCGCGACATTGTCAAGCTCGACAGCGACTCGGTCGTCGTCCTCTTTTGCACCGAGGGGCCGCGGCCGTACAGCGTGCCGTACGTGTAGTTACAATACACAATACAATGAGTGACATGATTGCAGACGTCGAAACTGACGAGACTGATACAGCGTGAAACCGTTCATCTACTCTATACATAATCAAAGGCACCAAACGCCAAACTCCGCTGAACTGACTAGGCAAACGCGCCGACAATGGCCATGAGCGTGGCGCCGGAGACGACGGACAAAAAGGCGTGTGTGCGGCGGCGCCCGGCGAGCACCTTGTAGCTCTTTTCCGTCAAAAAGTCCTCGGCCAGCAGCTGCACGAGGCCGGCAAACAGCAGCAGGCCGCTGGAGATGGCATTCATGACGCCGACCATGAGCAGGCCCGTCTGGCTGAGCGGGTCGTACAGGTTGTGCACAAGCAGGCCAATGGCCTGGCCGAGCGGCGTCGTGGTGCCGTAGGCGAGCACCATGAGCCAGGGCTGCCACGACGCGCGCGGAAAGTGGATGGCGGCGATGCGGCTGCCGAGCGCGAGGCCCTCGAAGCACTGGTGGAAGGCAATGGCGACGAGAAAGACGACAAACGCAGGGCCCGTCGCGACCGAGATGGCCATGCCGATGAAGACGCTGTGAAAGAGGATGCCGGCCTCGAGCAGCATGCACTGCAGCATGAGTCGTTTCTGCTCCTCGGGGTTCGGGACCGTCGGGTTCGGCGGTTCGCCGATGTGGCCGCCGGGGATGCTGTGGCCGCCGTGGCTGCTGGGGTCGAGCTCGTCCATGTCGAGCGCGAGGTCGTCGTCGGACCCGGACTCGTCGGACTCGTCGGACCCGGCGGCCGTGGTGCCGAGCGGCGACTTGTAGACGGCGCCGGTACTGCCTGCCGGCACTGGCGACGACTCGGGAAGCGGCGAGACGCCGGCCATGAGGCTCTCGGAAGCGTCCATGTCGCCGAGCGCAATGTCGCCTGGGCGGTGGTAGCTGCGCGAGCCACGCGAGCCACGCGAGCCACGCGAGCCAGACCCACGGCGTGCAGCCAGACCGGCACCAGGCGTCATTGTCGACGTGTGGCCGTCGTCGTGGCCGTCGTTGGGATCCTGGACCTCCCACATGTGCGAGTGCGAGTGCCCGGCGCCGCGTGTCGTCAGGTACGACTCGATCCAGACGACGCTAATGGCAAACACCATGGCGATGAGGCCGGCGAGCGGCGGGTAGCCAGTGTTGAAAAAAGGCGGCAGGCACGGGTCGGTGAGCGACGTAAAGGCCGTCGGCAGCAGGTGGACAAAGGCCGTGGCAATGAGCACGCCGGTGCCAAAGTGCTGGCACAAGAAGATGACGCGGCTCGGTCGCAGGCCCGTGTCGCCGGTGCGTCGGCGTCGGCTAAAGAGCGGGAAACCACAGGCGAGCGTGCTGATGGCCAGGATCAGGAAGAGGGCAAAGACGTGCAGGCCCGTCTCGTAGGTGCCGCGCTTGCCGGAGCCGCACTGCGGGCGCGGCGCGGCGGGGTCGGCGTCGGCGGTGCCCATGCGGCGCGCGAGCTCGGCGCGCAGCGCCTCTGTCGACGCAGACGCAAACGCCATGGCGGCAGAAGGTGACGGAGAGACCGGCTAGGCAGGCATGCCAGCCGGGCTGGTCTTTGGTTGCGGCGGGCGGGCTGGCGACTGGCTGGCAGCGGTCGGGTCAGAAGAATGCCGGGTCGGAGCTGCTCGTGGACGGTTGACTCGTGTCGTGCGTGTCCGTCACTGGTGTCGTCGCTGTGTCGTCGAGGGGGCGTCGATCGTCGAGAAGGGGATGCCAGAATACGAAACCGAGCAGGAGCCAAGCGCAAAAGACACCTATGCATGGCAGGCGCTGTCTCCTTGAATGAGGCAGCTGCGCCCTGCCGGCATGCAGCGGCACAGGCTGGTGGACGCGATTAAGTGGGTCGGGGGATTCGTAGGGTAACGACTCCACAATAGGGTCAGGACGTTTACAGTTGAGCCCAGACAATACGAATGCACACTGCATGGAAATAAATATATTACCTGGACTCAAGCAAGGACGCAATCAACTCGTAAATATCGATAGTCATTGCTATACGTTTTCTAGTCCACTAGTCTTTCCAGCGTTACGGTGAGACCCAGACAGGATCGAGGGTAGCCAAGACTGGAAATGGCCTCACTGGGTCTGAACAAATGGAAATAGAGTTCTTTGTAAATATATATTTAAAAATGCATGAACAATTACTCCCCCGGCAGCAGCACGATCCGCTTTGTGCGCGCCTCGTCCGTGTCCCAGACGTCGGTGATCTTGTCGAGACTGTACGGCACGACGTCGGCCGGTTTCGGCAGGCTGCCGGCCAGCTGGACCATACCTGGCATGGCCGCCTGGAGATCGGCCATGCGGTAGCTCCCTGGCCCTGTACCGGCCAGCCTGAGACGTTTCGACCGCAGCGTCTGCGCGTGCAGCGGCAGCGTCTCGTCGCCCGACATGGCGCCGACGTTGACGTACTGCGTCTCGCGTGCGTCGGCGTCGGTCGTGACGAGCGCGTCGAGCACCGTCGCCGCCGGTGCGCCGTACACGTAGTCGAGCACGACGTCGACGTGCCCGAGCGCGGCGACGTCGGCGCTCAGCTTGGCCGTGTCGCTGCCGAGCACAATGTACGCGTCGATGCTGCCCTCGGCCTGCAGTGCCCGGAGCGCGCTCTCGTTGCGTGCTGCGCCGATGATGCGCCCGGCCCCAAAGTGACGCGCCACAGGGATTGCCGTGCGTCCGCTCGTGCCCGTGACGCCGACGACGAGCAGCGAAAAGGCCGTCGGCAGGTCCGATACGCGGTACTGCAGCGGCATCCACGCGCTCGACACGGGGTTCGTCAGCGCCGCGACCGCCACCGCGTCGTCGGCCGCGTCCAGCGGTACCAGCCGTGCCTGGTCGACGTTGGCGTACTCGGCAAACACGGGCGCCGCAAACGTGCCAATGTAGTACCGCTGGCCCGTCGCCTCGTCGATGCCGACGCCATCCGACGACGGGTCCACGGGCGTCGTGCGCGCCGAGTAGTGTTTTCCCGACGCGCGCAGCTGGACCAGGCGGTGCACCGCCGCCGCCAGGATCTTGAGTCGCAATTGGCCGGGGGGCG
Source organism: Ophiostoma populinum (assembly GCA_029298855.1). Taxonomy (NCBI): domain Eukaryota; kingdom Fungi; phylum Ascomycota; class Sordariomycetes; order Ophiostomatales; family Ophiostomataceae; genus Ophiostoma; species Ophiostoma populinum. The sequence continues at coordinate 2,063,174 of JANSLU010000014.1, read as the reverse complement.
GTGGTGGCAGGTCGGGGGTCTCGGCGTACACCGGTGGCTGGCCAAACGCCTCGACCGTTGCAGCGTGCATTCTGTGAGTAGTGAGGTTATTGGGGAATGGAGGGTAGCGCTGGCAGGTGTTCAAGTCTTCAGGCCGACAACATAATATACGCTTCATACGGTTGAGTGACGGAACAAAGTAAGCCAGCTGAGAAAGCGTTAGTCAGTTCATGTCAGCATTGGAGCATCCCGATTGCCGGTCGCTTACGAAACTAGTCGTCTGGTTGTCGTATTGTCGCTTTGCGCTTTGCGCTTTGCGCTTTACGCTTTGTGCTTTTCTTTGTCTCTTTTTTGTCCCTCGTCGCTTGTCGTTTGTCGACATAAATATACTCGTCGCTTGTCGTTTGTCGACAAATATACTCAGACAGCGATTGTCCTCACGCCGACGGATCATGCGGAGCCGGGCTCGGGCCGCACAAATTTGCCCGGCCCAAGGCCGCTGTTCTCTCGCCAGAGGGCTCGCGATGGAGATAAGACAATGCAGACCGTCATTGACACCCGCACAAAAAGAGTATAAGTGCGCTCGGCATATTTCGCATATCTCCAGCTGACTGCAGTCCCATCGCGCGGTCAGCCGTAGTGCTGGAGGGCGCTATAAGTAGTGCTGCCACGGGCGCGTATGCCCTGTAAATCTCCGTTAGCTAGTGCCGGCTCAACGGCTGCCAACTCTAAACTCTGTTGCCCGCTGCATCAGATACCGTCCCGCAATTCGGCGTCTCGTGTCGGACTTGGGCTCTAAATATACGTCATGTCGATGCGTGTTGGTAACGTCGGCCAACGGGCGCCTGGCATTCGCGGCAGCTCACCGTGGACGGCGATAAATACCACCGTGTTTCCATGACACGACAGACCATCACATCTCGTCTACGCCTCCTTGACACTCTTGACACGCAAAAACCATGCCCATTGTCGCCGGAAAGGACGTTGGCCCTATTGGCCTGGGCCTCATGAGTACGTTTACGCTTGTCTTCTTCCAAACGTGACGAGTACGTTGTCTCTTCTGGCGCTTCACATGCTGACCGCAGGCCTCACGCGCCCGCACAACGGCCTCTCGGACGACGACTGCTTTGCCGTCCTCAAGGCCGCCCTCGATGCCGGCTGCAACTTTTGGAACGGCGGCGAGTTCTACGGCCCCGAAGACAACAACAGCCTCGTTCTGCTGGAAAAGTACTTTCAGAGGTGCCCGCCGACGCCGACAAGGTCGTCCTCTGCATCAAAGGCGGCATGGACCGCCCCAACACGTTCAGGGTCGACAGCAGCCGCGCCAACGTGCGCCGCTCCGTCCGCGACTGCAGCTGCGCTCCCAGGACGACCTCAACTGGGCTGCCAAAATGTTCCCACGCTTCGCCCCGGAGAACATGGCCAAGAACTTGGAGTTCGTCGACGAGGTCGCCGCCTACGCCGCCGCCAAGGGATGCACCACCGCCCAGCTCGCCATCAACTGGGCCCGTTGCCAGTCGCAGCGGCCCGGTATGCCCGTCGTCATTCCCATCCCGGGCGGCACCACCGTCGCGCGCACCCTCGAAAACCTCACACTCGTCGACCTCACCAACGCCGATCTCGACGCCCTCGACGTCATCCGCAACAAGTTCCAGGTCCACGGCGACCGCTACCCCCCTGGCCTCCCTGGAAAGTCGTAGGCCCGTGGCGCGTTCGTGCCATGTTGTTGCCAAGTCGTCAGCGGTTCGTGCGTCGATGCATGCGCTCTTGGTTCGCCCTGTACGTCGGATGCTCTGGCTGTTCAGAGGAAGAGAGAACTACCGCAAAGGTCGTCGGCAATACAATCGGAGAGGACTCTACACAAGGTCGTGCGGATAAAAGTATCGTCGTTTGGTCGCTTTATGGGAAGGAAACAGTTAGTTACTGCCAGGGCAATGGATTGCTGGACATTAGCCAGTTGAACGTACCGGCCGGCAACCACAGCCAAACTATTAGCAGCCAAAGCAAGTTTGCCGATGATGTTGCTTGATCGCTGTCTTGTCGTTTTCACCCAGACATACTCCGTAGTCACGATGTATGTGTAAAGAGGTGAAAATATAGCGGCCCTGGGCCTTATTTACAGTACTACAGATTCTTTTTACAGTACTACAGATTATAGTACAGTTAATATTTAGCGGGTCTGCATAACTGGACCGTTTGCCATGCGTACGGTACGGCACCTGCAGGCCTAGGTGCCCTTCATAAGACGACAAGTTGCAGGGTACCACTTGAAGCGACTTGTAAATCTATTGTACAGTCGCATGGTACTGAGCTTTCTTGTGTGTGAGATATGGGTGGCCACGGGTATCAACTCCTGCAACCAAATCGCGCAGTACGTCCTCGACACATCGCCTGGTCTTCGCTAGCAAGTGTCTCGAATAAACAATTACACTTAAGACCAGTCTGGAGACGATGGCCGAGGTATTCAAAACAGGGCGTCTGAGGAGCTTGCTGAAAGCAATCAAGCTGTGCGTGGCAGCTGCCAAAGCCCCCATGATAGCGACGGATCGGTCTTTCCTTTTTAGTTTTCCGTTTCGTTTCAGCACGACCACACTTGATTCTCCCCTCTGCAACCTAGGCCGAGCCCTCCTGCAAACGACCGCGTCATCACACACAATTCACTTCCTCTGCCCATCTACGCCGGCTCGAGCCTGCGATCCAGAATGCGTGATCCAGGTGAGACCTCGCCGCTTGGAAATGGGGCCGAGAACAGGGCCGTCGAACGAGTAATGAAGGAGATTGCAAAGAGCCGTCGGACCCAGCGTATTCCCGATTTCGAGGCCAAGTTTCTGGAGAGGTTCCGTGGCCAGGCCATGGAGATTGTCCGCAAGTTCCCCAGTGTCTACCGCGACGACAGTGACGAGGGAATGGGCGGCTGCGATACTAGCCACACCCACAAGCAGGCGTGCCACGGCCACAAGGACACCACGAGCATCGCTCGCTCTGGTAATGGTCACCGGCAGGCCCAGAATGGCCACGGCCATGCTTCTACGAATGGTGCCCGCTGGCAGGACGACACGGTGATGGCGGCCGACGAGATGGACATGGAGAACGACGCCAAGCTCAAGCACGACCTCGACGACGACGGCACCAGCGAGACGAAGCGCCCAAAGGTCAACGGCAACGCTGTCGAGCCTGCCTAGGTCTGGTCGGACCCCAAGAAGGAGCTCCACTGCTGCGAGGGCGCCCTCGTCTGTCGCCACTGCGGCGGCCAGGCGGGCCTCGACAGGCCTAGGACAATGGCCAACGTCCCCTCCCGCAGTGCGTGCAGAATGCCCCCGCCACCTGGGCTGAGGGCTTCCGCTACGAACACGACCCCAAGTGTGTCTCCTACGACGTGGAAAACTAGGACAGCACGATTTGTTTACGCTTGCTGTGGTTCTTTGATTTTTGCGGTACATGGCGTCTGTCAATGGAATGTTGGCCGTCTGCCATCTGCTCGGGAGGCCAGTTATTGTTGTTTTCGGATTTATAATCAAGCCCTAATGTTTTTTCGTGGGCGTGTACGTACAAGTGCCTTGCAAAAGATGGAAGGAGCATGGTGGGTGGCAGCTCGGGGGGAAGGTGCTCCTAGCATGTCATGCTATTGTTGTTGGTCCTCTAAAGAAGAATAGAACATCTCACCTGGGCTGGCCCACCTGTGCTGTCTGCCGTCCGCCAGAAGAGTATCGTAGAAAGAGGCTGCTCGTGTTCAAGTCCCTCTTTTTTTTGTCCATATCACTCTCTTGTACTCGATTCCAAACCCCCAGGCAAATCAAACACTTGTCATGGCACCGACAAGCCACCAACGCCAGCGATCATCGGGTCGTCCAGGCCCGACGCAGGCCTTCATGGACGTCGACGAAGCCATGAAACTGCTTTTCAACATGTCCCCCGAAGCAGCCCGCTGCCTGCTCTTCTTCCTCGCACACACGGACCACCACGTCCGGGACCGGGTCATGGCCATGCTGGCCTACCCGCACATGTTTGCCCATGACCGAGTTCTCACGGAGATTCTGAAAATCTGTCCCGAGCGCACTGACATTGAAAGGTGCATACATGACGCCCTGTCCAATCCTGCCATTGTCCGGGGCACCACGTCCGCCCAAGAACATTACGAGGCGCAGCTGGCACTGCGCAACGCAATCACAGTGCAAGATCAGACTCGCCCTTCCCCGATAGAAGTACCGTGGACGCCCCCCAACCCCAGCCTTCCTCGGTACTTTGGCACACTGGAGGTTTCCAGGCCGGCCTCCCACCCTTTGGAGCTCGTCAACAGCACAGGCGAGCAGCCCACCACGCACGAAGACTGGGCAGAACGCCTCGATGCAGAGTACCGGGTCCGGCGCCAGGACCCTCGGTATCTCGCCGAAGCCAACCCCAACTTTCGCCTGAGAAATGTCGTGCAAAAGTACGAGTACGTTGATCTCCGTCCCTCGGGCGTCAAGCTGGCGCCTCTCATGGTGCTCGAGTCCGCTGGCCCGTCCGCTGGCCCGTCCGCTGGTCAGTCCGCTGGTCAGTCCGCTGGCCCGTCCGCTGGCCTGTCCGTTGCGTTGGGCCCGGTCCTCGGTGGTCACGACAAAAACCAGTACCCAGGCCCAAGCAACCACCACGATGTGCCCGGCGAGAACGGTTTCATAAACTGGGTCGGCCCTTCGCCGGACTATACGCCTCAGCACGACACCACCGCAGTGTCTGCTCATGGGTCCATTGTGATCGCCTCGGGCTCGGAAGAGATGGGGCTTGGAGCGGGCGCGGCTGGCGGCCGTGTCGCCGAGAGAGAGATTGCCAAGGTACGTTTCTTCACCTTCACCAACATGCCGCTTCTTCCGTTCTGACTCGGTATCCAGAAACCCCAGCCTGTCACGTCGACCAAGCGCAAGATTGCAGTTCCCATCATGCCACGCAAGAGCAGCAAAAAGCCAGCAGCAGTCAAGCCCGAAAAGATCAAGAAAGGCCCATCCCTGCCTCCAGCAACTTTAGCAAAGAGCAAACAACCAGAGTCCGTCCTGCCAGCCAAGGTCAAGCAGGCAAAGCCATCCGCAAAGACGACGAGCAAACTTTCCGAGTCTTCAACGTCGGTCAAGACAATGTACACCAGCTCCTGCGCGTCGATTGAGGTCAAGAAACCCGAGCCCGAGTCGTCTTTCAAGCTGCCCGAGCTTCATCCGTCCGTCAAGCCGAACGAGCGCAACCCGCCGATCGTACAGCCCTGGCCGAAGCAGTCTGCCAATCCGTCTCAGCCTGCGTTCCCTGTCAGCCTGCATGATCGTTTCGAGCCTTTGAACAACCAAGCTGACGCTCTTCCGGCGACCGAGGTCAACGAGCCCGTACCTGTCTTGTCAAGCAAGGGCAAGAAGCCTGCCGTGATGTTGACAACCAAAACGGCCGGATCGTCCAAGGTGGCAACTCCTGTGGATGGTACTGCAGTGTCCGACTACTTTGCGCCGGCCGTCTTTCCCAAGCATTTTGGTCGCAGCGAGTCCCTCGGGGTTGGCGACGTCGTCATTGAAAAGGCGTCGCCCTCCAAGACTCCCAGCCGCAGCACACGCGCGAAGAGATAAGCAGGCTCTCAAGTCAAGTACGCTATGGAGGACAACAAATCATAGCATTTCACGGTGTAGGAGGCTTTGAGTCTCACTGGTTTATGCTCTTGTTTTGCTTGTGTTTGGATCGTTTGCTGCTGCCTACATGGCAGCTTCATTACAGGTGTTTCAGCGACTTTTGGCTCTACAAAAGAGCCAGAAATATACCACGCATTGACTATCCATACTGTCTCAGTCTTTCACCTTCTGATGGCATACTTTGGGCGGTCTAGGGTCAATCGTGGTTGGAGAAAGTGGAGGGCCGAAACAGTTGTTTGCTCAATGAAAATTGGAGTTGCGTGTATTTTCAGATGCCCCTGTGCGATTATTTTGTATGCCTTGAAGCCAAAAGGTTAAGGTAAACTGCTGTACCACAAGATTATGGACTCGGCTATTTCTTGACATTTTCAAGCCGTCCTGGTCACTGTGCCACTACACTACTTGCGAACTTCAATTTCATGCCAGGTTTATCACTGACATGCATTCAAGTTGACTTGCATACTAGGAACTTATTGGCAAGAGTTTCGCCTACTGATTTTCCAGGAGAAACAGACTGGACTGGCCTATTCTACTCTCTTGCACAGCATGGAACTCAGACAAGTCCTTTCGCTCTCCGGATTCATGTACTTCACTATGATCCAGCCTTCTGTCCCAGCCATCGGTGACTCCAGTCGACCCGTCAACAACTCTCACGCTTGAAACGTGGAAGGCAACGAAGAAAAGAGCCCACTTTGTTTGACGCGCGTCTCCCTCCACCCAGTCCATCCAGTTCGCCTTTCCAGTGATATCTCCATCTGTGAGTCATTTAAAGCTTCGTCAGAAGGGGTGTGATTGACTTGAGCTACTTTTTGGCCAGCCTCTTTATGTCGTTTGCCATGGTGCGCCACGTCCCAAGACTGGCGAGGCTGGGAGCCACTCGCCTTTCAAGTGTGACAGATGCATGGGCCTTCACGCACTACAAAAATATCCAAAATACAAACGGCTTGCACAGAGGGTCCCTCCAACCGTCCAGACGATAACCATCGCCAAGTCTTGTTGCGAAGAGGAAAAGGCCAAGCCCTCTAAAGTACGTGGCTTATAGTACAGATATGACTTTTCTCCAACAACGCCGCTGTCAATGGGCAGACTAGGCCAATGTAATTGTGTAGCAAAGCAAAGCAAGTAGTAGTATGTACGTTCTCTCAATATACGCTGCTCATAATTTGAGCTGAAATTGCACTAGTTTGCTTTTTCATAATAACCTGAAATAATACAACGTTACCCCAAAAAATCAAAGTGCATCACTGGACTTCAAGCGAAATATCGACTATACCAAGCCATCGCAAAGCAACTGTGGAAGGCACGTGACATTGGATGGCGACAGAAAGAGTGTTATTGTCGTTTGCACTGGAATTAGTGGTGTAATCCAATTGGACAGTATGGACTTGCAGCCCACTATATGGAAAAACAGCGCTAATCCTTATACGGAAGAAAACACCAACCGCACCTGTTCCGCACCCGTGCAAACAGATTTAGGGCTTCCGTCCTAGTTTTAGTGGGACGAGCCCGATCTTGCAGACTCAAAAATAGAAAAAGGTATGATTTACGCGGCCTGGGACTAGGACAACAGGCCTGGGCCACCCAGTAAGTGCTCGGAACATCGTTTATTCCGCGCATGCCTCAGGACTCGATGCCACGACAACGTGCAACGAAACAGCAGTAAAAGTGTAGATAATAAACATTGAAATACCAAAACATGTCATGCCGGCTGTTTTGTCTACAGTCACACCATGTAAACCTCTAGTGTGCAAGAAAAACCCCTCTGTTTCGAACATTTCCCACTCGCTCGTCTTGCATCGACCGAAAAAGGTTTGAGCCGCCAGTGAAGCTCGTGCAGTAGAATTTAGACTGGATTTCGAATAGCACGATTCGGATTAAAATATACGGCCACATAGCATCGCACTCGACGACGTACAAAACCACGCCCCAAAACTCAGATCATGGGCTTGCGTTCCTCAAATGGTGGGTGACGACCAACGCAAATGGCCATCCTCCGTCCGCGAGCGTCATGGTATTTGGAGCGCTTCGTGTCGTGGGACTCCAGAGTCGGGCTCCCGGGGTCGTCGTCAGAGAACTTGCGCTTCTGTCCAGCCAGAACCAACGAGGAGCCGAAGAAGTCATCGTCCGTACTTTTTGCCGCATTGCTGTGCACGTCATCGTCTCCGTCATCGTATTCTTCCGCATCGTCCTCTCTCGACCATAGACTGTTCTCTTTCTCTTCGTCGTCACTATAGCGACCAGAGCCTTCGTTGCCAGAGTCGGTGACAGTCAAACAGCTTGCGTCCTCGTGGTGGTCGCTGGACGTCGGGTCGTTGGCGAACATGCCGCCCGTGCCGTCCACGTCCATGTCGACTTCGTCGAGCTTGTCGAGCTTGTCGTGTTTTTCGTGTTTGTCGGGAGTGCCGTGCTCGTCGTGCATGTTGTCTTTTTCTTTTTCGATTTCGACTGCCGCGCTTTCCTCGTCATCATCGTCATACCAGCTGTCGTCGTCGCAATCGGAGCCTGTAACCTTGATGTACATGGTACCAATTCGAAAGTGCCAACGGTTTCCACAGCAAATGCAGCTGAAAGCCAGAGGCCACATACGGCGGTTGTAGGGCGTGTCTTTTGGGCCATCACGGGCGTCATCCCAGTTGCGCCAAGCACGACTGTACAGATCAGCTTGGGCGTCCTCTAAAAACAGAAACATGGTTAGTATAGCTGGAGTACAACAGGGGGGAATACTGACTGTCGTCCATACGAAGACCATTCATCTTTTCGTTTTCCTCCATGGCTGTATAGTTGTCATACACAGATTCGCAAAAAGCACATTCTGTCTTGTGTCGATCAATGACACCATCGTTCTTGCACTTCCAGAAATGCGAAAAGTATCGGTCGTACTCATATTCCATCTGGGTGACATGCTGGCTGGCAGATTCACACCCCGGATGATCGCCCTGCTTCTTACAGCACATCCAGACGAAACCTTTGGGTCGCTCGAACATGTTGCGCTGCGTATTCATATGGCCATCCTTGAGGATATCGCTGTCGTAACCCGCCCACGCTTCGTGACTCGGATCGGGCTCGAGGTAGCTCAGGTGGTATCGGCATATGTCGCGGCGTTTTCTAGTGTCGCATGTGTACAGGTCGCCGCAAAGGTAGCAGCGAAGCACGACGTTGGGATCTGTCTCGCGCGGTGGAAGTTGCTCGGACGCAGGGACGTTTCTTTTAAAGACGTAGTTCGACCGCATCCACGGCATCGAAGCCCCGACGCCTGGGTATGGTTCGGAAATCGTGGTCAAGGCCGTGGGCGATACTGGTCGGGGATGTGGGATTGTCGACGTAGCTGGCTTGGGCCGTAGTGTAAGCGTGGGCTCGAACGCCATCCTGCGCTTCGTAGTGATGTTGCGTCAGTGTCCGACGATGAGGATGGAGAGAACGCAGCGAGCAAGTGCCTATGACTTGAGCCGATCGACGCACACTCCGTTTGCACCTTGGATTCTAGCCGATAGGCAACAGAGACATGACGTCTATGCTGCTAGGTTGCTAACAGATCTGAGACACGCATGCGCAGGCTGTCGTGAAGCCTTATCCGACATAGGGTGACACTCACAGTCGTATTTTTATGAGCGAGTCGGACTGCAAGACCAGACAGCAGTATAACTATTCAAAAACCCCAAAGCACTGTCGAATAGTGACGTCCGAGAGGTGATACAAACCAATGGCATGGAAAAAGCGACCAGAAAATAAGAGTGTATCGTACGGCGCACAAGAACAACCAGCACTGCCTGCCACAATCCACGTTTGCAGTGCATATTCAAAGTGACACCAACTGTCTCACGAGGTCTCAGGGGGGTGAAGAGTTTGAAGGTCGGAGGCCGGCCAGGGGCATCGCGCAGCTCGAAATCCGCGTCGGAGTAGACATAGTCGTCTGCATTGCCGCTCTCGAAGCTAGAGTCTTGTTTTCCGTTCGTCTGATTGTTGGGATCGACTGAGTCGTCTGAGTCGCGTATGTCGTGCCAGTCGTTGTCGTTGGCTGTTGCTGGATCAAAGTGTCAGTCATGGCCGAATTTACGCGTGCTCCTGGAAGGTTCGTACTCATCGCCATAGGCGCAAGAAACTCTGATACTCACGCACGACAGTAGTCGCACACCAAGACGCTGTCGAAGCTCAGTATATTGCCGTCACGGGAAAACTCCCAGTCAAGCCAGATCAGGGCATTGGAGTCGATGCGTCCATTCCCGTTGGCTCGCCGTTGGAAAGCCATTGCAAGTCACGACACCGCGACTGTAGAAGCTTTCCAAACTGATTTGTCGTTAAAATCGTCGTCGAATCAGATAAAAGTCTGTGGTAGGCTGGAAAAGTCCGGATATCTTGTGCGTAGTAGTGTTGATTGGAGACACACTGAGCTCAATCTTTCGCGAGAAGACAATGTGTTTGCGAGAGCCACGGGTTAAATGGAATAGTACTCGTTGACTCTTCGAAGACCTGCCTGATTTTTTGCCCGACTAATAAACGTTTAAAAAAATGCTGAGAGCAAGAGTTTCTGTTTACTAGTGGGGTTTCCCTTCGTCTCGCTCAGTCCTATGTGAACGGACGGTCAGCGGAAGATCAATCTAAACTGCTCTTTCTTTAAGAGGTAGAGTATCTTAACGTGAGACCAACCGTCTTAAAATATAGAGTTGATTAAATGTAGCTGTACTCTTGATTCTCCCGCACAGAACTCATGCACATTGATGGCTTTCGGCGGGAACCTCGCATCGTACTACGGCCTTTAGAGCAACAATATCTACGTACACTACGAGAGGTCACAGGAAGATATCGGAACATCACTCGGTACAATAATGTTAGACTCACGGTTACTCTTTCCTTCTATGCAGGTGATCTTCCCTATGTGACCCCTGGCTGTGTCGTTCTTACCTTTTGCGCCGGAAGATATACTGTACTGGGCAGGGAGATGAGAAAACATAATCAAACAAAGTGGAAATAATAACTACAAATTTTTGCATACAGGCCATGTAACACAACATTGGCGAGAAAATATACTCAGGGCCTCGTACTGGCGGAGATGTCCATATGACCAGACTGGACTCCGCACAAGAACCGCCAGTAGAAGCGTTCTCTACGTTTAGTAGAAATAACAGCAGCAATAACAGATTTTATGGCTCGATCCTTCCGTTACAACATGAACCTGAACGTATCAAGAAAGCCGAAGCGTAGTAGCCTCCTGTAGCCATTTGTCTACTGGTTTATGATCAGTTTAGGCAAGCTCACTTCTCTCCTCTTTGGTCTACTTTCTCCCACAAAACTTCCAACAAGAACTAGACCGAGCCACGAAATTTTCAACCATCAGACGAGACGAGTACTTTCGACGGGAGGGCGTCGAGCAAACGAACAATCGCTGCTCCAGAAGTGAAATCATTATATGGCTACGATTACCGTGCCCGTGCTTTGCTACAGTCACCAGCATTCAGACAAGGAATACTATACTGACGTTGTCTAGGAAAACAGGCGAGAGTCTTCGAATCGTGGGACAGACATACTGCATGGAGGCGCGTGAAGAACGGTGTTCTCACTCTTGAATCACATACTCAAAATATCTGCCATCGAACCGCGCTTCGGGCTGGACGCACTCCTACTGAAGATTGCATTTCACGACGGGAGACATCCAGCTCATTGCTGCTAAGGATGCAGGGTGGCCGCCTCTCTGTATGCGTGTGGATGATTTTTCAGTCCGAGAAGCATCCCGCGCATTCCTGCTAAGGCTCGGGACGGTCACCTCTCGGCATGCGCCAGAGTTTCTCCTAGAGAGAAGAGACATCCCGCGCATTGCTGCTAAGGATCTGCGAGTGGCCGGGTCTGAACATGCGGAGGGCACTACCGAGGCATCCCACGCATTGCTGGCCCGGCCGTTTGGCGCTTTTACAGCGTCCGGCACTCGCTTCTGGGCATCCGAGGAGCGCCGTAAGTCGAGGCATTTCAAGCACGGTGCACTGGCTGCGGCACGTTGGTTCTTGTCTCGTCCACAGCAGGAGGTACGAAATTTCAAGCGCATGTCCGCCAAGGGCATCTTTGACCGCGGAAATTCGTCATCATTTTGCTTCACTCTTTGAACAGCTTGTCCTGCAAGAGCTCTTCGAGACTCGACCAACGGAACGAGCTGCTGAGAAAGTAATACATCGCTTCACTTTATGAAATACAAGTACTCTGTTAGTTACGGACATGAGGAAGAAGGATCGTTTGTAACGTAAAAGGAAAGCTACACCAGCGAAACATCGCACGAGGTAGCTCGATTGGTAAAGGAGGGTACTGGCGATGTCCCGCGAGCAGCTGGCCCCGTGAATGTCAGACGATACGCGTTCCTCCTTGGACGTCGTCCTCTCACGGGTCCAGACCGGACTGGGAGCTTCTACGAGGCGTTTCGGTTACTGGACAGACCACGAAGACCGCTAGGCAACAGTCATTAGCGAGCTGCGGAGCTTTTCTGGAGTGAAAAGATTCACGTGTTTCTTTGCCGCCAAGGAAGGCATCGCGATAGAGAACTTCTTACGGAGGAGTGATTCTACATGCTCAACAACTACCTGTGCTACTGTGTAACATGGAGATCAAAATGAAGCTGCAATGAGATATGGCCATGCTGTCTTTGATCAAGCTGTTTGCAGGCTGTCTCTCCATCTAATGGCCGCCCGAAAGACACTGGTCTTGTAACTTCAGGTTTCTTTATTTGTGCTGGAGGTATACCATGATAGAACATGTGTCTATATTTTTAGAGGGATTGAGCAAGATATGCCCTTATTTTCTATTTTATTCTTTATACTTTTTAGGATATGCTGGAACACTTTTTACTCTTAATTTTGTTGGTGAATTTAGATCAAGCTGTTTACAGTGTCGTTTCCATCTCATGACCGCCGAAAAACACAACGTGCCACCCCAGGACTAAGCGGGAAAAGAAACACCAGACAGTGGTAAGGGTAACGAGGCAAACTTTGACCGCGGCTTGACCGAGACTATAAATTCTGTCCTTTATTGCATCACGGACGTATTCCTCTTCTCTCTTTTGCCAGAAAATTCACTCCACTGGACCTTGTCAAAACGAGCAATGCCAGGCGAGCGACCAAAAGACGACAGCGGCAGGGTGCTGGACACCATCGTGGTCTCCCTCGACAGTAGTGCCGAGACGGAGCTGGCTCTTGAGAAGCACGCCGTAAAGTCAGCCATGCACCAGCTTCTCACGTCGCTTGCCGAGGACTTTAACTACGACCAAGTCACCGAGATTTTGCGCGAGTTGTTGCAGGAGCGCAAGCAGTTTACCCTTGCGTCCAACCCTCCAAAGGTGGTGACTGACCGGACAAGTAAGTGGCTTGCCTGTGTCCGTTGCTCGTGGCCCTTTACTGCGGCCAGCAAGAGCTCGACGTCGAAATTTGTCTGCAACACCCATTATGGTAAGTCGAAATCTACAAGGCCAAATATGTACCACGATCCTGACGAAACAGGCGAATTCGTTGCCAACATAAATTCCCGGGTCTGGTTGGACTACAATGAGGATATCAACGGGCCCAGGGATTCTGCCCGCAACAAGCTGACCATGACGGCCGGCTTCATTTGGACTTGCTGTGGGCACAAGGGCGGATGGAAGCATGGCTGTCTAAACTATCTCAGCCACCTCACTGCCGACGAGTCTGAGGGGTTGGCCACCACCAGTACCGCCTCTCCGTCCTCTACCAGAAGCCGTGGTGCCCGGAGCAGCTCCAACTGGAGCACCGTCCGTGCAAGTACCGAGGAGTCAGAGGCTCATGGGGACGGCGAGAGTACGATAAGCGTAGCTGATAGCAGCTACACGAGCGATGATCTTAGTACGGTCATCCACCTCACGAATGACGTGAGCACGGCCGTACCTGCTGCGCGCAGCGTGCACCACACCAGAATAACTACCGCCGCGACTGCTCGGCGGGTCTCTTTGCACTCTGCTGGCCCGAGCAACAATGGTCGATCCTTGATAGAGGCCTGGATCACCCGCGCCGACAGCGAGCAGAACACTGCCGACAACAGCAGCACGGGCACCAGTACGGATCAGGAGAAAGCTGCCCCCATACCCGACGTTGGTCACGGCAAGCGCAAGCCTGCTGCCCAGTCGACTGACGACAACGAGTGGCCCTCTAAGCGGATCCGATTCAAGGCCATAAACTCGTGAGGCAATTTTGATTTTCTGATTTTTCTGGGTCATTCTGGAACAGGAAAGGGAAAGGAAGGAGGGACTGCTACTGACATGAGAAGGAAAGAGGACTGACAATGGGGAAAGAGTCCTCGACAGGAAAAGGAAGGAGACGCGCGTAAACGAGAACGGGGCATGTGACGACGCGTCGATGTATTGTTTTCACGAGAGATCACGCGCACGCCCCGTTTATTGACGCAATATCAGCTTGGAAGTATATGTTAGAGCCCAGGAAATAGAGCAAGTGACAAAGAGGCCCATTGATCAGACGTTGTGGCTTGGGTGGGTGCTAAACGACAATAGACTGGCCTTTTGTGGACGACGTGTCGAGCTGTCAGAGATCAGGATGGCTCGAAAGCACAATGGGAGATACTGGAGTAGGCTTTCCTAGCTGTGTGTACTACTGTCGTGACGTTTTGATGACGGGGATGCGTTTTTGCCCTTGATCTGGCCTTGACAAGGTCGAACACAGGATAGTTGGAAAACGAGACACCAGGAGTATCTCTACAAATATTTTGTGTGGTCAGATGACTGTACCAAGAGTGCGCGTGGCACTAGTTGGAGCTCACTATGCTGAAATAGAGGTGATTTCTCGTGGTGTGCACTCGTGACTCTACTTCCTTATTATGGCGTCGCTCCCCAAATCTATGATACTTCTTTCCATCTTTCATCCGACACCAAGAAGCAGCCTTGCCTAAACGCAGCTGCATCCTCACCCGTTTGTCTCGCCAAGCTTTCCACGTTGCCTCGACTTTATTCACTGCCACCGTCATCATGGACGACCCTCGTCGCCCAAAGATACCTGGAGAGGCGCCACTGACAAAGAAAGATCTCGCAGAAATCAACATCGAGGACAAGATCACACGTCTGTTCTGTTTTTCGGAGAAGGAAGTCTCTCTCGCCGCTCAGCTGGTCTGCATCACCGACATTGCCACCCTCGACAAGATTCTCAACGTGGCGTACGCGGCCAACATGAAGACAAACAATCTGCCCAGCCCCGTGTCCGTGGACGTCCAAAACTGCGCCGATCTTGCGGCCGAAGACGCCGGACTGCGTCGGGAGAACCAAGACGACCTCATGATCTGCAGCCGCTGTGTTTCCCACTACCATTTGGACGATCCAGAGCAAGAGGGCTGCTGCCACTTCCATCCAGGTAAGCTCCGCGACCGTATCTTGCCAGAGGACGCAAACACCTGACACGTTTGATTTTTAATTTCCAGGCCAAGTGTACGCCAACCTCGTCCACATGGAGCTCACCGCGGGCATGCCCAAGGGCATCTTCGTCTCGAGCGATGGCGTCCGACGCAGTCGGAAAAAGTTCAACGCCGCCCTGGACACATCCACCAAGCGACTCATGTATCCCAACCGCTTTATTTGGTCATGCTGCCGCCAGCGTATTCTCAGCCCCGGATGCACTCTGACAAACACACACACACAGTCCATTGTGGACCTCGACCCGGCAGTCAAGCCTCTCCGTGGCATGGCCTATCCTCGCGGCTACCTTGCGTCGCCAGATCCCAATGCCAAGCTTGCTTGGAGGGACGACCCGGACAAACCCGAAGACTGGCTGGCGCTGAGAGAAAAGGCCAAGCGCTACGACTCGATGATTCAGCAGGAGAGGAGCCGCATGGCTTCGTCTCTCGAGGTCCAGCTCCAGTTCCCTTCCACAAGCGCTGCTCCGGCTGTGAAGCGTACGGAGGACGACGACGACGAATACGACACCCCTACTCCCAAGGCATCGCCTCGCCAGATTGCACGCCACATGCAAGAGCTGGAGGACAAATTCAGTCTTTCTGACATTAGCAAGAACCTGGAGGCGCAAATCAACGAGACCAATGCCAGACTCAAGGCCCATGGGCACTCGCCCGTGATGAGCTTCACAGGCACCCCAAACGTCAGCAGCGGCGGCGCGCGTGCCAACAAGGCCATTGACATGGCAAGCAGCGCCAGCAGCAATGCCAGTGATAGTCAAGTCTCGTCCTCGGCGTCCCGGCCGAGAGCCATGGGCGACGTGCCTGTCAACACGGTTCATATTCGATCATCTCCCAAAACGAAGCCTAGCATTGAGAAGTTCCATGGGCCTACCTTCCAGCGGAAGACGGAGAAATAGTTATGGAACTGACTTGTTTTGATTTATGATTTTTTTGTGGCATCTTGTTGATACTGTAATTTTCTCAGTTCGTCTATTTCATCGTTTCAGTCAATCCAGCACTATATCCATACATGGCCGTATTTCAGTCTACGTGGCAACCGCAGGCCACACAAGTTCAATCTGTAGATACGACCAATCGCCGCATATCTCCACGTACCAGGCGTTTTTCTGTTTGGCAGCCAGATATGGGACTGAAAATGAAAAACGGATTGCGTGGCAATAGATAAATCGGTGTAAATATACGGAATGCGATATGATTCGTCGACTCGACCAGGTCATCAGAGCCAGCTCTGTATTTTCGGTAATAAAAAAACGTTGTAAATAAAGTAGCATTTTCTCCTTGTCCAGACGGAAACTCGTCTCTTGTTTTGATATTTGCAGATCCAGCGTTGTTGTGGCTCTTCCGTTGCACAGACTTCTATTTCTTTGTTCTCAGCTTCCTCAGCAGCCTGTTTGCACACTTTCTCCCAGCCTATTGCAATCTTCTCTCTACATTCTGATCGGCACATCCTTGAGGTCTTTGCCAGAAAACAATGGACAACCGCCACGGGACTTTCACGACGCCCACAGGCTGTCCGCCGCCTGCCACGGTCCTGCGCAACTTCTTGCACGCCATCTCGGTCATGGGAAAGTCTGAACGTGAGCGACTTGGGCACTCCAGGGAACAGCAACAGCTGGCTCTCATCCAGGTCATGGACGACTCCGACCTGAAGCAGATCATGCAGTACGTTTGCCGGTCACAGCCCACTCTACTCCAGGCCATGATCAAGGTCCTCCAGCCCGACACAAAGAGCTTTCTATGGCTGAACCACGACGCCCAGTATTTCTACCTCGCCAACAAAGCTGCCCAGCTCGTCGCAAAGGCGGCGCGCTTTCTCTGCGAGTCCGACGGCGGCATTCGCAAGACAGTCTTCCTCGCGGCCGCGGTGGGCGGCCTCTACATGGGCAAGGACGTGCGCGAGACGTTCTACTGGTACATGGAGATGAGACACCAGAAGTATGCCATCGCGGAGGCCTACCAAGACGATGTAGGCTTGTACACGCTGCAGCCGTGCGGTTGCTGGACGCACCCCCTGGACAATTTCTTCCCTCACAATGGTGTGTGTATCGTCCGGTCGCAACACAATGAACACGGTGAATCTCTGATGAAAATACTAACGGGATTAGGGGTGCTTTTCTGTGCAGATACACGCGATGACAGCGCCCGTGAGACCGATGCAACTCAAGTTAATTTCTACTGGTCGTGCTGTGGTTGTCTTTTTGGCGACAAGAATTGCATGGCCACAATCCCATCCAGCCAAGACAGAATCAAACGCCTCGACATCCCCGACGCCGTCAAGACCGCCATCATCCTAGCACCACACTGCCACAGACACGACCACGACCACCGCCGCTTTGACAATGAGCAGGGAAAGCCAGTCTCCAAGGTCGCCCCAGAGGAAGAACAGCGTGCCGCTGCGTTCTTTGACGAGATTGATCGCCTGTCTGCATCGGCCAAGATCGAACCCGAGCCTGACGATGAGCCAACCCCCAAGAGCACCGAAGGGTTCTTCGTGATTGATGATCTCGAAGATGTTTTTGCTTCAACGTTATCCGAGCCCGCAATAGCAACGAAGAAACCGGGCCTGCTCCTGACGTCTGACAATCTCGAGAGAGTCGCCAACATTGACCCGATTTCGCAGCTTGTCCATTTCTTTCCGCGCATGAAAAGCCTTGATGTCTTTACGTCCACTGTCCCACGGCACGCATCCCTCGCAATGTCTCTCGGTGGCACTACGCAGACTGCCCCCAACTTCAAAATCCAGCTTGCTTGCCATCTCGCCACCGGAAACCACATGCCCAACATGCACCACAAGTGCATGGCCACCCTGTACTGGGCACACGCCATTGCATTTGAACACTTCTTGGGTCGTGTCAAGAAGTTTCCCAAGACGGCCAGCCTCTGGGAGTCGCTGGCCTCCGATGCCGCGGCAATTTCAGGAAACCTCCCCATGACTGGTGCCGATATGCTAAGCACGATTGTTCACATGAACCCAACAGACTTTAAGCAGCAGGACCTCCACAAAGATCACTCTATCTGATAAGTCGGAACCTATCGACGGTTGCTCTTTGCCAAGATTTCGCGTTGGTTCGACAGTTGCCGCATTACTTGACGTAAAAGACTTGCTGGCTTTCTTGTCGCGGCATTCTCTGCCATTTTGCTACTTTCAGTCAAAGAAAATGTCTTGAGCGGTATATTCACGGTACGACGACGAGCCGGAGTAGATTCTGCGGTGGACTATGGTCGAAGCTGTAGTTCTAATTCAGTCGTTTTTATGGATGGATCACGAACATTCTTGTGCATAATCAAGCTCAAAATCAAATCAAGCACAGCCTCGGACAAGACTAGCAAAGCCCGATGGTACTAGTTACGCTCACGGACCATGTATTGTATCGCCTTGGACCCGGCTGATTATCTGTTCTTGATGTACATTTTCTTTTCTTCTCAAACCAGGGACAAGTTGGACTTTTATTCTACTTGAGATTGTATAGCCCCAAGTTCGACCTCAGCACGTCAAACATGACGAACGTGTTAACGCGACTAGAAACGCCTTATCATGGCTGCCAGTGTTTGTTTTGGCTTCCCATTGAGGACTCGTGTTTTACGCGGTAATGTTCTGTTGGAGGCGTAGGCAACACTACTAGAAGAAAACACCTTGTTCGTTCCTGCCTTCTTGAAACATTCAGAACTATGTTTGATTTTGATAAGGTTTCAAGTGGAAAATGGAAATTATGATAGGTTCTTCCACCATGTTCGATATTTTACCATGGGAGTCATTGTTAATAAACGAATTAACTGTCAATGGTATAATAATAATAAAAAGGCGCCTCCTGCCGTTACCTAGTCACACCCGTCCGTATGCTACTAATACTAGGGTAGAAGTTACACACGTGGTCTACTCTCTCGTACACTCTAAGCTTTGTTTACCTGCTATCAAAAGGGTTCTTCAAGCTTCTCCATGCGTCTGTTCCCTGGTAAGCGTACTAAATCGTCGCAACGAATCTGAAGCCGCTAGCAGACCGCCTATACTTGGTGATACTTGGGCAACGTTGGTTTCAACGGTCCTCAATGTTAAGAGTAAGATCTTAACAATGTCTAAAATCGTTTATAGAGACGATATTATACAGCGTCGTGTAGAGACACTGCACGGCAGCTTATAGAAGAATAACCAGGATACTGCAGGAAGAGTAGCGATCGACATGTGTCGAGGTTGATACCGGTGTGTAACAAAAATCAAAGCCCTTAGTTTTCTGGAAGCATAGGTGTGTGTCTCTTCGCTATTGGTGTCAATGATCTCGCATGTAGGTCACTTTGGACGACCAGTTTCAACTGCACACAAATTCCGTGCCTCCGCAATCAGGTCCTATGCGAGGATGTGATGTGGCACTTTCAGTTCAATAGCGGGCGGGCAAAACTCTGCTTCTCTTGATGTAGAACTCCTGCTGTATCTCAAACTAGCAAAGTTTATGATGTTGTGTTTGCCGCGCTCCCCATGATGATGCTGTTTGGATCTCAATTTGCCAATAAAATATAGTGTAATTTTAAACGCTTTAAGCGTCGTGTCTGCCATGTACGTACAAGCCCTAGTACCAAAGCGTATTTGCTGTGAGTAAATTTTTTCGCAAGGCAACCGTTTCGTATTCTACTTGGATATCAATTATTCGCGACTTACTATTCATATCGTCTCAACTTCGACCATTCACCGCGGCTCTCTCGGTATCCTTATCCTTTGCGCCAAGTACTGTCTACTTCTTCTGAGACCTGGTGCGAGAACTCGACCTTGGGAGAATCTTCACTATGGACGATCTTGGGGGCCGCCCGTTTCCATGGGAGTTTGGTTTCAGATTTGGAGAGCTACCCATCTACATCGACCGCGTGAAGTTTGGCAAGTTTGCCCTCATCCGCTTCTACAGCCAGCCTGGGTGTGAGTGCTTCGCATTTCCAATATTCTCCGTCAGACTGCCAAGACCTGGCTAACCTCCCAGTCAAAAGTCTTTGGGTCGATATTGGAAATATTGTGAAGAAGATGAATGCCGTGGTTGGCACTGACGCGGTACGTCTCAGTGAAAGCAGTCTACCATCAAGGCGTCCGCTAACAAATAAAGACTGCAGAGGTCGATGAGGCCACGGCAGCCTTGTGTATTAGTTCTAGACCGATCTTTCCCATCGTCTTTGGATGGGACAGCGACGCTGACGATACTGACGACAACTACGGCCAAGACACTGTCGTAGGCGAGACGTCTGACGACGAACCGCGGGCAATGACTGCACCCGACACTGAAAACAGAGTCAACGAGTTGAGCGATGACATCCCGAACGACAGTGACATCCTTGTCAAGCAGTCCGAGCCCCTCGTCGTCGCTGCGACGCCTCTCAAGTCTGCTCCCAAGAAGCTGGTCCTGAAGACCACAATGTCCAAGGGCCCTGTGGCAGATTTGCCCGACAAGGACATTCTCAAGTCCGACAACACACCGACTTCAGCCAGCACCAAGCCGCTTCGGCCGTCTGAGACCGATTTTGAGCGGCCGTCGAGGATGCCTGTGTCGAGAATGAAGCCAATCTTGATCCCCACGAACAGCATGTCTACGTCAACCTATGCTTCTGCTCTGACCACAGAGGTAGGCTTGCCAATTCGGGTTTTTCTGTACGCAGCACATGCTCACAATGCCAGACCTCAACGACACCTCTTGGAAGCCCTGGTCCTTTTGCAAAGTCTCTTTTCACGGTTGAAGAAAAGAGCTTCCCTTCCTTCGGTGCCAAAAAGGCAGAGGCCAGCACGTTTCAGGCTATAGGCCGTCCTTGGTCGACAATCGCGGCGAGCTACAAGGTTGGCGAGGACCCTAAGGCGTCCAAGGATTTCAAACACGACGAACAGCCCAAGATTAATGAACAGACAAAGGTCTTCGAACAGCCCGAGACCAATGGGAAGAGCCCGACTGGCGAGGAGGCCGAGGCTGGTGGCCAGCCGAATGTTGAAAAGATGGAGGACGATGAGGAGATGAAGGCTGGCCAGCAGCACGAGAGCCAGGACGAGCCGAAGAATGCCAAGCCCATGGTTTGCAATTTCATGGCCGACGAAACTCGGGATGGTCTGGACGACGTCGACGAGACTTGGGTCGACGAGGCCACAGACGACGAGCCGAACTTTTTCATTAAGCCGCTCGTACTTTCCAGTGGCTCGATCTGGCATCCTGCCGAAACCGAGGAACCACTCGCGGTGTATCCCGTCTTCGGCGAGATGGAGCTTCTTGTGTGCGATCTGACTCCAAAGGAACCAGAGCCACCTCTTGCGGCGCGTCATCCGGCGTCCGATGCTACAGTGACCCCCGTGGCCACGCACGCAGCCAATGACACGAATGCTCTGATGGTACGCCTTGCCATTTTTACACTCGAGACAACCTTGGGGCACTAACATCTCGACAGGTCCTGGCCACTGAGGTAGAGAATGCCATGTCAGCGATCGCTGCTTCGTCGACCCCGACGACATCCGTGTCCGAGACGCCGACCGTCCAGGCATCGACGCCTCTGGACACTGTTTTCCAGTCGGGTCTACAACCTCAGCCCACAAGCCCCGTCAAGATCCAAGCTGCCGCCGAGGTCCAAGCTGCTGCCGAAGTGCAAGCTCCCGTCGTGACTCGCAAGAAGAAGTCTCGAAAAGGAAAAAAGGCAAGTCGTTTCCCAGACAAAGTCCGTTTTCTATTTCCTTTCTAACAGACCGAGGCTGCTACCAAGGCCGCCACCGCTGTCTCGGATGTTTCCAGAGGTGCCGCGCAAGTCACTCTCACCACCGAGTCCGTCAAAGAGATGACCGCGAATGGGGCGATTGAATCAGAGTGTGCTCCGCAGACAGGCTTCGAGGCCATGAAGATGGACGGTGCTTTTTCAGTCGAGACCAAGGCGGATAACACCAGCACTGTTTTGGATGTCTCCGAGTCCCTCGATCCTGTCTTGGAGACTGCTGGCATCAATGGCACTCTGGTCAAGGTTACGACCTCGGGCGATTCGCAGCCGACGTCTGCGGAAGACAATACCAAGGTAAGAACACGGGGACGACGTACAACGCAGCACAAGGTCATTAACATGTATAAAGAATGCCGGCAATGTGGCTGCCACGCCAGACAACAAAGAGTCCGCCTCTATTGCGCTTGTCACGTCGTCTGGCAGCTCTCTTCCCGTCGCCACAGGCTCGTCCACTGCGTACGCGTACAAGGCCGCGAACAACAACTGCGAGATTGTCGATCTCAGCCCTTTACGCAGCCGGGTAAGTGTGCCTGTAATTCTTCCAAACTGACCCGGGGACACGCCATTGACAATCGATAGGAGTCCCGCCCGGGACCTGCGAATGCACCGTCGTCTTTGGCCGGCAAAGACTCTGCCAATGTTTCCGCCAAGGTACACACTTCTTCTGGCCGGTATCGTATGCGGCCCATGATCAAGGAGGTCGAGAGTCTCGAGCTGCCTCCCAACTTTGAGGTTGCCGTGGGCCGCCGGGTACCCATGCAGCCGTCGCCCGAAAAGTCGTTTCCGCCTCTTCAGTCGATTTTCCGAACTTTGGCCAAGGCACCCGACCGGATGTTCCGCATCATCATGGACTACAACCTTTTCAGAAGTGTGGCAACTTGCTACGACACCTACGGGATGATGGACTACATCTACAACAAGTCCGACAACCTGGGCATCACGCTCGAGGAGCGGTTCGCCAAGATCGAGGCCGACAGAGAGGCGGGCAAGCCGGTTGTCGACGATGGCTACATCATGTGCCAGGACTGCCACAAGCTGTTCCTCGTCGAGACCGTCAACAAGGAATGCGACTGCCGGAAGCACCGAGGTACGTTACGCAAGACTGCGCTTTGCCACGAGACTAACATTTTAGGCAAGATCTTTTACAACACGGCGTGGTTCGAGAGAAGCCACAATGTCGCGCCTGGCACCTATGCGCACTGGAACCGCCCCTTTGGCTCCAACGACGAGAACTTCCGCGAGGACTCGTACATGACGCGGACGCTGTACGTCGACATGTACTTTTGGTCGTGCTGCGGGCGCAAGATTACCGATCCCGGCTGCACCTACGGCACCGGCCACAGCAGCCTGTACAACGTCCTCGACTTTTACAACAACCCTGTCGCGGGCTTCGGCTATCCGATCTTTGAGCCGTACCCCGCCAACCGTATGAACCGCACTGACACGGTCAAGTGCATCCACGGCTTCTTCAAGGCGCAGCAGTGCGATGTTTGTGACGGAAACTTTGACAGCGAGGATGGTTCGGTGGACACGGTGCCCGAAGAGAAGCCCAAGAAAAAGAAGAATAAGGGCAAGAAGAAGAAGCGCACCAAGACCAAGGCCGTGAAAGCCGATAAAGAAGTAGAGTAAGCCGTGCAGCCTCTGTACTGGAAACACGCGTCCTGTGCTCTATACTCTATATTGTCTTGCGCGTCATGTCTCATACTGACGGTACTTTGATTTTCACTTGGCGATCTGAATCTACAACACTTTCCAATCATGCTAAAACATGTAGACTGCATACAATGAATACAGTGACGAAACAAGACTCGGTCAATTCTAAGGAAACATATTCTCGCAGTAAGCCACAATCCAGTGCAGGTCTCCTGTTCCTCAATCAGCCCAAGTCGACATACCTTTGCACCCACGCATTACTCTGTGAACTGATTTGTTGAAGAGCCAATACGGTCTTAATCAGTCAGAAAAGGCAAATCGAAAAACACGAGCGCCTCCCATTTATTCCTACTTTCTCCGAACGGACAACCAATGAAAGGAGCCCATGCCCGTCGGATATTGTTTTTGTTTTGAATCGAAACGCGTGATGTCCACTACCGAAAACGGGTGTCCCGCATTTTTTTAATACCATGTTAATAATTATAATGCTGTTGGCCAGGTGCCGTGTGGTATATTCGCGTCTGCCAGACTGTCTGGTACCTCGGTGGTCTTGCTTTTCTCCTTCTTTTCCTTTGACAGTTCCACCGAGTACCACACAATCTATCGAGACCAACCACTACTCGGATTTATCCTTCTTCCACCAGGCCAGCCCTCACTCTTCCGTTTCCATCTCTTCTGTCTTCCTCTTCTTCCTGGTCGTCCGGCCAGCCATCATCATGGAGAGCGACAGCCAGTCAACTGGAGAGACCCCTCCTTTTGTATCGGCTCCTTCGTCCCCCCTCCCCCCCTCGCCTGTGCGCCAAACAGAGGCCACCGAGGTCAAGCCCCCCCCACTTTGTGAGTCCAGCAGCTCGGATAGCTCCCAGGACGAGTACTGCGCCATTCTTAAGGAAGGCCTCAAGAAGAGACTGGGTGGCGCTGTAGACAGTGCTGAAGAGGCTGTCGACTTCGACGCGTCCTTTGAGATCCCGCCGCCTCGTCGTCTCAGTGTCTCGGGCCAGCGTCGCCCGTCCGTGATTGGCAGACCGGCGGGCTTCCCTCCCAAGGTGGACATGGTCTCGCGCGGCAAGCGCATGCACACGCGCGCTCCCTCCACGACAGGTCTCGGCACAGCCATTGCAGAGGCTCCCAAGGATCCAGCTACGGTCGAAGCCATGATCTGCGTGCGCTGCGGCAAAGAATACACGGACTCGCTGGCCGTGATTCAGAACTGCTGCAAGCGCCACACGGGTACGTGCCTTGGTCGACTTGATTTTGGCCGATCAACTGACTGACTGCCAGGGCCACTTCACTTCTCACTAGCGGCGTGGGAGGTTCACCAGCACGAGCCTCGTGGTAGCCTTGCGGGCCACCAGAACGACGATCCCCGGATCTACTTTCTAAAGGATACCACTGAAAACCGCACCGCGCGCCCCACGGCGTTCCTATGGTCATGCTACGGTCAGACTCTTCGGAACCCTGGTTGCGTGCCGACGGCGTCGCACAAGTCCGAGTGCGAGTTTCTCAACGTCGACTGGTACCCTGTTCGCGGCATGTCGTACCCCCGGGGGTATCTGGATGGGAGTTTTGAGGAAAGTAAGTCCAACTTTGTTCTTCCGTCCCACCCAACCACTCTTCATTCTTGACGTCGACCTCACTCGTGCACGTACTTACTGGTCTAGGAACCTTTTCCCACAACATCATCGGCTTAGCCCGGGGCGAGGGCATCTAGACCAGTCAACTGACCGTCGTGCGTACAAGCTGACGACGATGGAGAGGAGCCGAACGTGGAATGAACGCGAGACGCTGATACAACGGGATGGGCAAGGAGTTTTACTGCTTTGATTTTTCGATTCTCTGTAATGTCCAAGTATCTACGTAAGTTTTATATGCAATAAAACTCGTCTCTATACCGCATGGCTTCTTTTCAGACCGCCGCAGTATGAAAACATTGTCTTTTTTCGAGTTAAAAACTGGTGTCCAAAAAAAAAAGCAAAATCAGAACATCGGTGTATGGTTGGGTGTAGTGGCCCTTCTGCATTGTTCAGTCCAAGGCCTGTTGGTTCCACTGTGTATCAGTTGATGGTGAGTTGAATAGCATACATTTTGATAATTGTAGCTCGTTTATTGGTTGGTAGTAGACGTCAACACTGCCGTCCTGGGTGCAGGTCTTGCCATGCTTCTTTCGATAGGCCGTTAGTTCTGTGCTCTGAGTCCATTTTCAAATCATTCGTATCGATTCCAAACTTGCAGCTCTACGACATGTAGCAGGGTACTGCATATCTGTCTCTGTTCGTCGTCGCTAAACTTTCCAGTCTTCAACGACGTCTCCTACCGTTTTTTCTTGTGCTAATTACTCTCGTCCTTGACCTGAATGTCTCGCAATGAAAGCTCACCGAAGGAGCCAAAGTGGCCTGGAAAGAACGATACCGAGTTTCCGGTTGGGATGAACAACTCTCGCATCTCGTCCATCATGGCGGCAGCAACGGCACGGCGCCAGGCCGCCTTCAACCAGCAACTGGGAGAAGAGCACTTTGCCGCACTGGCCCGAGACACCGCAAACGGCCCAGCTTCCATGTTTCACCCACCTCTACCTCCGATGCCGACCAACCTTCCGTTCACCATGCATGCGTTTTTCACCCCCGAAAACGAAGAACTTTATCACTCGACTGACGAGTTGACTACGGCGACCATTGGGGCATCGACACCGACGACGAGGACAATCCTCACGTTCAAGGCACGAGCTTGCGCCCCCCGACGTCACCCCGCGAGTCGATGCCGTTGAAGCCGACTATGAAAACGCCAATGCGTCGGACTACTACGACAGCCAGGACGAGGAAATTCTCGGCGACCCCGACAATCCCGACGACCTCCATGTCATTGGCCACCTGGATCCACGCTACCCGCGCAACCTGCCTCAGCCTTGGGAAGACAATGAGCCCATCTATCTTTAGCCTCCCCGGCCTCCCAATCCTCCCGTCGATCTCGAAGAGACGGAAGGCTTCGACTTTGACCGCTTCGCCGACTACGACGCCGATAAAGACTTTGACAGTGACGACAGCTATCTCGACTGATCGGCAGTGCCATGTATTGGTGGTCAATGACCTTTAACGCAGTGAGGGTTTGGTTGCGGATTGTTTTTGGTTTTCACAACACTAAGCAGGGTGCCGTAAAGCATCCGCATTTTATGCTCTATTGTCTGCATTTAATGCTCTATTGTCTCCTCAGCTCGACGCTGTGCAGTGACATTACAATGTCATAGGGTGGCTACCAAAATGCACAATGAACAATAATAAACATGCTATAATCGACATGCTTTTCGGGGAACTGGACTTTCTAGACTTTGGAGCACGGCCAGTTATTAGCTATGCGTTTTGAATAGTATATTTTTGGCCGCCACGGCCAATTTCAGTGCTTTGGGCTCAGCCTGTAGTGACTATTGGAGGGGCTGAGCTTCTCTATGATCCCAACTACCATCTTTTTCAGTGGTCTCCATGAGAGAAAGGCAAAGCACCGGCACTGACCACAGGTTTTTCCAAAATTCAAGAGGTGACGTTGGAACTAGGTGGGTCGCCCCGTGGATGTTCGTTCCTTCCATTTTTGGATCGTCTGTTCACTTACAAGAAACTCTACATTTTCACTTCCATGGCAAAACGTTTGGCTGTTTTACACCTCGATCATGCGATTAAAAAATGTAGTAGTGTTGCGATTGTATCTGTCATTTTGGTTGTTGGACTTTTTTGAAAATTTTAATCTCATGGACATTTTTTCAAAGCATTCATCTATTTTTTCATAATCTTAATTAAAGTTTCAGGTTTACACTACCAACTTTTCGTCAAGATCAATGCAGTGATTTACCACTGCTTGTATCCAGTTTAAAGTTTAGACCCGGGTCGAAAAGCACACTCCTTAAGCCAGTGTAAGACAAAAACTTGCCAAGATGTATATTTGATGAGAACGCTGCGTTTGCCGAGACAATCCAAACTGACAAATGAAGAACTAATGCATACAAGAAGACTAGTATGGGCAGAATGAATGATTAAAAAAAGTATCCAAAAGTAGCAGCGGTAGGAAGCCCAAACATCAGGGAGTGGACATTAGGGGTGTGTGTTGGACGGCGCCCAGTCCATGTTGTCGCCCCAGACGCCCGGGTTCACGCTGCTGTTGACGAGCATTTCGGCGTTCCACAGCGGGTCAGTCTCCCAGCCCTCGAGGTTGCCGAGGCCGTAGCTGAGGTCGGCCATGCCGACGCCGACGCCGCTCATGACGTAGTTGCCCAGATCGGGCGGCAAGCCAGACAGCGGCGGGGGCACAGACGTGGCGTGCAGGCCCATGCCTGCGGCGGGCGTCGAGAAGGCGAGGCTGGCCATGGGAAGCTGCTGCTGCGGCTGCGCGTACGACGCCTGCGGGTAGGGCGACGGCACGGGCGCGAACCGAGACGGTTGCTGGGTCTGAGATGGTTGCTGCGACTGAGCTGTTGCGTGGAAGCGGTCGTGCGCGTCAAAGCTGGGCCGCGACGGCAGGGGGTGCCGCTGCTGCTGGGCCGGTGGCACGCCGTACTGCATTCCTTGCTGGAAGCCCGGTGCCTGTGGCGTGGGCGCGTGGGACGCGTGCATCGTCGTCTGGCTCGGGCCCCGGTCGCCCTGGCCGGCACGCAGTTCGGTCTTGAGGCGGGTCGCACCGTGCGGCAAGTCTGTCGATCCCTGTAGCGGTGGTGGCCGGCTGGGACCGGTGTGGCCGGCGTGGCCGGTGTGGCTGGTGTGGCCGGTGTGGCCGGTGTGGCCGTCGCCCGGCACGGCCGGGCCAGACTCGCTGCTGCCGGTGCTGCCGTCGAGGTACCGGCCGACCTTGAAGCGCATAATGGCAATCTTGCGGGCGGTGAGGTCCCAGGGGTTCATACCGCGGCCGACGGTGTCGCCAAACTTGGTGGCGCCGGTGGCACGCATTTCGCGGTTAAACTGCTCGAAGCGGTCCCAGAGCCTCGACAGCAGCTCCGGGATATCGATGGCGAGGCCCGGCTGCTGACGGAGGTGGTCGCGCATGCGTGCCAGGGCGACGAGCAGGGCAGGATCGCGCTGCAGGTCGCGGCTGTCCATGCCCGGGATGAAGGACATGCTGGTGGCGCCCGGGGCGGAGGCGGCGGTACCTTGGCCCGGGACGAAGCGGTAGCCGGGGTCCTTGAGGTCGGGCGGCGCCGGCGTGGAGCCGGGTGTGGTCGACGACGTCAGGTTCTGGATGGACACGGTGGTCGCCTTGTGCGGGCGGCGGATGGGTCCCATGAGACGTGCCCAGCGGCTGAGCATGGTGATGGCGTGGACGACGTGCGCGTACAGGGTGATGGGCAGCCAGGGAAACATGCTGGTGGGAATTTCAAAAAAGGAGTCAAAGAAGCCGGCAATGGCCTGGCGCGCTGCGTGCAGGGAATCGAGGGGCGTGGGCATGGCGGGCGCGGCGCCGGATGCGAGCGAGCCGGACAGCTTTTTGAGGAGGGCGACGTCGAGCAAGGGCGGCTCGTAGATGCGCAGGCGGAGGACGACAATGTGGCTCTGGATGAGCTTGTGCTGGCGCAGGTGGGCGGGCAGGGAGTCGACGAGGACGTTGAGCTCGCTCTGGAAGGCGATGCGGTAGGCGTCCTTGGGGGCGCGCGGGTAGCCCGGCAGGTGGGCGACGTCGACGTCGACGGCGTCGACGGCGTCGCCCTCGGCCTCGTTGCGGCTGTTGAGGCCGGCGATGCGCTCGGCGAGGTGCTGCATGCGAAAGGCGCAGACGAGGACGGCGTCGGTGTCGACCTCGCGTGCGTCGTCGAGTTCCTGGAGGCACTGGCGGATGTAGGGCGTGAAGCGCATGGGCTCGGTGCGCTGGAAGCAGAGGGCAATGGACGAGCGGAGGTACCAGAGGCCGAGCAGGACGCGGCGCTCGTCGTTGGTGCGGGGGCTCGGGGGATGGGGGTGCAGGACGACGACGTCGGTGCGCTCGGCGATGCGCGGCGGGCGGTTGAGGCTGAGGTCGCAGACGAGGCTGGTGGCGAGGTGCAGCAGGTTGCCCATTTGGGCGTGCATCATGCAGTGGTGGTGGTACCAGGAGAGGATGGTGAGCAGGCCGTGCAGGAGGTCCATGCTGCGCTCGGCGCGCAGCAGCATGTAGTCGGCGACGTGGCTGACGAGCTGGAACATGAGGCCCTGCATGCTGCGGTAGTTGTCGACCGAGGCAACGGTCTTGATGGCGAGGAAGAGAAAGGGTCGGTCGGCGGCGAGCTGGGCGGCCGTGGCGGGCCGGCCGTCGTACGTGGGCAGCACGATGAGCGGCAGCAGGGGATGGACTTCGGTGCGGAACTTGCTGAGCAGCACGTCGTCGGTCTCGACGGCGTCGGTGTTGGTGTCGCTGGCCTCGGGGCGGCAGATGCACGAGGGCGGGGCAAAGGAGTTGTACGTGGACGGGATGGCGGGGGCCGTGACGCGGACAATGTGGGTAGGGTCAAAGGCGAAGCGAGGGGGAGGCGGGGCCGGGGCCGAGGCCGAAGGTGAAGCCAAAGCCGGGGCCGGAGCCGAAGCCGGGGCCGGGGCCGGAGCCGAAACCGGGCCCGAAGCCGGGACCAAAGACGGGGCCGAAACCGAAACCGAAGCCAAAGAAGAAACGCGCACGTCGCGGCGTGGCGGGCCCGTGGTCACGGGCGGCGGGGCCGAGGGGGACGCCGTGCGTTCTGAGGTCAGCTACGATACGCCGACAGACAACCTATACGTACCATCTTGGGCGAGCGAGGGCGCCGACGACGAGGCACGTGGCGAGCCGCCGTCGATGGCGTCGGGGGGCAGCTGCCCCGAGGCACGCAGCAGGTCGATAAAGCCGTTGAGGCGCTCTTCGAGGTGGGCCGTTTTTCTGGCAGTCAGCGGTCAGCGTCTGGCCGATGTTTGTCAAAAAGAATACGTGCACATCGCAGGCGGACTTTATGGAATCTCCGGAGGCAAACAGAAACATAAACAAGGAAACGACGTACGATGGTTTGTTGGCGCGCTTCTTGCGCGGCTTGTGCACTTGGCCGGTGCAATCCTTGCCCAGACGCTCGCATCTGCAGTGTCAGTGTCGGGCGTCTGTGCTCTGTGCTCTGTCTCTGCTGTTTGACCTGCTGTCGTTTGGCCAGTAGTCTCCGTAGTCTCCGAGACATCGCCGTGCCATGCAGCACAACAGACCTCTGCCGTGGATGCCATTGCTGTGCCACACACAGAGCAGGCAGCACCCAATCGTTTCGGATATATTCCACATGCAACTTTGCGCATAAACGCCGCCGCAACCCACTGCGCTCCACCACGGCCCGGAGCGAGAAGGGCATCGGGATTCCGGTGACGGTGGCACGGCGAGACAGAAGAGACAGAAGAGACAGAAACAGAAGAGACAAACAGAAGAGACGAGAGATGAGACTCACCTGTCGCACTTGGAGTCGGGGTCGTCGTTGGTGCGGATGCACTTGGCCTTGGCGGACGCACACGAGGCACAGGCGGCCCCCCATTTTGCCGTTGCACGCTGGCGGTCGTCGGCGGCCGAGCGCGGCGATGCGGGCGCGAGGGGCATCGCGAAGTACTCCGTAGACGACGAGGCCAGCCGGACTTTTGTGGGACGGAGACGGGGTGTAGCACCGGTACTCTGTACTGTAAACATGGAGCGGCCCGGAGTTGGGGAGGTGCGCCGAGCCCCTGAACGCAGTACTGCGGAGACTCCGGTCACGTGAAAGTGGACCGGAGATTGCGAAAAACGCCGACTAGTTTTGTGGCGCATGTCCACTGTGGCTGAGCATTTCGGATTAGGAAAGGACTGCCTTTACTCAACAGTGCTCTCGGTGAGCGTCTATCACAATGTGTGTATGTAAGTGTGAACAGAAGCCCGACTGAGACTGCAATGAAGTGCGTTTGAACAGAAATCTGTTCGCAAGGACTGTTGTCTGGAAGCTGCGCGTTCACTGTTGTATTGTTCACGTCTTTGGAGGACTGTTCACTGTTGTCGACTGTTCGTCTTGGAATGGACTGTTCAATTTGGACATGGACTGCACTCACATGGACTCACTCACATGGACTCACTCACATGGACTCACTCACATGGACTGTTCACGTGCATGCTTCTGCGTGTTCACTGTGGTGCATATAAAGCATATAAATCGCGGCCAACATATCGCGGCCAACTTGCTGGACTAAACGACACCATTCGCAAGACATTATGAGCAGACACGAACAACTTCCAGGCTACGCGGCCTACTACGCGACGCACGACGGACGCTACGACCTGCCGCGGCGACAGGCGGAGTCGTACCGCGACGGGGTGCCGGTCGACTACAGCGCACAGACGCGTCACGCGTACGCCGAGTACAAGGACGACGGAGCACACGCCGAGAAGCTCGAGTTTCTGGTGCACGACGCGGTGCGCGAGTACGCCGTTCTGCACGACGGACTGGAGCACGGCACGATGGCGACGGCCATGGCCCGTCTGCTGCAGCAGGCGGCGACCGATATGCGGTCGGCGGACGAGACGCAGAAAAAGGACGACGACCTAGGCCCCACGCTGCGTGTGGTCGTCATGACGGACGCGGAGCACGAGGCGTGGCTGTGGCACTCGGGGCTCGCGGGACACGCGTACAGCCGGCACCCGGCGGGATGGTTTGGCACGAGCGTGCTGCCGGCGGGCGACTGGCTGCAGCCGCTGCGACAGGGCCTGGTGGACGCGGCACGCACGGTCAAGAAGCTGGAACTTCGTCTGGGCGTCGCGTCGCTGGTGCCGGGCATTGAGCAGCAGCACACGCTGGAGACGGCCGCACTGGAGGCACAGTTTTTTGCACACAAGCGGCTGGGCGCGTCTGAAGAGCCCGACGCGTTCGACTCACCTGCGAGCGCCGACGTGCTCGTGACGCGTCTGGCCCGTGAGGCGGCGACACTGGTGAAGCGCCTGGACGCGGTCGAGGCACAGGCGGCGATGGGCGTGCGTCCGCTGTGCCACCACGCGCTGGACCTGGGCACGGACGCGGCGACGGACGTGGTGGCGACCGAGGGCGATGTGCTGGCGACGATGCCACGCGTGTTTGTCGGCAGCGTGCTAGACCCACGCACGGCCCACACGCCGACGCGTCCCGGTCGCGAGCAGTCCGTTCTTCGTGGCGTCGACATTGCACGCGGGTTCGGTCTTGCGGGGCTGGCGGCCCACGTGGTGTACAATCACGTCCAGCAAGAGCACACGCTACGGGGCCTGACGCCACGTGCACTGTGCAAACGTCTGTACGAGCGATGCGGTGCCGACGTGCGTGCGATGCTCGGCGACACGCCGACGAACCCCCCCCCGCCGAACCCGGCCCAGCCGACGTCGCTGCTCCAGCAGTGGGCGCGTCTCGTCGACAATCCCTACTTTGTGCAGGTCCAGCTCGAGCACATGGTCGCGCTGCAGAACAGGGGACGTCGTGCGCGCCATGCCGACCGAGCGGCCAAGACACCGTGCCCGTGCATCGCGCGCACCACCATGGCCGACCGCGACGCGTGTGTGCCTGTTGAGCACGAGCACGCGCACGACATGGCCACTGCCCGAGCCGCCCTCGCCACGCACGGACACGCCAAGGCCGCCGCCGCCATGCGTGTCGTTCGACAGGAAGCCCTGGCCTACGAGGCCCGTCGCAGGAGTCAGCGTCCGAGCCAGAGCCAGAGCAGCCCGCAGAAGAGTCAGAAAAGCCAGACACGCGTCGCACCACCCTCGGGCCACGTCGCAGTGTCTCGACGCCGTGCCGGCGGGTTCACCGCGCCCACTGCCTCGTCGCGTCGTCGCTAGTTTGTATTTTATATCAATCATTCACTCTCGTCGAGTAGTATATCGTAGACATTCAGGAGAGCATGGATCACGTGACAACACGCAAGACAGTAAATATCGCGCTAGGCAATGGCAAACAAAAAGCCAAAGGCGCCGACGAGAAAGGCGGCGCCGGTACTGCCGGCGGCACTGAGCCCACCCGGACGCAGACCACTGGCGGCCGATGACGCCGAGGCCGATGCACACGAGACGACGGGCGTGGCGGCACGGCAGGCGGCGGCGGTGACCATGGCGTCGACGGTACCGGACGCAACGGCGCTCAGGTCAATGGCACACGCGCCGGCCATGAGCGACTCGACGGTATCGGTGCGGTTGCTGCGAGCGGCCTGTGTGGCACACAGTTCCGACGAAAGCGTCGCGTTGTCGACGTGCACGACATTGACGGCGCCGAGGACGGCAAAGGCGAGCGTGTTGCCGTGGCCGCCGGCGCCACACGTTTCGTTGGCCGCGTCACGTGCGACATCGGGCCCGGCACCGTCGTCGAGAACGGTCTCAAAGACAATGGTGCGCGAGCGCACCGAGTGGGCGACGGCCGTCGTCGTCGCCGAGCAGTTGGCCGACGCGACGTCGAGCGTGAGTCGCCAAACACCGGCCGTGCCAAACACGCCGTCGAGCGCGTCCGCCGCCAAAAAGTACTTGCCGTCGGTGCCGTCCGTCGCCGAGAGCGACGCCGCCGGTGCGACGACGGTGCGGTTGGCGACGAGCGTCTCGTTGGTCACCGCGTTGTGCAGCCAGTACGCGACGCGCAGCTGCAGCGCCGCCGCCGCGTCGACGTGGTCAATCGCGACCAGCAGCGGGACGAGCGCGCCCGCGTCGTACACAATCTCGCGTGGCGACGCGTACGTGACGTGCACCGTCGCCGGGTAGCTCGCCACCGTCTCCGTCTCCGCTGTCGCCGGCTGTGTCGCCGGCTGTGTCGCCGCCGTCGCCTGTGTCGCGGCCGCCGCGAGCAGCACTGCGCATGCTCTCAGAGACACCATGGCGAGAGATCCCAATGTGGCGTGTCGAGGGTTCAAAAGGTCGAGAATCGAGTCGTTCAAGTCGAGGACAGTCTGCACGCGTCAGTCGTCCATGATGCCGCGCTGCAAGCAGAAAAGCCGCAAAAGGGGGAGCCAAGACGTCCTGAACACAGAACCGCGCGTGATGCTGCCACAAGACAGCCGCCAAGCCTGCCGGGAAATTGCCAAGACGTCGTCGTGTTGGCACCAGTTGCAGCTTTGTTACACCTATAATAAATATACAGTTCTATCACAGCGCTAAACTGCTGTGCAGAGCCTGCAGGCCCCACGCATCCGCCTCTGACGCCCAAACCACCGCGCCTGCCAAGCCAGCGCGCCACGCCCAAGAAAGGGAGACTGATCGGAGATCGGTCGGGCATCGACAACGCGGTGTCAGCCATTCTTGTCGTTCGTTTGAGCTGAAAGAATTGGCACCCACTTGCTTGACGATACGTATTCCAAGAATATTCGTTCGTTTCGAGCTGAAAGAATTGGCACACTTGCTTGACGATACGTATTCCAAGAAAATAAAAGACCTAAAAATATGACAAAACCTAAAGACAAAAATGGGGTAACCCGGGATCGAACCGGGGACCTTCAGATCTTCAGTCTGACGCTCTCCCAACTGAGCCATTGCCCCGTGCTATAATGAGCACCGTACCAGCCTATAACTACGAATGGTTGCAATGGTACAGGTCAATGGTGTCGGCGTTGCCGTGCTCCATAATGTAGTCGCGGTAGTGGTCGAGCGTCGCGTCACGCTGCAGCGACTGCGCGGGCCCTGACTGGTCGATGAAGAACTGCAGCACGTCGTGGCACTTGTGCAGGATCGCCGTCTGGAAAGGGCTCGCGTGCATTCCGGGCACGCCGTGCATCTGCGCCCCATTCTCGACGAGCACGCGTGCACACTCGACATTGTCCAGAAGCGCGGCCCGCTGCAGCGCCGTCTGGCCCTCGGGCGTCACCTGGTCAATGTGCGCGCCGTGCTGCACGAGCATGCGTACCATGGCCGGCGCGTGCTCACGTGTCATGCTCGCCGACGCCACGGCACTGCTCCGGTGGAACTGCGACGGGACGCGTACATTGGGGTCGGCGCCCGCCTCGAGAACCATGCGCAGCGCCTCGTGCGAGTTGCTGTCAATGGCGTGGATGAGGATCGTGCGGCCGGCGTGGTCGACCGTGTCGACGCCCGCCTGGGCCGCCAGCAAAACGCGAATGTCGAGCAACTGCTTGCGCGCCACCGCCCAGTCCAGCGCCGTGCGCCCGAGCCCGTCCAGCTCGTGCACCGTGCTGGGGTGCGCCGCCACGTACTGCGCCAGGTCGCGTGGTACCAGCCCAAACACGATCCGGTGGATCTCGGGGAACGCCTGGTCCTCGAACCAGCTGCCATGCCGCTGCTCCGTCACGCACCGCAGCTCCGACAGCTCCGTCGGCGTGCACTTTTCGCGCATCCGAAAGTCCCATGCATTGTGGTACGCCTCGTCGTCAATGGGCGCGCCGCGTGCCAGCAGAAACTTGACCATGGCATAGTTGTGCATGCCGCCGTACAGCGCCCACCGCAGCAGCGAAAAGCGGCGCGTGTAGCTCGTGCTGCTCGGGTCAGCGCGTCCGCGTGCAAACAGCTCTGACAGCTCGGCAACGTTGCCGCGCAGCGCAAACGTAATCGCCATGTCGTCGTCGGCCAGCACGCCACGCACCAGCAGCGGCGGCGCCGGGCGTAAAAAGTCTCCGTACGGCGTGTGGTCGACCATGGCCCAGTCCAGGTCAAGATCCAGGTCGAGGTCGGCGTCAAACGATGATGCACCGCCCAGTGGCAGGTGCAGGTCGGTCAGCGCGTCGGGCGCTCGGAGCAGCCCGTCGTGTGTGCCCAGGTCAAAGTCAAACGCTGTCTGCGTCGACACGCGCTCCCACTCGTCGGACGCGCCCGTGCCGTGCGACAGAGGCCGAGCCGGGCCGACGGCCACGTGCGTCAGCGGCTGCGACTGCAACATCTCAATGTGCTCCGCCTCGAGATCGCGCACGTCCTCGACGTCGTCGTCGCTGTCGCTGTCGCTGTCGTCGCTGTCGTCTGCGTCGGCTGCGACACCGGCTTCACGCGTCTTAATCTTTGGAATCAGTGCGATAAACTCGCGGTCCGACAGCTGGTCGAGCTCCGTGTTTGTCATCGTCTCCCAGCGGTACACCTGGTTGTGCCGGAACAGGACGTGGTGCCGGAACGCGCGACCCGCACGTGCAATGCGACGCCCCATGTCGTTGTTGGCGAGCAGGTGCAGCAGCTCCTGGATCTTGTCGTTGCTCTGGCGCTCGTAGTGCCGGAACGTAAACGGGCCGCCGCCGCTGCTGCCGTGCGGAAGCACCGGCAAAAAGTCGCTCATCCGCTCGAGCTTGCGCTGCAGCGTCAGCCACCGGCGGTACGCCGTCTCGCTCGTCTTGGACGCCCGCAGGTCGGGGTACAGCGCGTCCACGACGCGCTTCGAAAACTTGGCCACCGGCGCCGACGCGTCCAGACGGTCTTGGGCACGTGTCTTGCTCGCCAGAATGCGCACCGCGTGCGTCCGTAGAATCATGGACACGAGCTTGTGGTACGTCGTCTGCGTCGCCAACGTGTCGGCCAGCGACAGCAGCTCCGACACCCGGTCGCCCACGTTGCCGCCCGCACGCCAGTCGGCGTCGCTCGGGTCGTTTTTGCAGTTGCGAATGTGCCGCCGGAACCACCCGATGGCGCGCTCGCTCACCAGTTCCTTGGCCAGCTCGTCGACCGCCGGCGCGTCCTCCTTCTTCTTCAGCGGCGGGTTGCTCGCGTCGGTGCCGTCGTCGGTCCGAGGGCGCTTGTTGGACGACGAGCTGACCGTTGGGATGGTCGGCACGCCCGGCGTGCCGACAGGCAGCGACACCAGCATCTTGTGCAAAACGTACGCGCGGGCTTCCGTGTTGCTCAGCCCTTCGGTCGGGGCTGGCTGGTCCAGGCTGCGCTGCAGCACCTCGAGGCAGCGAAAGGCCGACATGTTGTCCGCGTAGTCGGGCAGCGCGCGCTGGAAGCCCAGGCCCAGGTCGGGAAAGGCGAGCTCGCAGGCCGCGCGCATCTCGCGGTGCGTGTGGTTGTCGAGGCCCCATGACGTGTACGTCGGGTGGGCCGTCGCAAGGTCGAGGAAGGAAATGGCAAAGTGCCGGCACGGCGACTCCGCCTTGGTCTCGTGCTCGGGCCGGGGGACCGTCGTGGGGTGCCGGTCCGGCTCCTTGTTGATGTAGTGCGGCACGACAATGCCGCGGCAGCCCCGGTACTCGTGCCACTGCCGAGGCGACGATGTCGTGACAATGTACAAGCCAGACTTGTCTGACTTGTCTGACTTGTCTGACTCGTCCGTCGGGACGCAGAGCTGGACGAGCTGCTGGAACATGGGCCAGTCCAGCGCCACGCCAACGCGGAACTGGTCAAAGTGCTTGTCCGGCCAGTGCGTGTTGCCGTACGTGACGAGCTGCTCGAGCGTGGCA
The DNA here is from genome assembly GCA_029298855.1 of Ophiostoma populinum. Lineage (NCBI taxonomy): Eukaryota > Fungi > Ascomycota > Sordariomycetes > Ophiostomatales > Ophiostomataceae > Ophiostoma > Ophiostoma populinum. The sequence continues at coordinate 2,025,472 of JANSLU010000014.1, read as the reverse complement.
TCGTCGTACGTGGCAGGGGGCGGTAGCGCCGACGGCGGCCCGGTCATGGAGGGAGCCGCGGTGGGCATGCCGGATGCAGTTGCCGTTCCGGCTGCAGTGTCGAGAAGAGCGACGTTTTCGTCAGTGAGCCCGGTGCGAGTGCGGACGGGCAGAGAGGCGAGGCTGCCGGGTGTGCCTGGCCGGCTACTGCTGCGTTCGAGAGGCGAGTCGGTTCGGCCGACGGCGTGTGCCGATGGGTCCCGCGCGAACGAGGGCTGGCGACGGACGACATTTTGAATCTCGTGCAGCGAGTCGCTAAGGACCTTGATGTGCTCGTCGGGCGTCGTGTCGCGCGTCGGGATCATGGGCGTGCGTGCCTCTACGGTGTCCGGTGGCGGACCCGATGACACGCGTGCCGCCGTGTGCGTGTCCGTGTCTTTGTCTTTGTCGGGCTCGGCCTGCGCCGTGCGTCTCTCGCGCTCGACCTGTGCGAGGTACGCCTGGACCAGCAGCGGCGCCCGCGCCACCTCCTCGTCCGTAAGATGCATGGCCCCCGGTCTCGGTGACTGGAATCTGATCGTTTTCCAGTCGTCTGGCGTGCCGGGTCTGTGATCGGCCGTCTCGTCGTTAATCTGCGGGTCTTTTTCTATTTCGTCGAGGGCGGAGGCTCAAGACACGAGCCAAATGGAGAATTGTGTCGCGTCGATGGGTCTAGAAAAAGCCCACAAGGCTGAATAAATATAGCGAGTCCGAGTGTCTCAAAAAGGGCGAGGATTGGGCTTCTTAACAAGGAGCCCCTGACACTGTAGTTCCTTCCTGATGTATCGACTCGGCTGTTGCTTCCTTCTCAACCGTGCTTCCTCTCAACCGTGCTTCCCCTCAACCGTGACGGGTCACAAGTGGACCGTGCACCGTGCATATACTTGATTCTTTTCTTTTCTTACCGGACAAATATGCGTCGAAACTTGAAACTTGCATGATGGCCGTGTGATGACGTTTATTAGTGCGGCCAGCCGAATGAAAGATATATATTATACAAGCGGACATTCTGGAGACGTTCCTAGCGGCGACAGCCGAGAAGATCTACTTAAGCGGATCCTGGAGACTCCTAGACGCTGGAGAAATTTGGAAACTCCTTCACTGCCAAAAACCGCGACCTGGGAACTCAACATCATGACACTCTTCTGCCGCGTATAACCGCGATATCGGAAGTCAGACGACCTTTAAAAGAGATAAAAGGAGAGCGGCCCGTTGCGGAGGCAGTCACGACGGACCGTGTGACCCGCCATGTAAGCACGGGTCACATATTTTCCGTTTTTGGACAGTCGCGGATCACAAGTATTCGGTGGGTTAGTAAAAAGCAGACAGCTTCGACTACAATTGTTCGTATGCCTCTCCAGAATACTCACAGAAACGCTTACTCCGTATGTAGATTTCCATGAGGCACAATTGTGATTGCAGAGGCGAATCTCCCGACAGCCAACACAAGGCGGTTGGGAAATGCAACGCCAATGTCCGCCCTGTTTCCACGACAAGTACATGAAGGACGTGCGATTCTGCCACTTTACCGGTGCCAGCGGGTGTAATCGGCAAGGCTTATGTACCAATGCTCATGAATATATACATTCCGTTATAACCAATTCTTAAGCCTTACTTTTGCACTTACAGAACGGATTGGAAAGCTCGATATTCAGGGCGAATGTGTATTTTTGACTTGCGTTTTTTATGCACAAGTTTTTAGTGATTATTCGATATATTTTTGTTCACAAGTTTTCCGTGACAATTTGGATTTGTTTTCCTCTCAAGTTTCTCAGTATTATTTCTGATTTCGTTTTTTCATATAAAGTTTTCCACGCTTTTTGTTAAGCATTTAGTCGAAAAAAGACAACAGACCAGCTCGAGTACAAAGTCAGAGTTTGGGCCTCGCGACTACGACGGAGCTGGTAAACGCAAGACCGACTCTCGCACCTTCCCTGTATTGCCTTTTGCTAAACGACAACTCGTTAGACCCGTCGCTCTTTCTCCTTTTTACGCACGTGACGCGTCTTGACGACCGTAGACGCGTAAACATAAACAAAAGAGACCCATAGACGCGCAGCTGGGCACACTACAACGGCCTAGCACCGGGCAGCTTGTCACCACGAAAGTCCGCCTTCCTGCTCCTCTGTCTTTTAGCACTGTATTCTTTTACTTTATTCACTACGCCAACTTATTTCGACGTTTATGCCTGGCCATGGCTTCTACGCAAGAATTCCGCCCTCAGCCCGAGCTTCAGATCCAGGTCCCTCCGTTGGACGACGACGTCAGGCTCGGCGACCATGACTACTCGGACCTCAACAGCGCCTTTGAGATGAGCGGGCCGCTGCCCGACCGCATCCGCCGCTGCATCGAACGGGGCAAGTCGCGTTTCGATCCCGTCACGGCGCGCAACCACGCACTCATCTTCCTGTTCAAGATCCTGGTGTACTACCAGTCCGTCGCCGGAGACGATGGCTTTTACTCTATTGTGGCCATGGACCTGGGCAACTGGACGTCGTCGACCGTCGTCGAGGCCGAGCTCACATTCATCAACGCGCGCAAGGCGTTTCGCGAAAAGAGCGTCACGCTACTGCGCCGGCCACCACTGCCTCCCAACATTCGCCAGCTGTCCCAGCTCGTCGACGACCTGATCCTCGTCCGCAACCGCGTCATCGCCCGGCCGCCTCTTCCGCGCGGCGGCGTCGATGCTCTGCGCTTCCAGTGGAAGACCATCTTCTGGCACAACCCGCTCGAGCTGCTCGACACACCACCCCAGAGCCCGTCCCTCTTTGTGTCGCCCGTCCGGCCAGATTTTCCCACACCCGATACCAGCCTCGACACTACCGCCGGGACCCACGAGTCGTATTATCCGCCCATAGCACAGCCTCCACAACCCATGCCGCTGGCCATTCCCAGTTCAGTTCCGCCGTTTGAGACTACACTCTGCATCGAGGACATTACCGGCTACATTGACGTCGTCCCGGACGTAGGTACCAGAAAGTTGTCTGGCACGTGCGCTGGCTTTCTCATTGACGACGACGACGAGGACGAAGACAACGACAACGACAAAGACGATAACGACGACCTCTTTGTGGCTTCCAGCAACTATCAGCTTCATACTACCGGCTCGGACCGGGTCTTGGCTGCGGACAGTACGCCGACGCCGACGCCAAGGCGTACTAGACGGATCTCGTCTGCCCCGAACGCCGGAATACGAGGCGCCCACACGCAGCTGCCTATTATATTGTCCGACGACTCGGACGTCGACCCGGACGCTTCGTACAAACCGTCGTCGGCGGACTCGTCCGACTCGTCCGACTCGGACGACTTGGACGATAGCACCGACGTCGACGACCGCATCAGGCTTTCGTTTGGCGAGGGGCCACTCCCGATTCTTGACGTCGATTCCGACTCGTCTGGCGACTGGGCGCCGGTGCGTACCCAGTCGGCGTCCGGGCTCGAGACCGCGTCGACGCCCGTCTTCTAGAAGGAGAGCGAGCAGCGTAACGTGCTGCGTCGCCAGACACCAAACGCGCCGAGTACACGAAACGCGCCGAACGCACCAAACGCACCCGCACCGCCCGCACCGGCACGCCGCCTCCGAGCTGCAAGCGACACTCACAGCCGTAACAAGCGCGTGCCGAGCCCGACACTTGCGTCGCCGCCACCGCCCAAGCGCCAGCAGGTTGCAACGCCGTCCGGTCCGTCGCGCAAGGCCAAGGCCGTCCCCAAGAGCGTGCCGGCCAAGCGCACGTCGACCGGGCTAACACCGCCGCCCAGCTCGATGCTGTCGTCGGAGGCGTTTGCGCAGTCGCGCCGGCTGCTGGACAAGGGCAACTTCCGTCAGGGACCGGTTGTGCGCGTGGTCCAGACGCCGGTCAAAGACAAGAGCCTCGTCGCCAAGGACCACGGCGGCTTGGGCGAACCGTCGCCGACCAAGCACTCCGACTCGCCGTCCAAGCCGGCCTGCCACTTTGCCTCGCCGTCCAAGCCGGCCAGCCACTTTGCCTCGCCGCCCAAGCCGGCCAGCCACTTTGCCTCGCCGTCCAAGCCGGCCAGGAAACACGACGCACAACACAGCGTACAGTCGAGCACAGGCAGTGGCTCCAAGAGAGACGGCCGGGAGCCGCGAGACGAGCAAAAGCCAAAGAGGGACGAGCTCACGTCTGTCGGCAGGCTCTTCGTCCCGACGCCAGACGTGAGAAGTTGCCCGTCCGCCGTGTCCAAAGGTCGAGGAGCAAGGCCGTCGTAACTGCAATCTGGCTGGCGTGTTCCTAATGGCAGCCAAGGCTCTTCCGCCAGCAACTCTAAAGTTTTACCCCGTGATCTCGGTTTGGCATTTGGTGTTTTGGATCCCAGGGCACCTTTGTTTCTGCAAATATTCTAACTGTGCCACTGCCATTTGTTTCGGGCCGTCAGCAACTCACTCGTCTTGGCGTTTCTTTCTCAGCTGTGGCCCAGTCGTACCGCGATCACTCCAAATACTCTCTCCCAATCGCATAGAATTGTCCTTTTGTTACTATCTGATGCAATAACCTTAGCATCCTAATGTGCACAATGTATCGAGAAAACGACGCGGTACGAGGCGGGGTTCTAGGTAACACAGGTAACACGGCGGCTCAGTCTATTAGAAACGTGGGGTCACACAAGACGTTACACAGGGATGCAATCTCTTGTGGCCACTGCAGACAACGCTGTTTGTCGACTGTCTTTGTCAACATACATCACCATGTCCAGTGCACTCCCCAAAACCTTCAAGGCCGCTGTCCTCGACAAGCTCGGCGGCACTCCGGCCCTGCGCGACGTCGACCTGCGCATGCCCGGCCTCAACGAGGTGCTCGTCAAAGTGCTCGCCGCCGGCCTCTGCAGCACCGATGCGACCGTGGCAGAGCACGGCTTCCCTGGCATCGAGCTGCCGCACCCGCGCGTCGTCGGCCACGAGCTGGTGGGCGATGTGGTCGCCGTCGGCAGCGCCGTCTCGTCTCTTCGGGTGGGCGACCGCGTCGGCGCGGGCTGGCACGGTGGCCACGACGGCACGTGTCGTGCGTGCAGCAAGGGCGTCGTACAAATGTGCCACGCCGGCGCGGTGCACGGTGTGACGCGCGACGGCGCACTCGGCCGGTTCTGTGTCGTACGCGCCGAGGCCGTCGCCGTGCTTCCGGCGGACACGGACCCGGTGCAGGCCGTGCCCATGATGTGTTCGGGCGTGACCGTCTTCAACGCGATGCGCCGCCAGTGTGCCGACGTGCTGCCCGGACTGGCCGGCGGGCTCGTGGCCGTCCAGGGCCTCGGCGCGCTCGGGCACCTGGCCGTCCAGTTCTATACCAAGATGGGCTACCGCGTCGTCGTCGTGTCGTCGGGCAGCGCCAAGCGCAGTCTTGCACTCGCTCTCGGCGCCGCTGCGTACATTGACGCGTCGGCCCAAGACCCGGCGGCCGTCCTCCAGAGCATGGGCGGGGCCGTCGCTGCCGTGTCTACGGCCCCGGGCGCCGACCTCAATGCTCTTCTCAACGGCCTGCAGGAGCTCGGCACCCTGCTCCTTCTCGCGCCCGAGGGAACAGCGTCTTTTGACGTGGCCACCATGGTCGTGCGTGGGCTCCGGGTCGCCGGGTATGTCGTCGGCAACGCCATGGACATGTCCGACACGGTCGCCTTTGCGGAGCACAACGGCGTCAAGGCGATGACGGAAGTGTACCGCCTCGACGACGTGGAGGCCGCCTGGGCCCGTATGCGTTCGGGCCAGGCCCGGTTCAAGGTGGTCGTCGACATGCAGGAGCCATAGTATAGTATAAAGCAATGGCATTCGTCATTCGTCATTCGTCATGTAGCTCGTGACAGGAAACGGCGACAGCGAAAAGGCAAACGACGTCGTCTCGACGGTACCGAGCAGGTCCTCGCGCACGGGCGGCCCGCACGCCTGCGACCCGACACCGGCGACGCGTGCGTCCAGACGCAGTATCGTCGTCTCCTTGAGCGCGGCACCGAGCAAGTCGCACGGGTGGCGCGCGGCGTCGACCTGCTGCGGCGTAAAGGGGTGGGCGGACCACGAAAAGCCGGTGGCGAGGTGCGGCTGGTCCACGAGCGGGCTCAACGCGACACGCACGCCCGTCTTCCGGTCGGCGTCCGCGACGACGACCCAGCCGGTGCCCATCCGGTTGCCACTCTCCTGTGGCACGTCGTACGGCACCGAGAGGCCCGTGAGGTCCGAGGCGTACACGTCGACCAGCTGGCTCGTCTCCTTGTCGGGGTACGACTCGCCAGGTCCCTTGCCGTACCACGCAAACGTCGCCGCCAGGTCCTTGGCGACGCCCAGGTCCAGACCGATACGTGGCACGTGCTTGGGCGCCGAACCAAACGGCGCAAACGTGCACGCCACGTGCAGCGTCCCGGCCGCCTCGAGTGTGTACACGGTGCGGCAGTTCCAGCCCCAGTCGAGGACAGGCGGCGCGACGACCGTGTCGATGGTGACGACGAGGTGCCCATGGCCGGCCTCGGCCTCGTCATCGGGCGTCTGGACAGTCAGGCCCTGGACGCGGTGCAGCCGCAAATCGTCGACGCCAAAGCGGCGCCAGTACGGGTCCGACACGGGCCGGTCGTTGTCGGTCGGTGCGCGCCAGAAGCCGGGCGCAATGGCCGGCCGTCCCGTCTCGGGCGTCGTCTTGAGCACGGTCAGTGGACCGACTGTCCACTGTGTGACGTAGCCGAGGCTCTCGTCAATAACAAGCGCCGATGGGCCAAAGCGGTACGTCGTGACGCCGGCCACGGTGGCCTGTGCAAACCGGGCGTCGGCCGCCAGTGTCAGCGTGTTGCGGTAGGGCGACGGCAGCAGGCCGAGCTTGTGCTTTGCCTGCGGCGCCAAAAACGTCTGGTACTGTGCGACGATGCGGTCGAAAGTGGTGTCGGTCGGCGCCGGTTTCTTCTTGACGAGAAACACTTGGAGCAGCACGTCGGCCCCGTCGCGTGCAGGCAGCTGAGTAAAGCCGAGGGTGACGGTGCCGGTCGCGTGCGGGCCAATGAGCGGCAGGTCGATCGGTGCGGTGTGGTGGAGCACCTTTTTCGCCGGGGCGTACTCGTGCACCGAGTAGGTTAGGGCCAGGTGCGACAGGTCGATAAAGTCGTACAGGTTCTGCAGCTGCAGCGTCACGCCGTCGTCGGCGAGCGCCATGTGCACCGGCTGCACGACCGTCTTGAGCTCGACGAGGCCCGGCTGCGGCGCGTGGTCGCTGCGGCACAGGCCGTCCATGACAAACGTGCCGTCGTTGGGCACGTCGCCAAAGTCGCCGCCGTACGCATAGTAGTCGCCCGGGCCCCGGATAGCCCCGAGGCCGTCGTCGGTCGGCGCGCCCTTCCATAGCCCGTGGCTCGCCCATTCCCAGATGAAGCCGCCCTGGATGCGCGGCGTCGCCCGGAACAGCGCCTCGTAGTCGGCGAGGCCGCCGGGGCTGTTGCCCATGGCGTGCGCGTACTCGCACAGGATGACTGGCTTGGTGTAGGTGCCGTCGTCGGCGACACCGTCCGTCGCCGCCAGCTTTGCCAGGCGCTCGACGGACGGGTACATGTACGAAAACATGTCGGCCGTCTCGGCCCGCTGGTCGCCCTCGTAGTGCACTGGGCGCCCGGGGTCAAAGGTCTTGGCGTAGTGGTACATGGCCTTGTGGTTGTCGCCGTAAAAGGCCTCGTTGCCGAGCGACCAGACGATGACGCACGCGTGGTTCTTGTCGCGTTGGACCATGGCCTCCATGCGGTCGACGTACGCGTCGCGCCACGCCGGGTTGTCGCTGGTGTACTTGGCGGCGAGCGGGAACGCCAGCTTCTTGCGCTCCTCGTAGTCCATGTCCTCGGGAATGTCGAGCGGGCGCGCGACCGCGTCGTAGAACCCGTGGCACTCGAGGTCGGCCTCATCCATGACCCACAGCCCGAGCTCGTCGGCCGCCTCGAGCAGTGCCGGCGGCGGCGGGTAGTGCGAGCAGCGCAGCGCGTTGAGGTTGAAGCGCTTCATCTGCTCCAGGTCGGCCACCATGAACGCGTGCGGCACCGCGCGGCCGTGCAGCGGGTGGTGGTCGTGGCGGTTGGCGCCGCGCAGGCGCAGCGCCGTGCCGTTGACGCAGAGGAGGCCGTCAATCATCTCGACCTGGCGGATGCCAATCTTTTGCCGGACCACGTGGCTCGTCTCCTCGTCGTTGGCGCCCGCCAGGCCGAGCCACGCGAGCTCTAGCACAACCTCGTACAGGTCGGGCGTCTCGGCCGTCCACTTGGGCGGGTTCGTCAGCTCCATCTTCAGGTCGATGGGCTCCGACGCGGTGCTGACCTCGACCGAGGCCGTGTGTGCCCACGCATCGTCGGCGGCCGCACCGCGGCCGCCGGGCGGCTTCATGCGCATCGTCAGCGTCGGCGTGCCGCGGCAAAAGACGCTGTCGCCAACGCGGATCGTGACGCGTGCGTGCACCGTCGCGTCCGTGTACGTCGCGTCGAGGTCCGTCGTGATGAACCAGTCCTCAATGGCCGCATTGCCGGGGAAGCCAATCAGCGTCACGTCGCGAAAGATGCCCGACAGCCACCACTGGTCCTGGTCCTCAATGTACGACCCGTCGGACCACTGGTACACCTGCACGACCAGCGTGATCTCGGGCGTCGGCGAGGCCGCGACGTGCTCGGTAATGTCGTACTCGGCCGCGTTGCGCGAGCCCTGGGCGTACCCGACCAGCGCCCCGTTGACCCAGACGTGGTACGCGCTGTCGACGCCGTCAAAACGCAGCCGTAGCTTGGCGTCCGCGCCGAGTGTTTTGGTCCATTCGGGGGGGACGGCAAAGGTCCGGCGGTACGTGCCCGTCGGGTTCTGGGCCGGCACGTACGGCGGCTCCACCGGGAACGGGTACTGCACGTTGGTGTAGTTGGGCACGCCCCATGCCTCGCCGTGCCCGCGGTGGCGGCCCTCGAGCTGCCAGTGCCCCGGGACCGTAATGGGCGACCAGGTGACGTCTGCGTCGGGCGCGGCCGGCGCCGACACGACAGCCGCATCGGGTGCGGCGACGGGCGCGTGGGCATAGTGAAACTCCCACTCGCCGTTGAGCAGCAGCGTCGCGTCCGGCGGCAGGTAGTGCGTTCGGTGAGGCAGCGTACCGCGGCGGAACACGGCCTCGTTCTCGTAGTCGGGGCGGCCCACGGCCTCGGAGCGCGCCAGGCTCAGCGGCGCCACAATCGGACCGCCGCCCATGGTGTCAGGCGGTTGGATAGCTGCATGGCTGTTAGTCGCAGCACGGGTGCAATGGATGAAGGGGAAGACTCAGGACGGACAGACGGAGGAAGACGGTGGAAAAGAGAGCTAGACGCAGCTTGATAAAGGGCGAAGCGTTGCCCGGGTGGTTGCACAGGATGCGGGACCGATGCACACTGCTCACAATGATGCTGCGGTGTCGGTTCGCGAGTTCAATCCGGCACGATGTTGTTGCTTGCAAGGTCGGGGAGCTTGTCCGCACGGTGTTGTTGCTTGCAGGTCGGGGAGCTTGTCCGGCACGGTGTTGCTTGCAAGGGTCAGGGGAAGCTTGGTCGGTTTCCTGCTGCCTCCAAGCAGCCTAGCCAGTCTCACTGCGTCGCACCTTCTCCAAGCACAGCTACCCCGCCTCGACCGTTCGGCAGGCACGCTGTGCCACTTTACCCGCCGCACAGGCAGGAGCAGAACAGGGAAGGAGCGTCGCGCCATGCCACGCGGCAGCTCTCAATTGCCGTCGGCGTACATGCCACATGCTCGTGGAGGCAAGCGCGACCGGCTAAAGAGCTTCAATCGGCAGGATCGAGTCCATCCTAAAATGACATTTAGGGTGATTTACAGGGTGCGACGCACCAAAAGCATCTGCAAACGCACAATTAGTTCCCTGTCAACATTGTACACCGGCCATGGCAAGCAATCTCTGGCGCGACGAAGTGCATCCTCGTCGCTGCGCCTTGCCGACGCCCGTACTTGACGTGTCGTTCTTGGCCGCCCTCCACAGCACCTGGGGCAATGGCTCAGTTGGGAGAGCGTCAGACTGAAGATCTGAAGGTCCCCGGTTCGATCCCGGGTTACCCCACTGTTTACTTTTGCCGTTTGCGAGGTGGGTCCCTTTTGGGATGATGGGATTGTCAAGAGGCCGTGTGGAATTGTCATCGTGGACCAGTAACGTGCTCAATGGACGGCCTTGCCGAATCGGCCACTTTCGCTAGCAATTTTTTGATTTTATGTGTGGGTTGGCAGGACTTTGCCCTCGTCGGCAATGGCCGACTCTTGTGTGCTTTCGCCTCTCTGGCGGCGGACGTCCAGGACGTCGGCCGAGGCGTGGGATTCCTCGTCGTGGCGGATGTTCAGAACGTCGGCCGAGGAGACTCAACAGCTATTCTGCGGGCGCACAGGGCGTCGGCGTCATTGGCTGGAGAGGAGCGTTGTATCGAGTGTCACGTGCGTACGGAGTGGGTCTCATTCGCATCTATATATTCAAAATCACTTGCGCTGCTCATGTCGACCTCGTGATGCGTCGCGATGCATCGCGCACCACGGCCTCGTCCGCATCTAGTTGAGTGCAATTTAAAGTGCCTTTCGCTCTTGCCCGCGTTGTTAGTGCCCCGTAGCTGCGGCCGTCACCCGTGCTTCGGCCAGACCAGTCTCTTTTGAGCGTTAACACCGCGGGGACCCACCTTTCCTATTCAGGTCATAATCCGACCCTACCATGGCCGTGCTATGTTGCACACCGACCGGAGCACGGGAGCACGGGAGCCGCAGAGCGCCAACGTCGCCTCGCGGACATATCATATTTACGCCGTCCGCCGCAGTACAACGTCAAGTGATGCGTCTCCTCCGACGCGCAAGCCGCACATCAGAAACTGGCCAATTGCCGCCACTCGGAAGAGTACAATGGTCGCTGTTGCTCATTGAAACACATTCGCCACCGTGTGCGCCTCTTGAGCTATTCTTAGCTGGTCACGCCTGCTTATTCCCATTCGGGACAAAACCCGACCCGTACCAGCAAACCAGCAGTAAAAATAAAACAGAAACCGCAAACACACACCACGAGGCGATCAGTGAGAATGCGGGGCGGGCTTGTTTTGATGGCCTGAGCGAGAGTTCGAACCCCTCCTTTTCCTCTCTCTTCTCGCTCCCATCTTCCGTCTCGCTGTCTGTTGTCGTGACTGCTCATTGCGCCCGTCGCTTCGTCACTTCTCGACGCCTCCTCCCTTCACAATGGCTCCTCCCTTCCGCGCCGAGCACATGGGCTCGCTGCTGCGACCCCAGGCGCTGCTAGCCGCCCGCGAGGCCATCCGCGACGGCAAGACGCCCGAGGAGGTCAACTTTGACGAGACCGAGAAGAAGGCCGTCGCCGACGTCGTCAAGCTGCAGCAGGAGCTCGGCTTCCGCGCCCTCTGCGACGGCGAGTTTGTGCGCACGCGTTTCTGGGGCTTGATGTGGGACGAGTTTGACGGCACCGTGCGCCTGCAGGACGCCGAGGCCAGCATGTTCCGCCTCTACCACCCCGACGTCGTGTCGCTGATTGAGCAGGACAGCAAGGTCATGCCCGGCGACAGCGTCATTGCGGGCGCCAAGCTGCGCCACAACCCGGCCAAGAGCGCGTCCAACCTGCACGAGCTGCGCCTCATCCAGGCCGCGCTGCCCAAGGAGCGCTGGGCCGACATTAAGCTGACCATGATCACGCCCGCCTGGTTCCACATGCGCTACAAGCAGGGCCGCGCCTACACCGCCGACGCCTACGACAACGACGCCGCGTACTTTTCCGACGTCGCTGCCGTCTACCAGGCCGAGCTTGCGCAGCTGTACGACGCCGGCCTGCGCAACGTCCAGTTTGACGACCCGGGCCTGGCCTACTTTTGCTCGGAAAAGTTCCGCGCCGGCTGGGCCGCCGACCCCGACAACATTGGCTCCGTCGACGACCTGCTCGACGCCTACATCAAGCTGTACAACGACTGCATCTGCAAGACGCCCAAGGACATGCACACGGGCGTGCATCTGTGCCGCGGCAACTTTATCGGCGGCCGCCACTTTGCCGAGGGCGCCTACGACATTATCGCCAAGAAACTGTTCCAGGAGATGGACGTCGACACCTTCTACCTCGAGTACGACACCGAACGCTCCGGCGGCTTTGAGCCCCTCCAGTTCCTGCCCAAGGGCAAATCGGTCGTCGTCGGCGCCATCAGCACCAAGCTGCGCGCCCTCGAGGACAAGGACGAGGTCAAGGGCCGCATCATGCAGGCCGCCCAGTTTGTCGCCAAGGGCCGCGGCGAGTCCGTCGAGGAAGCGCTCAAGAGCGTCGCCATCAGCCCCCAGTGCGGCTTCAGCACCCACGAGAGCGGCTACCCGCTCAGCGACGAGGACCAGCGCCAGAAGCTGGCCCTCGTCCGCACCATTGCCGACGAGATCTGGGGCGAGGCCTAGCCGGGTCGCCGCATACCATTGACGCCTTTGACGCCTTATGATTGTTTGTTTAGCTGTATTCAACATGAGCGTTGCATTTTAAATCTGTTTTGCGTCTGTATTTGAGTCTACGAAAAGTCTACCGCCACATCGACATGTACATACATTGATAGAGGAAGGCAAGCGAGCAAATGGAATCAACTTCCAGATGAGCACATTCTACATGCTTATGATGAAGGAAACAGACTGCAATTCACGTGTAGGTATCAGGTACGTTTTAAGTCGTTTTACATCGATTACACTTGGCCCTTGTAATGCAAAAGATCAATTCAAACTATATACAACAACGCTGGATACAAAACTGAAACAAACGACTACGAAGCGCCTAGGGTCTCCAGGGCCTTGCGCAGCTCGCGGACGGCCGTGTTGACGTCCTCAAAGTTGAGGGCCGATATCGCCCACTTTGCATGTTTCTGCGCGGCCGCAATGGCAACGTCGTCGACGGTGGCTGGCGGCTGTCTGTATGGCCGTTCTGCTGATGCTCCTGCTGCTGATGGACCTGCCGGCGGAGCAGGCGGCTGCGGGACGGTACGGGCAACGGGCACGGTGGTCGGAGGGTACCCGGACGGCTGCACAAACGCCGGTTGGCTTGGCGGCGGAGACGCAGTGTAGCTGGAATATGGTGCGGCTGCCGGGGGCGCGGCTGGCGGCGGTGCAATGGCCGCTGTGGTCTGGGGGCTTGGGGCAAAGGTCGGTGGCAGAGTCGATGCGACATGGGCCGTCGAGGGCGCGGGCGGCGACGCTGCAAAGTCGGTCGGCACAGAGGGCAGCGAGACGGGTGCCGAGGCGTCAAAGGCAGGCGCCGATGGCAGGTCCAGGGGATCTTGGAGCGGCGGCGTGCCGGGCACGGCGCCGGGTACCGACGGAGGGACATCGGCCACCGAGACCGGGCTATGAGGCAGCGACACGCCGGCGGAGTCGCGGCGCGGGCGCATCTCGTCGGCGCCTTCCGATACATCCTCGACCGTCACCGGGCGGGGTGCGTTGGGTGCGTTGGGCGAGTCAGCAGCCAGGGCGTTGTCGTCCTTCTCCGGGACGTCCTGCGGCGGGAGGTCTTCCGGGTTGGGGTTGCTGGCGTTGGGGTCGGAGCCCTCCTTGATGGCCTTGAAGATGCGGGCCGTGTTCCACTTGGCGTACTTGATCTTTTGGAGTGTCTCGGCGTCCGGGGTCCCCCAGATGTTGACGAGGCCGAAAAAGGTGGCGGCGGCGTCAAAGGTGTGGGCGGTGGTGGCGGTAACTTTGTTGGCCTTGACGACGCGCTGGGCGCGGTCGAGCGTCTCCTGGGCAAACTGCTCAATGTAGGCCTGGCCGGCGACGTCGTCGGTGATGGCGTCTTCGGCGGTGTGGGTGTCCTTGACCTGCTCCATCTTGTCCATGAGACGCGAGCTGTACTCGAGCAGCTCGGGGTGCGTGTTGTGCAGGCCCTTGGACAGGATCTGCTTGAGGACCCAGTAGTCGCACCAGTAGGCGACAATGGGCTTGACGGCGGCCAGCTGCTCGGCGCGCTTGGCCGTCTTGTAGATGCTGGCGTCGGCCTGCTGGAGGCTCGAAGGAACGGCGTCGGCCATGGTCGGTCGGTTGCGAGCGGTGGATCTTGGGAGACACGGATGAGGCGTATATTTAGTTGTCAAGCCGGAGGAGATGCGATGCGACGGGACGAAATACGACGAAATGGCGCGATGACGATGTGACGGAGGGGCGGCGATAGCGTAGACCAAGTGCCCCATAATAGTAGAGCTCCAGCCCGCCTTTACCGCCTTTGAGCTCGACGTATTCTGCCGCCCGGACCTGGCCAGGAACTCACCGCCTTGCGTGTGGTAGGGCTGAACAGTGCAAGTACCCAAACAGCTAGCGAGACGGCTAACCACACTGCACTAAACCTGAACCGACCCCAAGTTCGCGATCCGTCTTGTCCACGCTGGCCTTTTCACGGTTGTCCGTCCACATCGTCGACGCACACTTGTCATTTCCTCGTACATTAAGACGTCCATGTACTTCATCTCCTTCTAACATTGTCACTTGCCTCGCAACGTTTGCAATCATCTAGCCTCGATCCATCACAACCTTGCAACACTCCTTAGCTGCCATCGACCCATCACCACCATGGTGCTCAACAAATCGGCGTGCATCGCGGGCATCATGGCCCTTTTGACGCTGACGCCGGGCGCGACGGCAATGTACTCGTCCAAGTCGGACGTGCTGCAGCCCAACGGCAGCACGTTCAAGGACACGGTCCTCAAGAGCAACTACACGTCGGTCGTCGAGTTTTATGCGCCGTGGTGCGGGCACTGCAAGAACCTCAAGCCCGACTTTGAAAAGGCGGCGACGAGTCTCAAGGGCATCGCCAACGCGGTCGCGGTCGACTGCACGGACGGCGCCAACGAGCAGCTGTGTGCGTCGTACAAGGTCAGCGGGTACCCGACGCTGATGACGTTTAAGCCGTCGAGCAAGCCCGGCGGCAGCCCCGTGATTGAGCCGTACAATGGCGCGCGCAGTGCCAAGGGCATCGTCGACGCCGTTCTGCCCAAGATCAACAACCACGTGGCCAAGGTGACGGACGCGACGCTCGCGGCCTTTTTCGAAGCTGACGCCGACAAGCCACACGCGCTGCTCTTTTCCGAAAAGACCAAGACGGGTCCGGTGATGCGAGCCGTCGCCATTGACTTTTTGGGCGCCGTGTCGGTCGGGCAGGTGCCCAAGAAGGAGGTGGCGGCGGCGGCCCAGTACGGCGTTGACACGTTCCCGTCGCTGCTCCTATTCCCGGCGGGCCAGGACACGCCGATCCGGTTTGAGGGCGAGTTTAAGAAGGAGGCGCTGGTGGCGTTTCTGAAGCAGGTGGCCGAGCCGAACAAGCCGTTCGACAGTAAGGCTGAGAAGGCGAAGAAGGCCGAGAAAGCCAAGGCCGAGAAGGCGAAGAAAGCTGAGAAGGCCAAGGCCGAGAAAGCCAAGGCCGACAAGGCTGAAAAGGCCGAAAAGACAAAAGACGAGGCGCCAACGACCGACGTTGGGCCGGCGTTCCCGACGCTGGCGACGCCCGAGGAGCTGACGACTTTGTGCGTACACAAAAAGGCAGGCACGTGTCTCCTGGTACTGGCAGGAGCGGACGACACGACCAAGACGGTCCTGGACGGCCTGGCCGCGGTCAAGGACAAGTACGCACAGAACAAGCAGCCGCTGGTGCGGATTGCAGTCGTGCCGGCAAGCAACACTGCGTCGGCGCAGCTGCAATCGGCGCTGGGCGGCGACACGGGCGCAGTCTCGCTGGTGGCGGTCAACCAGCGTCGTGGGTGGTACATTCCGTACAGTGCAGGCGACGTATCAGCGGCCGCCCTGGAAGACTTTGTGGAGACGGTACGGCTGGACGAAGGTGCACGCGTCAAGATGCCAGCGTCGCTGTTTGCAGCCGCCCAACACGAGGAGCTGTAGTGTTCTTTTTCTTTTTTGTCTTCTTTCTTGTTCTTTCTTGTTCTTCGTTCTTGTCTTTCTTTCTTGTTCACTGTTCACTCGAGGTGCCTTGCAATAATCTATTCAAATGTCGAAAATACCGACCCAACCAACGCCGGCCATGTCATAACGTCATAAGTGTTGTACATTTTGTCCAGGAGCACGTGGCTCAGTCGAGGTCCATGGACGCGACGTTGTCGGCGGACGTGGCGAGGTGCCCCTCGCGGGCGATGCGGTGGCTGGCCTCGCGCACGACGCGGTCGACAATGGCACGCACCTGCTTGCATCCGTCGACGGCGACGGCGAGCATACCCTCGAGGCGCGACGCCTGGACGCGGCTCTCGCAGACGAGGGCGGCGACGCGGTCGGTGGCGCCGAGCGTCGCGACGGTCAGCCCCGGCAACTCCTGCTCCTCCTGCAGGTTCAGGTCGAGCAGCGGGTCGGCGGCGTCGTCGCTGGCGTGTGCGGCGGCGTCGCTCGATGTGCTGCCGGCCGAGCACGCGACGACGTAGTCGGTCATGGGGATGCCGGCGTCGACGGCCGCGAGCGTGGCCGCGTTGATGAGCGCCGCCAGCAGCGAGCCGTCCTGCGACAGAACGTGCAGCGAGAATGTGATGCTCGAGCGCGGGTACAGGTGCGTGTGCAGCACCGCCGCGAGCGTGCGGGCGACCGTCGCCGACATCTCCTGCACGCGCTTGTCGGCGCGTCCTCGGCGCTTGCGGTCGACCGAGCTGAAGCCGGCGACGACAATGTTGACGACGACCTCGGCCTTGGCCTCGCCCGTAGCGCCGCCGCCGCTGCCGCCGCCCGTGCTCACAGTGCCCGCGCGCTTCGGGCCCGGCTCGCTCGGGCCCGTCAGCACGCACATGACCTTGGTGTTGCCCATCTCCCAGAGCGACGAGCCGTCGGCGGCGGCCTGTGTGCGTACCGCGGCGTGGCACCGGCGAAGCTCGTTCCAGCGGCGGCCATCGACGCGCAGCAGCGCCAGCGAGTAGGTGGATGTGTCGAGGGGCATGTCGGCGGTCGTGGTGTCGTGTGCAGACGCAGTGTGATGAAAGTCACGATATGTTTTGTTGGTTGACTTTTTTTTGTGGGGACTTGAATAAGGGTCCACTTTTCGCGGTCACCGTACTATATATTTACAGCATTGGCACGTTGAGCAGACTTGTTATTTTGGAATGTTTCGCCGGTTCGTCCGATCCAAAGACATTTCTTTTTGTCGTCTGTGCCGTATGTATATTCGTGTGCGTTGATAAAAGTGCTGGTGTCGAGCCAAGCCATCAAACAGTTTATCAAACGTAGCACCAAACAAGACTGTATGTCCAGACTGTCCACATACTGTCCACATACGACTGTCCACATGACCGTCAATGGCTCTCGTGAATCTACTCCGTACGTGCAACAGTCGGTTTGTTCACCGTCTACCCCGGATACGCGGGTGCCCTGCCATCGAGGACTAATTCGACGGCGTTTTTCGACTTGGCTAACAGCCGGAAACGCATGATCCTCAGCCATCGTTCTTCCCTTCCTAGACGGCGATCACATCACGTGCTGAGCAGCAACACGAGCAGCAATGTCTGTCGACTGTCACTGAGTGACAGCCACGGTCTCGTCCTTGTTCGATTCTGTTGACGAATCGCAACGAAAACAAAAATACGACGAGATGGTGTGCCTTTCCCAAACGGGCCTGGCGAGTTCGGTGGATTGTTCCTTCTTTGTCCGTCCTTGCCATCGGGGCAACGTCTGGCCGGACTGGTTGGAAGTTGCTGCTAGTGTGTCGACAAGGCGAGCATCTCCGCCAGGCTTCGCCGGTCCTTTTGCAGGCGCCAGGAGCTTTCTTTTGACCGACGGCTGACCGTTTGCCGTTGCGTTTACCGTTTGCACTGCATCAACCTCACGGCGATGCTCTCGCATCTCGAACAACTGCGACAAGATGCCTGCGACGATGCCGTCCCCGGACCCCTCGCTGGACGGCCAGGACAGGTCGTGGCAGGTGGTGACATCGGTCGCCGTGACACTGTCGATTGCCACGACGGTGCTGGCAAGCCGCGTGTACACGCGCGCGGTGCTCGTCAAGCAGTTTGGCGCCGACGACTGGGCCGCGCTGATGGCAGGGGTAAGCCTCACTCACAGTCACTCAGTTCAAGCTAACCGTCAGGCACACATGTTGGCGTGCGGCATCGTCATTGCGTTGGAGGTCAAGTTTGGCCTCGGGCATCACCGCTGGGTGGTCCCGGACAGCGTGCAGCACAAGTACTTTTTGACGTTTTACCTGTCGATTGTCTTTTACAACTCGGCCCTCCTCTTTGTCAAGCTCGCGTTCCTGCTGCAGTACTACCGCGTATTTGCCGTCGGCCGGGTCCGGCGCGTGATTGTGTGCAGCGGCGCGGCCATTTTGGCATGGAGCACGTCGCAGGTGCTGGTCGTCATCTTTACGTGCACGCCGGTGCGCAAGTTTTGGAACGACGAGATCACGACGGGCTCGTGCATCCCACCGACGCCGCAGTGGTACATTAACGCGGCCGGCAACATTGCGACCGACGTCATCATCATCCTGCTGCCCATGCCCGTCCTCAAGAGCATCCGGCTGCCGCGGCCACAGAAACTCATGGTCATGGGCATCTTTGGCGTCGGTTTCTTCACCGTCATCGTGTCGGGCGTGCGCCTCAAGTACCTCGGCCAGTACCAAGACTACACGTGGGACAACGTGCCCGCATCCTGCTGGTCCGTCGCCGAGGTCGCGTCGGGCGTCACGTGTCTCTGTCTGCCGACGCTCAAGCCGCTGCTCGTGCGTCTCCGGCCGCGTGTGTTTGGCAGTGCACAGCGTTCCAGCTCCTACAAGCAGTCGCACTCGCCCATGCACGGCTCGGCACGTTCGTTCCGCTGGTTCTGGCACGGCGCACGACACACCAACAGCAAGAACCGGTCCGCCACGGCCTACGACCCCAACAACTACGTCGAGGTCAGCCTGCCCCAGCGAAGCTTCCACACGCGCGACGAGAGCGAGGCCACGTACACGGACGCCATCTTTGACGGCACAAACTACCCGCCCAGGCTCGTGAACCACAGCCGCAACGCGAGCGACCAGAGCTACCGCTTCGACCACGGCGACCCCGACCGTATCGCCGCCCCGACCAACACGTACAGTCTTTACAGTCCCTACAGCGCTTCTAGCTGGCACAAGCCACAGAGCAGTCTCGGTGCAGTGCGCTCACTGGCCGACCTGCCGCCGCTCGACCTCGAGGCCGGCCGTGCCAGCCTCAACGGAAGCCGCGACGAGCTATACCAGAGCGCCCTCGAGCTCGATTCGCGGTCGGCACCTCGGCAAATACACGGCCACACGCGAAGTATCAGTGGAAGCACGTTTAGTCGAGTCAGCGGGCACAGCCGAGTCAGTGGAAGCACGACCGGACACAGTCGAAATGTGAGTGGAAGCACGACCGGACACAGTCGAGTCAGTGGAAGCACGACTGGACACAGTCGAAATGTCAGTGCAGCCAGCAACGTGTCTGGTGTATCTGGGGTGTCTGGAGCTGGAGCGTCTGGCATCTCCGAGATCCCAGAGCTGCCCGAGACGCCGTACGACAGCCACGACGACCACAACACTCAGGACGACACCGGCCGCCTCGCCACTTCACACTCACGCGCTTGGCACTACATGCAGCCCTTGCCATGGGGCAGCGATGGCTACACGGCGTCGCCGGACCCCGTGCTGCGACCCGACGCGCTCGGCATGCAGGGCACCGTCACGACAGTCATCACGGCCGCCAACAGCCCCGGAAGTACCGGCACCGGCACCGACACGCCGGCGAGTGGCGAGGTGCCCATGGGCCAGATCACCGTGCACTGCGAAGTGCGTCGCGACTCGTTGCCATGGCATGAGCTGTAGTTCATTCGCTTGATCCAATACACTTCTACTTTAGTGCCAGGTTGCGCTCCTGCAGGACCGCGAGCAGTTCGTGGCGACCGTGCAGCGCGGCCTCGTTGGCGACGCGTGCCGCCGACCGCTGCGTCCACGTCGGCTGCCCGGCACGCTGGTCTGCGTTGAACGCAGCGACGATTGCGTCGTACTCGTCGAGGTGCTTCTCTTGCTCGGCGTCGTTCCACGTCTCGTGGTGCACGACCTCGGCGGCCGGGAGACGTGGCTTAACGGGGGCCGTGACCGCCGGGGCCGTCGTGTCGGGCACGCCGACGGCAAGGCCAAACAGAACGAGTGCACGAGCCGGCAGCTGCAGCAGACTGGCCACCTCGCGCGCCCGGTTGCGTGCCGCGCCCACGTAGCACGCGCCGAGGCCCAGCGACTCGGCCGCGACGACTGTGTTCTGCGCCGCAAACGCTGCGTCGAGCGCCGCGACCAGGAACAGCTCGGTGTACGGCAGCGCGCCACCGGGCGCGCCCGTCTTGGCGTTGATCACGTCGGCACGGTGCAGGTCTGCGACAAAGAGGAAAAAGAGCGGCGCGTCGCGGATAAACTGCTGATCGCCCGCGAGCGTCGCCAGCTCGCTCTTGCGCGTCGGGTCCTGTACCACCACGACGCTCCACGCCTGCAGGTTCGACGACGTCGCCGCGCTCTGTGCCGCCGCGACCAGCACGTCGATCGTGCCCGCCGGCAGCTTGTCCTGGCCCGCGGCAAAGTTCCTGACCGACTTGTGCGACAGCAGCGTCTGCAGCGTGTGGTTGAGCGCGACGTGGGCCGTGTCGGCCGCCGTGTCGGCGTCGGCGTCGGCGCCGTAGCGTGCGGCCACGAGGGACGCAATGGTGTGATTGGACATGGCGGGGTTCTTCGGGTTCGGGTTCGGGTGGCGGGTGTCGTCGAAAGGGCTGTCGATTAAAGCATGGCGGAAGCAGGAGCCTTTATATCAGCAACCTGTACGATAGGCAAGACGTGATCCGCGTTCAAAAGCAGTAATAACCCGAGAATGATAGCGTATTTGGCACACGAATGGTGAAATCGCGCCATGGACAACAGCGGGACCAGTATCGTCTGCAGCCGAGCGGAAGTGTTCTGCCGGATAGTGTAAATAACTGGTGAACAAATCATGAGTGGAAACCAAACAATAGCAAAAAAGGATAAAAGTACAAAAAGAAAAAAGTACAAAAGAATACGGAATACAATTGAGTGATAAAATACAAGAAAGCAACGCCAACGATGGACCAAAATGAACAATCCAAACGCTCAGTTCAGAATCGCACCGGTGTGACGTCGTCTCCGGCGACAGTCTCGTTCGGCCGGCTCTTGCCTGGGGGCCACTGGTAGACGAGCGACTCGTCCCACGTCTTGGCCCAGTGGTCCGAGTCGGGGAAGCGGAGGGCGTACCAGACGACGACGACGACGGCCGAGACGAGCATGACGGAGACAATGGCACAGCCGACCTCGGACAGGCACGGCTCGCGGGTGTGGACGAGTCCGTCGTCGCCGTCGCCAGCGGGCGCCGTGGACGCGACGGCGCTTCGAGTGCGGGGAAACCGGTTGACAAAGAAGCGCAGGGCAACATAGACCAGGAACCCGGCGCCGTAAAAGAAAAAGAGCACGGGCAGGTCAATGGTGAGCGCCTTGCAGGCCCAGAGGAAGACGCCGTCGTCAATGTAGACGAGGCCCATGCAAATGACGATAAAGGTGACGACAGCCGACGAGACGATGACAAAGGCCCAGCGTGTGCGTGCGTTGCGGTAGCACTGGGCAAAGTTGATGGGCTTGTCGGAGCCAGGCAGCGACCGGGCGACGACAAAGATGGCGCCCCAGATGGCGAGCAGGGTGAGGGCGATGGTGCCGGAGACAATGACAAAGGCAATGCAGAAGCCGAGCAGCACAAAGGGGACCGAAATGTACATGAGCGCCGTCGCCCACGACGTGCGGATTTTCCACGGGGTATCGCTGCCGCGGCCGTCCACGGCCAGGACGTGCCGGTTCAGTGGCGGCTGCACGAGATCGAGAAAGGCCCAGTTGATCAGGCCCATGTGCAAGGCCGACGCGACAACGTACAAGAGGTACGTGTCAATCTCGTCAAAGGTGGCCTTGGCAGCGCGGTAGTGTGGGTGGGATGCGGCGATGGCGACATGGGGCGCGTCCGGGACAACGGGGGGCGGTATCGTAACTTGGGCAAACGGGCCGGGCAGAGCGTCATGGCGGGGCGCTAGAGTAATGTCCAGGCTCGGGATGCTGTCGGGTGCCTTGTCGCCCTGGAGCGTGCTGTCGGTCGAGCCGCTGTGGATGGACCATGGGCTGTCAGTGTCCACGGCCGTGTTGGCAGGGCAGGTCGGCGGAGTCGGAGCTGGAGGACTGGCGGCGACCTGGGCCATTTCGACGGCGACGGCGACGGGCTGCTGTGCGTGGCGGCGGACGGTGGCAAAGTAGTTGGCCTGGACCAGTATTTCGAGAATGGGGCACGCCGCCAGGAACATGAGAGCCCAGGCAGCAGACCAGCGGGCGTCCTGGCTTCCGGGCGAGAGCCGGAAGCCGACAAAGAACATGAGACCCGAGACGAGGCGGAGGGTGCGGCCGACAAAGTGCGACGTGCCGACGGCGAGAAAGACGGATTTGAGCCACCACGAGACGCGGCCGCTGCGCGACACGGGGTACGGCGAGCGTGGTGCGATGCACGCCAGCGGGTCACCGTTGTCGTCAGTGAGGCGCTCGCTGGCGACAATGAGGAGGGCCTGCTTGGGGCTGATGGAGAGGCGAAGGCTGTAGCCGACGAGGCGGACGGCCATGCCGAGGACGTCTGTGGCATAAAAGATGGGCGAGGCACGCAGCCAGGTACTGTCCCTGGCGCAGACGCTCAGGAGCCGGCCGGCCGGCTGGGCCATGGCTGCCGATGCCAAGGCGATGATGGGAAGCAAGGCCATGAACCAGGGCACCTGGCCGCTGGGATCGATGGCGTCCATGTTGATGACGATCATGTCGGCGGAGGTTTTGGCGGATGGAGTTTTCGTGAAGGCGAGAACAGGTTATGGGGGACGTGACAAGCACGTTGATGAAGAAGAGAAGAAGAGAGACGGCGTTGATCTGCTGGCCTAAACAAGAGGTGCCCCTGAATGTGGCGGACAGATGCGGAAGGAGCAACGCGTCGTGACGACGGGCGCACGGAAGGCACTACAACGAGACTGGAAGCAACGCGAGAGGAAAGCGCGGTGCAGCACTTTCCACGTACAATTAAATCAAATTCAATAAATTACATCTAATAATGGTCCTCGACGGACAGCGTGCCAGTCTTGGTGATGAGAAACTCGTTGACGGCGACGTCCTTGCCGCTCTCCTTGCCGACGCCGCTGTCCTTGATACCGCCAAAAGGCGCCTCGGCGGCGGACGCGTTGCCGGTGTTGAGGCCAATCATGCCGGCCTCGAGGTTCTCAAACATGCGCCACAGACGGTCCACATTTTTCGAAAAGACGTAGCTGGCGAGACCCATGCTGGTGGCGTTGGCACGACGCACGACCTCGTCCTCGGTGTCAAAGACGGCGATGCCGAGGACCGGCGCAAAGACCTCGTCGTGGGCCATGGCCATGTCGTCGGTGACGCCAGTGAGCACGGTCGGGGCCATAAAGTAGCCACCAGAGCCGCTGGTGCGCGTGCCGGCGCCGAGCTCGACGCGTGCCCCTTGGCGGACGGCATCTTCAAACAGCTGCTCGCCCTTGTCGAGGCCGCGTGGCGTCGTGACGGGCCCCATGGTCGTGTCGTCGGCGAGTCCGTGGCCGACGGTGATGGTCTGGGCGTCGGCGAGCACGCGCGCGACAAAGGCGTCGTGGATGCCGCGCTGGACGTAGACGCGGTTGGCCGTGACACACGCCTGGCCAGCGTGGCGCCACTTGAGGGCGTGCAATTGCGTGGCGGCCTGGTCGAGGCTGGCGTCGTCAAAGACGATAAACGGACAGTTTCCGCCGAGCTCGAGCGTGCACTTTTTGAGGTTGCGTGCACACAGTGCATTGATCAGCTTGCCGACACGCGTGCTGCCGGTAAAGGTGACCTTTTTGACGAGCGGGTGCAGGCACAGCGCCTCGGCGACGGCGGGCGTGTTGTCGAGCGACGTGCTCAGGACGCCAAACGCACCGGGCGGGAACCCGGCCCGGCGTGCGAGCTCGGCGAGGCAAAAGGCCGACAGCGGCGTCTCGGGCGACGTCTTGACCAGCATCGTGCAGCCGGCAGCCAGAGCGGCACCGGCCTTGCGAAGGACGAGAGCGAGCGGAAAGTTCCAGGGCACGAGCGCGACGGACGCGCCAATCGGCTGCTTGATGACGAGCGCGCGGCGCCCGGGCAGTGCCGAGTGCATGGTCGCGCCCTGGACGCGGTCGGCCTCGCCGGTGAACCACCACGTAAACGTCAGGCCATAGTCGACCTCGCCACGCGCCTCGGCCAGCGGCTTGCCCGTCTCGAGGACAAGCACGCGCGCCAGGTCCTCGCGCGCGTCGCTGATGAGCTGGTGCCAGCGGCCGAGCGTCTGTGCCCGCTGGCGTGGCGTCCACCGGCTGTACGCGAGAAAGGCCGCGTGCGTCGCGGCCACTGCACTGTCCACGTCCTCGGCGGCCGTATCGGGGCAGCTCGTCCATGCCGTGCCGGTGCCAGGGTCCACGACGTCGAAGCGCTTGCCAGACGCAGCCGGCGTCCATGCGCCATTGACAAAGTTGTCGTTGTGCAGGAGCTCGGGGTCGCTCAGGGCGAACGGTAGGTCGAACACGCCAGACATGTTGTTGTTGTCGTTGCTTGACTCGAAAGCGCGTCACGTCGTACGTCAAGTACGATCCAAGTCGTTCCTGCCGACGTATAAATTTACGTACTACCAATCGAGCAGTCCCGCTCGGTCTTGCTCCTGCTATCCGGGCTCGTGCTGCCTTCCGCCGTGGCTGGTATTTCTACTTCCCTCCTGTGACTAGCGATTGCCAAAAGAGGAAGGGAACCTGTTTACCCCGCCGTGTACGGAGACTCCGTACTCCCGATTGCTAAAAGAGGAAGCGCAGTGCGAATAGCGCTGGGTTTGCTCCAAGTCAATCGCCGTCTGCGTGGAACCCTCCGCGCACCAGCGAAAGCAGTCACATTGACAGACGGCCGTACGGAGTAGATACCGAAACGGAACAACGGGAGCGAGGACGTGTCCTGAACCCGAATCTTTCACAGTGTGTCGCGAGAGTGTACGCTACTGCGATGCACTGAGATGGCCCGATTGACAAGAGTCGCAATGCCTCGTTCTGACGGCGTACGCTGGACGGCACGTGCACATCGCTGCAGTGCTGCATTAACGGCAAGTCCCACGATGAAAACAGGCACCGCTATGCACCAACCATAGATGCCGGCGCCTGGTGTAGGTAGTACGACTACGGCTTCAGACTACTGACACTGTCCCGGCCGCGCCTTCCAGTCTGCGTTGCTCTTTCCTTTGTTCCGCGGCAGTCCAGCCGTCTGTCTCCGACGTGCCTCTATTCTGCACGCGTCCAACAATACCAAACCGGCACGCACGATGTCGGTCGCCGCGACGGCCCCGGCCTAGCACACAGCCGCACAGCCGCACAGCCGCCTCATCACCATTGCCGTCGCGTTCGGCTCGCCTCGCTCACGTACGGCTACTGCTCGTCGGTGGTTGGCAGCACCATTGGCCAGCCCGGCTGGTGCCCTTTCGACCTGCCGTCGCCAGCGCGGAAAGAGCTACCGCAAGCGCATGCTCGTCGGCTTCCTCACGCAGTGGGGCACCTAGTTCGCCGGCCGCTCGTCATCAACAACTACTCGGTCATCCTATACACCACCATGTACATTTACGTCCGAGATCTTTCCCACCGAGATCCGGTCGGCCAGCGCTTTGGCACGACGTCGCCGTGCACTCCACGACATTTCCGAGGCCCAGCGCCGCGACTCGACTTTTAAAGCCGCCGGCGACAAACAGTAGCATTCTGTCATTTGTATCCATCTATTTTGTACCCAATGTATCCAATTTGTTTCTATTGTATCATTTTCTATCTTTTTGTATCATATACCTTTCCTGAATATCCTTTTTAAATATCCAATATAAAACAATAAAAAATAATAAAAACCTCAGCCCGACTTTCAAGCAGCTCTGCTGGCTTTCAAGAAATACCGTAGCCGGGCTTACACTAAACCAAAACCAAGACGTTCCCTCAACACAGCTCTATGCAAGACATGACGAAAGAGAACCAAGAACAAACTACAGCCGAGGCTGACCAAAACGCCACAACGGACAAGCGAACACGCCACACCTGACGCCACGACAGTCACACCGAGGCAGTGAGTGTCGTACAAGCAGGGCGCGTGAGGATTCGGAGCGTCCCACCGTGACAAGGATCCACAGACAACGGTCAGTAACACCGGGGCGTACCGTTTGGTGTAAGCGACGAGCGGGGCATATGCGTGGTACGTGGTACGAAGCACAGATCGTGTATTGCCGAGCGTGAGACCCGAGTGGCCATCTGTTTTGTACACCGCCGCACATGCCCCGACTCCCGCTACGCCGTCTTCTGTGGCGCTTCTCGTCGCCAGAGCCGGTGGATGCCCCAGGCGGCCACGAAAGACCCAAGACGTCTTCGCCGACGTCCGAGGACATCGCCAGCTCGATGCACACCAGCCAGTCGCCCTGACGGACGCCCACAGCCAGTATGATGACCTCTGGAAAAGCGGCGTCACTCCTCTGCCAGCTGTATGGCCTCAAACACCTGTAGGATGCGCGTCAGCTTCTCTGCCAGGCCCCAGTTCCGGAGACGCGCCAGAATCTGCTGCGCGTCGCGGTTGAGCGTGAGCGGCGCGCTAGTGGCGTAGAGGTTGGCGACGGAACCGATGCTGGCGGGCCCGCCACTGGTGATCCAGTGCTCGACGTCGTCGGGCGACGCGATGCGGTGCGATGGCACATCCAGCTTGAGCATGCGGCCGGGCCCCAAGAAGCGGTCGGCGTCTGGACAGTAGGCCGCAAAGGAGATGAGAAATGTGTAGCCCATAAACACCCGCAAAATCTCGCACGGCGCCGAGACCAGGTAGCTGTTGGCCGCCGCGACAATCTGCGCCGCGTGGTACGTCAGCCGCCGTGCGTCCTGGGCGTCGCGTGCCAGCGTCGCGCGCAGCTGCTGCTTGGCCATGAGGATACCGCGGTGCGTCTGCGCCAGGCGCGCGCCCTGGGCAACGGTGTTGCGCACAATGTAGAGGATAATGTCGAGCACGTCGTGCGACGTGTAAATGTGCGAGTAGTGCCCAATCAGCGTCGACACGTTGTACGAAATCATGTCCGGCACGCTCGACGGCTCCACCATGCTGCCAATGATGCAGTCGAGCGCGCGCAGCAGCTGCGTCTTGCTGGGCGCGAGCGCCGTCGACAGCGACGGCATGCCTAAAAAGTCGCACGTCGCCAGCGCCTCCTGCTGTTTCAGGTCCCAGAGCAGCCGTCCGATGAACTGGCAGCACGTGCGCTTGCCCCAGAACGACACGCCCTGGATCACCGCCGCCAGGCTCGATGTGCCCGTCGTCGAGGCCGTCGTCGTCGACGACGAGCCGTGCTCGCTGCTCGTGTCCGCCACCGACGCCGCCGCGTCCTCGTGCAGCGCACCACGAAGCACCGCCGCCACCAGCACGCCCTGTGCGTCCGCCGGCAGCCGTGCGCGCAGCGTCGACCATGCCCATGCAGATGGCGCCTCCCACAACGCGTCGGCGCACGGCAGCCGGCTCGGTAGTTCGGTAAGGTCGACGGCGCCGCGCCGGCCCGTCAGCGTGCACAGGCTGCAGTCGTACTCGAATGCCGACCACGCCGTACGCTTCTCGCGCTCGCGCTCCACCCACGCCATCCACTGGTCGTGCGTGGTCGTGCTGGTCGGCCCAGATTCGGCAGGTTCGGCAGGTTCGGCGGGTTCGGCAGGTTCGACATCGGCGGGCTCGACCTCGACTGGCTCGACGGGCTCAGGCTCCGGCTCAACAGGCTCCGGCTCCGGCTCGGGCTGGGCAGGCTCCGGCTGGGCAGGCTCGGGTTTCGCGACCGCAGTCCACTGCAGCGCGTGTGCGGCTGCCTGCTCGGCCTGCTCCTCGAGGCTGAGACGTCTCGTCAGGCAGCCCATGCCGCGCAGCCCGCCCACCAGGATACCGCGCGACCGGTCGGCGTTCTGGTACAGCTGCCGGTCGCCCGACCCGAGCGAGTAAATTTGGTGCACGCACAGGGCGCTCAGGTAGTGAATGTCCCAGTAGTTGTCGCTGTCCGACGACCCGAGCCAAGCAATCATGGGCATGCAAATGTCGCTAATGGACAGGTTGAGCGAGTGCACATAGTCGTCGTCGGCCAGCAGGCTGCCGAGGCACGCCATGGCCGACACGAGCACGCGCGGCGCCGTGTGAATGTCCCACGTCGGCAGGTGGATCAGCGGCAGGATCGGCTGGAACTTTGTAAAGTACGAGTTCATCAGGTACGCCAGCAGCTCCGTCGCTTCCGCTCGGCCGGCGTCGAGCCGCGCCGGGGTCCGTGGTACTCTGTCGTCCCGGCCGCCCGACCCCTGGCCATACGCCGGTGCCGCTGCGTACCCGTCCGGTGCAGACGGCGCAGACGGCGCAGACGGCACAGACGGCGCGCTCGCCGGCCTTGGGCCGGACAGGATATCCACCAGGCTGGCCAGCACAGACTTGTTGGCCGAGCTGGGGCTCTTGGACTGGACCAGCGTGTTCTGGAGAACCTCGCGCAGCGGAGGCAGCGAGTACCGCTGCGAGCTTGTCTCGTGCGGGTTGTGGTCAAAGGGCCACCGCAGCGTGCAGCCGGCCTCGGGCGCACCGTGTTGCGACGCGTCGTGGCCCGCGTCCTGGGCCATCTGGGCCATCTGTGCCATCTGGGCCATCTGTGCCATGGCAGGCGAGTCGGGATTGCGGTAGCTGCCGTACCACGGAATGGGCGTTGGCTCGAGCGTATGTGCTGGCGGGTTCGGATGGTACGACGGCGGCTGCGTCGGCGACGGCCGCTCGTGTTGCGGCGTCGCGGCCGGACCATCCGTCTGTCGACCTCCGTTTGCAATCGGTGCAATCGGTGCAATCGGTGCAATTGGTGCAATCGGTGCAATCGGGTTGGCCGTGTTCCGAGGGTCCCCGGCCGGCGTGCCATTGGTCGACATCCCGGCGACATCCAGGGCCAGCCAGTCGAGGCTGGCGCCGCGAAAGTCGAGCTGGCCAGCAGCCGACATGGAGCCGGTAAAAGAGTCGTGGCCGAGCATTGTCTGTGCGTTTGCGTTGGCGTCTGCTGGAGGAAGGCTGCTCGGAATGCTGCTCGGAAGGCCCATGGCCATTGGGGCATCGTACTGAGCCTGGGGCAGCAAGGGGGGAAGGACTTCAAAGTGATTTTGGCCTAGAAAGCTTGGTGGATGTTGCAGGCGGCGATCGTAATTCTGTGGGTGACTCGCCATGGCGTCTTCCTGCTTCATGGCGGACAGGGTGTTGCGGCTCGCGTCGGAGCCGGGGCTGGTGTAGTAGCCGGGGTTCGGGCCGGCCGGCGACGGTCCGCTGTGTGCCGAGGGCGCCTCGCCGGCCACAAACAGGCCGTGCATGGCGTGCTGGCGGGGGTACGTGCACCCTGCTTTGGCGGCGACGCACAGGCCGCACGGCGTCGCACGGTCGCACTTGCGGCGCAATTGCACGCAGCGGAAGCACGAGCGCTGCAGGGCCCTGGGCTGCGGCCCGAGGTCGACGCCGTGCGAGCCGCGCAGGTGGCGCAGCAGCACGTCCTTGCGGCCAAACGCCTTGTCGCACAGCTCGCAGGGCAGGTTAAGTCGGCCCTCGGGCGGCAGGTGTGTGCGGTAGTGGCGCTCGTGGTGGCTGGGGCGCGTAAACGTGCGGCCGCAGATGTCGCACACGAGCGGCGGCGACTTTTGGGTCCGCATGGTGGATGTCGGCCGTGCTGGTGGGTGCTGCGTCCTGGTGTCGCTGTCGGGCACGGGCGTCAACTGCTCAAGCTCAATTGCTGGCGAGGCGGTCGGGTCAATCGCGGCAATCGCGTATCGATGGACGGTGCGGTGATTGGATGCGCAATGGTCGGTCAGCGGACCATGTTGCGTCCGTGCCGTGGCAGCGGAGGTGTGGTGCAGTGGTCGGTGTGTGGTGTCAGTTGCAGGTCGGTGCAAGGTGTCGGGCAAGGTGTCGGGCAAGGTGTCGGGCAAGGCGGCCGTGGGGGAGGGGGCGAGGCGGCGGTGGTCAGGGGTACGATCAGCGTGCCTGCTGGTTTGGGCACGGCTTGCAAATGTAGATTGGAGAAGGAGCGATGCGTGTCCTGCCCTAGACGCCCGATCGCGCTTGGCCGAGACTCGGGCAGCGCCTGCCGCGAATGGTCGCTCGCCGTAGAACTGTTCCGTCTTTAAGGTCCGTCGGACGATGCGACGGAGCGGGCGCGTCGTGGGGTGTAGAAGCCGTTGGTTGCACTGGTAGCACTGGCAGCACTGTTGCACAAGATGTCGGCGGATCAAAGTTGCAGTGTTGCAGTGCGCGTGCGACCGGCATTGCATACGTCAGACTACTCCAGATGCGTCAAGGTCCACTTTTTCGTCGGGGTAATTGCAGACCCACTCGATCATTCTTGCTGCGCCTGCACCGTAAATTTACTGTGCATTTAGGAAGTAGCTACTGTCGGGAGCGCTTCTATTTACTGTACAGTAAAATCTATGGCAAGATTGCTATTTCAGAAGCTTCTTCAGCTCGGCGCACACGCCTGCACCGACCTCGCTGGTCGAAGCGGTGCCGCCGAGGTCGGCGGTGCGCAGGCCCAGGCCGCCGCCCTCGGGCGACTCGAGCACGGTCGACACGGCGGCCTCAATGGCGTCGGCCTCGTCGGCCATGAGAAAGGAGTACCGGAGCATCATGGCGAGGCTCAGGATCTGCGCGACGGGGTTGACCTTGCCCTGGCCCGAGATGTCGGGCGCGCTGCCGTGCACGGGCTCGTAGATTCCGTTGCATCGGCCGGCCTCACCGCCCGGCACGGCCGAGATGCTGGCGCTGGGCAGGACGCCGAGCGTTCCGGTGATGCCGCCCGAGACGTCGGACAGAATGTCGCCAAACGTATTGTCCGTGTGGATGACGCCGTTGAAGCGTGTCGGCTGGGCGACCATGAGCATGGCCATGCTGTCGGCGAGCTGGTGCTGCAGCGGCACGTCGGGGTAGCGCTCGTCAAAGACGGCCTGGGTCGTGCGTCGCCAGAGCCGGCTGTTGGCGAGCACGTTGGCCTTGTCGGCGCTCCAGACGGTCGCCGGCGTGCCGTCGCCGCGGCCGCTGCCCATGAGCCGTGCCACGGCCGCGCTCACGTGGGCCAGCCGCTCGACCTCGGGCGCCGAGTACGCCCACAGGTCCGATGCCCGGTCGGCTTCCTCCGTCTTGGCGCCAAAGTAGGCACCGCCGCAGTTTTCACGCACGACGACAAAGTCGGTGCCCGCGACGAGCGCGGCCTTGATGGGCGACTGGGCGACGAGCGACGGTGCGTAGAAGCGGCACGGACGCAGGTTGGCAAACGCGTCGAGGCGCTGGCGAAGTGCGAGCAGACCCGATTCGGGCGTCGGCACTGCGCCCGCCCACTCGGGGCCGCCGATGCTGCCAAAGAGAACCGCGTCGCTGGCGGCAGCCTTGTCGAGCACGGCCTCGGTGATGGGCACGCCGTGCTTGTCGATGCTGGCGCCGCCGGCCAGGTCAAACGTCCGCTGGAACACAATGTCGGGGCGGCACGCTTCAACAACGTCGAGCACCTTGAGCGCCTCTGCGACGACCTCGGGGCCGACGTGGTCGCCCGGAAGCACCAGGATGTTGTAGATTGTCGGTGCCATTGTTGATGAGGGAAATTATTCAACGACAAGACGAACTCGTCACGTTGGTGGTGCCCGAAGCCGGCGACTGGAACGGTGCGAATAGGCAGCCACTTATAGTGGACAAGATCGGTGGGCGCAGGCCACTCTGGGACAACTGGTGGGCGCAGAATGCTATTCGCACCGTGGCACGTTCCGGCAGGCCTGCGTCGAACGTGTGCATTCTGTCGACCGCACTCATTACCGCCTTTATTGGGTTCGGCTCGGTTTTCCTAAGATCACCTGTTCACCAGCTAGCGTTTATCAATTTAAATTTATATTTACACGGCCCCGTACAGCTGTATATTTGTGGGTCCAGCGATGTCCAAATCGGGCAAGTAATCATACGAAGACCCAACTAGCACTCAGTAAGTTGTACGATCGGAATGTCTTGTGTTTCGCAGTGTCCCGTGCTCTCAGTTCGCTGTCCAGCTCACTGTTTGCAACAACCACACCATGTCACGCCTCCAGGGCAAGGTCGCCATCGTCACGGGCGGTGCCTCGGGCTTCGGCAAAGGCATCGCCACCAAGTTTGTCCAGGAGGGCGCCAAGGTCATCATTGCCGACCTGTCGGCCGACGCCGGCCAGGCCGCCGCCGCCGAGCTCGGCGATGCGTGCGTCTTCCAGCAGGGCGACGTCACCAAGGCCGCCGACTGGCACGCCCTGCTCGCACTCGCCCTCGGCTCGTTTGGCGGCCTCGACATTGTCGTCAACAACGCCGGCGCCACCTACGCCAACAAGCCGACCATGCAGGTCTCGGACGCCGACTTTGACCTCGTCTTCAACGTCAACGTCCGCTCCGTCTACCAGTCCACCGCCGCCCTCGTGCCCTACTTTGTCGACAACAAGCGCCCGGGCGTCTTTCTCCAGGTCGCCTCCACCGCCGGCACGCGGCCCCGCGGCGGCCTCACCTGGTACAACGCCTCCAAGGCCGCCACCATCACCGCCAGCAAGTCCATGGCCGTCGAGTACGGGCCCAGCGGTATCCGCTTCAACTGCGTCTCGCCCGTCGTCGGCAGCACCGGCATGACGCACCTCTTTATCGGCAAGCCCGACACCGCCGAGAACCGCGCCGGATTCGTGTCCACCATTCCCCTCGGCCGGCCCTCGACGCCCGCCGACGTCGCCAACGCCTGCTGCTACCTGGCCAGCGACGAGGCCGCCTTTATCACCGGCGTCAACCTGGAAGTCGACGGCGGCCGCTGTGTGTAATTTCGCACCTTATGATTGTCGCAGACGGAAGGTGGGGTGGTTGTACCGCTCTGTGCATATCCTTAGCCATTCTGGACATCACCAGCTGATCTAGAGACGCCACAGCATCTTGTTTGGTTTGAGTTTACCCTGGGTCGTCATTTCCAAACCTTGCATGGATTCAAATAGTGTAACCCATGTCCAGCCAGCAGAATGCATTAAAGAAATTTAAAGAAATTTAAAGAAATTTAAAGAAATTCAAAGAAATTTAAAGACAATTTAAAGAAAATCACGATATCTTATAAAGGATCTACGAAACTCTAGCCAGAAACAACATTCAAAAACTGCGATATTTATAACGATACGAATCCAGCCAAACAAGATTCACGTAAATCGCCAGCGTCAGACTGACGGAACGTACTCCGTCGACACGCCAAACCCGTCTAGGGTGTGCTGGTTGCGGCCTACGTGACGGATAGACCGACATAAAAGCATGGCTGCTCGAGACGGCCATTCTTGTAGCTGTCTGCGTTAGCTAGCCCGACCCAGTCGCGACGACATACCTCATGACGCTGATGGCTCCAGGCGGCAAGATCATCTGCAGTGGAAAGTCGAGCGCAAAGCCGAGCCAGCGCTTGACAAAGCACCGCAGAATCAGCCCGTGCGCCACGACCAGCACGTCGCCCGACGCAGCCGACACGGCGTCGTCCATGTGCGGTGCCTGCAGCGCCTTGATGTGTGCAATCAACCGGTCGATGCGCTGCGTCACCTGGGCGGCCGACTCGCCACCCTCGCAGCCGTCGGCCCAAATGTCCCACGCACGCACTGCGTCGAGCCCGCGTTCCTGGCGCAGAGCCCGGATCGCGTCCACCTTGAGCCCCTCGTAGTCGCCATAGTCCCACTCGGCAATGTCCTCGCTGATCTCGGGCGCGGCAAAGCCCGTGTCCAGCAGCTCGAGCGTGCGGCGTGCACGCACGCGCGGCGACACTATGACGTGCACGAGCCGTGCGGGGTCCAGCATCTTGCCGGGACCGACGAGCGCGCGTGCCGCCGACGTGACCTGCTGCTCGCCCGCCGGCGTCAGCGCAATGTCGGTGGTGCCCGTGTACCGGCCGTCCTTGGCCCACTCGGTCTCGCCTGGCGTGTCAGCGTCGGTACTCTGGTTGGCGGTGTGAGGAGGTGTGAGGCGGCCGAGACGGACCGTGTCGGGCAAGAAACACCTTGGGTGTGCGTGCGTCGCGGTCGGCCATTGCAGTGTTTGCTAGGTGTGAGTTTGCGTCAGGTGAGCAGTGACGACGCGGAGTAGTGGGGGTTCCCAAATAGGAAAGAGTGCAACGCTCGCTTTCGCTTTGTACATTAAGTCGAGTACCCCCCTTTTGGAACAGACCCCATTTGGAACAGTGGATCACGAAAATCGCTCGTATAGAAAAACGCGTAAAAACGCGTACAAATACGCATAGAGGCCACAAAAACGCGTAAATTAATTTGCAGAGAGCTATCTCGTGATACTACGCATTTCAGCAATCGAAAATGGCCACCTATATAGAGGCCGACGTCGCTAACGCTCTACAGGAGCTCGATGAGGGCGCCCCTCTCCGGAAGACGGCCTAAAAGCACGGTATACCGCCTACGACGCTTTATTACCGAAAAAATAGCTTAGATTCGCACCGCGTTAGTGCTATAAATTAGTAAATACTCTCGCTACGCCTTGAGGCTTTTTTAGCGTAATAGGTGACCGTATAGGCCTCTCTTGGGGCTGCTCCGAGCTACGTATAAATAAGAGGTATAGTAGAGTATTTCCTTCGCGTCTAGGGTACGCCTAAAACGCTCGGTAGTAAGTGGTAAAGCTTTTTTCTAAATAGAAATCTAAGTATTAAAAGTATAAAGAAAACGCCCGTCGAGATTTAACGCGTTAACGGCGCTATAAAATTAAAAATACGCTAGTTTTTTACCCTCTTTAATAACGACCTCTTCTCGACGATACTACTACGCTACTAGTATAACGTCGACGAAATAGGACTCGCCGAGGGTATCGGCTATAACAGGCTAGTAGTCGGAAGAGAGAACGCCCGCCGAGAAGTAGTTAAATCGTTAAGATTACGTGTTTAAGTAACGTCGATCGAGTGCGTTTCTACTACCGGTATTACGCTACCCTTAGTAGTTATTTTTACGGTAAATACGACGTAGTAGTAGTATTTTCTAGCTAATATAAAGCCTTACACTACCTAGCGCTTTAAGAGTACGCCGACGGGGTAGTTAAATAACTAGATAGCCGTTAATTAGCTTACTAAGGTGTTTATACCTTTTACGTAGCTAGAAGAAGAAGACTAGTAGCGTCTACTTATCCTCGACGGCTACGGAAGCTATACGTCGGACGCCTTTATACTAGAGGCTATAAAAAATAAAATTTAGCTGCTAATTCTACCGCTATATACGTCGTACGTCCTCTAGCCCCTCGACTTATTTATTTTTTCTACTTTAAAGTAGCGTTACCGTTACTAGTACGACGTTTTTAAGCTTACGGTCGAGATAACGTACGAAAATAAGCGTACGTTTATAAAGTACTTTCTAAAAACACGTAACGACGCTTTTCGGCCTAAAAACGTCCTATCTAAGTAGCGTACGGTAAGCCTATAGCTAGTTAACGTTAATAAAGCCCTTAACAACCGATTTATAATTAAGGAAACGTCGGAGGCCTAATAACCCGTTATACCGCTACCGGTAAAAAGCCCTTATTACTCTAGGGTTACTCGGGGCGGCGTAATTACGTTTAATACGCCGGCGTCGAGCACGGAGCTACGGTAAATACGCGGCTTAATTACTAACCCTATAGATAGCAACGTTTAGCGGCTATTATCGAAGGTAGAAGACGCCCTCGACGATATAACAGCTAAACTAGCCTTTATAGAGCGCAGGATTACCGAATTAGAGGCTAAAGAGGCTAGCCGCGTTAACACACGGTAGCGTAAGGTACGCCCTAATATAAACGCTCGATTTATACGTATTACGGACGTCGCGGCCACTAGAGAGCAAATGGGGCCAGAGCAGGCACAGGGCGTATCGGAGCAGCTCTCTAGCCAATCATATGAGGCATTTAAAATTGTTTTTAATTTAGCGACGGGGGAGCAAATTCAAACGTAAATGTTGAAATTTTTATTATATTAGCTAATCACGTGTTCTAAATGGGGTCTGTTCCAAAAGGGGGGTACCCGACTTATGCAATTCGTCCGCGCTGCTTAATCGAGAATGCCTGCCCAAGATGCTAGTAGAAGGCACTCACCGCCTATAAAACAGTCGCTTCAATCGGCGCCGTTACGCGTACAAGACAGCTCGAGAGATACGACGGCGACAGTCAAGGGCCTACGCGTCTAGGGCGAGTCTACGCTACTTGCCTAGGCCGGATGCTTCGAGCACGGCATTCAAAGACCAGAGGTTAGTGCAGTGCCCAAGCCCTGGCCAATCCAGGTGACCGGCCGCTGGTATCACGTCATCTCACAGTGTCTTCATGTCAAGGTAGTGCAATTTGACAAGCAACAGTAGTGAAATCGTCCCAACGCCGAAAGGCAAAATACAACAGATCCAGCGAAGCACAAAGGCAGAAACAGAAGCAAGCAGGCGTCGACGAAGACGACTACGCGGCCATGGCGTACCGCGGCAACTGGGCCATGCGTTCCTCGAGGCTGAAGTCGCCGTCCGAGTACACCATGCGCGTCGGCTTTTCCTTTTTCGAGCTCTTTTCCTTGTCGGGCTTGTCAAGCTTGTCGGGCTTGCTGGTCTTGTCGGCCTTGCTGGTCTTGTCGGTCTTGTCGGCGGCCGGGGCCGGGACCGGGGCCGGTGCTGGCAGCGGGGCGCCGTAGCCGGCACCGGACGCGGCGCCCGAGATGAGGTCGTCGAGCGTGGACGCGCCACTGCCAGGGGGTGCACCACCAGGCCGCTGCGGCAGCTCGCCGCCAGGAATGCCGGGCGGGAACGGACCAGACATGCCGGGGAACCCGGGGAACGGCGGCGGGAACTGGCCCGGGGCCTGGCCCGGGGCCTGGCCGGGTGCACCTGGAAACGCAGCGGCAGGCGGACGTGAGGGCAGGCCTGGTGCAGCGGGTGGTCCGACAGCAGCGGCGGCCGGAGCGGTGGACGCGTCGTCGGGGGCGGTGGTCGGGTTACCGGCGGCATTGGCAGCCTTGGCGCCGCCACTGGCGCGGTACGCGGCAAGGCGCGCCTTGAGCTCCTCGGCGGTCTCGATGCGGATCTTTTTATGGGGCCGGCCCTGGATACCGGGATGGCCAGGGGGCGGGTTGCCGGTGGCGGCCTGGCGATTGGCACGGTGGCGGTGGAACTGGTCGACAATCTTGGCGTTGTGGATGGCGGCAATGTCTTCGGGGATACCCTCCATGCCAAAGATTTCGACGTCGAGGCCCTCGCGGCCGTCGAGCGTGTTCTCGACCTTTGTCAGCGTCTCCTTGTGCACCTGGTTCATGTGGACGGAGAGACCTGGCGGTTAGACAATTCAAGCGGACAGCAGACAGCATGGACAAACGCACCTCCGGCGGTGTTGAGGCGGCGGCCGCAGCGCTCGCATTTAAAGTGCTTGGCCTTTTGGTGCGAGATGAGCAGTTTGAGGTCCTCAAAGTCGCGCTCGCAGTAGTAGCACCACGCGCGCCCGAGGAGCTCCTCGAGCGTCGTCTGGTTGCGCCGTTTCTTGCCCATTTTGCGGTGGCGTCAAGTTCAGGGCGGTCAGATGTCCCTGGGGTGCGGCGGCAATAGCGGTGGTTGTCGTCGGGGTCGATGCACGATGCCAGCGATGCCAGCGATGCACAGCGACGCGACAGCTCAAAAGCCTTGCGAACGCGTGTGGGTAGTAAATTGGACGATGATTATGTAATCCGTAACGTGTATACAGATCTACACACTGTGTGCGCACTGTGCTGGGCATACTCCGTACAGCTTTACACTGTCAATATTTATTTCGCACTAAAAGTACAAGACACTGTTACACGAGGGTCAGCTTGCCTGCGGCACGGACGGCCTTGATGCGTGCGTCAATGTGCAGCGGATCTCCCTCGTAGACGCAAAAGTCGGTGCTCGGTTCGAGGCCGAGCAGGGCGTCAATGTTGCTGCCGACGAGCGCGAGCGCTTGCTTGGGCGACAAGCGGCCGCCGCCGTTGGCGTGTGCGATACCAGCGAGCAGCCCGAGGTCGCGCACGAGCCAGTCCTCCTCGAGGCCGATGGCGACGGTGACGCCGGCGTCCAGCAGCACGTCAATGGCCGTGCCATTGGTCAGTGGTGCGCCCGTCAGCGCGCGACGCTGGTCCCAGCTGGCGCCGTACGACTGCAGCGGCGCGAGCACGACACCGACACGTGCGGCGGCGAGCGCGTCGGCGACGAGGTGCGACTCGGCGCCGCCGAGCACGACGACACGCAGCGACGCATTGGCGGCCGTCTCGACGTCTGCCTTGACGCGGAGGAGTGCGGCGATCGTGTCGGCACTGTGCACCGTGACGACGAGCGGCAGGTCGCCGGCGACGACCTTGCGGAGAAAGTGTGACTCTGAGTAGTTGTCGGACGTGTCGTGCACCAACGACGACGCCGACGCCGCGGCCGCGAGCAGCTTGGTGCGCAGGGCGCCGACGGCCGCGGCGATGCTGGGCGTGTCGCCGCGCTTGGCGTCCGTCGTGAGCGTGTAGTGCACGGCGGCGTCCGACGCAAACACGGCGCCGTCCTCGGCGACGCTGCCGGCGCGTGTCACGAACCCGGCGCTCGTGCCAAAGTGCGAGAAGCCGCCGCTAAAGTTGGGCGCCGAAACGGCACGCGTGACGCCGTAGCGGTGGGCCACCGAAAGCTTGAGTCCGCCGAGCGCGAGACCGTCGACGGCGCGGCTAAAGACGGTGTCGCTGTTGCCATTGTCCGTGTCGCGCTCGGCCGTGATCTCGTTGAGGCCGAGGAAGGCGCCAAACGCGGTAAAGGCAGGCGCGACGTGGCCGTTGTGGAGCTCGACGAGGCGTACATTGTCGCGGCCCTCACGCGCCGCCGCCAGCTCGTCGTCGCACGCCCCAGCACACACAATCGCGCCGCCACGCACGACGACCGTGCCTGACTGGAGGCCAGTCGTGTCGAGCATCTCCCTAACGCCGGTAAAGACGGTCGTGCCGTCGACGTCGACCGGGTCGTCGGGAACGACGGCCAGCTTGGCATTCGGCGTGATTGGCCCCGACACGGGCTTGGCCAGCTCGACCGGATCGTCGTACTGCGCGACACCGTCGATCCAGACCTGCACGGGCGCCGCGCCGACGCTGAGCGGGTCGCTGTCCCACACGACAATGTCGGCGTCGTAGCCGGGCTGCAAGCGGCCGATGCGCTGGCCGAGACCGAGCCGCTCGGCGGGCGCCGTCGTCACCGATGCGAGCGCGACGTGGTACGGCAGTCCGTAGCGGTACGCCTTGGCGGCCTCAAACAGCACGTGCTGCGCATTGAGCACCGGGTTGTCGCTCACGTAAATGGGCGTCAGGCCGGCGTCCCACAGCAGCTTGCCGGCGTACTCGGACCCGACCGACGCCTCTGCCTTGTAGTACATGTTGTCGGCAAACAGAGCAGACGCGGGCGGCCCGTAGACGTCGGCGCCCCAGGCGCGCTTGAGCACGTCGGGCACGAGAAAGGTCTGGTGTGCGTGGTGAAAGGCGCGCACCGGAAAGTGGAACTCGTTGGTGTACCCGACAAACGACTCGAGATCCGGCACCGTGTAGCAGTGCGTGTTGACAAAGACTTGGCCGCGCAGCACGGCCGCGAGCGTCGCCCACTTGATTTCCTGCGGCAGGTACGACGTCATGCGGCGTGTCCAGCCCACGCTATCGGCGGCCTCGGCGGCCGCGAGCTGCTCGGCCGTCGCGCACCAGTCGTCCTGCGCCTGCTTGACGGCGGCCGCCTGCTCAAACGCGTGCCGGAACTCCCACGCCTCGCCCAGCCGACTCGTCGGACCGTGCTCGCCTGTCTTGCCGTAGATCCGCTTCGGGTTCTCGCCGCACGCCATCTTGATGTAGCGCAGCTCCGGTGCGTCGGGCGCCGCCAGTAGCGACGCCACGCTCAGCTCCGGCCGGCCTTGGTCGACGCCGACGGCGTGCTTAATGGCAAACGCCTCGCCGCCCATGTTGTTGCCCGAGCCGGGCAGGACCAGCGACGTCGTCACGCCGCCCGACTTGATCACCTGGATCTGCCGGTCCTGCGGCTGGATACCGTCGCGCGACCGCACGTACGGCGTAATGTCCGACGACATTTCGTTCGTATCGTCCCAGCCACGCAGCTCCGGCAGCGAGTCGACGCCTGCGTGGCTGTGCATGTCCACGATGCCCGACGTCACCTGCCGCCCACCGGCATCGTACGTCGCCAGCTTGGCGTCGGCCGCCAGGCCCAGTGTCGCGCCGTCAATCGACGCCGCGACACGCTGGATCAGGCCGTCCTGCACGAAAATGTCGGCCGTCGTCCACCGAAACGCCGCGCCCGCGCGCAGCTCGTCCGCCGACAAGCCCGCTGCGAGCTCCGCGTCGGGCACGCCCGTCCATACCGTCGCATTGCGGATCAGTGTCGGGGCGTGTCCGGGTACTGCACGTGCATTGCGTGTCCGGCCGGCGCCCTGGGCGTCCTGCGGTTTGGCCTTGAACGACGCGCACGTCTGCAGGTCCTGCTGCAGCCTCTCGACCGACAGCAGCGTCGGCTGGAGGGGGGTCGACGAGTACCAGTATGTGTAGCCGGCCAGCAGAAAGAGTGCGACAAGGCCGGCAAACCGGCGGCGCGTTC
Source organism: Ophiostoma populinum (assembly GCA_029298855.1). Taxonomy (NCBI): domain Eukaryota; kingdom Fungi; phylum Ascomycota; class Sordariomycetes; order Ophiostomatales; family Ophiostomataceae; genus Ophiostoma; species Ophiostoma populinum. Next base: position 1,984,824 of record JANSLU010000014.1, on the reverse strand, counting down.
GGCGGTGCGGGCGGTGGAAGCTGGTGCTGTAGGCGCTGTAGGCGCTGTGGCCGAAGAAGCTCGCCTCGTATGCGCCGGGCGTGTACGGCGGTAGCGTATCCTTTTCCATCTGTTGTTGGTTTTCACGAGATGGGAAGATAAAGGGAGATGCAAAGAGAGAAAAGAAAGAAGAAAAGAAAGAAGAAAGAAAGATGAAAGGAAAGAAGAAGAATGAGGGTGATAAGAAGACCGCTGTAACACCACTGAGCTTCCCGAATTGGGCAGGTGTGAAACAAGATAGGGAGCTGAGCGCTAAAACCGGGGCCTGTAATCGGTTCAGGTACAGTGCGGAGTCGCGGGATGACGAGGCGCGATGACGATATGGCGAGCTGGCGAGCTGGCGAGCTCGTGGCGCAGTCTGCGTTTTACCTTTGACGTTTACATTACACACAAGCAATCCAAAGTCAAAAACAATCGATTCACTAAATGGTCTTGGGCGCGAGCACGGCGGCACCAGAGTCAAACATGGCCTCGAGCAGCTCCAGGTCGGCGAGGGCCTCAATGGGCGACAGGCCGGCGTCCATGGTGCCACGCTGGAGACTCGCGGCAAACGCGCGGAACTCGGCCTTGACGCCGGTGCCCTCGTCGGCGGGAAAGGCCGTGTTGGCGGGCGAGCAATCGTGCTCGGCGACGTGCGGGGCGGCGAGGTCGGCGTCGTTGCGCGTCACGACGGTGACCTTCTTGGGCGTCCAGGTGACCATGCCCTCGGTCGTCGTGATGCTAATCTCGAGCGGCACGCCAAACTCGGTGCCAAACGACATGGTGACGACGCCGCTCGCGCCGCCCTCGGTGACGGCAATGGCGCGCACCGTGTCGGCGGGCGGCAAAATCTCGAGCAGCTGCTCCATCGTGCCGGCGACCTGGGCAATCTTGTTGCTCTTGCCGCCCTTGGACAGCGGCGCGGCGGCCAGCAGGAGACGCAGCGACGCAATGTTGTGGATGCCGCCGTCGAGGAGAAAGCCGCCGGGGTGCGTCGGGTTCTTGCGCCACGCCGTGTTAAAGTAGTTGCCGTCGGGACGCACAAACTTGCACGAGTTGAGCGCAAACGACACGAGCGAGCCGCCCAGCTTCTTGACCTCGTCGGCCGCCAGCAGCAGCGACGCCTGGTACCGGTAGTTCTCGGCCACGCCCCACAGCGGCGGCGACGGCAGCGACTGGTAGTACGCAACGAGCTCGCGCGCGTTGGCCACCGTGTCGGCAACGGGCTTCTCGCTAATGACGTGCTTGCCGGCGTCCAGCGCCGCCCGGATCGCCGCCGGCTGCAGGTTGATGGGCATGCACACCGACACCGCCGCGATGTCGGTGCGCGCCAGCAGGTCCGCCAGGCCCTTGCCGGGCGTCGCCGGCACGTCGTAGTACGCGGGGAGGTCTGTCTTGCCCGACTTGGCCACAAACGCCTCGGCCGTCGCCTGCGAGCGCGAGTAGACGGCCTTGAGCTCGAGCGCGTCGGAGCTGTCAATGGCAGGGAGGTGCTCTGTAGCGTTAGCGACGGCCTTTGCACGCGGCACACGCGACGGACGGCGACGGCGACAACGTACCGTTCAGGGCAAAGATGCCCGCTCCAAGAAGGGCGATTCCAATGGCCATGTTGTCGTCTGGTCGTTTGGTCGTTTGCTCGGTTGTGGGGTGTTTTGTGTACGAAGAGTACCCCGCGATGCTCTGACGGAAAGGGGCCGGTTTAAATGGTCGTGGGGAAGGTGGCGCGCAGCGTCGCGACTGCCGTCGTGGGGTGCGGGTCCTTAATGAGCTGTTTGTTGACGGAAGCTACGACGGCCCGGAGTTTCTCCTAAAATCACTATTACGTATTCTTCCGTCTCCGGTAAATATTATTTATTCCGCCGTTTCAGCCGGCGGGCGACGTGTCGTCTCTGCCGCTGTCCCATCCGTACTTCCGTCTGATGCACCGCTGGTAACTGGCTGATCCGGATGGCAAGTCGGACCGACTGCCTGGGTTCTCCATCCGTATCGTGTTCGATCATTGGCCCGGTACGTGACTCACATGCATCGCGATCTTGGCCATCCATTCGGCCATTCATTCGTGGAAATTCGCTTGATCATTCCGCCGGTAAGCCGCGTCACTTGGCGTCACTTATCTTTGCGCCGCGTCGTGCCGATGTCGCCAGCGCGTTCAGTCACGTGCCTAGTTTGATGCACGTTGTATTAGTAAGACATTTCTGTTGAGCACGCCGTAGTTTTAACATTCTTAGTAAGCATTCCACCACAACAATAGTACCAAATTATAAATTCATAACGCCATACGCTGTTGCCCAATGCCGGGGTAACAAAACAATACACAGTACAGAACGACAACAGGATATCGAGGCGGACCTGGCGGCCCGCGTCCCAAGCCAGGCAAAAGGCAAAACGGTATCAAACAAGTGGCCACGCAAATTGACGAAAAACAAATCACCACACGCCCGCCCACACATCACACAGACGTGGCACCGCGCTGCACGAGCTGCCACGCACGCTGGACGGCGTCGGCGTCGCCCTCAAAGCAGCTGAGCACTGTGGCGCGCATGTGCTCGCGGTAGGCGCCGAGGTTCACGTGCGATTTCGGGCGAGACGTCCTCGGGCACGACGCATTCGAGTCTGGGTTCGGGTCTGGGTTCGTGTGCGGCGGCAGTGTGCCGGGCGGAGCAACCTAGGCCACGCGTCCGGCCTTGCCGCGACGACCGAGCAGCGTCGCGCCGTCCAGGTTGAGCTCGAACGCGCCGCGCTGGCGATTGTGCTCGCGCACCTGCTGACGTGCCGCAGCGGCGACGGTGGCCGAGTGCTGGCCGTACCCGCGCTCGCCAGGCGCCGCAGAGGCGGGTGCCTTGACGGCGCGCTCACGGTCACGGCCGCGCCCAGTCTCCTCGCGCAGGTTGGCGTTGCGCATGCTCGCCTCGAGCTCTTGCGTGCTCGGGGCGCCGGCGCCGTGTGCGGCGGCCATGGTGGACGCGTACTGCGCCTGGTTGAGGCTGCCGCTGCCGTTGGTGCCGTTGGTGCTGCTGGTGCTGTTGTTCTGCGAGCCGGAACCGGAGCCGGAACCGGAACCGGAGCCGGAGCCGGAACCGTCCGACTGGCCGGCGTCCTCGTCGGCCTCGGTCAGCTCGCCCATGCGCTGCACGCCCGGCGTGCGCACGCCCAGGTTCTTGCGACGCTTGTCCTCCTCCTCCTGGCGGTGCACGGCGTACGAGACGTCAAAGACCTCGCGCAGGTTGACAGCGCCGGGCGACCGGAAGTCGCCACGGCGCTCGCCGTCGAAACGCACCGTGTCAAACGCCTTGGGCACGGGAATGCCAATGGGCACGCTCGCGGACGCGCTCGCAGACGTGCTCGCGGGCGCGCTGGCAGGTACACCGGCGGCCTCACGCGGCACGGCGTCGGCGCCACGGACCCACGGGTGGTTGAGAAACTCGGTAATGGTGTAGCGGCGCTCGGGGTCGACGTCGAGAAGGTGCGTGATGAGGTCCTGTGCCGACTTGGAAATGTCGTCCCACCAGGGCGCCAGAAAGGTAAACTGGCCCTTGGCCACCTTTTCCGTCAGGACCTCGATGCTCTCGTCGTAAAAGGGCGGGAAGCCGCAGAGCAGCGTGTACAGCACGCAGCCGAGCGCCCACATGTCGACCGACTTGGAGTAGCGCTCGTCCTTGACAATCTCGGGCGCCGTGTAGCCGACGGTGCCGCACGGCGTCTGCGTGTTCGTCTCCCAAATGACCTTGGACAGGCCAAAGTCGGCAATCTTGATCTGGCCGATGCCGCCGGCGCCGACGCCGGGGATAAACTCGCCCTCGTCCTCCTTTTCCTCGTCGCCGGCCTGCCGCGGCTTCGGGTTCTTGGCCGGCGTGAAGGGTATCGGGTAGAAGAGAATGTTCTCGGGCTTAATGTCGCGGTGCACAACGCCCTGCTCCTCGTGCAGGTACTCGAGCGCCTTGGCCACCTGCACAATCACGTGCCGCGATAGGTCCTCGCTAAAGTACGTGAGCTTGACAATCTGGTGGAACAGCTCGCCGCCGGGCGCCAGCTCAAGCACAATGTAGTAGAACTGCGGCGCTTCCGAAAAGTCAAGGAGCCGGACAATGTTGGGATGGTCGAGTTTGCGCATAATGGCGACCTCCTTCAAAATGTTGGCGCGCTGCGTCTGTTAGCCATCGTTCGCGCTCGCACGTAGGACAAGGGGGCGGTGGCTGGTGCAACGTCGGCGTCTGTGTCGCCAGGGCACGGCGGCACACGATAGCCCGACGTCACGAGCGGGAGGGGCGCTTGGCGTTTGCTGCGCCTTGTCGTCCTCTTGCTCGTCGTGCCCAGTCGCAGGCGGCGTCCAGCGTCCACAGGATCAGGCTTTGTGCAGGGCAAGTGCGGGCAAGCGGGCGTGGAGGGCATGTCATGTAGGGTCATTGGGGTCGGGGTCATGCAGGTCATTGGGGTTCGTACCTCGACGGCCTTGGGGACCTTTGGCTTGAAATTCGGATGCAGATGGTCGTTTCCCTAGTTGAAGAAAACACCGTGTTGGTAAAGGCCACATGAAGGACAACGAAACGGAGCGCGGAGATGGGGAGGTAACGGATAGGGTGATGCATCAGGCAGCAAAAGCAGACGCGAGACACGGTCTCGGGCCGACGTGGATCAGACGCCGTCCCAGCCAGACACGAGGTCGTGGCTGCGCTGCGTCCTCGCTCGAGGACGGGTGTTGGCCAACACCAGAGCCAGAGCAGACAAAACAATTCCAAATCCAAAAGACTAGACCAAAAGAAAACCCACCTGCTGCTTGTTCATTTCGAATTTGCGCACGACCTTGATGGCGACGTCGTTGGCGTACTCGCCCTTGCGGTCGCGCGCGCGGTAGACGTTGCTAAAGGCGCCGTCGCCCATCTTCTCGACGAGCTCCCAGCGCTCGAGGCCGGGGTAGTGCGGGAACTTGCTGCGCGTCTCGCGCTCCTCGGCAACGATCTTGGCAATGTCGTCGCCGTCGATGCGGCGCGTCTTGGTGGGCGGCTGGTCAGACGCAGACTTGGCGACGGGCAGCGGCGCCTGGGTCTGGGTCTGAGTCTGAGTCTGAGTCTGGGTCTGGGCCGGGGCCAGGGCCGGCGACAAGGCCGGGTCGGCCACGGACTGGGAGGCGGACTGGGCGGCGGTGCCGTGGATCACCTTGTAGTCGGGATCGGCCGCCTTGGCCTCTTCGACGGCGCGCGCCTGCTTGCCTGGACGGTTAGCATTGTGTGTGCTGGGGCGGCAAGCGACGCAACGTACCATGGCGAATAAAGTTCTTAAGCTGCTGTATTGTCGACATGGTGGCGCAGGTCGGGTCGTGGTCGGGCGTGGTCGTGAGTCGGTGTCGGTCTCGAGTCGGTCTCGAGCGGTCGAGTCGGTCTCACTCAATTAGGTGTCAGGTGTCAGGTCGGCTCGGCTCGGTGGTGCAGTCCAGCCGTAGACAAATACGAACGATCCGGCGGAGACGAGGGAGTCGTGAAGAGGGCGTGGTGTTGGGAGGCCACTGGTCAACGCTACGGAGTGATTGAGCGCTGTTGGGCGGTGGCAGCAGTCGAGCGAGGACAGTGTGTCGGTGTCGTCAGTTCGGTGTCGTGGATCGTGAAGGCGGCCGAGGGGTCGGGCGAGGGTGACGATGGCTTTTGGGTGGAGGCCGAGTTGATGATTTGAGAGCGTTGGATGGAGGGGACAGGCTCGGATGCAAGGACGCAGAGAGCGGCCGAACGAGGCAAGGACAAACGCGCTGGTCTGGTGCTGGTATATAAGGAAGGTAGGGTGGACGGAAGAAGGGAGAGACGTCAGAATGGAGGCGACTGGTGGTTCTTCGGTTCTGGGACGTGGTGCGAGGGGACGAAGAGAATGACGAATCCGCAGGCCAAGCCAGGTCGAAGGGCAGTGTGAGACGCACAAGGAACAGGAACAGTGACGGTGGAGAACGTGTGCAGTGCACCGTGCACTGTCGTTGTAGCAGCTGGCGGGGAATTTAGCACACTTTTACACGTTTGGTGGCAGTGTAGCGGACGTTTGGGGCAATGGCAGCGTGCGGCAGCACGTTAAATATTAAATATACAGGCTGGGTTGGGTGACGGCGTCTCGCTAGCGGGGGCAGGCGGGCGCGCACTGTGTTTGCCCGTCTATATTTTATTTCAAATTTACAGAGAGCTGCGTACCGAAGCGAGCGAGTGTCGTTTGACAAGCCGCCGGTCGCGCCTCGATCTTGTTCGGACGCGTCCGTGAGGCACCGGTTATGTCAGAGATGACGCGAGTTGCCGCCGGTGAGGCAGGCCTGCGCACTGTCTGCACCGTGTGAGGTAATGGTCCAGGCTCTATATTTACCAGATAGTTACAGCGGGCGGGGCCCTGATTTTAGGCCAAATGTCAAACGCTAGCCCACTGACCCCAAACCGGCCAGCAGATTGAAAATGTCTGTGCCCAACGTCGGTTCGGCAGAGAAAAAAAGAACGAAAGAAGCAAAAGAAAAAGAAAAGTTGCATTGGACGCCGACGAGACAAGGCAGGCTGGGTGCGAGGTTTCAGTCGGGAATGCGAACAGAGCAGGCCCAGTAAATAATTTACAGAGTCGTGGCCAGTGCGACGAAAAACGATGCAAAAAGCAGAAAAAGGGCAAAAAGGCCCAAAGCAGCGTGGCAGTGGGCACGGTGGGCCGGCGTGACGGTAGTGGGCTGGTGCCCTGGAATGGCGCCGGAAGCAGGCGTGAAGGCGCTACGCAATAACATACGGAGTACTGTAAATTTACACACAATTCAGCGAACGAACGTCGAGGAGGGCCGGCGACAGACCGGGCCGTGCAGTGCGTCACAGAGCAAGACGAAGCGAGCAGGCGCGACGCAGCACAAGACGTCACAGCGGCGGCGACAGAGATTGGTTGCAAGTCGATTTACGCATTGTGATTCGCAGCGATGACGTCCCCGAACGGTGCACGCGTGCGACAGTTTGTCCACTGGGCCGATCTGGATCTGCCATTGTCTCGTCTTGGACCTTGGGCCTCTTGTGAGGTCCATCCGAGAAAACCAGTTGCATCTTTTCTTTATAGTCTGTATATTTACGGAGTACGGAGTATATATTTATTTCTGTCTCTAATTTGTGCTGCAACTGTCTCGCTTTGCCATGGTCCATTCTCCAACAATCTCCAGCGAGGCTAATCAGACAGGGGTAGAATGACGTAGGGCGGCGGATCTTGGAACGGCAGGCGTGCCCAGTTTTGGCCGTGTGCCCCACTTCTGGCACCAGGGCAATCAAACGGTTCGTGTTGGTTTGCACTAACGGCACCGTGGGGCGAATCGTCAAGTCGATTTACTCTGTACCATCGGAACCATGCAGGCAGTCTTGGTCTGCGTTCAAAGATAAAACGATGCTTTTCAAAGAGAGAACCTACGGGCTTGACCGGCGATGGACGGCGCGGTAGTGGCTCGACATAGCGTGCAGCACCCTGACCTGGACCGAAATATAAAAGCATCTCAGTAAATATACTCTGTAAAATGTACATAGGGGTCCATTGCAGCGCTGGGGCACCGGGCGGCCGCAGCTGCAGGCGCTGGTGCGCCACTGCACCACCCGGAGCCTGCGACGCTGGCCACCAGTGCGTCATTCGGCCGGCCTAGGCCTGCGTGTCGATCTCGTGTGCATGGCAGCGGCGTCGAGTGTCGCGCAGCCTGATCCTACTGCAATACACTTACAAATATAAAACGAAGAAACTGCGTCCAAGACCGACTGGGCAGATCCCCGGCTCCGCGCGTGGCGCGACGATGCAACTCGCGCACTGTGTGCAACGCGATATCCGGATTGGCGAGGCCGACGCATCGTCTGGGATGCTCTGGTGGCCGCCATAAATATACTAAAGTTATTGACTCTCATGGACAGTCGACCATGAACAAAAGTGGATACGCGCTTGACAGTTCAATTAGCAGCGCTCGGAAGATGACGTCAGAGGCGGGCCTGTCATTTCGCCTGTTGGTGCCAGCCGGCGTCAGTACGGAGTACGAGTCGATTTTCATTCACACCGTACGGAGTACGGCCAATCGTCAGGTCAGGGTGTGCCGGGATGGGCGTTGGGCGGTTGGGCCGCGGCCGTGCCGGCAATGCAACGCCGAGCAAGTTTGAAATGGCGTCTGCTAGACTTGGGCCAATTTCGACATCCTAGAAAAACCTGCTGCCGCTGCCCAACTGTTTCAGTGAAATCACAAACAGTGGCAGTGAATTCTGAACTGTTTGCTTTGAGACGCCCCGTGGATGTCGGTCCATCCGCTCCGGCCAGTCTGTAGACAGAAAATGAAGAAGAAAAATAAAAAAGAATGACGGAACAAAAATTCAAATAAAAAAGAATAAAGAAAAAAAGAAAGAAAACAAAAAAGAAAATCACTCCCCACGCGACCACACCTGCTGCCCGCCGAACCAGGTCTCCATGTTACGCCCGGCCAGCAGCTGCTGCGCGTCCCAGGCCATGTCAACGACACTAAAGTCGGCGGCCTTGCCCGGCCCCAGCGTGCCGGCGACGGTGTCGGCAAACACCGAGTAGGCGGCACCACGCGACGCGGCCGTGATGGTGGCGCACAGACCGAGCGCAAACTCTGGGTTGACGGGCGCCAGGTCCGGCGTGGCAGGCTCACGTGCCGACCGACGCGTCGTTGCAATGTACGCGTTGTGCAGCGGTGCGTACGGCGCAGTGGGCGCGTCGGTGCCGATGGCGAGTGGCGCGCCGGCGTCGGCAAAGTCCTTGTACGCAAACGCACGGCCGCAGCGAAGTGTCCCGAGCAGCGTGGGCCACGCACGCAGGATCGCCGGGTCTGCGTGCACCGGCTGGATGCTGGCCGTGATGCCGAGCTGGCCGAGTCGTCGTGCGTCGTCGGGCGTCGTCAGCTCGAGGTGTTCGATGCGTGGGCGCAGTGCCGCCTGGCCCGGGTTCGCCGCGATGGCGTCAATGGCCATGGTGACGGCGGCGTCGCCAATCGCGTGCAGCGCCACCTGCAGGCCGCCCTCGGTCGCCCGACGCACGACGGGGGCCAGCATCGCGGGCGACCAGATGGTATCGGCGGCCGTGCGTGCCGAGTCGCCATACGGTTCCGTCAGGGCCGCCGTGCACGCGTCGACGATGCCGTCGCACACAATCTTGATGCCGACGATGCGCAGGTCCGGCAGATTCGACAGTTTGTTCGACGGCCTGCCGTACTGGTGCATCAGGGCAATGGCACGGTCGACCTGTGCGAGGTGCTCGGCGTCCGAGTCCTTGGGCTTGACCAGCCAGTACGCCGCAAACCGGAGCGGCGGACCACGACCCGTGCGTGCCCGGCAGTCTGCCGCGTAGTGCAGCATCGCCTCGAGCGACTCGTCCTGCAGCGCCATGTCGACGACGCCCGTGTACCCGTGCGCCGTGTACGCGTCGACCGCGGCCGTCAGGGCCTCTGTGCGCTCTGCCAGCGACGCCTGCGTCGACAGGTGCGGCCACACCAGGTCAAAGACGTACGCCTCGCTCAGCAGCCCCGACGGCCGCCGCGTCACCGGGTCGCGGTGCAGGTCGCCGCCCTTGATCTCGTGGTCGAACGCGTCCCACAGGCCCAGGTCCTTGAGCGCCGCCGTGTTGCACCATGTCGCGTGCAGGTCCTTGCTCTCAATGTAAATGGGTCGCGGGTCCAGGTCGTCCAGCATCGCCGCCGTCACCGGGCCGGGTGTCATGCTAAACATCCAGTTGCGGCACAGGATCCGTGGTACCTCGGGGTGCGCCGTCGCATACGCCCGGATCACCGCCCGGATGTCCGCCAGGCTCGTGCACGACTCCAGCGGCGCCTTCTTGAGCGAGTACCCCAGCGACAGGAGATGCACGTGCCCGTCCGTAAAGCCCGGAAGCACCGTGCGGCCTTGCAGGTCGTGCGTCGTCGTCGCTGCGTCCGCCACCGCCGCCGTCACCGCCGCGTCCGATGCACTGCCCACGTGCTGCACCAACCCGTCGCGCACCACCATCGCCGCGTGGAACTCTGCCGCGTCCGCGTTGCCCTCCGCCCCTTGGAAGATCTGGCCGTTGAGGAAGACGGTCGTCATGGTTGCTGTTGCTCGAGTGGGTGCTGCGTGGCACGCCTGCGTTATGCTTTACGCCGATGCGCCTCTGTACCACATCTTGTCCAGTCGCAGTGAAATGCTGATCCGCAATCCAGGGCCTTGCTCGTGTCATGCATCGCAGCGGGGCAGCCGACGCAAAGCGTTGAGCGTCCGATTGTTGGGTAGCATGATAGCGTGCGTAGCTATCAGTGCGTCGTAGCGAAAATTTCGCTCTGCCGGTGCTAAGCGTCAGACAGCCGTTGCTCTCGGTCGACAATCATTCATTGGACCCAATCGTCAGTTTCAACAGAAACTTGCACTGCTTTGGAGTGAAACTCAAGCGGTCTCATGGTTGGCAGAGAAGAGGGCGTAGAGCCGGAACGGATCTCGAGCCGGGACTGGTCACCAGCTGATAAGACCAGTAGCCAGACAAACTGCAGTCGTCGTGCTTGATGCGTCGTAAGCAGCACCAATGCCAATGTATGTCCGTAGACCACCGACTGCCACCGGCTGCCATGCCTCGACAGGCTCGCCTGGCACACAGCAGGCCTCGAGGCTTGATGGGGCCTGGGCCAGCCGTTGCCGAGCGAACCACGCGCCATGTGTGCGCGAGGCTCGACCCACCGACTCCTTCAGCCTTGCGGCAGCCTCACTCAGCCTCGCCGTCCACCACCTCCACCTCCCACAACTATCCAAGACGAGACCAAGACACAACGATCCAAGAAACAAGCAGCGGTTACGTAAATCCATTCGACATGCTATGCGACTGGCTACCAGGATAAAACGAAAAAGGCACGTCTGCGTTTTGCACAGTACGAAAACAACGCAAGTGCAGTGTGCAGAAGCAAACGCAGAAGCAACGTAGGAGCAAATGCAGAAGCAAATGCAGAAGCAAATGCCGCCCGTCCGCGCCCCCACGCGCCTCGGCGACTCGGCCGTGCCGTGCGAGGGCCGAGGCAACTTAAGCCCGCGGGGGCTCCTTGTCCAGGTCCGTGTACGCGCGACCGCGCTTCACGTCCGCCACGCCGGCATCGGCCACGTCGGCGTCCGCGCTGCGCTTCGCACGCTGCGTCAGGCGGGTTCCGTCAAGAGAGGACTGTACATGCGAATAACCAAAAGGCGGCCACGGTCAGTATTCAAAAACTTTAAGGCGACAGTCCAAAGCGTCGACAACGGCGGGTGAAGAAGGGAAAGCGAAACGAAAGCGAAAGCGAAAGGCGTAAAGCGTAAAGCGAGAAACGAACGGCTGAACTTTTGGTGCAGGAAAGAAACAAGACGAGAAAGGCGACGAGACGGCGGAGGCGTGGGCGTGGCCGTAGGCGTACTCCGTAGGCGTGGCCGAATGCGAGGGCGTGCGCGAGACCGGGCGACACCGCCGGTCGACGGGTCCGGTCGACGGGTGGCTATCGTGAGGCGGCTGCCTACAGGCGGGACAGAGGCAGGGTAATGGGGGCAGCGGGGGACGACGTCGGCGATGGCGCAACCTGTGCGATCAGCATGACACTCTTCAACACACGAGTAGACTTCAGCATGGAGCACGTAGCCGTAGCGTATCCGTACGGAGCAGCGTGGCGCATGGAGCACCAGCACAGTGAGTATGTGGTGCAGGGGAGGGGTGTAGTGACGCTGTCGACGACGGCGATGCCCAGGTGCATCGACAACTGTCCACCAGCGCCAAGGTTCGGGGTTTGACCAATGAAAAAGTCGACAAACGGCACAATGCGGCACAGTGCACCACGGCTGGCCACTGACAGCGCGTCTTTTTGTCATGGTGACGGTCGGGCGGGTGGGCAAAGACCATGTCTTGGCCAATCCCCGGAGACGATGATCGCCGGATCGGCCTTTGACATGATCAGGGGAAGAGGGGCGGGTCGAGACCGTCGGGAGGGGTTGCCACTGGTACGGCCTTTGCCACTGGTACGGCCTTTGCCACTGGTACGGCCTTTGCCACATGGGGCGTGCGACCATGGATGGCATCATCCGTGCATGCCGGCACGTACTCAGTACTCAGTACGGAGTACTCCGTAAGCAACCGCCAGCTGTTGGCTCCAAGAGGGGGTGGGGGAAACACTGCTTAGACAGGGTAAGGTGACTTTGGATGGCGTAGATTAGTCTACTCCGTGACAAGTAGTCCGTGACAGGTAGTGACAGGTAGATAGATACATTTTCCGGATTCCACAAGTGTTCCATTTCTTGGCCATTCTGCTGATCTTCGCTTCCTCGTCGTCCGTCCCGTCCAGGAGCCCGTCCAGACCTGCCCCGAATGGGCCGATATGTCCGTCCCTGGCCTGGGGGGGTCCTCGACGCGCGCCTGCTCGGCGGTCGAGTCTAGACTCGTCCGCCGCGCCCGGCACACGCCTCACCCATAATCGACATTTGCATACATGACTGAAACAACAGGCATTACAGCCAACCGAAAGAACAAGAAAGCAGCCCGCAGGAGGGAAATTTGTGGTCCACCGGGGAGTGTGCGTGGATGTGTTTGGGGGCATTTTCGTAAACTGGCGTAAAAGGCAAAAAGCAAAAACACTGTCGAAAAGTGTCGAAAAGGGCAAGGGCAAGGGAAAGCAGCACGTGGCGTGCTCGTGACATCACATCGTTCATACCTTGACGTCAAAGCGGTCGGCGTTCATGACCTTGGTCCACGCAGCCACAAAGTCCTTGATGAACTTGTCGCCGCTGTCGGCGCTCGCGTACACCTCGGCCAGCGCGCGCAGCTCCGCCTGCGAGCCGAAAATCAGGTCCACGCGGCTGCCGGTCCAGCGCTGTGCGCCGGTCTGGCGGTCGACGCCCGTGAACGAGTCGATGCCGTTGGCCTTCCACTCCGTGGCCATGTCCAGCAGGTTGACAAAGAAGTCGTTGGTCAGAACACCAGGGCGCGACGTGAACACGCCGTCCTTGGAGCCCTTGTAGTTGACGTCCAGCACGCGCAGACCGCCGACCAGGACGGCCAGCTCGGGCGGCGACAGCTGCAGCAGCTGCGCGCGGTCGACCAGCAGCTCCTCGGTCTTGACACGCTCCGTCGACTTGCCGTAGTTGCGGAAGCCGTCGGCCTTTGGCTCCAGGAAGGCGCCCGACTGCTCGTCAGTCTCCTCCTGCGAGGCATCGGTGCGGCCGGGCAGGAAGGGGACAGAGACGGCGTGGCCGGCGCCCTGGGAGGCAGCCTGCTCAACAGCGGCGGTACCGCCCAGGACAATCAGGTCAGCAAGCGAGACCTGCTTGCCGCCGGGGGCAGCCTTGTTGAACTCGGCCTGGATCGACTCGTAAGCCTTGAGGACCTCCTCGAGGCCAATCTCCTGGTTGATCTCCCAGCTGCGCTGCGGCTGCAGGCGAATGCGGGCACCGTTGGCACCACCGCGCTTGTCGGAGCCACGGAAGGTCGAGGCAGCCGACCAGGCGACGGCAATCAGCTTGCTGGGGGCGACGCCCGCGCCCAGGATGGCCTTCTTCAGGCCGGCCACGTCCGAGGCATCGATGATGGGGTGCGTCGGCTCGGGGACGTTGTCCTGCCAGACAAGCTTCTCCTTGGGAACCTCGGGGCCAATGTAGCGGACAGCCGGGCCAAGGTCGCGGTGCAGCAGCTTGAACCAGGCGCGCGCAAAGGCGTCGGCCAGCTGGTCGGGGTTCGCGTGGAAGCGGCGCGAGATCTTCTCGTACACGGGGTCGTAGCGGAGGGCCAGGTCCGTCGTCAGCATGCGGGGCTTGTGCTTGACGCTGGGGTCAAAGGCGTCGGGGATGATCAGGTCGTCGGTCTTGGCCACCCACTGGTTGGCGCCGCCGGGGCTCTTGGTGAGCTCCCACTCGTACTTGAACAGGTACTCAAAGAACTGGTTGCTCCACTTGGTGGGCGTGCGCGTCCAGATGACCTCCAGGCCCGAGGTGATGGCGTCCTTGCCAACACCGGTGCCGTGCGAGCTCTTCCAGCCGAAACCCTGTGCCTCGAGGCCGGCCGCCTCGGGCTCAGGGCCCTGGGCGTCGCCGCCAGCAGCGCCGTGCGTCTTGCCAAAGGTGTGGCCACCGGCAATCAGAGCGACGGTCTCCTCGTCGTTCATGGCCATGCGGCCGAACGTGACACGAATGTCCTCGGCGGCGGCCTTGGGGTCAGGGACGCCGTTGGGGCCCTCGGGGTTGACGTAAATCAGACCCATGTGGGCGGCAGCGACGGGGTCCTCGAGGGCCTCGGCGTGCTCCTTGGGGGCGTTGCTGGGCGCCGTGGCGTAGCGGACATCGTTGCCCATCCACTCCTTCTCGCCGCCCCAGTAGGTGGCCTGATCGGGCTCCCAGGTATCGGCGCGGCCGCCGGAGAAGCCAAAGGTCTTGAAGCCCATGGTCTCCAGGGCGACGTTGCCAGTCAGCAGCAGCAGGTCGGCCCACGAGATCTTCTGGCCGTACTTTTGCTTGACGGGCCACAGGAGGCGGCGCGCCTTGTCGAGCGAGACGTTGTCGGGCCAGCTGTTGAGGGGCGCGAAGCGCTGCTGGCCCTGGCCGCCGCCACCGCGGCCGTCAAAGGCGCGGTAGGTGCCGGCGCTGTGCCAGGCCATGCGGATGAAGAGGCCGCCGTAGTGGCCAAAGTCGGCGGGCCACCAGGGCTGCGAGTTGGTCATGACCTCGGCAATGTCCTTCTTGAGCGCAAAGTAGTCGAGGCTCTCAAAGGCCTTGCGGTAGTCGGCGTCGGCGTCGAGGGGGTTCGAGATGGCATTGTGCTGGCGCAGAATGTTCAGGCGCAGCGTGGCGGGCCACCAGTCGGTGTTGCGGGTGCCGCCGCCGGCGACGTTGTGGGCGACGGGACACTTGCCTTCGGCCATCTTGGAGGGCGAGGAAGAGAAGCGGCGAGCGAGTGAGAGGGAAAGAGGTGCAGCGGAGGATTGCGCAAAGGTGCGACGGGCAAGGTAAGAATACTGAGAGGCGTTGCCAGCAGAGAGACGCATGAACGTCGGTCGAGTGTGATGAGGGTATGGGTGAAGAAGAGTCAAGAGTGCCGGATGGGGTGCGGGCGTTGGAGGTAAAAAGGAAAGACGAGGTCGAGAAGAAGTGGAGGAGATACGGAGAAGCAGCAGCAGAAAGATACGAGCTGTGACGGAGAAGGACAGGGAAGGCAAGGGAAACCGGCAAATGGCGGTCGAGGGAATGGCGATTATGGCGACAGAAAAGAGGAGAAGGTGCATGCGCCAGCACGGAAAGAGGGATGGACGGCGGCGGCGACACGCCTCCCGCGTTCGGCAGGAGTGACCTTGTGTTTGCGCGATGCTGTCCGCCTGCGACAGGTACACCCGGGCACAGCGAGTCGCACCTGCGCACCGTAGGCGCATTCTCGATTGTTCCTTCTGGCGCCGGTTCTTTCATTCCTTTTTCCTTTATTGTATATTTATTTTATTCACAAATGGAATATCGCCTTTCGCTTGACCGTGTCTCGTTTGCAGACGCCATCGTTCACTCGGCTCCGTCATTCACACGCGTACCCCACCCGGGCATTCGCCAATGGGAAGGCGATGGTGTTTGGTCGTGGGGCGCCGGCAAGTGCGATCTGGGACTCGCGCGTCGCCTGACCCCGTGCTCTCGCGCACCATACTCTGTATATTTTAAATATTTACAGTGCGGCGCACGGCGGCCAGCACCCTCGGACAACATTACCCCGCACTTTTGGACTGCAAAGACCGTGGCACAGGCCGTGAGCGTGCGCAGGCCAGTCAGACCGTGAGACCCGTGGACGGGGTGGAGGGCGCGGTGTTTGACTTGCTACATGCCACTGCTCGGTGGAAACTCGCAGTTGCAGCGATTTGAAATGCAAGCGCCGTGGCAGGCCGTGCCCCGTACGCCTACGGAGTACGGAGTACGCAGCACTGTGGGCGCGACCGAGTTACGCACACGCCCTGCAGTCTGGAACACGCAAAGAGGGGATGATGATGGCGCCCAACAATATCCGCACGAAGAAGTGGCAAGTTTGCCCCAGATGGCAGGAGCACTGGTGTAATGGGCGCGCGCTCATTGGGCGTCTGGATGGCGAGCTCCGGCCTGGGCAAGCAGCCATGACGAACGCGATCGCAGCTGCCCGCCGTGCAAACAGCGGCAGGTGCTACCGCCCACGAGGCAGGAGCCGCCACACAGCTAAACCGCCAAAGGACGACTCACTCTGTGTAGATGTGTTTATGCGCCAGGCTCAGATTTCGAGGCGACAAAATGCGCACAGAAATCTGCCATGCAATTGTCGTCTGCTTTTTCCTCATTCTGTCGTCATATCGCTGCTCGGAACTCTTCTTCCCATCCGGGTAGGCGTTGTGGGTCGGCAGCAGCTGTTGATTGGACACGTCGATCGGGATTTGAACTTTTTAGCGGGCCTGTTCAGGGCCATCGAAGGCAGCTCTTGTCCCGAGGCAGACGGTGAACGCATCCAACCGTGCATCTTCAAACACCGCGCGGGATACATTGGACTTAGCATGGCATGGAGATGGCATGTGGGAGGGCGTGTGCGTTGCAAGGATGCAAGACTCGTTTTTAAAAGACTCGATTTTGGAGCTTTGGGCAGTGAACGGCAACGTGAGGTTAAGCTTCGGCCCCACTGGCTACGGAGAGCGCTGTGTTATAGCAGCTCGGAGCTCAAGCTTGGGCGTTTGTATACTGATATATAAATATATTTACAGGTCTAATTCCCGGCACGACGCCGAGTCACAGGGAGCTGGTCACAGGCCAGTCACGACGACCGAAATTATTTAAATATACTCCGTAGACACGCCACCCACATCTCGGGCGACTTTTTCGTCTTGCCTGGCTCCGAGATGGAGTCGCGCGCCCGGCGTGCCCAGCCCGTCCGACGTTCAGATCCCGGGCGCCCACGCGTGCGGTGCATCGGGCCCCGAGCTTAATCGCCGCTCGATTGAGGCCGATTGTTGGGTACAGGTCGATGTGATTCGCACAACAATAGTGCGTTCAAGTTGCCTCTGCAAAACCTGATTCGAGGCGTCCCCTGGAACGTCAAATGGAACGTCAAAGACAGTGAACAACGTGAACTCACGCTGTTGTTTGGCTCCGAGACCTTTGCAGGGCGATCGGCCACTGAACTCCACGCCACTCGGAGCCATCTTTGCTATGCAGGCCTATCAGCAAGTGTGCTTCACAATGTCAAACAGTCACGATGGGTACGAGTCGAGTCGAACGGCATTCGGCCGCCAAGCCGTCCGTCGCAGGCAGGAGCAGCTCTAAAATATAACAGTGCGAACGAGCTCCACGCCAGAGTCCAGAGTCGGC
This sequence comes from Ophiostoma populinum, assembly GCA_029298855.1. Classification (NCBI taxonomy): domain Eukaryota; kingdom Fungi; phylum Ascomycota; class Sordariomycetes; order Ophiostomatales; family Ophiostomataceae; genus Ophiostoma; species Ophiostoma populinum. Next base: position 1,967,521 of record JANSLU010000014.1, on the reverse strand, counting down.
GATTGGCCGCCAGTGCCGTGGGATCAATCGCCGAAACCAGCAATTTTTCCCGCAGCGAATGCGAATCGACGAGATGGCGAAGCAGCCACCAGCTGGTTCGTGGTATGCTTGAAATTTGATGACTCATGGTATCGCCGATCGTATGCTCGTCGTTTGAGAAGCGCCATTGCCACTGGTGAGGCTCAAGGCTGATGCCGAGGCAAGTCCGCGATGATGGGATTCGGCGATGCTGAGAGCCCCACTGAATATGCTCAAGGCGACTAGGACAGTTTTAGCTGGCGACGACGACCAGGAGGCTCAGCAGCATTGGCACTACGTACAGTCACAGTAGATGGATCACTGGCATGGCAAGACGACAAACTGAATGCGAGATGTGCATCGACGAGGCTCTATGAAATGCACGACAGAAAACAAAATATGAAAAGAGAACAGAAAGAGAGTACATGGGCGCAGAAACAGACAGACGGTATTCGAGATAAAAACCGCACGGTCAGGCGGCGCCGCCAATGTTCTTCATGGCCTCGGGGTTGAGACGCGTCCACTTGCTAAAGAGGCTGAGCAAGCAGGCGAAGCCGACGCTGGCAATGGCAATGGCAAACGAGACCTTGAGGCCGGCCATGTACGCCTGGAGGACGCCGTGCAGGACGTCGTCGCCGAGGGGCCCAAAGGTGGCCCAGATCTCGGTGGCGCCGGTGGCGAGGACGAGCGCCGGGTTGACCGAGGGCGCAGTCGTGGGCAGCGTGCGCAGCATGTGGTTGACAAAGGCGGACTGGGCGGCGGACAGCATGAAGGCGCCGCCAATGGTCTGGAAGAACATGATGATGGCGGTCGTCGTTGCGAGGTCGTCCGGGCGCGCGTTGGCCTGGCCGTGGATCATGGGGATCTGGAAGACGAAGCCGTAGCCGAAGCCGGCGAGGATCTGGAAGCCGATCCACTTTCCGGAGGCGGTGCCAATGTCGAGCGTGTAGAGCAGGCCGGTGCCGACGGCGGCGAGCGCGGTCATGGGCGGCAGGAACGGGGTGGCGATGCTGGTCTTGCTAATGGTCGCGCCGGAGACGACGGTGGCGATGGTGACGGCGATGATGAGCGGCAGGTTGCGCACGCCGGACTGGGTGGGCGAGACGTTGTCGATGGACTGGAAGTAGATGGGCAGGTAGTAGATGATGGTAAAGTAGGCCGACGCAAAGAAAAAGGCAAACAGCGAGTTGACCCAGACGGTGCGGCTGCGGATGAGGCGCGGTGCAATCATGGCGCGCTCGGCATTGTACCACTCCCACGCGACAAAGGCGACGGTGATGGCGACGAAGCCGACGAGCAGGCCGACGACGGTGGACGAGCGCCACGCGTGCGTCTGGCCGCCGTACTGCAACGCGAGCACGTACGAGATGACGGCGCCCATGACGAGCGCGGTGCCGACAAGGTCCATCTGCAGAAGCTTTTCCTTGAGCGACGCCTGGACGGGCCGAGCGCGTGCAGGCGTCTTGAAGAAGAAGAGGATGATGGCGGCCGAGACGCCGCCAATGGGCAGGTTGATGTAGAAGCACCAGCGCCACGAGACCTTGTCGGTGAAGGCGCCCCCAATGAGCGGGCCGATGACGGACGCGATACCGTACGCCGCGCCAATGATGCCGGTGAACATGGGCCGCGACTTGGGCTCGGCCGTCACGGCAATGACAGTGTACGAGCCGGAGCCGATGCCGGCGGCGCCGATGCCGGCAATCGCGCGGCCGACAATCAGGCACACCGAGTTGGGCGCGACGCCACAGATGAGCGAGCCAATCTCAAAGATGACAATCGACGCCAGGTACGCGTACTTGAGCGAAAAGTACTTGTACGCCTTGCCCCACGTCGACTGGAAGCCGCCGACTGTCAGGAAAAAGGCCGAGCCGTACCAGGCGACGTCGCCGAGGCCATCAAACTCGTCGGTAATCTTGGGAATGGCCGTCGCCACAATGGTCTGCAGCATCAGTATCACAATCACACACGGAGCGACAGGGCACGACACTTACAAAGTCGAGCGACATGAGAAAGATGCTCAGGCACAGCGCGAGCACAATGACGCCCAGCTTGGCGCCCTTGGGGTACTCGCCCTGGCCGTCGTCGCCGTCGTCAATGTCGACCGTCTCGCCCGTCTGTGGCGTCGGCCCGCGGTCGTCGTCGGTCGCGTTTGGCTTCTCCAGGTCCGTCGAGATGTACGACACCTGCGACGACGCCAGCACATCGCGCCCGCCCGGCGACAGCATGTTGTCGTCGACCGTCATGCTGTCGGTTGGTTAAATGAGTCGGCTGATTGGTATGTCCTCTAAGCGGACGTCTGGACTGGACTGGGATGTCTGGACTGGATGTCTGGACTGGGATCTGCTATTTGGTCTGTTCTGTTTTCTTTGCGTCTTCTGTCTGCTCGACAGAATCTCGACAGATCTGGACGAGACGGCCGTCCTATATACACACGACGTGCGACGGTGGCACACGCCCAACCCGCAAACAAGGAGATACGCCACTGGAAACCAATATGGACTTGTTTCTATCCGCATTACTAAAGCCCAAAATAAGCCGACCAGTATCACCGCGCCCGACACTGTCAGCCCGGAGAGTAAGCCAGCGGGAACAGCAGGTCGTCCTGCATGGCAGGACTGGCAGGACAAGAGGCCACCGGAGACTTGTGAGTAGAATGCCGTTTGCGTCTAGACCGTCTTTAATTTATTCTTTCTTCATATTTGATCTTTTATTTTATTTATTCCTTCTTCAATCTTTATATTTGATCTATCTTTTATATTAGTATTATTTTCTGCATTCCTCTGGCCGGACCTGCACGCTTAATGCCGAACGTGTCCGCTGCCCTGGGTCGCCTTGCCAGGTCGTTGGCTAGCACCGCTTTGGAGGGGGATCTCCGGCCGTGGTGATCTGTAAATTTGTCGAGTGATTCGACGTCGAGCATACCATTTTACACAGTTGCCCGTTCGTCCAGCCCCCGAGACTGACGCCATGGCCACCTGTCCACGATGCTCGTCCCGCGTGCCATTAGCATGTCATGATGATTTTGTTTATGGCTGTTTATTGTGCTTCCTCCACAGCAGGCGCTGTCAAACCATGTGCAGTATCCATGGAAAGCTGTTGGCTCTCGTCTTTGGCCCATGCCATAATGCACTGCTGGAAGCGTCTGGAAAGTAAGGACATCTGAAACGAACCCGTCAGACACGCTTTGTCATGCTCGGGCACTTTCACATCCGCCACGACGGCGGAATTTGACCGAGCCAGCAAAATATGTCTGGCGGTGTACGAGCAAAAGCAGGTAGATATGAATTACACGAAATCGATTGGATTGGCCGGCGCCTTGGCGTCAGCTACAGGCTGCCACGCACGCCAAGACCAGCACTGACGGCTGCCAGCAGCCAAGCCGGAGACTTTTGCCGTGAATCATCTTGGATCAATCTGTCGTTTTTTATGATTTGGCTCGGCGCTGGACATTCGGCTGCCTCTAAAAGTCCGTCGAGGCACGACTGCACAGCAGCACACACACGACAGGACTCGGAAAGAGGGAACGAGTGACGAAAACAATCGCGTGCGTGATGAAATGTACAGTGGCCGCCACCATGCCAACGGCACACCCACCCAGGCCCGACGCCCGGAATTGCCACCCAAACTCCATCTGGAGATAAGCCCGCCGGCGTTTACGCTCCGCCGAGCACGTCTGCGCATCAAAACCACAAAACCAGCACCTCCGTCAGCACAACAACCGCGTCGGCCAGGTTGGCTTTTTGACTTTTTGACTCGACGGTGCTGGCGAAGCTGGCGTGCACGGTGAGACGGCTCGGCGACTTTTTCGCGTGAGCAGAGTAAGAACAACTGGCAGGCGTGTTTGCGTCTCCCTTGATGAGCAATCCGCGTCCGACTCGACAAGATAACACGGTGCTTATGGATGCACAAGCCGAGACACGGCCTATCTGCATCGGCACCAACATCGCCACTCGTTGGCCGCTCGGACCAGCCTGCACTAGCCCTGCCAGGCGTAACCTACGGAGTCTCTGTAGACATGAGCCCGACGTGCCAGTCGTACTGGACGGTCGACGAGACAGTCGTACTGGACGGTCGACGAGACAGCACCTCGCTTGCATGTATCTTGATTTGGGCGTAGGACTCAGGACTCGACATAAATGCCACTGCCGTGCGTGCAGCTGCAATCTATCGAGAGGCAAACAGATGCACATGCGGTGCGTGCCTGGAAGCTCGGATTTTGATGAGAGCCTCGGCCGCCAAACGCACGCTGTCGCGCAACGGTCGTCAAAGTGCCTTTCACTCTGCCTTCCAAACTAGGCAATCAAAGGCGCATGGGCCTTTTCTTCGTATTCGGCGCGTATTCGCATTCAGCGCGGCATGGAATTGGATGAGACGTCGGCATCGCGACATTGTTTTATCGCTGGCCAACGAAAACCATGCGACGCTTGCACAGACCCAGGCCGGCAAGACACACGACACGAACGTGCCCCGCGGCGTACATGCATGGTTCCAAACGCACGTTTGTCGTCCCTCCTTGCACGACAAGCACATGCTTCGCCGCGCCGTGCATGGTGAGACGGCCATGGCACGACTGTACTGCCGGACCGCCTCGAGATGCGAGCAAGCCAGACCAAGTCCCGTGTGATTGTGCACAGGCCAGGAATGACCCAGCCAGTCCTTCCCAACGCATTGCAGCTTGAGCTCCCGGGTAGTATAATTAGCCGTTTTCAGTGTCGTTTCGCTAGTCACACCGCTATAGGGCTTAGCGCCTGTCGCCAAGTCCAGGGCCAGGTTCCCGCTCTGATGCTTGCTTTGAAATCGTTCCGAGAAGAAAAATTACATTAGGCGTGCCAGAATCATCTAGAATCTGGGATTGGAGATTGTCTACGATTAACCAGTTTTTAACAAATTATTCTGTGATTAACAGTTAGTACATTTTTAACAAATTATTCTGTGATTAACAGTTTGTTTACAGATAATGCTGTGATCAGTTTCCAAGTTATGGTACATTTCGAGAAATTGAAAATAAATAAATACTGTAGCGACATACTCAAATTTTAAAAGTATAGGAAAATACAGAAAAAAAGAAACGCCGTCGACGTAAAACATATGGTACATGGCTACTGGAAACTCGTCCGAGGAAGGCTCGACCATTGGATGCGGGTACCTTCCGGAAGCGGCCGGCGGGGAATCCGGGACGGACGTGTGCTTCTGGGTGGCTCGACATGGAGACTGGTGGCGGACGTGTCCGACGACGCCGACGACGCGGACGAGGCCGAGCTGGCCAAGCTCGGTGCTGGCACGGGCGGCGGCGGGGTGGCGCGAATGTACCGGCAGACCGACTTGTGGCACGCAAGGACGCGGCGGTCGAGGGTACTGGTCGTGGCGCTCTCGGCGCCCAGCGCCCACTGCTCGAGGCTGCGCACCGACAGCACGTTTCCCGCGGCCGCGACGCCATCGAGAACGAGGGCATCGATCGTGACGGGCGCGTGGTCGAACGCGGCGTCGTCGACCCAGTCGATGCACACGTGGTGCGCCGGGTGGCCGACACGGCCAATCGTCAGCGCGATGGGGTCGCCCGTGCGGCCCGCGAGGTACTGCAGGTCGACAGCGAGCGCGTGGCGCCCACGCGCCGTCGCAGACCACGACGCGAGCACGTCGCGCGTCGCACGCGGGCACAGGATCGACGTGCGGCCGGCGTACGTGTCGCCAAGGCCGGGGCCCAGCGGTGCCAGCGCCGAATCGAGCAGTGCCTTGTGGCGTCCGTCACGACACGCCTGCAGAACCAGCGCGAGGTGCCCGTTGATTGCGTAACGCACGTCGTCGAGCGCCGTCGCGAGGCACCGCACGAGTTCCAGCGTGTCCGCGTCCAGCAGCGACGTGTCAATGGAAAACGTCTCGGCGTACTCGGGCACCGGCTCCGAAAAGAGACCGTGCAGGCCAAACGACACCTCGGACGCATTCTGGCTGTACTTCTTCCACTGGTCCGAGTGGTCTGAGTGGTCTGACTGGACCGAGTGGTCTGAGTGGCTTGACTGGTCTGAGTGGACCGACTGGTCTGCCACCGACGGCTCGGTCACGGTAATCACCGGGACACAGCCACAGCCACAGCCGCACCCATCGAAACACCGGCACCGGCCAGTCGCACAACGCCCCGATGCCGAACAGGCACATGCATAGGCTCGTGTAGACGTTTTGCGGCGCTGGGTCCGAGTCCGGGTCCGGGTGGACCGCTCCGACTCCGACGCCGACGTCGACGCCGACGCCGACGCTGTCTCAGTCTCGGTCGCCGTCTCGGCATACTCGTCTGCTGTCAAGCCAGAATTGTTCAGCGCATCAAGGTGCGCCAAGAGGTGCGCCGCACAGACCGACACGTCGTCAGCACGAACGCTCTGTTCGGCCACGCAGACCCGGCAGCCCTCGAACTGCTCGGGCTGCTCGGGCTGCTCGGGCTGCCGCTTTTCGCGGTGTGCATCGTGCTCATAGCGTTTGCGACCGTGGTCGTGATGGTTCCGTGGCCGGTGTCTGTGCCGGCGCTCGTGCAAAGACGTGCTGTATGGCGGAGAGTAAGCCGGGCCGTTGCCTTCTGTCACGCGGAGTAGCGACCGAAGCACGCGTACGGCCAGCTGGCGCACGCGTCTGCCCAGGGCCATCTTGCGTAAGTTGATTGTGACGGGATTGCAAACAGCGTGGACGTACCAGCCGTGGTTGCGTGCCGTTTGCTTGTTGTGTTGTTAGTGTGGCCTTTGGTCTGGAAATGCTACATGCAGAAATCGTATCGTAGAGGAACCAACACAGAACAAAACAAAACGACGCAAGCTGATATATGCAAACCAGACTGTTCACATGTCAGTATCCGATTGTTCTGTTCACGCTTTGTCCTGCACTCGTCGTGCATCGTGCATCGTGCACGGGCCGACAAAGACGGCGCCAAGTTGACCGCCACTGTGCGGTGTGAACACGTCCGGCAAACGTCCGTCAAAGCACACAACCGACGTTAAAGAAACTCATATTGGGTACATACTGGGCCGAAACAACGAAACAATGCAAAGGCCATTCACCTCGGAGCAGGACGGACGCCACGCGGGCGAGCGACGTCAGTCGGAGCGATGCGCAGCTGCTCATGACTCGTCGACGTCCATGCCCTCGCCTTGTGCCCCGGCCGCGGCCGGGGCGGCCGCGGCCGCCCCCTCTTTCTGCGGCACGGCCGTCTCCTTGTCAATCATCTGCCGCGACACCGCCACAATGTTGTCCTCAATGAGCAGCTGGCCCACGTCCTCGAGGTGCTTCTTGGGGTCCTGCTTGCCGACGTACCGCGTCTTGAGCTGCTCCTTGGTCAGCTCCGTCTCCTCCTTGACGCGCTTCTCGTAGCCCTCGGCCAGGCCGACCAGTTTCTGCAGCCGCTCCTTGTTGCAGTTGCCCGCCGTCCGGAAATCGTCCATCTGCAGCGCCTCCGTCCACGGCTGCTTGTGCAGGTTCATCAGCATGTTCTCCTCGAGCGCCGTCTTGCGGTACTGGATCCCAATCGAGTAGTAGTGCCGGTTGAGCCCGTGGATCAGCGCCTGGATCGACGGCTTGTTCAGGTGCCCAATGTTGCTCGTGCTCTGCCGCGGCTCCTGCCCCAGCAGCAGCGACTGCGGCGAGATCGACCGGAAGGCGTCAATCACCACCTTGCCCTTGACGGACTGGATCGGGTCAATCACCACCGCCACCGACCGCGGCGTCAGCTGCTCAAAGGACTGCTGCGTGTGGATATCAACGCTCGACAGCCAGCAGCCGAAACCGGGGTGCGAGTGGTACCACCCAACCACCGCCTCGGGGCGGCCCGTCTGCCGCAGCATCTCCATCATCTTCGTCTGGAAGACGGGGTCCACCGCCTCGACGCTGACGCCCGTGCCGCTCTGCGGCATCGCAAACACATCCACCACGCGCACCGTAAAGTCGTCCACAAACTCGCCCAGCATCAGGCCCATCACCTCCATCGGCACGCCCGCGCGTCCGTGCCGCAGCATCTTGAGCAGCGCCAGCGACGAGATGTACACCGTCTCGGCATTGTCAATGAGGTTCGGCTGGTCCTGGATGGTTAGCAGTGCCCGGCCAGGGGACACGGATCCGATCACGTACCGTAGACTGGGCCGTGCCGGCAGGGCCGATGCCGGGTCCCAACAACGACCGGAGGCGGTCCATTGTGTCTGATGGCTCGTGGGCAGGAAAAGATTGATGGACGTGCGCGTCGTGGGTCGTCGAACAGAGTCGTGGCGTGAGAGTGGTAGAGTAGGCGGCTCGAAAGTGTCGTCGGGTGTGTTGTTGCGAGAGCTTCGTGCTTGCTGTGTTGCGTCGGTCCTGCTTGCTGCCCGCCACGCTCCACAGTTACGCCAACCATGCGCAGCCTGGAGCTCCCAGTGGAGCTGCCAGCTCGGGCGGTCAGACGCGGCAGAGACGGCAGAGACGCGCCCTGGCACGGGAGCGGTCACGTGCCGAAATGCTAGCCCTGGATGACAGCTGGGTGGCGCGCTGAGTGGCCAAAGCTATGACGGCCTCTCCACTGTGGACCGAGCTGGCCCGTCTAGGCTCTGATAGGCTAGCGCAAACAAAAATGGAGCTCGCCTCGCATGGGCGCGCGAGTCTGAAGCCAAAGTCGAGTCTCGTTCATTGGGAGTGATTTGACTCTCCCTCTGCATCACCACCTCACAACGAACGTACCGCGCCGTTCCCGCCCCTTTTTCCAGCAGTCGCCATCCGCACCACCGTCCCACCACCTCGACGCGGCGCAATATTGTTATCCATCCTCCAATTCAAGGTTCCGTGCTCTCGATTCAAGCCATTCCCTCGACTGCTGCCCTCGATTGTCGCGACCGGCGTGGCTGCAGCGTAGCTCGCATCGACGACCCGACACTCGAGCCCGGGCCGAACTGACCAACACCTCGACACCCCTTCTCTACAACCACCGGCGCCATGGCGACCGACGCGGCGGGCGTCGACCGGACGCAGCCCATGTACGACATTGTGCACAACGACAAGAAACGCGTCGCCTACTTTTACGACTCCGACATTGGCAACTATGCGTACGTCACCGGCCACCCGATGAAGCCGCACCGTATCCGGCTGGCACACAGCCTGGTCATGAACTATGGCGTGTACAAGTACCTCGAGGTCTATGTACGTTTTACTCTTGTCCGTTTCGATCTCGGCCTCTGCTAACGACCATAGCGCGCAAAGCCGGCCGTGTTCATGGAGATGACGCAGTTCCACACCGACGAGTACATTGACTTTTTGCAAAAGGTCACGCCCGACAACATGGACTCGTACCAGCGCGAGCAGGGCAAGTACAACGTGGGCGACGACTGCCCCGTCTTTGACGGCCTGTTTGAGTTTTGCGGCATCAGCGCGGGCGGCAGCATGGAGGGCGCGGCGCGCCTGAACCGCAACAAGTGCGACATTGCCGTCAACTGGGCGGGCGGCCTGCACCACGCCAAGAAGAGCGAGGCCTCGGGCTTTTGCTACGTCAACGACATTGTGCTGGCCATTATTGAGCTGCTGCGCTTCAACAAGCGCGTGCTCTACATTGACATTGACGTGCACCACGGCGACGGTGTCGAGGAGGCCTTTTACACGACGGACCGCGTCATGACCTGCTCCTTCCACAAGTACGGCGAGTACTTTCCGGGCACGGGCGAGCTGCGCGACATTGGTATTGGTAGCGGCAAAAACTACGCAGTCAACTTCCCCCTGCGCGACGGCATCGACGACCAGTCGTACAAGTCGATTTTCGAGCCCGTCATCGACGCCGTCATGACGTACTACCAGCCGAACGCGGTGGTGCTGCAGTGCGGCGGCGACTCGCTGTCGGGCGACCGGCTGGGCTGCTTCAACCTGAGCATGCGCGGCCACGCCAACTGCGTCGACTTTGTGCGCAGCTTTGGCCTGCCGACGCTCGTGCTCGGCGGCGGCGGCTACACGATGCGCAACGTGGCGCGCACGTGGGCGTACGAGACGGGCCGCCTGGTCGGTGTTGAGATGAACCCCGTGCTCCCATATAACGAATACTACGAGTACTACGGCCCCGACTACGAGCTCAACGTGCGCTCGTCCAACATGGAGAACGCCAACAACTACGAGTACCTGGAGAAGATCAAGATTGCCGTCATTGAGAACCTCAAGCGCACGGCGCCGGTGCCGTCGGTGCAGATGACGGACATTCCGCGCCAGTCGATGGGCATGACGGACGAGGAGGAGGCGGAGCTGGACGACCTCGACGAGGACGAGAACAAGAATGTGCGCACGACGCAGCGGCAGTGGGAGAAGAGCCGGGCGCGCAACGACGAGTTTGAGGACAGCGACGACGAGGAGATGGCCGAGGCCAACGGTGTCGCCAAGTACGACGGCCCGCCGCGGCGGTCGATCCTGGACCACCGCAACCCGCACGCCGACTACGACGTCGACAGCGGCGCGGCAACGCCGACCGAGCGCAAGTCGCCTGTGCCCCGGGCCGCCAACAAGGAAGAGGCGGAGCCGGCCGAGCCGGTGGCGGCGGACACCAAGGCCGGCGACGCCGACGTCAGCATGGAGGACGCCGAACCGGCCGCTTCTGGCGACGCGGCCGACGCGGCCGCCGAGGGAGCCGAGGCCGAGGCCGAGGCCGAGGCCGAGACCGAGGCTGTGGCCGAGAGCATGGAGACTGACGATGCGCCCGTGGCGGACGCCGAGACTAAGACGGCCGACGAGGTCGAGCCCGACACGGCCAAGGTCGCTACAAAGACCGAGGACGACGTCGAGATGGCCGATGTTGCCGATGCTGCCGATGCTGCCGAGGCTGCCGAGGAGGCCGCACCTGCCGCCGAGGCGGAGCCTGCTGACGACACGACCAAGACGGCCGAAGCCGCGGCCGAGACGTCTGACGCCAGCAAGGCCGATCCGGCGGCTGGGGAGGCCAAGGACAAGTCTGGTGCCGAGGCGGACAAGGCGGACAAGTCCAAGACGCCCGAGAAGGCGGAGAAGGCGGAGGCCGAGGCGGCCAAGGAAGCAGAGGCGCCTGCCAAGAAGGACGAGGGCAAGGACGCGACCAAGGACGAGGGCAAGGACGAGGCCAAGGACGAGGGCAAGGACGCGGCCAAGGACGCGGCCAAGGACGAGACGGAGGGTGCGACCAAGGCGCCGGAAGCCTCTGTGGAGACGGCCGAGACAGCGGCGCCCGAGGAGGCCAAGGAAGCCAAGGAGGTCAAGGTCAAGGCGGAGGCGAAGCCCGACGAGGCTGCGACGAAGCCCGACGAGGCTGCAACCGAAGCCAAGGCCGACGACAGCAAGCCCAAGGAAGAGGCCTCGTAGGAATGTCGTATTGTTGTGGCCCTCGGCGTGAGGATGGCCAGCTGTTTCTGCTCTTGTTTACCAATCTCTGGGGATACCAGTCGGCGCACGGAGAATCGCACGGAGAATCGCACGGAGAATCTGCTTTCTACCTGTTGATATGTTGAATGTACAGTTGCTATTAGACGTCTACTTGACGGCGACGACAAACAGGCGCGGGTAGTGGATGAGGACGGTCCCGTCGACGCGTGTGTCGTAGAGCTCGGCGAGACGCGCTTCGTACGCCTGGAGGAACTGGCGTTTCAGCGTGACGGTCGGCAGTGCATTGACCCACGGCTGCAGCCCGGTGCCACGCATCCACTCGACAATGTCGGCGGCGCCGCGGCGCATGGTGTGGTTGTAGATACTGTGCCAGATATCGACACTGGCGCTCACAGGAGCGAGCGCGTCGTACAGTTCCTTGACAGACTCGACGGGATCACGGTCGACGACGCCGGCCAACACGGAGGCCCATGGCGCGCCCGGTGCGGCGGCGACGTCGCGGATCGCTGCGTGCGTGCGCTCGGACTGCGTGTCGGGCATCTGGAAGGCGAGGACGCCGCCCGACTCGAGGCCGTCTAGCAGTCGCAGGATGGTCGGGATGCGCTCGGCGCGTGGCAGCCACTGGAAGACGGCATTGGCGAGCAGCAGCGCCGGTGCACGGCCGTCGGCGCGCGGGTCGTACGTGCGCAGATCGGCCTCGCAAAAGTCGAGGTGCGGCAGTGTCGTGCGTGCCTTGGCGATCATGTCGGGCGACGCGTCGGACCCGGACACGGACGCGCCCGGGAATCGGTCGGCGAGCACGGCCGTCGAGTTGCCCGGGCCGCAGCCGAGGTCGACGATGCGCAGTGGCTGGGACGTCCGAGGACCAGGAGCTGGTGGGTACAGGCCGCCCGGCAGCGGGATGCGGTTGACAAGGTCGTGCACGGCGCGTGTCCTTTCGTGGCCAAACTTGAGGTACTGGTCGGCGGACCAGTCGTTCTTCTTGGGCGCGGCCATGGCGGCCATGGCGGCCGTGGTGGTGGACAGAGACGCCTGAAAGCGCGGCGCAGGCACAGCGACCGGTGTATGGAGGGCGCGTGCAAGGACGCGTACGGGTGGCATGGTGTGGTTGAGGAACTGTCGCCTCGGCCTTTTAGGCACCTGCAGTGCGTGTCTTTATATCACGACCCAGGAAGGTGCAATACGCGTCTTTCCTTGTGCACGCCACCCGGATGCTTACACCCGGAGCGAGTGCATGGCGTCGGCAGCATGTAAATACGACAACACCGAGGAGTCAGCCAGTATCAATGTCAGTTTCTCTACACCACCACGGCCGTTCCACGGCCGGAAGAATTATTACTCGGCGATCTGCTTCGGCCGACGGATTCTCGGCGTTCGGGCTGCCAAGTATATTTACGGTTTGCATGACAACTACGGGAAAAAGTGGACCAGCGTATGCACGTGGGTCATATACCAACTACCACGCTACTCCTCCAACAATAACTCCTGATGGTGTAGTTGGTTTATCACGTTCGACTGTAATTGTCCATTGTAATCGAAAGGTCGCCGATTCGATTTCGGCTCGGGAGACTTGGAGAGTAACCTCCTCCATTTTTGCCGTTCACCACGGTGCATCACGGTCTTCATTTGCTTTTTCTAATTGTTGTTTTTTACCCCGCTTGCTCTTTTCAGACACGCACCTTCCCACAGGTGGAAGGGAAGCTACGGCCGACATTGCCACGTCACTGTTTACGCCTGTTCCTCCCTCTTGACGATCAGTGGCCACTTATCATCCCAATTCTCCTTTACTACCATCATCCGTCATCATCACACCATTGTCCATCTTTAGTGCATCTTTTCACCTTAGCCACTACACAATCCACATCCACATCCACCATGCTGTCCACCAAGCGCTCGCGCAGTCCGGCCTTGTCCGACGACGAGAACAATAGCAACAGCAAGCGCCAGCTGGGCAGGGCTCACCGTGGCTCGAACTAGTGCCCGTCCTGGGACGCCCGCATCGCCATCCAGCACGCCATTGGCTGCCTGCCGCCGATGGAACCGACGCTCTCGCCGGAGGACTCGCCGGAGGACGCGCCGGAGAAGTCGCCGGAGAACTCGCCGGAGCAGGTGCTCGTGTCGGCGCAGGCGGATGTGTCGGCGCAGGCGGACGTGTTTGCCGAGGACTACACCACGGCGCCAGAATGCCCCGCCGAGGTGGATGCGGCCTTGGCCGAAATGTACAGCCTGTTTGAAAACGACAGCGACAACCCCTTTGCCAGCACGGCCAACGAACAGACGCGGGGGAACGCCGTGGCCGACATGGCGTACAATGCCGACTCGGAGTTGCCGTGGGACATGGAGGTCGAGAACGAGAACGGCCACGACTCGGCATGGCCGAGCCCGTGCTCGCCGGCGTCGGACAAGATCTTTACCGACAGCGAGCCCGCGTCGACCTTTACAACGGGCTACCTCGTCCGGCGGGCCACGAACGCCGACCCGGCCAGCCCGGCCGGCAGCCAGAGCAGCCAGACCAGCCAGACCAGCCAGACCAGCCAGACCAGCCTGTCCACCCTGTCGGCGCTCGATGCCCGTCTGGAGACGAGCATCTTTGAGCCGTCGGCCGTGTTTGGCCCCCACCCCGACGTGGCGGACGTCTTTTTGCCGACGGCCGACTACTGCGAGACGAGCATGGTGACGTCGTGGCGCTACGCCTACAAGGAGGACCGGTCGGTCTTTCTCGTGTACATTGACGGCGTGCCGCCCGAGGACGCGGCGACGCCCAAGTTTGTTGCGCCCGGTTTCGTTGTCAGCGGCGCCGAGGACGGCAGCACGTTCAACGCGTTCCAGCTCATGTACGGCTACAAGCGCGGGCGCGGGCGCGGGCTGGGCGACGCGACGACGCGCGACCACAGTATCCCGACGCGGCGGGCGCGCGTGAATGCGATCCTGGTGGCGCTGGACCGGCCCGAGTGGCTGCACGAGAGCTGCTCGACGCTGGTGCTGGGCACGCGGTCGACGCACGTCATGGCGGCGGCCAAGTACCTCGACCGCAAGCGCTGGTCCCTCGAACCGGCGGGCAGCGGCAACGGCAGCGCCGATGTCAGCCATGTCAGCCATGCAGGCAACGTTCTGGGGTCGTGGCAGTTTGCCGGTGTCGAGGACCTGTGGCTCGAGGTTGTGCGGCGCGTCCAGTGGTGGAAGAAGCACGGCCTGGCCGTCAAGTTTTGGAAGCTGCCGGCGCAGGCCATGCCTGCGTGAGGTTTAGGTTCATTTGTAGTACTGTCTTTTATTTGTAGTACTGTCTTTCATTTTTAGGCTGCATGTCATTCGATTGTTTGTTGATGCTTTTCAACTTTTCTGCTTTCAGTGTGCTGGTGATTACAAGGGAAGGCGCGAGTGACTAGTGCCGTGGCGGTTGCCCTGACGTCATGGGCAGCCATTCCAATGCGAGACGACAACAGACGCTTACACGTACCTTGGACGCTTAGACACTTAGACGCTTAGACACTACGCTACAGACGCTTTGATCGCACACAGTTCGGCTTTGCTTCACCAGACACGATGGAGAATCCAGGTCCGCCATCCCACCTTGCTTCCTCTCTCTTCCTCTTCCACTGACCATCTAGTCAAGGACATTGCCGGCGTCGTCGAGACGCTGTGCACTGGCGCACCGGCCGCGCAGCAGGCGGCCATGGAACGCTACTTTGCGCCAGATGCCGAGTTTGTGCACCCGCTGTACTGGGCGCCTGCCTTCTCGTACGCCCGCACGCTCGCACCGGCAACGAGCCGCAACGCCATCCGCTACGTCTTCCGGTGGCACACGATGCTCAGCCCGGCGACGGCAGTGTCGGTCGACTCGGTCGCGTACGATGCCCAGAACCTCAAGATGTACCTGGCGATCCGGCAGCGGTTCGCCCTGTGGTTTGTGCCGCTGTACGCGACGGACGTGCGGCGCGTGACGGAGCTGACACTGCGTGAGACGGCCCCGAGCTATGCAGCGGCAGCAGCGGCGGCGGCGGCCGGTCTCACTGGCGAACCCAGCCCGCGCTTTGTCATTGCGCGCCAGGAGGACCACTACCAGATGAATGAGGTCCTCAAGTTTCCGCTGCTCGGGCTCGGCGCGTACGCGTGGGCACTCGTGCAGCTGTTTTCGCTCGGTGCCGTGATTGCCGTGGCCATTGTCTTTGAGGCGCTGGGTCAGATTGCCGTGCGCGTACGCAAGACACTGTGCCCGAGGAAGAGGGCGTAGGCGGCGGTGTGCGGCGGTGGTGTGCAGCGGTGGTGTGCAGCGGGTTGGTGTGGTCACGGGCTATTGTTCCGAGCCGGTCCTGCTGGAAAATGAAGGAGACTGAAGGAGACAATGAAGGAGACATGGAAGGCTGTCCTTGTTTCGATAGGCAATTGCGAGGCTATATTCATTTTATTGTACGAGCTGGAGCGCATCCTTGAGCGAGACTGGTCTGGTCTTTAGACGGCATGCATCCTGTGATCTTCTAGTCTTTGGATGGCATCCTGTGATCTCGCCTTTGGATGGCATCCTTGACGATCCCGGAGCACGCGTGAAACACGCCGACCAAGATGCGATGGCCACGGGCAACGTGATGATCCTGCGGGTGCATCCTGGCGCCTGTGCAATATTGGCCGACCGGTCAGTGCATTCCTCGCATCGTACGTATATAAACGTTGAGACAGATCCTGGCGGATGACACCGCCACCGTGCAACGTGTTGGTGATGGTGGCAAGTGCTGGTGATGCTGGGATGCTGGGATGCTGGGATGCTGGGATGCTGTCATGTGGTCATCGCCACGATACAAGCGAGGCATAAGCCGGCCGCCAGTCTATAAAGCCAACGTCCGTCGCCCTTTTTCCAGACTCGATCAACACACAATAATCACCAACCAACTACCGGCCTAGTGCCTTCCATTCTTTACTACTACGCTCATTATCACCAGTCTTTACCTTACTCTCGTTACTATACCACCACGTTCCTTTTGAACTCTTCTTCTCCACATTCTTTCAGACATATTACCATTTACCAGCACTGTACATTACCTACATCACAATGCGTTCTTCCACCATCCTCGCTCTTGCCATGTCGGCCCTGGCTGTGGCGCGCCCGTCGTCGTGGCTCGACGAGCGTGACAACGCCAAGGTGCCGGCCCTGAACCTGGCCAACCTGGGCGACTACATTCCCAAGAGCAACATTAGCGGCCGCATCGCGACGCACGACGGCCTGAACATGTACACGTCGGCGCCGACGTGCCCCCCCAACCGCAAGGCGCTCGTCATTGTGAGCGACGCCGACGGCATCCAGTCGCCGGCTCTGCAGGGCCTCGCCGACGGCTTTGCGCGCTCCGGCTTCTTCGTCGTCGCGCCGGACCTGACGGGCGGCGCGCCCTGGCTGCTCAACTACGAGGGCGTCTCCTCTGGCACGGCCGCCCCCGGCAAGCTGAACGAGGCCGACCGCCGCCTCAACGATACGCTGACGTCGTTTGCCGCCAAGTACCCCGTCTCGGTGACGGACGAGATTGTCATCAAGGCCATCAACTACCTCGGCGGCCTCAACTACACGCGTGGCTCCGTCGGTATCGCCGGCTACGGCCACGGCGGCCGTCTCGCCATCCGCGCCTCCGACCGTGTCGGCGCCGTCTTTGCCGCCGATCCGGCCTTTGTCACCGACGAGGAGGTCAAGGCCAACGACACGCCGCTCGCCATTGCCTTTGCCGCACTCGACCCCACGCTGACGCCCGCGCGCCGCAACGACATTGCCAAGGCCGTCGACGGCGGCAACTGCCCCTACTCGGTCGTGAACCACGGCGCCACGCAGCGCGCGTTTGCGCTGCGCACCGACCTGACGAGCAAGATTGAGGTCGTCGCCAAGCAGCAGGCGTTCCTCCAGGCGCTGCACTGGTTCAGCGCGTGGCTGCAGTAGGCGGCGCGGCGCGCCACAGTCGACAACGCGGCCCAGGTGCACTCGCTCTGAACCCTGGCCGCCGGTGGTGGATGGTGTACTTCAATGTCTCTATGTGCTCTCTTGTATATTATGTAGCAGATGACGCGAGTCTGGCAGTAATTGATACGTGCTTTTGCTTGCTCGACGTGACTTCGACTGACTTTTGACTCCAAGACGACGGTTCGTTTTCAGACGGCCGGCCGTAAATATACAGCTTCCTAGAAGGTCACGTGGAGGCCGATCGTAGCACCATGGGCGCCCCGAGCACGTCACCGCGTGTCTCCACCGGACAGGCCAGACTCGGAGAACCTGTCGAACCGATCGACTGGAATCAACGAGTGTACGGCGCGTGTCGTCGTGCATCGTCGGACACCATTGATCCCAAAGGGAGCAAAGGGAGCATCAAGGACCGAATACGATGACTGGACGATACAGCGTGACGGGAGCCGTCGCCATTTGATTGCGCGCTTGCGTCTGCACGTTATATATTTAGATTAAATATAAAAGTATAAAAATATATGTAAACATAGAGACTCATGCGATCAGAAAGAAACACCTGGCGACCTTCCTCTTTGGGCTGCACCGGCAGACGTCCACGTGCGGTGGCCATGGTCTGGACCCGGCCGATGACTGGCAGTGGAACAACCGCTGGCAGACAGACGCAAGCCCTGGATCTAAAAGACAGCCAAGCAGCCAAGCAGCCAAGCAGCGACAAGCATTCACAAGCCGTGACAAGCACTCAATTAGAGTGTGGCTTCGGACTTTGCTTAGTCGGTGGAAAAAGCATGCAGGACCGACACCGCCCGCCCGTGCACAACGTCCGCTGTAACTTTACTTTGTACTTTGTACATGGATATACTATACTGTTTCACCGGCCAGACAGTCAGCTTGGTGTTGCGATGCAGATTCGCCATGGCTGGTCGCGCGAGCAATATTCAGAGTCTCCGGGCTGGCCGGAAAAGGAAGCTGCTATCGGCAGAAGACAACGCTCGTCACGACTGAATTGCAGACGTTTTGATGCAGATAACGTATAAATATATGTGTATTGGATGTATCTCAGCCGACGCCGATTGACCTCTTTGGATGTTTCCCTTCTGGCTGGGTGTCCAGGCCTGGTGTAGGAACCGGCCCATCTTGCGAGCTGGCTGTCGACTGTCGAGTGTCTGGATCTGGCTGACCATGGCATCCTTTGTTTAGACTTTGCATTTTGCATTTACATTTTGCCTAAGTACAAATATACAACGGCACTGGCCGGCGAGGTGTGCCGGTGCTCTTCTCGCAGATGGTGCAATGAAGAGACGTGACGAAGCAGACGACAGCTCGCGTGGTCCAAAAAGGAAGGAGCCGCTCGAGGACGCACTGGCAACGTACGGCCTGCCGCGGCTCACCGGCACCTTTGCCTACGCGCTCTTCATGGCCAACGCCGCCATTGGCGCGCTCGTCATGCACTGCGTGCTCTTCTGGGGCAAGGACGTCGTCCAGGCCTTTCGCGACAGCAGAAACGCCACGCACAGCGACCCGCACCACGCGCACATGGCCAAGCACTACAAGGAGGTGCCCTGGTGGTGGTACATGGGCCTGTGTCGCCCTCCTGCTCGGCTGCTTCTTTGCACCGCTCAGCACCCTGCTCTACGCGCGCTTCGGCAACGGCATCGCCACCAACAACCTGTCCAAGATGATTGCCGGCCTCGCCGTCCCGGGCCGCCCCGTCGGCAACATGTACTTTGCCACCTGGTCGCACAATGTCATCACCAACACGGTCAACCTGTGCAACGACCTCAAGATTGGCGAGTACCTCAAGATCCCGCCACGCACCATGTTCCTCACGCAAATCTACGGCACCATCCTCGGCGGTTTCGTCTCCTACGCCGTCGCTCCGTCCTCGCCGGCTTCTTCTGCCAGTACTACCTGCGCAACTACAGGCCCCGTCTCTTTAAAAACTACCTCTACCTCGTCACCGGCGCCTTTGACGGTGCCTCGCTCACCGTCCTCTTCATCCTCTCGTTTGCCGTCTTTGGCGCCGGCGGCCGCACCGTGCCGTTTCCGACCTGGTGGGGGAACAATGCCGACGGCTACTACGATTTGTGTCCGAGCTAGTCAATTGATACGTACACATTACGGCTTCGTTGCGCGGCACAAAAGAAAGGGAAACGTCTGCCGCTCCATGTCGTCCGTGTCCTCGGGCTTGCCGGCGTCCCACGCGCCCGGCACCGGCTCGACCGTCTTGTCCATGGTCCACGCCGCACGTACCACTACGTCGACGAACCCGGCCGCACGCATCAGGCCGGCAAACGCGGCCGCGTCGATGCCCCGCGGGTGCTCGACGCCGTCCATCTTGCTCTCGGGGTGGAAGCGACGCGACGCCGGGCCCGTGTCCTCGTAGTCGGTCAGCGCCACCTGCCCGCCGCTCTGCAGGCACCCAAACAGTGTCGCCAGCAGCGCCGCGTGGTCGGCAATGTGGTGCAGCACCAGGTGGCTCACTGCCAGCCCAAACTTGGCGCCATTGAGCGCCGGGTCGGCCGGGTCCTCGAGCAAGATGCACAGCGGCGTGACCTTGTGGGCGACGTCGGCGTGCTCCGGCCGCGCCAGTTTCTGCGTCAGCGCGTCAATCATGCCCTCGGCCGCGTCGACCGCCACCACCGACCGTGCGTACCGCGCCAGCGGCAGTGTCAGCAGGCCCGTGCCACAGCCAATCTCGAGCACGTCCGTCGTGTTGTCTGCGTCGCGCAGCGCCGGCCGGAACGCCAGGATCGCCTCCAGCGCGCTCGCCGACGCGCGGTGCACATCGGGGTTGCGGTCCCAGGCCGCCGCCATGGCGTTGAAGCGGTCGTTGGACATGTCGGGTTGCAGACGCCGTTGGCACAATCGGCGTGTGAGGACAGATGCGGGGATGTCAGTCATGCCGAGTCGGATCCACTTTTGTGTCCACGACGATTTATTCCAAATAAAATGTTCATTCCCAATCGGGTAGTGACTGCTACTGGTAGTGCTACTGGTAGTGCTACCATGAACATGCTCACTCGTTTGTACGACTTTGCCGGCGTTGTTTGGCTCCGGTGTTGGTCTGCAAGCACGTTGCTGCCGCGAAAACTTTGTCAGTACCTATAAAAGGACGATGTACATTGACAGAAAGACATGATCATGTAAGGACAGAGCTTGACAGAGCGTATTGGTATTTTGTGGGGCCTCAACTTGTTCTTTCTGTAAAAGCTACAGTATATTTACAGTATTTACAGAGTCCTATTCGGAGTGCTTTATGAGGCCAACCGAGACATGGGCAGACAAGGTCAGCATGTTCAAGGTTATCTGCATCTTTGCGTCTCAGTTATGGTCCAAGTTATCTGCCGACGACCAAACGCTTCCGTCAACAACCACTGCTTCGTCAACGCCGACGCCGACCAAACGCTTCCGTCAACGACGACCACTGCTCCGTCAAACGACCACTTTGCACGCTCGCACGCACAATGACAGACTGCCTTGCCAACATTGGGCTGGTGCTGCTGTGCGCGGCCGTCGTCTACCCCTTTTACATCCGCCTCGCCAACTGGGTCGTCTGGCGCAGCGAGGGCTACCACACGCCAGCGCCTGTTGGTGCGACGCTTCTCCGAAGCACCCCATCGTCACCCGGCATCCACGTCGTGCCGGTGCTGGTGTGCCGCCGCACGCCGTGCGCGCCCTGCAAAGAAAAGGCAGCGCGTGCCACGCAGCCAGAGCCAGAACCGACCAGACTCGAACGTTTCATCCAGCACTCGCGCCCCATCTGGCCGTCGGCGTACCGCTTCCAGCTTGCATCGAGCGCGCACATTCGCATCAACATGGCCCTGTGCATGGTCCACCTCGTCTTTGGCGGTATCGTTGCCGCGTTTGTGCTGGCGTGTGCGGCCGCATCGGACACCGGTGAGCTGCAAGCGCCAACACTGGCCAGCCGGCTCTGGTACACGTACAGGGCGTGCCTGTCGCACGAAGGGGACTCGTTTGAGTACCTGTGAGTAGCGTCGCTGCGTCATTGTGGTGTAAAAGTACTTTTGCCCACTGTCAAGCGTCCTTTTCCCGCCGAGCTTCCGAGCTTCCGAGCTTCCCATTGGCTAAAGCTCTCGCCTCTGTCTGGGCTTGTCAGGCTCACGCCTCTCTTGCACCGTCTTCCTGCACCTCCTCTGCACCTCTCCTGTCCTCGGCACCTCCTCTGCACCGCTCGCGCATCATGGTCGAGATCCTGTACGTGGGCGCTGTCGCGCTCTACTTTCTGCTCGCCTACCCGTTCGTCGTCCGCGCCATCAACTGGGCCGTCTGGCGTCTCGAGGGTCTGCCGGTACCGGGCGGCAGTAGCACGCGACGCACTTGGTGGCCGACGGGCGCCACGATACGCACGACACGCACGAGACACACGACACGCAAGAAACACGACTCCGATCCCGAGTGTATCCCCATGACACGCTTCGGCAGCCGCCACGAGCACGAGCCAGCCGTGGCACACGACGAACCGGCCAAGACACTGCGCAGCACGTCAACGCCCGAGACTGGCACCAGTGCACACGCCGCAATGCGTCGCGAGGTCCTGCGGCGCGCCATGAGCAAGATGGGCAAGGCGGTGGCTGTCAGTGATGACGTCGGTGACGACGCCAACGCCGATGTCGACGCCGACCAGCCGCTGCTCGACGAGTTCTTTGACTTTGAGACGGACGCCGACTTGACGGACGCCGACTTGACGGACGCACAGGCGCGTCCCGGTTTCTGGAAACACGTCCTGGGCGTCGTGCCCGTGCTGCCCATTGGCACACACGCCGACGCCCTCACGCGTGGCCAGTGCGTCCGCATCATGGCCGGGCAGTGCCTCTTCCACGCACTCTTCCTCTTTCTCCCATTTGTGCCGCAGCACGCCGGCCACCCCTGGACGTACCAGACCGTCCACGCGTACAACCTGCACGACCAGGTGTGATCATGTGCAATGCCTTGTATTCAATAGACTTGTTCTCCGCCGAAGCACACGCGACTAGTAAAACTAGTAAAACGAAGCACGCGACTAGAAACTAGTAAAAGACGAGCGCGCGCACCTCAATCGACTGCCGCCCGGGTGTGCCCGCCGGCGTCGCTGGGTCCTCAAAGGCCGTGTGAGGCGTGTACGCAGCGACGCCCTTGCGACCGACACGTGGCTGCACCTCGCTGTGCGAGTCGAAGCACTTGATGAGCAGCGCCTCGTCGGGACGCATGTCGCGTACGTAGTAGAATGCGTGGCGCACGCCGGGCACGACGCTGTACGTCTCGCCCTTGACCGTGTACCCCGTCGTCGACGAAGCCGATGTCGCGTCGGGACGCACCTCTTGTGTGTGGTTGTCGCCGGCTGCTGCCGATGCCGATGCCAATGTCGCGTGGTCGGGGTACAGCAGGTCGACGGCGACCAGGTCCTGCGGCTGTGTCGAGCGGTAGTCGACGAGCGCCAGCGGCAGGTCCGTTGCCGGGTGTTCAATCGGACGCCACACGTTGATGATTTGGAACCGCCGCGTCGCCAGGTCGTGAATGTCGGGCGCGTGCCGCCGTGCACGCGCCTCGGCCGCTCCGGGCGTCTGGTCGACGTGTACCTGCTGCACCGGCTGCCGCGCCGCGTCGGGGTCGCGCCGCCGGACCGTGTGGTCAAAGAGCACGACGCGTGTCACCGGTTCGTCTGCCGTCGACAGCCGCGCTTGCAGCATCGACTCGACCTCGGCATAGTACGTGCCGCGCACCGCCGCGTCGTCTCTGAACATGGTCTCGGCCGACGGCGCCGTGAGCAGGTCGAAACCCGACACGTCGACGCCGAGCGTGCCCAGAGGTGCAGCGCGTAGATCAGCCACGGGCGCCTCCACACGCGTCCGCCCAAACGACGTCGCGTCAATGTCCACCTTGCTCCATGGCTTGGACGTGCCAATGGTCGTCGGGTCCGCGTAGTTGAATGTGCCAGTCGTCATGATGTTGCATGTGCCGAACGGACGTCGACTCAGTTGAATGTGCCAGTCGTCATAATGTTGCAATGAGTTGCGAACAGAACGTGGCGACTCCGTTGTGTCGAGCGTGACGTGCTACTTATATGTCGTCATTGATGACTAATCAGGGTGATTAGCTCTCGTGCAGTTTCTCCTAGCAATCCCGAGGACACTGCCTGCAATCCGAGGACGGCCGGTTTGTCAGCGCAGAAAAGGTTCGTTGCTTGGGACGTACTCAACGTCAGCGAGAGCAGCTCCGGATCAGAATAGCACCGATCCACCACGTCTCTTATTGAATGATTGTCTACCGGTACGGTTATATCGAGACACGTCGATTGTTAGCATGTAAATCTACCTACAGGAGCGTCTCCAGCGGGCCTCGTCCCAGTCGGTGATATTGCTCTCGTCGCCAGTACATCATTGAGAACAGAAATCTTTGGTCATGGCCAGAAGACGTCTCCGAATCCTTGTGATGCGCGCAACACCAGCTGACTCGCCTCAGTGTCTGGCAGTCGCAGTCGGCAGGTTACGTCGTTGGCGCCCCCCGGGCCTTGCATACGTCGCGGATCTCAGGCGGCCACGTGGCCATATAGGCGGCAAAATTGGCGAGGCGCCAGACGTCGGGCCGCTGGATGATTCGCTCAGCGAGCGGCCTGTTTCGCCCGACCGTCACCCGCAAGGCGTTTAGGAACGCTGTGGGCATGGGCATCTTGTCAATGGCCAGGCGGGGGTCGTCGAGCAGCGCGGCGGCCGAGGCGAACTTGCGAAGGCTCAGGGCCTCTGTCAGCGGAGGCAGCCCGTTCCCGGACACCTGATCGAGCCGGCAGTCTTTGTGTGAGAGCAGGAGGGCGACTAGCTCGGCATTGTCGCTGCGCACAGCATGGTCCAGCGCATGGTCGCCCCTTCTGTCCCTGTGGCCAACGTTGACGGTGGGTACCTGCAGAAGGAGGTCCACAATGGCCAGATTTTCGGCCAGGACCGCGCATGCCAAGGGCCCCCTTCCCACCGCGTCAACGGACGTGGTGTCAAAGAGCGGGTGTGTGATGAGCTGCCGGACAAGGTTGATGAACCCGCCTTCGATGGCGACAAAGATGGGAAGGAGGTCGGCGTAATCGGCCTCGTTGATTTCCTGGTACATGTCCGTGTCCAGGAGGAACTGGGCTGCCTCAATGTGTTCGTTGCGGATCGCACAGCTCAGAGAATTGCCGGTGCGTCCGCCGGCGCCCATCAGCAGCCGCAGGGAGTCAATGTCGCCCATGCAAGCGGCGACCTCGACCGGTGTGCCCTCGGGGCCGCAGCTATCGCTAATCTTGGCCCCGGCAGCCAGCAGCATGCGCATCACGGCCATCCGGGACGCACAGGTGGCGACAAAGAGCGGGCTGCCAAAGAACTTGTCGGTAAAGTTGGGGCTGGCGCGCTGCGCCAAGAAGCGCTCGACAGCCTTGGTCTTGCCCAAATAGGCCGCCAGGCTCAGTCCGCACTGTGCGTTTGGCGGGGGGGAGCCGCTCTTCCAGAGCATCTCGGCTGCCCGAGCCTCCTGCTCATGGTGCCGCGCGATAGCTTCCACCCTATCGGGGGCGACACGCTCTATCAGTGCGCGGTATCCCCATTCCTGGCCGGACGCCTCGATCATGCACGCCCAAGCACTTTTATAGTACTTATGGTACGAGGGCGGCTGCTGCGCGACGGACTGCGCGACGGACTGGGCGACAGACTGCGAGTCTTCTACCGCTTCGAGCGACTTGGCCCCTCGCCAGGCGGCCAACACGGCCGGTGTATGGTTGTGTATTGGGCCGCAGTCGGCCTTGACGAGTGCCAGCATGACAACCAAGCTCATCGGCAACTGCAGGAGTTCGCCGTACTCTTTCGGCGCTTCCAGCTTCTCCAAGAGCAGCTTCCCCATAATATCCTTGAACCGTCCTGCGGCGGATTAGCAGAGCGAATGCATAGCGCTTCGCGCGGGGGGAACCTACTGCAAACGAGACGCATCCCGAGAAGAACGTCGGCATCGTCGGGATGGGTAATTATGTCGATGTTCCAGTTATCGGGGACGACATAGTCGAGGATGGCACTGACGATTTCGTAGGGCAGGGCATCGAAATAGGGCTTGGGCGTGCGCGCGTCGCGCTGCCCGTCGCAGTCCATGGTGGTAGCTGGGTCTGTGTAGCCGATTCTCAGAGTTGTGCTTTGGGAACGCGGACGACGTTGGCGTAGAAAGTCTACTTATACCCATTTCGCCTCGCGCGCGGAAGCGGCGCGTCCAGAGACAGGATCGGCGTTCAACCCTTGCAAGTACATCCCGTTACGGACTAGTCGGTGGAATCAGATAAACATGAACGCGACTGAAATTGGGAAACGATAGTGTGAGGCAAGACGCAAGGGTTGCCATTGAGCTAGCCTCTTGCATTCAGTCAGGGTGCCATTCCGTAAATCCGAAGTTGCCTGCCATCCTGCGATTGGGTGAAGCAATTTTTTTCCATATCGCGGGTCGGTGTCTTACTCCTCTGTACGGAGTAGTTTTCAGCTTCACTTGATTTGACATGATTTCTTTTGTCATATCCACCTCGACTCCAGTGCGCGACCTGCTGTGTCTAATTTAGTGCGATCACCACGCGCTAACAGCAGAGTGGCCGTCGCGCCCAGCGACCGCTATGCCATCCTGGAGTGAGTTGCACAGGCAGCTAAGAGCTGCAATTCGAATTTTCGTTTTCGCAGCAATAATCAGTGTATTCGACTGCGGTGTCAGTAAAAAAAGGGCGAAAGGGCCGGCCCTGGCCCGAAAGGAAGACCGTGTGGTGCCAAGATCGCAAGGTTGATTAGGGGGTCGTGTTTCCGGGGAAAGTGTTGTGTGTCTGGAAATGCCAAGGCTGAGTGTGAGGTCGTACAAGACTCGAGGTCGAGGCGCTATGACAAAATGGTACACGTTTGCGCCAAGTGACGCAATTAAAGATGCACTGGTGCTGACACGGTAATATAAATAGACAGGCCTTGGGCGCCTTACTTGCCGCCAGCAGCAGGAGCCTTCGGGGCTGTATGGTCGCCAGTACTGCTGGCAGAGCCCGAGTTCTTTTCCTTGGACGGTTTGCCATTGGCACTGGATGCATTTTGCGGTGCATCAGCAGTAGAAGCAGGCCTCGCTGGTGCTGCCTCGTCGGCAACGGGATCGGGCGGCGGCGGTGTATCGTCGACAGCGACTGGGATGGGGCCGAGAGCAGCAGCCCTGGCGCGCGCAATAGTGGTTCCAGCCCAAGCACGCAGCCTGGGCCGCAAAAAGACGAACCACACGAAACTGAACCAGGGAAAGACGGCGCGGTCCATGCTTTGCATGTGGACGATGCCCGCGGCAAAGAGGAGGAAAATTGTCATGCCGAACCGTTCGTGGTCGACAATGGGGAAGATGTAGCGCCAGACGTCGAGTGACATGTAAAAGCTGCTGACAATGTTGAAGACCAGCCGAAGGACGGCCTGGATGGCCACGACGTTTCGCGCCAGCGGGGGGTCGCTGCTGGACGCGCCGGGGGTGACGCTGATGATGTGGTCGCGCAGCTGGACCAGGAACCCGGCCGTGTCGTCTGTAGACATGGCATCTGCTTGGCACGGTGGCTGTTGAGGCGATTGTGGGTGGTGGCGAGACAGGACGCGAAGCAAAGGCAGCGTCAGCGGACAGAGTGGCAGGGTGCGAAATCCGTATTGGGAGCGTCGGAGCAGGTTATGACAAAGATCGAGATGAAATGAGACTTTTCGACAGTCACAAAGGTGTCATGTTATTGCGTACTCGCATGGAAGTCGAAACTGCCGTCAATTCGGAGACGACAAGTCGGCCGCACGTGACCGATGAGACGCGTGCCTTCCGAATCTGGCAGTTTGACCATCGCCTTGCACCTTCCTCCACATCCATCATAGACAGCCAAACAGGGCGCAGCGACGTAGGGCCCAACTTGTTCGGCATCCAGTCCCAGCGCGTCACGTCTTTACACCAAAAGGACGATCTCGACGACACGGGCCAGCTCCAAGCGATACCAGCTTTCTCACAGCGCGAACACGGTGGCCGGGCGATGGTGACGCCGCAGGGCTCATGCTGACGCCAGCCCAGCCGAGCAAGATGCGCCTGGTTGTGGACGGGACGGAACTGGGCGGAACCGGGCGAGATCCCTTACGAGAGCCAGGCGAGCACTCGGCGGCCGCTTCGGCCCGTGACCGTGCCATTGGCAGGACCGGACACAGCGCTCCAGCCGTCTTGCCCCAGCGCGGGCGTGCGTCCTCCGGGCCTTGTTCTGGAGGTCGTTTCTTGAAAGGTACTAAGCCCTGAATATGCGTGTGGTAAACCTGTGAGCGCAGGATAGACAGCAGAACACCGACAGCGTTGATGGTTCCTGGCAGACTCCTGGCTACAGTTGGTGCCACGTTCAGGCAGGCGAGTCTCGTGTCAGTCTGGTACAGAATTTTCGGCCAGACAAATGATCCCGGGCTCGCCTCGGTCTGCGTTTTACGAAAAAGTTCTTCCTCCAAGTATGAACAAATCAATTCAGCGAAGACGCCATGTTCTAGGCGGTAGATGTGGTCGGCACGATGACTTTTAGAAAAGTATGCCTTTAGAAGCCCTTAGCACGCGATGCCAAGTGGCGGGATGATTAGCAATTTCGGTCTAAATATAAAAGTACCTCTTCTTTTATGCAAAGTTCTCTTATAACTTTTACTAGAAAATATAGAGAAAAGCTACAAACAATTTTAAAAACTTTAAAAAATCGAAAACTCACACCAGTTTAGCTGCACTAAACCTGTTTCCGGATCCTTGCAATTCCTGGCCAAGACGTTTTGCAGTCACACCGAATGACGTCTTTAAATATTACGTACTGGTTGGACACTGAGGAACGAAGGATCAATCGTGCTCACACCCACTGCGTGATATAAATATTTAAATATGTTTTCAGAGTCTAGAGCGGGCTGCAATTGATCCAGAACATTGAAAATCTACTGGCGAAACGGGCCATGCCGAACTCGAGAGCGGACAAACTCCGCGCTGCGACGCGTCGGTGGCGGGCTTGTACCGCTGTGCCCTCTGTAAATACAAGTTACAGGGCACCTGTCGAGCTAGGGAAGCGGTCATAGGAGACGCTGACCAATGGCGGAGCTCATGCGGGGCACGAGTACGCCAACACCACTTGAGACAACTACGAATCTTTCCATCCAGATATCTGGAGAATGGTACTCGTGCTGCTCGCGGCAGGTATTTCTCGATTTGTACATGTCGAGGATCGGTAGCCTCTTGTCAATGTTCTCGTTCAGAGCCAACAATTGCGTGCCCAGTGCACGAGTCGCTCCTGGATCAGAGTTTACTCTTTTTACGTCTTTTCCGCGCCCTGATTCGCTCGGCTAGCAACGCTACGCCACGCCAAGCTTCCATGGGCAGTTTAGAAGAGTGGTCGATAAAGCTCGTCGTTTTTCAAATCGTTCCTATATCTTGGATCTTCGAGTGCCCCCCACGCCCCAAAGAGCCTTCCCGCAGCGCCGGACGGCCCTGTCAGTGTCATTCGCCTGTAGACGACATCCGTGGTGATTTGCAATCGAGTGCTTTCAGTGAGTGCTTTCAGTGAGTGCTTCGGTATCGGGCCGACCTTGGTCATCCTGGACGTCTCTACACGGCCCTAGCTCGTGCCAATACGCTCGGCGTCCATGATCCGTCGACTATCCTTTGGTACTGTTTCCGATGCGTACTTCGTACAGCTTACAAACTCGGCGCCCATCGCGCCATGTCGGATACTGCACTCTCCCAGCCAGTGCTACCGGGGCGAATCCTTGCGTTTCCGACCGAACGTCGGCCAGCCCAAAATGAAAAATAGCGGGCGGCAAGCGAGACTATGGGCCCACAGCCTTGGGCAAGAGCGAAGCAGACGACCCAAAGTGAAACTAGAGTGAGGAAGGACGACTCTGGCGCGCATGAGGCACGACACGACATACGATCGGCGAATGGCACTAGCACGAGTCGCACACAGGTCCCAGTCGTCAGCCTCCGCCGCTCCTCTTTGACGCCAAACAGGCTAACGCACAACAAAGCCTTGGACGGCGAGATGCGACATGGATGCACTGTGCCGCGCCAATGGGCGGCCGCTGATTTTGGAGTCGGTCTTTCCTTGCTGGCCAACCCCATGCTGCCAAACGTGCTCCGAGCTCCAAATGGGGCAATAGCTCACTGACCGGTGTCTTGCGCTCTTGCCCGTGCCCTCGACCGCACTTGCCGTATAAAAGGGCACCGCCCGCCGATCACGTTCTTTCCTTCCAATCTCGTCACCTCTTCCGTTGCTCTTCCCGGTCTCCTGCTTGCTCCTGCCGCATGTAGTTCCTCTGCTGTTCGTGCTGCTCTCGACCTCGTTCTCAATTGGTCGACACGTCGTCCCGTCTGCATCACCACCACCCCGCGTCCGACTCGAGGCACCGCTCACCATGTCCGACGCCGCGTCTGCCCCCGTGCCCCAGGACGTCGAGGCCGCGACGGCCTCGCGGCCGACCCACGCGTCCAGCGGCGAGTCCAAGAAGGAGACGCGCTCCATCGAGCCGTCCGTCGGCGAGGGCGTCGACGTCCTCGCCGAGCAGGAGGCGGATCCCGTCCTGCCGGCCAAGATGCACCTCGTCAACAATGTGAGCACCTGGTGCGCCGCCGCCGTCCAAGGAACCCGCTGACCCCTAGGCCATCCACGAGATTGGCTGGACGCCGTACCACTGGAAGCTGTTCTGCCTCAACGGCTTCGGCTATGCCGTCGACTCGCTCATCCTGCTGCTGCAGTCCATCATCGCGACGTCCGCCTACACCGAGTTTGGCGCCCACGGCTACGACAAGGGCCTCACCATTGCCGTCTACATCGGCATGCTGTTCGGCGCCATCTTCTGGGGCCTGACAGCCGATATCATTGGCCGCCGCTATGCCTTCAACATCTCGCTCATGATCTGCTCCATTGCGTGCATCGTCTGCGGCGCCCTGCGCTCGTGGATCGCGCTCTCCGTCTTTGTCGCCCTCATCGGCTTCGGCGGCGGCGGCAACCTCGTCCTCGACACCACCGTCTTCCTCGAGTACCTGCCCGGCAACAAGCAGTGGGCGCTGACGCTGCTCGCCGCCTGGTGGGGCCTCGGCCAGGCCGTGGCCGGCTTCATCGCCTGGGGCTTCATGGCGCCCGAGCGCTTCAACTGCACCGACGTCGCCACCTGCACGCGCCAGAACAACATGGGCTGGCGCTACGTCATGTTCACCAGCGGCGCGCTCGTCTTTGTCCTGTCCATCCTGCGCCTCACCGTCGTGCGCCTCAAGGAGACCCCCAAGTACCAGCTCGTCCAGGGCGAGGACGCCGCGCTCGTCGAGACCCTGCAGGAAATGGCCGCGCGCTACAACCGCCCGTGCTCGCTGACGCTCGCCAGCCTCGAGGCCTGCGGCAGCGTTAGCGGCGCCGGCGTCAAGATCAACCCCTTCAAGAGCGTGTCGGGCCACTTCAAGGGCCTCTTCTCGTCGCGCCGCGTCGCCCTGTCCACGTGCCTCATCTGGCTCTCGTGGACGCTCATCGGCCTTGCGTACCCGCTCTTTTATGTGTTTCTGCCGACCTACCTCGCCAACAACGGCGCCAACTTTGAGACCACCACCTATGAGACGTGGCGCAACTATGCGCTCGTCAACATCTCGTCCATCTTCGGCCCCGTCCTCGCCGCGTACATGTGCGAGGTCAAGTGGCTCGGCCGCCGCTACACCATGGTCATTGGCGCACTCGTCACGTGCGCCTTCTTCTTTGCGTACACGGCCGTGCGCAACGCGGCGCAGAACGTCGGCTTCAGCTGCGCCATTGGCTTCTGCCTCAACATCTACTACGGCACGCTGTACGCCTACACGCCCGAGGTGCTGCCGACGGCGCACCGCGCGACCGGCAACGGCGTCGCCGTGGCGTGCAACCGCATCATGGGCATCCTCAGCGCCGTCATCGCCACCGTCGCCGACACGCAGACCTCGGCGCCCCTCTATGTGTGTGCCGCCCTCTTCGTCGCCATGGCGGCCGTCTCGGTCGCGTTTCCCTTTGAGCCGCGCGGCCAGCGCAGTTCGTAGCCGGCCGGTCATGCCACGGCCTCTTTCAACAGAGCCTGTCCTGTCGTTTTGCACCCATTGTCCGGTCCTGGATATCAGCAGCTTCGTTCTGGCTCAACACCAGCAAGCGCTCTTTTCTTGCATGTTTTATCTTGGATACCCCATTCTTTTTGGTATGTTTTGAAATTGCACGGTTTCTTGCCCTGGGCTGTTCCGGCGGCAGTTGCTCTCGTGAATTCGTCGAGACGGTGAAATTCATGCCAGGCCGCTCTCGATGTTTTGGTGGTTCCCTTGCCAAGAGTCAAAACATCTGACAGCCCGCCGTCGACATATCGCATTGGCCACGGCCTCGCTTTCGCCAGATGTCTGTTCGGTTCCGAACGTGTCCGATAAGAATGCATTTTATCGGGCCGCAGCTGCACAAACGTGCCATCCATATTGGCATTTTGCGTCGTGCGTGCAACGAGTCACCACCATAGGAAAGCCGACACCACGGGGTTCGATTTAAGCTTAAAACGTTGCAGCGAAAAACGCCACATCTCACCATGGAACTACGCTATGGTCACGTCGGCAGCTCTTCGACCAACCGTCGCTTTTCGCCTTACTGGTCGTTTTACAGTGACTTTCGGCACAACCGAGACTTGGGGTTACTGGCAGCAGGTCTTGAGAGCTTGAAAACGCGGAGTCCCGTTGCCGTTAGGTAACTGAATTCTAAAAAGGGAAATTCCCCAGGATTTCGTGCGACCTGGAAATGGAGAATACGAGAACCGTGCGGAGACTGGCTTGCACCGTCGCTCAGTCCTGCCAAGCTGGGATTTGGCTTCCATCTGCCACTGTCTCTTTGTAAATATAGGCCAATATCAGAGTTTCAAGGTCTTGGAACAGAATGATACGGTTGTAGAATAGGATTCTATGCTGGCTTGTACGACAACAGTCATACGATGTGGTTTACACGTTATTTTTACAACCAGTGCGAGGCTGGCATTGCATTGTGAAGGAGCCTTGCGTGTGATTTTTGCCAGAACCTGGCAGGTCGGGGAGTACCATCCGACTTGGGTATACGAGCCTGAAATTCGCAGATATGCAGGATTAAACAAAACGGCTATTAAACGTCCGGCCTTCCATCCATTAAGACCTTCCGCCCAGTACGATGCAATGGTCTGATCGGACAGCAGTAGCATAATCCGACCACGATGCATAAAGGTCATATGGATGTCGCAGAGGCCCATCAAGTTGAAGGATGCTACGTTGGGTCCGGGCCAAGGCCACCTCGGCATGTAAGTGAGACTAACGGCCTAGATTTGAACATGACTCTAACGGGCCGTGGTGAGCGTTGCCGGCCGCGCGTGCAATCTTTGCACGACACTTTTGCACGAGAGGTGCGGACTTGAGCCGCGCTTACGGAGCCCTCCCGGCCCGACGAGCATCGAGTATGTTTGTCGAGTCGTTGCCATGTGGAACTTGGATCGTTGCGACGAGAATGGGGCTCGTGGTGCGTGGCCCATCGCTAGAACCAAAGTGCACGCGACTCATGTCCCAAAGCCAACCGCGCGGATATCGTTCAAGCTACGGGATATATTTACATCGTCTAGCGGCCGCGTGAGCGCATGTCGCCCATTTCAAACGTCGAGGTGCTGGTGGCCGGGCGTCACGTAACACCGTGCTGGGTCTTGGAGGTCTGCAAAGACACCCACCATCATGGCTCGAGTATCGTAAGCAGCGCACTATCCACGGAGACGGAGTGCGGCCCGTTGAGGACAACCTGGGCAGCCAAGAAATCGTTGCAACAGCCGTGATGGGCTCGAGCCGGGACCTCTCTGGCTTCTTATCTATGCAACGTCGGCATATCTGGGCGTTTCTTGCCATTCGAAACGCGCCGAGCCACAGCTGTGCCAAACATTGCCAGTCATGCAAAGCAAAACGTCCGTCACCAGCGATGGCACTCATTGCGCTGGTCAAAAAGCAGCTCGCCCATTCGTCGTCGATCGAATCATTGAATATATTTAGAGCCAGACCGCAGACCGCAGCACAAGCCCATTGTTGAATACTCTGGGGTGGTTTCGAAGGAGTGCAATCGCGAGCCAGATTGGGCTAGCCCGCATGTACGAAACGTTACATGAGTATTGCGCTGCCACCTCCGAAAGAAGTGCCCGTGCCAGGCGAGATGCTAGTGCCCGTGCTAGAAGGTGTATAGGTACCTTGTCTTCGGCCAATTTGGCACCTACAATATGTACCACTACATAGTGTAGAGCTTTGGCGCTGTTAGCGCATGCCCGGGGCGCACTTGGCGCTGTAATGCACGTAAACGGCACTGACGACTGCCTGAACTGAATGGACGTGGTCGCGTGTGGTCAGGAACAAGACGAGCACCCAGTCTCAGGCCGTGGCTGAGTCACGGCGTACGGAGTGCGCAAACAAGACAGGCCAGAGTGTCGCACAATTCTCACAGCTCGTATTGGCCGGTTGCTGTCTCTGCTCTTTCTGTGTACTAAGCACGGCACGTCGAATCTGCCCAAGCCTTGACCTCTTTGACCTCTTTGATTTCAGGCCCGGGCTCGGGCGTGCTTGTTTCGCCAGCCACCGTGACCACCGTGCACGGCGTCGATGGATGCGGGCGATGCAAAACACTGGTGATCCTCCGCCCTGACCAGCCTATTTTCCGCATCCATGGTGCCCCGGATCGTCATCCTTTGAAAAGGCCGTTGCTGACGTCGAGGTCTGCCGTGACACTCTTGAAACTCGTATCGCTGATGGTTTGCCTGCGGGCATGGCAAAATCAAGGAACAGCACATCTGACACGAGGCTTACTGTACGGCCATTACCTCTGCACAACGCCAGATGCAGGCTGAACAATGAGCGACAGGATGGAGGAGGAAACTGACTCCGCGCCACTTCAATATATGCCACATATAAAAGGATCGGTAAAGGCACGCGGTAGAAAGACAAGAAAGACATTGGCAGGGCGAGGCCGTGGACTGGTCCCTGGCGCCGACCCTGAGACATTTGTTGGTCGGGCTCGATATGCGAATGGGAATCTCATTCACATCCAACTCGTCGATCCAACGTTTTCGTCTAATTTCCTTAAAACACAGGAAGGCGCGTTGGCTCTGATCTTGCCAGTTTTCGGCATACGCAGTCCTTGCCGGGCATTGGCGGCACTGCCCTGAGCACCAATTCTCCACTGCGATGCGAATAACGTTAGATTACGGCTGTTTCGTTTCGCATTGATGCTGCAGTGTCCCGCGTCGTTCAGCATACAGCCGCACTATCCCGTGGTCTGGCAAAAAAGGTAAACTTGCTTGGTAAAAAGAGCGCAAATCAAAACAGAAAGAGCCACCAACGACCCAGAAGGCTGTCACGTAACGCTTTCCTGCTGCGCTTCTTTGTCGCCAGTCGCCCTTGCGCCGTCCTTGCCAAAAGTGAATTGACCGGCATACCGTCTCCACCTTCCCCGTCTTCTTATCTCTGTCCTCCACTCTGCGACGTGCACCCGCGATTTCGTCGTGGCATCGTCTTCTCTGGTGGCGTCTTGTTTCCTTTGCTTTCAACCGACTCGTAAATTATTCTTACTCTGTAATCATAGCGCCGTGCATGCGGGACTCGACGAAACCAGCGGTACGTTTGCTCCTGCCGGCACGCGTCCAAACACGGACGCGCCCCTGCCCCAAGTGAAGTGCCCAAGCGCCCCAACAGGCAAGAAGCCATGCCCGAATCCTCCACACGCGGCCGTTGCGCCTGCTTCGTCGTGCGCACACGCCCGCCGTCCACGCCCCTCCCCCTCGCGCCTGGCCTGCTCCATCCTACCCGTCGACGCTACCACGCTACCGCCGTGCATACCACCTCTGCCCGCCTCTCGTCTCTTGGTATCCTGTGGTCGCCCTGGGTGCAGGCGCGGCCTGGGTCTCGAGAGTCCCGTTCGGCTTCCGCTAACGTCGCAGCCCGAAACAGACGGTCGGACACCTCGCTGTGCTCTGCGTCGCCACTTTGCCAGTGCCCGCCGCCCACAGCTGCTTCTCGAGATCTCACCCAGCAAAGCAATCAGCCTCTGTAAGTAAACATCTGTAAGTAAACATACGATGCCATGCGCCCAGCCCGTGCTCCCTGGCTCGCGTCTAGCCCTTGCGGTGGCTTGCCCGTGTCACGCCCCGATAGCACTTGTCCCACCGTCTCGTGGTCTCGAGTTGGGCCTGCAAAGCTGCCGTGCTTCGACTCATTCTCTCGTTGCCGCGCCGCTTGTGGCGCTCGGAGCTAGCTGGGTTCCATCTGAGCACTGGTTGCGCGCGACCCATATTCTTATTTTCATGTAGCCATGCTCCATATGCACATGCCCATGCTACTGTACGGAGAGTGCATTCTCCTTATCCATCTGCAACCTTGCAAGCTGCCGCTGGGTTATCGGGCGAATGACAAGAAAGGCAAAGACAAAGGGGAAAAAGGCAATTCACTACGGCGTGCTCAGTACGCGTACTCTACTCTGCACTCACTATGGTCTTTCCATCTCGTGCGCAGATCGTCTGGACGTTGCCTTGGCGTGTCGCTAGCCCGTCCCTACTGCCATTTGCCTTGCCACACATTTATATAGTGCCTGGCCTCCGCATCACCACGTCTTGTTCTCTCGTGCTCTGTGCCCAGAATCCAACGATTAACAGGACGACAGCTTTTGTTTCAGATCGACTCCCACCCGGGCGCAACCTGCTTTGCACCTCGACCTGCCAACACGAGCCCGCATCGAAACGCCCGACGCTCGACAGACCATCTCTGCTCTCGGACTTGTTTCGTCTGGCCGAATCCTGTACGTTTGCCGTCCAACTTCAAAGTACTATGCGCCGTGCGCCCAGGCCATGACACGGTCGCTGCACGAATCCTACACTCTTGCATGCAACTCTGTCGCTCCCTGCCGTTTGCTTTTGCTTTTGCCTGCTTTTGCCTGCTTTGCCTGCTTTTGTCTCTTTTCTGTTTCGTCGCTCTTTGTGCCTGTCTCGACTCACCGTCTCGCACCCGCACCGCACGCTGTACGCCCGTGCTCCCGTCCCGCGGTCCGCCGTGTTTCATTGGCCCTCTGTCGGCCTGTTCCCTGTCCCACGAACCCATTCTGCCCATTCTGCCGCCAGTCAAATTCCGCCACCGCGAGACAATGGCGCTCCTGTGCACGGCGGCCGTGTCTTGCCCTGTGCATCTCGTCGTTTGTCTTCTGTGTCGGGCTTGCTGGCTTGCTGGCTTCTGGCTTCTGGCTTCTGTTGGACGGCCGCCCTCTTCGACAATCTGTCAAGTGTCAACACGCAGCAGCCAGTGCCTGGCCTGCGCCCCTGCTATGCCTGTTATTAGCATCCGCATGGCCTAATCCTGCAAGTCTGCAGTCTGCAATCTGCATCCTGCCATCCTCTCGGTCTCATCCCACGGCCAGAATCAGAAAGTAGTAAGCGGCAAGTGCCACCCCTGCAAGCTTACGCCCATATATTACTCTGTAAATTCTATTTACTCGGTATATTTATATTTCTGTATGCTGCATGCACACCACCCCAGCCCTGCACCCCTATCAGCGATATCTACATCCAGGCCTCTGGGCGTTGATCACGGAGGTGGTCTATCGGCTGGTGTCTATTTATATCGCCGCATTGCCCCCTCTGTTTTCTGCATTCGTGTTCCGTCTCCCGTGCTTCTCAACGCACCTACCGTACCGGACGCTAACTCCGTCCCCCACAGCCTCGCCTTCTGTTTGAACCGACGGTATTGCTGTTTCGATCCACCAGCACTCCACGACACATCCACAACCATGTCGACCGACAAGGCTCCCGAGGAGCCCTTTCCGACGGCGGCGGTCGCCGACACGGCCGTCGTCGACGCGGACGGCACTGTCATCCGGCCGGCCGGCTGGAAGTACCGCGGCGTGCGCCTCTTTGGCAGCGAGCTGTGGTACGCGTCGCCCAAGGTGCAGCTGCTGATGGTGTCCATGGTGTGCTTCCTGTGCCCCGGCATGTTCAACGCGCTCGGCGGCCTGGGCGCCGGCGGCCAGGTCGACGCGACGGCACAGGACGCCGCGTCGACGGCGCTGTACTCGGTCTTTGCCGTCGTCGGTTTCTTCTCCGGCTCGTTTGCCAACACCTTTGGTGTGCGCATCACGCTCGCGCTCGGCGGCATCGGCTACTGCATCTACGCCGCGTCGTTCCTGTGCTACTCGCACACGGCCAACGACGGCTTTGTCATCTTTGCGGGCGCCTTCCTCGGCCTGTGCGCTGGCCTGCTGTGGACGGGCCAGGGCACCATCATGATGGCGTACCCGCCCGAGAACGAAAAGGGTCGCTACATCTCGTGGTTCTGGATGATTTTCAACCTGGGTGCCGTCATCGGCGCGCTGATCCCGCTCGGCGAGAACATCAACACGACGACGGCCAAGACGGTGTCGGACGGCACGTACGCCGGCTTCATCGTGCTCATGTTCCTCGGCGCCGTGCTCGCCATCTTCCTCGTCGACGCGAGCAAGGTCGTGCGCGAGGACGGCAGCAAGGTCATCCTGATGAAGAACCCGTCGTTCAAGACGGAGCTGTACGGTCTGTAC
Source organism: Ophiostoma populinum (assembly GCA_029298855.1). NCBI lineage: Eukaryota > Fungi > Ascomycota > Sordariomycetes > Ophiostomatales > Ophiostomataceae > Ophiostoma > Ophiostoma populinum. The sequence goes on along the minus strand of JANSLU010000014.1, from coordinate 1,929,671 downwards.
GAGACGTTTGTCAACGACCCGTGGATCGTGCTCCTGTTTCCCATGTTCTTTGCGTCCAACATCTTCACGACCTACCAGACCAACGACATGAACGCCGCCTTCTTCAACACGCGCACACGCGCGCTCAACAACCTGCTGTACTGGCTGTCGCAGATCCTCGGCGCCGTCGTCTTTGGCTACGCGCTCGACTACAGCAAGGTCGGCCGCAGCATGCGCGCCAAGGTCTCGCTCGTCGCGCTCTTCATCCTCACCTTTGCCATCTGGGGCGGCGGCTACGCCTGGATGCACAAGCAGCTGACGCGCGAAGAGGTCGAGGGCAAGGACCCCCGCTACCGGCCCGTCGACTGGCTCGACGGCGGTGAGATGTACATTGGCCCCATGTTCCTCTACATGCTGTACGGCTTCTACGACGCGTGCTGGCAGACGTGCATCTACTGGTACATGGGCGCCCTGTCCAACTCGGGCCGCAAGGCCGCCAACCTGGCTGGCTTCTACAAGGGCATCCAGTCCGCCGGCGCCGCCGTCTTCTGGCGCATGGACGGCCTCAAGATGCCGTACTCGACCATCTTTGGCGCCACCTGGGGCATCCTGGCCGGCTCGCTCTTCGTCGCCGCGCCGCTCATTGTGATGCGCATCCAGGACACCGTCGCCATCGAGGACGACCTCCGGTTCTCCGACGAGACCATCGAGGACGTCGTCGCGCCCACCGCGCTGACCGAGAAGCGCGACGCGTAAGGTGCCCATCACCATGCCCACCGGCCGCGGCCCTGGCACATTGTCAATCTATCAGCGTGTTAGCCTGTTCTTTTTGATACCTCGAGGCCGTTGGACACGTTGGCCATCTTTGCCTCGCCTTTTCTTGCCTGTGTTTTGAGTCGATTTGTCGACGCCCATGAGTCTGTCAGCTTGTCATGCCACTCCATAATTTTTGGATACGATTTGCGTTCTTTTACGACTTTCTTCTATATCCCTTTACCTTTTATCATTCCGGCGGTTAATGAGACAAGTCTGCTAACCTTTGGCATGTGGCTGTGTGATGAGAGGTCGTCCTTGTGCGATTGTTGTCGAAGAGAACCAACGTCTCCTTGCATGTGAAGAATCAGAGGCCTCGACGTGATGCCAAGTCTCGACGTCCTCGGCTCGCTCTCTACGGAGGAGTTTCACCGAGACCATGCATCCCACGCATGTGTGAATCGAGACAGGGAAGGCCCGATGCCCGGTTTCTCTACTTCCATCTGATTGCCCTGCAGAAAACATTTCAAAGTTATCAGATCGTTCCATGCCGTTATTGCCTCACTGTACCCGCTCCATCTAAATATACTTCACCGTTGTCCAACCAAGGCTGTGTCCGATTCGATCTCCGGAGTGGCAATCTACTCCGTAATATATGTGGCCGACGACAAGGATTTCACCGTTGAGTCTTATGTGAAGCATATAATCCAGAACGCCAAAGGCTTCATCACGCAACACATGGTTGTGTTTCGCTCTATCCAGCGGATGCCATCAGTCTCTGGTAGTCCAAGTCGTCTTGTCCAACTCCATGTTCTAAACTCGAGAACACACAAAACGTCACGTAAAGCAAACAGTAGAACTGAGTTTAAACAGAATAAATTCTCCGAGCTTTGCAACAGCCAGTGGCCGTGATGTCGTGTTTTTCCTCTTTGCGCGTCGAGGTCCGGCCATCGGCGTCGAGACATTTCAGAGCACATGAAATCATGGCTGCAGCTGAAGGATCGCGCTCGGTACAGCAGTGGCCGAGCCGACAATAGCCAGCGGCTTATATCTGGCCAATCAGAAGCCGTGCTCGTGACCCTCTTGTGTTTCTGGGTACCTTGTAGATATAATTCACTCTGGAGGTCACTTTGCCAACTGTCGAGTTTCGAGTGCAGAGTTTGACGCGAGCGCGAGCTTGGGCGCAAAGACAAATTTGCCCGTGTCTTTTCATTTCATGCTTTTGTCTGCGCGCTGTTTGCTTGCCAGTGTCGGACCCACTTTAGGCTGCCTGTAATTTTGAGCTTCGAGACCAGCTCTCACCGTCCTGTGGTAGGACCTTTTACGATCGCGGTCGGACGTGGCGAAGCACGCACCGACAGCGCTTTACAAGTAAATATATATTTACAGACACATTTTTATTTCTTTTTGGAAGCAGCTACGACGGCCACGACAAACATCTATATTGAACATGAAGCCAGGTACCCGCTACGAATTTGCAAGGCAAGGCGTCGGCTGTCCTTATTGGCCAATTGTGGGCAACTGGTGGGGCGCGAAGTGAAAGCGTTGATGGGGCTCGAGGTGTAAAGTACGGAGTAGACATGAGGCATGCGACGGGCCACGATCATCGCCAGCATCGTCCGGTTGACGAGCGTCCGCAGAATTGCAAGGCAGGCCCGGGGGTTGTCGAGACGAAGCGACGCGGAACGGACGAATCAGAGCAAGACGAATAAACGGGAAATGAAAGGGGATGGATTACAAAACGAAAGAAACCTACGGAGCGAGACATCCCCAGGAGAATCGCAAAAGTTGGGGAAACTTGGGGTACGCCGGCCCGGCCGGCTGGCATCTGGAGAATTCCTGGAGAAGTTCGGGCGCACCCTTTTATGGTCTGGGCGAACGGGACTTGCGGCGGGCGAATGTGGCGGCTCTGTGTGCGTCGCGGGCCAGAGTTCGGCTGCTGTTCGGTAAAGTGCGCAGAGGATGGATGCACGGCGCTGCGGAAGGCTGATAATATGGCGTGGTACCAGGGCCCATCCACCCCAAACCCAATTGGAGCATTGCGCTGCAGCGGCAGGGCAGGACGCGCGACGTCACTAGCACCAAAAAGTACCGCCCATCCCACGCCATGCTGCTGTGCGCTTGCCGCCCGAGACAGATCCCGTGTCCGCAGTCGCGACTCGCGACTTCCTCATGCGCTTGACACCGAACCCTTTTGAGGCCGCGCAGAAGCACGGCACTGCAAGAACGTAAGCCACGAAAACAGTAAAGGACCAGCCTCGCCGTCGCGTGGGCATCTCGATTCGTGCCGTCACTTGACCCTGGCCGATTGGAGTTCAATGCTAGGCGTGCATGCGGAGCCGCGAGCCCTCGCTATCTCCCAACTTTTCGATACAAGCTCAACGCAACGACTGACCGCACCGCCCCTCCAACCCCGTACTTTGCCATTGTACCTACCTGTTTTAACGGCCTTTTCGTCTCCCGTTCATTGCGCCTTCTCATTTTGTTCTTTGCTCAGCCCATCGTCGTGAGCTCTTTCCCTGCGAATCCGATTTGGCGCGTGTAAATATAGTGCTGTGCACCGCAGGCACTGCCGGTCCATATTTCTCAATTTCGGCCCCAGTTCGTCCATCGCCCTGATGAGCTGTCCCCGCCAAAAACCTCCTTCGTGCTCTGCCCTCCGTTCTCCGTAGCGTAGCTCGCGCAGACGACAGCTCAACTCGCGCCCCTCCACGCAGAGCTATATTTTAGCCCTGTCCCCCGTACTCGCTCCGAGCGTGGCTCCCGCTTTTTCTTTTTCTTTTTCCGTCTCTTTTGTCGTTTGTCGTTTGTCGCTTGTCTTCCTCTCCCTTCTCCTCCTCAGACCACCTCTCTTCACCCTCACCATCACCACAATGGCTTCTGCCGCACTGAGATCGCGCATCCAGCGCTCGTCCATGCTGTCCAAGGTATGCCAGGCCAAGGATCTGCTGCACCACTTCCCCAATGGCGCGTACCTGGGCTGGTCCGGCTTCACTGGCGTCGGCTACCCCAAGAAGGTCCCGACGTTCCTGGCCGACCATGTTGAGGAGAACAACCTGCAGGGCAAGTTGCGCTACACGCTCTTTGTCGGTGCGTCGTCGGGCGCCGAGACGGAGAACCGCTGGGCCAGCCTCGACATGATTGAACGCCGCTCGCCGCACCAGGTCGGCAAGAACATCTCCAAGGGCATCAACAACGGCTCCATCAAGTTCTTCGACAAGCACCTGTCCATGTTCCCGACCGACCTCGTGTACGGCTTCTACACCAAGGACCGCGCCAACGGCAACAAGAACATTGACGTCGCCATCGTCGAGGCCACCGACATTCTGCCCGACGGCAGCTTCGTGCCCGGCGCGTCCGTCGGCGCGACGCCCGAGCTCGTCCAGATGGCCGACAAGGTCATCATTGAGGTCAACACGGCGCTGCCCAGCTTCCAGGGCCTGCACGACATTACCTTTTCCGACCTGCCGCCGCACCGCAAGCCGCTGCAGATCACGCGCTGCGAGGACCGCATCGGCGCCCAGTCCATTGCTGTCGACCCCGAGAAGGTCGTCGGCATCATCGAGAGCGACTACATGGACAAGACGGCCCCCAACACGCCCGCCGACGAGGGCTCCTTCCAGATCGCCGGCCACCTGATCCAGTTCCTCGAGCACGAGGTCAACCAGGGCCGCCTGCCCGAGTCGCTGCTGCCGCTGCAGTCGGGCATTGGCAACATTGCCAACGCCGTCATTGGCGGCCTGCAGGGCGCCAAGTTCCGCAACCTCAAGGTGTGGACCGAGGTCATCCAGGACACCTTCCTCGACCTGTTCGACTCGGGCCACCTCGACTATGCCACCGCGACGTCGGTGCGCTTCTCGCCCGAGGGCTTCAAGCGCTTTTACGGCAACTGGGAGTCGTACAAGGACAAGATCCTGCTGCGCTCGCAGTCCGTCTCCAACAGCCCCGAGATCATCCGCCGCCTCGGCATCATCGGCATGAACACGCCCGTCGAGGTCGACCTGTACGCGCACGCCAACAGCACGTGCGTCAACGGCTCGCGCATGCTCAACGGCCTCGGCGGCTCCGCCGACTTTTTGCGCAACGCCAAGTACTCCATCATGCACACGCCGTCGGCGCGCCCGTCCAAGACGGACCCGCACGGCATCAGCTGCATCGTGCCCATGTGCACGCACATCGACCAGACCGAGCACGACCTGGACGTCGTCGTCACCGAGCAGGGCCTCGCCGACGTGCGCGGCCTCAGCCCGCGCGAGCGCGCCCGTCTCATCGTCAAGAAGTGCGCGCACCCGCTGTACCAGCCCATCCTGACCGACTACCTCGACCGCGCCGACTCGTACTGCCTCAAGCGCGGCATGGGCCACGAGCCGCACCTGCTGTACCAGTCGTTTGACCTGCACCGCGCGCTCGACGAGCACGGCAGCATGCTCAAGTTCCCCGGCTGGAAATAAGCGGCGGCGCGACAAGCACTCGCCTGCCACTGGCCGCCACTGGCCTGCCCCCTCTAGACTTTAGACTTGGACGTTTTGGATCGCCGTCGCCAGGCTTCTGGCAGCGGCAACGTTTGAATGCCCTGTGACGATACTTTGAATAGCCCGTTTCCCGTACATAATAGCATTTCGGCCACAATGCAAATGAAATAACCAAAACCAGCGACGAGAGAAATTTGGTGCAAACCTGGTATCGATGAGTGGCGGCTGTGTTGTCGCACCGACGGTGTCGGCCAGCTCCTTGTCTCTATATCCCTTGCTTTTGGTGCGTGGTGTGGACCGTGGTCGTTGGCGAAGAGGCCGCTATCATGTCGCGCAGTGCAAGCCGGAAGAGTCCTCGTCGAGTCGGCCGATCTTGAATGTGCAAGGCAGGTTTTCTGGAAGAAAATGAATCGAAAGGCCGCAGCGCACATTATAAGCAGTCAGCAGCAGATGAGGGGGTGTTGGTCTGCGCCATGCCCTCGAAAATCTTCCGTTTCCCCAGCCCTTCCCCCTCTTTTCGCGCTTCGATTTTCTCTCTGCCACGGTAGCACGAAGACTGGGCACCATTCTCCCCGGATTTTCCCCTCTCCGCAAAAAGTGTGCAATTGCAAGGCAGGCCAGGGCCTGTGCATGCGCCGGTTCTATCTGCAACGGACAGCATGGATTGGATGGGTCCGTTGGTCCGTAATACCACATGAAAGCGAGGTTACCAATAGGCGCTTCGACAACCCGTCCAATCCCGTTACTTGCCGACGATGAGTATGTGCAAGGCGGTGTGTCCTGGTTTGTAACTACTTGAAAGCTACATCAGTCGCATCCTGTGCACTTTCTCGCCTGGGCGTATTGCATGCACTCTGGAGACCAATCGCAACACGAATCCAAGAGCAAAAAAACGAGGACGGTACAGATCATAAATAAACACAGGTGATATACTTTCGTGGTCCTCAAGGTATTAACAAACCAGGGCGGGAAACCTTAGAATGCCCGGAGGAAAGGGGCTCGAATGCGTCACCTAGCACAACTCATTACCGTACACTGCGCGATCAAGACCACTGGGCCAAGCTTCTCCTGCTGCTTGTATCTGTTGCAAAGGGCAGCAAAGCCCAGGATATACTCCGTAAGGGCAAGTGCAGAAGGTACGATGCTGACGATGGTGTCCTCAGGAAAGGAGCACTGATGTTCCTGGCGGGACGGAAGGAACGGCAGGCGCGTTCTTGGCTGGAGACAGCAGATGTCGGTGTGGGTCACTGCCACCAAACTCGAGAGTGTCCATCTTTGCCATATCAGTTGAGGGCTCGTACATTTCGAAGGAGAGGCTCGGCCTCTGTGTCGTTCTGGCCTTGCATCTTGCATAGTCATCGGCATCATAAATTGTCGTTTTGATCCTTTCATCAATAATCAACGGTCTGTTGGTCTAGTGGTATGATTCTCGCTTAGGGTACACCCTGAGTTCTCTCTTCTGAGCTTGCGAGAGGTCCCGTGTTCGATCCACGGACAGACCCCAATTTTTGCTTTTTGTCCTGGCGTAGCCCATACTCCATCTACTTTGGATCAACCTTTCAACCTGTCCTCGGGTTGTGCCGCGGGTTATGTGAATATGGTCATTTGTTACCTGTTTGGATCTCATACTCTTTTTTGCATTTTCCTACGTGGACTATATTTATGTGTGTTTTTTCTGATTTTTCGGAAAACGGTAATCAAACGCGTGCACACATTTTCGTCGTCAGTTCACGCTTGCCAAAAAAAGGACAATGAACGATTGAGGGAAAATATTGATTATAATCTATTTCAAGAGGCGACCTAGTTTGGAATGCTGATGCCCATGCGGCTTGTAAACTTGTTGTTGAACATGCCTGTCGAGTTGAGCTCGCGGTAGACGGCGTACCACACGTCAAAGTCGGGGTACCACGCCCGGATGTCGTCTTCGGTGATCAGATCCATGTCCAGGCCCCAGTGAATGCGCGGCGAGTCTGGCCGGTCCGTGCAAATCTTTTCCTTGATGGCCTTGATCAGCATGGCGCCCGACTCGACGCCGACCAACATGACGAGCTCAATGGCGCACGTCATGCGGCCAGCCTGCGGAGCAAGAAAAGCGTCCGAGGCATCGATGAAGCGAATACCGAGCGGGCCTGCCATGTAGTACTCGTGGGTGTGCGCCTCCTCGTGGAACACGTCCAGCAGCTTGTCGATGATGGGAACGCACTGGGCCGCGTCGCAGTGCAGCTCCACGGCCATGCCCTTGACGGCATTGGCGGCACCCAGGTTCAAGACGCGGAAGCTCTTGTCCGTGTAGGGGCCACTCTCGACCAGGGAGCTGATGGCTCTGTTGACGGCAATGGGCGTGGCTGCCGGGAAGCGGTTGAGAATGCCAATGGCATGGGGGATGGAGTGGATGCCAATCTGCTCGAGGAGCGTGCCAAACCAGTCCTTGCGAGAACCAGACGGTTTGGTGTCGTGTGTGACGTGGTTGCGCTCGACGCGAACACACGAGTTGTGCGACCAGCGGGTGTACGGGTTGAGGACAAGCTCAAAGTGGTCGGCACCAGCAACAGCCGGGGCGACGGGAGCCCAGAGCTCGGGCGTCAGCTGCTTGCGCACCTCGTCCCATTTCGTGGCCGAGCGTAGCTCCTGGATGTTGAAGGCCTCTGTGACGTCAATGATGTAGCTGTAGATTACGCCCACGCAGCCCATGGAGACGAGCGCCGTGCGGAACCAGGCGTCGTTCTGCTTCAGGACAACCGGTACACCGTCGACCTTGCCCGGGAACGAAGCAGGGTCGCTGAGCGGGCCCTTTCCGACGCTGTCGGTGGCTGGCTCGATTTGGTAGACGACGGCCTTCTCCGAGACCAGGACAATGGCTCGCACAAACGAGGCCAGAGGCCCGTAGGCAATGCCCGAGCCATGCGTACCCGTCGACATAACGCCGGCGAGCGTCTGGCCGTCAAAGGCGCCCATATTGAGGAGTGCCAAGCCGCGATTGTCGAGCTCGGCATTGAGCTCACGGATGATGATGCCGGCCTGGACGCGCGCGAGGGTGCGGCTGCGGTTGGCGGCGGGGGCGGGGGCGCTGCCGAGGGTCGGCAAAGGACCTTCGTCGAGATCAATGAGAAGCTCGGTGGCGCTGCTCGAGGCTTGCGAGGCCGACTTTTGATGGTGCTTCCGGGCGTGGTCCACGACGGGCTTGGCAGTCAGCTTGGGTTTGGTGAAGCCGGCAACGCCGTCTTCGCCGTTGTCGAGCATGGCGATGCGCTTCAGAAGCGTCATGTCGATCAGGACGGCGTTGGTCGTGTACGTAATGTCGGAGAAGGAGTGGCCCGAGCCGACGGCACGCACGCGCTGGTGCAGGCGGTGGGCGTCGGCCACAATGGCGACGAGCTGCGACAGCGACTCGGGCTTGACAATCACGAGCGGCGAGCTCGGCTGCATGCCGACGCAGTTGACCCAGACCGGGTTCTCGGGGTCCACCTCGGGCACGTCGGGGTTGCCGGTGCCGTTCTTGTCGTTGGAACTGCCGACGAGGTGGCCGTGCGTGGCGGTCAGCGCCAGCCGGACCGACTCGCGCGCATGGTCGTTTCGCTTCTTGGAGTCGCGGCCGCGGCGGCGCGCTTCGACACCGGGCTTGCGGACAACGTTCTAGAGACCGTCGTACACGGTGTCGGGGTTCTCAATAAAGACGCGGTCAATCTCCTGGAGCGTCTGCTTGCTGGGGGCCTTTCCGCGTGCATGGCGAAGCTTCCACTCGACGGACTTTTGCGCAACAGAGTGATGGGCACCCATTTTGAATGTCGTAGGAACGTTGTAGGAGTGAGATATGAGTGAGATATGATGCTGTTATAGGATTTCGATTCTAGGAAGAGTGATGTTGGTGGTGCGGTAAAGAGAAGAGCAGCGATGCCGGAATCGATGGAGGGTCGAAAGTATAGGGCATCGGGGGGCAACATGGCATACCCAAACAAGCAGGACGAACCCTTGGTGGAATGCACCTTCTACGCCCGAGCCACATGCGGTTGCCTTGTGGGAGAAGATCATCCGATTTCTCGGTGCATGTCACGACACATTCCGGCTCAACCGCGAATCTACATTGTCTGAGATCTAGTCTCGTGATTTGTCCGTCTCAAAGGACAGTCCGATGCCGTACCACACCAATCATAGACGTCTTGTTCCACCTCTGCCGGGTCGTATCCTGGGACGACTTTAGTATTTAGGGTTCGAGATCTGCAACGGTGCATCGCAGCAGCCCATCGAGTGCCAAAGGCACGACATTGATCCAACGCACAAGTACCGACAATACAACAGCGACAGTGCAACAGCGATAGTATCCGTCTTGTTGGATCAAGTGACAGCGTGTAAGAGAAGAGCCGCCTGTCGGCCCACTGCCCCTCCTGTCATTCTGCTAAAAATAATCGTCACAAATCCCGTCCCAGACACGCTGAAGAGCGTACAGGTAGAAAAACACGACGGGTCGCCACGACGCGCCAATGCAAAGCGACCGTGTGGTGCCATGTTGAAAGTCGTGAACGTGTTGTCGGGTTGCTGAAAGGAGGCAACAAAAGTGCAAAGGAAGTGCCTCCGCAATTCCTTCTCTTTTTGGGGTGTACCTACCTTCTTCACAATTTCCAGGCTCTCGGTCTCTCTTGCCCGTAAGATCGGCTGGTGACGTCGCGAAGAAACCGCGATCAACACGCAATCGCGCGCCTTCCCACTGAGCAAAAACTCGCAAATCACAGGAAGGCGTGGGGAAAGGTGGGCATCGCGACACCAATGCCCAACCCACCCCTTTCTGTCTTGTCACTGGGCTGGCCAATACGAGTTCTTCCAGCACACCACAACAACCAGCACAGCAAGCAGCGAGCTGTCTCGTGTCCAACCCTGCTCGAGAGGCCTTCAGCGCAGCGCGGGCATGTTCCTGCACGTCTGAGCATCGAGACGCAGCCAGCCGCGTGTTACTTGCATTTCAGTGTTCAGCGTCGCACATTCAGCGTCTTTGCGCACACCACCACCACACAACGCTCTGTTCGCTTTCCTCGACGTCTTGCGATCCCACGTTTTCCACTCGCCAGCGCCGCACGCTCCTCATTCCCGTCGTCCGCCCAATTGCATACCAGTCCCGTACCGAACCCGTGCACCAGGGGCCAATTGCTCAGCTTTCGATAGTTTGGCCCATTTCTGCCTGCATCGCTGCGCGTGGCGCCTCTGCGCAGTTGCATTGACAGCGTCGCGTTCCCTGTTTTTGCACTCGCCTCTCACTCTCCGCCATGTTTTCACGCTTCCATCGTCGGGGGCAGTCGAACTCGACACCGACGTCCCCCGTGCCGCCTCCTATCGACAACACGAGCGCTGCATGGGACCGGTGGGAAACAGCCGGTTACGAAAAACACATTGCGGTCGCACAGCGGCCCGTCTCGAGCAGCAACAGCAACAGCAACAGCAACAGCAACAACAACAGCAAGAGCACTGCGCCCGCGCAACCCGTTTCAGCCTCGACCAATCCCGCTGCTTCGACCCCAGGCGCCACAGCCAGCGTGCTGCCCTCGCTCCCTCCCATCTCCCGCATGTCCGTCTTGACCATCTCGACCACCGAAGTCAAGCCCGACCTCGCCAATGCCGACAAAAAGACTGATGCCCTCGCACACACCCGGTCCAACTCGCATCAGCAGCCGCCAAGCGCCCGGATGGCCCCTCCGCCTGTCACCGATCCCGCACTAGCAGAAACCGACGGGCCAGCCTTTATCGGAGGCATGGCTCTGGCCAACAGGCGCCGGGACGAATCCCAAGACATGTCGGCGGCAGCAGCCGTAGCAGCTGCAGCAGCCGCAGCAACGGCTGCGGGCCGGCCTGGCGACGTGTCGTCACCTACGCCAATATCGCCGATTGCCACGACTAGCTCGCCGCCGCGGACGACCACGTCAGAGAAACGAATGTCGCGACAGAAGCCCCCTCCGCCGCCCATCAATACCAGCCTTACACCACGCCAGTTTCTGTCTGTTTCTACGGCCCAAGGAAGGGACAGGGAAGGCCGGTCGGGGAGCAAGTCGGCGACTTCGTTTGTCACGCCGACCGACATGCAGTCTTCGGCCGCCGCCGCCGTGGCCGCCGCAGCCTCTGCCGTGAATGCCACCTCGGATGCACACGCCCACCGCAACACGGCCTCGGCGTCGGGCCTTACCAGCAGCAGCGCGGCCACGGCGGCGGCTGCTGCCAGTACCCGCACAAAGAAGAGCCGCCCGTTCCTGAAGAACCCGGTCTCGTCGCTTCTAGGCCGGCGAAAGACGAGTGCAAGCACGTCAGACATTGGCAGTCTCGCCGGCTTTCGCGGGGAGAGTGACATGCCCGTGTACGCGCCCATTCGCGGCACGCGCGTGCACGACTTTAGCGCTCCACGACAGCCTCGCGTCGTCACCAGCGAGCTCCCGGTTCCCACGTCGACAGCAGCTGTGGCGGCCGCTGCCGCTGTGGCGAATCTTGGTGGCACGTTTGGTGGCACAGCTGGTGGCACAGCTGGTGGCACAGTTGGTGGCACAGCTGGTGGCACAGTTGGTGGCTCTGGTGGCACGGGCAAGGCCCCACGGGCGCCTCCCGTCCCCTCACCGAACCCGTCGACGGCAGTACGCTCACCTGGGCCAGTCAGCAGCGCCGCACAACCCCCGCCGACTGGCGCCAGCGACACCGATTCCCCAGCCGTGTCTCAGTCTGTACCGCAGCCAGCATCATCCTCGTACCCGGCCGCCAAAACAGCGCTGGTCACACCAGATGGGGCGCTGAGCTATGCGGCTCATTTGTCCAAATCGTCCGGCGCCGATCTGCGGGGGCCTGTGCGCACGCCCTCGCAGAGCGCATTGCAGACGCTCAACGAAAACGACACGCTCTCGTTTGACGCGAAGCCGGCCCCAGAAAAGCCTGCTGCACAGGGCGTTCTTGGTGCGACAGACACGGCCGACCCCTCTGGCCCTGGCCCGGCCCCGGCCCAGGCATCACCACCGCGGGGCGCGTCGGTCGCTGGACACACCCGGGCTGCCCTGTCCGATGTCTCTTTGCAAGGTCCTCCGCAGCTCAAGTCGTCGTCGACAGGCACGACGCGGTCACGCAACCTCAGCCTCTCCGACCAATCGCCCAATTCGAATGCCGGTGCCCTGCCGTCCACGTCCGCCACCACCCCTGGCTCTGTGGGCTCGTCTCTGCCCAAGCACATGAAGAGCACGTCGTCTCGCTTTAGCTTTATCGTCAGCTCAAGCGAAGAAAAGGCAATGGAAGAGCGGCACCGCAAGAAGCAGGCCGAGACCAAGACAGCGGGCAGCGATGCTCAGGACGCGCGGTACTACGACTCGGACGAAGAAGACTTTGACTACGACGCCATGATGGACGACGACGACGACTTTGAGGAGCGCATCCCCGGGGTCAATGCCGACTACGGCGACGAAGACGACTACCACCTCTACGGCGACGCTGAAGCGCCGCCCATGGGCGCGATTGACCTGCCGCGCCACGGTGCGCCGGCCGACGCTGGCGATGAAGTCGACGATGACGACGCGAGCCACTACGAAGACGAGGCGGACGCGCCCGACGTCGCCCCGCCCGCCTTTCCCCGAGTCCGGGTCGAGGTGGAAGACGACGACCCAGAAGGTCTTGATCCCAACAACGACCAAGAAAACTTTGCCGGATTCGTGTTCCAGCGATCGAACCCGGCCTCGTCGCTCGTCACGCCCACGACGCCCGGCATGCTGGCGACACCGCGCGATGCCGATGGCCATGTCATTGGCTTCGCCATGACCGTGGGCGGCGCCAACCGGCTGTCCGACCTGGCGGCATCTTCCACGGCCACGCTGTCGCCCGTCGACCAGGCCCGGCTGCATGCGGCGATGAACAGTCACCGCACTTCCATGGCATCGGCCGGCAGTGTCGACGGTGCTGGTCTCGGTATCCAGGCCATGCACCTGCAGGAGCCGACGTCCACCTTCCAAGCAACGGAGAACCTGGACGACTATGAAGCCGAGTCCGACTACAGCGACTACGCGGACCCGACCGTGACTGCGCCGCCGCACGAGACGGCGACAGCACGGGCGCCTCCGAACAACGACGAAATGTACTTTGACCAGGGCCTAGCGGATGAGCTGGACTTTGGCGCCCCCGACGGCGCGCCGTTTGACGAGAACCTGTTTGACCTGGAGGACACGGACCAGTACGGCCGGCCGCTGCCGGGCGTTTTTGCGGCCGCACAGGCCGCGCAGGCCGCCAAGCGCGCCGAGATGACTGCTTCCATTGAAGCCGCTGCTGCCATCCAAGACCGCGGGGCGGCGCCGTCTGCACCGTCCGACCAGGTCGAGTCTGCGGAACCGGCCGCGCATGAGTTGACTGGCGCCTCGCATCCCGTATCCCTGAAGAAGCAGGACTCGCTCACTGCTCTCCGGCGCCAGCTGCCGCCCATTCTCACAGACGCGGACCGAGTCGCTGCCTATCAAGCGGCGCTGTCCGAGGCTGCCTTTAAAGCTGCCGCGCAAGGCAAGTTCCGCCGCGACTCGGAGTCGATTGCTTCGGAAGCGTATGGCGGCCCATCATCGCCCCAGCTCGAGGGGTCTCCCGTGGACGGGCAGGACTCGCTAGGCTACCTCGGGACTGGCCTCGGCCTCAGCCTTTCCGGCGGCGGCGGCGGCGGACTCGGTGGGCTCGGCGGGCTCGGCGCACCATCCAACACGTCGGCGGTGCTTCCTGGGACATCAGACTTGGCCGGCGTGTCGGCCGGCATCGGGCAGCAGCAGGCGCACCTGGCGTATGCGTACACCAACCACGACGACGAGGACTTTCGGCACAATTTCGACGACGACGACGACTGCGTCGATGACATGGACGACTACGACTTTGACGACGACATTATCGCCGAGGCCAACGCCGAGGCACTGGCCAACGACATGGACGGTTTCTACGGCCAAGAGTTCAACTTTTACTCGGCCCCCGCGCACCAGTCAGCCGCCGGCAAGGGCGAGGCGCAGCTTGCGCACGGCGGTATCTTCATCCCCGGGGGCGTCGGGCGCAGCACGTCGGGGCGTGTGGTGTCGCGCGAGCCGAACCTGACGCCCATCACGGAGCGGTCCGAGTACTCGAACCGCAACAGCGTGATGTCGCTTGCACTGCCGCCGCTGGGGAGCAGCGCCGAGTTGCGGTCGCCGGGACTGGCACAGCTGGCCATGATGGCCGACGACGGCGACATGACCCTGTCGGCGCTTCTTCGGCTACGCAGCAAGACGTTTGGTGGCGGTGGCGGTGGTGGCGGCAGCCAGGCGGGCTCAAGTCGTGGCGCGAGCCCGATGCTGGTGCCACCGAGCCCGGCACAGCCGCCAGAGTCCGAGCGCGACGCAGGCGACCGCGACAGCGTGTCTTCATTCGACCACCGCCTGACGCCGGCGCAGTTGCAGCTGCTGCAGAAGCAGTACCCGCTGCCGGTGTCGCACTACCAGCAGCACCATCGCATGAGTTCGGGCACGAGCCTGCTGTCGCGTGGTGCGGGCAGCAGCGAGCACAATGCGTCCGAGCCCGACAGCGAGTGCGGCAGCCCGACCATGGCGCACCTCCAGACGGCCCCACCGATGCCGCCAGTCCCGCCGATGCCGAGCCTGCCGCAGCTCAGCTCGCTGCCCATGTCGCCCAACCCGGCGGCGATGACGAGCAGCTGCACGCCAGTGTTGGAGGAGGACGGCGAGGGCCTGGACGGGCTGGGCCGACTGAGCCGACTGAACGGGCTGGCCGGGCTGGACGGCCTGGACGAAGGCACGCACGAGGCGTGCGGGTCGGCGGACATGGAGATGTCGGCGTCGACCATGTCGGAGCCGCTGCCGGCAAGGACGTCGCCGAGCACCATCAAACCCAGCAGCGCGGGGACGAGCGAGCAGCAGCAAATCTACGAGCTGGAGCAGCGGCTGCTCGAGCAGCAGCGCGAAAACGAGCAGATGCAGCGCACGATCCGTGAGCTGCAGCTGAAGCAGGAGCGCATGCAGCAGTCGTTCCTGGGCGCATCGACGAGCGCGTCGCCAAGCGCGTCGTCGGCCCTCGCGTCGCCGGCGGCCAGCACGGTGCCTTTTGCGCCGACTGGGCTGTCGCCGGCACTGCTATCTATGGGCCGCGACCATCGCCGAAAGTACTCGGCCGACAGCATCTAGCGAATTGTTGGATTTGAGCGACACATTTTGTATATTATTTTGGATGACACTAGCATTGCATAGATACCACGGACAGCAGCAAGCGATTGATTGAATTGGCATGTTTTTATAAGTCGATGCTCAGAAGTGCAAAATAAAGAAAAGAAAAAAAAAATGACAAGAGTGGGATTCGAACCCACGCCTATTTCTAGACTAGCATGTTCACGCCTCTCTCAAAGAGACACCTGAAGCTAGCGCCTTAGACCGCTCGGCCATCTTGCCTTGTTGTTGGTAGAGGAACGACTTTGGTATATATGTCGTCAACAGCCCTCAAGTGTATATCAGGCACTTGCTCGGGACCTTATTGGATTGATCTGCCGACAGACGGCAGCCATCCTTTGTCCCTGCGATCCTGTTCTCGTTGCTCCGAGACGCACGAGGGATGCCGCACGGATTGGACTAGAGGCGACGAAAAGTTCCAAGTTCCTCTGCACGATTGGCCAGTTTGCGACGGCCTGCTTGTCCAGGCTGACAAGAACAGGCCAAAGCGCAGCCCCCGAAATCGAATTGTGCTGCTTGAAAGCAGAGGCGATGGATGGCCAACAATCTATTGCGCACTTGCCATCTGAAGGTCGAATATACTTTTAAAAATATGCACTCCTCTTATTGGTAGCATCGTTTCGCCGCAACGGTACCTTGCTGATGACACAATCGTTTCTTGCCGGCATGAAACATAACACCATTCGGTGAGAGCCTCGGGCGGTCTCGGGCGTGCCCCAAGAAGACAGGCAGTCTTGACCGCTCAGTAAACACCTTCGTCGTGACCCATGTGCCTCCAATCTCGCTGGCCTGTTCTGGCTCCTTCGCCCAGTGCCGCTTGCACTAGGGCCAGCACGGACATCAAATGCTGTGTTTTATTGCATTTGCCTTTGGCTTGGAAATATCTATATTTAAATCTATTTGCTTTTGGCAGTGTCAGGCTCAAGCCACATTGTGGGCAGCCTTCTGGGCAGCCGTTGGTTTTCTCGTCTCTCGAGCGCTGCTCCGACGGTCGGGCGAATCCTACACTTGTCTGGACTCGCAGCATGTCTTGCCGAGCCCTTTACTAGTTTACTGGCCAATTCAGACGACGGCGGTTGCGTCGGGCAAACCAGAGGCTGGCTACGGTACGACGGGAACGAGCAGCCGATCCTTTGAGTCATTATATCCGTACTATTGTTTATGCACTCTGGCCAGATTCATATTTACTCCGTACGCTTACCGATTCGGGGCACGTCTCTCGACAGGTACGCACCGCGGGCACTCGAGTTGTGCAGGCTTGTGCCTCGCAGGATCCGACTGTTGCTAGTCGCAGACACCACGCAGCCGATAATCCTTTACTAGCCTGGACGAGCGTATGCAAATATATTTATAGTTGATATTGGATACGCTGCGGCAGTTCCCGTTGACGAGTGAGGCGGCGTGGTGAGACGGCACTTGCGCCGTCACCGTTCGGCCGCCGTTCGGCCTGCCGGTGATGATATATCTATAATGGCATCCGTGGTGGGTGAGCAAGGCCAAGAAGCCTAGCCTAGCACAAGAGACAGCCGAATGCGAGTGGCGTTTGTCAAGGCTGTTCCGTAAATATATTTACTTAGGGCAAGGGCGTTATGTGAGAAGCTCTCGTTATGCGGCGAACCAGACAGCACGATGCAGGGTCTATCAAAAGTGGCATCGACACTGTCAGAGGAGCAGCTTCACGACGAGTCTGCATCTGCAGTGGGCGATCACGTCTGTGCATGGCATAGGAAGAGTAGGAAGAATGGCAAGCTGCCAGGAGCATAGCACAGTCAGTGTCAGCCTCTCAGCTTGGCCATTGAGGGTCGAATAAATATTCACTTTGCGGAGTAAATATATAATTTACACCAGCCTTGGCCGCCGTTGGACTGCATAAATCCGGTTGTGTAAGTATAAATATAATTATACGCGTGGCCGACGAATTGTCTTTTGCGGCTACGCTGATGACCAAGACACCATCAGCGTATTTTACTTGGAATTACATGGGGCTTGCCAAAGGAGCGCCCCTCTGCCGGTCCCGACTCCTTTGAATCCCAAGCTAGCCCGTTGAGGCGCGACTATATTTACACTGCACAAGTCGAGCACATTATGCTAACTCGACAGGCGAGCAGTTCGTCGGCGAATTTGTGAATGAGACGGATGGCGAGTCGGCAGTACCAGTCGGTAAATATTGCTGCAAGTCTGTCAAGAAACTGTCTGTCAAGAAACTCGCTGCAAAACAAGCTGTCAAGCTGTCTGTTTCCAGGATCCAGGAAACTCGTACTGCAAACAAGCTGTCCGTAAAGCAAGCTGGTAAAGCAAGCTGGTAAAGCAAGCTCTGTCCAAACCACCACATCTGATCAACACTCATTGAGCAACACGACAAGGTCAGTGCCAACCACGGCCGCCACTGCGTCGTCGTCACGACTTGCCTTACTTTACACTGGAATAAAATACAGTCATCGGATATACAGGATATATATCTAAATACAGCTCACGGCCATCGATCCCACTGGCAGACAGCCGATCGACAACTCGTCAGCGCGTGGGCTCAACGGATTGTTTCTTCATCCTTGGCCTGCTATTAATACACATGCGCTGGCCAAGCCCGAGATAACGGCGCAGCCTCGGCCCAGCTCTGGCTGTGGTAATCATAGGCATGTCAAGCTAGATGCAGCAACGCGTGCTGGAATCGACATGTCGACGTCGCTGTCACCGGACATGACGCCAGTATGTGTTTATTTTTGTGTGTAACTTTTGTCAATGCTGATATATATCGCTCTGAATCGACGAGACACTGGCACATACATGACGCATCCTGATTTGCATGTGCGCCGTGGATCAAACAAAGGCAGGATGCTCTGGAGTCGGCGTCGCAGCGTGTAACGTGCAAAGCCGGCAGGTGCGTATATTTACCTTGAGACGAGCTCGGCATAAGACACTGCGTCGAGTCCTGGCGATCCTTGGCGCGAAACGGGCGGCGAGCGCCGAATCCTGCACCGCGATCCTACGCTCCTTGGCTCTGTGCGTGAGACGAGTGGCGCTAGCCCTGTGCGTATATTTATGATTATTGCATGTGCTCGTTCGTGTCGTGTGCTCGTGTCTGCACTGGTCCCGAGCGCACGGGCGGCCCATGCAGACGAGATCAGTACGGAGTAACGTAGACTGAGAATAGCCAATCCTTTGCCGTCGAACGATCATCGACTGTGCCTCTCTGCTTCTGGGACAGGGACGCGGGGGTCCAGGATCCTGGAGGCGCACTTGGGCGTGTGCAGACGACTAGCCAGGCACAGGCTAGGCATCGGGCCGTGCTGGTCGGTCAGGGCGTCGGTCTATCGCGTCTGCACGTCTGCACGTCTGTCTGCACGTCTCCTGCCAGTACAAATACATCCTGTCATCCTGCTCCCGCCCGCTGCGGCCGTCCACTGACATCGACTCGACTGTCGATGCGCGTCTCTGCCAACACAACCCCCTCGCACCATGGCCAACCAGACGGCCTTTGCGTGGCGCGAAATCCCCGCCGACCAGCTGCCACACGACGACCGCCGCAATGAAATCAACGTGGCCATCTGGACCGTCGCGGCCCTCGCCAGCGTCTGCCTCATCTTGCGCGTCTTTACCAAGCTCAACTTCCGCCGCTCGCTCTGGTGGGACGACTACATTATGATTCTCGCATGGGTGAGTCTCTCTCTCCATCTTTCTGTCAGTCATGCTAACGACAGGCCACGTACATCTCGTCGGCCGCGCTCACCTCGTGGTCCGTCACGTACGGCGAGGGCCTCCACGTGTGGGACGTTGACCCGCGCAACTACATCCACATCAACTTTCTCGGACGCCTGTCGGGCTCCGTCATCCTGATGGCGGCCGTCCTGTCCAAGACGTCGTTTGCCGTCACGCTACTGCGCATCGCGCCCAGCCGCCGCATGCGCTTCGCCATCTGGGCCATTATCGTCACGATGAACATTTTCATCGGCCTCAACGTGCTCTTCCTCTGGATCCGATGCACGCCCATTGAGCGTCTGTGGAACCCGTCCATCCCGGGCTCGTGCTGGCCCGGCCAAATCTTTACCATTTACAGCGTCGTCGCCGTCGGCTTCTCGGCCGCCATGGACTTTGTCCTCGCCCTGCTGCCGTGGCACATTGTGTGGAACCTGCAGATGGAACGACGCGAAAAGTTTGGCATCGCGCTGTGCATGAGCCTCGGCCTCGTCGCCGGCGCCACGGGTGCCGTCAAGACCGCCCTCATGCCCACCCTGCGCTCCGCCGACTTTTCCTTTTCGTCCGTCTCGCTCATCAACTGGGGCGGCGCCGAGGTCGGCGTCACCATTGTCGCCGCCTCGCTGCCCGTTCTGCGTATGCTCTTCCGAAACGTCCGCCACGCCACCGCCTCGCGCAACCGCGCCGACTACGACTTTGAAATGTCGCCCAGCGCCGCCGAGCGCTACTACGCCAAGAGGTCCAAGATGTCGAGCTCGACGCGTGCCTCCCGTGCCTCGCGTGTCTCCCAGCGCTGGTCCCACCGTCTGTCCCAGCGCGTGTCCCGAAAGGGCGTCGTCCTCGACGACGAGACCACCCCTCACGTCCACGCTCACGCCCACGCTCACGCTCACGTGCATCCGACGCCCGCGCTGCAGCCCATTGGCGAGGCACACAGTGTCGAGGCACACAGTGTCGAGGCCCCGGCCGTGCACCCCGACCAGCCCGATACCGACCCCATCCTGCCGGTCACGACGCCCTTGTCGCCGCCACCGCGGGTCTGGCGCAACGTCCTCATCGAGCAGCACACGTCAGACGCAAGCCCTGCCGACCGTGCGTCCGCCGACCGTGCAGCCCTCGGCCTCGCGCCTGCGCCCGCGCCCGGCTCCTTTTTCTGATTCGTTTCTTTTGTACATTTCGTATACCAGGGTGTTTGGGGTTATGATACCGAGGAGTTGGGGTCTAGCATTTTCAATTCATTTTTCTTTACAATCACTCGAGTTGTTGACCGTGCCCATTCATTCAAGACTTGTCCATTGCTATCTCGTTCCGTTACTCATTGCAAGACCGGTCACCGCTCTTACAGCGCCTTGCGCAGCCCGGTCGTGCTGTCGACGGTCGGGTCCAGCTTGTTGGCCAGGTCTGAGCCGTGCGGGCCCGCTGTCGTCCTGGTCGTCGTCGTCGTGTGGTGCCCAGGGGCGTTCACGCCGTGCGTCCCATGCGTGGCGTGGGTACCGCCCGTCACGCCGACTGGCACGTGCGTGTTGTGCGTGCCGTGCGTCGTGTGCGTGCCGGTCGTGCCGGTGCCGAGTCCGCCATTGTTGTACGCCGACCCCGATCCGAGGCCGGTCGAGCCATGGCCGGTCGAGCCGAGGCCGGTCGAACCGAGTCCGGTCGAGCCATGGCCAGTCGAACCGAGACCAGTCGACCCGAGGCCAGTCGACCCGACACCCGACGACCCAAGGCCGCTGTGGTGGTTGTTCTGGTGGTGGACGGCACCGGCGCCAAGGCCCGGGACCGTGCTGTGCGTGTTGTGGGTTGTGCCGTGAGCACGCGTGCCGGCGCCCGACGCCTTGGACAGATCGCTATCGACGGTAGGGTCGAGCTTGTTCAGGACATCGTGCTTGTGCGGGCCGGCGGTGTTGGGGGCCGGGCCACTGGCGCTCGTCTGCGTCACCGGGATGGACGGCGTGTTGGCCGACGTGTTGTTGCTGAGGATACCCATGGCTGCGGTGTGTGGTTGTGTTGTGATGTTGTGTGTGGTAGTGTTGGATGAGATGGTGAGATGGTGAGATGAGTTGGATGAGCTGGATGAGTTGGATTCTCAGGTGGACGACGGCTTGCTCTTATAGACGTCTCGACCGACTGCTCTTGACGTCGACCGACTGCTCTTGACGTCGACCGACCTGCCTTGGACGCGACCGACCTGCCTCAAACGTCGTCATCGCCCCGCGATGAAGTCATTGTGTCCGAGCACAGCCTACTTCAGAGGCGTGACAAGTAAAGCACGCCATTGCTTCATCGCCTCCAGTGCGATGCGGACTGGGCACACGGTCGATACGCGATGGCCTGCAGTTCGGCCGGGCTACAATGTCTGCCACGCCGTTGATCCTGGCCCGACTTGGACGAGCGCTGGCCCGACTTGGACGAGCGGCAAACGGAAGCCTAGCATGACGCTGCCGCGTCGGTGCCGCCTCTGCCAAGGGCCAGACAAGGCATCAACCCTGGGCCACTCGCCGCCCGATCGGTGGAGAGCATGACGCACCGCGAGCTGGGCATAGGACCAAATGCTCCGTCAGCCAGGCGGCTCTTTCGCGGCACACAACCATGCATATATTTAGATTTAAATATATTTTTACTGTGCTACTCAACATGCAATAAATAATAAATACTGTGTTGATCAATCAAGCGGCGAGGCTCGTGCATGGGGCGCGTCATTGGCCGCACGCGTCATCGCTGGCTAGCGGCCATTGGCATCTGTTGGATGGACAGGCTGCATCCCTGCCTTGACGTCACGTCCGCTTACAAATGTCACTCAGTTGGTGGTGAAACCCTGCGGTTATTGTCTTATTATTGGTTGTTTTGCGAATTGCGAAAGCAAAGTGTTTCTTCGCGTTTGTGCGTCGTGTGTCGTAGCTCCTCTAGGCCTTCCTGGCCTTTTCCCAACCAAGTCCCAACCGAAGAAAGAAAGAAGACAGACAGAATCGAAACAATAAGAACGAAAGACAAAGACAGGCAATCGAAACAGAAGAACGAAAGAAGACAGACGAATCGAAACAGAAGAACAAAAGAAGACAGACGAATTGAAACAAGAACTTGCACCGTCCAAGCCCCAAGACAGAATGGAACAGAAATGCGGCCGTCGTGATGGTGCGTAGGGTGATTGAAAGTAGATCATGTAAATTGAAAGGGGTATCATGTAATGGTCGAACAGCAAAAACAAAAAATCGTGGCTCAAAGTCAGCTAGAGGGTCGGGGTGGTGGCAGTGGTGGGCGACGTGGCCGACGCCGGTGCCGACGCCGATGCTGACGCCGAC
Organism: Ophiostoma populinum; assembly: GCA_029298855.1. Taxonomy (NCBI): domain Eukaryota; kingdom Fungi; phylum Ascomycota; class Sordariomycetes; order Ophiostomatales; family Ophiostomataceae; genus Ophiostoma; species Ophiostoma populinum. The sequence goes on along the minus strand of JANSLU010000014.1, from coordinate 1,907,291 downwards.
GTCGACGTCGAGACAGAAGCTGCGTGTGCGTTGCCGCCGCGCATCCATGCAAACAGGTCGGTGCGTGAGGAGCCCGACTCCTTGAGGACGGGCATGGGAATGGACGACGCCGAGGCGCCCGAGTCGGTGACAATCTTGCCGGCAAACGTCGACTCGCGCGGCTCGAGCAGCAGGCTCTTGCGGTAGTACGACACTTGCATGTTGCTGCCCGGCGCGTCGAGCTCGCGCACGCGCGCCATCTGGCCGCCGAGCCACTCCTGCAGGTCGGCGACCTCGGTCAGGCGGTAGGGGATCTGGAAGCGCTGCACGTCGCCAATGATCTTGGCCGTGCGCATGTGCTTGTCAAAGTTGACGACGGTCAGCGCGGCCTCCTTGTCGTCGGCGCCCGGGCCCGGCAGCTGCTTCGTCGCCGGGTTGCCAATGTCGTTGAACGCCAGGTCCGTCAGGTACATGCCCAAAAAGGGCAGGCACGGCGGCACGTGATCCGCCAGCCGCCCACGCAGCACCTTGTTGTTCTGCGACGGCTCGACAATCGCCTGCAACGTGCGCAGTGTCTCGCGCCGCTTGCCCGACACGAGGTCCCACGTGCGCCGCAGCCGGGTAATCGTCGAGCTGTTGAGGCTGCAGATGATGGCCATGAGCGCGTCGTAGTTGTGCAGCTCGTAGCACTGCTGCGCCACCTTGATCCACTGCTTGATCACGGCCGCGCGCTTCTTGACCTCGGCAAACTGCAGGATCGTGTCGGCCACCAGGTTCGACAGGTCCGTCGACAGCGCCGTAATCGCCTTGACGTTGGGCGACCCGATGCCGCCCTTCTTCATCCACTGCGACCCCAGCAGCTCCTCGGGCAGGATCGAGCAAAAGATACCCATCTGCCTCAGCGTCAGCTGCCGCGCCAGCTCCAGCGGGTCGACGTCCATCACCGACGGCGCCGTCCCGCCCATCTTCCAGTTGGCCAGCGCGTGCTGCAGGCTCTTGGACACCACCGGCGCCGGCAGCGGCGTGTCCGCCGGCACGTACGCCGTCGACGCCGTGCTCGTCTTGCCCGTCTTGCCCATGGACGAGACCAGCCGCGGCACCAGCGACCCGTCTGTCGCGCCGACACGCGTCGCCAGCTCCAGCAGCCGACGGCCCGCCGATGGCAGCACCGCCGACAGCCGGCCCTCGGCAAACGGTGTAATCAGGGCGAGCGCCGCGCGGTCCGTCTCGTCGCGCCAGTGCGACTCGAGCCAGCCCTTGAACGCATTGTAGACGCGCAGCCGCACCGGACCGGCGACGTGCGCCGACTCGCCGACGTACTCGAACCGCTCAATCAGCGCCTCTGTCAGCGTCGCCGGCGTGCAAAAGAGCCGGAACGTCAGGTAAAAGGTCGAGACAAACATGGCGTCTGGCGTCGACTCGTGCGTCGTCAGCCGCTCCACCAGCGCCGGCAGCGACCCGCCCGTCACCTGGCCCTCCTTGTTGAACATGAGCTCGTGGGCGTACGTCCGCACCAGCAGCTTCGACTCGACGTCCTCGTCCATCTCGTCCGCCACCGTCGAGCTGCCCGCCATGCTCAGGTCCGACAGCGACGGCTGCGTCCGCGGCTCCGTCGACCCGCCCGCCTGTCCGTGCTCCGGCGTCGTCGCACGCGTCGACGTCTGCGACCGCACGCTCGACTCCGAGTTGCGGTTCTCGTACGTGCTCGTCGTCCCGGAGCTCAGCGCCGTCAGGCTCTCTGAGTGGAACGACTGCCCAAACTCTGCCTCGTGCGCCGACGCCGACGCCGGCGCCGGCGTCGCCTTGTCCTCGCCCGCCAGCTGTGTCGTCAGCCGCGGCAGCGTCGACAGCGTCGACAGCGCCGTCGACCGGGACTGCGTCGGTTCCGGTGCCGCTGGGGCCGCCATTTTCGGTACGCTCTGCATGTCCTCGGTGGCCGCAAACGACGACGGCCGGTTCGCAATCGACAGCGAGCGCCGGTGCGACGACATCGCCGGCTTGTCCTCGGTCGGCGACGCCATCGGCACGCTCGGCAGCGGCTTGTCGACCGACGCGGCCGACCGCAGCGTGCGCTTGCTGGGCGACGATGCCATATCGGAGGTCGCCGATGCAGTCGACGGCGGAAATTCGGACACGGCCGACGACACCACAGAGTCGACGACACTCGCGCCCGCCGTCACCGGGCGCTGCTCGTCGTCGGTGCCGGAGGTGGCCGTCAGCGACAGCGACGGAATGGGCGGCGTGGACGACTCGGCGGCCACGGCGTCGAGCACCGACAGGTCCAGGTCGATGCCACGCGCCGCGTCGTCAAACTCGTGCTCAAAGTCGCCGATGCGCTCAATCACCCACTTTGTCTTGGCCACGCACTCGCCCGTCGCCTTGACGCAGTTGGTCGCCGCCGTCAGCAGCCGGTTGTTGTCCTGCGGCATAATCATGTCGGCCACGTCCGTCGCCCGGTTCGCCAGGACGTCGCGCGCCAGGCTCACCAGATCCACCACGCGGCTGCACATGGCGACGCGTGACTTGTACAGAATCTCCTGGCTCAGCGAGTTGTGGCTCGACACGACATCGACCACGACCAGAAGCTGTCCGCCCGACGTCGCCGACTGCTTGATGGCGAGCGCCAGGTGCGGCCGCGACTGCGACTGCAGGTGCAGGCGACCAATAAACGAGCCCAGGTACGACAAAAAGGTGTCGTGGCGCTCGCTCAGCCGCGTCGATACCAGGTTCTGCGGCTGCGACAGCGGCGAGTAGCCCGTCAGCGACACGCGGTGCGATAGGCCCTGCTGGCCCTGTGACAGGCGCTTCGTGGGTGCCGTCGAGGTCGTCGGCGACTCTGCCATGGGGATAATCTCTTGGACAGGCGACACGGGCTCGTCGGCCGCGTTAGCTGCATCGGCCGAGTCGGACACGGTAATCGTCACGTCCTGCTGGCTGGCTGCAAATGTGACCGTCTCGGCCGGTGGTGTTGGTGGGGCCGAGTTGACCTCCATGACCGTCGCCATCACGGCCACGGCCGGCATCCGTTGCCGCCGGTCGTCCTCGAGCACGTCCAGGAAGCGCACGGCCTTGGTGACAATCTTGAACGCCTTGAGAATCATCTCGTCCACAATGTCATTGACATTCTCCGTCGGGTTCGCGATGCGCTGGTGGTCCTGCAGGCGCTTGGCCGACTTGACCAGCGACGACAGCTCCGACAGCAGCGACTTGCGGCAGCGCCGAAGGCCGTCGTGCCGCTGGATCGGGTTCGACTCGCGCGTCAGGCACTGCGTGCGCTCCAGCAGGTACCGCACGCCCGCAATGATGCCCTTCATAAACTCTTGGTTGCCAAAAATCTCGCTGTCGTTGACCGTCGTGCTGCGCATCAGGTCCCAAAAGTTGAGCAGCGCATTCAACAGTGTCCGCATCTCCTCAGGATCGTACGCGTCGCAGTAGTTGGTCGGCAGCCAGCCGCGCGCGCCCGACGCCAGCAGCGTGCCGTCCGCCCACCCGTTGGTGTGGATCGAGTGCACGAGGATCACGTCGCCCTCGCGCATCGGGAGCGTGACGGTCGAGTCGCCGGGCGAGTAGGTCGGGTGGAAGGCATAGTACGCACGCAAAAAGTTGTGGAACACGGGTGCCTCTTCCGGTGGCGTGGGCGACGTGTAGGTGTAGTTCTGGTCGTACTCGTCTTCCTGGACGCGGTCCTGGACGCGGTCCTGGCCGTACTGCTGATCGTCGCTGTACGCAATGCCATACTGCTGCTGCTGCTGGTGCTGGTGCTGCATGTACTGCTGCTCAAAGTCGTAGCCATAGTACTGCTGCGCCTGCAGCGATTGTTGCCGCAGCTGCTCTGCTTTTTGCTGCTGCAGCTGCTGGTGCTGGTGCTGGTGCTGGTGCTGGTGCTCTTCAATGGCTTTTTGCTGGTAGAGGGCCATTTGTGAGATTTGTGAGATTTGCGAGATTTGTGAGATTTGTGGGATTTGTGAATGGGTGTGTGGTAAGCTCTCATTGGAGCCATTTGGTGTTGCTGGTGGTGTCATGTGTGATGAATAGACTGTGCTCAGTGCCGAGCCGGTTGCTGACGAGGTCAAAGACTCGGCCGCACTGTTCTGGCGCTGGCGGTAGTCGTCCATGTACATGTCCTCGCCGGTTGCGTGTTGCGCGGCAGCTTTGTGGATCGCGAGAGGAGCCACGGTGAGGCTCGAACGCGCGGGTTGGGAGCTCAGCATGGCCATTGCTGGTACGGTGCCGGGGCGAGCGGCACCATGAGGATCGTGCACGTTGAAAGGATCCAGGGTTGGTGAGTATCAAAGCTTGCGGGAAAGGTCTGTCGCCGAGTCGTGTTTGTTGATCTGGGCTGAAATCCAAGACGGCCAAAATCGCAAGTTGTTGTCGAGTTGTAGAGTGCAAAACAATAATAAAAGACGCCGAGGGCGCGGTCGAGTCCAGAAGGCTGACTGGAATGTAAACGCGTGTGTGATCCGAAGCACGCTGACTGTGAGGCGATGTTGGAGCCAAAGGATGGTTTGCGGAATGTAGGGAGGTATGAAATATTCAAAAGAGAGGAAGAGGAAAGAGAGACAAGAGGCTGGAACAGCGGAAGACAGTATTCAAGTATGATATGATGGATCAAGAAGTCTGGGAGGGGATGGGACAAGTTATTAGGGGCCAGTAACAGACGAGTCAGGGTCGAGGCAGGTGAACGGAAAAGTGGTGTGCGCACAAGCGGGTGTGCGTGCGTGCGTGGGCGTGGGTGAGAAGCACGATTCTGCGTCTGAGAGTCTGAGCTCGGGAAGTGGGCGAAGTGGACGCACTGCGCGTGCGCAAGTTCAAGGCTTGCGAGAGAGCGTTCTGGGGCACCTCCGCCGTTGGTGTTAGACAGGGGGGTCCTGGTCAGCGAGTTTCGGGGTGGTGCTCTCCACAGCAGGAACCAGGGCAATGCTGCGAAGTAGGAGGGTGTGGTTAGAGGCACAGGCTACAGGGGTGTGGGGAGCCGAGAAAGAGACAACTGTAAATATAAATATTTTAATCGAAATTCCTCTCAAGCGATGGAAGATGTGCCTTGATGTGACTGGGTCAGGCGAGGTCAGAGCTCCTCGAAAAGCAATCGTATCATCAATTCGCGTTCTGGACACAGTGCCTTGATGTTGGATGTGCGAGAGGTGGCTTGTGCTCGTCTTTGGCTGGATTCCTGGTAAAGTCTCGGATATGCGAGTGCTTCCTTTTGCCTGGGGATCTTGTGTTTTGGTTCATCGGAATGTTCGCAGTCAGTTGATGTGCTCTCGATAGCGTTCCAGCAGAGCGAGAATGCACCAGCACCATGTCGATAACACACTTGGTAAACAGATCGAAGACTTGACGCAATTCCACTTGGCATCCAACCCAGCTCTGCCGGTTGGAGAATATCGCGGGACATGGACACAGCCCCGGTCCAGACGAAGCGGGACAAGGGCTGGGTCGAGGACCGGGGGACGATGTCGAGCCCAGAGGAACGAGAACGGACTGGGTACAATCACAAAGAGGTCTGTGTGCGCAACGGCGTGGTGCAAATAAATGAGTTTGGGCTCGGCAGTATGGGCCCTTGCCCGTGTCCGTCGTGTCTGCTTTTCGTCTGCGATAGAGACACGCACCATGGGCGCAACACCCGTCCATGCGGCTAGGCGTCTGTCAGAAACGACTGCAGTGCAGTCTGGAAAGGGAGTGTCTCGGCGTCGATCACGACGTACTCCGTACTCCGTAAAACATAAGGTGAAGGCTTCGGTGTTGATGCTGTCACTCTGTGTGCGTGTAATATCCGCCCATTTATTGCAATGCAGTGCAACGGGCGACATCACATGCCGTGGCAAGGGAACACGGAGACAATGGGCCAAAGCATCAATCAATTGTGACAGTCGCAGGTTGTCTCGAAGCCGCCCTGGCTCAGACCAGCTCTATTTTGGTCGCTTGTCTTCCTCCCTGAGGATCTCCTAGCTGCGAGTCTTGGGTTGCCCGGTCTGGAGGCCCGAGCTGAAATGGACACAAGACGAAGCGATCGACGAGCCGCAGAGACGTCCTTGCCGTCTTGGGCAGCGGTCCCGAGCGTGTGTTTGTGTCTTGGTTGGTCGTGCGAGATCAAGGGCGGCGATAGGCGTTTTAGCCTGGTGATCGAAGCAAGGAGGCAAAAAGGTTCAGCTAGCAGGTGAGGGATGAGGCATTGGCGCAACGAGGGGGGGACAGAACCGCAAATATGACGAAAAGGCGTCAAAATGTGAGAGCGGGGGGCACGAGACCGGCCTTGAGAAGCAAAGGTGAAACACGAGGTGGAAAACGTCAGAATGGCTGCGGCGCCGTCGAGGTGAGGTCGATGACAACGTATCACAAGATGGCGAGATGGCAAGTGGGAGTGAAAGAGGGGGGCAGCAGGCAGCAGGCACATGCAAAAGAACCACGACGCTACACAAGCAAGAGAGAAATGTACAGATACGGAAAGAAGCGCCGACCATCTCAGGGGCCACGGCCATTCTTGCTTCACGACGTCAAAAATGGCAGCGACAATCATGTCGATGCCCGTATACGGAAAGCATGTCTCGCACTCGTCGTCAGCCGCGCGGAAAGTGGCAGGCGCTACAGCACAGAGGGCAAAGAGGGCAAGCGCAGCCAAGCGTTGCAGTCGGTTCAAAAGAGAAGGCGCGCCCGCCTTCCATCGCGCCTTACCTGCGGGGCTTTATCTAAATATCGAAAACGCGACCTCGCGCAATGTTTAATTTAGCCTGTTCACAACATTTGGTCAATATTGCTTTGGTTTTCTGTTGCTTCGGCATGTGTGCACTGAATGGATTGCTCTCGCGGCGCAGGATTCTGGTGTCGCGTTATAGCGGTGGGGCCTATCGCTGTATTTGTTACTTGTGCTCCACGGCCGTCACATTATGAAATTTGTGCCGTGTTTGGCACACGGATGACAAAATATAGAAAGAGCTGGCCACGCTTCTCGCGCGGACACTGTGGACGAATACCACATTTCGTGCCATGGCTTGTCGATAAGCAGCACCCGTCGGTGAAGGCAACTGCCCATTCGGGACAATATGAGCGTGCTGTGTCGCGTCCATTGTTCCTATCCGTATATTTATGCTTCTCGGGGTCCTGTGCATTGGTGTTCCAGTGTTCCTCCGGATGCTTCGTCTCTTTTGCTCTCCGACCACTACGTTCTGGTGCATTGGTTCGGTGGTCGGTTAGACGCAATATGGTGGTGGCTTGCTCCTTCCAATTGGGAGCAACGAAGCCCAATCGAAGCTCGAATTGATGCTACGCCCCAATCGCACCTTCCAGGTCGCGTTAATTCTTCCAAGTTGGGCGTCGTTTATTTCGACGTAGCACGAGCGCCCAAAATACACGTTCAACACAATCAACAAGCTGCAAGCCTTGCATATTGCCCGCTGTCAGGCAAACTCCCGTACCCGTGGCCGCCAAACAGCCGGCAGCCGCACGGAGCACACTGGCAACAGTGTTGATTATGGCGTGGCACAGGGCAAGGAAAGGCATGCGCAAACACAATAGTTTTGCGCGCCGCATCAATCGGACAACGGATAAAACTGGGTCATTTCTCCTTCTTACCCGATCATTTATTGTATTTTTTCTCTCAATCGTAGCCTCAGCGAATGTCAATCGTTCATCTGCGAGGAGCGAAGAAGATGGTAAAGAACCATTCATCACGAAATCCTTAAAGGAGAATGGCCGCGATAGACATTGGATATAAAGTGTACGAAGTATTCCCGCAGACTATCAAAGTCCGTCGACCGTTGATGCGGGTGGCGCATAGGTAGCCGATTTAGTGCAAGCTACTCCGTACTCGCAGCTATCCCGTTGCACAGGCAAAGCACGCGTAATTGTGCCAATAGTAGCCACGCAGTGGGCGTTGGCCGTTGGAAAGGAAAAAGCAAGTACGGAGTATAGAATAATAACTCACGCACATATTGCCTGCGCGATCACGGGTATCGAATTGGATGATGAGGTATATCAGCTTGACCTATTGCGTGGTCAAACCGCAAGCTCGAGGGCAATAATTGTCAGAGCAGTCACGTTGCACCTGATCTTGCTCAAGCCCTTATGCCTCCTTCTTCTCAACGCCTGCCCTCTGTGCCAGACAGCTCGTGTTTGTCAACTTGCCTCCCCTATCGCCTCCTATCGCCTCCTCAACGCCATCACGTCGGAGCTACGGAGTAGCTCGCCCATGCTCAATTGGAATCTTCCATGATTTTGCACTGTTCTTCGGTTCTCACCCCAGCCACTGTGGGCTACTCCGTATATTTACTCCGTAAATTCATATTTAAGTAAAACTTATCAGTAAATATGTTATGTCCGTGTATAAATATAAAAATGCAGATTTTAATAAAGTATAAATTTTCAGACTGGAGTTGAAGGCGAAAAGAACAGGGGTCGAGGCACATGCAGGGGTTGATATCTTGACAGAGTCCCATTGCCAAGTGCTTGCTGTCGACGGCAGCTCGTTTCCAACTCGACTCACTTCAGTTGTCTTTTTTGCATTTAAGGTAAATATAAATTTATTCATTTATTGTCCTTGTTTTGTGTGGGCTGTTCTTTCGCATGTCCTCCCCACCCGTCCCAGAGTTGAGAAAGAGATACAGAGGTACAAAGTAATTGGCTGCACAAAAACTTGAATGTCCAGCGAGCGGGAACCTCTTCTCTCGCACCCGACGGCCCGTTGCTGCGGTGTTGCTCCGCCCAATATCACTTGGTAACGTAACGCTTTCGGGCTCGTTCTCGTCTGGTTCTCGTACGGAGTAAATGGGCTTCGGATGATGTCTCGATACTGACAAATGCTGGCGCTGACGTTTCCAAGTCGCCTCTTATTCGGATAAGGTCCTGTCCACGTAACCCAAGATGCGGATGATTGGGGCTCGGTGGCTCGGTCTTCATAAATATAATTATATGCTATGCACGAAGTGCAAGGAACCAAACTCACATCATGGACATCGCCGAGCCTCTGAGTAAATATATTTATACTCAGCTTGTGTTTAACAGGGATATGGGCCATTGTCTCCCGACAAAGAAGGATCGGTCTCTCAATGATTTACGAATAAATAAATTGTCCTGTCAGGTCAGCCCACGTTCGTCACAGCGGTTAGGAAGCTGCATTCAGCAAGCTGTGTGGCGATCACGTAAATAATTTTATAAACATTTACTTAAAACAGGATGAAGCGGGGTTCTTCGACCGGAACGACATCAATGGTCCGCCATGCCGACTGATGAAAAGTGTATGTTTATTTTCGGATTCTTGTGCGGTTTTGAGGGGTAAGAACGGCCTGGCCCGTGGAGAACGGAAGCCGGATGCAGTAATGGGCTCGCACTGATATGCAAAGTCCTTTTCCTTGCTGCGGCATAAATCAGAGGAGATCACACGCCAGTTTGGCTGAAGTCCAACACGAGCGACTCCTATACTCTGCATAAAAGGAGAACCGCGGTGCTGCACAGTAAGCGTACGAAAGTATAGCCGAGGGTGCTCTCGGAAGAGCAGTGCGTAACTGCGCTTGACGGCCAATAGCTGCCGAGCACCGGGCATCGTGCATCTATGCCGTGCACGCTTGAATATTATACCTTTTTAGAAACTTTTCATCATGTCGTAGCACTCCTGCTTAATTTACATGGAGGTCTGACTAACTAATTACACTAATTTCAGCCAGAATACCTTAAAGCCTAAAGGCACGCGGACAAAGAATAACAGCCGGTTCCAGTAGTCTGGATTTGGCAATCACTGTCTCACATCCTAGAATATCAACAAGTCAAGCATGCACCACAAAGAGGATCGGAGGCTTAATTGGGGTGATGTGCAGGAGGTTGTCTTTGATGTCAGACTACGGATTCGATACATTATTTGGTTGATGCATTGCTTCGTCAATTGCAACCGAGGAAAACATTGCATCTCTAACGAAGCAGAAATATTTATAGGATGAAAAAAAGAAAAAAAGCTACAACAGTGCTTCTAAATATACAACTATCGACAAATATATAAATAAAATATAGTCTAGTCGCTTTGTATGCGCCTAAAGAACGAGGCTTGAAGAAGCCATGAGACCGAGAACAAAGAGAAGTGGACGGCGATTGCCTAATGTAGCATTTACTATCGGGAGTGCCTGAGCTAGGAAAGGGGTAAGCTGTTGCTAGCGCACCTAGCTCTTTGACCTGAAAGCTAGTAAATGCACAGGCAACAGACGCGCATTAGGGCGCAGGATGCAGGTCCAGATGCAGCCAAATATGCAGCCGAAAGAGCCGAAATGGACCACAACTCTGTCATGGTTGGCCACCTTTACGGTAGGCGATGCGACTTTAGGTAGGTACGAAGCCACTAGTATCGTATTTGCTTGGGATGCCCTGGAAAGAGGCTTCAACTTAAAATGTACCTGCGTTATGCTGTACCACTACGTGGCTGACGCCTCCGCCCAAAGTGACAGGCCGGGCACTGCGAGTAAAAATAGTGTCGCTGTAACTGGAATTGGGTGTGCATTGGCAACTGACAAGGCGCAGCCTGTTTGGTCAATCGTACGCAGCACAGTTACGTTGTTGCGAGGCTGCGTCGCGGTCTCAACCGAGACACATCAGCCGAACATGACCTTTTTGGACGAGTAACACTCCGTGGAGCGAGACGCGAGACCGACACACCTTTTGATGGCTGCATCGCGATAATGGGCCTAAATTTTTAGCTTTTTGAGTGGAAAAAGGCTAGTGGTTGCTGAAGATTCATGCGCCAACATAAGATAGTCGAGGCTAAACGCAAAAAAGAAAGAACAAGCAGGAAGCGCAGAGCTGGAGCCCATTCTCGGTGAGCTTCCACGAGGAGGGTGTGCGATAGCGACGGCAGTTGCTGTCCATGGCTCTCTCCATCGACTGCCGGCCGCTTCTCCAAGTGGTTGCCGTAAATATACGGAGTAAATATACGTTGGTAGACAGCCGCGTCGCGCATCCATGGTCGATTGTGTATTCTTTGCGATGGCGATAACGACGTGGTGCGTCGCCTCGGTTATATATATAAATTTACGCATCGACTTAGCGTGCAATTCGACGCATCAAAGAGGCTCGAGTGCGACTCTGATCCCAGAAAACAGACAGCCGGAGCCCTAGGACGTTTTGAGCTGGCCGCCTTTACGGCGCCGTGTGCATTGCCGCATTGCAGCAGACAAGGGCCCTGCTCCGTGCCAATGTCTTTCTTCGTCGTTCTCGTCAGTGCTACAAGGCCGCATACGAGGCCGCATTTCTCGTGGCAACGTGCTGGTCTGCGGCGTCTTAGCGGCTGGTTTTACTGCCGGAGACGGTGTTTTTCGGCTTTGTCTCTGGCGCATCGTTTCCAGATCCATGGTAATTGCGAGCGGCGATGGAAACTTCCTGCTTGGGACGCCTTGGGGCGAACAGACTCGGCAGACTGGAGAGCTATCGCCATGTTGACAAGTGTATTTACATTTTGATGCGGGCGACTGTTAAAGAAAGCCCAAGAGATTGGACGCGGCATGGCCACTCTGCACCGTCTGAGCTCTGTTGTCGGGTGACTGCCGGTAGAAAAAACGGCGGGTGCGATGGAGAACCAATGGTATAAATTTATTTACGGAGCAGTCTCGTCGATGGGCCAGTTCTGGGCAACGTGAAATCACAGTGAATGAGACTAAATTTACTCCGTACGGAAGTCGTGAGATGTGATGCATCACCGACGGTGATTCTGTTTAGCAATCCGACAAAACCACTTTGCACGCTAATACTCCGTAAGCCGAAAAAAGAGTATCCGCCAAGCTGAAACACGCCTTCTTTCGTCTTTCGTCTTGCTTGGATTGCACGATTCATGTCAGTGTTTTTCGTCTTTGTCGTCGTCGGGGTTGCAAGAATCTTGGTACGCAACGAGGAGCCAGAGCCGCGGGAAGGGATGGAGATGCAAATCTCTTTGTCGACGAACTTCTTCCACCTTCTCCCACACCTCGGAGTTCCAGGCCTGTCGTCATATTCCAGCATCCAAATTCCGTACTCCGTACATCCGTCATATTCCAGCGTCCAAACTTGTACATTTAAATATTTAGTGCCAGCCGTAGATATTCAAACAACAGTTTATGCACTGCGCCGGTACGAGACTGGCCAGGAGTAAAGGACGAGCCTGCTTTTACCAAGAACTCGCGCAACTTTGCAGCAGTCTCAAAAGGCCAGACACACACTTATATTTTACAGGATCTTCAGTGCTTGCATGCGCTGTAACGCCCTGGCTTGCTAGCGTCTTCAGCGCCCATGAGCCCCAATTTATGCCCAATACCCCAGACTCGCAGCGGGCGTTGCCGCAGTTCTGACGTTTGGTTTGGGCTTGAGTTTGAAAGGAAAAGAGCCCAAAATCGAGGTGAGGTCAGACCGTTGCATCCAGCCTGGAGCCGTAGCCCAACGGCGTCGCATCCAATCCCGGACAGGGCGAGACCAAGGGCTTGTCTGAGCATCCTGGTATGCCACCACTGCAACAGCATCTTGCCGAAATCATCGCCCTCGCTCGGTTTGCCCTGTCAACTGGCCTGTCGGTTTTCGACAAGCACTGAATGAATTTGTAAATATACTCCGTACGAACCCATCATGGCAGGGCGTGGGCAAACTGCTCCGTACCAGCTCGCCTCCTCTGTCTCAGATGAAAGGCCGGCCAGCCTCTGTGTTGCTCGTCTAGCCTCGACTCGAGCGAGTCTGTTATGCGTCATCTTTTTGACGACGGCGTTGCACGCCGCCTCGACTGGCTCGGCGCTGCCCCTCTCCGCGTTTCCAAGGGAGGGCGAGCCGTGCAACACGATCGCCCACGGTGGCAAGCACAAAGCACAACTTGCGCACCAGTTCCGTCTGTATCGGGAAACAGGCCCGCCAGCCGTCGCTCATTGGCCTCGGATTTAGATCTGCTCGCAACACACCTTGCCCATTTCACCGCAGATGACAGACAAACATGCTCGTATGACATTACTCCGTACGAGCTCACATGTCCGGCCGGCAGATCCGGAGTGAAGGCAAAAGCCTGGACCGTGCCTGGCTGCTCGAATTGGCACTTGCCTTTGTGCTCATCCTGCCCCAGACGATCAAGCGCCACGGCAACCGGCATGTGCAGACGTCAGTGTTTGGAAAGACTATCCGTATATCCTCCGAGCGACAACGACGTCGTTCGGACCGTTTCCATCCGTAAACGCAAAGGAAACGCGTCAGCGGGTTCAAACAAGCCAAGAAGCCGAACGCTCGAGAGCTTTGGCCTAGTGTTCGGCTACTGCAATGCATCTGCTCGGGACCTGCGGTGCCGTGCAACAACTAGCAGAGGCTTGTATCGCGCTCTCGCGAGCGTTCCGGTTTCGCGGAGAATTAAACGTTAAAGCGCAAAGTCAATGCAATCCTGCAAAGCAGTTTGGCGTCTCAGCATCCCGACTTTCGGAGTACGGAGTAGACACCCCTTGGCGTGCATATCGTATTTTCGTTTTCAAACAGCTCGATACTCCATACTTCGAATCAGTATCACACCCTGAACCAGAAAACTCATGGCGGTGACAGAGATTTCTCAGAATCCCATGGGGATGCTTTTCGGCACGCCGTGATCCGTAAATAATTTGGACGTTGGATTTTAGTGGCCTTCAGCGGAACGCGGGTCTGCTCCCGGGGCCACTTGGCGCCGTTGGGTCTGAGTGGCGGTACCGAGTCCACTAAAAAACGGCCACGGTCCAGTTTTCAGCGAGCTTTCCACTCTGGTTCCGGGGGCTCTTGACAAATACAGCGCGACCATGCCCTAACAGGATAGCGGGCAAGGAGCTAAGCTCGACAGAAGTGACAGCTCGTATTGGTCGTCGAATGAGTTGGCTGTTGCTTTTGATTGCTTTTTTCTGGGTTTTGCATCAACACGGCAACGATTGCGGTCGACAAGGCAAGAAAAGAAACCAAGAGGGGGGTTTTAGAAAAAAGTGGCCAGAGGATGTCATTTGTCATGGACTGACGATGCGTGTAAATCTAGCTAATTTTACAAGATGAATTGTGGCATCCATTTCAGAGATTTCTGGTTAAATCATAATAGCTGCAGTCAGCTGCCGATCCTATTCTTGGCCAGTCTTTAACGGCCATTGGCTTTGGGGCACGGGAGGGCTCAAATGACGAAAAGAGCCCAGACGACACAGTAGCCACGGTCGACTGAACCAGCAGACAGACGCGGTGCTACGAGGCTCCCTTGTGCTAAATTTTGGGTGCGTACGGAGTATAGCCGGAAGACGGCATATTGACGGTTGACGAGGTTGGCGGTCGCGAGAAAATGGCCGGCCGGCAAGGCGGTCTGCCATGGTTCGACAGACCAAGGTTAGGCTGGATCCGGACAACGCGTCGACGCTGGGACCTTATCGTAGCATGGCATCGACACGGATGAGAGAAATGGTACGATGATCAGCACACGCAAGGATGCACGTCTTACTCCGTACTTTGTATCGCTTACAGGGAATCAAGCCTTGCCAGGACCGCCAAAACCCGGCGAAGCGATGAGAGCAAAAGGACTGCCAACAGAGGACCAAGATACCAATGATCAAATGACCAAAACGCAGGCGACGGGCCTTCTGTCAGCTCCTTTGGACAGATGCGCCGAGACACGAGGCTCGCTTGGTAGGCGGGCGAGGCAGGGCCAGCAGGTAAGACATGTCGCGCGAAACATTGCAAAGAGGCCCCAGAGACCAAGATGACCGTGACCAAAATAAACAAACGAGACAGGCATGGAAGCAGCAAGACACTGCCCAGAATCATCTACTCGAAACTCGCCAGGGAACAGGGAACACAGTGCGCAGATGGAACGCAAAAAGAAGGAAGGAACCGAAAAGAACCAGCAAAGGCCGTCAAAAGAGGCGTTTGAGGCGTCTTGGTGCTCGCTCGGGTGCTACCAGTTCACTGTGCAAGGTGTCTTTTGCGCTGTGGTTTGACGGCTCCGATTCGTGGCACTGGGCACCGGGTGGCAGGCCACTTTTGCCCGGCCACGAGGTGTGCGCGTGTAATATGACGGATGAGGCAAGCCATGGCTGGGCTGGCTGTGGGCTGCTTCGGGAAATTCTCTCGCAAGGCCATGACAATGTCTGCGCCTTGGCAGATTTGAGGCGAGTTTACAGTTGGATTCGAAAAGAAAGGCCCTGCATCACATTTCAACGTAATCATACAGTGAGGGAAACCGCCAAATAAATAAAACGTGTCGAATAGGACCGGCAGTTTTGTTTGGGATAAATCGAAATGGCCCCATTCCAGGCCGTCGCATGGCACACCTTGCTACGGCTGACACGGGACGAAAAATCTGCCAGAACCACCGTCAAACAGCGAGTGAGGGTGTCTCCCCAGGCGGCCCACGGCCGACCAAGGAGAAATACTTTAGACGGATTGCCAAACGGGAACGACAAAGGTTCAGTTTGCAAGTACCGGCCTGGCTTGGGTCCCAGGGCCACGAGGATAAAGATATTCATTTGCAGGGAGCCACCTTGCATAGAGGTGCAGCTGCATCGTGCAGCAATTTGCCCTCTATTTTTGACATTTGCGCAACCAGTAGGGCGATGTGCACATCCCGCACTGGGACGCTCAGTGTCAGGCTTGGATGGTCATTTTCCACATGCCTGGACGCACCACGGCAGCCCTAGGCGATCATCCTCCCTGGCAAGCAAGCGACTGAGACCACAAGTGGACGTGGCGAGTGTTATTTACAGAGTACAGTAAATATAGATTCAACAGTCAATGGTCGAGGGGCAGCAGAAACGGATCCAGAGACGAACTAGCACTTTGCTGCCGGCAAGTGTTTCGCAAGTGTCTCGTGCGCACGCAACGCGACTCTGCTGGACGCGATGACCGTCTCCCGCGGTCTCGAGACGAGCCACTGTTAAGGACTTCCCCTGCGTCTGCGATGGGGCGTCCCTGTCCGATGGAAGGAAGGCCTTGGGTGTGAACCCGAGTTTGCACTCGGTCGTCGGAGATCGCTGACGAGCACGAGAGCAAACTGCAAGAAAATCGCCATTGAAAGGGCGAACAATGGCCAAGGACGCGAGGCATGGCAGTAGATTGGACTCTGAACGGTCTCGGATGTCGTGTGCGTCATGTCTCTGATGTGTAAAAAGAGTGGCCGTACCGGTCGCGCGGATGGCCAGCCACGGTGTCTCTGATATTTCCTTTGCTATGAGTGTCCGCCTACAGAGTGTTTTGTCTCCCAGAACATTGTCGTGCAATGAAAGAAAACGTCCACGAGTGCACGGATCGCGTACTGCCGAGGACAGGTGCGGCCAAAACCAGACATCAGACTGCATGCGTCTCAGGATGACCCTGCGCCGTTGGCCGTCGATGCAGAAGGCGGGTTGAAACGCGAAAGAGAGGTGCAGTGCCGTCAATTGTGCGTCGTGGGCACACCGTTTCACGTCCACCGAGACGAGCGACGACGGGATGGAACGGCTGTGCTTGCACGCCCGCTCTATCGAGGGGCGGCGAGACGATGCTATCGACGATGCCATCTTGCACCGCGCGATTGAACTATATTTACATTTATGCGTTTCTGCAACACTGCCGAGTGCGGCTCTGGACGCGGACCGGAAATGCAGCCATGCTGAAACGCACAACCAGCTCACAATGCACTTGAGTCTCTGAAGTTGAGGAAACGTGCGATAGCTCGCATGATATGATCGTCGCGGCCAAAGCGGCCTCTCGGAAAACGCGTCATCCAACTCGTCATACCAACTATCGCAACGAGCTTTTCCGTCGCCGCGAGGCATAGGCATGACAACCAATCTCGGAGACATAGCGAGGCGCTTACATTTTACATCAATGACGGAATCGGTCTGGATATCGACGTGTCGCCTCTGCGTGACAGTCCAGCTCCGTAGAGACTGCGACGTCTATTCCAAATCACCATTACACTACTGACGAAACTTGGCTTTTGCAAAGCGGAATCACAACGCAGAAGCTTGGCCTTGCAAAGCGGAATCACAACGCGTGGAGTCACATGCTCTGTATCACTTCTTGACGGATCGTCTTACCATTTCAAAAAAGCGCACTCTTCCGGGGCTATAAAAGCAGCACGTAAAACCGGTGGCCTCGACAAACAGGGCATTCACCCGCTCGCTTGCGTTTGGCCGTGTTGGTTCGAGCTTTGAAGGATCCGTACGAAGCCGAGGTCATATTGCCATGGACGGCACGGAAATGAGCCTGCGAGACGAGCACAACGGCCTCGACCACGGAATACTCCGTAGGCAAGCTGGCTTTCTTGTCTGCAAGCTGGGGCGTGCCATGGTGACGAGCCAGATGTTCGAGCCAGAGGTGACAGTGACAGACGCATTCAGCCGTGCCGTGGTCGGAGGAGGAGAAAAACCTGCTTGGGCCGTCATGCGCAACTCTCTCCAGGCAGCGTGTGACTGTGATGGGATCCGGGTGACGGCACGCGCAGTGTGTGACGAAGCGGGATCTGGCCCAAAGAGGCAAGGACGCGCAGGGGTGCCTGGCGGTCTGCTGGTCGCCGTTATTTTTTTCCAAAAACAGCCACAGCGGCAGCCGTTGCAGTGCGACGTGGGGGAGGGGAAGCCTGTTGCCCGTGTCGATTGGGGTCGACCAGGTCAATCGGGATCAATTGATGCTAGTCCATTGGCGGAAGAGAGCTGGGCCGCGAGCAGGCCAGGCCGTGAGGAGGACCAAGAAGCCGACCGTCGTCACAGCGGTTCCATGCACGTGCAGGATGTGATGCAGAATTTGATGTGATTCCATACATTGGCTCTACGGTAGTCAGGTTTTCATTTTCATCGTCAGCAACAGGCCGAGCATCGGAGGCAGTACGTGCATGGAGAGTCGGTGCACACTCAGCTTCAAGCCTCGTCACAGACACGGACACGCTCGGCCATCTCAATGCGCCCAGAGCAGAGTGCTGGGCACCTATAAATATTTATTTATATCTACTCTGTCGAAAGCTCAGCCCAGGCTCAAAGGATTCGGTGCCGGCGGCCATCGCTGACGAACCCTGCCGTTGAATTTCGGCGAGTGCCACATTGATTACGCTTGTTTTCGCACGCCCTCGCCAATATAAATTTGATTTATTTTACACACGAAATCAAAACTGCGGGCTCATGGCCGCGCCCAACGGCTGCACTTCCATCTCCGCTCTTCCATTGTGAGGCGTCTTTGGAGGAGCCAGGCCCGCCTTCGACGACCACCGCTGCTTGATCCGGCGTCGTATTGATCGGCGGCGCCCAGACCATCCGAGGCCATCGGACATCGCGGTCTCGACTGCATGTGTCAGTGACGGCGCGAGTCAAGAACCATTGCATCACGACCGGAGACAGGGACTGCAGTTTGGCCACGCCTGGGGTTGGAGCGCGCGCAGGCCGGTAGATAGATGGGCATAAAGTCGAGCTGGCCGGAAGCATATTTTGGCTCCGTCAGTTTGCGACGTCGTATTTCCCGATGCCAGCGGCGAGGCAAAAGGCAATCACTTGAGGTTTAGGTATTTATACAGCCCCGGCACCGTCTGTGCATCGCCGACAATCCGGCGGAACGACACAGGACGACAAACAACACATTGGCACGCGGCCACCTTTGTCGTCGGCGGCCTGTGGCCGCTGGCGTGCCTTTTTGCTGTTTGTGCTGCTCATTACGGAGTATATTTGCGTCGCTTTTCTCCTTGTATTCTCCGCTGCGTTCCTGCTGTGCTTCAGACGTGAGCGTCTTTTTCACGCTGCGCTTTGTCGACTTGTGCACATCGCAACTCGCTACGCGTCTCCGGAGCTGTCGCGAAAAGGTCCAAAGCTCGACCGACAGCAGCCAAACAGAGAACAGCAAACCCGGTGGCCCCGTGCTGCTGTTGGCTCGTTTGACCACCATTCTCGTGCGCGTGTTGGGCGAGCGAGCAACAGCACTCCTGAGTCTAGCGCCGCGCTTGCAGGGACCAGAGCTCGAGACGAGAGCTCGCCACGGAACGAAGAGAGTACGGAGTACGGAGTACCGGATTTGGCATTGTCCACCTTGAATGTCCGTGCAGAGGCGCGATGGAGCACGAGCAAGGATGGGATGCACTGGAGCGCGGTGCAGAGGCCGACAAGTGACGTTGGCCGAGCCGCCGCTTCAGAGTGATGTCCGCTGGCGTTTTCTGAATATCCAAATTCTACGCACGCATCGCCCAAGTGATGCTACACCATAAATTTAGAATAAATTTAACGCCGCATTGGCCTTTGGTTACAAGTGATCTTTTGGTTGCGACTTGGCTGTAATCAAGCTTCACCCTTGGCTGTGCATGCCATTCTGGGATCGACAATCTCCATATATTTCTGAGTAATATTTACAGGTGACGGGCCACTGGGGAGTATGACGACTGGCAACTGGGTCCTGTGCACAAGAAAAGGGAAGGGAAAACTGAAATAAATACAAAAAGATAAAACGAAAAGAGAAAAAGAGAAAAAAGAAAAAGAAAAAGAGAAATCACCCCGTGGCCGCCGACCTGTCAAATGCGCGGTAAAGGGTGCCAAATGGCACAATCAAAGCAGCGGCGATCTCGCCATATTTGGCTGCCCTTTTGACCGCCAGCGACGAGCCCGGCAACGACTGCGATCGGCGCCGCGCAGCCACTTTCGGCTTCACCTTGGGCTTCCGGGACACGCCCCGTTGCATGTTGAAGAAGAAAAAAGAACAATGCCGTGGCAGATGTCCAAGATGTGGGAAACGAACGAGGCAGCGCGGAAAGCGAAAAACGCTCGACCTTGTCGAAAAGACAGGGGCAAATGGGAAAACGAGCACCTGATGAGCAGCGCCAGAGGTTCGTGTCGCCGGAATCACGGCGCGTGCAAGTATATTCAAATCGATTGAATATGCAAAGTCACGCAATGGGCTGCGCAGCATGGACGAGGCACGAGCCGCTCGGACAGCCCACGGCCGTGGTCATGGCGTGCGGCGGTGCCATGGGACGTATTCTCAAAGCGCGCCGACTCGACTGGCGCGACTTTGGTCTGTGCTGATCGATATCACGGAATCACGGTATCACGATGTGTCTGATACTCCGTATTTGTTTATATTTATAAATGTATATACCACTACTGACGGTTTTATATTTGGACTACGTCGTACAGGCATTGGATCCTTTGCTCGGACATTTCTCAGCTCGTGATCGGCACGTTCATGTGCCCAACGGTGTATGCCCATCCACGATAACAGCACGGGAATATTAGGCGTAAACGTCTATTTACTTTGTATTGATTGAGCATCCGGGGGTCAAAGCCAACGGCCGAGCTGGGCCGCATCACGGCCCGAGCACATGCAAAATATATTGGGCTGCGGTAAACTGTCCGCTATCCGCTGACACGCATGTCTGATGATCGCATCCGACGAGACTGGTCGGAGGCAAGTAAAAGACATAGGCCGTGATTGTCGTGCTGAATAAAGATAAAGTCGAGATGCGCACAGGAGCGGCTCGACGTGCTAATTCAACGCCTCTCGGATGACGACCGTGCTGGCCGTGATGGGCACACATCTGTGGAAGAACCGCCAGCCGTTGGAGCCCGTTCCGGTGGCGCCACTGCGATGCAAGTTTGTTATAAAAAGAACACAACCAAACAACCAAGCGGAGTTTTCGGTCGCTCGAGCTCGCGTAGACTTGTCCAAGTTGGATATCCGACTTGGAGATCACGCCGTGATGGACGCTGTCATTGCGATCAGCACTGACCGCGGGCGGACAAAAGGCAGACAACGGCACGAGGTCGGGCACTGGCAGGGACAATCACTGCCCCTTGTGACCGGTTGCTTCTGGTTAGAGCTGAGATGATCAACCGCCATGCAACAATAAAATTTATTTATAACGAGCGAGGAAATACAAAACCGTTATGGCGTGTGAGACAGTGCGCTTCGCAATCCCAGAGCCTCCCTGCCGGAGAGAGCCGTTGTTTTGTGCTACGTTCGGCCGGGCATCGGGCGCTGGCCGGACATGTTCCGTTTCTCTCGCCTTCTATAGGGTGCGGTTGTCGCTCAGCTAAACAAATACATTTACTGATGTGTTTACGATTTGTACACGAGACGCGTGAAGGCATGGACGGGTCCGTCACTTGGGCATGCTGGGGTGCTAAAGTACGAGGCATGTAGCGCATTCCGTAGGCATCAGGCAGTTTGCAAGCCAAGTTGGATACGAGCATTCATGGCCGTCATTCGTCGCTTTTGCGTTTGCACAGGTGACTTGGATGGAAAGATTTGCAGAGTTGTATATGCACATATATGGTGTCGACGCTTTGGCAGTGTTGATCCAATGACGATCCTCAGGCCGGATCCTATGAGGTCTGGACAAGGTATTTCTATATACGCAAGCGTAACAGCAGAACTTCATGACGATCAGCTAATGAGATGAGACGACGGAAACGGTGGCATCATCGACCGCTGGGCTACCGTGCGACTGGCCGGCCATGAGATGAGACGACACGGCAGTAGGATGATACAAGCACGCCCGTCAG
Organism: Ophiostoma populinum; assembly: GCA_029298855.1. Classification (NCBI taxonomy): domain Eukaryota; kingdom Fungi; phylum Ascomycota; class Sordariomycetes; order Ophiostomatales; family Ophiostomataceae; genus Ophiostoma; species Ophiostoma populinum. The sequence continues at coordinate 1,885,887 of JANSLU010000014.1, read as the reverse complement.
TTTCAGCGAGCTGCAGTGGTCATGTCGTGCGGCAAGTAGAATCAGCAGTCTGACATGGCGATGGCGGCCGTTGCGATGATCTGCGTCCACCACGGCCTCCATGCTGACAGCCCGGCGGTGCAGATCTGCTCAGGGCAAAGGCCGTTGGACATGCCCAAGTCGAAGACGCTGACGTCGGCAAATCCAGGGCTGCTGCCAGCACATCATGCAAGAGGGACTGCCATGAGGCCGAGACTGCAGGATACCAGCTGGCAACTCAGTCTAGAGACGATGATCGTCACGCCTTGAGCTTCTGCGCCGGCAACGCGGACGTGCCTTGCGGCGGTCGCTCGACGCGGGTATCGTGGGCGCGGCGGTCGACCGGGCGGAACTCGAACGCGCCCGTCAGCTGTGTGCGTGCGGCGTCGAGCGTCTCGAGCGCGGCCTTCATCTTCTCGGGCGACGTGTCCTCGACGACGTGGCGGCGCACAAACAGCAGCCACTGCCCGGCGGGGTCGATGGCGAGCGGCGGCGCGCGCAGCTCGGCCCAGGTCGGCAGCTGTGTGAGGGGGACGGGCATCTGGCCTTGGAATTGCTGGCCTTGGAGTTGCTGGCCTTGGAATTGTTGGCCTTGCTGGCCTTGCTGGCCTTGCTGGCCTTGCTGGCCTTGCTGGCCTTGGAATTGTTGGCCTTGGAATTGTTGGCCTTGGAGCTGGCCTTGGAGTTGCTGGCCTTGGAGTTGCTGGCTTTGCTGAAATTGCTGGCTTTGCTGAAATTGCTGGAGCTGCTGGCTTTGCTGAAATTGCTGAAATTGCTGGCCTTGCTGGAATTGCTGGAATTGCTGGCTTTGCTGAAATTGCTGAAATTGCTGGCTTTGCTGAAATTGCTGAAATTGATGGTTTGGGTTCGGGGCGGCTGGGGCCGGGCCAAACGCCGGGGGCAGGCGGTGGTAGCGCACGAGCGCGTACTCGGTGCCGTTGTCGTAAAAGGTGAGCGACTCCTCGACCATTTCGGACTTGAAGCGGTGCTGGTTGTCGCCGAGAATGGCCGCAATGTTGCGCGTATCGGGAATCTCAATCGTCTTGCGCTGTGTCGTGTGGCGCGTGCTGGCGGACGCGGTGCTGCCGCTCGCGGGGTCCGGCAGATCTTGCCAGCGCAGCGTGCCGGGCACCTCACCGGCGGCAATGGCGGCGTTGAGCGTCCGGGCTGGGGCCTGGTCGGACGACGACGTCGGCGGCGCGCCGAGGTCCGCGGGGCGGATGACGTAGCGCGCCTGCACGATAAACGACGAGCGCAGTAAGTTCTGGTGCAGCTCGGCCCACAGACGCTGGGCGGCGGCGGCGGCGGCGGTCGTGGGCGGGCCGACGGGGATGCTGCGCTTGACAGGCAGGCCGCGTGGCTGGGGCGGGCCGGCAAAGAAGAGCACGCGGTGCAGCGTGCGGTGGGCGGTCATGCCGGACAGACCCTGCAGCAGCGCCTGGGCGCGCTCAATGTCGGCATCGGGCACGGTGGCCATCAAGAAGAGCTCGTGCATGGCGGCGGAGGGCGCAGAGGCGCGGCGTGGTGCGTGTGGTGCTGATGGAGTTTGGTGATGGTGAAGCTGAAGACGCGAGCTAGAAGTGGGGCTCACCAAGATCACCTCACGACAGTCTCTGTACGTCCCTGGATGATCAGTACGGTTATGTGAGGTGTCCTTGTTGATTGAATAAGGCGTCCTGACAAAAAGCCAACAAAAATCATTGACAAACAGAACACAATGCCAAATAGCTGCCGGCTTCATTCGGTCAATTTGACACGAACAAGCTGTCCGCAAAGAGTCACGTGACTTGGCGTTTGGCGTAACGCGTTTGGGAAAGAGCACGCGTGTCGAGCTCAGGAGAGCACAAACTTGTATGTCCTGTACCACCCCCTACCGCAGCATGGGCAGGAGTCTACGAGCCAGTGCAGCAGCGGCGGCCAAGAAGATTCTGGCCCAATCGACAGACGACGGCAATACTGGCGCCGACGTCAAGGCGCGCCCGAGGAGAGGCAAGAGAAAACGGTCCAACGAGTCACCGGTGTCGGACGACGAGGACGCGTTTGAGGCCGACGGCGACGAGAATGCGAGTGAAAGCGACCTGAGCGACCTGAGCGATGCCGCCGTCATTAGCGAGAGCGAGGACGACGCGCCTGTCAAGAAGCGCCGGGTTGGCCGGGTCGGCCGGGGCAGCCGCCAGGCACGCAAGCCGGTCGTCCAGAAAGAGGCCGGTCCGCGCCTGAGTGCCACGGAAACGGCCCAGCGACTTGCCCGTCTGCTGGAGGGCGGCAAACCGGCCAATGCGGCACCGCCCAAGAAAAAGGGCAGCACCAAACCCAAGACGAACGCGCTGGCCGAGCGTCTCTTTTCGCGAAAAAGCGACACCCGCGACCGGGCTGCACGACCGGCATGCTGCCCGCCCGAGCGCCGGCACGACGTCGAGTACCACCGGCCGCTGCTGCTGGACGGTGCACGTGGTCGACGCGGGCGGCGTGCGCTGCTGGCGTGGTACGACGCGACGAGCGCGGCGCGCGGGATGCCGTGGCGGCGCGCAGAGTGGCTGGACCCGCGCACGGCCGAGCGCAGCGCGCTGGCGAGGCGTGCGTACGAGGTGTGGATCAGCGAGATTATGGCGCAGCAGACGCGCATTGCGGTCGTGATTGGGTACTGGGCGCGGTGGACGGCGCGGTGGCCGACGATGGCGGACCTGGCGGTGGCGGACGCGGGCGCGGTGATGCACGAGTGGGCGGGACTCGGGTACTACAGTCGTGCGGCACGGCTGCACGAGGCGGCACGCGTCGTTGTCGCGGACCCCGACCTACAAGGGCTGCTGCCGGCCGACGTGGCGACGCTCGAGGCGCGCGTGCCCGGCGTCGGGCGGTACACGGCGGGCGCCATCTCGGCGATTGTGTTTGGACGCGCGGCGGCCATGGTGGACGGCAACGTGATCCGCGTGCTGAGTCGGCAGCTCGGGCTGTACGGCGACAGCAAGGCCGAGAAGCGGCTGGTGGACCTCTTGTGGGCAGCAGCCCAAGCTCTCGTGCAGGCCGTGGCGCGCGATGGCGACTTGGACGACGTGGACGAGATGGACGACTTGGACGAGATGGACGAGATGGACCCGCCCATTAGCGACCGGCCGGGGCGTTGGGGCCAGGCTTTGATGGAGCTGGGCAGCACGGTGTGTGCGCCCAAGCCAGACTGCGCGGCGTGCCCGATTACGGAGACGTGCCGGGCGTACGCCGAGGGTCTGCGCCTGCACGAGCAAACGACAGGCGGTGCACTGGCCGACGAGCCCGTCAACACAATGGACGCGTGCGAGCTGTGCGAGCAGTTTCCCGAGATGGACGACGAAGAGGCTACAGCACTGGCCAAGGATAAGGCGGCCAAGATGACCAAGGCGGAAGTGACGTCGCCCTTTTTCGATATTGAGGACGCCCACAAGGGCCTTAGCACGGCCGCTCTCGCAGCTGCTGTCGGGCACGCACGTGCGTTCCCGCTGCGAAGGCCCAAGAAACCTGTGCGATGTGTCGATACGCTGGTGTGCGCCGTGCGTGTGCAGCCGGCCAGTGGCAGTGCGCCCGTGTACCTTTTGCACCAGCGTCCGGCGACTGGTCTGCTGGCGCGTCTGTGGCAGCTGCCGAGCCACGACCTGCCCGGGTCCAAGACGGGCCTGGGCGCGGCCGAGCAGCAGAGCGAGGCCGCGGCGTTTGTCGACCAGTGGCTGGCCAAAGACACGGCAGGCGCGACCGCTGCGGTGGTGACGAAAAAGGTGCACGCGCTCGCGAGTATCCCGTGGCTGTTTTCGCACCTGCGGCAGACGATGCACGTGTTTCTCTTTGAGGTCGAGGCCGGCACGTCAGGCACGCTGCCGACACCGCCGTCGTGCGTGTGGGCGACGGTGGCAGACGCCGAGGCTACCCTGTCGATGGGCACCGGCATGCGCAAGTGCTGGGACCTCGTCACATGCACAGCGTGAGTTTTTTTTTGGAATTTGGGGCTTGGACATTTTGTACATCTATTGGTTTGGGCGGTGAAATATATTCAAATCTATCGTATATTCAATCTATCGTATCAGTCACTTCTTCCAGAGGTCGCCCCAAAACTCTTTAAAGCCGTACTTGGGCGCTTTACTGTCGTACACGCGCGCCGTGTCCGTGCCGCCGGGGCCCGCGATACGGTCGAGCACGCGTCGCCCCACGTCGTCGCTGGTCGTCGGCGTCTTGGCCGGCCGTACTGCGCGCGCCTTGATGACCTGTGCGAGCGTTGGCGCGACGTCGGCAAAGCAGGCGGCCAGCTCGCGCTCGAGCGAAAAGTAGGGCTTCTTGGCGAGCTCGGGGGCCATTAGGTTGTACGAGCGCGTGAGCGTGTTGAGGTTCTGCACAGACAGGTCGAGAAACTTTTGCTCGGCCGCCTCCCATGCCGGGTCGCGGAACGGTCTCGTCAGGGCAATGTCGCTCTCGTTCGTGCTGACTAAGCGGTCGTCCGTGCTGACTAAGCAGGTATCACGACCCGACCGCGGGTTGTGTGCCCGCTCGGCGCGTGCGTAGCGCTCGGCCTGGGCCATCTGGGCCTGCAGCGACCCGCCGCGGCTGGCAATGGCGCGGGCGGCGTGCCGCGTCCAGTCGTCACGCAGCCGCCGCCGGAACGCCGTCGCCGCCTTGGTCAGCTCCTGCTGCTTTTCGATCCACGGCGGGACCATGTCCTGCCGCTGGATCATCTTGTTCATAATGTACTCGGTCGTGTCGATAAACGGGTTGTCGGCACGCGCATCGCGCTCGACGCCAGGGCCGCGCGGAATGTGTCGGAACTGGCCGCGCGCAATCGCATTCTCGATGCGCTCGTTGGCAAGCGCCGCCAGGCCCGATACCGTGTTGGGCATCGTGCGCGCAATCGGCGTGAACCGCTCGCGCAACTCCGCGCGGTACGCGTCGCGCTCCGCTGGTGTCATGGCATTGCCCGACTCTGTCGTCGACGTCGACTCTGACGCCGACGTCGATGCGGCGTACGAGGCTGCTTTTTCGCGTGCCGCCGACAGACGCTGGCCCGGGCTCGGTGCAGGGGCCCGGTTCAGCCGCAGGTCGACCACCACCGGCTCTGGGACCCGCGGCTTGCCCCGCAGACCCGGCGCCAGCGGCTTGTGCGCGTCCTGCAGCATCCGTCGCACCGCGTCGCCCGTCGTCTCAGTGCCCGTCCACGGCGTGCCTGCTGCTGCTGCTGCTGCTGCTGCTGCCGACGTGTGCCCGGCCGATGCCATGGTCGTCGGGTCCAGACCGGCCGCTGAAATGGCACGGCCGTGCTCGGCGTGGAACGTCGCGTCTGCAATCTTGCCCAGCAACCGGCTCTTGAGGTCGTCGCTGAACCCCGCGTCCTCGACCGCCCGCCGTCCGGCCCGTCCGCCCGTCAACAGCGCCTCCTCTGTCGCCTCCTGCAGCCGCCTTGACATGGCGCCCTCGGGCGTGTCGGGCGTTGCTTCAGTTGCTTCGGTCGTTTCGGCTGCTTCGGCTGCTTCGGCTGCTTCTGCTTCGTCTTTGCTGGTCGAGTAGGGCCGGGTGTGGCGTACGACCAACGGCCGCCGTGCCGCCCGTGCGACCCGTGCGACACGTGCCGCCGCCACACACCTCCTGCAGGCAAGCGACGGCGCCATGGTGTTAACCGTACAAGCAGAGTACGCCAGTTGCCATCGTCGCCCGGTCGGAGCCACGGCTAGTGGGGCATTTACCGGCAAAACGGACGGTCATGCCCCACTTAAATCAATTAGACGTGCAGGAGCGCGACGCGACGCGTCTGCCAGGCGAGGGGCACCTGCCAAAAGCGAGTGCAGCCTGTCGTCATTGTTGACTTGTTGACTTGTTGAGTCAACGTGCTTTGCTCTCTACCCACACCGACACCACCATGACGGCATCACTCGAAAACGCAGCGGCCACGCCCGCTCCTGCGCCTGCTACGACGCCCGCCGACGCGACGTCCGCCGACGCGACGTCCGCGATCCGCGAGGGCAACACGGAAGAGGACCAGTACCTGGACCTGGTGCGCGAGATCATCGAGACTGGCGAGCACCGCCCCGACCGCACGGGCACGGGCACGTACAGCATATTCGCGCCGCGTCCGCTCAAGTTTTCGCTGCACCGCACGGGCGACGACGGGCGGGTAGTGCCCGTGCTGCCGCTGCTGACGACGAAGCGCGTGTTTACGCGCGCCGTCATCGAGGAGCTGCTGTGGTTCATCCGCGGCGAGACGACGTCGACGACGCTCGCCGAGAAGAATATCAAGATTTGGGACGGCAACGGGTCGCGCGCCTTTCTCGACAAGATGGGCTTCACGGAGCGCGCCGAGGGCGACCTGGGGCCGGTGTACGGCTTCCAGTGGCGGCACTTTGGCGCCACGTACCAGGACCCGCACGCCGACTACACGGGCCAGGGCGTCGACCAGCTGGCCGAGGTCGTGCGCAAGCTGCGCGAGGACCCGTACGACCGGCGCATCCTGCTGTCGGCGTGGAACCCGCACGACCTGCCGCAGATGGTGCTGCCGCCGTGCCACATGTTTGCCCAGTTTTACGTTTCCTTTCCCCGGACCGGCAGAGACACGGCCCGAGACTCGGCCCCGAACACGGACCCGCAGGGCCACCTGCACTGCCAGCTGTACCAGCGCAGCTGCGACATGGGCCTCGGCGTGCCCTTCAACATTGCGTCGTACGCGCTGCTCACGCACATGCTCGCGCGCGTCTGCAACCTCGTGCCCGGCTCGCTGACGCACGTCATGGGCGACGCCCACGTCTACGCCGACCACGTCGACGCCCTGCGCGTCCAGCTCACGCGCGTCCCGCGCGCCTTCCCGGACCTCGCCATCCGCAACCACCCCGTCGACGCGCGTGACAACAGCATCGACGGCTGGCAGCTCGACGACTTTGTCGTCGAAGGCTACCACCCGCACAAGGCGATTGCCATGAAGATGTCGGTGTGAGGTTTGTTTTTGGTGTTTTGTGTTTGCTTTGGCGTTGGTGTTACATAGAACGAATAAAGGCGCTGTTCTTGGGCCACCGACCGATCACGTGACAGGCAGTATTCGCGGCAGTAGTATTCACTGCATAGATGTTACGTGAGTAGGCACGACTTGCATTCACGGCACGAGGGCGCAGAAGGGTGATATATCTCGCCTGTCCCTCATAGCTCTCTCTCTTTTCTCTCTCTTTAGCCAAATCCGATACTTTTGCCGCCTACTACGTACGCCCGTGGCACTCCAACGCTCGCCACCGTTTCATGAAAGGGTCCCCGCGAAACAGTACATCTGATCAAAAGGGTATCTTGCTGTGAAGTATGTACAACGAAGAAAAAGCTAGGCGTCTGACAAAATTAAAAAAATAAAGAAGAAAAGAAGAAGAAAAAAGAAAAAAGAAAGAAAAGGAAAAGAGAAAAAAAGGAAAAGAGAAAAAGAACTGCCGCTCACCGTCGGTGCTGTACGGCGTCCTCCTTCTCCCAGATACCCAGCGCGCTCGTAATCGCCATCACGGCCCAGCGCTCGCCGAGGGCGCCCGACTGCCCGGTGCCGACATAGGCAAAGTGCAGGTGCTTGGTCATGCTCATGCGCGCGTCCGAGAACATGGCGACGACCTCGTTGCCGTCCGACGCAAAGAAGGACGAGCGCGACACGGCGGGCGGCACGCCGGGCAGTGCCTGCTTGCTCATGCGCACGAGCTTCCAGCCCTCGCGCGCGCCGCCGAGCGACGCGACGGCCGACCCGGAGCTGTGGCGCCACTCAAACATCTCGGCGTGCACGTTGCTGAGCGCGGTGCCCACTTCCATGGTAAATGTGTAGTAGTGCGACCAGCCGTGCTCGACCTCGAGCCGCACCGCCGTCGACCCGCTGCCCGTGTACGTCAGCGGCGGCGGCAGCGTCACGAGCAGCGCGTCCGACATGCGCACCTCGTCCACCTGCGCCAGCAGCGGGCACGTGTCCGCGTTCGGGCCATTGTGCAGCCAGATCACCGAGCCCGTCCGGCCCCAAACCGGCCGCATCCGCACCGCGTACAGCGGCACGTGCTGGTGCTCGGCCAGCATAAACTGCCGCGCGTGCTTGTCGCCGTACATGTTGGTGCGCTGTGGGAACTGCCGCGCCGGCGGGATCGACCCGGGCGCCGGCCCCGACTCCGACCCGGGGCGCCGGCTGTACTTGGGCAGCCCGGGAGACACAGAGCCCGGTGACGCCGACGAGACCGACGCTGCGCCGCTGCTATGCCGGTTGCCTGCCTGCAGCAGCCCGTTGGCCCCGCTGCCCCCGTTGCCCCCGGCCGCGGCCGACGAGCTCGACGGAGGGCGTGCGTTGCCGGGCCGCGTGCTCGTCCGTGGGTACGCGCCAGGAATGTGCGGGTTGGACGACGACGACGTCGGCCGCGGGGGTAGCCGGGGCGCCTGCTGGTGCTGGCCCGTGTTGCGAGGCGGCAGGCGAGGCGGTCCCATGCCCACGGCCTCCTCGTACGACGGTGGCGGCACGTCGGGTACGTCGTTGGCGCCCAGCATGTCGTTGTCGGCGGGCGCTGTCGGCACCGTGTTGGTGCCAGTCGCGGGCACGGCGGGTACGGCGGGTACGGCGGGCGACGGCGTGGCGTCGAGCGGCGTGCTATGGGCGTCGACGTGCAGGCCCTCGACCGGGATCTGGTTGACCGTGCTATGGTCGCGGTTGTAGCTGATGGCGTTGGCCTGGCCCGGCTGTGACGGGTGGGCGGAGTTGGACGGTCCGGCGCGCGGCGCCGGATTGTCGAGCGACGACGCGCTGCCGAGGACCGGCTCGCGCTCGACGCCCTTGCTGGGAGGGGTGGCCATTGGTCGTGGAGCGTGTGGATGTCGTAGTTGGGCCGTGCCGTTCAGTCCGGTTCGGTTGCGCTCGGTGGACGGGACAGCACAATGCGATAGAAATGGCGTTGTCTGCCGTGCTCTGTGCCTGTGCTCGGTGCTCGGTGCCCGGCGCTCAATGCTCAATCAATGTTGCTCTGGTGGATCGTCGGAAGGCTGTCACGAGGCGGCAGGTGCAACGTGCTACGTGCAGCGTGCAGCGTGCAGCATGCAGCGTGCAGGGCAGGGCAGTGTTGACGCGATCTTGGCGCGTTCGGGGCAGATGCCGGTCGAGGGGCGGCTCGGGGGGGATGAGTCTAAAATGTGTCGTGGACGAGCAGGGCAGGCTGAGTCGCAAGTAGAAAATGGCCCAAAACAATGGTCGTGATGAGGGCCAAGAGGCACGGCTCGGTCGGTATTGGCACCATGTGTCTTGGGCTGGACAAAGCACGGTACACTGCAAATATGCCCAAAAAGAAAACAGCGACGGTGCCAATAGTATAATAGTGCTCTGAGGAGCGAAAGCGGGGCAGTTCCTGCATCGAGCTGCCTTGGAGCAATGCACGCACCAAGAAACAAAAAGAGCAAACAACGCCGATTGAATACATGGACAAAAAGAAAAGAAACAAACAATTGTGCTTACAAACCGTTCCGGCCAGGAATGCGCAGTGGTGGCGGCCGTTCCTCCGCAGACGCGGAACGTCATCCGCCCAAGCCACAGCCACAGGGCTGAGCCGCTCATGTCTGCATTTGAGGTGTAGCGCTGTGCCGTTGCGTCGTGCCCCACGGCACAGCATGCCGTCCCATGTCCTGCTGTGCGTCCGGCCGTCGCAGCTCGCCGTGCTACACAAGCCTAGGCTGACTGTGCGGACATCATCTACAGTCACGGGCACACGACCGCACGAACAACAAAACGAGTCAATAGGCCGGTCTAGCCTCGCGCTGTCCTGGGAACGCCCATCCCTCGAGAAAGCCCAGCGCTGTGGGGGAGTTACGCGTCGTCGCGCAGCTCATTCCATTCTCCGTCCAGCCCGGCGTCCATCAGTTCTTTAGAGTCTACATTTATTCTGCTGCCTGGCGCCGCGCCCATCTTTCCTCAACGGGCTAGGCCACAACTGCGCGAGAGGCGTAGCATGTCTGCGTGCTTCCGAGTCTGTTACACTTGGACCTCTGGCTCTTGCAGTGAACGCCTAACGAGTCTACACTTTGCACTATCCAATGCTTTTGACGCCCACTGTAGTTGCCAGCAAATGCTCAGCTGCTGACGATTGAGCCTCATCAGTCTATTCTTCAATACCGGCTCTCGGTACGCTCCAGGGCTACACGCTGTTTGAGTCGGCCTTTTTCGAGCTGCGTTGTACGGATCATCGGCAGGTGCTGTAGGCGAGAGCATGTGCTTATGGCCTGTCTGCCGGCCTTCACCGCCCGCGGCGTCAGCCTTAACAAATTCGGGCTGCTTCCACCCTTCGACCTCGAGTCGACGACGTCACAGAAAGACCATCACAGAAAAGGCGCAAGGCGCACTCGGGCTTGGTATTGCACAGAACAGTTCAACAATGATATGGGCATATATTTACATATAGGTGACATCAGCCCTCGGCCTTGTGGATGGCCTCCCGGTCGGCATCCAGAGGCGCGGCGTTGTAGTCGGGGTCGTCGCGCGGCAGGTCCAGGTGCATCTTGTGCATGATGGCCGCCTCAAACTTGATTTTTCCGTCTGTTCCGCCTGTTCCGTCTGCGTCTGGCTCGCCGCTGCCTACCGTGTCGAGCGCCAGAATGTGCCCGCCAAACAGCCCGTCGTCGCTCAGAAAGTGCAGGTGCAGCCCGGGCACGCCTAGGCCGACCATGAAACCCGGCGACCGGAACCCGACGACGGTGCCCGTCTGGTTCGTCTCCGTGTGCTCGTGCTGCCTGGCCGTCAGCTCCGCCAGCGGCTGGCCGGCAAACTTCTGCGAGGGGATGGCGCGGATCGAGACCGAGGCAAAGGTGCCCGTCAGACGCATCGCGACAAACTGGTTGCGTGCGCGCGCCGGCAGGTGGCTGTCGAGCCAGGCGCCCAGGGCGTCCTTGCTCTCAATCTTGTCCACCACGTCGTGCAGGTCGGGCCGGAACTGCGTCATCATGGCAAACGGGCAGAAGGCGGCCTCGCCGACCTCGGAGGCGGGGAGCACCTCGCGGATGGCGCCGTCGCTCGTCATCTGCCACATGTGCCCCTCGTTCACCGTCATCTCGCCGGCCATGTGGAGGAACGTGCCGAGGCCAAAGTCGCCGCGTGCGCGCACGTCTGCGAGCGGCAGGCCGTTTTCGGCGACGCCGTCCATGAGCGCCGCCATGACCGAGAACTGGTAGAGCTCGTTGTCGTTCATGTTGGTAGGAATGTTGGTTGGTGAGAGACGTGAATCATGCGCCTTGTGCAGCATGTAAATATATAGTTATATCAAAGTGTTCCACCGGCTCCGATGCTGTTTCTCTCGGCGAATTCGTCAGCAGGAACTAGGCCGTTTTTCGGCCGACCCGCGACGACGTCAGTGTGGGGTATGTGGGGTACCCATGCTTATATATTTATTTATATCGACCCGCTGAGTGCACACAAACGACCAAATAATGTGAAAATCAATTGTAAATTTCAGTGCTAGACTGTAAATATAGATGAGCGAGGCCTGAGAGACGGGGTGCCACGGAAGCCAGGCAGCCTTGTCCGACTCGCCGACCTGCTCGGAGAAGACAAATTCAAGCACGGTACCAAGAACAAATCAGACAGAATCCAATCATCTCCATCGTCCGCGCGTCCTTTTTTTGTTGTTTTCTCTCCGTTTTTCGTCGACTCGGTCAAAAACGTTATGCAGCGATCGGTAAAAACGCTATACAGCAACTCGGTAAAAACGCTATACAGCAACTCGGTAAAACGCTATACAGCGACTCGGTAAAACGCTTACAGGCGGTTGGACAGGCGGTTCTCGCCGGGGGCGTAGTAGTCGGGCACCTTCATGTCGAGCGCGGCGCCGCTGTAGCCAAGGTCCTCGGCGACGAGCATCGCCGCCTTCTCGCCAATGAGCAGCGCGGTCGAGTACGTGTTGCAGCCGACATTGTCGGGGCAGATGCTGAGATCGGCGACCTTGAGGCCCTGGACGCCGTGCACGTTGAGGCGCTCGTCGAGCACGCCGTGGCGCACGATGCTGTTGCCCTCCTTGGGCGCCATGGAGCAGGTGCCCAGGCAGTGCCAGGTGCTCTCGACGTGACGCTTGACCCACTCCTCAATGGCCTTGATGTCGGACGTCGAGTACTCGAGGTCCTTGCGGTGGTCGACCTTGTTGCTGTTGAGCGTGCTGACGCCGGCCGTCTTGTCGGGCGGGGGCAAAAAGTTGCTCCACGAGCCGTGCTGCAGGCCGGCCGTGAGGTTGCCGGCGAGGGCGACCTGCTTGGTGGTCTCGAGGTCCATGTCGTGCGCGCGCGCGGGCGAGTCGTAGTCGTAAAAGGGGTGCATGTTCTGCACCTCGCCGGCGTACGCGTCCATGCGGCGCGCCGTCTCGCGGCTCTTGATGTAGCCCCAGACCATGGGCGCCATGTCGCGCTCGTCGTTCATGAAACCCGTGTCAAAGTCGGGCGTCTCGTAGGGGTCGGCCGACTTGACGTGAATGGAGCCGCGCGAGAAGGGGTACTCGAGGAAGTGGAACATGGTGAAGAAGTTGCCGGGCGGCATCAGCGTGTGGTCGCCGAACCAGCCGGAGATGATGGAGTAGTGCATCACCGGCTTGTCGGGCTTGTTCTTAAAGTACGAGTCCCAGCCGCCGTTAAAGTGCGGCGTCGGCCACGACGCAATCTTGCGCAGCTCCTCCTCCGTCGGGCGGATCTTGACGCCGGCGTCGATGCCGTTGGTCGACAGCGGGCCGGTGCCCTTGAGGTTCCACTCGTCAAAGATGCGCTTCTGCGTCTCGGGGTCGCCACGCGCAAAGTCGTCAAAGGACTCGGTGCCCGGCTTCGCGCGGTACACGCTGAACGTCAGGTAGTGGTCCTGGAAGTTGAGGCCGACGCCCGGCAGGTCGACAATCGGCTCGATGCCGGCCGCGCGCAGCTTGGCCGGGTCGCCGACGCCCGAGCGCTGCAGGATCAGGGGCGACGACAGCGTGCCGCCCGAGACGACAATCTGCTTGCGCGCACGGAAGATGCGCGGCTTGACGCCCTGCGGGTTGACGCCCTTGGTCGGCACCGTCTGCACGCCAACCGCGCGGCCATTCTCGATGATGACCTTCTCGACCTTGGTGTTGGTGGCCAGGTACAGGTTGGAGTGGTGCGCGCGCGTCGAGTGCACGTACGCGTGGGCGCTGTCGGAGCGGCGACCGGTCTGTTTGTCAGCAATTGCCCGATGCGGAGAGAGCGAGCGGCATCGAATAGGGGTCGCCCGATCAGGACGGCAAGAGACGTACATCGCGGTTGATCCACTTGAGCCAGTGCTGGGCACCGTGGCCGGTGTTCAGGTCCTCGGCATCGTCGGTGAAGGGGATGCCCTGCGACTCGGCGGCGCGGAGGAAGTCGTCCTTGATGGGGTAGGTGCTGGTGGTAAGTCGGCTGGTAACCACAAAAGAAAAAGGGGCAAAAGGGGACGTACTAGTTGCCAAAGGAGACCTTGATGGGACCCTCGAAGCCGTGGACCTCACTTGGTTGTGTTAGCGGAGATGGTTCGGCAAGACGGTTGAGACAAGTCCTCAAGTCCTACGACGGAGCGGAAACGTACGGGTTGTGGCAGGCGCGCTGGTAGGTCTCGTGCTTCTTCATGAGCGGCAGAAGCTCCTTGGTGGTCCAGCCCTTGGCCTGGAAGTCGTCGTAGTCGGAGGCCGAGGCACGCGTGTACATGAGAAAGTTGATGGACGAGCCGCCGCCGAGGATGTTGGCGCAGGGCACGACGGCCTCTCTGCCGGCAAGCCACTTGGAGGGGCGCGACTTGTAGAACGACGCCGTCTTGGAGTCGACCTTCATGTTGCGCGGGTAGATGCCCGGCCGGAAAACGTTCGGGTTGTTGAGGTTGCTCTCGCCGGCCTCAATCAGCAGCACCTTGAGGTTGTGGTCGAGGTTGGCGAGGCTGTTCGGGTCAGCTCGGGATCTTGGGGCCGCGACACAAGCACGCCAGCATGTATAAAACCTACCGGCCGGCCACGACACAGCCGCAGCTGCCACCGCCGCAGACGATAATGTCAAACTCCTCGGGGAGAGGCATGGTGTTGGAAGAGAGTTGCGTTGCAGAGAACAAAGACGAGTTGGAAGCCGGTGTCAGTGTCGGTGTCTGATGACGATTGAGACTGGACTGAGGATGGAGAGAGACTGGAAAGAGTCACGACGCCAGGTCCCTTATATAGACCTCTGGCCTGCCCATCCCCTCGCTCGTCTTGTCGCCTCGCGTCGTCTACGGAGTACGCCCACGCCGCCGCACCGCCTCCTCACTCGTGCTCTTGGTCTGATCGATCCTCGATCCTCACCGTGCACTTGCTAGCTGCTGCGCATGCGCGCGCCGTGTGTTCCGGTCAACTTCCCCTCTCGAGCACGCATCCCCCGCCCGCGACATCCTTGTCCTTTGGGCACGCGCAGTCGTTGCAGCTGCAGAACGGTGCCATGGCACCCTGCTGTTGGCCGTCGGTCAGTCTGGGCATGGTCGGGACGGTGCTGCTCCGGGCATCGAAAACGACATTGCTACTCTCACCCCTCCAGAGCTGTCACTTCCTTGAAGCGCCCGTGAACGTTGCCTGCCAGTAGCGCCAACAACACCTTCTCCGCGTTTTCTGCGCTTTGGGCGTAGTCTGGACGTCTGGCTGCCAATCGGAGACGGTCTTGGCCGTCAGATGACCAGATTTCGAACCCTGCCAGGGACACCTGGACAAGGAAACGAGGCACAGTGCATGCACGCCGTTACATTTGTAAACCCTCACATTGAGCTTACGGCTGGACTGGCTCCGTCTGCTTGCACCAAGTCAGAAACCAAGTCAGGAAACGTAGATATACACCAGTCTTTTCGAGCAGGTCGAGCTGTCGGGCGTCGTAAAAGTAATCCATGGCAGAAACTGCTTTTCTTTACGTCTGTCGTTCCCATCTTCTCGTTCCATCTTTTCTCGTGTCGGGCACTCAACGACATGGCACTAGACGCATTGGCTCGCGCCTCCACCCCCGGATTTTGACATCCCAGTCACCCCGGATCTGCATAGCGAGTGGGGTTGTGGGCGCCCGACGACCATTCTCAATCCAGCTAGCATCCTCGCGTCTGTTGTATAATTATTATTATATTTATAAATTTATTTATCTGTTACATGTTTTCGTTGCATTCTCGAGCGCGTGCGTCGTCGGTGGGAGCACACCCCTTCTTCCCCACGACTTCCCCGCAAACTCTGTGGATCCTGCACGTCTTGTCCTTGTCCTCCTCCGCCGTGCCATGTTATGGATATGCAGCTGGATGTCACGACAAGCAGTTTGAACCCGTGCCATCATCGCCTAGCCGTTGGACACCAGCGAGGGGAGGCGAGGGCTGTGTCACATTGGCCACGGTTGCCACACGCCGAGTTTCTCCCGCAACGCATCCCACGCGGTCGTGCCCCTCGCGAGCGTTGGATTTACGACTTGTTGTTTCGTAATGGACATTGGCAGGACAGCAATTTCGAGGCGTCGTGTCGTTCACGAAACGACGGGTGTCCCGGATCGCTGCAAGTGCGTGCTCCACGGCGGGCTCTAGGGCACCGAGAGGAGGCGCTAGACAAACGCGTACGGAGTACAACTAACAACTACATTAGTTTCTAAATATATATAAAGTAGGTTGTCGAGTCATGAGGCAAGGCAAACGCCCGGCTGCAAGTAGATTAACAGGATAACTTTAACCGGCCGCACGACAGCTCGAGACAAAGGAGCTTGGACGACAGATGCTGCTACAAGTGCAACCAGACGGGGGTGCCAAGCGGTGGCGCATCAAGTAGCATCTGCAAGGTTGGGGAAAGCGGAGAGGCATGGGGTTGACGTTGGCATTGCGTATTCTGCCAGTTGCATTCAGCCGTGGCGACAGGCAAGAGGCAAGACCAGGCGAGTCAGTGGCGTCTGGTCGATACACAGCATGCCTGTTTGGTTCTTTGGTTCTTTCTCTGGTTCGTTGTTCTTTCCCATCTTACTCGTCTGGCACTGGCTGACAGGATCGAGGAGGCAGCAGCTTCTCCGCACCAGCTGGCCACCCAGGTGGCCACCGACAGACGGATCTAGCTAGAAAGGTGGGAGCATCTCGGTGCTCACTTGGACGAGGCATGCCGGCTGAGGCGGGCTATCACCATCTTGACAGCGGCCAGAAACGGATGAGAGCCAGAGATGCTTGGACGTTCTGCGTGTTGTGCTCACGTCGTACAGGGCCACGCTCGACAACGAGGGCCGCCATGCTCGTGACCAGTACCGTCGCCGTCCACGAGAACAGAACTGCAGGCGAGATCATCGTCTCCTCTCTTTGACCGACAGCCAGACGTGCAAAGAAGGCATGCCTGTCTTGTTTCTAAAAGAAGAAGCGGGGAAGCTGCTTTGTCGCTGTTGTTGTCGCGCAAGGCGTGGCATGGCAATGAAACACGACGCCTACCCCAACTCTACGGCCATTGTTCGGGCTTCGGACCGCCCGGTCACGGAGAGCTGGGCCATACTCGGCCTTGGCTGCGTCGTGGCGCCGTGTGATGGCATGCACCTCGACTCCTCACGCCTCCAATTTATCGTTTTTTCGTGTCTGCTGACCGAAGAGGCGAATGTGGTGGTCTACGAGAATCAACGATCGATGGCACGTTTGAGTGTGGGAATCTGGATGTAATGCGGGTTGTCTCCTTGTCATCTTCGTAGCAGAAACCCGTCGTCGTCGTCGACACGCCAGGCTCACCAACCTCGTCTGGCTTCTGCTCGTTTTCCAGCTACCTTTGCCACCCGTTTGTCTCCATCTTGTCTCCATCTTGTCTCTGGTTGTCTCCATCTTCTCTAGAGACGCAGGGAAAAGGGGCGAGCAGAAATGAGAAGACTAGGCTGACCGTTTCACAGAGTTTAAACAAAGCCGAGCTTACCCACGACCCGAATGCGCCGACTGCACCGTTCCCAACACCCAACAAGACGAAACTGCTGGATGCGGGGACGACGGCGGGGTGGGACGTTGGGGTGCCGGCGAGACCAAAGGGCTCGGGATCGCGGCGTCTGGGACTTGCTCGGGGTGGCGGCGGTGGCAATCTCGATGCGTGCGAGGCGACCAGCAAGTATTGTGGTCGGCCACGAGCGAGCGACCGCGGCCTACAGGAGAACAATATGAACGGTTTGAACGGTTTGAACGATTGGAGATGCAAGACGCAGAGGCCAAAAGGCCCAATGTGTATTCAAGAGCGTGCACTCGACGTGCTGGACTATATACCGGGTCCCAAGTGGACCAAACGCTCGCGCTGCCAAGCCTGCTTCTATGGAAGGACGAGAAGCAAAAGTACGGAAAGAACAATAAAGGAAGAAGCTAAAGATCGGGGTCGATGGCGGTGCCGAGGTCGCGCGCCTCGAGAAAGGTGCGGCCGATGAGGTCGTCGGGCAGGTAGTCCTGCTTGACCTGGCCGTTGAGGTAGTTGGGGTTATACTTGTACTCCTGGCCGTAGCCCAGGTCCTTCATGAGGCGCGTCGGGGCGTTGCGCAGGTGGATGGGAATGGGCAGCGACGCGACGCCGGGCTCACGCAGCACGGCAAACGCATTGTTGAGCCCGCGGTAGGCACGTGTGCTCTTGGGCGCGAGTGCGAGCGCGACGGCGCAGTGGGCAAGCGGGATGCGTGCCTCGGGCATACCAATCTGCTGTGCCGCCGTGTACGCAGCCGTCGCGAGCGGCAGCATGCTGCTGTCGGCGAGCCCGACGTCCTCGGACGCGATGACGACCATGCGACGCGCGACAAACAGTGGGTCCTCGCCCGACTGCAGCATGCGCGCCAGGTAGTAGAGCGCGGCGTCGGGGTCGGAGCCGCGCACCGACTTGTGGAAGGCCGAGATGGTGTCGTAGTGCTGGTCGCCGGCGCGGTCGTAGACGAGCGTCTTGGTCAGCTGTGCCTTGAGGTCCTCCTTGGTGAGGGCCGTCGGCGCCTTTGAGGTGTCCGAGGTGTCTGACAGTGACAGGCCGTTGGTCGCCTTGGTCAGGTCCTTGGGCCGCGCGGCAATCGACAGTGCCAGCTCGAGCAGGTTGAGTGCCGTGCGCGCGTCGCCGTCGGAAAAGGCCGCCAGGTACGACAACAGCTCGCCGTCGATGAGTGGTGACAGTCCCGACGCCGAGTCGACGCCGTCGCCGTCCTTTATCTTGTCGCCGTCGCCGTCCTCCTTCATCTTGTCGCCCTCGCCCTCGCCGCCTTGAGGCGATCTGCCGCCCAGGTCGACGTGCACGCCCGTCTCCTCGAGCACGGCGCGCGCCAGGATCCGCTGCACGTCCTCCTTGCTCAGCGACGCCAGGGTAAACGTGCGGCAGCGCGACAGCAGCGCGTTGGCGACGCGGAACGACGGGTTCTCGGTCGTCGCGCCAATCAGCGTAATCGTGCCCGCCTCGACGGGCTTGAGAAAGACGTCCTGCTGCGCCTTGGTGAAGCGGTGGATCTCGTCGCAGAAGAGAATCGTCTTGCGGCCCGTCAGCTGCAGCTCGCTGGCCGCCTCAGCAAACACCTTTTTGCACTCGGCGACGCCGCCGCTGTTGGTCGCGTTCATCTCGACAAAGCGGCTGCCGACGCGCACCGCAATGCACCGCGCAATCGTCGTCTTGCCCGTGCCCGAGCCGCCCCACAGGATCATCGACGGCACGCGGTCCGCCTCAATTAGTGCACGCAGCACGCCATTCGGCCCGACCAGCTCCTGGCCACACACGTCGTCAAGCGACCGCGGCCGCATGCGCTCCGCCAGCGGCGCCGACTTGTTCGTGCGTGACCGCTTGGTCAGCTGCCCGTTTGCCGGCAGCGGCAGCGGTGGCGCCACGTCGGCGTCGGCGTCGGCGACGGCAACGGGCGAGCTCAGGTGGCCCGGGCCATCGTCAAACGTCCGCTTCTTTTGTGTCGCCGTCGGTAGGGAGAAGAGCGGCGGTTTTGTGCCTTGTGGTGTTGACGCCGTCGACGCCTTGGGTTTCGAGGCCGTCAACAGCTGCTGCTGCTGTTGCTGCTGTTGCTGCTGCTGGCGTTTCGCGGCGGGTGTCTGGAAAAAGTTCGAGGCAGCTCGTTTCGGGGGGGCTTGTGACGACCCCAGCGACGGCGAGCTCGGCGGTTGTGATGCCCGCTTCGCGCCGCCGCTGCTGCCCTGCGAGCCGCTGCTCACGTCGCCGTCCTCGACAATGTGTGTCGCGCACCCCGAGTCGAGGTGTGCATTAATGTCGTTGGAGCGCACGTGCTTGTGGCAGATGGGACAGTCGACGACGGACGGCATTTCGACGCCGTCCAGACTGTGCCTGGTGCCTGGTGCCGAGAGCAGGTTGTACAAGTACCGGCCGTGTGCGAGACAGAAAGTACTGAGGCCGTGTGCGAGACAGGAAACGGAATGCAATGGTCGAGTCGAGTACGGTAGGCGTTGATGTCGGATCGTGTCTAGCCGACCAATTTTGGAGACGCGTTTTTGTGGGCTGGCTCGGCGCCTGTAAGTGCTGAACGCGCTAAAACGCGCGGATGGGACTCAGTGCCTGCGTCATTCACCGCCCGCTGAGCCCTGGCGTCCACCAAATACGCTATATTTATCCTCAAGGAGGCACATCACCTGTCATCACATCAAAAGATCACGTCAAAAGACACGTCAAGACACGTCAAGACACGTCAAGACCCGTCCATCAGTCGAGATTAAGATCATGTTATCCAAGCATGTGCCTGTAGGAATATAGCTATATGCAGTAAAAATATATGCAGTAAAACAAGTGCCCAAACCAAACGCCGCGTGACTGAGAATGCAGGTCAAATGAATCGTAGTGAGTCGTCGCTTGCGCCGGTCTTAGACCATAAACGACTCGCCGCAGCCGCACTGCTCCTTGATGTTGGGGTTGCGGAACACAAAGCGCTGGTTCAGCTTGTCCTCGACCCAGTCCATCTCGCTGCCAATGATGCTGAACAGCGCCTTGCTGTCGACCAGCACACGCACGCCGTCCTGCTCCACCATCTCGTCAAACGCGCCCGGCTTGTCCACGTACTCGAGGTTGTACGCCAGCCCGCTGCACCCACGGTTGCGCACGCCCACCTTGAGCAGCTTCGGCTCCGGGCCCTCCAGCAGCTCGCGCACCTGCTCGACCGCCGCGGCCGTCAGCTTCATGGCCGCCTTGCGCGGTGCACGCAGCTTCGACGGGCGCTTCTTGGGTGCCGCTGCCGGCGCCGCCGATGCCGACACCGACTCCGGTGTGACAGATGCGGCCGCGGCCGGGGGTGCGGACGGTGTGGACGTCTGTTGTGTCGGTGCCGGTGCCGGCGAGGCGGTTGACGCGGCGGACGACGTTGACGGCGCGGCCTGTAGTGACGGGGCAGACGTGGGTGCAGATGTTGGTGCTGATGTTGATTCTGATGTCGGGGCTGCCTTCTTGCTGGGCATCACCTCGTCCGACTCGATAGTCACCGGTTCTGGCGGTGGCGGCGGACGCATCGTCTTCGGCGTCGGCGCCGGCGACGGGTCGCCTGCGGGGTAGAGCGAGTATCGTGTAAAGGGCTTCGTCTTGGTGGATGTGGAGGCGGACGTGGCCGTGGCGGCCGTGGCGGCCGACGACGCCGACCCGGCGGCACGCTCGGTCGTCTGGGCGTACGGTAGCGGCGGCGGCATCTTGGACGGTGCCGTGCCCGACAGGAAACGCCGGCGCTGCTGCTGCTGCGGCGCCATGAGCCACGGCTGGGCGGCGGTCGAGGACGATGTGCTGGTGGCCGCCGCGACGGCCGCGGCGGAAAACGGGCGCTGCGACTGGTGGTGCAGCTGTAGGCGCGTCTGGCGGGCCAGGCCCTGCCGGCAAAAGAGGCAGGCCGACTCGGCCGATCGTCTCGGGAAACTCATCGTGTCTGTTTCGACGATGTGTGTCGATGGAAGAAGGGTGCGTGATTTAGAGCGAAAGCCAGGCTGGTGCGAGAGGTAGGTTGCGACAAGAGGCAGTAACAGCTGATTTTTAAGATGACCAACGTATGATAGCGACAGTGACGACAGGCTAGCCGAGTTTGCTGAGCAGAGGACGGTGCAGAGGCAAGGCGGAGGCGCATGGAATCAGGGAAGCTGTCACGGGGCACAGTGCCGCAATCCAGCGCTGTGGTTCGCTGCCGCTGCTGCAAAAAGCGGGTGCATGACACAGTACCATAAATCCCTTCAGGACGGAGTATCCACACTGTGCGTCCCCGATATCAGCCGGGCCAATCACAGGCTTGGCATTCGTAAATCGGGGTCACTACTGTCGTGTTGCTTCTTGTGGGGCATGGTAATTACGAGGATTTATGTAAGCTTCGAAGGTACTCGCCGATCAAGCACCGCCTGTTTCTTTTGTGAGAATATCATTTAGTGAGAATATTATAAATTTTGTGAGAATATCTAAATACTCTGTACATGGATGTTGTTTTCCTGGATTTTTCTACGTAAAATGTGCTGACATTCTTTTTCTTTAGTGAGATTTTTGTCGAATTGTTATGTATTCTTTAGCACTGAATATCTCCAAGTTACCAGTAAACAACGTCATTTGCAGACGTGACATTATGTTTTCGGCAAAACAAAATGACACACTATGTTGTCAACAAAGACAAATGACATGTTTGGACTGGAAGAGAAGAGAACGTCATGCCAAGATTGTATGATCACGTGACAACGCGCAACCGACGTGACTCCCACAGTCTATGATCTTCGATGAATACATTGTAAGCGAGCCGATTCAGCTCTCGAGCGCGTTCCAGTCTTGGCGAGACACGTGGTGCGATCATCAACATGCACACGTGACGTAGGTACGTGGTTTGGATTCACAGATGCTCATTCAGCTCCAGTTCTGTCAGCCGCAACTTCCGCCGTGGCCGGGCGACGCTTTGTAATCCGACGCCGGCCCGATGAACGGATCAACGGCGCCCAGCCGCATTGTGTGAATGCAAGCAACACGTCGCACTTTTGTAATGACCGAAGTGGGTTGCTGTGCACCGCAGCCGTGATCGGCGCCGGCCAAGTCCAGGTGGTCGAGACCAGTAAATACACTGAGAGCTATCTGATGATCAGATAAAGATGACATAACACGTCTTAACCCCGGCCCGACTTTAGCGGCGTAGCGCGTGTCGAGCAAAGCTTACTTTGGCATCGGCAACTTTATGCCGAGTGGGGTCCTTGGTGACTCTTGACGGCGGCCACGAACGAACAAACATTACACCGCAGAACGCGGCTTCCCACTTGCCCTGCACGTGCTGACCGACAATCGCTCCTTCTGGTTGAACTGTTTCTGTTTTCGACGACCACCGCCGGTCTCTCCTGCCGCACCGAAATCGATGCACGTGGCAGCTCTGCCATTGCCCCTCGGACTGACCGACTCTTCCTCCTTGTGCCTCCCGTGGCACCCCCCGACAACACGGCCATGGCCGAACCGACCATATCCCACGCGCCGCCGCGCCAGCCGCGGAAGCGCCGTCGCCCGGCCGTTGTGTGCTCCGAGTGCCGGCGGCGCAAGATTGCGTGTGACCGCAAGTCGCCCTGCGGCCAGTGTGCTCTGCACAACGTCGAGTGCGTCTACGTCACGGGGTCGGTGGCGCCGGCGTACGGGCGCCCGGTGCGTGCACAACCCCCGCCCGGCGACGAGTCGAGTGTTGGCGGTGCCGGCGGACGTGCACCAGCACCGTCACCGCTCGACGAACAAGACCCGCCGGCCACTGTCGAGCCACACGTAATGTCGGCCATGGGCGAACGGTCGTCGCGGTTCGGCGGGCGGCTGGCCAAGACGCGGCTGTTTGGGCGGTCGCACTGGATGAACAACATGGACGAGGTGCGTCGTCTGGCCGGTCCGACCGTTTCGGGCCCTGGTGCTAACTGCCAACTCTCCAGTTCAAAGTCATGCACAGCCTGACGCACCTGGTGCACTTTGTGCCCGGGTCCGTCATTTACAAGTCGATGCGGACGTGCAAGCGCATTGCACGCGTCATCAAGGCCGAAGACCAGCGCCGCATCGCCGACGTCGACGACCAGCCGACATGGTTCACGCCCCCCCCGCGCCCCATTGCCGACCGCCTGGTCGACCTCTACTTGAACGCCTTTGAGGGCCACTTTCGCATCCTGCACATGCCGACGTTTCGGCGCGAGTACGAGGCGTACATGGACCGCACAGCGTCGGGATCGACAGACGCCCCCATCAAGCACGAGCCGAAGAGCAGGTGTACGCGGGGCCACAAGTCGGCGGTGCCGGCGCACGACACATTCACCATCAAGCTGATCCTGGTGCTCGCGCTGGGCAGCTGTTTCTACGACAATGCCGACGACCCGGCGGCGGCGGCGGCTCTGCAGTACGATTTGCGGATCGCGGCGACGCGCGCTGTGACGCAGCGGCCGAGCAACATGATGGACGTGGCCTTTTGTGCGCCGCTGGACAAGCACCGGCTGAACCTGGACACGCTGCAGATTTACTGCCTGGTGACGGTGGCGCGGCAGACGTCGGCGCTGGACGTGGGCGACGACCTGACCTGGTTCACGACGGGCGGGCTGCTGCACACGGCGTTTGGCATGGGCCTGAACCGCGACCCGTCGCACTTTAAGAGCCTTTCGTTTGCACAGGCAGAGATGCGGCGGCGGTTGTGGGCGACGATCCTGGAGCTGGCGGTGCAGTCGAGCCTGGACCAGGGTATGCCGCCACTGGTGAGCAGCGACGACTATGACTGCGCGCCGCCGACCAACCTCGATGACGAGGACTTTGATGCAGACGACGCAGACGACGGTGACGCAGACGACGAGCGGCCGGACCCCTTGTCGCCGTTTGCGGAGCGCAAGAACCGGATGAACGTGCACCCCCAGGGCCGGCCCGACAGCGAGTACACGCACTCGACGATGCAGAGGCTGCTGTGCCGGTCGCTGCCAGTGCGGCTCAAGATTACCAAGGCGATCAACGGGCTGGGCCCCGGGCTGACGTACGAGCGCGCGCTGGCGCTGAGCACGGAACTGCTCGAGGCGTGTCGGTACACGGCCCAGATGCTGCGCGCGGCGCCGCTCAACAGCCAGACGGTCTTGTCAGGAGCGCCGGAACAGGAACAGGAGCGTGCAGGGTTTGCAAAGCTGCAGATTGCCTTTTACGAGATTCTGACGCGGCGCTTCCACCACTCGCTGCACTCGCCGTTTGCGCGCAAGGCAGCCCACAATGTGCAGTTTTACTTTTCGCGGCGCGCGCGCCTCGACTCGGTGCTGCGCATCCTGTCCTTTTTCCGGGCCGACAATGGCGTGCCCGACGTCCACGCGCCGCTGCCGCTGGTCCTCGTTCGGCCGAGTGTCGTCGACGACCCGTGCCGCCGGCTGTGGCTGATTGGGCGCGGGCTGCTCAAGTGCACCATGGTGGACGTCAAGGCGACGGCAATGATTGAGCTGATCCACCAGCTGCAGGAGGACCACTTTGTGCCGGGGTCGGACCTGACGCTGTCGCAGCGCGAGCTGTACGAGACGGTACGCACCATTGTCGCGCTGTCGCAGGCGCGTGTTGAGAGCGGCGAGACCAACGTCAAGGGCATCCTCTTCTTCCGCGGCGGCCTGGCGCAGGTGGAGGCGCTGATGACAGGGCGGCCGGTGCGGCAGACGATTGTGGAGGCGGCAGGGGTAGCGGCGGCGACTGCTATACGCTCGCTGCGGGCAGTGGCAGCACGGCGCGGGATTGCCCTTCCCGACGACATTGACGTCGATGTCGACGACGCAGCGCCCGAGTCGAGCAGCAACCTTAATGACAATTGCAACGCCATCTTGCAGCCGTCGACCGAGGCGTTGCAGACAAAAGAGATGCCGGCGGCGCTGGTGCCGGGCCCCAGTGCGTTCGACTCGAGCACTGACACGCCGAGCGTGTCGTTTGCGGCTCACCCGATACCCCTTGGGCTGCCAACGGGCCACGGTTTCGGCGGGCTGATGGCGGGCCCCAGTACACCGTCGCAGGTCCTCGGCATGGACGACGGCGGGTCGCTACTGGGCGACAGCAGTAACCCCGACTCGGGCGTGCAGATGTCGTCAGTGGGCAGCAGGGCAGCACCAGACGCGGCGGCGTGGACGGACGAGTGGATGATGGATGCACAGGACCTTGACTTGTGCCTCGACAACTGGTTCTTTCCCTACAACGACCGGATCAACAACAGTTAGTCTCTTTTGGACCTTGATTCTGTTTTTGACGCTTGATTCTGTTTTTGACGCTTGATTCTATTTTTGACGCTTTATACATGACACCTCTCCTTCGATAAACGCAGACACTCCACTTCTACTTGCTATCGCCGGGGTACGGCACGCCGTAGAAGCGCCACGCGTGGTGTGCCATGGCGTCCGTCTCCTCGCCCTTGCCCGGCAGCAGAATCGACTGGCCGCTCGCCTCGTCCAGGTACACGACCGAGTCGTCGCGGCCGAGCGTCAGCTTGACGGACCCCTCGACGACGCCCGGCTTGTAGCGCGTCGTCGCCGTCTTGGCACGCACCGCCGCCAGCACATTGCAGGCCACCGTGTCTGCCTGGAAGAAGCCCGCACGTGCCATCTTGGCGCCCCCGGTGGCCGCCACGTCGCCCAAGGCAAACACGCCCGGCACCGGGCCTGCATCGTCGACGACCTGCAGCGTCGGCGCGACACGGATCTCGCCCGACGGCGCAAGGGCGGTCGGCCGGCTGGCTTTCAACAGCGCCGAGTTTGGTGTCTGGCCCGTGCACTGGAGGATGCAGTCGTACGCCGCCTCGCGGCCGTCGGCGTACACGAGACGACCTGGGCGCCCCGCGCTGCCGTCGTCAACAGCATCGTCGCCGTCGTACACGACGCGTGGCCGCTGGCCGAGCACGACGTCGACACCGAGCTTGCCCGCGAGCAGCGCCTGCACGTGTGCGTGCAGACGCACACCAAATCGGTTGAGCAGCTGCGGTCGCGAGTGCACGAGCGTGACGTTCTTGGGCTTGCCGGTGCTGCCCGCAAACGTGCGCACATCGGCGGCGACCTCGACGCCGACGGCCCCGCCGCCGACAATGGCCACCGTGCCAGCGCTGCGGATACGCTCCTGCAGCGTGCGCAGCTCGTCGCACGCCCGGTCGCGGTCGGCCGCGGCGAGCAGCTTGGCCGGGGGGCGCTGGGCCGAGCCGGTGGCGACGACGAGGACGTCGTACGGAAGCGTGGTGCCCGCGTCGAGCGTCAGTGTCTTGGCGTCGACGTCGGCCGCCGCGACGTTGCCCTGGACGTGCCGCACAATGCCGGGCAGAGTCTTGCGGAAGATGCCGTCGTATGGCAGAAACGCCGTCTCCTCGTAGCCCGGCACGACCGAGAAACGCGGCAGGTTGAAGGAGTAGTTGAGGTGCGAGTTCTTCTCGACGAGCACCACCTGCCAGCCTGTCGGCAGCATGTCTGCCAGGCGCTTGCACACTTGCACGCCCGCAAACGAGCCGCCGACGACGACGACGGTGCGTGGGTCGTCCGAGGGGCCCTTGTACTGCCAGCGGTGGACGGCCGCCTGTACGGCGCGCACAATCGACTTGCCCGCCAGCGACGCGACGTAGGCGACAATAAGGGCCACAAAGCGGAGTCTGTCGCTCATGGTGAAACCGGGTATCAAAAGGATAGACGTGAATTGCAGAGGAGTACGGGGGAAAAGCAGCTGGGAATGGTGCGATTTAAGAACCGCAAGGTTGCCAAGAACGCCTTGCAGAAGGCAGCGTCAGAATGACACTCGTCCAGCACGGCCGTATCGCGTCGGCTCGGTGTTAGGGCTGATGTGTGGATTTACCAGTACATTGCCGAAACGCTCTTGCCGTCTACTGTAGCTCAAGGTTTGCTGGACAAGACACTGAAGGGCACAGGTGATACGTGGGACTATATCCGGCCTTATCTCCGCCGTGACTTTCATCTTATCAGATCCGCGTGCATCGTCCACCTACGGAGTACTCTGTACTGAGTCGGGACCCATATAATGAGTCCGACGGTGTTATACTTTAGCGCAGACGGTGCTGTCCATGGTGGCCGCGTGGCGGTAGACGTGGTATGTGGCTGATGGCAGGGTGTCCGTGTTTGTTGTCGAGGTCGTGGCCAAACGCGCAGACTGGTCCGGACGTGATGCCATCGAACCGATTTATGGCCTGTTTTAGTATGGCGAACCCACGATTTTGCGGCGCATTGTTCTCTGTAATCATATCCACTACCTGCCCTATTCTTATCGATAAAGTCTCACACGTGATCTTGGAAGCCGTAGGGCTTGACAGACCCACAGTGACCGACCTGACCAATGGCAACGGAACAATTCTTTTGTAGCGGGGCCGCCTGGACAAGAGAAAAAATTGCAGGCGTCGGCTGCAGAAGCAGGCGGTCCAGGGCGGTCAGGTGTATTATGGGGACCGGACGGGCTGCTTGGGGACTTGCTGCATCCACAGCCACTCCACCAAGGGCGTCTGCGCCAATAGCAGGCCCGGATTCGCCGTAAAGTCGATTTTTTTCAGACTGCAGGCGCAAAAAAAGTGCACACTTCTTTTTTCCCCTCCACCCGGCCTGCCTCTCTGGAGAGAAGAGATCGATTCCGAAGCCAATCCCACTGTCAACCATCACGACAACCCACGACAACCAACACCTTTCCCCGTCGTTTTTCACACACACCAACCGTCGCAATGGCCAAGCTCTCGTAAGTTGCACTGCTGAAATGCTCAGCCTCGACTGGCATCGATCCAGCATGGCCGACCGGAAGCAAGCACGGAGCATTCGAGCATTCGAGTATTTGAACATGGGACAAGAGCTCGCAGAGCACCGAATCGATCAGCACGCACACGACGACATGGGAGCAACAAACACCACTTGGAGATTGAGCGCGATTGCACGGCCCCGAGAAGACAACGGCAGACCAGGACGCGTCTCGAAAGAGCCATGCAAACTTTTACCAAGCGACAGCCCGCGAGGCTCAACCACAACGAGATGAGCAGATGGCACGGGGACTGGGCATGGCACTGGGATGGCAGGCAGCCTCGGCGGCGTACACGAAGAATGCCAAGGCTTGATTGCCAGGGCCGATTGAGCACGGAAAGGCTGCTCCGCCATGTTGATTCGAAACAGCAAGCCAGGCCGGTCTTTCTGTCTCGTCACGATCTGCCCAGTGCACGACCAACTCGCCTTGCCTCTCCGTCTCATCCTCGCATCGTCTTTGCTCTCACACGACACGCGTCGCCCGGGCGGCTGGCCTTTGGGAACAATCAGCGTCCAGCCTCGACTTGCCAACGCGCCACGACTCGCCTCGTGCTCCTTCCGTCTCGTTGCGCCGCTCTTTCCAATCGACCGCTCGACTGCTCGACTGCTCGACTGCTCGACTGCTCGACTGCTTCTGCTTCTGCTCTGCTCCTGGACCGCTGGACGTTCCTGGACAACTGCTAACGTCCCTCAGCCGTGGTGCCCCTGGTGGCAAGCTCAAGATGACCCTGGGTCTTCCTGTGTATGTATAGTCTTTCTTTAGCATGGCCGTCTCGTGCCCGACAGCCACTAACCGAACAGTGGTGCCATCATGAACTGCGCCGACAACTCTGGTGCCCGCAACCTGTACATCATCTCCGTCAAGGGTATTGGTGCGCGTCTGAACCGGTTACCCGCCGGCGGTGTTGGCGACATGGTCATGGCCACGGTCAAGAAGGGCAAGCCTGAGCTGCGCAAGAAGGTGCACCCCGCTGTCATTGTCCGCCAGTCGAAGCCCTGGAAGCGCACCGACGGTGTTTTCCTGTACTTTGAGGACAACGCCGGCGTCATTGTCAACCCCAAGGGTGAGATGAAGGGCTCGGCCATCACCGGCCCCGTCGGCAAGGAGGCCGCCGAGCTGTGGCCGCGTATCGCGTCCAACTCGGGCGTTGTCATGTAAAGCAGGAAAAATACCACATTGTTGATTTTATTTCCTAGTCTTACGTGTCACGCTGCTGTTTTTTCTATTCTTTCGTCGGGACCGAGGAGAACAAAAGGGAATGGGTTTATCGCATAAATAAATTTTAAACCGTAAAGTGTCGACGTCCGTGAGCCGATGAATATGTAAAATTCAAAATAAAACATTGCACGTGTACAAGAGACAACACACAAATCATATCATGATAATAGGCATTAGTACTAAATACAATAACACATTTTGAACAAGACAACCAATCAAGCCAAGCCCCATGAGGCAAATGCAAAATGCTAACCGATCCTTTTATGCATCCAACGCCGGTGATGAAGAGACAATAAAGTGTGTGTGTAAAGGCCTACTCACGCAGGCTCGGCAGTGCCGGCGGCGGGCCGGCGCTGCTGTGGTAGTTGTAGTTGCGCGCGTAGTCGCTGGGGTGCTTCGCAGGCCGCAGCGGACGCGGCGCGCGGGATATGGCGGCGGACAGGTGGTTTCGGAAGAAGAAGACGCCCGCGTTGGGGTCCATGTCGGCCGTGGGCGCGCACGACGGGCTCTAGGCGTCGGCGCGCGCGTTGCCGGTGCTGTGGCCTTGGCCATGCGGCGGGGGCTGCTGCGGTGGCGGCCCGTACATGTTGCTGCCGGGCATGGCGCCGCCCATGGGCGGGTAGTCGCCATAGGGCCCGGCCGGGGGCATGCTGCCGTAGCCGGACGGCGGGGGCTGCTGCTTCTGGATGGACGGGTCGAGCTGCATGGGGGGCAGCTGCTGGTGGTGGCCGTGCGGCTGGTGCGGCTGGTGCGGGTGCGACTGGTGCGGGTGCGACTGGTGCTGGTGCGACTGGTGCTGATGTTGCGGGTGAGGCGCGTACTGGGGGTGCGGCGCGTACTGAGGATGCTGCTGGTGCTGCGGGTGGTGCTGCGTGTGCGGCGGGAGCAGGGAGCCATAGGCATCGTGGCCGCCACGCATGTGCGCGTGCATCATGGGCTGGCCGGGCGCTTGGGCCTGTGGTCCGGGCGCTGTCTGGAGCATGGACACGGGGTGCGGGCCGTGGCCCATGGCGTGGCTCGTGATGCTGCTGTGGCCGGGATGCCCGACGTGCCCGTACGTAATGTGCTGGCTGTGCATGCCGCCGTGCACGCGATGGCCGTCGTGGCCGTGGCCACCGTGACTTCCGTGACTTCCGTGACCGCCGTGACTTCCGTGACCGCCGTGGCCAGGGTGGTGTGCCTGTGCGGCTGCCTTTTTCGCGGCCAGTGTCGCCTTGCGCTTGGCGACGGCGGCTTGCATGCTGCCGTTGGCCCAGCGCGTCTTCATCGAGTGCGACATCTTTTCCGACTTGGTCATCTGGCGGTAGTCCTTGTCGTCGCCCGTGCCGTCGTCGGGGTGGCCTGCAGGGCTCGTGATGCTGCCGGCGCTACCTGGCGTCTGCGGGTACGGCGACTGTCGGCCGTACTGCGAGCGGTCCTGGCCCTGTGACTGGCCCTGCGAGCGGTCCTGGCTCTGCGACTGGCCCTGCGACTGGCTCTGTGACTGGCTCTGCGACTGGCTCTGCGAGCGGTCTTGGCCCTGTGCATTGTAGTTGAACGACCCCGAGTACGGCTGCGACGTGTCGAAACTGCCGCGGTGGCTGCGTTCGCCATTTGCGCCAGGCGTGCTCGGGCCGTTGTTGCTGTTGCTGTTGGCGTTGGCATTGGCGTTGCCGCTGCTGTTGGAGCCGCTGCCGTGGCGCCCGTTGGGCATCATCTGCGTAAACGAGTGCAGGCTCGCTTGCGGCCGAACCTGCGCGGGCGTGTAGTTCTTAATCTTGAACGTCGTCTTCTGGCGGCCCGATGTCGGCGGTGCACCGGCCACGGGGATCTGGTCACGTGCCGTGTCGCGGCTCGTGCTATTGGAGCGCGCATTGACCGTCGTAGGCGGTGGCGCATAGTGCGGGTGCGACTGGTGGTAGATGGGCGGCGGCGGTGCGCCCGGGTGGCCGTACGACTGCGGTGGTGGGTAGTACGCGTTGGCGTGTGGCGGTGGGCCTGGCTGTCCGTGCTGTCCGTGCTGGCTGCGCTGTGACAGCCCGTAGTAGGGCGGTGCCTGCGACGCGTGGCCCATGTGCGGCTCGTGTCCGTGGTGCGCGTGGAGCATGCCCGGCGGTGGCGGTGGTCCCTGGTAGTGCTGCGGCGTGTACGGATCGTAGCCCATGGACGGTCCGTTGCGGACGTCGCCGTGGCCCATGGGCGCACTGCTGTAGCCGTGGCCTGCCGGCGGCATCGAGTGGCGATCGGGGTCGTAGTCGGACGGCGGCGCCGACGGGTTGTTGCTGTTGCGGCCGGCGTTGCCGGAGGTCTTGTCGTTGTTGGCATGCGTATCCGTGGCCGCCGTGTCGACGGCACCCTCATCCGGACCGGTCCGGCGGCGGCGTTGTTTCTTGGCCGGCGGCTGTGCGGGCGATGCCGGTACCTCGTCAAACTCGCCGTCGTCCTCGTCGTCGTCCACACGGAACTTGCGCCGGCGGTTGGGGCGCAGCCCGTAGTTGGGGTCGGCCGCGCCCGTCGACGATGCCGTCGACGCACGGCGGGTATCCTTTTCCTTGTTGTAGAAGCGGCTGGGCTGGATCTCGCCGCGATCGGCCCGGTCGGCCCGGTCGGACCGTTTGGAACCGGCCGTCGCGCCGCCACGCTGACGCCGCGGACGGCCACGGGGTTTCTTGGCT
Organism: Ophiostoma populinum; assembly: GCA_029298855.1. NCBI lineage: Eukaryota > Fungi > Ascomycota > Sordariomycetes > Ophiostomatales > Ophiostomataceae > Ophiostoma > Ophiostoma populinum. The sequence goes on along the minus strand of JANSLU010000014.1, from coordinate 1,854,368 downwards.
GGCACAGGCGCCGTCTCGGCCTCGTCCGCCGTCTCGTTGGCACCGTCGTCGTCCGGCGTCACGTCGGGGTCCGCCTCGCCATTGGCATTCGCTTCGACATCGGTTTCGGCGCCCGCATCGGCCGCCTTGGCCTTGGCTTCCGCCGCAGCAGCAGCAGCAGCTGCCGCCTCGGCCTCGGCGCGGATCAGCGCGTTTGGCTTGCGGCCGCGGCGTTTCTTGACAGGCGCGTCGCCCGTGGCCGTCGACGTCGCCGACACGGCCGAGCCCGCCACCGAGCCCGCCTTCTTGGCCCCTTTTTCGTCCTTGACCGCAGTCGCCGCGCCCAGGGACTTCTGATCCCGGAGCTGGCGGCGACTGTTGTGAGACAAAGTGCCAGACGGTGCATCGTGGTCGGCGGTCGCACTGCCTTTGTCGACCTCGTCGACGGCGACCGACTCGGACAGCTGGCTGCGTGGGATGCGACCGCGTCGGCCGCGCTTGGTGGGTGTGCGTGCGACGTCGGCCATGGTGGTGTCGTCGTCGGCCTTGGCGCCATTCTTGTCGTCTTCGTCGGCGGCAGCAGTGGCGGCAGCAGCAGCAGCAGCAGCAGCAGCGGCGGCGGCGGCGGCGGCGGCGGCCGCTTGGGCAGCAGGGCCAGGGGGGCGGCCACGACGCGGACGGGGCGGGACACCCGGTGCACCCAGTACACCCAGTGCACCCAGTGCACCCGGGACAGCAGCCAGTGGCGGTGCCGACGGGGCCGACGGGACGGGCGTGCCTGCGCGGCTGGCGTCAGCGCTGGCCGTGTCGTCGTCCATGTTCTTGGTCCGCCGCGTGCGTGTGCGCCGCCCGACGCCCATGGTCTCGTCGTCGGCCTCGCTCGCCTTGAGTGTCTGCTTGGGTCGGTTTCGGAGGCGCGTGTTCTGGAGTCCCTTGCGCTGGCCGACGGGGTCCTGCTTGCTGATCATGCTGTCGCGCGGGTCGTAGTCAAAGAGGTACACCTGCGACATGAGCTTGTCCTGCGCGCGTGCGTAGCGCTTCACGGGATCCGTCACGGGGTCTGGCGCGCGAATGCCCTTGACCACAAAGTCGCGCTCCGTAATCTCCGACTCCACGTTGCCGCGCTTGAGCGCCATCGCCGTGCGGTTCTCAAAGGTGGCGTCCTGCTGCCGCCGGCGCACCGCATTCTCCTCGTCGTCGGTGATCCCGCGCAGCATTTTGTACTCGTCCTGCCACGCCAGCAGCGACTCGTTGACGACGGCCACCAGCTCGTACAGGTCCTCCGTGCTCATATCCTTGTGGTCCTTGAGCAGGTCCGCAAACTCTTGCGGGTCACGAATCTTTTGGAACTTGTACCGCTTCTTCCACATTTGCGTGTTGCCGTGGCGCACGGCCGGCGCTGACACGGCCGCGGGGGCGGGCGTCGAGCCCGACGGTGTCACGGCCTGCGGCAGGTCCAGAGGCGGCGGCGTCACCGTCGTGCTGCTCACCAGGTTGGGCGTCGCCACGCCCGACGAGTCGCCGGCCGCCGCAGCTTCGTCGGCCGCAATCTTTTCCTGCAGTGCCACCTCGAGATCGAGCGCGGGCGTGCTGGCCTCGCCCGTGGCGCCCGTGGCACCCGTCGCGCTCCGCTTCTTGGGCGACGTAGTGGCCGACGTGGCATCGCCAGTCTCGGCCGCGGCGGGTGTGTTGCGCGTCGTGTGGGGGTCAGACGTCGGATGCACGCCGGGCACGTCGACCTGCTCGGGGTACAGCACCACCTCGTTCTCAAAGGGCGTCAGCGTCTCCCACGGCCGGTTGCCCGCCGGGCGGTTGGCTTTTGGCGGCTGGCTGGCCGACGCCACGCCCGCCTTGCCTCGCGTGCTCTTGGGCGCGTAGGGCTCCTTGTAGTCCTTGTCTTTTTTGTCGGTCTTGTCACTCTTGTCACTCTTGTCGGTCTTGTCGCTCTTTTCGCGCAACTTGGTCTGGTGCGCCGCGAGCGCGGCCATCTCCTTTTGGTGCACAATGGATGCCACGCGCGTGCTCGTCCGCCGCGTCCGTGTGCGCCGCGTGCCGTCGTCGTCCATTTCGTGCTCGTGGTCCTCGGCCTCGTCGTTGTCGCGCGGCTCCATCTTGAGGGCCTTGGGCGACGACAGCGAGCCGTACGGTTTCTTGATCGACCGTGACCGTTCGGGCGACGTCGCCGGCCGTGTCGCCTTGTCGTCCACGCCGCCGGCCTCGTCGTCGAGTGTCTGCACAAAGCTGTCGTAGCCACGCAGCGACGGGGCGCCCGCCTTGGCATCGGCGTTACGGGCAGACATGAAGGCCTCATAGCGTTCCTGGTCTTGCTCGTTGTGGATCACGACCACGTTAGGGGGTGACCGGTCCCGTCCGCGGGGCAGACGCACCATGAGCCGCTTCGACGGGCTGCGCGTCGTGTCCGAGCGGTCCGATAACGCCTCCGTATCGGCCGTGTTGGCATTGGCAGACACGGGCGAGACGGGTGTCTTGGTGGCCGGCACCGACTGCCGGCGCGGACGGCCCAGCTTGGCGGGCGTGTGGCCGTTGGCGTCCTGGGGGTCTGGCTCGTCGCCAGTCGAGTCTCTGGCCGCAGCGTTGGCAGCAGCCTCCTTCTGGGCCGCGTGCAAGGCCGGATTCTTGGGCGGGCGGCCGCGCGGCTTAGGCGCAGACGATGTCGCGGCTGGGATGGGGGGCGTGTCGTCCGTCACGGCGCCCTTGTGGCCGTTGGCAGTGGCAGTGTCTGCGTCCGCGCTGGTGTTGTTGGTGTTGCCATTGCTTCCATTGCTGGTGCTGCCGTTGGCGCTGTGCGAGACGAGACGAATCTTTTTCGTGACACCGGTCGGCGAGACGGGCTCGGCAGACGTATCCCGCAGGCCCTTACGCTTGCGGCCACGCGTCGACGGAGGGACAGCAGGGCCGGTGGCCGTGTTGCCGTTCGCGGCGTGGGCCTCGGCCGCTTCGCCGCTCTCGATGCTGTGGTAGTCGACGCGCGAACGTTTGCGTAGCGAGTGGCCGCCCTTGGGGGCGCTGTCGTCGTCTGCGTCGTCGGCCACATGCGAGGGTGCCGGGGTGGACGGGCGTGCAAGTTCCGTCTCGGCAGCTCGCGAGCGGCGACGCGTGCTGGGTGCGCGGACCATGGTGGGCGAGGGGGGCGACGACGAGCGGGCGGGCGCCGAAATGGACTTGGTGCGCAGTCGCGATCCCTGCGATCCCGAGCGCTCGGCAGCAGCGCTTTTTTGCGCGAGGCCGGGCGACGCGTGACGCTGCGAGTTGCGTGGCCGACCGCGGCTTTTGGAGGTGTCGGGAAGAGAAGAAGAAGAGGAAGACGGAGCAGCAGCAGGTGCCGACGATGAATTGTGATGAAAAGAGGCAGAGGCAGATTGGCTTTGCGACGAGGAACGGCCGCGCAGGCTGTGGTTGGTTTGCGCTTGCGTGGCAGGCTGCGTGGCAGGGGGCGCTGGTGGAGAGAGGTTGCTCTTCTCAGCCTTGTCCGACGGCGTCTGCGTGTGTGACGGCCTGTCGCTCTTGTGGCCCTTTTCGCTCATACGTGACCGGCTGCGACGGGTCGGCAGATGGGGCGACGAGTGGGCAGCCGACGTTGACGAAAAAGGAGCAGAATGGGCTGGGACGGTGGCCAAGGCTGTGGCAGACGACTTGTCAGACACGGCGGGCGTGGACGTGGATGTGGATGGGGAGCCCGAGGATGCAGCGTGGCCGTTTTGTGCGTTTGAGTGGGAGGTGTGCAGGGAGGCGGGAGGTGAGAACTGGGCAAAGGCGTGGCCCTGCGAGCCGCCGCTGCGCGACCGGCTGGCACCACGTCTCTCCATGGTATGGTGTGAATGATGGGAGGACGGATGGGGTAATAGAATGAGACGTAAGGATGGTCCGTGGCAGGGGAGGTGGCCGGGTGTAGGTGTATGGTCCGGGTAGATATGAAATCTTTTATAAGAGAATGAGAGCCAAAGCGCGCGTCTTTTGCAATTCCATCAGACGCGACCGGGCGACTTTTGGAGCCCAAAAGGTACAGGAACGGAAAGAGGAGATTCAGGAGAATATAAGAATGTACCGCAGCGTGTCGCCGTGATGTGGTGTGGATGGTGGGTGGTGCATCAAAAACAAGCAACTGCGCTCATCACCACATTGTGTTTTTGCTGGTGTAAGAGAGTTTTCGAAACTTGGACCCAGCCCAGAGAAAGGCAGACGCCCCTTTTCCGTGCTAGCCCGATTAGGAAATGATGCCAGTAGGAACGCTCCAAACAAAGAAGTGGGCCAACGGCCTCGGCGGAGAGTGAAAAAAGACGGCCTGAAAAGCTAATAAAAGCCTACAGGGCCAATGACGTGCGCCCAAATGTCTGAACAGTGGGTCCCGTTGACAACACGACAAGCAGCGACGACCCGAGGGCGGTGGAATGGCAGCCCTGAGCGCAAGCAGGTCAATCTCACGAGACGAGACGCGACGAAGGTGCAAAGAGCCGGGCTGGTGCGGACAGTATACTTAGAGGTTGCGACTGCGACCTGGAAGCTGGGTCCATGAGCGACCGACAGACGTTGTTGCCTGCTTGTTGCGTCTGAAGATGGGTGGGATCGATGGGAACTGGGAGAACACACCACGCGGAAGAAATCCTACGAGAACAAGTGCATGTGCTGGTTGGTTTTGTGGAACATTGGTTGGGCTCGTCATTGTCGAGTGATGTGGCCATTGAGCCCTTTGAGCCCAACCAAGCTCACGCACGGCCTGCAGACGAAGGAGTTGCGGTCTCGCAGTTGGGCATCGGTGGTGCATTCGCCCGAGCCATTTCAAACGATTTCAAACGAAGCCAACACCCATTCACCTCGGATTCACGTCCGGATTCCACGCCCGTTCCGGACGTGACGCTTCTGTGTCGGTGCACGCGCCACACTCACCAGCCACAGCTGACTTACAATAAGCCGACTTACAGTGGCTGCGGCTCCTTACCCGCATATTTACAGCGGCTGGTTGTTCGCCTAGTGCAGCCGCTGTAAGACTGTAAGTGGCAAGCGCCCGTGATTGGCCAAATCGCACGCACCCCGACGGTAAAAGTGGAGACTGCCGATTAGCACCAAGGCGGGCACAAGGTGGGGCAGCCGTTCCAGTGGAGACGCTGCCCGTGACGACACGATCGAGCATATCAGTCCAGTAACGCACACCGTCGCACGAAGACGACAGCTCACCTCGACGCCGTCGCCTGTCTTGACACCGTAACGCACTGCAGGAGCCACGATCCACGAGCCACGACACGGGAGACTGCAGCATCGACCCGGCACACGACACAATCAGAGCAAGCCACCAGGTTCGTAGCAGGGGATGGGTGATTGGACGGGACATGTGTGCTTTCGTTTCCGACCAACAGCGACAATGACTGACAAGACTACTGACAAGACAGACAGCACCACGATGGCGTCCAAACGCACCAAGAACGCCGCCAGCGACGAGATCGACGACCTCTTTGAGGGCATCGGTGCGGCCCCCACCAAGACCGCCTCGACCGCCGCTCCCAAGAAGACAACTACCAGCAAGACGACCGCCGCGGCCGGATCGGCCGCCAAGACCAAGACCAAGGCCGGCGCGGGCGGCCAGGATATCCTGGCCGAGCTCGAGAGCGAGCTCGACAAGCCCCAGACCTCGCGTCCGCACACGCCTCGCCTCCGCGACACGGCCTCGGCCGGCACCGCCCTGCCCCGCCGCTCCATGGAGGGCTCCAAGCTGTCGTCGGCGCGCACGAGCGAGGACCACCCGACGCCTGCGAGCACCGACGCGTCACCGCCGCAGGCGGCCAAGTCCCAGGCCCAGGCGGCCCAGGCCCAGGCTCAGGAGACCCAGGGCGGCGGATGGTGGGGCGGGTTCCTGTCGACGGCGTCGGCGGCCATGAAGCAGGCCGAGGCGGCGGTCAAGCAGGCCGAGGCGGCCGTCAAGGAGATCCAGCAGAACGAGGAGGCCAAGAAGTGGGCCGACCAGGTGCGTGGCAACGTGTCGGTGCTGCGCGGCTACGGCGACGAGATTGCACACCGCGCCATGCCGACGTTTGCCAACATTCTGCACACGCTCGCACCGCCCATCTCGTCGCACGAGCGCCTGCTCATCCACATTACGCACGACATGGTCGGCTACCCGGCCATGGACCCGCTCGTCCACGCCGTCTTTGCACGTGTCATGGCCCAGGTCGAAGGCGGCGACCTGCTCGTCATCCAGCGCGGCCAGGAGGCGTCGCTGTCGGCGCACGGTGAGCTGCTGGGCCACCACGCCGCGGCCGGCTGGCACGACGGCCCCTGGTGGCGCATTGTCGACGTGCCGCGCAACCTCGGCGTCGTCGCTGGCCTCACTGCCGGCACCAAGCTGTGCCGTGCCAGCGCCGAGGGCTACGCCAACGACTACTACGCCGTGACCTACGGCACCGAGGCTGCCGGCAGCGACGCCAGCAGCACCGACAAGGCCAAGGCTGGTCTCGAGGTCGCACGCCAGCGCGCCGTCGAGCCCGTGTCCGAGTCGAACCCCGTTCGCCGGTCGGACCTGTTCCTGGCCGTCCAGGCCATCTCGGTGCCGCCGACGACGGGCGAGAACGAGCTGTTTGCGGGCCCCGCGGCTGACGCCAAGGGCAAGGGCAAGGGCAAGGGCAAGGCCGAGGGCGATGACGCCGCCGACGACGCCGACGACGACGACCAGATTGCCTTTGCCGTCTACGTGCTGGACCCCGTGCACGACATTGTCTTTTCGACCGTCAGCCAGTCGGTGCCGGCCCAGTGGATCAGCTGGCTGGACGCGCCGTCCAAGAGCAAGGCGGCGGCGGGCGACGACGAGGAGAGCGAGGAGGAGAGCGAGGAGGACAGCGATGACGACAGCGACGACGACTCGGACGACTCTGACGATAGCGACGACAGCGACGACTCCGACGACAGCGACGCCGAGGCGGTCAAGGCCAAGGCGGCCGCCAAAAAGGACAAGGCCGCGGCCAAGGCGACCCGGGCGGCGCAGAAGGCGGCCGCCAAAGCCGCCAAGCAGGCGTCCAAGAAGCCCAAGGCCGACGCCGAGTACGCCGACGCCGACGCCGACAGCCCGTTTGCGCTCATCCCCGAGGACATCCGCCCGATTGTCGCGAGCGGCGGCGTCGACCCGCGCGAGTGGGTGGCGGAGTGGATCGAGGAGGTGCTCAGCCTCGCCGTCGGCGTCGTCGCGCAGCGCTACGTTGCGCGCCGCATGGGCGTCGGCGAGGGCAGCGTGCGTGGCAAGCAGCGCATGGAGACCGTGATTGACGCCAACGGTGGCGAGGCTGCGCGCGCCGGCCTCATCTAGGCTTGTCTTGGACGGCCGTGAGACATGACTGGACAGTGCTACGCTGGAGCTTGTTTGTGATTGAATAATTTGCCATTGTTTACATGTTGGTCACAGAATGCTTGTTTTGATTGGTTTTTGCCGACCCTATCCATTGATACTATGAAACCCGAGTCACAAGAACAAGACGGTGCTAAAGGCTGTATCGAATATTCTGTCGTAGTATAATAGTCTGAGGTGCACAGCTTCCGTGCTTCGCTGCCTGGCTCTATTGCGGGCTTGTCCGTGAGCACTGGTGACGGAATACTGTCGCAGTGGCCAGAGCATAGTCGGTGCGTGCAAGAAAGTGACGAGAGTACCTCAGGTTCGCTATTTTCTCCAAGTAAGCTGCTGCCGGGGGCAATGTGCGTCTATCGAATGGTAGTCTCAAGCGTAGCATATCATACATTGTAGTATCTTTAGCTTCCGCTTCACTACGAGTACGCGGACTTGCAACTGCGTAAGAACAACACCCTCCAAGACGAGAGCAGTAGCTCTATCTAGACCCATTCCACTTCACCTATACAAACGCGTGAGAGGACCGGGCCCTGTGAGGCTGGTTGTTGACTTGAATCACTGGGTAAAGGGCCTCTAGTGTTTTGCCTCAGAGTTCCTTTTTGGAAGATGCCTGGCTAGACTGGCGTTATATTACGCCATAGGTCAATATTGTGCGGTACCGACCCGATAACTATCGGGCGGACGTACTAGTTCCGACGCTCACGTGCTCCAAATCAGAAAGCGTTGGTTTCAAATCCGACCAAACCCAAGCTGGGCGGAGTTCTGGTTGTTGACCGTCTTCCTAGGACTGGGTGTTTGATTGTGTCGTGGACGGGCTGATGGAAAAAAACGCGGCGAAAAATAGCTATCAATTGTCATTCCAGCAAACTAGTCCATAGTCCAGCCTCTTGATGGCTTCGTATGTTGGACGGCCGCCATTTTCTTTGACGTTGACGTCATCGGTTGTGATCTAATTAAATCTCGACTGCGGATTCCAGGACCCTATTCCGTTCTCGTGTGCAGCCTTCACCGCCTGTTGTCGGTGTTGGATAGAGTCGGAACAAGAAAAGAAAAAAAGATTTGAGAATTCAAGTGAGGTGCCGTTTGATTTGTCCGAGTCACCCGCTTCGTTTGACTTGTAAAAATGAAAGCAAAGCTCCGTCTGAAAATACAAGAAACCTTGCCATGGAGTAGACCTATTGGGCACGTTTTGCTCCGAAATCAGCTGATATTTTGGACTTTACAACCACTCACCCACAAGCAGAACCAAACTCGTAAGAAATCAACGAGGCAGCGCACAAAGAGCGGTCAACAGTGCATTTTGGAGCACCTGCAGAGGAATTTGATTTGACTGGGAAAAAGAAATGACAGCCACTTACACGATTTAGTGCAAGTCAATTTACGCGCCATCACGTGATGTGACGCGCCCGTACCCATAGTATCGTATTATTGATTGGCCACGGCCGCCCCAATTTACAGCCCAACGTTACCCCTGACAACAGGCTTGCACTGGCCTAAAGCTTCCCACACGTGCAGGATCACATGTACCTCCTTTTCAGGCGCCAACGGTTGTTTACCCCACGCCGACAACAGCAGCTCACCACACGCCTACCGCCACTGAAGCAACTGTTGACATTTGCAAGCACCAGCGACATCACGAGAGTCGCAACCAACTTTTACATCCTGCGAGCTCACGATATTGAGCTACAACCGATAGACCACCAGAACTACGCTCATCACGACTTTGCACGCATCCTTACCGTTACCGCGCACTGACCGACACACCAAGACCCGAATTTTTTCCCAGCATGGCGGAACCAGAGGAGGATTTCAGTGCTCTGCCGCTGCAGGATAGATTTGCGCACAAAGTGAGTGCTCCGGCTTCTCGTCTCCAGAATTGTGTTTTGGAACGTGGCATTGGAATAGGGGCTGACAGGCTAGCAATGGAAAGTCCGGAAACAGGCCTACGAAGACGCCGCGAAGCAGTTTGAAAAGACGCCCGACGAGAACCACCCGTCCTTCCGACCGTTCCTCAACGACCCAGGCCTGTGGAAGGGTGCCGTCGCCGACTCCAACGTGGCCGCGCAGCAGGACGGTATCGCCGCGCTGTGTGCCTTTCTTCAGTATGGCGGCCGCGAAAATGCGACGCGCACGCGCAACGCGACAATCACCAGCATTTGCGAAAAGTGCCTGGCCTCCACACGTGGACCGACAAAGGCCTCGGGTCTCGAGGCGCTTCTGCTCTACATTGAGCTCGACGCTGCCAACCCCGTGATTGAGGACATGCTGCCGACGCTGTCGTCCAAGCAACCCAAGGTCGTTGCCGCGTGCCTGACTGCACTGACCGCCATTTACCACAATTACGGCTGCAAGGTGGTCGACCCGAAGCCCGTGCTCAAGGTCCTGCCCAAAGTCTTTGGCCATGCCGACAAGAATGTGCGTGCCGAGGCGACCAAGCTCGCCGTCGAGTTTTACCGGTGGCTGCGCGAGGCCATGAAGTCCATGTTCTGGGCCGACCTGAAGCCCACTCAGCAGACGGATCTGGAGGCACAGTTTGAGGCCGTCAAGGCCGCCAATGAGACACCCAAGCAGGAGCGACTGCTACGCTCGCAACAGGCCGCCAAGGAGAGGGCAGCAGAAGCCGGGGAGGATCTTGGCGACGAAGACGACGGCGGAGCCGACGAAGATCCGGGCGAGATTGACGCCTTTGACCTGGCCGAACCGCAAGACGTGCTCAAGAAGGTACCGGCCGACTTCAACGAGAAGCTGGCGTCGTCGAAATGGAAGGACCGCAAGGAGGCGACCGAGGCGCTCTACGCCGTGCTGAACGTGCCGCGCATAAAGGACGGCGATTTTGGCGAGATCAACCGGGGACTGGCCAAGTGCATGAAGGACGCCAACGTGGCCGTCGTCACGCAGGCGGCGCAGTGTATCGAGGTCCTCGCCAAGGGTCTGCGCAAGTCGTACGGCAAGTACCGCACGGTGGTCATGCAGCCCATCATGGAGCGCTTGAAGGAGAAGAAGCAGGCCGTTGCCGATGCTCTTGGCGCCGCGCTCGACCAGGTCTTCCTGGCCACCAGCCTCACAGAGTGTCTCGAGGACATTACGGCCTTCTTGTCGCACAAGAACCCCCAGGTCAAGGAGGGCACCATGCGCTTTCTGATCCGGTGTCTGCGGACGACGCGCGACGTCCCTAGCAAGCCCGAGATTACCACGATTGTCGAGTCGGCAAAGAAGTTGCTGTCCGAGTCGAGCGAGGGCCTGCGTTCTGGCGGTGCCGAGGTGCTGGGCACCGTCATGAAAATTCTGGGCGAGCGCGCTATGAACCCCCACATGGAGGGCCTGGACGAGATCCGCAAGACCAAGATCAAGGAGTTTTACGAGACGGCCGAAGTCAAGGCCAAGGAGAAGCCGAAGAAGGTCGCGCCGCCACCAGCAGCCGCAGCACGGACCCCGGCCGGTCCTCCCAAGAGACTCGCGGCCGGCGTCAAGAAGGCCCCTGCACCGGCCAAGAAGGCCCCCGCGCCATCGCCATACAAGCAGGAGGAGCCAGTTCCGGTCGCCCGCCCAACTGCTGGAAAGCTGGGCATGCCCAAGCCGTCTGGCCTGGGTGGCCTCAAGGCACCCGTCAAGAGACTCGCCGGTCCGGGCGCCTTGTCACCCCGGCGGCCTGCTGCGGTATCGCCGCCTCTGGACGAGGATCCGCCTCCCACACCTGTTGCGCCACGCATGGGCCTTGGCCGTGGTGGCCCGGCAGCCCGCTCTCTTTCCAAGCCGTCGGCCATGGCCGCACCGCCACCAGCACCACCGTCGCCGACCCCTATGTCGGGTCTGACTGCGCTGGAGCGTGCTGAGCTTGAGGAGCTGCGGGCGTCGAATGACCGTTTGCTGCGGCAGGCCGACGACGCGCGCCAAGAGCGGTCGCGCTTCATGTCGGAGATCCAGGAACTCAAGAACCAGAACGCCGGTCTAATCGAGGACCACACCCGCGACGTCCTGAGCATCAAGGCCAAGGAGACCCAGCTGGTGCGGGCCCGCAGTGATACGGAGGCGGCTGAGCAGACAAACGAGCGCCTGCGCCGCGAGCTCGACCGGCTGAAGCGCGCCCTCAGCAAGGCCGAGTCGGCTCTCGTCAGTGGCTCGGGCATGCCGTCTGGCACGCATAGCGGCATGGCCAGCCCTGGCTTTGCCTCACCCACGCACGATGACGTGGGTATCTACCGCGACAATGGGTACCCGTCTGCCGGCCGCCATAGAATGAGCTTTGCCAGCACCATGTCGGAGGAGAAGGAGAACGGGGAGATGGCACCCTTTTCGAGAAACAAGTTGAGCCCCGAGATGCGCTACGGCAGCGCGGGCGGCGGTCTTGCGGGCGGCTCTAGCGGACGTGGCAGCCCTGCACGTGGCCTTCGTCGTGACCTGACGGGCAACTCGGAAGACGTCGGCGCTTCTGCTTCGGGCTATGCGTCCGGCGGCAGTGACCGGTACGCCACTGGTGGCAGCGACCGGTATGCCAGCGGCGGTGCGGCGGACCGGATGGAGCGGCCGGACCGTATGGAGCGGCCAGACCGTATGGAGCGCGTGGAGCGCATGGACCGGATGGACCGTGGCGAGCGTGTTGACCGGTACGCGAGCGGTGGCGCTATGAGCAGCCACAGCAACGGGTCGGGCGGTGGCGCGTCGTCGTCGACCGTGAGCGGACAAGAGAGCTGGAAGCGCGCGGCCGAGGTGACAAACCAGCTAAAGGCGCGGATCGAGCTGATGAAGGCCAAGCAGGGAATCAAGAGAGGCTAGATCCCGACCATCTGCGGGACCAGGCATCGGAAGTTGAATGAGTAGACGTTGGGCCACGGGTGGGATTGTCATGTCTTATAACCCCTTTGTTTTATGTCTTTTGCGCGTCTTCTAGCCTACTTCATACTATCATAATGTTTATTGCGCTTACGCTGGACTTTACCAATGAGTAATTTTATCTGTTTGCGAAGAGAAAGTTGAATATGGACATTAGCCCCCCAGGAAGGCGATAGATCACAATCGGGCCGGCCGGGTTTCTAGCATCGCTGCCATGTTCAAGCACCATCCCTGTACGACGTTCGAGCTCGGAAAGCAGATAGCCGCTCCCAAACCATCGTGAACCGCGCCGAGTGGCACAGAGTGAGGCGTGCAGCCGTGCAGCCGTCATTGGCCAGGATCAAACGAACCACCCCCACACTGGTACGCGCAAAGTGCTTTCTGCCGCTTCTTTGAGAGACACAATAGTGGGGCTCAACGAACCTACCCTGAAAAAAAAGGCGGTGTACAGTATGCAGACAGTATGAGAACGGTGCAGAAATGGCCAGGGCCAGAAAAGCTCTTACCGCCCTCTTGGAGGTGCACATGCTTTTGACGTTCAAGTGCTTTCAAGCGTGGTCCCTGTACCTTTTTTAGTTTCGGATGTTATTGAGACAAGTGACGATACTCGACTCTCATCCCCACCAATCGAACGACTCGGACCTCGAACGTTGGCAGACGGCCGTTGCAGAAAGAACGGACCGTTGACGTGGATCGTACCTCCCCGCACAAGAGCGACAATTTCGGATTGGGAAGGAATTTCCAACGAGAATACCGAAATCGGGCAGGAGCTCGCCGGCCACTGTCTGACAGTCGCACCTTCTGCATCCCAACGTCCTCGTCACCTCGAAGCAGCCCCTATTTTGGTCATTGGAGTCACCGACACTCGCGAGGCTGGCTTCTTTGTCACCGTTATCTTCGTCGCGTCCGGGATAATACATTTGCGCGCCTTAGCCTCTCGCCACGCTAGGCCCGTCAATCTTTGTCCCATTGTCGCAGGCATTGCAGAAAATTTTTGGCGAGCGCAGCGCCGAGCATTCTACGACGAACAGAACGACGCCGACGATAGAAGACACCGACGGCACTACGACACTACGACGAGCAGGCGACTTCTACGGCACTACGACGACACCGCTGCCGACCGTGTTGCACTGCAACCGCCCCGCCACCGACCACAGCGCGCCCCGACGGCCCATGGAGCACCCGGCCACGGCGCGACTTGCTCGCCATGGATGACGCCACGACGATATTCTCCATACTCGGCGACGAACAGCTGCTGCACAACAAGCACAATGAGCGCTTTGTGTGCTCGTACGACGTGTCGGACGACGATGGCGAGGACCACTACGACTACCCGGCGCCGCTGAGCGGGCGCAACACGCCACCGCCGCGGCGCCACGAGCCGATCCAGCTGCGCATCACGACCGAGTTCCTGCCCAAGAATGTCGAGCTCGGCTTTGTCGTCGGCCGCGACCCGGCCATCTGCGACATTGTCATTGACCACCCGCGCGTCAGCGAGAAGCTGTTCTGCATCCAGCCGGTGGCCGAGTGGAAGACGATCCTGTTCCGCAACCTGTACTATCACGGAACGCGGGCCACGTTCCACCGGCTGGCGACCAACAGCATCATCAAGAGCCCGCGCGCGTTTCTCGAAAAGGAGCGCATCTACATTACGCTCTTTGACAGCGTCAGCATCACGATCCAGCGCGAAAACGACCCCACGGACTGGGCGGCGTACTGCACGCGGCTCGCGAGCCAGCCGCTACCGACGCCCGACGAGGGCAGCCGGCTGATGCGGTCGTACCCGAACCCGAAGCGCAAGGAGTACTTTAAAGACCGATCGCTCGGCAAGGGCGCCTTTGGCGAGGTGCACCGCGTCGTCGAAAAGTACACGGGCAAGGTGTACGCGATGAAGGTGTTCCACAAGTTTGACCGCGCGCGCTGGGAGGAGAGCGCCATGATTGAGCGGCTCAAGCACGAGCACATTGTGCGCTTCGAGGAGTTCCGGTTCAGCAAGGGCATGCCGCCGGAGCTCATTATGGAGTACGTCGGCGGCTCGGACCTGGAGCACGTGCTGGCGCACCAGAGCGACCGGCCGCTCGTGTTGTCGGAGAAGCGCGACATTGTGCGCCAGCTGCTCGACGCCATCATGCACATCCACGAAGCCGGCGTCATCCACCGCGACATCAAGCCCGCCAACATTATGATTGCCAAGCGCAACCCGATCCACATTGTGCTCGTCGACTTTGGCCTGTCGACGGAGCAGGGCGTTTTCGATACGCAGTGCGGCACACCCCTCTACTCGGCGCCCGAGCTGCTCATCCGCAACACGCGCGGCACCAACCGCGTCGACATGTATGCCATTGGCGTCATCGGCCTGCAACTGCTGTACGGCTTCCACTTTGGCAACCGCACCGAGCACTGGAACCTGACGTCGTGCGTCGACGCCGTGCGCACGCAGAAGCGCGACATGGCTGCCAAGTGGCGCAACGTGCTGCCCGACCCCTTCTCCTTTCTGCACGAGCTGCTCAACGACCGGCCCGAGGACCGGCCCAACGCCAGCCTGTGCCTCGCCAGCGCCTACTTCTCGACGCCCTTGCCGAACCCCGACGACCACTTCCACAAGCTGCCCGACGACTCGTTTACGTCCGCGCAGATTTCGCCCTCACACCCACGCGGCCTCTTCAGCGGCCTCGGGTTCAGCATCGACCGCTTCGCCACGCGCACGTCGCAGCGCAACCTGGGCTGGCCCGAGCTGAGCTTCAGTGAGTTCCGCAACTCGCCCGTTGCATCGCGCCGCCGGTCACCTTCGCCCGTCAATGGCACGTCGCACCCCGCCAAGCGCGCCAAGCGTGAGGGCGACGGGCTACAGCACAGCCCCGGCGTGCCGCCACGCGTCGCTTTCTTGTCGCAGGTCGAGGAGCACAGCCCGCTCTCACGGCGGTCCGGGCAATCTGGGCAATCTGGGCAGTCGGGCCAGTCGGGATCCGGGCAGTCGGGGCAGTCGGGGCAGTCGGGATCCAGGCAGTCGGGCCCGTCGGGCGGCCACTTTAGCGCCGAGACGCGCACACCGCACCACCGACTGGGCGGCGCGGCCACCATCTCCGTCAGCTCGCTGCTCAGCGACACGAACAAGGCGCCACAGAGCTTCGACTTTGACACGCCCGAGGCCATTCCGTCGGACAATTGCTGGCTCGACCCGATGCACGATCTGGGCGGCGGCGGTATAGCAAGCGCCGTGCGCGACGGCGGGCCGAGCGAGCGCAGCCAGGGCAACACGCCGTACGACCCGAACGCGTCGTTTGTGATCCCGCGCTGGTCGCGCATCTTTTCCAACAGCGACCTCGTGTCGGAGCCAGCACCGAACGCAATGGACAACGCGGCCGCGGCCAGCCAGACGGGCCACGCCGGCCACTCGAACCACGCGAGCCCAGCAGGCCAAGCGAACCAGGGCAGCACGTCGTCCAGCCCAGCAGCCCAGCAAAGTCTTCAACCCACGTACCAGCCGCTTGGCCAGCAACAATCGTTGCAGCCCCAGCAGCCCCAGCACCAGCAGTCCCAGCAACCCCAGCAGTCCCAGCAGCACCGGCAGCATCAGCAGCACATGCAAAACATGCACCCCCACACCCAGCCGATGCAGCAGTCGCTACAACAACCACTACAGCAGCCACTACAGCAGCCACTACAGCAGCCACTACAGCAAACAATCCTTCAGCCGCTTCAACACCTACCGACGAGCCACCCGCTGCAGCCGCAGCCCGCGGCCATGTACACCAACTTTGACAATGCCAACTCTGCAAACGGCGGCTACGGCTCTGGGTCTAGTACGCCCAACGGTCTTGTGCCCGGCATGCACCACGGTCTGCCCAACGGTCTGCCCAACGGTCTCCCGAACGGCCTCCACAACGGCCTCCACCCGTCACACCAACAGGCGCCGCCTCCACCGCAGCAGCAGCACGTGAACGGTGGGGGCGTGCGCTCGACCGTTGAGGAGGCGTTAAGCGGCAACGTGACGCGCGAGGCGACGGTCGAGCAGCCGACACCGGTGTCGGAAGTGACGCGGTCGCCGTCGGCCGAGGGCGACGCGAGCCCGACGAAGCGGCGCAAGGCCACATCGCTGCGTGACAAGGAGACGCTTGCGCGCGAGTACCGGCTCAACGCGCGGCCTAATAAGAAACAGTACCGCGACATTGCAGAAAAGGTCGACATGACCTACAAGCAGATCCGCATCTGGTTCCAAAACCGGCGGTACCAGGACCTGCAGCGCGGCGACGCCTCTTCGACGACGACATGAAATTCAACGTTTCCTATTTCCATTTTACTTTTTATATCTTGGCATCGCATTTTCAACATTTACCATTACGATCAACAGTATACACCGTCTTGTTTAGGAATTTATATTACTATTACTAAAGAGCTTCTACTTGGATGAGGATGTGTGATATCGACAACAGTAGACATAAACCGAACAGACTGAACAGGAGCAGCCGAGAGCTAGCTAGAGGACAAAAGGAAAAAAGAAAAGAGTAGGACGCTTCCAATAGGGTTGAGAAGTACAGGATAAGTCATTGTACAAGGCGTAAAAGGGTACATGAGATGGCGTGGCTCATAAGCGCATAATGAAGTATGTAGAAGACAGGCGATCTGCCGTCGACCACGGGACGCTTGGGTGCGGCACGCCATACCTAGTTTTGCCTCCAAAAGAAGTAGAAGATCTTGTTCATAAAGGCCACGACACGGTTGGGGGCCTTGGGAGCCTCTGTCGAAGCCGAGGCCGGAGCGGACTCCGGAGCCGATGGCTCGGCTGTCGCCTGAGGCCCTATGGCCTGGTGTGCGTTGACACGCTCCAGCGGGCCGCCGAGTATGGAGCTGGTGGTCTGCGTGGCGGTGCTCCCGTTGTCCGACGCGAGGGTGTGGCTCTTCTCGGTCGACGCAACGTTAGCCGGGCCGGCAGATTCGGAGTAGTATGCCACCTCCTCGGACGTGGAGCTGGACGAGCTGTCCTCGGACTTGCGGCCACGCTCGAGGCGCAGTGTGGCTTCCTGGCGACGGCGGTCGGCGGCGGTGCCAGTGGTGCGAAGGATGCTGGCCAAGTACTCGGGCGAGGGCGAGAAGTCCTGCATGGATCTGGGCACATAGGCGTCGTCGGTGCTGCTGAAGCCGCTAGGGCAGTTCTTTTTGGTGTAGGTGTACATAGTGGCGGGTGCTAATGTAAACGATGGGAAAAGTTGTAGATGGATAGACGAAAAGCAAGAAATGAAGGTGCGAGAGCCGCGTTTTATAGGGTAAAAAACAGTAATGAATGTACGGCGGCGGGAGAGCGACATAAATGTTTCCCAGAGCAGTCACAAACCTGTCAAAAGTCCGGGGGTGGCAAAGCTGTCAAGATATTCTTTGTTTGAGCAGTCTCACATGCTGTACCTTTTTGAGCTGGGGGACTTATACGACGCCCACTCTGGCCTGTGATTGGCCAGAAATTCGATAAAGTGGCTTCATTTGGCCTCTTTTTTTATTTTTCAATTATTTAATTTCTGACAACTGGAGCTGCACAAATCGTGACAATATAAGCCTCACTACTGTCTGCCTATGAAGAAACAACTTAACAAATCCAACCTCCAAGCGTGGCAATGACCATGTCTGTGATAGTCCTTGACATTTCGAGTGCTCTGGATCCCAGTGCTTTGTCTTGGGCACGTGGTGCCTCCGGGCTCATGGGCTCGACCTGTACATACCCGTCCCTGTTCAAAAAACCTTGTGAGCTGTTCTCGGGACTTTTGTTATCCTCGAGGCCAGTATCCACCCTGACAGCAGAATGCGGCGTACAGTGAGTCTGTACTCCAGCCCGCGGCGGCGGTGGCAAGCCCAGGTCCCAGCCGTCTGGTGATGCAAATTGCCGAGGCCTGTCCAGGTCGCTGTCGTAGACCGTCCGCGGTGGCGTGAAAACGTAGCCCAAAACGTCATTGAGCGGCTCGTCGTGACGTGAAAGAGGGCGCTCCTTTTCCGCTGTGTCGTTGCGAATCAGTTCCTCTAGGCGGCGTGACAGCGTGTGTGCAAAGGCCGTGCGGCTGCAGACGGCGCAAGGTGTCTGGGATTTGTTCGCCCTTGACGCGCACGAAATGTCCTCACAGGGACTATTTGAAGAGTATTTTGAGTCCAGTGACCCGGCAGAGGCCACTTCCTTGAACAGCGTGGAAGTCTGGTCTTGTGGGCTGTTTGCATTGAGTGAGGCGTCGTAGTTGTCGCGTGGCTGGTCTGGTCCTGATACTTCCAGGCTGTTGGTGAGAGGCCACAGAGGCAGCTGATTGCTAAAAAGAAGCTCGTGATCCTCCAAGATCAGGCCCTCGTCGAAATCGCCGTGATCCATTGTAAAGGTTCTGCGAAAAAAGGTATGTGGCTTGGAATAGGTGGTTGGCAATTTGGCAATCGACTTTAGTTGAAAATGAATACTTTTCTTAATTCAGTCCTCTCGGTATTAAAGTCTGATCTCCTTGCGTCTTGAGGCCAACTCTCGAAAAGACCGCCTTACCCACAGGTACGAGCGTATTTCTTCAAGGTTTGGTTCTGATGCCCACCTTGCTAAAAAGAGTCATGACTGCCGTACAAATCGCTCACCTACTGAAGCAGACTACTCGTAAAATAATTAGACGCCCAAATGCAATACGTTTTGGTATAGGTCGAGCGGCCCAATAAGAGACTGGGACATCGGCCACGAGGAGACTAAAAGTTATACTTTTCGGTCTCTGTATTCTAGATAGGATTGGTACCTGCCAGATTGGACCTTTGTGGTTGTAGTTTCTAGTCATGGTCGCCGTACCGGGTTGACCATATTTTGCCGTCGAGAACCGACCTACAGTGTGATAAATACGATGCACTGTACCAGGCGCACTTTTATAGCCCGGCTCACAGTGCGTCAAATCCACCACATAGTCTACATCACAGCAAGGCGGCTCCTGATATTCTTGTAGAAATCATGCAGATCTATCCTTGCAATTCAGGGCTTTGAGAAACAGTCGAGACTGGGCGTTTGTCGTCCTGAGGTGCACCGTGACCCTCGGCGTCCTCGGTGGTGAGGACTCCGTTTGCCACGATGAATGTGACGTGACGCCTATCGATAGATGCTGCTGGCCGCTGGGGCACAGGTGTTGGAGATTGATACCAGAAAAAGTACAGACGAGGTAAATGGAGCCGACAGAAATCAAGGCGGATAGAATACAGCCGAGACGGAAAAGTACGATGTGCGAGGTCTGGGCCTGATCTCGGTCCATGGTGAGTTCCCGATTCGGTAATAGCGGGGTAGGTCCAATATGGTAAACGATGTCATGTACTGTAGATAATTCTATTCAAAAATCTAGCATCATGGTGTACGTCGTCTTATTCGTTTCGTCTGATCGTCCTCTTGAGCCCGTCCGCTCACTCGCCCCGGTTCTCCTTTAAAATCTCCAGCTTCTCCACGAGGATCCGGGTAAAGACCTCGGGATCGCTGGCGGCGTTTGGATACGACTTGGTCGTTCTGCTGTCCTGGTTCCAAAACTCTGGGATAGGAACGTTCTTTTCAAAGTGGTCGTCCTCGGCAGCGAGGGCGGCCAGGGCGAGGGCGGCCGGGTCCTCGGCGACGCGGCGCGGCGGCTTCCACTGGAAGTGGCGGTCGTACTCTTCGCCAGCCGGCTTCTGTGTATCCCTCGCATCGTGGTCCGGCTCTTCTGGGATCCTGGCGTTGCGCTCGTGCCCCGAGCCGCGCCGAAAAAAGTTGCGGATCGAACTGGTACGCCGGGGCTCGCCGTAGGCACGCGCCTCCACGGTGCTCGTGGACACGCCGGCCATCTTGGCGGCATCGATGCTGCAGTCAGAGCCCATGGAGAGCATGCTGACGTCGGAGATGGAGCGAGTGTGAGTCATGTTGACGATGGATGAAGTGCTTGATGAGTGCAAGAGAGAGCGAGGGAGTCCAGGTGGCTATTTATGCAAGAATCCTGATACGAGCAGCGTCCTTTTTACGATCAATATCACCACAATCAGGGCATATGGCGAAAACTCTTCGAGCCGTATCTATATCTACGACGCCGGACTTGCCTAAAGTTGGCATCACTGCCTGTTGGCTTCGGTGCCGATGGATTCGGACAGTGCCTCTCACGGCTGCACGTTGCCCTTTTGCAGGCGCCATCAGTAGATTCCAAGACAGTGCGTCTTTGACCAGTAAGCATTCGAGATGTGGGCAGCCTTTGCAAAAGAACCAACAGAGTCGGCCAGCCCGCCAATCAAACGCCGTCTGCTTCCGAGCCAGAAACCATTCGCCAGTCTATTTTTAACATTTCCGATCAGGATGATTGGCAGTATTTCCGAATCTAACTCGTATTGTGCAGATTTCCTATTGTGGTAATAAAGCTTGAGCTTGGATTGTCGATCCTTCGTGTTGTCCAGGCTAGGTCACGTGCCGAGTCACGCGACGCTTCAGCCTGGCGGAGCGCGCTCAGCCTTCTGGCCCTGACATTCTGACGCGCCGGGTTTTGCGACAGCCTTGGGCGATTAGCCAGGCGCGTGACAGCACGACCGCACGACAGCACGACACTGTTGTCGCAACCACGGCACCATGTTCTCGGACTCGGACGACGACCGGCCGACGAAGCGGCAAAAGACACAAAAGGCGCCAGCACGAAACCAGTTTATGAGCTTTGTGTCGTCGGGCGCCGCCAAAAACGACAGCGACAGCGGCTCGGACGATGACGCGCCGGCGGACCCGCGCAGCCTGGCGCTGACATCGGACAGCGACGACGACGACGACGACTACGACGACGACGCCGGCTTTGGCGGTCTCGGGATGGGCCTGGGCGCGTCGACGGGCAGCAGCATGGGTTTCCAGCCGGCCAGTTTCAGCAGCAGCGCCAAGGACAAGGCCAAGGACAAGGCCGCGACCTCGACGACGTCTTATCCTTTCTCGAAACCCGCCCCCCCCAAGTTCCAGCCGCCATCGTTCCAGCCCCCGTCGGCCTTTGGCACGGCATCGGGCCTCGGCGCCAGCTTTGTGCCGTCGTCGGCGTACGACCCGACACTGCGCAACCCCGACGAAGGGCCCACGAAACCGGCCGTGGTGGCGCGACCGAGCGCGTTCTCGGGCAAGCCGGCGTCTGGCAAGAAGGGCGGCGGCGGCGGCGGCGGCGGCGGCGGCGCGGCGGCGCCCAACAAGATGTCGTTTGCGGCACGCATGATGGCCAAGATGGGCCACGTCGAGGGCCAGGGCCTGGGCAAGGACGGACAGGGCCGCAGCACGGTGATTGAGGTGACGCTGCGACCGCAGGGCGCGGGCGTGGGCGTGGTCAAGGAAAAGTCGGAGGCGGAGCGGCAGCAGGAAAAGCGGCAGCGGCGGCTGGCGGGCGAGGACGTGAGCTCGAGCGAGGACGAGCGCAAGACCAAGGAGCGCGCGCGACGGGCGGCCAAACCGAGAGGCCTCGCGTCGGGCGCGTCGGGCGCGTCGGGCGTGAGCACACCACGGCGTGCCAAGACAAAGTACATGACGCTCGACGAGGCCAAGAAGGCGGCGCCCGGACTGCACATTTCGGACGCGTTCACGTCGATCCTGGACATGACGGGGCGCGAGCAGAAGCTGATTACGTCATCATCGGGGCTGATGACGCCCGGTGGGAGCACGCCAGCGTCCGCCCAGCCGACAGCGGCCCAGCAAGCCGAGGCAAGGAGGCAGCGCGTGATCCAGCGCGAACGTGCCGAGTACTATGCGATCCTGGACGAGGCCCAGCGTCTCCAGGGCGAGCGTGCACTCAAAGCGGCGTCGGACGCGCAGACGGCCAAGGAACTGGCGGGCGTGACGGGCCGGTCACGTGAGCACGCACGCATTGCCGAGGCCGTGGGCGCGCTGACGCTCAACGACGACGCGTGGCAGCCGCAGTGGGACGCGACGGTGGCACAGCTGCAGGTTCTGCAGAAGGCGTACGCGGGCATCGCGGACGAGGTACTGGCACACCAGCCGGCTGCAGCCGACATTGCCGTGGCCGCGCTGCACCCGCTCTTCAAGCGCGCCATGAACGCGTGGTCACCGCTGGCGTCGACCAACCAGCGGCTCGTCGATGGGCTGCTGGCGGTCCAAGGTCTGCTGGGCATCGTCGACGACGCCGACGCCGGCGCCGGCGCCGGAGCCGGTGCCCGGTCGGTCGCCTCCGAGACGACACGCAGCCGGCGGCGTGCGACGGCGACGGCGTACGAGCAAATGGTGTACCAGATGTGGCTGCCGGTAGTGTCGGCGGCGGTGCGCGAGTGGGACGTTGTGCGCGACACCGATTCGATTCTGGGCCTGTACGAGGCGTGGCGGCCGGTGCTGCCCGGGTTTGTGCGCGCCCAGCTGGTCGACCACGACATTGTGCGGCGGCTCGAGGGCGCCGTGGCCAAGTGGGAACCGAAGCGGCGCAGCAACAACAGCAGCATCAGCAGCAGCAGCAGGTACAAGGGCGAACTGCTGCCGCACCTGTGGCTGTTCCCGTGGCTGATGCACCTTCCAGTGCGTCACGTGGACCCGGCGAGCGCGGACGGGCTGGTGGCACAGGTCAAGCGCAAGTTCCGGCAGCTCGTCGGCGTGTGGGAGTACTACCGCGGCGTGGTGCCCGGGCTCGCGCAGTGGAAGACCGTCTTGCGGTCGTCGTCGTCGTCGCACGGCTCGTCGGCCGGCCAGGACCAGTGGCGGCCGCTCGTCATGGCGCACATTGTGCCGAGCATGGCGCGGTACGTGCGTGCGCAGTTCCGTGTCGACCCGTGGGACCAGGGGCCGTACCTGGAAGTGGTGACGGGCGTGTTCCAGTGGCTGCAGCTGCTGGCGCCAGAGCTGGTGGGCGAGGTGCTCGTGGCCGAAGTGTTTCCCATGTGGCACGCGACGCTGTACGCGCTGCTGACAGGCACGGCCGAGCGGCGACTGTCGCTGGAGCAGCTGGCGCAGTGGCTCGAGTGGTGGGCGACAGAGGTGTTTCCGCCCAAGATTGTGCGGCTGGCGTCGGTGCAGGCGGAACTGGCGCGTGGGCTGGCCATGGTCAACGAGGCGCTGGACCTGTGCCGCGACGGGCCGGGGGCGTACGACTACGATGTGGTGCGTGAGCACCTGGCACCGCCGACACAGGGCATCGCACGGTCGTCGCTCGCCCCATCGCGCAGCCACGGCGACCGGCGTCGGCGTGAGGACAAGGAGGACAAGAACAAGGAGAACAAGGAGGACAAGGACAAGGACAAGGACAAGGACGAGCCTGCGACGGCGGCCGACCTGCCCGACATGTCGATCCGGACGTACGTCGAGGACTGGTGCGAGCAGCACGAGGTACAGTTTCTGCCGGAACGCAAACGTATGCAGGCCGACGGGCGGCCGCTGTACCGGCTGACGGAGCGCGGCGACGGGCGTGGCGGCGTGCTCGTGTATTTCAAGGGCGTGCGCATGTACGTCGAGACGAAAAAAGGTGCGGTGGAGGTGCGCGTCGACCGCGAGGGCGACTGGACAAAGCTGCTGCAGATGATCCGGTAGCAGTCTGCACAGGAGAGTCTAGATTGTGCAAGCCATAAAACGAGCGAAAACGACGAGAAACGAATACCCATTGATTGCCAGGGTATAAAACGAGTGAACATCGACGAGAAACGAATGGGAAAGACGACGCCCTCAGACGTTGTGCAGCGCCCCGAGGGCTCGATGCACGCGACCGTCTTCATCTCGGCGTCGTCGCCCGGAGCGACAGTGCAAAAGGCGCTGGCTCAGGGTTCATCACGTGACGTGTCATGTGCCGTCACTGTGTACGTGCTCAACCTTCAATGCCAATGACCATGCACTCATCTGTTTACTGCAGTTTTGCTGGCTGTGATTTTACGGACGCTTGTTCCATGTCAACGTCTCTTTTTCTTTTTTTTGGACAATTAATTTTCAGAGAACTCGTACTTCTGGATTTCGTTTAATTAAAAAAAGTAAAGTAATTCATATCATACCAATCTAATACAACTTGACAAGAACAACGGCCATGTACACACCTCACTTGAACATTATGACTCACCGACATTAACACTTTCAGAGTTCAACACGACGAATGGACGCAGATTACAACTCATACAGAATTTACAACTCATACAGAATTGCTCTGCAATATACCACACCTCGTGATTGTTGCAACTGGAAGGTGCGATCATGAGGCGATCATGAGGCGCCTTCCTTACGGCAGTTGCCAACGGCAAAAGGCAGGAGCGCCCGTGGGAGTGACCCCTGAGATCAGGGGCTGCCTCGATATCACTCATCACCAACACCGACAACCATGGCCTCTCAGCCCGCATCACCGACTGCTCGCGCACCGGCTCCTGCCGAGCCTGCGCCGGCGCCCGTCACGCCCGCGCAGATGCCATTGTCAAGCGACGGCGCCCGTCCTGGCCGAACACGGCCACGCCATCACGACCGTCTTCTACCGCAACCTCCTTTCCGACACCCCAGACCTTTGCAACATGTTCAGCACGAGCGCACACGCACAAGCACGCATCGTTGCAGGTCCAGCTTGCACAGTACGTGATCGTCGGCCACTACCTGCTGGCGGCCATGGGCGCGTGCTCGGTGACGCCGCGACGCCCGCCATGGTCGACGCCTGGACGGCCGCGTACGCGTTCCTCGCGCACGTTGTACCTCGAGCCCGTCGACGGCCAGCCGCTGCCGTCGTTTCGGCCGGCCAGTACTAAGCCTGCAGATGCCCGTCCCGGCGCTCGGCGTCCGGCAGAGCCACCAGTACAGCCCCAGCCGCACGGCCACGCACTCCGAACACAACAACACGCTGCGCACCAGCGTCCGCCGCGACCCTGGCATGCCCTCCTGCCGAGGTCGACGTGGTCCGCGCACAGCATACCGACGCGGTGCAGGCGCACTACGGACACCTTTGCTTCGCGGACCTCGGGGGGCTGTGCGGGAACTGCTCTACGCCGACGACCAGACCACAGGCTACTACATCTGTGGCCCGCCGTCGTTTATGCTCGAGTCCCGCGACGCACTCGGCGCCCTCGGCGTCAGCGCCGCCCGCATCCACCTCGAGCTCTTTACCACGGGCGACTTGTAGCCAGCAGGCATTGTACGTTCGATACCCCCTTCCATCTCTTGTTTATTGGCAGCCGTCTCCGGACGAAACACGTGCCAGGCCCCCTACGTCATCTCATATCGCCGCGGCTGCACGTCGTCTGCAACGCATGCACACTCGCAAACGTGGCGGATGCTGGCCACTCGACAGCCTGGAACCGCCCAGAGCGAGTGGCACGACGCCGTGAAACCGTCGCAGGGAACATACTGTCAGCGTGCTGTCGGGACGTGAAACATCTCATGGCAGTGCCGCTGGAGTCAGGGAGTCAGAGAAAGAGTCAGAGAGTCAGAAAGAGAGTCAGCGAGTCAGAGAGAGAGTCAGAGAGTCAGAGAAAGAGAGTCAGAGAAAAAGAGTCAGAGAGAGAGAAAGAGTCAGAGAGTCAGAGAAGGAGATTCAGAGTCGGAGAAAGAGAGTCAGAGAATCAGAGAGTCACAGAGATGCCCGTCTGTCCTCTCGTCATCCGCACAGCCCCTCACACGCTGACGCCGACGCCCGCTCTTCCTTCCGCCTTTTCGTCTCGTCTCATACCGTCTCGTATCGTCTTCTATCGCCCGCGTTCTAGTCAGTCCTGTTTTCTTTGGGCGTCTTGTCTGGGTCACGCGCCGGCCTCTGGGCGACACCGGCCGTCTGTCTCAGCGCCGTGCCGGCAAACTACTTTGCGTGCACCACGCGACGCCCGTGTCGCACGCCTGTCTCGACTCCCGCGCCCGCTTCTCTCTCGTATTCTCTTTCGCGCGCGCGTGTCTCTGCCGCACACCACCCGCCGCCTCCTCGCCGCGCCTGAGCCACTCGGATCGACTGCAGCCGCCCTTGGCCTGCGTGTCTGTTCCGTCTTGTCTTTCAGCGTTTCGCTGTGTCTGGCTGTTCTATTTTTTCTTTTGCCTCTTTTGCCTCTCTTGCCTCTGTGCTCTCCTGTCTAGTCTAGCCCCTGGGTACAAGACGGGTATCGTTGTCTGTTCTGCAGCAGTTTGTCCTTGCGTCACCCGGTCTTGTGTATAAATAACCTGTGGTGTTTCTGCTATTTCAGTCGCGAGCTGCCGTGTGAGCGCACCTGCTGTCTCTGTCCAGTCCAGACGACTGTTCGTTTGTTGTGCGCACTGGTTCGAATTAGGAACAACATGCGACGGGTGTTTTCACCCCTCGTAGGCCGCCTCGTTCTTTCGTCTTTCTCTGCATAGCCCGCTGCTACGTTTCGGCTGAGTTCTGCCCAGCTCTTGGACGCCCTGGCTGATGCGATAGGCCAAGAACCATTGCACCACACAATCTTGGCCAGCGGCTGATCCTTCCGCCACGCCCGTGCACCGCACGCACCTTTCCTCTCCTACCTGGGCCCGGACGGATCGGCACACCCCACCCCAAGCCAATATCAAGTCCGCGGACGCTTTGACCTTTTACTTTTACTCCGTGCGTTTTATACTCGTATGCCGATGCATTCGGCGCCAAGCAGCTTCCAAGCTGACTTGTGAGTGCCTGGGCAAGCCACAGACACGGCCCACGGAGCTCGGTCTCCGCCTCGTGCTCCGTGGCATGGGGCTGTGTGGCCCTCGAGGCCATAAATATATTTATATATTTACTGCCGTGCGCTTCGTCTCGTCTCTTAGCCCTACACAGCAGCAGGGTGGCATGCCGTGCCTCCTTGACTTGCAATTACAAGATGCTGTGAACAAAATCGCGTATGCTTGCTACATAGCACTCGCCCTTGTGCTCGACTGCATGTCTAAAAGGCCCAGAACGTGGAAGTTCGTGACGAGGTGCGTCTCTTTAGACGAATGGGCCAGCCACGCAGATGCACTATACGCGCCCCCTCGCGCCCCAGTGCGTGTCACACCGCGCCTCAGCACGTCCAACGCGACCTGCATGCCGTGCAGGGTGCTCCGGGTGTTTCCTCGTACAGAATGGCAATTGGCCTTGGAGCCATCCTCGTGGCTGTCGGTCAGCCAGTTTTGGAAGCCGTGGCTGGCCGCACGTAGCCCCATCAGTCATCCAGGCTGCTCTTTCCTCTGTATCGAGTTAATGAAATCACATGAAAGGGCAGGCCAGGGCGCCTTGCTTATGTTGCACGTCGTTGCACAGATTGGCGGGTGCACCTTCCCTCGAGACGTTTGCCGCAGCCCCATCCAAACATGGCTCGCGCCTTCCTATCGTGTCATTCGGCCGGGTCCGGGCCCCTTTTTTTCCAGTTCGAATCAAGGTACTCGACCTGGACATCTTCATCTCCAATCACTCGCCTTGCATCGCATCATCAGCATCGCCTCATACGACACCGCCGTCGACCACGTTACACGGCCCACATCCACCGACGACGACCGCGTGCCCTACTCTCGACCACCTCTGCGTCCACGGCCCATTGCTGTCCTACACCCACGCCTCCCTACGCCTCGCTCTCGTGTCATCCCAGCAGTACTGAGACATGGTGTTTTACTTGGATGCAGCCTCTGCTCGGCATACCCCAATCCTGTTGTCCGCGAGCCTTGGACTCGACGTCGCTTGCCAGCTGTACGAAGCCGAGTCTGCATAGTCTGTAAAGTTTTTCATCCTCTTCTCTGGTCAGATTGTCTCTGGGCTGCAGGATCGAATGTGGGCTGAGACTGCAGGTCAGATAAACGACATAGCCGGCACTTCCGCTCCATCCCAGCCGGGCACCTTGGCTGCCTGGCCAGTGACCCCTGCGGCACGCGCATCTGCCTCTGGTTGGTCCAGAACAGATGAGAGATGAGGGTCCCTCAGACGTGAACTGTATACAGTCCTTTCACTCTGAGTGTGCGCACAGATGGATGCCACACGGCTCAAACTCGATCACGAAATCGTGTACCATACACCAACGGTCTATGCCGACGTCCAAACACAGCCTGGTGGTCTCATATTCGACATAACCAAGTCACGAGCTAGCACAGGCAGACACCAGCTGCCCAGAGTCCAAGACTAGAATGGGTTTTCAGTCCGCTACACAGGGGCCTTATGTATGGCGATATGCTGTACACCCATCATCTTCAATGTTGCGTGCAGTGTCATCCTCCACACGTAGACGCCCACCAAAGGCCTACAACCTTGTCCTGTGCTACGTTGACTGCCATCGCCTGAGACACTCTGCTCCTATGCCAGTCTAGCGGTGAGCAACATACAAGTCACTTGCCTAAAAAAGCACCCGTCCCGTGCTAATGCAAATCTTCAGCAGTACCTCCGCCTGCCATGCCTGCCATGCCTGGCATCTCGGTCGGTACTCATTCGAGCGTCTGCTTGGCCTCCGAGGGCGAAGCCCCACGCATCAGAACCAGCACTATACCACAAATCGAAAGGGCCCTCTAGCAGCGTCTAGTAGCACCAGATGCTGCACCTCGCTGTCACTCACTCGGTTGGTACTTGCCCTGGTCCATACCGGCCGCACGAATAACATGCAAAGTGTCATGTTGATTGGATTGACTCGGCCTGCTGCAGAAATATAGCATCAGGTTGGCTGCATAGATGCATCCGATTACGTACTTACCCAAGTGAGGAATTCGTTACTGAAAACCCCATCCCTTGCTCTAGAGGCACGTAGTTCGGCTAACAACATGCGCAGTGCAATCCCAGAACGCAACATCACTAGCCGAAGGTGCATCACGACCCTGGTCGATTCTTTGTATAGTGCAGGATCTACTGACGCTGCGTTGCACATAGATCAGTCAGTATGGACAGCCATACGCACCTGTGGTGCACGCGCAACAGCATGATAATACAGCATAATACAGCATGATAATGCACAGCAAGCGTCCTGCTCGATTATGCACAGTGGCGACGGAGAAGCAGGCGGGCAGCACTGGAAACCCCAGACGTCAACGTCATTCGCCGGTATACCGCGGCGTGTCTCCACGGTGCGGCTAACTCTTGAACAACCACCATGTACGAAAGAATGAACCGAGGAACAGTGCAGTCAGTTGGTACGCCACGATATGCGGCAGGCTGACGGACATTCTAGAGCCTGTCTTCCGCCAGTATCTGCACACGCTCTAGGAAGGTGAGAAGGGGTCAGCCATTCGATCCCTCGCCTCTGGATACCGCTAGTTTGAGTTGATTTCGTATATGCATGTCATCGCCTACCCCTGGTAATGCTGTGACCAGACACACACCCTTAGCTGCAGCCCGCCATTTGCCAGATTCGTCGCCGTGCACATCCTGATTGCAAGTCCGGATTTAGCAAGTCCTTGTCTTTCAATTTTATGCAGGCTATGCACATGTTCTTCGGGGGCGGCAGTTGCGGCTGCTTATCCCACCACGGCGGATCGAAGACGTCAAGGAGCCGCTTCTGCATACATTCGCTTACACATGTCCAGTCTCCTTTTCCATGTCCCGTCACCTCGGTGAGAATTATAAATAAGGATGTAACCGTCCCCCGACCCATCACACACTACCTAGCTGGACGTTCACCACTCCATCATCTTTGCCACCACAACCGTTGCGAACTACCCCTACCTTGACTCCTTAAACTCCTTCAAGAATCGTTACTACATTCACACAAACATCTCTACCGATGCTTCAAGTTTGCAACAGTCTCGCGTTTCCTACGACCCCCAACAGTATACACTCGCACAGCCCACATAGACCACCTCTCAATACGTCGACCAAGCACCAAACCTCAATGACAACAACAATGGTGGAGGGTCCTATTCGGAGGGCTTGCAATCGTTGCCATACCCAGAAGCTCAGCTGTAAGCGAGTCGGAAACGAGGCTTGTGAACGCTGTGTGCGACTCAAGGCAGAGTGCAAGTCGAGTGCCTCGCTTCGATTCAGGAAGCCTAGCAATGGCTCCAACAGCACGAGCAGCAAGTCCAGCAGCCGGCAAAACACGTCCGTCCACCGCGATCAGAACACGCTGAAGCGCGGAGGCAAGGCCATGAGCAAAGTACCCGAGCACTCTGCTGGCCCAGCGCCGTACCCGGGACCGTACAGCTACGACGGAATGACTGAGCACCTCTGGCCGGCCCACAGCGTCGATGCGGGTCTGTTGATCTACCGGCCCGACGGCAACCAGATTCGTCAGACGCTCCCGCCAGCACAGATTTCCTACTACGACAACTCGGCCAACATCATGGGCTCGGAGTACATCGCGTCGCCGATGGCCAATATGGGGAGCGGCTCGTCGTTCCCCATATCATCAATGGAACAATCGTATCAAATGGCGGGGCCGCTTGCCGGGCCTTGGACTGGCGAGGGCCACGGGCTCAATGCATCATGGGGCGCAGAGTCGTGCGCCGACGCGAGCCTCACACAGCTGCACGGTGCCATGGCCGCAAATGGAACGAGCGCACCCTATATGGGCTCGGTCTTCGCCAGCCAAGGCATGGACGTCAAGATGGAGGAGCTCGATCAATCGGTGCACCATGCCACCGGGTTCTACAGCAGTGCGCAGAGTGTGCAGAACACCCAGAGCGCACACGGTATGCAGGGTATGCAGAAGCACCTCGGGCTGCAGCGCGCAAGCACGACTGCAAGCACGACTGTTTCAAAAGCCTTATTCTCAACACTCTGTACTGTGAGCACACAGCTCGCGGGCCTGCGCAATGCGCTTCCTGTGGCCATGGGTCTGCAAAACGAGCGGCAGCCGTTGCACCAGAGCCAGGGCCAGACGAGAAGCGGCTCGTTTGACGACCGCTCGTTCCCCATGGACAGCCTCTTTGCGCTGTCTCAGCGGTACATTGAGGCGCTCGAAGGCGTGTGTCTCGCGCACAGCGGCGACAAAGGGTCGAGGGCGCGCCATGACCCGAGCTCAAACAGCGTCTCAAACATGTCGACAGTCTCAAACAGTGCTGCAGGCAGTGCAGCCGCCAATGTCGACCATGCCATGAGCGACTGTGCACCAAACGCCACTGCAGGGGTTGGTAGCGAGCAGGTCGATGCAGGCAGCTTTGTGGCCGTGGCGGGCTCGACCTACGATGACCTTTTGGACGTATACCAGAGCGTGCTCCATCTCGTGCACTCTACTGCCAGGTCAGCCACCAGCATGACCAAGGCAGCAACCAAGGCGGCCACTGCCAGGCGCCACGAATCGGTGACAGGCGAGGTCAACTCCTCGCAACGTGAGGCAACGGCCCAGGCTTGCCTCGACGTTTGCCGCTTTCCCGACGTGTCCGTGGGCGGTTTCTCCATTGCGTCGACGCCGGCGCTGCAGCTGGGCCTGGGC
The DNA here is from genome assembly GCA_029298855.1 of Ophiostoma populinum. NCBI lineage: Eukaryota > Fungi > Ascomycota > Sordariomycetes > Ophiostomatales > Ophiostomataceae > Ophiostoma > Ophiostoma populinum. The sequence goes on along the minus strand of JANSLU010000014.1, from coordinate 1,822,996 downwards.
TTGCGTCTTGCCGACAACTTTTTGGCCCACTTTTCGCACTCTATGGCTGCGGTCCACAGGTGTTTCTCGGCTGCGGCCAATGCGCCCACCAGTGTCTCTGGTGTCTCTCGTGTCTCTGGTGTCTCTACTGGTTCGAGCGCCGCCATTGTCTCTCTGGAGGCCCAGATGGGTATGCCGGCCATGGACAACGTTGCATCGATGCTTGGACCGTTCTCGTCGACCTACGAGCCGCTGCACCCGCCCCTCGTCTTCTCGGAAGACGTCTACGCCACGTCTGGCCTGGGCATGTACGTGCCGTGGGGCACGCCACCGACAGATGCCATGTCAACACCGACGTCCATTTCGCCGGCGTCAACAACGTCTTCGGCGATGACGAGCATGCTGTTCCCGCCCCTTCCCATGGCGATGGGTGCTGGCTCTGGAATGGCAACGGGCCAGGCCGGCGTGGATACAATGGCACGCGAGGCACAGCTCAGGCAGGACTTGGCTGCGCTCCGGAGCACTCTGTCGTCCTGAGCCCTTGATTGAACCGCCATCAGAGTGCAGATGCTTCAGCTGCGAATGCGAGACCCGCAGACACGAGCTGTCTTTACGATAACGAACCTATCCTTTGTCTTTGTATTCCCGTTACAGTCACAACGTGTACTCAGTTTCATGTATTTTTGTCATTTCGTGTCTTTATGTCTTTCTGTTGGCACGGCATTGGAGGACAGACAGGGAGAACCCGTGGCTTGCCAGGGTTTCTTGCCATTTGTATCCATTTCGAGATAGCTACGAATAATGAGTCCTGATGACCTGAAAAATTTTCATCCTAGTCTGGGTGGTGCGTTGAACGTCTTTGGGATACAGGACTGGCCAGCAAAACAATTTATCACCTATACGACGTCATTTGTACGTTCACGAAAAAGATTGGGAGGTACAAAGGCCCTGGCTATTTGTCAAGCCATCGCCCAAGCCAAAGACAATGCCTGGGGCTTAGCGAACGGCAAATTGGGTCTTGCTTTCGTTTTCATTCTCCCGTTTTCTCCTAATTCTCCTTGAAACAAAATTGCGTGCTGTGTCGTGCATTGTACTCGCAGCGGGCGCTGTGTGCTGTTTGTGCACTGTGCGCAGCGCAAGGAAAAGGGGGCGACGCGATACGAGTCGGGTCAGAGACAATTGGCGGTACTGGACACGAGCCGAGACCGGTTCGAGCGAGAAACACTGTACTTTTGTGTGCAGCTGCTGAAGAGGGCGAATGCCGCGAGCGAAAGCAGAATAATGAAATCAATTTCCCGAATGAGTAGGCAGGCGTTTTTGTGCACTAGTTTCGAGCCAATCACTGCGTGGTACGGAACGGGGCACTTGACTTAGTGGCGGGTGCTCCCATGGCCGACGACAAGCAGACAAAACGGACCTGGCCTCGAAATCATACGACGACCGGACGAGCTGTATCGATCGGACAGATGCTCAATTGGTAGAATGGGGCGAGGCGTCCGTAGCATGGCAATATTGATAAGCCCGATGCTTTTCGGACGCGGGTCGGAAGTGCTGAAGGAGAAAAGGAGAAGGTTTAAACGAGTGGCGGTCTCGGGGCGCGACAGCGGAAAATAAGCCACGCGAGAGATATTTTCGGCGGCATGCTGTTCATGGAGTTTCGGGCGCTTGTTCGTTCCCGGCAGGGCTTGATATTGGGTGCATATACGGGGTGGTCCATCGGGAGGCGAGGCCCGAGTCCCCGGCCATGGGGAGATACCGCAATCGAACGCCGGCCATGGTCAAAACGTTTGCCTTATATTACTCACAAATATAGTGATCACAAAGCAAGGGAAATTAAAGAATATCTAGATATACGGGGCATCGACATGGGCCATGGCTTTCGCTACCGTCATGGGGGCGCCATGAATAGAGTGCATCGTATTTTCGGCGTCCCGGGTGTGTCGGTGAGTGCTATGCCCTTCAATCAAAAGATACCAAGACCACGCACGCGGGACCGCGGTCAACTGCGAGCTATACAGACTGCGAACAAGAAATGATATGTGACTCAACGGGAAGGCGCCACGCGACGACATCGTCAAGGGAGGAGCGCCCGGGAATGACAGCGGTGTACAAAAGCGAGGCGGAAAGGGCGATCGGCGGTGTCCAAGCTTAATTAAAGATGACAAGCCTTAATCTAACCACCTACTATCAACATCTGAGCGTGGACTGGAGATGCCAGGAACTGTGCCGGATCGGACGGGCAGCGTGCATGCAAGCATAGATACGCGGGCTCAGCCGAGGCGGTAGGACGTCCAAGAGTACGGAGCAATGAGATGCCAATGGGGCAATTGCCCAAAGAGAAGACCCAAGAAAAATATAGTGCACTGGCAGATTGGAAGCGCCACCTGCACGTACGGAATTCCGACATGTGCAGTCATGGGTACGGTTCCTCGACGACCTGGGGGCAATCTTTGGCCGAGGCATTGTCGATTGGCCATGGTTCGCCAATCAATTTTGTATCGAGCCTTGCAAGACCGGGCAATCCCTGGCCGTGCGTGGCCATGGGTAGTACAGAGCAGGGCGACAACAGACGATGCAAGCCATTGGCGTTTCCTGGGTTGGCAAATTGCTCCGACGCTGGTCCCTGCCACGGAGACGGCACCCACGAGGCCGGCGCTCGCCTCTACACCAGGCCAGTCTGCACCATTGACCTTTGGGAGTTGGAAACTGGAAAGTGGCAAGTGCTGTGTCACCGGGGCTGGCATTTGTGCAGAATGGCCGACCCAGAGCCACGGATGCTCCGTTTCATTTCTGATGCATTGCCTCTGCTGTTTTACCATGGGGGTCGACGTGTTGGCAGGCGACGCCGTCGCAAGTGGTGTAGCGTACCTGTCTGGTGTCTGTTGGTGCCCTTCTGTTGGCCGGGTGTTTCTGGTACCTGCTTGAAGGGGCTGTCAGCCGTCAGTCAGATTTCAGACACCACTTGCCCAGTATAACGTCACGTCATTCGCCTCTCCAGTCCATGGCATATGCAGGCTTTCGTCGATTGATAGGCGAAACACAAGACAACTGTCGCGACACTGGACACTTGCCCGATAAAGCAACTGCAAAAAACAGCATTGTGTCCTTGTCCAGTCTTTTGCAGGTGATACGGATGGTGCAATCGTGGCGCGCCGCCTCGCCAAAGCATCCATGCGCGATGGAGACGGCCCAGGTCAAAGCGTGCGTCCCATGTGTCGATCCAGGACATGGTTTGCAGCGAAAAAAGACAAGCAACTTTTTAATCGGCCGTCTTCGCCTGGCAATGATCTAATTCGGGATGCGACGCAAGTGGACAAAGTGGATTTAACAGGCTCGTCGCTTTGTTTTCGTACATTTGTCGAATGATTGACTTACCCCGAGCTGCTCGTTACATTTTACATCTCGTCGCTTACACAAGTGACCATTGATCTTTTGTAGTATCGCATCTGCCTGTCGCCTGCCAATGCAAGATAGCAGCATACGGATCCAAGGGTTCAGCGTCGCATTGTGTCGTTGCATTCGTAGGCGAAGCACGTTTTTGCGTGTTATGGAGACGGCAGGATCCGTCCGTCAGCACGAACGCCTGCCAACCACGCAACTTCTCGGCCCAACCCAAGGCAGGGTAAGGCAGATGCGACGCTGTCGGCCAACGTGGCTGTGGTTTAATCCTACTGGCGGCGTCTGGCAGGCATCTGGCAGGCATCTGGCAGGCATCTGGGTTGGCATGGCTGACAAGTTCGGTTGGCGTCCAAGTAAGCACCGCGATGACTGCTGTGATACGGAATCAAGTGGAACAGCTCGTAGGTACTTGGTAAACAAGACGAGCCGCTCACAGGAGCTGGCCATGGAGTACTTTCGGCTCGTCTCGTGGATCGTGATCCAAAGCAATATGGCCAGCAGCAGGGAGCCAGCCTCGAGCCACGAGCTTGGCATTGCAGAGAAGGCGATGCGGCGTACGGTGCTATCTGCATCAAGCCTTGTGCCCATATTCATCTATCGCCACTGCGACGCAGAGTCTCGCGTGGTACTGTTCTTGATCGCCCGTGTCTCGATCGTCCTGTCTGAACACTGTCTCTCCCTGTCCCGCGACGAGCTGTGCAAACATGTAAAACGTATGTAGCGATACTGGCTGCACAGATGGGACAGGCCGCGGACGAACTCATAAAGGCAGCTTGGCCAAATAAAGGCTCATGCACCATCGGAAATGCACTCGAGAAAAGCATTTCCGATATCTCACCGCTCAAAACGAAAACGACGTCGGCCAGCCACTGTATCGGTATCAACGGCCGAACTCTGAACGCCCAACGCCGATGATACCGAACTGGGATACAGTCTTCCCATCGGCACAAGCCCCATGACCACGGTAAGGCACAACGGTGGTTCCTCATGCCCAGAAATCTCACGTCGGGCAGGATGCCAGTATGCCTCTTGATTGCAGTTCTTGTCCCAACGCGGACAATCCTCCGGCCCTTGTTTTCTAGTTTCTGGTTCAGATATGCACCTCGTCTTCCGCCGGTAGCGGCTCCAGCATCGCCACGTCGTCGTTCCCTATTCCCTCACGTCGACGGACGCCGGGACGCCGACGAGCCATATTCGCCCCGCGTGTCCGTCGCGTATGCACACCGAGTCCATCATCGAGACTTCGACTATTTCCTCGAACCTGCATGAACCGCTACCCGTGTCCATGGTTGTCGTTGTGTCCGCCAATAGTCTATTTTAGTACCAGCATGTCGTACGAGGCCACCATGCACTCGAGATGCAGCCGTTCTGCATGCTTCTGCATCTCTTTATGGCTATCATGCATCTTCCTGCGACCATCTGCAAGCGCATGCGTCTAAGCACCAGGCCCACAACCTCGGCATCCTTTGAGCTCTTGGGATGGATCCTCCCGTGTCTGGTTGGCCTTTTTCTTCCAATCTTCACCACGGTGGCCACCACACTTTTCATTTTATTTTTTATTTCTTTTATTTTTTATTTTGCCCTCGCCTTTTTGAACCAATGCGTTGTTTTTGTTTTTGTTGTCATGATGTTTTCATCGTCTTGGCTTCTGCTCACAGCCATGTCAGCAGGCCATTGCCCAGTCCAGTCCAACTAGGACTTACACTAGTCAATACTGCATGACCACGGAACTGGCATCACGAGAGCGAGAGAACGCATCGGCTTGCCAGATTGGTCTCATGGTCCGGAGTCAGACCAGGCAACCGTACGCCGGAGCAAGCGCAGGGTGCAGATGAAATCCGAGCGGCAAACCGAGGCCAGCGAAAAAAGAAAAGCCGCAGCATGGCAGCCTATGTCTGGTCGTGGCTTGGCCTGCGTGCATGTCAGCCGTAGTCCTTGGGGAGCGCGCTAACACCGGAATTTCCCAAATAGGAATCCACTTCATGAGCGTCGCCTCACGACAAGTTTACTGTATGGACGGACTGTGAGTTTATCCAGACAAACCGCTCGATAAAATAAGTCTGACGAAAATAAAAAGAAACAACGCTTGTACTCGTGTTTGTGCTCGCTTTTCCGAGCACTCGTGCTTCCCCGTGGCCAAGTACACAGCCAACGGCTACATTTTACGCCTAAAGATAAAGTCCGGAACTCGGTTTTATTCTTAATTTATTAATCAAAAAACAACCAAGTCTGGGCCCGGCGACATTGACTCGGTTCCGCTCAGTCACCGATGACCTCTCTATATTGACGGGGCCATCTTCTTGCCATCCGACAAGATATAACTGGACGTGTCCCTCCTCTTTATTCTGTCCTCGCTGAGCCCAAGACACCTCATCTTCCTCCTGCCCCCTCATGACACTGACAGTTCCTTGGTCTTACTTTGCCTCCATCCCACTGCCATCTCAAGTCACGACGTTCTATTCTACGCAAGCCCATTCTCTCGTCTCGTTTATATATCACGTTCCGTCCTCGATACCCGTCTCGAGTCAGTCTTGACCCCCCGGCCCAGGGCTCTTTCCTGATTTGGAGCTTCCTTCCTGTCCCCTTTTGTTTCCTCCTTTTGTTTCCTCGTCACCATCCCCTCGCGGTCGCTCTTTCTGTCTCTGGCCAGATCTTTCCATCTGTGCCCGCCCTCCCGTTTTCCAAAAATCAAACGTGTCGTACAGAACTCATCAACAACGCATCCCAACCCATCCGCACTCGTCCTGCTACATCACCCCTCGCTGCCGCCCATCCTGAAAACAGCAGGACAGCTCACGATGGCATACAAGGCTGCTTCCTCGGAGCCCATTGCCATTGTGGCAAGCAGCTGTCGGTTTGCTGGCGGTGCAACCTCGCCCTCCAAGCTCTGGGACCTACTCAAGAGCCCCAAAGACCTTACCAAACCGGTCCCCCCGGAGCGGTTCAACGTCAACGCCTTCTACCACCCCGAGGGTGACTACCACGGCACGACCGATGCGCCCAACAGCTACTATCTCGAGGATGAGCAAGATCCGCGTGCGTTTGACGCCGCTTTCTTTGGCATTGCCCCCAAGGAGGCCGAGGCCGTCGACCCCCAGCAGCGTCTTCTGCTCGAGTCTGTGTACGAGGCCATTGAGTCTTCCGGGTACGTGCTCGGTGACTGGACGGGGCGCGATGTCGCCGTGTTCGTCGGTGCCATGACGGCCGACTACGACAGCATGTCCCAGCGCGATGCTCTTTCGACCTCACCCTACTATGCCACCGGCAACGCGCGCTCCATTCTCGCCAACCGCATCTCCTACTTTTTTGATTTCCACGGCCCCTCGGCCACCATTGACACGGCCTGCTCGTCGAGTCTCGTGGCACTCCACCAGGCCGTTCTGTCTCTCCGTGCGCGTGAGTGCGAGTCGGCCTGTGTGGCTGGTGTCAACCTTTTACTGGCCCCCGAGCAGTTTGTCGTCGAGAGCAGCCTGCACATGCTCAGCCCTACGGGGCACTGTCACATGTGGGACACGCGGGCCGACGGCTACGCACGCGGTGAGGGCTCTGCCGTCCTCCTGCTCAAGCCACTCTCCAAGGCACTGGCCGACGGCGACGCGTCTCGGATCCAGGGCATCATCCGAGAGACGGGTGTCGGGTCGGACGGACGCACATCGGGCATCACGATGCCGAGCCCGCAAGCGCAGACCTCCTTGATTCGGTCGACGTATGCGCGTGCTGGGCTCAACCTCAAGAACACGCGTGACTGGTGCCAGTACTTTGAAGCGCACGGCACCGGCACGCCCGTTGGTGATCCCCGCGAGGCACAGGCCATCCACGATGCCTTTTACAGCATGCCACACACGCAGAACCTGCTGGTTGGCTCGGTCAAGACGGTGATTGGACACACTGAAGGTGCCGCCGGTCTGGCAGGTATTCTCAAGGTGATGTTGGCGATGAAGAATGGCCAAGTTCCGCCCAACCTGCACATGAAGACCCTCAGCAAGACGGTCGCTCCGTTCTGTTACTCCAAGGAGCAGAACGGTCTCGAGGTTGTCAGCTCGTTGCGAGCCTGGCCTCCGGTTCCGGCCGGTCACCCGAGGCGAGCCAGTGTCAACTCGTTTGGGTTCGGTGGTACCAACGCCCACGCCATCCTGGAGCACTTTGACCCCTCCATTCATGCCCCCAGCTTTGTCGCCGCCCCGTCGCGTGTCCTGCCATTTACTAGCCTGCCTCCTATCCCGCTTCTGCTGTCGGCAACCTCGGCCACCTCTCTCCGTGCCCTGGCTGCCAAGTATCTCGACTACCTCCAGACCCATATCACGGTCGACATGTCGGATGTCGCCTGGCGCGCTCTCTCCTCGCGCACTCTGTTCTTGCAGCGGCTCTCCATCACGGGCGATGGGCGGGCGGAGACCATGGCCTCCCTCACCAAGATGCTTGCGACCACGGGCGAGCTCGGCGTTCGTGCGCTGCGTGTCACGTCACCACTGAAGATGTTTGGCATTTTCACGGGCCAAGGCGCACAATGGGCGGCCATGTCAATGCACCTCATGCGCACGTCTCGGATCTACCGCGACACCATCCAGTTTCTCGACTCGGTCCTCCAGGCATGCCCCCACCCGCCTGCTTGGTCGATTGAGGGCGAGCTGTCCAAGGTCGGCGACTCCAACATTGGCATGGCACACATCAGCCAGCCCCTGTGCACCGCTGTTCAGGTCGGCCTTGTCTCTCTCCTCAGAAGTGTCGGTCTCCGGTTCTCGGCTGTCGTTGGCCACTCGTCTGGTGAGATTGGCGCGGCCTATGCGGCGGGCCGCATCTCGGCGCGCGACGCAATCCTGATTGCCTACTTCCGCGGTCTTGCAGTCTCCCAGTCGGCCGTAGATGGCGGCATGCTGGCCTGCGGCTTGTCCATGAAGCAAGCGACGGGGTTCTGCGAGCAGTTTGGTGATCGTCTCTGCGTGGCTGCAAGCAACGCCCCTGCCAGCACGACACTTTCCGGTGACTCGGCGGCTGTCGATCTGGCTGTTGATATGCTCCAGGCCGACCGCATCTTTGCCCGCCGTCTGGCCGTCGATCGGGCGTACCACTCTCCACAGATGAATGCCTTTGCCACGACGTACCTCGGTTACCTCGAGCAGTGCGAGTTGTGCCCGCTGGAGTCTGGGTCAGAGACTGTCTGGGTGTCCAGCGTGGACCCTTTTGAGACGCCAACGCGCGACCGTCTTTCGGGCTCCTACTGGATGGCCAACATGGTCCGGCCCGTCTTGTTCAAGGAGGCCATTCAGACCGCCCTTTTGCAGCTTGGTAGCGTCGACTGCGCTGTCGAAGTTGGCCCGCACTCGGCGCTCAAGGGCCCATTCCTAGAGACCCTCAAGGAGGCGGCCGTTGGGGCGCCCATCTACACGAGCATGCTCCGTCGCGGTGAGCGTGACGACCTCGTCTTGCAGTCCTTTTTCGGTCTCATGTCTTTGTCCTTTGACCCGAGCCCCATCAACCTCAAAGGCCTTTTGGGCATCGACGAGAAGGCTCTCGTCAGAGCTTCGGTCGAGAAAATGGTTCGATCTGAGCCGCTTCCGTCTTATCCATGGGACCACTCGACAATCTATTATCGGCAGTCGCGCCTGATGCGACAGTTCCACTTCCGCACCGATGCACCGCATGAGCTTCTCGGCGTCCGCACGCTCGATGACGTCGACGGCTCTGAGCTGCGCTGGCGCAATCTCCTTCGCATCGAGAAGCTTCCCTGGCTCGCCCACCACTCGTTCCAGGGCCAGCCTCTACTTCCCGCCTCTGCCTACTGCGTCATGGCTGCCGAGGCTAGCAAGGTTCTCGTGGCTGGCATGGGCAAGAGTGCCAAGATGATCCAGCTTGAGGATGTCGCTTTTGTCGGTGGTATTCCACTCGAGGTCGACGGTCCGGCCACTGAGACCATGTTCAGCCTGATGACTCTCGACGAGACCCCCAAGGAGATTCGCGCCCGGTTCGCTGTCTACGCCACTCCAGAGGCGTCGGGCCAGGCTATGCGCATGCGGTGCTCGGGCAATGTCCGCATCTGCCTCGGCGATGCGTCGGCCAGTGTCCTCCCGCCCCGCGTCCCAGTCGAAGATGAAACGTTTGCTGTTGACATTCCGTCGTTCTACGACATGATGTCCGACATTGGCCTTGCGTACACCGGCCCCTTCCGTGCCATTGAGACGATGCATCGTCGCAACGACGCCGCCACCGCTTCACTGAAGCGACTTCACGCCGACGACACAACCAAGCTCAGCGTGAGCCCCGCGACTCTCGACTCCTGTCTCCAGGCCTGCTTTGCCACCTACGCTTCGCCCGGTGACCAGGCCCTCTGGACGGCGTTTCTGCCCATCAAGATGGCCAAGGTCTCCTTCACCATGGCCCCGTCCCAGTCCGATCGCCTCATTGTCGAGGCAGAAATGTCCGACTTTTGCCCTGCCGCCGGCGACACCGCGTCCCGTATCACGGGCGACATTTTGATCTACAACGAGGCCGGCGACATGGAGATCAAGGTGGAGGGCCTGACTGTCGGTGCCCTTGCGGCCGGTGGTCCGTCCTCGGACCGCAGCATGTACCTCCAGACCGAATACGTGGCTGACCCCGAGGACACTCTCCTTCTCATGTCCGACCTGTCCGACGACGATTCCACGCTTGTGTCGAGCGAGTCGTGCGACCGCGTGGCCGAGTTTGTCCTGGGCAAGAGACGTGCTTGGCCGCAGGAGACCCAGGAGTCGCTGACGTCCCACATCCAGGCATCTGCCTTTGCGTCGACGCTCGAGCGGCTGTCCAAGGTTCCGCCGTCGGAAATCACCCCGTCTCTCATCCAGAGCATGGCCGAGGAAGGCCGCCGCAGTGCGCAGTTCCGCAGACAAATGACGCAGCTTGTGCGGCAAATTGCCCACCGCTACCCGCGCATGGCCGTCCTCTGCCTCCAGGACCTTTCTGTGTCGTCTGAGAGCATCGCTGTGCCCATGCTGCAGGGCCTCGCCTCTTCGTTTGCCCACTGCACGGTCGTCGCGCAGGATGACAAGGAGCTGGCGCGGTACCTCGAGACTGTCCCCGAGATTTCGGCCAAGCTCTCCGTTTCCGATAAGGATGTCGACCTGTCCGGTGCCGATCTTGCCATTGTCTCGACGTCCATGTTCTACAGCGACGGGTCGACTGAGAGTGCGCTTGCCAGAGCGAGGTCGGCTTTGCGTCCTGGCGCCTACTTGGTTCTCGTGCATATGCCGACCACCACCGACACGCGCCCCATGACCCCGCCAGCCTGGCCCGATGTCCTCGACCACAGTGGCTTCGTCCGACCCTCTGTCAATAACACGGACCAGCACTACCCCGGAGGTTTCTCCATCACCGTTCGCCAGACGCCAAGCGAGTTCAAGGAGACTGTGCACGCCCTCATCTCGGGCACGCACAACCTGGCCGTCGACGAGCACGTCCTGCTCGTGGGAACCGCGCATTCCGACGCAGTCGCAGCGCAACTTTCTGGCCGTGCGACGACAGTCACCGTCTGTCCCACGGTCGATGGCCTTGCCAATGTTGAGCTGTCACCGTTCACCTCGGTCATCTTCCTTGCCGACCTCGATGCAGCCACGCTCTCTTCACTGACAGACGCCAATCTGTCCTCTCTTCGGGCACTGCTTCAGCGTCCCGGCATGGCTGTACTCTGGGTCACGCAGGGCGCTCGTCTTGGCAACGCCGAGTGCGCTGCCAGCCACGGCTTCACACGAAGCATTCGCGCCGAGATGCCGGGCCTCACCATTCAAATTCTCGACTTTGACAAGGCGCCTTGCACATCCAAGATTGTCTCGCAATTCTTGCAGCTCATCCTTTCCAAGACCCTTTCCAAGACAAAGACGGAGAGCCTCTGGGTCGACGAGACAGAGATCTTCATCGACACCTTTGGCACGCGCCTTATTCCTCGCGTTGTCCCGTACAAGCCTGCCAATGACAATTACAACTCTGCGCGCCGTGTTGTCGCCAACCCGGTCAACACGCTCTCGACACCCGTTGCCATCACCTTTGACGGGCGCGCATCGGCGTTCAAGACCAAGCTTGTCGATATCAGCGCGGACCAGGACGGCGGTGCTGTCCTGGATGTTCTGTACAGCAGCCCGCTGCCCGTTGTGGCTGGCCTCACCCTTGTTGTCGGCACCAACTCTGGGGACGAGCCCGTTGCCGCGCTGGCTTCGACCAGCGCCTCTCGCGTTGCCGTCCCCATGGCGCAGTCTGTCACTTTGACGGGCAAAGCCGCTTCGCTGTTTGCACACAGCCCTGGCCAATTCTCTGTGCTGCTCGGCAAAATGCTGCAGTGCGAGACACTGTCGCACGTTCTCCACGATTGCGAGCCAATCGTGCTGCTTGGGCCCGACCAGCTGCTTGCAAAGTGTGCCACGGCCACAGCTTCGGCCCACCAGAACACGGTCGTCTCGGTCGCCGTCAGTACTGATGCCACCAGCGCTCCAGTCGTCGTTCACCCGCAAGCGACGGCCCTGCAAATGCGGGCTACCCTCTGCAAGTTTCGTGCCGGTACAGTCTTTGTCGACTACCTGGCCAGTGGCCAGCCTCTCTCCGCTCATGCCCGGGCCGCGATTTCGCGCGGTTGTGCCTACATTCCCAGTGCCGACGTCGCCGCCCGACCCATTGCCAACGGCGCCTCTGCACTTTTGGCCCAAGCCATTTCCAACTCAGTCTTGCACTTTGACGGGCTCGTGCCGCTCGTCCTTTCCGAGGAACTATCCTCGCCACAGTCGCTGCTGAACAGTCCGCGTTCTTGCATGGTCGACTGGCGCGCCGACCGCATTGTCCTCCATGCCGAGCAGGCCATCCAGCACCGCCTCACGAACGCTACAGCGCTTTCGCCTGACCGCACCTACGTCCTGGTGGGCATCACACGCGATCTTGGGCAGAGCCTGGCGGGCCTTCTTGTCAGCCATGGTGCACGCAACATTGTTTTGGCAAGCCGCACGCGTATTCTGCCAGAGAACAAGCCTCGCTGGGCCGTTCGCCTCGAGCAAACCCGAAAGGTCGTCGTTCGCTTCGAGGCACTGGACGTCACAAGCCTCGACAACGTCAAGGCGTTCAAGTCGACTGTGGAGGCCGACATGCCCCCTGTGGGCGGTATCATCAATGGCGCAATGGTCCTCGACGACCGCATTTTCACGCACATGACGGCCGACGTCTTTGCGCGCGTGATGCGGCCCAAGACTGTCGGTTCGGCAAACCTCGACTCGGTCTTTGACGGCCCCTTGGACTTTTTTATCATGACGTCCTCCTTCGCGGCCCCCGGTGGCCATGCTGGCCAGTCCAACTACGCCGCTGCCAATATGTACATGAACGGCCTTGCGGCCGACCGGATGCGCCGTGGTCTTTCTGGCTCGGTCCTCAACATTGGTGTCATTTACGGCCTCGGCTTCCTGCACCGCGAGAAGGGCGAGCTGTACGCCGCCCTCGAACGTGACGGTTACCCGCCCATTTCGGAGCGCGACCTGCACCACATGTTCCTCGAAGCCATTCGCTGCGGCCGCCCAGGCCACGCGTTTGTCGACCTGACGACGGGTCTCAGCCGCTACGATCCCTCGATGCCGGCCGAAGACATGCTGCACTGGCACCGAGACCCACGGTTCTCGCACTTCTTCCACGAAGCCCCCAAGGACGTCGTCGAGGCCGCAGGCAGCGAGGCGTCAGCCACCAAGATACTGGCCGACATGGTCGCGCAGGGCACGGCCACCTCCGACGAGCTCGCACAGCAGCTCGTTCTCGCCGCCATCGAGCGTCTCTCGATGCTCCTCCACTCGGACGCCGCCGCCGAGAGCATCCGTGGCGACAGCAGCCCTGCCGAGCTGGGCATTGATTCGCTCGTCGCTGTCGAGACGCGGACCTGGCTCTACCGCGTGACGGGCCACGATGTTCCCGTGATGCGGATCCTCGGTGCACCCAGCATCAACAAACGTGAGTGTTTTTGACGCTCTCCTCTGGTGAACCTTTGCTAACCAACAGTGTGTGCGGACATTGCCTCGGGCATCGTTGCTGGGCGGAAGTAACTGTATACGGCAGCCATGTTTCTGATATTTTCTTTAAACGATCCTTTTGATTTGTCTTTTCCTTTGTACAATGCATAGCTACATTTTCGGGTCATGATTTTACGGATGTCACACAATCTTTTTGGTTTTCTTTTCGTTTCTTCAACACGATTCCCTCTCGTTATAGTATCACACCTGTATTTATTCTCTGGTCTTTTATGATTCCGTGACCGGCCTATTACCGTCTTTGCTGACTCCTGGTTCTACTGTGAATTACACAACGATGCCGTGAATAACACGTGCAACGGAGGGTGCAAACACGACCTACAGGCCATGGCAAGTGATTGCTTCTTTGGCTGGAGGGCCAATGGCGACAGTTCGCGAGCCACAAACACTGGCAAACAGGTTCTACGAAAAGACAGCATGCGGACATTGAATGGAATCAATGTGGAGGAAGGGCTCTCAATCCCTCTTGTTCCACTTGCGCGCATCGCAAACTCCCTCCCTGACATGGTTGGCGTCCAGGGCGGCGATCAAAACTGCCCCTTGCATCGCGCATGAGAGAATCCTTTGAGAGCCAGATCTCGCCCGAATCTCCGTCGTGCCTTTGCAGGGCCTCAAAGGTCGAGTCCGTGCTTTGCGATGCCAGTCGCCATGGGCCATGGTGTCTAGAGGCGCAGTTCAGAAATGACAGAAGATGAGCTGCGGCCAAAATGTGACAGCTCCTCTTGCACTCGCCCATCTCCTTGCCACCTAATTTTCTGGTTGAACCTGTCACGTTCGAGACCGTGATAAATATAAATATACATCTGTCTATTCTGTCTCTTCATAATTAATATTCCGATTGCTTCTTTATCAAGTTGACCCTTGCCATGCCTTTCCCTCGATGATTTGGTCCGACTTTTGGGTCTGTCAACTTTATCGACTTGTTTCTTTTCGATTCTCCTTTGTTCCCCTTGCACACGGACTGGCGGGCAATCGCCGGTCAACGGTGCCAGCCACGAGCTTCCTCTTTTGAGCCTTGAGCGGCACGGAGTCGACTCCACCACATCACAGCAAATTTGTGGATAATCCAGTCGAGCAATTGCTGATCGACGCAACAGCTTCTTGTTTCTCTCCAACTTATCCCCTTTGGCACAGTTTGTAGAGCGGCGGAGCATTGGCGGTCGTCCGCCAAATGACAAAATTTGCTCCAATAACGGCCGTTAGCTGATGCTCGTTGAATAAATATACTAAATATAGAGGAGAACCCTAGCGAGAAGCATGCGCTGTATAACCCAATTGCCCAAAATATAACAAAAGGCCAGTTGGGATCATCCGTGTTGATCTTCACAACGTCGTCGCCCGGACACTTCGGAAGGACATCCGCGTGTTTCTAGCCCTTCATAATGTTTTTGAAATTGAGTTGTTAGACCAAATCACCGCCAATCGTGTGGTTGCCTATGAGTTTCCAGAGAATTGTTTGCGTCTATATTTAGTTTACGGCTCCGAAACTCCCGCACAGAATTGCCCCGGGCATCAATGCTACCCGTGCAAGGTAGAAGGCCCATTGGGCGAGCCCAAAGAGACGTTCAAGTCCGAAAATGTAACAGAACAACCGCAGAACATTTGCAAGCGTGCCATTCGGAGATGTGAGACCAAACAGCACAGACAATGCGCCCTCGTACGGAGTATGCTCCATACACAGTAAATGGACACCCCGGCTGTACCCTGACCCTTCGTCTATACTAATTTTCACCAACAGCAACTATTGACATCACCTTCTAAATATAACCACTCGCCGCCTCCCTACCGACACTGGGCCACCAATGCTGAACGATTGTGTCTACATTTATATGTACATAAATACAATCCACAAAAGGGTCTCGGTATGTCGAAATGTGCAAAATCAATCGCAAATGATGAGAGCGCAAGGCTGCCATTCGGTCTGGGTCAGTTTGCACCCTGCCCAGGCTTCAGATGTTTGAATTGTCGTTCATGTTTCTGTTTGGCTTGACTCTCTTGGCAAATCCTGCCGTCGATTGCTTAAAAGCATAAATTCGTAGATTTAGATTTCAATGTGGCCCACCGGGCCGGCGTCTGGATTACTCCGTAGGTTCTTGTTTGTCCGCAATACGAAGGATCCTTAAGCCAAAATTATCAACCTCGGGATTCATCTGGCTTCTTGGCAATTTCAAACAAATCACAGTGAGGCACAGCATATCACGCAAAAAAGAAAACCAGGACAAACTTGGCAATCTATCGACCAACGCACGAAAAAGGGGCTGCCCCAGACTTTGGACAGCCCAATCGCCCTGCGATGTTTGCCCCCGCTGGTACGGAGTAATATTCAAGGAATACACCACAGGCATCATCCAACACGAAGGAAATAAAACTCGGATCGAAAGGCGATCGTGACTTGGGGTCATCGTGGTGGGCGGAGGATGCGTCGTGCGGCTGAGAAAAGAAAGCACCGGGCGATGCAAGGGCGACGACAACCAACAACTGGCCAGCGCGTGACCACATCACAGTCAGTGATGCCGATCAATGCAAACTCTGCCTCGCCTCCTGATTGCTCGAGACGTGGCGAACAAGTACGATAAAATTTCCGGTTCACTGTCCGGAGAGCTGCTGCCTTCGTAAACTTGGCTCCGCAGCGCGCGAAGGACGGCGGTTTTGTTGGCTCAAGTCGTCGCAGTCACGGAGCAAAGCCAGTGTCGCAGCTCAACGGAGTGCCCAATGAGCGCTGAATGTCTCAGCGAGTCTGTCACTTTCGTGGTAGCATGGCAGGCGTGGTTTCGCCTCCAGTGTTCGAGCCGATGGTTTTAACGACTTTATGCAAGCCCTGCGCCAAGCAGGTCAGTCGACCGAGGCACTTTTGTATCCAGGCTGGTCATTGCACGGCCTGGATTTCATATTTGTGTCCAGAATAGAAGCTCTTAGATGCAGATTAAATATTTACGAAGCGCGAAGTAGACACGGCCGGCTTCATTAAGACAAATCGGCAGAGCTTGCTGATACCAAAGTTCACCAGACATCTAAAACCCGCTAAAGATTTTTGAGGTTTCGTTGCGAGTATACGGAGTACAAGCACCAGAAGGTCCGGTAAAAGAAGTGGCTCTCACACTGCACGGAGTGTCCATCCGGTGCGGGAAACCAAAGGAGCACGCTTGAGCCAGGCGAACTCTTTCTGTATCCATCCAAAACACTGATCGGACCACTGTAAATATAGAAAATCCTGAACTTACGGAGTATAAAGGCTTGAATGTGCCCCATGGCTTGACAAGGCCGAGTTCGCACCGTGGACGAAACGGCGCAGTTGTGTCGTCAACTTTTGTTATCAAGCATGGACATGCAAACATGCAAAGAGAAGCGAGGCCGCGTATTCAATGGTAGAGTACTCCGTAAGACGTTCAAGTTCTGTTCAAGTGTCGGTTTTTAGGTAATAGCACCAACGGTTGGTGGGTCCCGAAATGGGTAAGGGCCGGAAATAAATAAGAAATACGGAGTAAGTGGCGTTGGCACAAGTCGGCCAAAGCCAAGTCGCGCATGCATACGGAGTATATTTATATCGAGCATGCTGATAAATAAATATAACAGAGACTCCGTATATTTTTATGGCTGGAGGTGAAAATAAGACACGTCGATTGCAAAAGGCTCCTTCCGCTTTAGTCGTCAGACGTAACCGTTATGCAAGGGTCCTCCTTCCCCTGTAAAGCCCGCCAACGAACATGTGAAAGTCCGATGATACCTGCGTCTGGGCGCAAGTTGGCACCTTCCGCATCAACGGCGTGCATACCAGTACGCGGAAACGCAGGAGCGACGGTTTGCCGTCGAGCTGCCGACAGAAGCAGCACAGTTCGAAGAAGCCCCACAACGGGAAGCTTCGACTGTTATTACGAAATCTCGCAAAAGTCGCAAGTTCAAACACGAGTGGGCAGTCGCGCGTGCTTTGTGCCTCGAGTTAGAAGGTGCCAGTCGAGTTTTTTGTTCTGCGTTCGCCCCTGATAGTCAGTTGTTCCTAACCTTCGACGGACGTTCCACGGTCTTTTTCTTCATCATCCTGTCCACGGCTACGACAGCTACGGGCCCACCGCGCCATGCGTTTCTCATTCACGTATTTTTTTCCAGTCTCGCTTTCCGTTTTCGTCGATGCTCTCCAGTCTTCTCCGCCAAGGTTTCATCTTCTTCGAATCCAGATCGTGTAAGTCGGCGCCATGTCTTTTTCCAGCTTTCTTCAGCGGTCGTTTCAAGTCCTAGCGCAGCCGTAGACACAGCCAGATACGGTCATGGTACCTCTGTCGAGCCGAACAGCATTGCAGTATTTCCAGCGTTGCCCCTGTTTCCGTCCGTTTCTTGTCGAGTCTTGTAAATATTTATATTAGAAGTTGACTGGCAGACACATTGTCACCACCCCTGTTTGTCCTGACTGCGTTTCGGCGTCTTGTCCATCGGTCCTCTCCGGAGCAACGTCGTGCCATGCCTCACGGTACTCTTGGCTGATGGCAGGTTAGGTCTTCTTTAGGAAACTTCATGCCCGACCCCTGGAGTCTATATTTATTGCAATCCATAAATATATCCCATATTTCGTGCCGCGTCCCTAACCATCATAGCCACCTCAGGAAAGGGGCTTCATTGCCTTCTCTGTGACAACCGCCCGCTATTTTCTCTGCACATCTCGCCCATCTCATTTCATGCACATATCAGACGTTTTGATGCAGAGAGGATACAGGACACAATGTGGAGCTGTCAGCAGCGGTCAGAGATAAATAATGACACAAATTGGAAAGATTGTGTGTCGGGAAAGGGATGTCCAGTCGCCGCACAGACTCTCAGAAATGGCGTGGCGCGTTGTGCATGGTAGCGAAAAGGTTGGGGCCGACAGGCTTGTGGTGTGGTGACGCCCTTCAGCCTGAGGGCCCTACCAGTTCGTGCCCTGCGATTCAGCTGGAGCCTTTTCCGAACGTTTTGCGCTGATCATGCCACTGTTACAGATCATCTTCGGCGCATGGCTGGAGGATAATCAAGCATACCGAAGCTTTGCGTTCAGATTCGACGTTTGTGAGAACATCACAAAATGCAGTCAGCGCATCTTGGACATCTCAAAACTTGCAAGCTCTTGAACTGGGAACTGTCGCCAAGCGTTCCCCAGACTCTAGACGACGCCACGTTTATTTATGGCCTTTCCTCCGAGCGGGGAAAACCCGGGCAGCTTTGCGTTTTCCACCTTGGAAGTTGAGAATTTTCGACCGCGCGTAAGCCACACGTTTCAATGCTCAAACTAGTCGACGAGCGCGAGTCTTGTCATCTCGATTTCGCTGAGCTATGTAATGCACGACTTTCTCTTCGCCAACAAACAGTGCGGCGGTCCAACGCGCTCGCTGCTGTGTTGTGAAACAGGTGTCAAACAGGCGAATTGAGTCGAGGACATGTGCTTCTCACAAAGACCAGCCCAGGGGCATCGCCATCCTTTGCGTAACACTGTGACACTGTGGCATGGAACACCGTTAACTTTGGATGACTCTGTCGCACCAACTCCCGCCAAACCCGCCACCACGCAGACTGTTTTTTCAGACGGATGCTAGTACCGCGCCTGCGCAAACTCGGCCACTTTACGGGCCAGGCACGGCAGGCCCACCGACGACGAGCGGGACCCTGGTCGACGAGGCGGAAAGGATCCGCCTGTTATTCAAAGTGGACCGCCGAGTACAGGGGCGGCGTAGAGGTCTTGAGTCGTTGTGTGATCTTTTGAATTTGTTTGGGCGAGCGAAAAATTCTCGAACGACCGCAGACGGCTCACTGCTACGGTGCCATTTCAGCACAGTGACGAGGCTTACAGACGACACAAGGCCTGGCCCTCGGTACCCAGTTCTGCTTGTGATTGTGTGCAGTCGAG
Source organism: Ophiostoma populinum (assembly GCA_029298855.1). Taxonomy (NCBI): domain Eukaryota; kingdom Fungi; phylum Ascomycota; class Sordariomycetes; order Ophiostomatales; family Ophiostomataceae; genus Ophiostoma; species Ophiostoma populinum. Next base: position 1,803,727 of record JANSLU010000014.1, on the reverse strand, counting down.
TTGTCAATGCCACTCTGGCCTGACAGACAGCTGCCAAGCGAACTCGATCAGAAAACACGAAACAGAAGAACAGTCAATGGACAGCGGCCTTCTCGAATAGGAAAAATGGCGAGCCGGCGGAAACGTGATTCCACAAGCCAGGGATGCGAGCCGAGCTAGGGTTGCGCCTCCCTTGAGCCAGATGGGTCTGCAGTGGCCTGTCTGACGCCAAAGCAAAGGCAATGCAAAGACGGCACGAAGCCAGTAAGAGGCCTTGCTTACTTTTGGCAGAAATGGCAACGTCTGGCGACGCAGCGGTTGGTGCGGCCAAGTACCGGCACACACACGGCATCGACGCACTCGCATCGATTGAATCGGCCCGCCGATACGTCTGGGAGTCAGATTGACAATGCCGACGCCGCCACCAACGAACCAGATGCGGTAGAGCCTTGCCAAACGCTTTCCAGAGAGCTTGCTTGCGGCATTTCCCCATCCGAGCTCGCGTTTTTCCACCTTGGAGCAACAGCGGCCGCCCGTTTCCTCTAAGCTCTCGTAGCTCAGCGAGAAGTGGATGACGTCCTGTCGCTAATGGAATGGGGTTTAAATCTGTCCGCGTTCACGTTCATTTTGTTTGCGTTTAATTTTCTGCCTGACTGATGAGGCCGATTTGCCCTATTGCTTGCGGAGCAAGTGCTCATCCTTTACGTATATTTACAGAGTACGGAGTACGTATATATTTAACAGGGCCAGGCGTATTAGGAAGACTGCCAAAGCGAGCCACAGGTCCCGGCTGGTGTTTTGGTCCGCATGTGGCCTCGTGGAGAGTTGCCGTCAGTCAGTTGAATGGCGTTGCCAAGCGTGTCTGCCAATTTTCATGATCCCCCTTGCCAGCAGCCTCCCTCGCGCGTTTGCTAGTCTCCGTTTATACAAGTTTGGACGGCCGAGTGACTATGGCCCAAGGGGCTAGCGCGTCGAGGTGCATGCAGTTGAGACGGGGCCGCTCCTTTCGCGATACCTCGTGCGTGTCGAGTGTCGACGTCGAAGACAGTCAGGACCGAGGACAGTCGAGGCCGGGGTGCAGGTGGTATAGGAGTTGGTTCGCCCTCGGTTGTCTTTTCTGGGTTCCGGAAGCCTTGTCTTGCTGCCTGTGCCTGCCTATTCTTTTTCCTCTTGGATGGCGCTGGCATCGGGGAGGAGCATAAAGCACTTTTTCGACATGCCCTGGCGCCCTGCAGGTCGGCGAGGAGACACCTCTGCGGTCCCTGAAGTGGGAGCGACGGCGAATCTCTCAAGTCAATTACGGAGAATAGTGAATCAATTTGGGCAAGAAAGAGACAACAGCAGCACGGAGCTAGGCCGAAGCGGGACACGAAGGTGGAAAAAGGCAACGACCGGAACTCAATATAAATATTTTGAATAAAAAAGAGAGACGGCACAAGCCAGGACGACGGCTGGTGCTGGATCGGCGGTGTCTCAGGTTATCAGATTTGGCTGCTGGTCTTTATATGCCGCGGCCGCCCACATTTGCGACTCTTTCTGACCGTCTCGACTGCCAGGATCTCGACTGTTTGGACGACTCGATACCGGAGTACACGGAGTACGGACGCTGCCAGACAACACGTGCATCGACGACGCGAACGGTGTCTTTGACAGCACCTGCGTCCACGGCCTACCTCGACCTTGGGCGTTGGCACGACCTCGGGCGTTTCTACGACAGCACCGACTCACACGACCAGACCACGCCATGAGACTGGTGTCGCGGCTGTGGCCGCTGGCGGCGGCGCTGATGCTGCCGATGCTGGCGGCGGCGGAGACAAAGGCAGAGCTGCTGGCGGAGCTGCCGAGCTGCGCGCTCGAGTGCTTTGTGTCGTCGCTGCCGACGTCGACGTGCGCGCCGACAAACACGACGTGCTTGTGCAGCGACGCGACGCTGCTGACGACGGTGTCGACGTGCTCGCTGAGCAACTGCACAATCATTGAGGCGCTGAGTAGGTTTTGGTTTTTGAGAGTGTCTCTGTCGCCCACGACGCTAACCAGCAGGCGCAAAAAACATCACGTCGGTCATGTGCGACGAGCCGATCCGCAACAAGGCCGGTGTGTTCCGGGCGACGTCCAACGCGCTGGGCATCGTCACGGGCGCCATGGTGGTGTCGCGGTTCGTGTACCGGCTGGTCATTACGCGGACGCCGATTGGGAGCGACGACTGGGTGGCGCTGGTGGCGGTGGTCGTGGGCATTCCGAGCTCCATCATCAACATCCACGGCCTGGCGGCCAACGGGCTGGGCCAGGACATTTGGAAGCTGCCGCCCGACGAGGTGTACCGGTTCATCAAGTTCTTTTACATTATCGAGATCAACTACTTTGCCGACGTCATGCTGCTCAAGCTGACACTGCTCTTCTTCTACCTGCGCATCTTCCCGGCGCCCGGCGTGCGGCGCGTGCTCTGGGGCACGGTCGCCTTCTGCCTGGTCTGGGGCGTCGTCTTTATCTTTGTCGGCATCTTCCAGTGCCGGCCCATCAGCCACTACTGGACGAGCTGGGACGGGCTGCACGAGGGCACGTGCCTCAACGTCAACGCGATTGGGTGGGCGAACGCGGCGATTAGCATCGCCGTCGACCTCTGGATCCTGGCGATCCCGCTGTGGCAGCTGCGCAAGCTCAAGCTGCACTGGAAGAAGAAGATTGGCGTCGTCTTGATGTTTTTGGTGGGGACGTTTGTCACGGTGGTGTCGGTGCTGCGGCTGTCATCGCTGCTGACGTTTGCCAACTCGCAGAACCCGACGTGGGACAATTACGAGGTGATTAACTGGTCGACGATTGAGATTAATGTCGGCATCATCTGCGCGTGCATGCCGTCGCTGCGGCTCCTGCTCGTGCACTTCTTCCCCAAGATGATGGGCTCGACGGGCGCGCGCTACTACTACAACAGCAAGGGCACGGGGCCCAACGGTGCAAGTGCGAGCGCCGGTGCCAGCAAGGGCCGGTCGCGCAGCCGTGGTGCTGGTGGTGCTGGTGGCGCTGGTGGTGCTGGTGGCACGCAGCGCAGTATCCAGCTCGTATCGCAGTCGTCGCACCACAAGGGCGCGACGACGACCATTACGACGATCAATGCGCTCGACGAGGAGGACGACATGGGGCACCTGCCGCACAAGGGCTCGCCACATAGCAGCCCATCAACGGGCACGCTGCGACACGGCCACGCGCCGAGCGACTCGCTGTCCAACGGGTCGGCCGGCTCCGCAGGCGCCGGCGGGATCCTATACAGCAAGAGCTACGCCGTCGAGTACGGCACCGACAGCCAGTACCAGTACGGCGACGAGGCACGGCTCGTGCCCCCGCCAGCTGCCGTACAGCGCACACCACTCGCGCGGAGCGACAGCTCGTGATTTTTCTGTCATTTTATTTCTTTTGTCTAGAGCGCGATACACTTTCGACCGGTTCACACTGCAGTATATTCAATTATTATCATTATGTTCGCGTCCAGACCGCTAGACACGGCAAGCACCACCACATCCTTCTTGCAGGCACGGGCCGTCACGGTCGATCATTCGCCCTGCTCGATACAGGATGACTTGCAGGCGCGTTCGTCGGTTGTGTTGCAAACTAATGAAATACTGCCGATTCCTGTCGTCAATGACCGCCCGATCCCCTGCCCAGGTGACACCATGTGCAATGACAGAATCCTGCGCTTGCTGCATGAACTGTACGCTGCGACTGATTGGTGGAGCTCACCTGCAGCTGCGCATCTTGATCAGTCGTACGCCCGCAGGTCTGCGCGTGACCGTCGTTCGCGCACGCGCTCGTCGCCGGTGCTTCGCCCCCCTCGCGACGTACTCATTGCGTGTGCCAGAAGCGTCCCGGCCGCGACGCCGCCCGCGACCAGCATCACGCTCGTCATGACACTGCTCTTGCGCTCACGGCCACGGTCGCGGTCACGGTTGCGTTCACGGCCACGGTCACGCTCGCGCGGTCGCAGATCACGGTCGTCGTAGCCATCATATCCGTCGTAGCCATCATATCCGTCATATCCGTCATATCCGTCATATCCGTCATATCCGTCGTATCCGTCGTAGCCGTCGTAGTCATACTGAGGATTCTGGGCGTACTGGGCGTTCTCTTGTTGACCACGCTCGCGCTCTGTAGGTCGCGTCGCTCGCCGGTCGTCTCGCGGTTCTCGTGGCTCTCGCTTCTCTCGTGGCTCTCGCTTCTCTCGTGGCTCTCGCTTCTCTCTTGGCTCTCGCTTCTCTCGCTTCTCTTTCTCTCGCTTCTCTCGCGGCTCTCGCGACTCTCGCCGCTCTTTCTCTCGCTTTTCTCGCCCTCGCTCTCGCCCTCGCCCTCGCTCTCGCTCCCTCTCCCTCTCCCGCCGTGGAAAGGATGGCTCCTCCCACTGCATCGCACGCGTCTCCGTGTTGTAAAAATACCACCGCTTGCTGTTGTCGCTAAACATGGCCACCCATGGCACCGGCAGAGCATGTCCGTACGGCCGTTCCGACGCAAACGCCACGCAGTCTGCGTACGCCGGGACTTCCGGAAAAGGTGGCTGCATCGGCGGCGTCACGATTGTCTGTGCATCGTCGTGGCGCATGCCACTCGACACGCTGCGTCGGTGGTGCGTGCGCCCATCGCGGCTCGGCTCGCGTGTCGATTGCACCCGGTCCTGGTGTCGGTCGTGTCGGTCGTGCCTCTCGCGTCGGTCGAGTCGGTCGTGTCGGTCGAGTCTCTCGTGTCGCTCAGGTCGCTCGTGGTGTCGTCCGTGGTCGTCCCGGCCTCGTCGGCTCCTACTGCGCCTCCTCGTCCTCGCACTACTGCTGCTGCTGTCGCTGTCGTACGACGCATCGTCCGCCGGTTCCTTGGCAAACACCGTCTTGCCGTCTTGGGCCCCTGTGCTCTTGGCCTTGTCGACTTTGTCGCCTTTGTCGCCTTTGTCACCCAGTGAGCTCTTCTTGTCGACCTTGTCGCTTCTGTCACCCTGTGAGCTCTTCTTGTCGCCCTTGTCGCCCTTGTCCTGCGCGTTCTTGTCGTCCGACGACACGTCGCTCTCGCGCGCCCGCCTCGGGCGAAACGACCGTGCTGTTCGTTAGCTGATGTCCTACATATACACACCCAGGCCAGGAACCTACGCGGCCCATCGCTTCGCGGCAGCTCGTTTGGCGCGTCCATTGTCCGTTCTCCGTTGTCGCCAGGTCGCGTTCGTCACCGTTCACGATGCGCTCTGTCGAGACCGCACGGTTGTCGCCGCTGGCCTCGTCAATGTCGTACTCGTTCGAAAGCTCGTTGGCAAGCGTCTCCTCACGCCAGCGAACAGCTCATCACCCGCAGACACGCTGCGCGCCTTGACTCGCGCAGCCAACAGCATCGCTGCACGTGCATATGCAGCCGGGCCCGCCCTATCCAGACTTTGGAAGCGTCTTTCTTGCGTCTGCTCTGTCTGCATATGCACGCACGCACGCCACCACGGCCCCGCCCGCCTGCAGCTCGTTGAGCGCTTCCCGAGCCGACTGGTCATGCACGTCGTCCTGGCCAATCACGCCCGGCCACGCGCGAGCCACACGCGCGGCCCTTTGCCGATTCCGCGACCCTCGGCCGGTCATGTATATCTATATATACGAGGTGAGCGACATCGTGCACGCGAATACGATCCAAGAAGATGTTTGGCCACGTACACACGGCCGTACAACGGAACCGTACATGTCGTACGTCTATCCGACGCTAGCCCCGTGTAAGTCAGGGTCCACATATTGTCAAAGTGACAGCTTCCGTGTAAGATGAGAGAAGTTCAGTCACACCGTGCTACGTTCGCTGCATAGCATTCTAGGCAATGGCTTTGTTTACGCCAAAAAGAATGCAGCAGAATCATCAGAAACGGAAGGTGTCGTATGCGAACATGTTTCTGATAGGTGCTACCGACTTGCCATAGTTGTCCGTTTGGGTTACATAATGGTGTACCTTGCAGGGTTGGAGTTTTGTCTGAGTTGTTGAAACTGTGATCATCGCTTGTGGTAGTGCAGGAAAAACAACATCAGTGTGAGGTAAACGCGTGAAATACAAGCCAGGCACGTGACATGTACTGGCATTTGGCAAGTTGAGATCAGTCAGAGAGCTGTTGAGTCAGCTTTATGACCGTTCCGTTTGCTGCCCTCGATCCCTAGCAGTACAGATGGCGCGCATTCTATTCAATCGCATCGTCAGCAAGGTAGCCGCACAACTTCCTCTAGCACCGTCGCAGTAGTCGTCCGGCATCCCACACGCGACATCTCTCCGCGACATCTAGCCCCAAGAGTGGCCTATTTTTGCTTGTGACACGATCACGTGATCCTCGTCTGCACTTACAGTGGGCAACGGTCTGAATTGCTTGAGTTGTCTGTGCGTCTGATATAAGTGACGAGTGAGAATCGCCATCGATCAGATGGAAGCTGCAGGCCGGTTAGTCTTTACCTTCTCTGTTCATCCGAGAGCACCTGTCATAGCTGCACCTTTCACGCAGTGACGGGGAACCACGCAACTCAGTGAAAACGTAAGTGCCAGTGACACGAGGACCAGTGACAACAAGGGCCAGTGACAACAAGACCAGTGACAACAAGGACCAGTGACAGGTCACTTGTCGCCCTGCATCTCGTGAATCGCTCGGCCAAGGGTATAAAGCACCGCCGTCCCTCGCCTGAACCCTACAACATATTTCCTCGTCACACACACAACCAAAAATATCCACTCAACAGCTTCACGTCTACACGACACCCTTACTAAACAACGTCAACATGTGCGACTACATGATTGGTCGGGTGGAGTACACGTGCGGCCACACCTCGGACACCAACCGCGGCGTCTCGGCGTGTGGTAGCCCGTCCAAGGCTGCAAAAACGAGGTCATCTACAAGTCGTACAGCACCTCCAAGTGCATTAGCTGCTAAACTCACGTATGTCCGAGCGATACTTAGCTAGCAGCATTTTTAGATAGAATACCAGATTCATCACTACGACCGTGCCACGTACCTTTTGATGCAGAAACGAGGCTCGCCAAGTGGTGCCCAAATTTAGTCTGTACCATATTTTAGCACGAAAATCGTGTATTTGCTGAAATGACACAGAAGCCTAAAATGATTTATATTTTCTCACGTACGTCCTACATTGAAAATCTTACTCCAGCTTCGGCAAGACCTGCCGCCTGGACCGGGTTTCCGTCACCGTGCTCGCCTTTGCAACGTCCACCGGCCCATGTGTGCCCATGGCACCGCAAATCAAGTTTACGGATCCTGGCGTCACTGTTTGTCAAGGCAAAAAGGTCGAGAGTGATGGATGCGTTGTCGGTCGTAAAGGCCATCTGAACAACCATAGGGCTTACCGGCGCATGACGGTCCGCTGCCCGCCGCAGGATTGCCTGTGATTGGTCTTTTACAGGCAAAACCGGGGCCAGTATCGGCTGGAAGAATGCGCTAGGGATCAAATGCGCCTAAATGCATCAAATGCCCCACTCGCCAGTGAAATGACTGCAAAAACGCCCAGTCGTCCGCTGACCAGAGTCAGACCTGCGACGACAGAATGCGCCCAGAAATGAAGAATAGGAAAAAACCTGCTAGAAAGAGGCAAACACTGCTGCCAAGCGATGCGCAAGGCGAAACGAGCATTCGGCTGGGCGAAAACGATGCTCGGCAGCCCAAGCGGCGCGCTGTTGCCAAACTCCGAACAGTGGCTATAGCGTAAATATACAGTGCAGTCCGCCCCGGCCCCGGCGCCCCGTCGTTACCCACACGCTTACGAGTCCTTGTCTCTCCTCTTCCGCGCCGCCGACAACGACAAAACCCGAGCCCTTCCATCTCGCGTCCCGTCTGCACCTCGTCACCCGATCGCTCCTCGACTCTGCGCGACCCGACCGGCTCGACCTGCTCGACCTGCTCGACCTGCTCAACCACGCGTCGCCACGACCAGCGACACCCCGCACCGGCCTCGCCGCTCCTTTCGACCACTACAGCCCACTCCATGTCGTGGAACGGCGGCTATCCCGGCCAGGGCTACGGCCCCCACGGCGGCGGCGGTCCGCACGGCGGTCCTCCCGGTGGCTACGGCGGTCCCCCGCCCCAGCAGGGCTACGGCGGCTACCCGCAGCAGCCGCAGTACAACCAGGGCGGCCACCCCCAGCAGGGTGGCTACCAACACCCGCCGCCGCCGCAGTACCACCAGCAGGGTGGTTACCAGCAGGGTGGCTACCAGCAGGGCGGTTACCAGCAGGGCTACCAGCAGAGTGGTTACCAGCAGGGCTACCAGCAGGGCGGCCACCCGGGCGCACGTGCGGCCGCGCCGCCGCAGCAGGCCCAGGCGTTTGGCCACGGCGCGCCGGCTGGCTACACCTTCCAGTACTCCAACTGCACGGGCAAGCGCAAGGCGCTGCTGATTGGCATCAACTACATTGGCACCGACAACGCGCTGCGCGGGTGCATCAACGACGTGCACAATGTGTGCAACTTTCTGACGCAGAAGCAAAACTACAAGCGCGAGGACATGGTCATCCTGACCGACGACCAGTCGGACCCCGTGCTGCGGCCGACGCGCGCCAACATTTTGCGCGCCATGGGCTGGCTTGTCAGCGGCGCGCAGCCCAACGACGCGCTGTTCCTGCACTACTCGGGGCACGGCGGCCAGGCCCAGGACCTCGACGGCGACGAGGACGACGGCTACGACGAGACCATCTACCCCGTCGACTTTAAGCAGGCGGGCATGATCATCGACGACGAGATCCACAGCGTCGTCGTCAAGCCGCTGCAGGCCGGCGTGCGCCTCACTGCCATCTTCGACTCGTGCCACTCCGGCTCCGTCTTGGACCTGCCGTACATTTACTCCACCAAGGGCGTGCTCAAGGAGCCCAACCTGGCCGAGGAGGCTGGCAAGGGCCTGCTCGGCGCCGTCATGGCCTACTCGCAGCGCAACTACGTCGGCGTCGCCACCTCGCTCCTCGGCTTCGCCAAGACCGCCATGAAGGGCGACAACGCCTACAAGAAGACCGTCTCGACCAAGACCAGCCCTGCCGACGTCGTCATGTGGTCCGGCAGCAAGGACGACCAGACCAGCGCCGACGCCACCATCGCCTCGCGCGCCACCGGCGCCATGTCCTGGGCCTTCATCTCCGCCATCACCGCCAACCCCCAGCAGACCTACCTGCAGCTGCTCAACAGCATCCGCGACGTCCTCGCCAGCAAGTACACACAGAAGCCCCAGCTGTCCTGCAGCCATCCCCTCGGTATGTCGCCTCCCCTCGTCTCGCCTCGCCTCGGCCCGCTGCGCGTCTCGCTAACCATCAGATGTCAACCTGCTCTTTGTCATGTGAGCGCACTCGTTTTGGATCGCCGGCCAGCATCGGTTTTGCATAGTTGTCTGCCGTTTCGCATCTCGTCCAGCTGCATAATCAAGCATGTTTTGAATCGCCGGTGTGCAGCGCGTGACCGATGCAAATACTTTTCCAAAGGATGCACCTGCATGCACTGCATGCATCAACAAGGGCTGTCGCGCGCGTGGCAGGCCATGCGACAGGTTCAGTACCACGTAAATATATTTCTATATTCCTACGGAGCATGCCCAACGCGGAAGCCTCCCGCGAGGCTGTGTCCCGACTCTGTTGCATCTCGCGCGGCCCAGACTCTCTTATCTCGGTGGCGCACCGCACGCATCTGCCCAGCCAGGGTCGCCCAATCCAGCAGCTGCTCGACGCGCCCAGCACGCCGAGCCTGCCCAGCCTTCCATCGACCCTGAAGCAGCCGCGCCCAGCCATGTGCACACACCACCTGAGACGTCGGTGATTGATAGAGTAACGGCGCCAGACGTAGCGCGACGTCGCGTCCTCACCGACCATGCAAGCAGCGTGTTCGTCTCGGGATGCGTCTGTGAGCAATCATATCATTGTGCGCGGTCGGCCCTGAGCAATATATTGATGGGATTCACGGTTTGACATGCAGCTTCTCGGTGAGCGCGTAAATATACGCTCCGAAAAGTACCGGGCATGCCGGCTCCTCCGGCAATGCAATGCCTCCACGTCGCCATGGAGCGCCCGAGGCTGCTGCCGTGTCAAGCACGTTCACGACTGTTGAAAGGATGCGTGGTCTGTCATTCTAGAACGATTATTCAATAGCAAGTAGTAAATGGCCCGTGCGCCTGTTCATCAAGCACTGTAAATTATTGGTCTCAGTATCGTGAGCGGTGATAGGGCTACCCTCGAGCCGCGACAAGACTTCAATACAGGTATCGCGACTTATAACGGTAAGGCAGTGTTCGATTTCGTAGTGAGATAACTTTGAGCTGTTATAGAGTAGTTAAAATTATCCAGTTTTTTAAGATTAAAGTAAGATACATTTGAGTACATTTGTAATTTGTAGTCCAAGTCTCGAATGCAAAAAAGAAAAAAACGAAGAAGAGAGAAATAGAAAAGAAAAAAACGAAAAGAGTGAAGCAAGCGGTTAATTTTTTTTTAAAAAAAAACTACGAAACATTAAATACCAGACTAGAAATTTAGACGACGTTGCTGTGCAAGCTTTCGCTTGGATTGCCCGAAATGCAGATACCAGCCAAAGATTACCAGACTCGAGCAACGACCCAGTTGGTAGGTCGATGAGGCTAGCAACTATGCAGCCTTCGCGGCCGAGAACACTGTCAAGCTCTGACAAGTATCGTAACCAAATCGGCCGCTCTTGCACCTCATTTTGGCGAAAGACTGGCCAAGGCCAGACGAAAAGGGCCGTCCGTTGGTGCTCAGACGCCGGTGGGTAACCCTTTACGAGATATCGTCGTGCTAAACCACGGCGGCCTTTGTTACGATATTCCCCATTTCCACGCGAGCTGTGGGTGCCAACGAGCGAGGCTGTGCCAGCACGACCAAACGAGGCCGAGCGCGCGTTGGTCGTGGAATGACACACTGGAATCACAAATACAAGCCCGAACCCAAGCCCTCGTCCGAGCCAGGCCCGCCGGACGACGGACCAATACTCCGTACCAGTGACAGACCCAAACTATATTTAATGGCAAACACGCCGAGCAAGCCCAAAAACGACGATGCCACGCTTAACCACGAGGAACAAGCAATGGAAAACGCAAATAACGTGTACTTGAATATGCAGTAGGAGTCCGGCCTAATGCCCCGGAGTGGTGATTTGCAGTGGCTCCGTGGAGCGAGTTTGGGCGCCCCAAGGGTGAGCACTGAGTCAGCTCGGTCGTGCGGCCGAGCAGAGCGGCGTGCCTTTGCTGGCTTATTTCCCTTTTCTGTGGCCCCATGTCTTGCGAGTCGTCGGTGAACAAAAGAAGAAAAATGGTCTTGGCATCCGACCAACATCACTTCGAAACGGGTCCTCGGACGACATTCGTACGTCGGGCTGTGCCTGCGATGCAATGCAAAGCACGAGTTCTGGCCGTCGCATTTGTAGCTACTCCGTACCTGTCGCCGTCTCTTTGTCTCTCGTGCGACTATTGTCCTGTCAAGGAATCCCGTAGGATACGGGTACGCAGCTGTTAGGTAATGGAAACCAGCTGCGACATCGCGACACGTTGCGACCGAATGCCGCACGAAGTATCGAGTCATACCGTATATGTATTGCTTTATTATTGCTTTATTGCGCGGCTCTTTCCCCAGACGTGCGCCCGAAGCCACTGCCACTGCCGCGGCAGTTGGAAACAGCACGGTGATGGACGACCGGTCGTCTCCAGAACGACTCCCGGACAGGCCAGCCGGCCAGGTCGTGGTCCAGTCGTAGCCGTTCTGTTTACGAGAGGAAAACGCAAAAGTCGACATACGAGGCGTCAACGACGCCACGATGTGTCGCGAGACGCGGGGATGCAGAAAAAGCGACGCTCTCTCGTCGCTAACCCGAGACATGCGACGGACGCACAATGGCGTTTTGCTGACGTTGAAAGTCGTATCGCGATTGCGATTGTCATGGTCGAGGCTGAGATAATGGTTATCGCCAATCGCGACGCGGCAGCCTTGTCACTCTATCAAATTTTCAAGACAAGACCTCTTGGGCAGCGGGAGGAAAGATCAAGCAACGCCACGAACGGGGGACTACGGAACATGGGATTCGAATCAAACTGGAAATCTTGGAAGGATCGGGCCTGCGGGCCTGGACCCAAAATAACAAAACAAGAGATTGTGCAGCCAAGAGAAGCCAAGGCCCGTCTTTTATTTTCAGCGCAGAGCCAAGACGCCATCGGTGTGCCTACGGTGCATGCATGTGAGAGTCAAGACAAGACAAGACAACGCGCACGGAACGGCCGACGTTCTACTGCATGGAAGCATTATCGAAGCATGGCCACCCGCGCATGCAGCCAATGGCGATGCTCATCCGCGGCCGGTATTCCCGAAGATGCTTCTCTTGAATGTAAGAAGCCTTGGAGTCAAGCAGACGTGCTGGGCGCGGGGAAGACGTGTCTCTGGCACTTTTAAACAGATATTTATTTTTCATATCTAAACAATCTCAAGCTCGTGACGTTTCGCAGCCAGCATGGATATGAAACCCGTTGTGGCGCAGGAATCACGACGGAGGACGACTGTGCTTGGCAGTCGCTCGAATAGGCATGTCGCAGGATGAAGAGGAGCCATGCCGTCCGTCGTTGTTTTCTTGACGTAAGATGAACACCCAGTTCCATCCTATTGGCATGTAAATATATGCAATTCAACCAGAACAGCATCGTTGCGTACGCGTACACTGCAGAGTGCACTTGTCGCATAGAGTACTCCGTATATTTACACGGCACGCGCTATCTCATTTCGAGAAGAAACACGCCAAAACGTAACGAGATGACAAAAACAAACGTCAAAGGAACATATGGAGTACGCACGACGTCGGTGTCGTGTTTCTCGGACCTGTCTGTGCGCATTGGACACCTGCAAGCCATCCTGCTGGCTCTTCGTTGTCCACCGGTGCCGTTGCATACTCCGTACGTGTCAACATTGCACCTCGTGGACCGCAAATGATCCGTAAATATACCTATATTTTTAGTGGTCAAGAGGATCATGGGAAGACACGGGGCGGCCAACACAAGCCCTGCTTGATCGATTGACAACGCAAGCTTATCAAGAGATGCGAAGCCAGGCATTGGTCCATACGATGCTGATATTTCTACAGTAAATTTACGAGGAACTTGTTATTTACCAAAACGATCCCTGTTGGAAGCCCTACCCACTGTCGGCTCTTTATAGCTTCCTTCCACTTTCCTGCTTTGGGTAAAATTGTATATTTATTTATATTTATATTTACACAGGAACGCTGGGACCAGGCCGGCACGTCAGGCAAGTGGAAGGCACGGACACGACAGCCTTGGCGCAAAGGAGCTGGCGGAATCTCATTTCATTCCAGACGACGTCGAGGGTGTCGCGGTGTACGGAGTACATTTACGGTGATCTCTTGACTTCAAACTGCTATAGGCTCTAGACCATGCAAATCGGATTGCCCAGCGATACTAAGCTTCCCTTCAAGAGATAACGGCATCCTACAATCGTCGGGGCTTGACTTGGCGCAGCGTACAGAGTATGTCCAAACGCTTGCTGCCAAGGCAACGCCACACTTCTAGAAATGTTCTCTCGGTCACGACAGGATGAATAAAACTATATATTTATCTCGAAAATGACACCAGAAAACAAGCCGGGTGATTATTCTGTCACTTGCTTGTTGGACGCTGAGTTTTTCTACAGATAGCATTTGTCCAAGACGCCGCCCAAGACTGCCAAGGGCCAAGAAGCTGGGCGGTTCATCTGCATACCGAGCTCGTTCCGGCCGGGCAGTAGCCTTGCGTTTGGAGTAATGTCCCGTTTGGAGCTTATCTTTCTCCTCGTCAACGCCACCAAATGCTTCGAACGGCGAGAACCGATTGGCTTTCGAAACACAGCTTAAATAAGTGCACGATCCAGAAATACGGATCTGGTCTGGTCTCGCCTCCGCAAGGAGGACTTTGTAAATTTAGACAGTCGCCTCTTCCTTGCCTCCTTCGCTGTGCCCGCTCCTGCTCTTTATGTTTAGATGACCAGTTTTTATTTCACATAACAAAGACTCGGAATGCGCCTCCACTCGTTTGACACATACGTTTACCATCCCAGCCAAAAACTCTACTTTGAGTCCAAGCGCATCGTCCACTTACATGCGCGCTTCAGCCACTCAGACGCGGCCCGTTCTCGCCAAGTGGGTCCGGAAAGCAAGTACCTCTTCCGCACCTCTCAATGAAAAGGTACCTGAGGGAAACCAAGTCGATGACCTCGCATCGACCTTGTGAACCGCATCGAGAGTTATGGGCCGTTCGAGCATCAACTATATTTATATTTATACCCATGCGTTCACGGCGCGAGCTGCACGGTGCGACACGGGCGGCAACGGCTTTCATCCAGGCCGCTCGCTCTTTCTCACGACAGCAGTTGCTCTTTCCTAAAAAAGCCAACAGGAAACCTTAATGTGACGGCATCCGAAGATCTGTAGATTGAGCAACTCCGCGCTTCAACGTCCGATGGACTTTTGTATACAGTTTCTGTTTGTTTGCGCTACGTCTAGTCTTCCCGGACCTCTAGACAAGCATCGAGATAGTGATGACGTATTTGTAGTCCATGCCTCTTTGAACAGCACCTAAGCCCTGCTAGGTAAACGAACTGATGATCGATAAGAGCATCACACTTTACAAGAGACCAAGCCCAAAATACGACAAGGTATCTCAAGCTCGGGCAGCATGTCACGGGTACTGCAACAGCACGCGTCGTCGTAGGTCGCACAGGGAAAGCTGCGCCGTCACGAAAGGCTAGCTGCAGTCTGACCTGTCCTCGTCTGTCGCCAGTGATCAAGAAGCCTGCGGAGAATATACAATTAAACGCTAGCCCATTTCACCGTGTGCTCCGTACACCGCCCCGTTTCAGACACGCAATGCCCTACGCCGGCGACCGGTTAGGATTCTTCCTTCTTCCGCGAACCTTCCGCCAGCCTTCCGTCGGGGTTCCGTCAGGGTTCCGTCAGGCTTCCATGCATAAGCTGTGGGCTTGTGCTCTTTTCGTGACCGACGGGGAAATAAAAGCGCGTGTCTGGGCATGCGACACGACTCGGATCGTCCCCTGCCAGCGGCAACCGAGGGGGACGGGGCTGGAGTTACTCTAACCCTACAGGCTGTCACACCGACAGGTGAAATTGGACTGCCATATTGCAATGCGAAACGAGAAGTGATCCTCAAGAGCGCGTATTTTGGAGCTGCTGGTCGGGTCGTCGTCTTTGTTGCCGCGCTTGTATTTTGCCTACTTCTACTGACCCATTCGTCTGGTCCTTCAGCGCAGTGCTTCACTGGACCAGGCTCACCTTGCTGTTAATGAGGTTCACAAGCTTCTTGTATTTACTTTGTACGTTGTGAACCCAAACTTTTACATAAGCTGCGGTCTTGGCTCTCAAGCGTTGTCGGCTTATACCATTCTAGGAAGGTAGGGTCAGCGCCAACCAGCCAAGACGGACCAAAAGGCACCAATTTGAACGTCGCTCGACTTGCGAGCCTCTAATCGACGAGTGCTGGCCAGTGGACGTCGCTTGCTTTCCAATTCGTATTTGTCTGACATCGCCTTTCACGAGGCACGCGACATATCCCTCGCCACGGCGGCCTTGCCCATAAACTGCGTCTAGGTCGGATGTTTAGCCCACTACGTGCCCCGTCGTCGCCCTTTCCGTTTGAGCCACCGAGACGAGTGCACTGCTTTACATTTGTCTAGGAGACTTGGCATCCTTGGTGTATTCATTGGTCTTTTTGCCTCGTCGACCGCAACTTATCAGTTTTATCCCAATTCTCGTTTCGCAGCGAGACAGTTTATCGTCTTTTCCGGCACCCCCTCCACTATTCCTCCCTGGCCTGCTCGACTTACACGTACGGAAAAGAGAAAAAGACAAGAGGCGAAGTTCCTTTCACGCGGGCGCCGGGCCCACTCGACATCCCTTATCTTTCTGTTACCGACGTCTTTTACTGTTTGTTTGTCTTGCCATTGATCGTTGCAATACATGCCAGCGCCAACGCACCAGTCCCAATCTCCGAGCATTATTATTTATCAATAAAAGGGATTTATTCCCATAAACACTGCAGATAAATGATTTAATTTATAGGATGGAAAAAGGAGATAGCCTTGGACGATCCTCACGCGTCGTTCCACTAGTGACCGAGTCGCTGGACTGGTGCTTCTCGTCATGGGAGGGCTCTTGGCGCGTTCGAAAGTACTCGGTCTCGTCCTCCTCGTTCCCATTTCTTTCTTCCCCCTCGTCGACTACTAATACCGGCCGTCCCCCCGTTGTCTAGCCTGCCTCTTTCTTCATCATCTCAACAGTGTCCAACAGACTCGACAGTCTCTACCCTTCACATCTTCCGATAGGTTTTTTGTCGATCACCAAGACACCATGTCCGACAGAGAGTCCGGCAGCGCGGCTGCCAAAGAGTACGGCTCTCCGATCGCCGGTTCGACCAGCAACACGGTCGGCAATGTCGTCAACGACCTCCCTCCTGGTGTCGCCGCCACGCCCCAGGATGAGCCCTTTGCCATCCGCTCCGGTCTGAGCCTGGCTTCGTACCAGAAGCGCCACTACGGCCCCGGCATCGTCGAGCTCGATCGCCGCATGTCGAAGCGCCACCTGGACATGATTGCCATTGGTGGTTCCATTGGTGCTGGTTTCTTCGTCGGCTCCGGCAAGGCCCTTAGCAATGGTGTATGTTTTCCTACCCGATCCCGTGCTTTGTGATGGGCGCTAACTGTATAGGGCCCTGGTTCGATCCTCATCGACTTCCTCATCGTCGGTGTCATGATGTTCAACGTTGTCTACTCGCTTGGTGAACTGTCTGTTATGTACCCGGTCTCTGGTGGTTTCTACACCTACTCTGTGCGCTTCATCGACGAGTCTTGGGGCTTTGCCATGGGCTGGAACTACGTCATGCAGTGGGCTGCTGTCTTGCCTTTGGAACTCACAGTCTGCAGTATGACAGTCGCATACTGGAATTCGGAAATCACGCACGCTGCCTGGATCACGCTCTTCCTCGGTCTCATCATCATCGTCAACATCTTTGGTACGCAGGGTTACGCCGAGGAGGAGTACTGGGCCTCGGTGCTCAAGCTCATTGCGACCATTGTCTTCATGATCATCGCGTTCGTCATGGTTCTCGGTGGCGGCCCGTCCAACGGCATGTACTCGGAGTACTGGGGCGCCCGTCTGTGGTACAACCCCGGCGCTTTCAACAACGGCTTCCGCGGTTTCTGCAGTGTTTTCGTCACGGCTGCTTTCGCTTTCTCGGGCACTGAGCTGGTCGGCCTGGCTGCCGCTGAGGCTGACAACCCGGCCAAGGCGCTGCCCGGTGCCATCAAGCAGGTGTTCTGGCGTATCACTCTCTTCTACATCCTGGGTCTCTTCTTCGTCGGTCTGCTCGTCGACTCGCACGATGACCGCCTGCTCGGCGCCAACCCCTACGCCGATATCAACTCGTCGCCTTTCGTGCTTGTCGGCAAGAACGCTGGTCTCAAGGGCTTCGACAGCTTCATGAACGTCATCATCCTGGTCTCGGTCCTGTCCATTGGTGTCGCCTCGGTCTACGGTGGCTCGCGCACCCTGACTGCCCTCGCCCAGCAGGGTTACGCCCCGCAGTGGTTCACCTACATTGACCGCTCGGGCCGCCCCCTGACCTCGGTCGGTATCCTGATTGCCTTTGGCTTCATCGCCTACGTCTCGCTCGCCGCCGCCGGCTCCGAGGTCTTTGACTGGCTGCTGTCGCTTTCGGGTCTTGCCGCCCTCTTCACCTGGGGCTCCATCTGCGTTTCCCACATTCGCTTCCGCGCTGCCTGGAAGGCCCAGGGCCACACCCTGGACGAGATCCCCTTCCGCGCTGCCTGCGGCGTTTGGGGCTCGTGGATCGGCCTCATCCTCAACATCGTTGTCCTCTGCGCCCAGTTCTTCGTCGCCCTGTGCCCCGTCAAGGGTGGCTTCAACACCGCCGAGGGCTTCTTCAAGTCGTTCCTGGCTGCGCCCCTCGTCGTCTTCTTCTACCTGGTCGGTGTTTGCTACAGAGGCGGCCGCTTCTACACGCCCCTTAACGAGATTGACGTCGACTCTGGCCGCCGCCCCATCGACTGGGAGACGATCAACGCCTACCGGGCCCGCCTGGCTACCATGCCTGCCTGGAAGCGCATTATCCACCAGTTTTTGATTTAAACGGTCGCCGTTGCTTGATGGTTGATACCCCCCTTCTTTCGTTCACATCTACATGAGACCAGCTTTTTGCATCTGCACCCCATCGGAAGGCTATACTACTAGCCATAGAGGACTACCTCTTGTACATGTCTGCCACAATTTACTTTTTCTGCTCACTACTATGGAGCTATGTGAATTCTTTATCGAACACAGACTTGTGCTTCGCCTTGCCTGCTTTACAGGCGCCAATATGTGATGTGGCCGCAATCACGAACTAGGGGGGTTTTGACTACGAGTTTAAATCTGAGTACGTCAGATGTCCACGCCATTTTCATTATCTCTGCTTGTTTGAACTTTGATAGATTTGATTTTCTGTTTGATTTGATGCATTTTTCACTTTTGCGGCGAGTTTTGATACTGTCTTCAAAGAGTTTAGATTCCGAGTCATACAAATCATACTTGCGATTTATTACAACTTTTGAATCGTGACCACGTAGCAACTGCCCAATATGTCTTTCCGTCTCTTTGTATTTGCTCTTGCTACTGCATGTGTCCTTTTGTGCCTCCCGTCAACCTCCAGCAGTGGTCTCACGCGTCGTTGCAGACTAAGATCTCTCCAACGAAGGCCGCTTCGCCTACTACTGAAACGACCTGTAGACCATTGTAGCCCAACAAAAGTCACTTGCCATCCCACGTCCTGCCTGAAAGTGATCAATAGCCCAGCATTAGTATTTTCTCATCTACGACGTATTTCAGCAGTCATATGTCACTAGTATGAGTGCAGTTTTGCCCAGGACGTAGATGGCATGGGTCTGGGAAATACGGCATTCTTACTCTTATGTGTCTTACCGGCTACTTGTACCTGTCTCATTGCGCGGCATGTCTTGGTGACGCTCTTGGCCTGCATACTGCAAGCTATCGAGTCGGTTTCAGTTCGGTATATAGCAGTTTAATGTCAGTATCTGTGCCAATGTCGTGCGTTTTGGCAGAGGCAAAATTCGGTTCTGATAAACATTGCTGTAATGGTCATAGCGCATGGTTTTGAAGTGAAATCAGTGGAATGCTTGCATGCTAAAAGCCAACTGCGCCAAACTCCGTCCGATACAACTCCAAGCCCATTCCAAATGTTGCATGTCTCGCATCGCGAAACCTTGTCCGCTGAGGCCACCGCACCACGCCAGCTGACACAGACGGTATCAGTAGTTGCGCTTCACGTTGTCGACAAACTCGCGCGCGGCCTTGGCACCCTCGTGGGTTTGGCGGAAGACGTGGCGCTCCCACTCGTCGAGTGCGCGCAGAAACTCCTGGCCCTGGTGGCCGATGCCGATGTTGCTGCTGGTGTTGCCGGGGTCGTCCTTGCGGTCAGTGTCGTGGGAGGTGTGGCCGCTCGGGGCAGTATTGGAGGTGTCGGTGCCGCCGGCCTTGCGGGCGTGCAGGGCGACGTCGGCAGTGCGCGCGACAAACGAGTTGCGAAGGACGGTGGCGAGCTCGGCGTCCTCGATGAGGTCGAGCATGCGCGTGGCGAGGGCGTAAAAATGCGCCGACTGGTCACGCAAGGGCACAGCGCGCGCGTCGGCCTTGAGGCCCTGGACGACCTCCTTGCGCAGCGCGGGCGGCAGGCTGAGGGTGAGAAAGGGCGTGGCGTCGGCAGCGCCGCTGTTGGCGAGGGCGAGCATTTCGGCTAGCCACAGGGGCAGCTGCAGGCGCGTGCCGGCCTTGAGGTCGTGCGCGGGGTTCTGGTCGAGGTAGCCGAGGCCGGGGACGTCGATCTGGAATTCGCAGGGGATTTTCTGTACGTCAGCGAGAGCCAGTTTGACGAGCCAAACTCGCGTGTGAAGCTCGTACCTCTGCATCCGTGAGGATGGCGTCGACGTCGTAGTAGGACATGGTGGCGGTGCCGTCGGAGAGCCAAGACGAAGATCAAAAACAATGTAGGGCAACACTACATATCGGGTTGTCGATGGCACACAGCCCGAGCAATGAAGCAATAAGCAATCCGTTCAGCCTTGCGAAAGAGGCCCGTGACGCGACGCGACGCGACTAGTCGAGTGCGGGGTGGGCCCGATAAGAGATAAGAGCACGAGCCACAGTTGCGCCACGCCATGCTGCCATCTCGATGAATGACGACACTGGCGCGATGCTGCGACCGCGGCGGGGTCCCGCAGCTGTCGGTTCGTCCACGGCAAAGCTCGGGTGGAGACTGACGAGCGAGTGGCCGAGACACTGTGCTGTGGTGTCTGCAGCACGGCTCCTTGACGCAATGGAAAAAGAGGTGGCAAAGGTGTGCGATCGCGCGAGGCGATAAGGCAATTAAAACGTGCTGCAAAATGAATACAAATAATGCGCAAAAGAGGAGACTGCTTGGTAAAAGAGTGGCCAGGAGCGCCCGATCCGGCGGAAGGACCCATTGTAGGCCCAGGCCGACAGCTCTTTCCTCGATTGACAGAGGTGTTTTCCGGCGCCACCACGGCTCCTCGCACCAACGTGCCTGCCCCTCTTAGCTCCGACTGTTCTCCGTGCCTGCCCTGCTGCCGTTTCTATATTTATTTCCAGTTTCGAGTTCCTTCTCTCACGCACCTTCTTTGGCTTCCTTTCTGCATCGACTCTCACCACGCAATCCACCATCGCCATGTCGTCTGTCCTCCGCACGTCCACGCTCCGCGCCGCGCGCGCCGCCGCCGTCAAGCCGGCCGCTGCTGCGTTTGCCACCCGCACGCAGGTGCGCACCAAGGCGACGCTGCCCGACCTGCCGTACGACTACAACGCGCTTGAGCCGTACATCTCGACCAAGATTATGGAGCTGCACCACTCCAAGCACCACGCGACGTACGTGGCCGGCCTGAACGGCGCGCTCGACGCCATTGCCGAGGCCAACGAGGCTGGCGACCAGCGCAAGGCCGCCAAGGCCGCGCCGCTGCTCAACTTCCACGGCGGCGGCCACATCAACCACTCGCTGTTCTGGGAGAATCTGGCGCCCGCTTCGCGCGACGGTGGCGGCTCGCCCGACGGTGCGCTCAAGGTATGTTGTCTCGCCGCTCGCCGCTCGCCCCTCTGTTGCGCCCGACCCGTGCTAACCTGCAGGCTGCCATTGACAAGGACTTTGGCTCGACCGAGGCGCTCGTCAAGCAGTTCAACGCTGCCCTCGCCGGTATCCAGGGCTCCGGCTGGGCGTGGCTCGCCAAGGACGCGACGTCCAACACGCTGGCGCTCGTCACGCGCGCCAACCAGGACCCCGTCTCGGGCAACTTTATCCCGCTGCTCGGCATTGACGCTTGGGAGCACGCCTACTACCTGCAGTACGAGAACCGCAAGGCCGAGTACTTTTCTGCCATTTGGAACGTCATCAACTGGAAGACGGTGGCGCAGCGCTTCGAGAAGGCCTAATGGCAGCCCATGTGTACGCTTGGCTTAGTTACGATTACGAATAGCATAACGTTGCGATTTACACATTTTGACTGCTGCTCCAGTATCGCATTGTACCGCTATGACGAGGGCAAGGTGACTAGCAGCTATAAGCACCAAGCACAGATCTCGTGGGTTCACATTGATTCACACTCGCACGCCCGTAGAGTCTTTTGGCAAGACTATCGTCCCAAGTTTGTCAACGCGCCTGTTAGCTGCCGGGACGTTGAGGTCCCGGGACAAGCAGTCCAAACCCACGCCCCCGACATCTCGGTTGTCACGTACGTGACCCCATCGTCTTTGGCAACCATGCGGGGACTGAATGTCGGTGTTCTCGGCCAGAAACGCAAGGCACCCTTTCTAGTTGAGAATGCACTCGGGGTTGATCTTGGACACATCGACGAAGCTGTTGCACTTCACTTTACCCGGTCGGCCGTAGACTGTGCTTGACCAGTGTTTCACTACGATAGCTTTTGACCGGAGTGATGCTGTGAAATTCACACATTGCATTAATATTCAGTTCTTGGTTCGTTGGGGGGCCATTGCTCGGATAATAAACTGCCTATTTGAAAGACATTGCCGAATAAATATACAGTAAATAAAGTGGGATGTAATTAATAACAATATTTATACCGAAAGCCGCCTCAGCATGCAACTCTGTCAGGAAGATTCGACGAGGCGTAGGCCCATAGGCGGTGTACACAGGCAGAACATGCAGTATTACCGCGTGGACCCTGGCTTAGGCAGCAATCCGTTCATCACATACTGTAGACACTCCGTGCCGCAGCTTTTCGTGGGCGGCCGCCAGCGATTCTAAAGCATCCATCTATCTATCCCATTATAACAAATATTGCAGATAAGATGGCTGAAGTCTCTTCTAGCTCCGACGACGGCACAGCAGACTTTCGTACCAAGTTCGGAAGAGTGTAGGCTGCCTCGCTCTAGAGGCCGAGCACAAAAGATTAAAGGAAGAGATTGCCGACGCGACGTTTCTCGAATACATTGTCAACTGCCACGAAGAAGTATGTCAAGTATGGGATCAACAATGATCCCTCTACCTATACTAGTGGCTACACGGCAATCGTAGACAGCCTTTATCCATGTCGGTAGTGCCCGTGGTCGGAACTCGAGGACAATATTCTAACAAACTTCAAAGGGCGGCCGAGTGTCTGGGGACCGCGCGTTGCTTCACAGCGAGACACGGCCCGTTCTGGCAGACGCATGAATGGTTCTGCTATAAGTCAACAGGATGTCGATGAGTATGACAGACGCAATTGAGACGCCGTCTCTTGCTGTTGCCAACGCTCTCGCTGACGCGCACTTTTTCTCTACAGGGTTCAAAGGCGTAAGCTTGTTACGTGACGTTGGTACAACGGCCGTCAAGCCCAAAGACTCAAAGAGCGGCGATGGTGAAAAGAGGATCCGAGCAGACGGGCCATTCGGCGTGCCGCGTGACAGAAGACGCCGTTGCAGGAGAGGCGAGCGACATTGTGCTTGTGTCTGGACAGAAGGCTGCACACCAGATTGACATTGGGAATGTTCGTGCGGCTGTGGCCAAAAACAACCTCTATATCGACGCAGTCAGTCGAGAGAACAGCTCGAGAGTGTCAACAGACGAGGCTGTTCGCCGCAGACGCGCCGCCGAAACGAGCATTGCCAGGACGCTGACGAGCCTCGTATCGTCCGGCAGTCGCTCTTCCCCCGGAAGAATGCTATGATGACGATGACAACGATGCTAACGATGGCCAGGGCAATGACAAGACAAGGCCAGGGACGGCCTCGCGGGCATTTCCCAACGGCCCATGTCCTGCTCAAACACGGCAGGCCTCCGGTGGACGCAAAGGTGCCCAGCCGTCGAACGTCAAGACAACCTTGACTGATATGGCCGAGGAGACGTCGAAGTGCAGATACTGTACCCAGGCATGTCTTTTGGGCCTCGTGCGGGTAGTGTTCTCGACAAAGACTGCATATGTGGATGCGCACCGCAAAGCTGCTCTCGCGTACAACGAAATTACCGGCTCCTTGTGTTTGTTCCGACATATTCTGAAAATGGCCACTGGTGGGCGAGACGTTGAACATGCCGGATCTGACGATTCCTGACAGGCGACCATGCACGTCCATTGTACAAAGTGCCAACGGTTTGTCGAGTGCTGGCGCCACATTTAGCGCATTCGTATTATCCTATTGGCTGTGTCGAAACGGGGCCTGCGCAGTTTTTCAATATCCTCAGATTTACTCTGTTACCCTACTGGTAGCGTCGGTTATGGCTGGAAAGTACGCAAGTGTCGGTCTACTGCCTCTATTGTCGGTTATAGTAATACCACAGACTATGAGCAGGTATATGTATATTATTTTATCTTATAACGAGACTGACTACTTGGTCTTATCTTAAATAAGTAACGCGATTTTCTGAACCGCATCGCAGGGTTAACTGTATTTGAGGGCATTCGGACCTAGGTGCTATAGAGCTTTAGTGGTTCTGGTTTTCCTCATCTCGTTTCCCAATAGCATCTTTATGTCGAATCGGTGTAGATTGAGCATAGTGTTACGATTTCTGTATCTCGTCTATGGCAGCATATTCATTCCGCCGCATTGCCATGGGCATCGTGTTGATGCCCAGCATACATTGACTGAATAATCCCGTGACTGCCACGACGCAGAGCAACGCCTTAGCTGCCATGCCGACAGGCACCACGCGTCGACTGGCAAGTCTCACCACGTAAAACGTTATGGAAAAGATTCAATGCGTCTACTACATGTTCGACTGCATGGTCACGTTTACCAACGGTGGGCGAATCAATGCCTTGACGCATACCCGGCGACCTCGTGACGCACAGCCAGACAGCTACCACTATGTTATTGTAAACAATGTCAGGTTTCAAGTGAGGCAGCAGCGCCATTCTATCGATAGGTTTATGCATGTTAGGATCTGTGTATTTGCGCGCTCTAGGAGAAGCGGCGGTAGGAGGACGGCGTGCTCGACCGTGACTGGTGCCGGTTCTCGGCGCTTTGGCGCTCCAATGCGCGGCGCTCCTCTTCGCGGCACTGCCGGCACGGCCCCGCCGATGTGTGTTCGGCGATAATTGTGTTCTCGCAGTTTCTGGTCGGGTACGTGCAGGGGTAAAAGGACGACTCGGTCGTCTCAGCGTGGCCGCAGGAGTAGACAATGCGTATCAGCCGGCTCTGGCACATGGTACGGTTAGGTTGTGGGTCAAAAAGAGGTGTTGGCCGGTGTACGCTGTTTGATGCTCGATGTGAAGCTTGATGTGAAGCTTGATGTGATGCTTGATGTGATGCTTGATGTGATGCTTGAGGCGATATTGTTTGATGATGCAACACCAACACCCGGACGTGATTCACTCGTCTTATTGACACACTTGAGGGACTTTGGTCTTGTTCACGGCTTCACACATTGATGAAGAAGATGAAGAACTTCCGGGTTACATTCGACAGTGATGCAAGGGAGGAGCCATGGTCAGTAGGTTTGTCTATGCCTGCGACTCGTAGGATCGAGCACCATTGTTGAAAGAGTGTATGATGCCTGAGCTGAAAGGAAGAGGCTTTTGGCAAAGGCTCTTTAACTGAGCGGCTATTGCGTGTGAGCTATTCTGGATGGCTTGGATTCGGAGGCTTGAATTTGGTCAGGTTGCATCGAAAACTGTGTCGACTCTAGCCGCTGTTCATGGTTGTCGAGGAAGAGAAAGTCAATTACAAAGCCTTGGTACTGTTTGAATGCGACTCGAGATGTCGAAGCCAAGAAGATGAGAGAAGACAGAAAATGTGATAGGAAGGTGGCGGCAGAAAACTCATGCACATTTACTTCAGTAACGAAATGCTACTATTTATAAATACCCTTGGGGTATAGCCCGGGTAGGCGGCAGCAAGTTGAGCCACGGCGCTGAGTGGCCATTAACTGCACAACTTGCTCCTACATGTTGAAGTCTGCAAGACGAAGATGGATGATAGCACGTATAGCAGACATCTATGCTTCCTGTCTACCACGACACGAGATACTGAGTGCGTGGAAGACGCCGCAAGCCGAACGGCTACGAGATTGTGCACGGCTCGGTACCGCGAGTTACGCAATCTCACACGTAAGAGTTTGCAGTCGAACGGCCGGTCTACCGGAGCTTTGATACCATGGCGAGCTGGACCGAGTGACTCAGTGCCGAGCCATGGGGCCATTCCTGATCCTGCACAGCCGCGACAGAGGCAGCCCGTAGCCGCTCAAGAGCAAGGTGCAAGCTGATGGCAATCAACGCAGTGCGCACTGGATACCGTACCTCAACTCGACACCGTAAGCTCGCGAGGTCATGAGACCGGACGGTGCTCCCTGCAACTGGGTACAATATGTCCCGAAGCAGCCAAGTTGATCGGAAGCATGTGCAACGAGCGGCAGGCGACGGCAATGCGGTGACGGATGGTGTTGAGGTACGGAGTTAGTGTCCATGGTGATGATTGTGGCGCTTCTCATGGATGGGTGGGTCTCGTCCAGTAACTGGCCAATAGTGGCTGCTCGTAGGGTCTTCGGGTAATTTTCGGAATAAGTTTGGATCCAAAATAAGTGGGAAAACAGTACGCGCCGACGCTGATGAACGGCATCGACGACGAGATACACAATATGCAATCGATATTCTTGGCCTCGGCCGCTGCCAAGCTCGCTTGCACGTATTAGGAAGCAGAGTCCCGATTGCTGACTCGCGTTTGCTTGTTGAAGCTTGTGTTTTGGCCCTTATCGAGCCGCTTGGCACTGCTGGAGACTGGTTCGCCAATAGGCTGGCTGCGTTTAGGATGTCCGTTTTCGGCAGGGAGCGACCCAGGTCACTTGATAGCCAGCGCGCCCGCCTCCTTGCGCGTGCTAAGCTTTGTGGCGGTGATAAGAGCAGCAATGCGAGGGCAAGAGCAGAAGACAGAGCAAAGAAGCAAATAAGAAGACGACATTGCGACGCAACCGAGGCGAAGGCGGCCGCCAGCGTCGCACTACGGTGCGCAGGATCGACCGTGTGGTTGGAACGAGGCAGATAAAGCAGTATCTGGGAGGATTGGGCCGGGCGTGAGCGCATGTACATGCCTTGCAGGGCGTCGCGTGCCACCAGCTGATGCAGATAAGATACCAGGTATCAGACATGCGCACCTGCACACCTATAAGACATTGGCCGATCCCCAACTGACGGTCTGACAGTCTGACGATCTGACAGTGATCTGACGGTCTACGGTCTGCGTGTCTTTTGACTTTTGTTTTTCGACTCCCGAAAAAAAGCTTCACCTACACCACGACCATCAACGTCATCGACATGTCGGAAAAGAACTTGGACAAGGCGGGGAGCCTCGAGGCGGGCGTGTCGTCGCTGTCAGGCGTCGAGGTCGACGCGGACGCGGACCGCCTGGCGCAGATGGGCTACACGCAGGACATGCGTCGCAAGTTTTCCATCTGGTCGGTACTCGCCGTCGGCTTCTCGCTGACCAACTCGTGGTGGGCCGTGACGGCGGCGCTCGTCACGGGCATCAACGCGGGCGGCTCGTTTCTGCTGGTCTACGGCACGATTGTCATTGCCGCCATCTCGGTCGGTGTCGGCCTGACGCTCGGCGAGCTGGTGAGCGCGATGCCCAACGCGGCCGGCCAGATCTTTTGGGCCGCACAGCTCATGCCGCCCAAGTACGCGCGTGCTGCGTCGCACGCCACCGGCTGGCTCGCGTGGTCCGGCAGCCTGTTTGCGTGTGCGAGCGTGGCGCTGTCGCTCGCGTCGGCGCTCGTCGGCTGCTACCAGCTGGCGCACCCCGACTTTGTGATTGAGCGCTGGCACATCTTTGTCGCCTACCAGCTCGTCAACGCCTTTGGCGGTCTCTTCAACTGCGTCGGCCGTGCGCTGCCGGGCATTGCCACCGCATCGCTCTACTGCACGCTCATCAGCTTCCTCGTCATCATGATCTCCGTGCCGGCCGCCGCGCCGACGCACCAGCACGCGTCCTTTGTCTTTGCCACCTTTATCAACAACACCGGCTGGGCGTCGGGCGGCATCGCCTTCATCACCGGCTTCATCAACGTCAACTGGGCCTTTTCGTGCCTCGACACCGTCGTCCACATGGCCGAGGAGATCCACCAGCCCGAGCGCATGCTGCCCATTAGCATCATGGCCACCATTGGCATCGGCTTCGTCACCACCTTTGGCTTCACCATCAGCATGATGTTCAGCCTCAACGACTACGACACCGTCGCCGGCACCCCCACCGGCGTGCCCATCCTCGAGCTCTTTTACCAGGCCTTCCGCCACAACCTCGGCGGCGCCCTCTTCCTCGAGGCCCTCGTCATCGCCAGCGGCATCGGCTGCATGATCGCCTGCCACACCTGGGCCTCGCGCATCTGCTGGTCCTTTGCACGCGACGGCGGCGTGCCCTTCCCGGCCGTCCTCGCCCACGTCAACCGCCGCCTCGACGTCCCGCTCAACGCCCACCTCGCCAGCTGCGTCATCGTCGCCATCCTCGGCTGCCTCTACATGGCCTCGCTCGCCGCCATGAACAGCATCATCACCGGCTGCATCGTCCTGCCCTACCTGTCGTACTGCCCCGGCATCATCGGCATGCTCATCCGCGGCCGCGACACCATCCAGCACGGCCCCTTTTGGTTCGGCACCTGGGGCCTCGTCGCCAACTACGTCACGCTCGCCTGGACGTGCTTCTGCCTCATCTTCTACTCCTTCCCGTCCTACATGCCCGCCGAGGCCAGCTCCATGAACTACATCTCTGCCGTCTACGGCATCATTGCCATTGTCGTCGGCGTCGACTGGTTTGCACGAGCCCGCCACGTCTTTCGTGCCCCGGCCGAGATTCTCAATGCCGTTCGCGCCTAGTGTTTTTTATAGTTGTGTTCAATATAATACGCGTCTACCAATATCATCAAAAAAGAAGCCGGTCCAGGTCTGGGCAATCGGCAAACGGTCCCGTGTAGCCGGGCCGGCTCAAAACTAGGTACAGGTCGAGCAGCGCCGCGCTGGGGTCGCCAGGCATGCAGCAAAAACAGTCTGTAGCAACGAGGCAGTCGAGGAGCAGGTCGGCCTCGGCCAGGTACCGCGCATGGTTCTTGACGACCCATTGCTGGCCCACCGACATGTCGGATGTCTTGCCCAGCGCGAGCGCCCGGGCCATGCTGCCCTCCAGCAGGCGCGCTGTCCGGACGTGCGCCAGGGCCTTGCGCGCCCAGTGCCTCCGGATCCCAGCTAGCGCCTGGTCACGCCACTCGGGCTCCCAGCCGATCATGTAGGACACAAACGCGGGCCGCCTGCGCAGGTTGCTGAGCTCCTCAAACTCGTCGATCAAGAGGCTTTGTCCGGGGTCGCGCAGGGCCGCCATGATTTCCGCCTTGCGCTGGGCAAATTGTTCGCGCGAGGGGATGGCGTAGACAATGGCCATGACGACGCACTGCCCCAGTGCCCACACGCGAGGACACACAATGAGCTTCTTGGGCAGGTACGCGGCAGTCAGCCCGGGCGCGACCTTGTCGATCAGACAGCACGTGCCGAGCACCGTATTGATGACAAAGCGGTACGTCTTGTACGTCACGGCCAGGAAAAGGAGAGCGCGCCCGACGCGTGGCCCGTAGCGATAAAGGTAGGGGCGGGCCTTGCCGAAGGCGGCCCAGAGTCGTTCCCGGATGCGCATAAGGGCAAGTCGAGGTCGTACGTCGTACGTCGTGCGTCGTGAAGCAGTGGTTCGTTTGGCTTGCGCAAGGGCTTGCTGGTCGAAGGCGAGAGTGGCGCTGTGATGCTTTTGGCAGTCAGCGTCGCGTAAACGTAACGCGGTGCGACTTGCCCGGTCGTGCCTTCCCCTTCCAAGCCACCCTGCACGCTTCCCCACCTGCCTATTTTATCGTTTGGCAGCCTGGCTACCACCCAACGGCTGCAGGCTGGACGACCGCACATGGCGTTGATTGAAAGTCCACATGGAGACATTATGAGAATGCCATCCTTTCGCACACGCGTGTATCACATCCGCCATCAAGAGCAGCACCGACGAGACGAAATCAAGAGAATATTCAGAAACCGTATACGGGTTGTTCGTATTTATTCTACCCGCACCAACCAGCAGCTCCGCGTGCAGACATTTTGAAGGAATTAAAAAGGCAGATACATTCTCATCAGCCACGTGACCCCCGTGCTTGGCCCGACTTTTTCAACTACACACAACTAGGGCTATATCCCCGGGGGGCTGCGCAACTTTGGACATGTCGCAGCTTTTCCAAAGCATCAACGCCGGGTTGATGGTAATTTGTATGGATGGTTCGATTGTATTGACTAGTAGCGCCGAGACAGTGCCTGATGTGAATTCATCGCATGCCAGGTACGTTCAACGCTTGGTATTGGTATATTTACACCGAGGCCATCGCAAAGCGGACACGTATGGGACCTCGGCCAATGGCATAACATGGATCTGGACAGTGTACCCGTTTCCGTCCGTGCTGGGCGCAGTATTGTTCTTGCGAGACAACTTGAAACATTGCGAGCTGGGCACGATGGCGAGGCTGACCGGCGTCGACGTTTGGCAGTGTTTGTCTTTTCTTGCTTGCCTCCGGCGTTTGGAGTAAACGGACCACTGCAAAATGCAGGTCAAATGGACGTGCTACAGGTTGGCCCGGACGGGCTTCCTGGCGTAGGGATGTCCGGTGGTCTGACGGACCATGTGGTCGATGGCGCCAGTGTTGACGTAGTCGGGGCTGGCGTCGCGCATGAGGTCGACGAGGCCAATGAGCTGCATAGTCGTGGTAATCTCGTCGCGCAGGATGGCGGCGGCGCGTGCGACACCTTTGTGGCCGTAGGCGACGGAGTAGACAAAAGGGCGGCCGAGACCGACGGCGGAGGCGCCGAGGCAGACGGCCTTGATGACGTCGGAGCCGCGACGGAATCCGCCGTCGACGAGAATCTCGAGTCGGCCAAAGACCTCGGGACACAGACGGTGCATCTCGAGCAGTGTAAGGATGGCGGGCGGCGCGGTGTCGGCAGCACGGCCGCCGTGGTTGCTCACGACGATGCCCTGGCAGCCGTGCTCAAGCGCGAGGCGGGCGTCTTCGGCGCGCTGGATACCCTTGACGAGGATGGGCAGAGGCGTGGCCGGACGTGACGCGTGGTCGGGGTGCATGGCGACAGCGGCGTCGACGGCGTTCCGCAGCCACACCAAGGCGTCCCAGTCAAAGGCCGGGTCGATGAACGAGCCGGTCTGGCGCGCGACGCCGGCCGACACCCCCTCCTTTTCCGCCTTGGTCAGGCCCTGCATGCGTGCGCGCTGGTCGGCCTCGCGCTTGGACGACACGGGCAGATCGACGGTGGCCATGACGGCCTTGACGGTGCGTCCGTGTGGACCGCCGAGCAGTTTGTTGAGCAGCGTCTCGGAGCGTGCACGGTCCTTGTCGACGTACAGCTGGAAGAACGCCTGGCCGCCGTCGTGTGCGCTCGGCATCTGTTCGAGAATCTCGGCGTAGGGGTACGACGCGACGGTCGAGACGACTGGCACGATCCCGGCGGCCGATGCGCCACGTGCAATGGCAAGCTCGCCCGCCTTGCCGCCCGTACGTGACGCGCCCGTCGGCGCGACATAGACGGGCATGTCGAGTGTGACGGTACCGTTGAACAGTGTCGTCTTGAGACTCATCCGGTCGCCGGACACGTTGCGCAGCACGGCCGGGCGCAGCCAGATGCGTCGTAGCAGGGCCGTGTTGGCGTCGCGCGTCACGTTGTCCTCGGTGCCCGTCGCGACGTACGACCAGGCCTGTGGTGGCAGAACGGGTTGTGCCGCACGTGCAAAGTCGTCGAGGCCCAGCATATCCTCGAGCGGGGTCCGACGTGCATCGGCGTCGGCGTCGTCGGCGTCGGCATCACACGCAATCGCCGCGCCGTGCCACTGTGGCGTGATGGTCGTCGCGTCGAGCACGCCCACGGGCTCGACCTCGCTCGCAATCAGCGACGGGCCGTGCACCCGGCTGTACACGCGCGTCGCGTCGCGGCCGGCAAAGCGGTGCACAATGGCTGCACCGCCAGGGTGGCGTCCAGCAAACTCGGTCAGGTCGTAGACGCGGCCGTCGACGACGAGCCACGCGTCGTCGGGCGTGTTGTGGCGCGCAACCTCGTCCGTCGCGATGCGTTTATGGCGTTTCATGTTCGGCGGGTGATGTGCGTTGTCGTACGTCGTCCAAGCTGGCCTGTATCCGGAAAAGTGGACCAATCACAAAGGTTTACAAGGTGCTCCGCGGAAGGCCGTCATTTCCAGGCCGTTTACTGCACGCCTGTTACCCTTTACTGCTAACGAGCTGCCTGGTTGCCCTTTACTGCTAACGAGCTGCCTGGTGTCCAGCCGTCATGGCGACCCAGAATGTCATCAGGTGATCGACATATATTCACGTTAAATCTTGGATAAATCTTATTAAATATAGACTATTACATGCACTCGTCACACCTAGTGGAACTCGCCCGAGACGGGCCCAAAGTGGCCGCTGGCCGGGACGGGGAGGCGCGGGCAGGCCGAGGCCTCGCAGCCCTGCGAGACGACGCTGTTCCCCCACCAGTTGAGCTCAATCTCCGTGTACTGCAGGGCAAAGAAGATGACGATACTGGCAATGGCGACGGCCGAGCTCCAGCTGGCACTGAGGACAAAGTTGTAGCGCGACCAGAGGCCGAGGTAGCGGTTCTTGAGCCAGAGCCACGAGACCATGCTGACGGGCAGCGCGGGCCAGAGGTAGGTAATGTTGTACGGGGCCAGGTTGAGACCGCCCCAGAGCATGGCGACGGGGTGGATCTGGCGCAGGCCGCGCAGCCAGAAGGAGGTGGAGGCGGTGGGCGCGCGGTCGTCGGCGCGGCGCGCGAGGCGCTGCAGGTACCAGTAGCCGAGCGGGATGAGGATGCCAATGGGAAACGCGACGAGCATAATGGTGTAGGTGGCGTTGGGCCCAAAGACCTTGGTGGGCCCAATGGTGCCCCAGAGGACGCTGGCGGTGAAGAAGGTGTTGATGCCGGGGCACACGAAACGGTTGGGCGCGTCCTCGGTGCAGACGCGCGGGATCTTGTTGATTTGGAAGTTGAGCACGCCGGTGCAGACAAAGGACGAGACGATGGTGGCAATGAGCTGCGCCATAAAGGTGTGGCGCGGGTTGATCTTGAGGTAGTGCGCGAGCTTGAGGTCCTGCGAGAAGCGGACGGCGGAGGCGCAGGTGACGTAGCCGTAGGCCTTGAAGTAGTTCATGGCGAGCGCGTTGCCGGTCGACATGGGGCCGCCAATGAACTCGGCAATGACGTTGAGCGTGACCTCGAGGCCGGTCGTGGCCTTGACGATGCCGACGGGAATGACAAAGATGAGGCAGAGGATGATGCCGTAAAAGACGACAAAGGGCGACGTGTACGTCTGGAAGCCGACGATGCCGGCGAGGCCGAGCGCGACGGCGACGGCGAGCAGCAGCATGTAGTACGCCTCGCTGACCTCGGGGTACGCGCCCATGAGCTTGTTGTGGATGTCGTGGTAGGCGGTGCCGTCGGCGGTGTTGTGCGTGTCGTCGTCATTGTCCGTCGTCGCCTTGGAGAGCAGGCGGCGCGTGTTGCGGTACAGGCGCGTCGTGAGGCCCTTGAGGTCGATGGCGACGTTGCGCATGCCCATCATAAACTCGTAGCGGTGGTTGAGCGCAATGTAGACGAGCACGGCCGGGTAAATGGCAAAGAAGAAGGCGTACACAGTCATGTTGCCCGACGAGAGGTACGCGGGCGAGTAGGCCTCGTAGCGCGCCTGGTCAAAGATTTGGCGGTTGTCGACAATCTTGGAGACGTTGTAGCGCTTGCCCGTGTTGTCAAAGACGCGGTTCGAGTTGATGGGCAGGTAGGCCGTGTACAGCCCGTTGGAGTACCAGACGCCAATGGCGACGAGCGACGCGAGCACGGCGCCGAGCACGAGGTTGAAGGTGCTGAAGAAGGGGATCATGAGCGGGTCGACCATGCTGGTAATGGTGTTCCAGTCAAAGGTCGGCACGGGGTTGAAGCCGAAGCCGGTGCTGCTGCCGGTAATGGCCGTCAGGTCGACATTGTCCGGCGCGATCCACGTCATCCAGCTGAACTGGCTGAGCGCGCCAAAGATGTAGTAGGGGAACCAGTGGTAGACAAACATGCCGGCAAACGTAATCACAAAGAACTTCATGCGCGACGCGCGCCAGATGGACTTGAAGGGACCGCCGACGGCGCCGCCCTCGTCGCTGTGGAAGGCGTCGTTGAGCGCAATGGTGACGAGCGACTGCGGCCACACGCAGTACGCCGGGTACACGAGGAAGCGCCGGCACAGGCCGGCCAGACCGTAGCCAATCAGGTTCGTCGACAGCGCCATGAGGATCTGGTAGGCGAACTGGCCGGCAAACGGCTGGTTAAAGTACTGCGGCAGGTACTGCACCCAGATGATGTTGTCCGTGTATGGGGTGTTGTACGCGACGCTGGCCATGATGGTGATGAGCATGTGCTCCTTCTTGTTAAAGGGGCCGGGGTTCAGGCTGACGCCAAAGACGGTGACGGCCGGCACGACACGCTCCCACAGCTTGCCGACCGGGTACGACAGCAGCTGCGCAACGTTGGCGTAGACGGTGATTTGCGGCTGCCGAATGGAGAAGAGCTGGTTGATAAAGGCCAGCAGGATCGAGAAGCCGAGGCCAATCGTCCACGCACGCACCGTCGAGCTCGGCGTCGACGGGTCGTCGCGGTTGCTCACGACAGCGCGCACCTCGGCGTACGGGCTGTTGTTCGTAATGAGCGCCGCCTCGACCTTCATCTCGTAGATGAGCTCCTTGTACTGGTCGGGGTTGGCAAAAATGTCCTCGTTGGCGATGAATGTCCGGATCTTGCGCAGCGCCGTGTGCGGGAAGTTGGGGTCGTTCTCGTGCGCCGCGTGCACATTGGTCAGCAGCTCGCGCACCGTCGCCAGAGACATTTGCTCCGCGCTCGCACGCGCCTCCTCCAGATCGCGCTCCGTCACCACCAGGTCGTTGCCGACCTCGCCCGTCTTGAACTCGTCGGCGGCCAGCTGCCGGTTAGTCCTGGTCACAAACAAACAAAAAGAAAAAACATACAATGGTCATCGGGTCAAACTTCTCCTTGTCAGAGTTGACAGTGGCCAGCGGCCGCGGTTCGTCGTCGGAGGTGCCCATGGTGTCGGCAGGATGTGATGGACGTGGCAGGCTGCGTTGGAGATGCGAGAAGGACAAGCGCTGATCGACGGGGACACGCCGGGCCTTTATACCGCGGCCACGGGCATCCATGTGCCCATGTGCCCATCCGCCATATGCCCATGTGCCATGTGCCCATGTGCCCACGATACCACGCCTCGCCCTTGTCCAAACAGGCAAGTAGCAAGACCTCGCTTGGCCGATAACAGGGCACCATCCAACCAGCGCGCGCGCATATCTTGCACCACCGATAGCCACATGTCGCGCGACGTCTATTTTGGAATTAACATATTTACAAATAAAGAGGTAAAAAAAGAGGTAAAAAGGGGGCACGGACACAGGTTGTCTGCTGTGTCGTGCGAGCGCTGTGCGCCTGCACCGCTGCACCGCTGCGCTTGCCCGTCCGCACGCCCCTGCTCGTCTATATCTACTTTGCATGGGCAAATGGAAATACCCGGAACGCACCCGCCCCCTTTGGCTATCAAGCAGCATCGGCGAGCCTTGGCGTCACGATTGGGCAGGTCCCAAGGTCTGCCAAGCATGCTGATCCGTCTCTATCAAGCCTTGTGTGTCTGCTTGTCGCGAACAAGGCCTGTGCAAGCCCGAAAAAGACGCGAACAAGCCTGGACAAGCCGGGGCTCGAGCGGCCAGCTGCCCAAACCGCCGGGCCAAGCGCCGGCCAAGCGTCCAAGACGAGCCAACCGTCGTCGCGCCGTCGCCCTGCTCACGACATGCCTCTTCCAGCATCGTCGTCTGGCGTGAGATGGTGAAATAGGAAGGTCGTCGCTGCCGAGCACACGGCCTTGGGCGTCGGGGTCGTGTGCCTTGCAAGGGATGCATGACGCCCAGCATCGCACGATTCCCATTTTCGAAAAAAAAAAGAATAAGATCGTGGATTGCATTCGTACCATCACCCGGCGCAGTCTTCCATCGGGACAGTCCGGATCACTGCACGCCGACACGATGTAAATGTAAATATACTCCGTAGGTTTCTATTTGGAATACTTTGTAGAAAGGAATACTTCGTAAAAGGAATACTTCGTAGAAGGAAAACGCTCGACATGGGGGATCCTTTCCTGGGGTCTCCCATCGCACGGGCACCGTGTCGCGTGCAGGTCGGCGCTCACGCTCATATCAGCCAAGCGCGCCAGTACGTTGCACCAACACCTGGCATGGTGCCATTGGGGACTCCATGGCGACCAAATGTACCCTGTTGCAACGGTTGTGCACCGTTGCGACGTCGGGTGCAGCCACGCGGCTCGCCGTCGTTGCAGTATCCGTAATATTTAATATAATTTGCACCGCATGAAGAAAGGCGAGGCAAGACGCCAGAGTCGCCTGCTGACGCCGACGTCTCGACGCGGGTCTAGATTGCGATATGGTGCTGGCCGATCGTCGTCGCTGTGCTCACGACTGTCCCGAATAGGAAGGTTCGTCGACCACCAAGGCTGCCGAGACGCCAAGGCGCGCCATGCATGGGCGGAGGAAAAGAAAGAGGCAAGTCGACTAACGTCTTATCGCCGCGCCACAAAGTCTATTTTGACTTTGACAAACAAAATTGCACAACGTGCGCGTGCGCGTAAATTTATGGGGCCAAGGCTGTGGGTAAAATGCGCTCGTGGATCGGAATCGGCGTGGTCGGGCATCGGCCTTGCCATTTAGCCACGGGACCGACGAGCCTCGACCTGCCACATGCGCATTTTCTTAAATATTACACAGGTGTTTCGCACGAGGCAATCAAAGGAAATTGCAAGTGAGAAACAAAGGCTGGCCCGCACCAAAGGAGACGGAGCAATCGCCATGCAGAAAAGTATGGTCGCACTGAGACAGCTCTCTGTTTTCCTCGTGCCACCGAATTACGCCTCATCTTTGTTATGGCGCGTCGAGTTGACTGGCCGTCGTGAAAACGTAGACCGTGGATGACGTTAAGGCGGATTCTGTTCTCGTGTCGTTCGAGCCATGACAAGGAATGAGTTAAGAAAAAGAAGAAAGGCCCCTGGTTGAAGTAGGTGATGGCCAGCGTTGCGCAGTCTGCCCGTCCTCGCGCCTTGCCCCTAAATATACAGTATTTAGACACCTCGAAGCGCCAAAGAAAAAACAGTGTGGTCTGAAAATGCAAACAAAACATAACTATTTAAAGTCAAAACATGCCGGCGACGATACCTGTCACCGCAAAAAGAGATCGGTGCCTCTGAGAGGCGCATCAGGAATTGAGCCCGATGCGGGGGTCGAACCCGCAACCTTGAGATTAAGAGTCTCACGCTCTACCGATTGAGCTAACCGGGCGTTTGATCTCATTTTGTTTCAGGCGCCGCTAAACCTGTCTATGGAGGCGCCAGGCCGGACTTTGCGGTCTTAACGCCGGACCAAACAGCACGAGCGCGTACCGTCTTGACTGGACTGTCGCCAAGCCAAGATATTATAAATATACACACAGTGACACACCTGTGCGACCGTGATGACAGTGGCGAGGGGATAATGGCCAGCACACGCACGCTGCAGCCTGCACAAACTCGTACAAGGGGCCCCGCATATTACTACATTGGGACAGCTCGGACGTTGCGGAGAATTGGTCCGACCTGATGACCTTGTACGCCGCGTCAACATAAGCAGGGCCTTGTCCTTACCTCCTGGCGCGACGCCCTGTCACACCATCTCCAACCAAAACATTGGCCACAAACCACGACGAACCGCGACGACACCGACGAACCGCGACACCGCGACCGATTGACGCCATGGAGCAGCCGACAGACATTCGCGTCACGACGACTGCCGGGCTGGGCCCAGCACCAGAGTCAGCACAGACGAAGCCGCACCACATTTGCCGCGCAGACGGCTCGACGGCGCGGTTCCGCAA
The DNA here is from genome assembly GCA_029298855.1 of Ophiostoma populinum. NCBI lineage: Eukaryota > Fungi > Ascomycota > Sordariomycetes > Ophiostomatales > Ophiostomataceae > Ophiostoma > Ophiostoma populinum. Next base: position 1,766,170 of record JANSLU010000014.1, on the reverse strand, counting down.
CCCGCACGAGTCGTTTGTCGATGGACTGGGCCCGGCCGGCACGCTATCGGTCGGCAGCTTCTTTCGCACGGTGGCGACCATGACGCGCTACCAGTGGAAGGGCAAGCTGGCGATGCCCCCGACGAACCCGCCGACGGTGGCGGTGCGCACGCCGACCTTTTTGCCGACGCGTGCGACGCCGGCTCTGCGTGCGACATGGCTCGGGCACGCGTGCTACTACATTGAGTTCCCCACGGGCCTACGCGTCCTGTTCGACCCCGTCTTTGAGGACCGCTGCTCGCCGATGTCGTTTCTGGGCCCGAAACGGTACACGCCGGCGCCGTGCGTTCTGGCGGACCTGCCGGCGGTCGACGCAGTCGTCATCAGCCACAGCCACTACGACCACCTGTCCGGGCCGTCGGTGCAGACGCTGCGTGCACACCATCCACGCGCCCACTTTTTCGTCGGCCTCGGGCTCGCCGACTGGTTCCGCAGCGCGGGCATCGCCAACGTGACGGAGCTCGACTGGTGGCAGGATGCCGAGGCCACGGTGACGCTGCCGTCGTCGACCATCCAGACCAAGATCTCGTGCCTGCCGTCGCAGCACACGTCGGCGCGCTCGCTCTTTGACCGCGACCACACGCTATGGTGCAGCTGGGCCATCTCGTCGGGCGGCCGGTCCGTCTTCTTTGGCGGCGACACGGGCTACCGCAACGTCGCCAAGGACGAGGAGGACCTGGAGGCGCAGGTCGCGGCGGCCGGCATCGCCCCGGGGACGCCGCAGTTTGCCAAGGCGCTGGTGGCAGCCGACGACGCGGAGCGTGCAACACGCATCGGCTGCCCCGACTTTGCACACATTGGGCGCCTGCGCGGCCCCTTTGACCTCGGGCTCATTCCCATTGGCGCGTACAAGCCGCGGTCGCTCTTTTCGGGCCAGCACGCGGACCCCGTCGACGCCGTCGACATTTTTCGCGACACGCGTTGCGCACGTGCCATGGGCATCCACTGGGGGACGTGGACGCTGACGACGGAGCCGGTGCTCGAGCCGCCGGCCAAGCTGCAGGAGGCGCTGCGGCGGCGCGGGCTGCCAGAGACGGGCGTCTTTGACGTGTGCGAGATTGGCGAGAGCCGGGAGTTTTAAAGGTTTTAGCACTAATTTAGCGTTGTTGGATTGACTGTCATGAATATCACTACTCGTACGCCATCAGCCCCTCTTGCTGCGCCTTAATCTGCAGGGCCAGCAGCCGTGAAAAGTAGCGGGCGAGCGCCAGGTTGCCGCCCATGTACCAGTAGCCCGGGTGTCCACTGCGCCGCCACATGGTACGGAACTCGCCCTCGGCGTCGAACCCCCATACGTCCAATGTCTGGTCGGCAATGGCGTCGCCAAACAGGACGCGTGTCTGCGTGCGCATGTTCTGGTAGCCCGTGGCAAAGACGACGACGTCGGCGTCGAGCGCGCTGCCGTCGGCGAGCACGAGTCCCTTTGGCGTGACGCGGTTGATGGCGAGCCCGGCACGCACCTTGATCTTGCCGTCAATGATGAGCTGGCTGCAGCCGACGTCAATGTAGTAGCCTCCGCCACGCTGAAAGTACTTGAGAAACAGGCCGGCGCCGTCGGTGCCACGGTCGAGCCGGAAACCTGCCGCCTCGAGGCCCTGCAGCAGCGCGGCGTCGTTGGCAATGGCGCGTGTCGTCACCTGCACCTGCTGCGCCTTGTTCACGGCCGCCGGGTTCGCCCACAGCAGCAGGTCGGCATCGTCGACGGGCAGCACGGCCTGCGCGGTCTCCGAGTACAGCGGCCCGAGCGCAATCTGCGCAATCGACTGCGACAACACGACGCACGTCGACGACCGCTGCACCATGGTCACGTCGTACCCGTTCTCGTACAGGTCCTGCGCAATGTCGTGCCCCGAGTTGCACGAGCCGACGACCACTGCGCGTCGCTTTCTTTTCGGGTCGGGCTGGGCGCCCGGAAACTCGCTGCTGTGGCACAGCAGGTCGCCCGCAAACGAGTCGAGGCCCGGCACCGCCGGCATGTTCTTCTTGCCCGAGTGGCCCGTCGCCTGCACGACGTGCCGCGGTCGAAACGTGCACGTCTCGGTCGTTGTCGCGCCTGCTGCGTCGACCGTCGTGCGCGTCAGCACCGCCGTGTACCGCTGGGCGGCCGCGTCGTACACGAGCGACGTCACCTCGGTGCGCGTCCACACGTTGAGCTCGAGCAGCGTCGCGTACGCCTCGAAAAAGTCGCCCAGCTTGTCCTTGGGCGTAAAGACGGGCCACGTCGCGGGGAAGGGCAGGTACGGCAGGTGGTCGAACCAGACGGGGTCGTGCAGCACGAGCTGGCGGTACCGCGCGCGCCAGTTGTCGCCGACACGTGCCGCGCGGTCCACCACCAGCGTCGGCACGCCCAGCATCTTGAGCCGCGCCGCCACCGTCAGGCCGCCCTGGCCCGCGCCCAGCACGAGCACCTCGGGCTCGCGTGTCGAAAACGACGCGTCCTCGTCGCGCTGCTCCCGCCAGTTCTTCATCGTGCGTCCGCTGCCGTGGCTCGCGCCCAGCGGCCGACGTGGGCCGACCGGCTCTTCGTGGCCCGTCAGCTCGTGCAGCACCGTGTACAGCGTAAACACCTTCCACGCCCGGTCCACCAAGACCAGCTTGGCCAGCCCGCGGCCCGTGCCGACGGCGTTCGTCACTGCCAGGTACACGACGATGCCATGGCTCGCGCCGTCCACGTCCAGCTGCGCCGCCGCCGGCACACGCTGCGGCTGTGACGCGTCGACCTCGACGCCCGTCAGCAAGTGGCCGGTGCGAGCACTCTCGTCCAGCAGCGAGGCAATCTTGGCCGGCCCAGTCGCCGTCCGAAAGTCCCACGTCAGCGCCAGGTGGTCGCGCCACGCGCCCCCGTCGACAAACAGCGCCGCCAGGCCGCGTGTGTCCTTGGCCGCGAGCAGCGCGTTGATGCGTGCCACCGCTTCGGCGGCCACCTGGGCCGCGTCCGTGCCCTCTGGCACCACCGTCGCCGGGAACGCCGCCGGTGCAACGTTGACCGAGCCGGCCTCGAGGCGGTTGTCGTGCGGCAGGCGGTCTGCCATGGATGGTGAGAGTGTCATTTTGCTGGAGTTGTCTTCCGTTGTCGTCGTTCCGTTGCCGTTGTCGTCGTTCCGTGCAGCTGCGTCGCTTTATAGTCGTCGCAATCCGGTCACCCGAGTCCTGCGTATAGCTCTTTGGCATCCCCGCGTTGGGGTCGCCGAGCGTCGGTAACCTGTGGCACAATGATGGTCCGCGGCCAACTCCCGCTACCCCATCTTTGCGTTGGCCTCGACCACTCGACCGCCTGGCGATGACAGTGCTGATCCGGGTAGGTTCCGTGCTGCCTCTACCCCGCATACTAGGACTTGTCAATAGTTGCCTACGGAGTATGCTTGTTGGGAAGGCGCGCCCGACCAAGCGTGGGGTAGTCGTTGGGAGCGTCTCAACATATACTCTCATCTGGCATCGTCGTCCTCTTTTTCGACTTTAGACACGCGCCACCCTGCTGGCCAGTCATGTTGTGCTTTTACCAACTCGCCGACTAGTTCACGTGTAAGGTGTGACACCTCCTCACCGGGCCAGGGGAATGCCGCGGTGCCTCTGATCGACAGCCAGCTCTAATGGACGAATGGAAGCACTTTCATTCTCATCTGTGCCCGTGAAACAAAGAAGCAGACAGCGATGACCGAGAATGGTCACACCAAATGGGTGACGCGATGCCTCGCCTCATCTAGATGACGTTGGTTGGAGTGCGGAGAAGCATGTCCGGTATTCCAACTCAAATTGTTTGTATTTTGCAAACACGAGAAGGTTTATTATTAATCCACCAGTTATAGAGTTGAAAATCGCCCGTAAATATGTCGATATTTTTATTTTTAAAGAAAAAAATAAACCAAAAATCAAATAAAAAAACCCCAACGAAATACCGAAAATAAATAAATAAATATACACAAAACAATACAAAGAACAATACAATAAAACAACAAAAGATCATGAAAACTGTTCAAACATCGAGAGGCATGACAAGACGCAAAGTGTCGCATCATCACAGCTAAAAGACTTACCTCAGCAACAAGCACGGCTTCGTCCGACGACGTCCAACTCCGAAAGGGAATCAAGGGCGATGCTCGGCTGGACATGGCATTGTTTGCTTAAGCCGACGACACGATAACGCGCTCTTTGGACCAGCATCGTGTCGCACGATTGCAGGGACGAGGCTGGACGGAATCAGGGGCAGACGAGTCGGTAGGACTGTGCTTCGGAAGAACGACTGTCACCGCGAGTGTGCTTCGGCATCAGCGTCCTTGGACCGCCGCAAGCCGCATCAAGGCGCGCGCCAATCCAGATGCGACGCAAGGCTGTGTCCAGGCCGGGCAGACGACGCCTCCCGGTGATAGATTAACGCCAACAGGCCTCGCACGGATACGCGACACGTATACGCGACGAGCCCGGATCGATGCATCGGGCGGATCGCCACGATACGACGGAGTCGAGTGCATCGCCGCCGTGACCAGGAGCGTTGCACTGACAAGACAAGCCGAGGGCAGCCGTTGGAAGCCGCGCTGCTCGCGTCCATGTCGCGATAAGGCCACGATAGCGGCAATGTGCGACGGCGTCGCGTCGGTCGACGGTGCTGCAGCGCGCCGGCGGGGAGACATGGGGCGGTCCGGGCCCGTTTGGCTGCTACAACTCCCCTAGCCCAGCGCGCCAGGGGGTGCGGCCGCTGCGCTTCAGCCCCGGACGGTGGGGCAGGCCAGTGCCGCTGGGCAGGTGGGGCCGCCTGAGCTCAGCCGGCGACCTCATCTCGACGCTGCTATATCTAGCTATATCTAGCATCGTGCCGGCAGTGAGTTGTCCATCACTCTTTCATCTCGCAGAATTTTGAACCATTTTTCAAATATCAAACAACACAATGAACTCGTTCACAGCAGCACGGGCGGCACACAGAGCGGCGGCGCGGCGGGCCCTGTCCACACAGAGCTGCCGGCAGGCGCCCGTCTCATTGGCCAGCACCAACAGCTCGAGCACCACCACCACCACCACCAGCTCCGTGACACCACCCGTCTTTACGCCACGCACACCACCCACGGCCCCGCCAAGCTCAGCCCGCAGCCGCATTCCGATTTCTGCACGGCCGTACGCCACCACCCACGCGATCCCCGTTGCCAGTGCGTAAACTTTGCTGCATTTTGAACCTTTCTGCTGCATTTTGTTCTGCTGCATCTTGTTCTGCTGCATCTTGTTGTGCTGCATTTGAACCCAGCTAACGACAGACCCGCACGTCGACGCCATTATGAGCACGACGAACCAGGCAGCTGGCACGGTCCCCCCCGCGCTCGTCGAGCTGTTCCGCCGCATCGAGGCGCGCCTCGAGCACACCACGCTGGGCCCGGGCCACCGCTGGCACATTGTCGCGCTCGCGTGCATCGTCGCGGGCCCAGACCCCGAGGCCGTCGCCCACCTGTACCGCTACCTGACGACGACGAGCCCCGAGTACGCGACACCCGACCAGCGCCAGGCGCTGGTGCGCCGCCTGCGCGAGGCGCTCGTCAAGTCGGTGTCGATTGTGGGCGTGTGCAAGCCGCTCGAGGCGGTGCTGGCCATTAGCGCCATCGAGCGTCCCGAGGACAAGGACTACACGACGACGCGCGAGGGCTGGCAGGCCGACGACGCGAACCTGGCACGTGCCAATGCGTGGTTCGGCAAGATCTACCAGGGCAACGGCACCGGCACCATGGACCTGTTTGCGGCGCACCGCGACTTTGCCTGGCTCAGCAAGCACATTACGTACGGCCTGTACCTCGGCGACCGCCAGGTGCTCGACGACCTCGACACCGAAATGGTCGTCTTCCCCGCCATCATGTCGCAGAACCTCAAGACCGAGACGTGGTGGCACATTCGCGGCACGCGCCGCATCGGTGTCAGCAAGGACGACACCGAGACCCTGTGGCACGTCATCAAGGACATTAACGCCCACTTTGGCGTCAACCTCGACAAGGTCCCGACCGTCGACGAGGTCGAGCACGACGTGTAGGGATGTTGGCAAGACACTAGACAGCACCAGCGAGCTATGCAATTAATCAAGTCTAAAATACATACGTGAGAAGAAAAGGCATCATCGTGATCGTGTCATCCGTGTCGTGTCGGTGGGCGTGTCGTCGTGTCAGTGGGCGTGTCGGTGGGCGTTGGGCCTAGGGCCTACCGCCGGAACAGCCGCCGCACCTGCTCGTCGTACGCCTCCTTGTCGGCCAGTTTGCGCTGCACCACGGCGTCGACGTCGTCGCTCCAGAAGCGCGCCACGTGCGGCTCTGCCTCGTGCGTCAGCGTCTTGGGCAGGATATGGCTCTCGAGCACAAAGTACATGGCGTTGACGGACGAGAGGCAGTACCAGAACCAGACGCCCTTGCTGTCCCACATGTCGTGCATGACGCGCGCGAGGCGCACCGTGTTGCGTGCCGCACTGCAGCGCACCGCCTGCCGCGCCTCCTCGCGCGCAAAGACGTCCATGAACTCGCGCCGGACGGCGTCAAACTCGGCGTACGCGGCGCCCTCGATGCTGTCAATGGTCAGGTTCGTCAGCCAGTACGGCACCGCCAGGTTCTCGGCCGGCAGCGTGCACATCCACTCGAGGTCGATGAGCCCGCGCAGGTTCCAGTCGTCGTCGACGAGCATGTTGCTCGCGTGCAGGTCCGTCAGCTGTGCAAAGAAGGGGCCGTCGCGCCGCTCGCGTGCAATGAAGCGGTGTGCGACGACGCGCAGCAGCGTCTTGGCCGCCAGCTGGCTCAGGCAGTCCTCGGCGTCGTACGTCGCGTTGGGCTGCCGCAGGAAGCGCCGGTCGTGGAAGGAGATGAGGTCCGAGACGAAGGCGTCCGTGTTGGTGTACGTCTGGTCGGGCGCAATGAACTGCTCGGCGCCCTCGTTCTCCAAAATCTTCATGGCGCTGTAGACGGGTCGGCCCGTCAGCGTAATCGTCGCGTCGGCCGCGTTAAAGGCAAACGAGCCGATGCGCGCTTGTGGCAGGCGGGCCAGCGACAGCATGATGCGCGACATGCCACGGAACAGGTTGCGTCGCTTGTCGGCGCTCGCCATGCCCGACGGGAACGTCTCCGACAGCATGCGGCCCGTCGTGTCCGGTGCCAGGTACTCGAGCACCATGTACGCCGACGAGAAGGGTGGCAGGCTCGTGTGTTTGTGTGTGCGTGGTGTGCTGCGTGTGCTGCGCGGTGGCGATCGTGCAGGCCGGGCGTCGGGCGTGGGAGTCGGGGTCGGCGGCGGCGTGCGCCTGCAGTAGTTGGACACGAGCGGGCGCCCGAGCGCGCGGGCCACCCACTGCCAGAAGCGGCGTGCGAGGCGCGTTAGCCACGACAGCTGGTCAATGTGTGTAAACTAGTCGTTAGCCGTGTTGCACCCAAGGACCAAAAAGATAGCGCACATGTTGGTGGCCGGCGGTGCCAAAGCCGTAGAGGTGCGGGATGGGAATGTCGCTGCAGTGCGCCTGCATCCAGGCGTACGCGCCCACCTCGTACCGCAGCTTCTCGTCGATGCTGCCCGGGCACTGTGCCTCGGCCACCTTGTACGGCATCGGGCAGCGCACAATGACGAGCTGCGGCTCCGGGAACGCGCCCTCGTGCCACCACGGAAACCGGCGCGGGCCTGTCTGGACCTCCACCATGATGCACACGTTGAAGGCGCCACGCCGCCACTGTTGCCACGGCTGCACCGTGCACGAGTCGCGCGCCGCGCTCAGCCCGAGATGGTGCCGCACGACGGCCTCGATCTGCGGCTTTTGCGACAGCAGCGACGCGTACAGCTCGTTCATGGCCGGCACGTGCGACGCCGCCGTCAGCACGTTAAAGTCCTGGTCGAGCGCGTCGGCGAGCGACAGGCGCTGGCGGTCCAGCAGCGCAATCGTGCGCGGCCGGCCGGCGCTGCGCGACGGCAGCAGCGAGATGTGGGAGACCTGGGACATGGCGGGGTCGGGCAAGGTCGGTCGAGTCGGCGCGATCGACTCCAAGAGATCCAAGAACCAGGAGACCAGGAGTCCAAAGCCAGGAGACCAGAGACCAGAGATCAGATCAGTCGTCCAGGTGTCCTGAAATGTTGGGCCGTTGCAAGCCCTACAGACACGTCATCGTTGGGCGGATGCAGAACCGAGAGTCGTCGAGTCGTCGTTGGTCGTCGTGGGTCGGCCGCCTGCGTTCGGCGCATTGCTCTCCGTCCAGCGCACGTTGCTTTGCGTTGTGCGTGCGTTTTGTCTGCGTGGGTGCGTCCTGCGTCGAGACTCGTTTTGCGTGCTATTTGCTCGTGCCGTGCGGCGGCGGCTGCACGGTGTGCGCTGCGTGCTAGTTTTCACCGTTTTCAGTTTTCAGTCATTTTTTCAGGGGTGGAGGTCCCCGGCGTCGGTCGTGCATGCATGCTCTGGAGTCTGAGGGGACGTGGTTGGCTGGCCCCACGTGACTGCATATGCGGGAGAAAAGGCCACAGGCGACGACATGCGGTGCGGTGCGGTGGCGTGTGAGATGGCGATGGCGATGGCGATGACGAGCGACGATGGACGATGGACGGAATCCATGCTGACGGGCGAGGCGGCGAGGCTGATTGGAAAGAGAAGTCGGCGTTCAGGGGCGATCTGTGCTCAAATGGGCAGGACACAAACGCGAAACACGACCCTGGCCGTCCGACGTGCCACGTGCGCGCCTTGTCGGGTCGTGTGATGACGATACCGGGATTCCGGAATGAAATGCAAGGAATTATCTCGCCATACATTGTCTTGTGTTTTCCCTGGATTGTCACAACATTTGATGATGCCTATTGGCACTGCATATGGCGGGGAAACTCGGCCCATCCGACACCGGCAGGGAGGTTCCACCAGCCGAAAGACGGTACAAATAGGCTGAGCGTTGAATCTGGTACGGCGGTAGTTCTTAGATGGCAACGATGGCCGTTGTCGTGAAACACAACGGCGACCCCTGTCGAACTCGAATAACCTTGTTGTCTGTCAAACTCGAACACCTTGTTGTCTGTCAAACTCGAACAACTTGTTGTCTGTCAAATCGAACAACCTTATTGTTTGCCTCGAGTACAGAGTCAAGAATGAGTGCAAATGTCGATAACGTCAACGCAAACCGGACTGAGAAGGCCAAGGCTTGGTTTGTTCTAGTTTAGCAAGTGCATACAGGTGAAACACGAGTACGAATTTGATGAAGGGTGAGATGTCCTCGGAACTGCCCGACGCCAGATATCGTCGCTGCATGTTTTGACTCTTTTAATAGTCAAGGTTGTGTTGCATTTCCAAAACATTTCTTTTTCATTTTTCTTTTTCATTTTCTTTCATTTTCTTCTTTACCAGTCACGTATTTAATTACTATTTTCGGTGCCAGACACCAGACGAACCACAGATCAGCTGATCAATAACGTGTTGGAATGCACCATTCGCGTCTGGTACAATAGTTGCCTATTTGGGCAAGGCAAGTCCGCACAAGAGGCCGATGGGTCTGGCGCTTGCTTGCGTTATCTCGACCGTACGCCGGCAAGTGGACAAACTGATAGCTCGAGCGCCTATGGCTGCCCAGCATACCAAGAACCACGCCAGACGTTAAAGGCAGATAGGAGGAGTGCTGGTAGCCGCGTGAGACCAGTGCGAGACGGACCCGGCGGCAGGCAGGCGGTCTGATCCTGGCAGGGCTAGCCCATTGTCACATAACGACCGTGGCCGTCGAGGCGGTGTTGGCGTGCTGGGCATTGGAATCGGTTGGCAATAGCGTGGTGTCACGGCTACCGGCGGATTGGTGCGGCAGAAGACACGGTGTAGACGGCCGCGACGTGTGTTTTTACGGGCCCTGCTGGCGCATCGATTGTCGATAGCGACGCTGGTTGCACTTATAAGGATGGCGCCCGTCGGCCGAATGTGCAGCATTCGGTCTCTGGTCTTTGGTGGTTTGCCTTTTTGCCTTTTTACGACGACTATTGCGACGATTTCGACGATTTCGACGATCTCGACTCTTTTTTTCGGTGCCAACTGCCATTGCTTCCCGCTCCAGCCAGCTCCTTCCTGTTCAGTTGCCCTTCACTCCGAGCACGTGACCGGAGACGGCATGGACGAAGACATGTTGGGAAAAGCGGGTCTCTCGATTGACGCTTCGGCGCTGGACGACATTATTAGTACGTGGGCGGCGCACCCCGGGGATGGTTGCTCGTCTCCACCGGTCTACGACCTGCACACGCCGAACCACGCCGAGCACGCCGAGCACGCCGCGCACGAGCACGCCGGACCGCACCATTTTGGCCTTCCGACCGCGCCGGCGACAGCGAGCCCGACGACGACGACGCCCCATCCACACCCCGGCGACGACGACGAGAAGCCGCCCAAGAAGCCCAAGTCGGAAAAGTCGGAACCGGGCCATGCGCCCGGCAAGCCGCGGCGCAAGATGCAGTCCGTATGGGGCCCCGACGGCCCCGAGATCGACGACACGGTCGCGCCGAAGCGGCAGAGGCTGTTTATCGCGCGACAGGCATGCGAGATTTGCCGGCAAAAGAAGACGCGCTGCGACGGCGGACACCCGTGCGGGCTGTGTCGCAGCGGCGGGCTCGAGTGCAAGTACGCGGAGCGCAAGGCGACCAAGAACGAGGTGTCGCTGGGCATGATCTTCAACACGCTGCAGCGCATCGAGAGCAAGATTGAAGACCAGCAGGACCGCGACGAGGAACGTCGTGCCGAGAAGAAGAAGCAGCGCGGTCGAGCCCCAAAGACGAGCGAGCCCGAGTCGCAGGCCCAACCACCTCCCCAGACACAAGCACAGCCCATGGCGGCCCCGGCACTGCCAGTGCACGAGACGCACATGCGTCGTTTCAGCAGCACGAGCAGCCCGGCCGTCGACTTTGCCTCGCCGTCGGGCGCGAGCGTGCACAGCCGCGAGGGCCACGGACACATGACGAGCGGCATCCACGCACTGCTGTCGGCGGCGAGCCCGGCGTCGCAGACGCACAGCCAGACGCACAGCCAGTCGCACAGCCAGTCGCAGCGGGCGTACCGGCCACGCCATGTCCCTGTGATTCAGTATGCGATCCGACAGCTGGCCAACTGGCCGGTGATCCGCGACATGCTGCAGCGTGCGGGCAACAGCGTCGACGAGAGCGACCTGGCACGGCCGTACCTGTACGACGCGGCGGCGGCGACACTGCTCGAGCAGCGACGTGCACCGCTGCCGGTACCGCTGCTGCCGACCAACGAAAACTGGCTGGCGCAGCTGAGCATCTCGACGATCAAGGACCTGGGCGACAAGTACTTTGCCACGTTCAACATTGCCAACCCGGTGCTCGACCGCCGCCTCTTCAGCCAGCACAGCCTGGGCGTCGCGATCCACACGGGTTTCGGCGTCAACATTGAGAGCTGCGTCGTGCTCGTGACCATGGCGCTCGGCGTGCTCGGGCGCAAGTCGCTGCGTGCTGCCGGCATGGTGGACGTTGCGTCGCCCTTTGACGCCGACGCGGGCGGCGGCGAGGACTGGGACAATGGCCTCGTCTTCTTCAACGAGGCGCGCAAGCGTGTCGGCCTGCTCGGCAACGACACCAGCCTGCAGTCGTGCCAGCACCACCTGCTGTGCGGCCTCTACTATGCACAGCTCGCGCGGCCCATTGACTGCTGGGTGCACGTCAGCCGCGCCGGCATCTGCTGCTCGAGCTTCTGGGCGTGCGTGCCCAAGGACTGCGACGAGTGGACCATGGACATGCAGGCCCGCCTCTTTTGGATCACCGCCATGTTCGAGGCCGTCGTCACACAGGAGCTCGACGTGCCCATGTCCAACCTGCACAACTTTGAAGAGCGCGTCCCGCTGCCCAAGTTTGTCGACTACCCGGGCGGGCCCTCGTTTGGCAGCATGTCCATTGGCGGCAGCGGTGGCATCGCAGGTATGCCGAGCGTGGGCGCCAGCGTTTCCGGCGTCACGGGTGTTTCCGGAATTGCGAGCGTCTCCGGCAGCACGAGGACGCACGAGGAGGAGCAGGACGCCTTTTGCCACTACCACTTTCTCTCGCAGATTGCACACCGCATCATCCTCACGCGTCTCTACGACAGCCTCTTCTTCAACCGCGGCAAGGCCCTCGCGTCCGGCCAGTCGACCGCCGCCGTGTCGCAGGCCACGACGCTCGCACGCAGCGACTACCCCCCGCAGAACCTCGAGGACGAGCTGCTGCACCAGCTCGAGCAGTGGCGATCGCAGCTGCCCGGCTACCTGCAGTGGGACGACGACAACGCCCACCGCTACGCCGAGCCACGCGCGTACCCCTCGCAGCTGTCCATTGGCCGCACGCCCACCGACATTCTCGTCGTGCCCTGGCTGCAGGCACGCTACTGCATCTCGCGCTACCACTTGCGTCGGCCCCTCTTGCACCGCGCCCTCCACCACCCCGACTGGATGACCCCCGGCGACTTTGACAAGTGCCGCGACGCCCTCGACTCCGCCGTCCGCTGGTGCTCCGTCGTGCGCACCGCCCTCGAGTTTATGGACTGCCTGTACCTCAAGTACTTTATCTGCACCCAGCTCTTTGGCATGCTCCTCCTCTTCCACGCCCTCGATACGTCGGCCGAGACGGCCCTGCGCCAGCTCGTGCCCGCCACCTACGAGGCCTGGCGCGCTTTTGCCATTGGTTTCCTCGCCGAGTGCGCCCCCATGAGCCCGTCCATTGCACGCGAGCTCGCCCTCGTCCAGTCCCTGCGTCGCGACGCCCCGGCCGACGTCCCCGGTTCAGGTTCAGGTCCCAGTCCGGCCCTCTACGACATGGGCCTCGACAGCGACCGTGCCTACCCGCGCGCTCCGTCACGCAGCCATCTTTCCTGATTCTGATTCATCTGTCTGGTGTTGTCGGTGCTGTACTTTTGCTTGGCCATAGATTATGTGTTTACGGTTTACGACTGGTGGCGTTGGGAATAGATTTTCATACTGCGTGGACTGATGTGATTGACTGTTCTGCTGATTGTCTGATCCTGTGCACGTTTGTCACTGCTAGCTAGCTAGCCAACATGACGATTGGGACTACGTCGACCACAGAGCCAGCCCGGCCTGGGCACGCCGTGCATTGTGCACTCTATAGTACCACATCAGCCCGAGGCAGGTCATGATGGACGCGGCCAGGAAACCAGCATTGACGGCATGCCCGAGCACAAACGTCGGCGCGTCCTGCGTCCGGTAGATCCATACGCCGGCAATCTGACCTGGGCCGGCCACGGCAATGTTGAGCCCCGTGGCAATGGCCGTCGCCGTCGTCGTCATCGAGTTGTCGCTGATCCACGCACTCAGGATCGGCAGGCTGCCAAAGACGCCGGCCGTCGCGACACACAGCAGGCCGTAGCGCGTCTCAAACTGGGCACCAGGCAGTGCGGCGAGAGCAGTGTACGCGACGGCCGCCAGGACATTGCATCCGAGAATGGCCAGGCCTCGTTGCCGTGACACGTCCGACGCCCACGAGACGAGCATGGTAAAGCAAAAGGCGGCTGCATACGGCGGCACCGTAAACAATTGCGCCCGGAGCCCTTGGAAGCCGAGGCCCTGGACAATGGTGGGCGAAAAGAGCGAGACCGACGACGTGCTGCAGCCGACACAGGCGCCGAGAAAGAGGTGCAGCCACATGCGTCCGTCCTGCAGTGCCGTCTTGGCATCGGACCACCGGATCTTTTGGGCACCTGCATTGGCCCGTGGACCTAGCCGGTCAGCCTCGAGCGCCTTCTCGTCGACCGTCAGCCAGCGTGCGTGGTCGGGGTAGCTGGGCAGCCAGAGGAACAGGGCAGTGCCCACGACGACGGCGGGCGCGCCCTCGAGGACAAAGAGCCAGCGCCAGCCCTGCAGCCCGCCGACACCGTTCATGTGCCCGACGCCGTACGCAATGCACCCGCCAAAGGCGCCGGCGAGTGTCGCGCTGCAGAGGCACGTGGCGATGCGACGGGCGACCTCGTCCGGCCGGTACCAGAAGCTGTAGTAGTAGACGAGGCCGGGGAAGATGCCGGCATCGGCCACGCCCAGGAAAAAGCGCAGCACAATCACGCCAGTGGCCGTGTGGCAGGCGCCGACGGCGGCCGATAGTGCACCAAACGCAACAGTCAGGAGCCCGAGCCAGCGTGGCGGCGACGCGAGCTTGAGCATCACGTTGCTCGGTGCGTCGAAGACAGAGTACGCCACCAAAAAGACCATGAGCGCAACGGTATAGTCGTAGCTCGTCATGCCGGCGCCCGACAGCAGGTCGTCGTGCGTGTCGGCATTGAGGATGCGCGCGTTGCCAATGTTGGTACGGTCGATGAAGAAGAGGAGGTAGAGCACGGCCGTGGCCGGCATGAGACGCCAGTCGATCTTGCGTACCAGCCGGCGCTCGGCTTCGGCGTCGACGGCCGTGTCCGACCCGGGCGTGCTGCGCGTGCTGACAGTGACGTCGTTTTCGTTTGTCTTTTCCATGGTCAAGGTGTTGTGTGTCGTGCTCGTGCAGATCAAGAAATCAGAAAGTGTCGGACGCCTCTATTTAAGCATCGACCAATGCGACCTGTGTAACCCCGATACCCGGGCACCACGACACATCGTCGCACCTTGGTGCCCGCACTGCATACGCAGAGTTCGGAACACGGGCATCTGGCTGGTGTCAGTCAGTCAGTCAGTCAGCCTCACGATCCGATCCGGTGCGGTCGGTCATGCACTGCTTCCGCCGCGTGTGCTACCTCGGCCATGCCGACAGCCAATGACAGTGCACACGCTTGCAGTCGACATGCGGTGCGGCCGGGGCGCAGAGGACGATTGCCAAGCTTCTACCGACGATCGTCGGAAGACGCACCTTGGTTATCGTACAAAAGAAAGTCCATGCTTGGCATGGAACGCTTCAGCTGGACGATATCCTTCAGCGCGGCAGGGCGCACGGAAGGCGAGCGCTCTATGTACCTCTATGTACTGTGATGGTGAGATCATTTGGTAGTATATGACTGCATCTCGTCAGATACGGCTCGTCTTCGGATGAGCTTTCCTTTTTTCCTTTTTTCTATTTCCATGAGTACATTTACTCTCATGAGTACATTTACTCTCATGAGTTCATTTACTCTTTCCATGAATACATTTTCCCCACGAGTATAGTTTGGATGTACCGCAGGAACGACTAGCATTCTCCTCGAGCAGAATGGGCAGAAAGCTATACGCCATCGTAGGTCGACAGCCATACTACGCTAGATCTAAACTGGAAATGGTACGTGATACAGCACGTGACAAGAGATTACGTGTGGGGCCTTGACCCTTTTCGAGTCCGACCCACCTTGTAAACACTAGATCGCGCTCGCGTTTTGAGCCCAACAATTGTTCCTGTTGAGCTCCAAGCAGCTTCCATACGCCCGGGCGATAAGACCCACGACATCGACGACACATTGCCACCATCAACCATCCAACGCGCGACGGCCATCAACAAACTTTTCGGCATGGCGGACCACCAGGGCTCTGCGGAGCCCGTCTCCGGCAAGGAGGCTGGCATGCAGCTCGATAACGACGTCGAGCACGACGCCAATGCCGCGCAGGACTCGTCGGGCCGGCCGATTGAGTCTGCGGGAGAGGTGCAGGGCGAAGGCACGGGCAGCGACGCGGGGACCGTGGACAGCGAGGAGCGCGAGTTCCGGCAGCGGGTGCGCGCGCTGCTTGAGCTCGATGCGACCGAGCCCGACTTTATCAAACGCGCCATGGACCACGTCGATAACTTGAGCGAGGACGACAGCGACTACGAAAGTCTCGAGGAGGACTCTGAGGGCCACGGCGAGTACCACAGCGAGGCCGACGGCGAGGCCGACAGTGAGGACGACAGCGAGGCCAACAGCGAGGCCAACAGCGAGGCCGACAGCGAGGACGACAGCGACAGCAGCTCGGACTCTGACAAGGTACCCTTTCTCGAGATGAGCCTCGTGGACGAGGAGGCATCCGAGGACGGGCACTACTGCGATTCGTCTTGCGATTCGTCCCGCGGAAGCACGGTCACGGAGTACACCGAGTACTCGGGGGTGTCGGATGACTCGTGGGCGGAGATTGTGGAGGAGACCGAGGGCTCCTTTAATGTGGAACCGGGCCCCGAGCAGTTCGCGTCAAACCGGCGCAAGATGGTGTACTTTGCAGAGCAGGACCGGTACGAGGCCACGCTGAAGAGGGCGGGCAAGGCGCTGCACTTTCCCAAGTTTCCGGAGCTGCCGACGGAGCTGCGGCTGCGGGTCTGGGAGGCACACTGCACGGCGCTGCGCCGGTCGCACCGGGTGCTGCAGCTCGCCGTGTCGCGCGAGGGGTACCTGCACCCGTGCGAGTCAATGGTTGAGGTGACGCATCCGCTTCGCACGCTGATGAGGATCTCGCACGAGACGCGGCAGCTGGGCCTCAAGCGGTTCCCGGCGGCGCTCGACATTGACTTTGAGGACGAGCCGCACCTGCACCCCATTCTGCGCTTCGACCCGGCCTCGGACATTTTGCACTTGTACCAAGAGGCGGAGAACGCGCTGGATCTGGTGCACGGGTACGCCAAGCAGGCGAATCGGCGCCCGCCGGCGGAGCCGTACCCCCTCGTGCGCCACCTGGCGATCTGGGATATGGAGGTGCGGACGCGCGAGCCGGGCACGTACTTTGACTCCTGGATGGGCCACAGCCACATTGAAATGTTGATGGCCGAGGACGTGTCGCACCGGGTGCCGTTGGAGCTGCGGGGGGCGTCGTTCTGCGCGGCGCTGGAGTACCTGTTTCCGAACCTGCAGAACCTGTACGTGGTGGAGAACGGGGCGCCGCGGCGCCTCGACGCGTGGGTGGGCCACAACTACAGCTACACGCGGTACCACCAGCGGTTGACGGAGGTTAACGAGGCGGGCTTGGAGGACATTACTGACGAGGTGTACTGCTGGCACCAGCCGCCGCGCGGGTACAAGTACCTGTCGGAGGAGGAGCGCGCGGTGGAGGACGCCAAGGAGGTGGACGAGCGCGACCCGAAACCAGTGCCCTTTGACGACGGGTGCGTGATCAACGAGTTTGAGGTGCTGCGCAAGAAGGGCGTGCGGCACTCGCGGATGCTGTACTTTGGCATCAACGAAGGGATGTCGGACTACTACGAGCTGCGGCACAAAACGATGCCGGACGGGGTGTGGCCGACGCGTAACGGCGAGCCGGTTCAGGACCAGATGCCGTCGGCTCTCACCTTGGACCACCCCCATGACGAAGACATGACGGACGACAGCATTGTAGACGACGGCGAACTGGTCTTTGACAGCAGCAGCAGCGACAGCGACGATGACGAGGGCGGCGGCGACAGCGGCGACAGCGACGACGACAACCAGGGCGGCGGCAACGGCGGCGAGGAGGGCAATGTTGAGGACGGCAATGTTGAGGGCGGCAATGTTGAGGACGACAATGACGGCGACGACAACGACGGCAACGACGACGACGACGGCGAGGCGGCGCAGGCCCGGCGCGTTGCAAAGAGACGCGTCGTCGACTCGGACGATGAGTCGGACGGCGCGGAAGAGCCCGAGGCGGGCCCGTCGCGGCGGCCTGGGAAGAAGCAGCGGGTGGCGGAGCCGGACGAGTCGGACGCGGGCGAGGGCAGCGCGAACCTGGGCCGGAGCGAGGGCAGCGCGGTGGCGAACTCGGGCGAGGGCAGCAGCGGCGCGTCGCCGAGCACGGCGCAGGACGATGAGGGTGCGGGCGCGCAGAGAGTTCCGCTGTCCCCGTCTGAGCATCCGCAGTAGTGCCAGGGCTGCCGGACGGTGGCGCTGGAGGCGTACTACGGGCATGGCACGGACGGCGACTCGTACTCGGGCTTGAAAGCCGTGCGGGGACGGTTGGCTACCATGTCGGGGTTGGATTGTGTTGTGCCGGTTGGACTTGTGATCGGTTCCGGTCACGTGTTGTTGTTGTCTTGTATTTTGAGTTTTGTATTCGTTCTTTTGAGTCTTGTATCTCGAGTCATTCGAGTCTTGTTCGAGTCTTTCGAGTCTTTTTCGAGTCTTGTATTTTGGTCTTGTATTTCGATAGTGTATATCGACAGTTGTATTTCGAGTCTTGTATTTGCTATGCTACGCTAGTCAAAGATCTACTGCTGCGTGGGCATGCTGACGTCGGCCTTTTTGGCGACGACGTCCTCGCTCTTCCAGAGCGCGGTGACCGTCTTTTGCTGGGTGTAAAAGTTGATGCCCGGGCGGCCGTAAAAGGTGCTGGCGCCGCCGGCGGCAACGGACTTCTTGTTGCCGGTAAAGGAGAACATGGGCAGGGGCACGGGGATGGGCACGTTGATGCCGACCTGGCCGGCCTCGATGGTCTTGCGGAAGCGCTCGGCGGCGGCGCCGGAGCGGGTGAAGATGGCGGTGCCGTTGCCGTAAGGGTTGCGGTTGATGAGGGCGACGGCGTCGTCGAGCGAGTCGGCGGCGACGCAGACGAGGACGGGCCCAAAGATCTCCTCGGTGTAGCACGTCATGTCGGTGGTGACGTCGCTGATAATGGTGGGCGCGACCCAGTTGCCATTGGCAAAAGCGGGGTCGGCGGGGACGACGCCGCGGCCGTCAAGAGCCAGGGTCGCGCCTTCCCCTTCGGCAGACGCGATGAGGGCCTCGATGCGGGCCTTGCTGTGGGGCGTGATGACGGGCCCGAGGTCGGCGCCGTCGGTGAAGCCGCCGTTCATGTTGAGCGTCTTGGCGGCGGCGACGAGGTCGGGCAGCCACTGCTGCGTCTCGCCAACGAGGACGACGACGCTGAGGGCCATGCAGCGCTGGCCGGCGGCGCCAAAGGCGGCGCCGATGACAGAGTTGACAAAGTGGTTCTTGTCGCAGTCGGGCAGCGCGACGGCGTGGTTCTTGGCCCCGAGGTTGGCCTGGACGCGCTTGCCGAGAGCGGAGCCCTTGCTGAAGATGTACTCGCCGGCCTTGTTGCCGCCGACAAACGAGATGGCCTTGATGTCCTCGTGCTCGAGCAGAAAGTTGACCGTGTCGTGCGTGCCGTGGACAATGTTGAGGACACCGTCGGGCAGGCCGGCCTCGCGTGCGAGCTCGGCGAGGATAAGGGCGGCGCCGGGATCACGCTCCGACGGCTTAATCACCAGGGTGTTGCCAGTCACGCACGCAATCGGGATCGACCAGAGCGGGATCATGGCGGGGAAGTTAAAGGGGCAGATGGCGGCACAGACGCCGAGCGGTTCGCGGTACGAGCGCGTCTCCATATCCTTGGCGACCTCGAGCACCTCGCCCTTGAGCAGCTCGGGCGCGCCGCACGCGGCCTCGGCGACCTGCAGGCCACGCAGCACGTCGCCACGCGCGTCGGCAAACGTCTTGCCCTGCTCGAGCACAATCGACGCGGCGAGACGGTCCCAGTTCTCGCGGATGAGCGCGACAAACTTGAACATGATTTGCTGCCGCGCCATCACGCTCGTCGCCCGCCACGCGGGAAACGCCCGGGCGGCCGAGGCGACGGCGGCCTCGAGCTCGGCACGCGTCATCTGCGGCACACGCGTCACGAGCGCGTTCGTGGCGGGGTCGTGCACGTCGACGTGCTGCTCAGCCGGCGCCGTCGACTCGATAAACGCATTGTCGACAAAGTACGGCGTGTTCGTGACCGCCGCGAGCGGCGCGTGCGACCGGATGTACTCGGTCGCCGTCGTGTTGAGCGTCACATTGGCACGCCGTGCCGACGTCGTCAGGGCACGCACCGCCGGCGTGCGGCGCGTGAAGCCGCGGCTGGCGGTACGCACGCTCGTCTGCAGGGCTCTCGACAGCATCGTGAGTGGTTGGTGTGTGGTGGGTGGTGCAATGAGCGCGGACGCGTGCTTTACTTGTATTTACGGACCCGTGCCGGAGCGACGTCGGGGTGCATTAAAAGAAATGTACATTTTAATTCAATATTCAGATACCAGTGGGAGTGGGCCTAGCCAAGCCGAGGTGCCGCTAAGCCGCGATACGCATTATTTACCATTTATATTTAACTGCGCTTTACGTTTGTCATTCGTTTCACAGTCGGATCGCACGGCCTGGCACTCGCCCGCTCGGCCACTCGCGTTCAGCGCCATCCACAGGCCGACGGCGCCTGCATGACGCCCCTCACGCTGCGGACGCCGTCTCTTCCCCTCCTTCGTCTACGGAGTAGCTCCAGATAACGTCGCTGGTTGGTCGCTTGCCTAATTCGGCATATCCACACAACCGCGGGGACATGGAAAAAGGGAACGCTGGAAAAAGGGAACTGAATACGCGATAAGCGTGCTCTGGTCACGGCTCAGGTCACATCTCAGGTCACGTATTCGATCGTGTTATTGTCTGGACTAAAACTCGGCGGCGGCCTTGTCGAGGGCGGCCAGGAGAATGTCGGCGTGCCCCTGCTCAAAGATGAGCATGGGCCGCAGACGCACAGTGGCAGCACCGGAACCGCCGACATTGACGCCGAGCGCACGAACGCGCTGGACAAACGCGTCGCGCTGCGGGTGGTCAAAGGCGAGGAACGTGCCCATACCCTTGCCGCGCAGGTTGGTGAATTGCGCGGGGTACTTTGCCTCGAGCTCCTCAATCTTGGCGTACAGGTACGCGCCGACGGTCGCCGTGTGCCGGACCAGGTCGTGCTTCTCAATCTCGTCGTAGATGGCCTGGAAGAGCAGCGCACGCACGGGGTCGCCCATCCACGTGTTGAACTGGCGGTACGCCTTGTTCGGCCGTAGCTGCGGGTCCGCGTAGTAGAACCCGGCGGCCTGTGCCTTTTTGGAAAACGTGACCATGTCGGGCGGCGTCGTCAGCTCCCAGTGGTCGTGCGCCCAGAACCGGCCGGTCGCGCCGACGCCCGTCTGCACCTCGTCGACGATGAACAAGACATTGTGCTTCTTTGTCAGGTCGCGCAGCGCGCGGAAGAAGGCGGGGCTCGCGTGGTTGTCGCCGCCCTCGCTCTGCACGGGCTCGACGACGACGGCCGCGGGCTTGTTGTGGTAGTGCAGGATCAGATCCTCGACCTCGGCGAGGCTGGCCTGCTCGGCGGCCGCGTTCTCGGCCGCGAACTTGTCCAGCGGGTACTTGAGGGCCGGGAACGACGCCTGCGGCCAGTCAAACGCCGGAATGTCGAGCTTGTGGATCGGCTTCGACCGTGTCGTCGACAGCGACCCAAACAGCCGCCCGTGGAAGCCGCCCTTGAACGACAGGATGCTCAGCCCGTTGGCCGCGCCCGGCGACGCATTGTTCATCGACGACGCCATCTCCTCCGCCGTAAAGTCGACGTCGTAGCCGCCACGTTCCTGCTGACGCCGCCACATAAAGGCCGCCTTGTACGCCGTCTCGTTGGCGTCGGAGCCCGTCATCGCCGTAAAGACCTGGTTGAGCCCGCGCGGCGTCGCCCGCAGCAGGCCGTCCTTGAGAACTTGCTCCCAGTCCACCGGCGGGAAGTTGCCGAGCGCCGGCCGGCTGACAATCGCATTCACCATGGCCGGCGTCTGGGCACACGCCACCAGCGCCGGGTTGCCGTACCCCAGCGGGATCGACGCAATCTGTGCAAACGCGTCCAGCAGCACGTTGCCGTCCGCGTCCACAATGTAGTTGCCCACGCTCTTGCTGTAGTCCGTCAGGATCGACACGTTGCGCGTGTCAAACACGTCCGTCAGCGACGCAATCTTGGCCTGCGCCACCGGGCCCGGCAGCGCCGTCTTGACGCTCGGCGCCTCGGGTTCGCCCGCAACAAAGCTGCAAATGGCACGGCGCGGTGACGCGTGTGCTGTGCGCGCAGCACGCGCCACGCGCGCCGCCGACGAAAGGAGCCTCGACGACATGGTGATGTGTGTGTTGTGGTGAGGGGTAATCGTGTTCTGTCGTGCTGTCGTGGAAGGAAGGAGCGACGGGTCCCAAAGATAAAGGGCGCTCCGCACGTCGGCGTTCAAAGGAGCACGGGCAGCCAACACTGCACAACGTGAACGGAACTCAGATCCCATGCACCGATAACAGCCGGTATCAAATTTACGGACACGGCATTGATTGCCAATGCATTTGTTTGCCTTCCCGTTTGGGTTACAGGGTCCCAGCCCTATAGATGAGGCAACTCGCTTGTCTGCGATACGCCAGACCCAGCGTTTCCAATATATTGAACGGCTCTTTCTAGCCAATTGCGAACAAATTGTCCAGACGTGTAACGGCCTGTGAAGCGCTTTGGGCGTTCCGAGCTTATCTCGGGGTCGGCACCGGCCGCTTGGACCTACTAAAAGCGGAATAGCGCGTGGCCGTGATAGCCCTATATCGGCAGACGACATCCTTCAGGCAAGTCGGTGAAGCATGTTGTTCGTCACTAGAGTAAGCGGTTATCGTGTGTACTGGAAGCAAACGGGTAAATTAAAATTGATGGTATACTGTTGAAGGTTTCAAATAGTGAAATAGAAACAATTACGGAAAAGTAAATAAGACGCGAAAAAAACACGAAAGAAATAAAAGTAAATAAACACGAAATACAAAGAAACTAGTACTCCTACACAAGCCCCATCGCGATGAGCTGGCGGACGGTGCGTCCAAACAGCCGCTGGTACACGCCCAGCATCGCCAGCATGCCCGGCCAGCGCTCGCCGCACCAGGCCAGCAGGAGCAGGCACGAGCTTGATGCGTCGACGTACGCGCCCCAGTCGTGGGCAGCATGACGGGTGCCGGCGGCGGGCTCGGGCTCGGGCTCGGCCGGGTCCATGCGTGGCAGAAACGTGACGCGGCCGTCAATGGCGAGCAGCGCGTGCGCCAGCAGCGTGCTCGACGCCAGGTAAATGTAGTGCGCGCTCATAAACGTCATCGGGTACGCCCCGAGCGCCGACGACTCGGGTGCGCGCGTAATCGCCTCGTACGTGCGGACCAGACGCAGCGACGAGTAGAACGGGTCCGTCGCGACGGGGCCGGACCGCGTGCGCAGTGCCGCCAGCAGCAGCGGCTGGTACAGGAAACACATGGTCGCGTCGTAGCCGACCTCGCACGTCAGCGTCCCGACACCCGCGCGTACATCGCCCACCGGCACCGCGAGTTCCGTGCGCCACGCGTGCAGTGTCGCATGCTGGCGCCGCAGCCAGTCTAGGTCGAAGCCGGGGCCCGTGCCGGGCCGGTCGGACGCGGGCAGGTACAGCGCGCGAAAGATTTCGCTGCGAAGGTACACCAGCCGGTAGTGGTGTGCGATGCTGGCGGCCTGGACCGGCGCGTGGTCCGTGTCGTCGGGCGACACGCCGGCCGTCGGGTACGCCACCGTGATGATCGACTCGGGCAGGTCGCTGCCGCGCCCAAACAGCTGTCCGACGATGCGCTCAATCGCGTACAGACCCCAGAATGTCGACCGTCGCAGCCGCGTCTGCACGTCGTCCACGGTGTCCGGCGCTTCTGGTCGCTGGCTGCCGCCCGTGCAGTCGGCCGGTGCCTCCGCCGGCGTCTCCGTCTCCGTGTGGTACCCAAGCTCCAGCGCCAGGCGGCACGCATAGTCGAGCAGCTTCCACACGTCGCCGCGCCGCGGGTAGAACAGGCAAAAGACAATCAACAGCAGCAAGGCCTGCAGCGACGCCGGCGCCACCTCGGCCGTCACCGCCTCGACGTGCGCCAGCGCCGCGCCAAAGTACGCCAGCGCCTCGGACCCGCGCTGTGGCCGGTACCGCGCACGCGTCGCACACGCAATCGCGCACATCATGCTCGCGCGGAAGAAGGCGTGTGCGTGCTCGCCGAGGTGCGACGACGGTGCCTGCGGCGGGTGGTGCAGAAAGGCCGTCGGCGATGTCGTTCTGGCCGCCGGAGACGTCTGGCACGAGCCCGGCGTCGTCTGGACTGGGCGCGGGCCGTGCGTCGCCCGCTGGCTGTGCGTCTGCCGCTGCACTGCCAGGTACACCTCCACGTCGGCCTGCGCCTGCTCGGTGTCGACGAAGCCGTACAGCGTGTTGGACGATGCCAGGTACAGCTGCAGCAGGCCCCGCACGTCTGACTTGGCCGTGCTCGACACGTCTGCACCGAACCCGGGCCCGACCTGCCCGCCGGCCGTGCTCGGCCCGTGGTCGTCTTCCGCGTCCGGCGCCGACTCGGCGCTGTCCAGGTCCGCCAGCGACGCGTGCCCGCGTGCCACCGCGTGCTGCAGAATCTCGACCGTCAGTGCAAACACCGACGACGCGCCCCAGTACCGCGACTTGCCCGCCGACGCGCTCGAGGGCACGACAATGTCAAACGAGATTGCCGGTGTGGCAGGCACTGGCTGTGGCGCGGGAACGGGCCGTGGCACTGTTGTCCTTTGCTGCTGCTGCTGCTGCTGCTGCTGCTGCTGCTGCTGCACAGCCTCCAGGTGCGCCACGCGCGTCAGCAGCGACTGCACGTACGCACGAGGCAGGGTCTGCTTGAGCGCGTGGTCAAACATGCTGCACTCGACGCGCGCGCGCGCACACGGCCGGCAGTCGGGCAGCTGTGTGTCGCACTTTCGCCGCAGACGCCGGCAGCGCTGGCACGTCGGCAGCAGTTGCTGCAGGTCGTGTGCCGTGGTTGTGCTTGGTTCTTTCTCCGGGTCGGCCGCGGCCGTGCCCGCGAGAGGCGCCGGCGCGCTCATGGCATCGTGGTGGAGCGTGTCGTGATGTTCGTACTCCGTAATGATGGTCGGGATGATGGTAGTGTGGATGTGTCAGCCTCTGTCATTCGTTCAACTGCCATCAGTCAATTGCCAAACGTCAATTGCCAAACGTCAATTGGCTGGTGATGCGAGAGGGGAGCGGACATGTCCGTCGCTTGTCTGCCTATGCTTGTTAGTCGCGTGCCGATCAGACATATATCCGGAGGACGTGGCACGTGCCTTTAGTCGAACGTCCAAAATACACCAAATAAAGATGAAAACGTACAAAGATGATAGATACAGACAAGCAAGCACGTGATGTTGGAGCAGAGAAGGAAGGTACGATGCTGTTCATGTGAGGTCAAAGGCAGGAGCAGTGGTCGTCTTTTGTGGAGCACCAAAAGGATCTCGTGGACTGGAACAGTATCACGACACTCGAAAATTCGACCGATACGGTATACTATCACGTCTACGACCACCTCTCGGATTCTGTCAGACTCGCGATGCTGTCCGAGATCCACACAGCCGGCCAGTCGTTTTACACGCCAGAGAACAGCGGGTCCACACTGGCACTGCTGATAACCCGACATGACATTCGGCGGAATCCGAGCGGCGACAGTGCCTCCGACATGATAGCAGGGTGGCACGGACAGCGAAACTCTACTTGAACAAGGGTATTTAACTTTGGCAAGAGAAGGGCTACTATCGACGGTGGTCTTGCCTAGTGCAGTGCCCGACATCCTTATCTCCCACCTTCATCGCCTACGTGATTCTCAGTTCCGCCATCACTTTGTCTCATCACTCTGAACCCTCCAGCAATCACCACACACAGTTCTACTCACAATGGCCCCGTCTGCCGTCGACCCGCCCGCCAAGGAGTCGTCGGAGCACCGCTCCGGGGACCCCGCGCTCGCATTTGTGCGCGACGCCGAGACGCTGGCGCCCACGTCCGCCGACTTTGCCGACAAGTACGCCGAGCGTGCGTTTTTGAAGCACCGCCTCGCGCTCGCGTACCGCATCTTTGCGAGCAGCGGTTTTGCCGACGGCATCGCCGGCCACATTACGGTGCGCGACCCCGTCGACCCGACGTCGTTCTGGGTCAACCCGTTTGGGCTGCACTTTTCGCTGCTGACGGACGACGACCTGCTGCGCGTCGACCACACTGGCACCGTCGTCGAGGGCGGCTCGAACCTGCGGCTCAACTACGCCGCGTACGCGATCCACGCCGAGATCCACAACGCGCGGCCCGACGTGCTGTGCGCCGCCCACTGCCACTCCGTCTACGGACGCGCCATGTGCGCGACCGGCCGCGAGCTGCAGATGCTGACGCAGGACTTTTGCGTCTTTTACAACGACCACGTCGTCTACCCCAACTTTGCCGGGCTCGTGCTCGCGACCGACGAAGGCAAGGACATTGCGCGCTGCCTCGGGCCGCGCAAGGCCGCGCTGCTGGGCAACCACGGCCTGCTGACGGTCGGGCCGACGATTGAGGCCACGATTGCATGGTTTGTGCTGTTGGAAAAGGTGTGCCAGGTGCAGCTGCTGGCGGACGCGTCGGCCGCCGGCAGCGGCAAACCGCTCGTCACCATTGGCGACGCCGAGGCCAAGACCACGTACGCCGCCATTGGGCACAGCGAGTCCGGCTACTTTATGGGCCTGCCGCTCTTCCAGGTCGCCGAGCGCGAGTTTGGCGAGAAGACGTACCTCGGCCGCGGTATGCGGCCCATTTAGAATGAATGCAAGTCCATTGCTATGTCAAGTCCAAGTGCAGCCAGTCAGTGTCGAGACCGAATGCGCCGTCCGGGCCCGGCCGCAGCTCGTCGTCTGCGAGAAACAGGTCAAAGTCAAAGGGGCTCGTCGCCAGCAGACTTGGCTCCGGCTGCTTCTGGCGCAGGCCAAACCGCAGCGAGTCCAGGTGCGCCGGACCGGGGTACAGCAGACGCATCAGCTCGGCGTCCTCGGCGGCCCCGAACCGTGTCGTGTCGAGCGTGTCTGTTTTCAGGAACACGCGCTCCAATAGCGGGCCCAGCAGCCGCTCGTAGACGCCCGCGTAGAAGCCGACCTCGGGCCAGCCGTGCGCCGCAATCGACAGCAGGTTCGCCGTCATCTGTTTGGCGCGGTCAAACGTGTGCGTCGTCGAAAAGCGCTCGGCGATCGCCGTGTAGCCGTGCCGGAGACAAAACAGCACGACGGTGGCCGCCTCGAGCGTGTAGTGCGCCGACAGCCAGGGCCGCCGAAAGACGCCGACGCGGAGGTGCCTGCAGTGGATGCGCTCGGCGGCGGTGGCGGCCTCGAATGCCTTGAGGAGCGACGTCGGCGCGGGCAGCGGCACGCGTGGCGACGGTCGGTGCAGCAGCATCAGGCCGCGTGCCATCATAAAGTCGTTGCTGGTCGACGACGACGACGACGACGCACAGCCCGCGTGCCATGCGCGCACGCGCCGCTCCATGCTGCCGACCCAGTCGTCCCACGACGCGCACGGCAGCGGCAGCGGCTCGTTTTGAAAGTGCACGTGCAAAATCTCCGACAGGATCTTGTTAAAGGCAATGGTGCCGAGGAACGGGTCGTTGGCGCCGGGTGGCACACTAGGCGGCGGCAGTGGCGCGTCGATGCTGGTGTCGGGCGTCGACAACGGGCGCTGCATGACTGAGCAGATGGACCGGTCCAGGCAGTACGCGGCCCAGAACACGCGCTGCCGCAGGTCGTCGTCACCATCGTGCCCGTGGCTGCGGTGCAGACTGCGGTGCAGGCTGCAGTGCAGGCCGAGCTCGAGGCACGAGCGCATGGCGACGCCCGACAGCACCCACACGTTGGCGGCGCGCGGAAAGACGGTCGCGTACAGCAGCACCAGCAGGATCGTCTGCAGCCACGCGAGCTCCGACGGGAACGCGGGCAGTCCGTACAGGTGCTGGATGCCCTCTTCGAACAGCGACACGGACAGCGCGGCGCAGCGCTCTTCGTGGCCGTCGTCGGCGTGTGCGGACCCGAGCGTGACGGAGATGGCGAGGACGAGGTAGACGACCAAAAAGTCGTGGCTGGGCGTGAGGGCGGGCGATGCAGCTTGCGTCTTTTGCGTCTTTTGCAGCGCCTGCAGTGTGTCGTGCACGGCCTGGAACTGCTGCGCGACGGTGGCCGCGACGAGGAACGGATTGTCCGTCTGGATGACGGCCATGTACTTGCGCAGCAGCCGCTGCACAATGTCCCACGGCATGCTCTGCAGGATCGGCGCCTGCAGACGCTGTGCAGCTGACGCACGCGCGGCACGGTGCGCAGTCTTGGGGCGCTGCACGCGTGCCGTCGACGGCGTCAGACCCATGCGCACCTTGTGCAGCAACCCAGCAGCCGCGCCAGCCTCGTACGGCAGCGTCGCCGCGACGATACTCTGCAGCGCGTGCGAGTCGATGATGGCCTGTCGCCTGTCGGTGTCGGTGCTGTCGGTGTCGTTTTTTCCGGTGTCGTCAGAGTCAAGGGCCGTTGCCGGCGACCGCGCTGCACCGGGCATGCCGAGCAGAATGTCCGACGCCTGCACGACGTCGAGCCCGTCGTCGAGCAGCGACGTCTCAAGCCGCGCAATCTCCGACTCGAGGTGCTGCACGATACTGCGTGGCGCGTGTGCAACGGCGGACGCGGCGGCCGCAATGCCGGTGCACTCCGTCTTGTTGGCGAGGCACTGCGTGCACGACGGCAGCTGGCGGTCGCACTTGATCTTGCGGCGGCGGCAGCGCGCGCACGACAAGATGCTGCGGTGGCAGCTCATGGCAAGTGGGTATCGTCAGAAGAACTTCGGAGGTCGGAGATGGTAAATGGGTGCGCTTGCTGGAAGTGTGCTGCATGGCGTAGTGCGCGGCGTTGTCCTAGTGCGCGGCGTTGTCCGCCCTCGACTGATAAGCCGGTGAGGTGTCGGATATCAACGGACAATGGTGATTGGTCGGGGTGTTAGTCGTAGTCGGAAAGAGGGTCGCCGAGCGGTAATGTCCGCTCATCCAGGTCTCACGTTTTGTATATGTTCTGGTGGTGGCTCTCCGAGGTGTTCTGTTTCTTGCCATCGACCGAAACCAACATGACGACACCCGAGGTTCTGCTGCCGGCGCACTACGCCGGCATCAAGACGAATGCCACGCGCATGGTCGACTCGCTGCTCGAGTCGTGCCAATGGGGCAGCACGCCCGATGGCGGCATGAACCGCTTGACGCTCAACGACGACGACAAGCGCGTACGCGAGTGGTTTGTCGAGCAGGCAAAGGCGTGCGGCTGCTCGATCAAGGTGGACGCCATGGGCAACATTTTTGCGACGCGGCCGGGCGTGAACAATGCGCTGCCGCCGATTGCCATTGGCTCGCACCTGGACACGCAGCCGACGGGCGGCAAGTACGACGGCATCCTGGGGGTGACGGCGGGCCTCGAGGTGCTGCGGACGCTCCACGACGCGGGCGTGACGACGTACGCGCCGCTGTGCATTGTCGACTGGACCAACGAGGAGGGCGCGCGTTTCCCGCCGGCGATGCTGGCGTCGGGCGTGTGGGGCGGTGCGTTCACGACCGAGTACGGTCAGTCGCGCACGGACGCGGACGGCGTGCGGCTGGGCGACGAGCTGCAGCGTATCGGGTTCCTGGGCGACGTGCCGTGCTCGTACGACGCGAACCCGCTGTCGGCGCACTTTGAGGTGCACATTGAACAGGGCCCGATCCTGGACGCGGCGGAGCAGCCGGTCGGTATCGTGCGCGGGATCCAGTCGATCCGGTGGTACCACATTGACGTGACGGGCCGCGAGGCGCACACGGGCACGACGCCCATGGACCGGCGTGCCGACGCGCTGCTGGGCGCGGCGCAGATGATTGTGGCGACCAATGAGATTGTGACGACGGGCGAGCTCAACGACCGCCAGGCACGCGCCACGGTCGCCGTCGTCAACGCGCTGCCGCAGAGCATCAACACCATCAGCGGGCGCGTCAAGATGTCGCTCGACGTGCGCGCACCAGACGACGCCGACGTCGCCACCGTCGACCGCCTGTGCCGCGAGCGCTACCAGGCGATTGCCGACACGCTCGGCCTCGCGGTCCACGTCGACTGCTTCTGGGAGTCGCCCGCGCTGCACTTTGATCCCGTCATGGTGCAGTGCGTGCGTGAGAGCGCGCAGGAACTCGGGTGCGCCATGGAGCTCGTGTCGGGCGCGGGCCACGACAGTGCGTACACGAGCCTCAAGGTGCCAACGGCGATGGTGTTTGCGCGGTGCCAGGACGGCGTCAGCCACAACCCGGCCGAGTACACGCGGCCCGAGGACGTGGCGGCGGCGGCCGAGACGCTGCTGGGTGCGTATCTGCGGTACGACGAGTACCTGCGCAAGAAGACCGAGGGGTCGTAGTCAGCTGATAATCATATTACTTTGAAGCCAGACGAGCTACACTGACCCGTATCTGATGATGTAGACCATGGTAGTAGTCCGTGCGAATGTCGTGCGAATGTTGCGGCGACATGGTCGTCGGTAGAGACGGCAACGATGGTCGTCGGTAAAGTCATGGAGAGAGAAGAGAGAGGCTCAAAAGCTCGGGAGACCTCATAGACCCCTCACTCTACCCCTCTCTCTTCATCGCTCCTTCCCTGTCGTGATACTTTGCAATGGCACGTGACAGAGCACATGTAGGGGTAATGGTGACGGGCAATCCTGTAGTGTTATGAAGCAGACATTGACGACGAGCGCCCAGCCTCTACGACACCGTCGCGGCCATCGGTTGGAAGACGCATGGTCAACGGCTCCTGGAGCCTACTCTTTCGTCGGCGTCTTCTGGTGAGCGAGACCAAGGCAAGGCCCTCGAGGAGATTGGGCTGTTGGGCGGCAGGTACTCGGACGCACCTGACTGGCCACGTTCGAAGTCAAGTAAATGTTACATTTGACTTATTTCACGTTGTCACGAATGGCATTTTAGTAACATTCTCAAGTATGAAGTGAGTTTAAAATAGAATGCAGTGCACAGGAAAATGCCACGCACCGGCAAAAAATGATTCCGCTGGGGCTCGAACCCAGGACCTTTTGCGTGTGAAGCAAACGTCGTAACCAACTAGACCACGGAACCGTTGTTGTTGGAAATAGCGGATCTAGAAAGGTATATGGGGCCCTCAACGACTGCCAGCTTTGACTCACTTTCCATCCTTGTCCTTGGAGGCCTTGTCGCCCGTAGACTCCGACTTGTCCTCGTTCTTGCTCTTTTCCTTCTCTTTGGGCTCGTCTTGGGACTCGCCGGCCTTGTCCTTGGACTCGGGCTCGTCGCTCTTTGGCTTCCCGTCTGTAGCATTCTCTTCGCCCGTCTCCGTCTCGTCCTCGTCCTCCCCTGGTTTACCCTCCTTGCTCCCAGACTGACCACTCTTTGTCGACTCCTTTGCCTTTTTCTCCTCGGCGGCCTTCTCGGCCCTCCGCTTCGCCTTCTCCTCCGCCTCACGCTTTGCCCACTTGCTCGTGTACGGCTCCTCCACCGGCCCGCGGGTGTGCTTCCCCTGCTCCAGCCGCTTCGCCATGTTCTCGCCGGCGTCGTCAATCTTGGCTCGGAACAGCAGCGACACCACAATCGCGCTGCCCACCACCGCCGTCAGAACGAACCGGTACGGCGCGTACCACGAAGGCGCCCACCCGCGCACCGTCGCTCGGCTGTCGGCAAAGTAGAGCATCGTAAACGCCAGAAACTGGCCCGTCAGTGCAAAGTGCACCGGCATGAACAGCGTCGGCCACGCGGCCGCCGGCGCCAGCACGCCCATCGCGTAGCGGAACCGCTTGCGCCCCTCGTCCGCCGGAACGTGCTTGATCTTCATGCTGTCCGACAGCTCCATGCCCCAGTGCACCGCACCGAGAAACGAGATGATGACCGCACCGTAGCCGAGCTGCACGGGCTCCAGCAATTGAAGCCACTGCTGCGCCGTGTCCTGGCTGACCAGGAACGTGTTGATGGCCGGCGACATGGTCGGGTACCCCGGGCCCTGTCGGATAACCCAGCCCAGGTACACCGTGGCAAGCGACGTCGCAAAAAAGGGCACCGTGCCGCTGAGGCCAAGCGCGTACGCCTCGCGTGGCACCGTCGTCAGCGCAAACGCGGCCTTGGCCTTGTGCAGGTCCGTTCCAATGGCGTCCTTGATATCGGGCGGCTCGACGCGTGGCGTGCTGGCCGCCTTTTCTTCGGGTGTCTGCGTCGAGTAGAATCGCACGAGCGAGGTCGAGGGGGGAGGTCGAGGTTTGCCAATCGCCGCCTTCGAGAC
Organism: Ophiostoma populinum; assembly: GCA_029298855.1. NCBI lineage: Eukaryota > Fungi > Ascomycota > Sordariomycetes > Ophiostomatales > Ophiostomataceae > Ophiostoma > Ophiostoma populinum. Next base: position 1,734,389 of record JANSLU010000014.1, on the reverse strand, counting down.
CGGAAAGCTGGCCAGGCCCAGCTGGCGTGCTGCCGGAGCTCTGCCAGCTGCCAAGAGTTTCAAAGACGCGCGGTTCATCATTGCAGACTGTTGACGTTTCGTTTACGAGACACGTTGAATCAGTAGGAGACCAGTTGCGGTTTAAATCTAGGATGGCCATCGCCTTCGCCTTCAAGGCCAAGACATGCCCGATGATATCATCCAATGTCACCGCGTCAATCTAACGTCATGTCTCGTCTTTGTCCAACTTGAGCATCCGTTAAATTTTACTAAATATAGTGCAAACGTACCGTTTGGCTTTTCGCGACTGCAAGTCTTCTACCTGCCCGCGGAGAACAGAGCTCGAGACCTCGAGTACTGTCCAACATCTGATAAGACACGACTCTGAACGAGCTAGTTTGAGGAATGTGCAACCTCCAGATACACCAAAAGTAAAACCTATCGTTTCGCCCTAGCTGTAAATCTAGTGAGAAAGATTCGTACCTTTTGCTCCGTTGCAAAACACGGCCTATAGTTACGGTGTATTATTTTGTTCAACATTCATGCAAGATGGGCTGTGGGCTTTGATGATGACGGTGACGTAATTTCGTTCTGCACGCTCCAAGTACCCTAGCGCGCCAACTGCACGCAAAAAGTACATGTCATGGCAAGTCTCTCGTTCCTCGCGAGGTGGAGCGCTGCAGCAGGTAACAGCTGCCATGCAGCCAATCACCGGCTTTCAATCACCCCGCTATCTCCGCCCTCGCCCAACTCCAGTCTCCGGGCTGGAATGGCCAGGCTGAGAATGACTTGTGGACGAGACTCGACGCGCGCCAAAGCAGGAATCTGACCATCTGAACCAGGCATCGATTTGGATTGTGGCCTGCTCAGCCACTCGTCACCACCAGCGACGGTCCGACTCCGACGGCCGCGAACCACTGCGTCAACTCAAGCTGCACCTGTGCACTGTTACGGTAGCTCCTTCCTTCCGCACGACACACTGCCGAGCACATCGCGGCACCATCCAACGTTCCTTCCGATTGCGCCGTCCCGGCACCCCACAAGCCCCTGTCCCCGAACACAAGCATCTGGCACTCGAGCATTTGAAGCATTCCGGCGCATTTGAAGCATTAATCATCCTCTGGCAGCACCAGCCATCGCCCACGTACGACCACGCCGCACGACGCCCAACGTTACGACCTGCGCCCAACGCACGACCGGCACGGCCACGCTGCCGCCAATGACAACACACCACGCTGCCTAGATCTAGCATCGACTGCTCGGACCCAAATCACGACACACTACACGACACAACCCCTGATCCCAGTGCGCGGTAGACCGCGCCCCGACGCCCGCCATGCTCGAGGGTCTTGTTGCCGGGTTGCTGAACCGCTTCCTGGGCATGTACGTCAAGAACTTTGACCCTACACAGCTCAAGGTCGGCATCTGGTCTGGCGATGTCAAGCTGCGCGATCTCGAGCTGCGCCGCGAGGCGCTTGACCAGCTCAAGCTGCCCATCAACGTCGTCGAGGGCCACCTCGGCGAGCTCACGCTGACCATTCCATGGTCCAACCTGAGCGGCGCGCCTGTCAAGATTTACATTGAAGACGTCTTTCTCCTGGCCTCGCCCAAGGAGGAGGCGGCGTACAACGAGGAGGAGGAGGAGCGCCGCAAGCAGCGTCTCAAGATGGAGAAGCTCGACTCGGCTGAGCTGCTCAAGGAACGGTCCCAGGAAGGCATGAGCCAGGAGGAGCAGAAGAAGAGCCAGAGTTTCACGCAGAGCCTCGTCACCAAGATTGTCGACAATCTGCAAATCATTGTCAAGAACATCCACGTGCGCTACGAGGACTCCATTTCCGCGCCCGGCCACCCCTTTGCGCTCGGCGTCACGCTTGACGAGTTCAGTGCCGTCAGCACAGACGACGGCTGGCGCCCGGCCTTTATCCAGGCGCTGTCCAGTTCGACGCACAAGCTCGTCACGCTCGGCGCGCTTGCCGTCTACTGGAACACGGACACGCGGCTGCTCGGGTCCGGCCGCGAGGCGCCCGCCGACACCGTGCACGAGACGGCCCACGACGAGATCTTGAAGAGGTTCAAGGAGATGATTATCAAGGCCCAGGACGCCGCGCCCGTCGATGCGTCGGCCGACAACGAGGACAACGCCGACGACGAGGACGACGCCGACCTCCGAACGCTCAAGGACCACCAGTTCATCCTCAAGCCCGTCAGCGGCCTCGCGCGCGTCGAGCTCGACAAGACGGGCGACGTGCGCGCGCCCAAGTTCAAGGCCAACCTCATCTTTGACGAGATTGGTGTCGTGCTCGACGACCACCAGTACCGCGACGCGCTCATGATGATTGACCTGTTCCACTACTTTATCCGCCACCAAGAGTACAAAAAGTACCAGCCCAAGGGCGTGCGCCCCAAGGAGGACCCGCGCGCCTGGCTGCGCTTTGCCGGCGACGCCGTGCTGAGCAAGATCCACGAGCGCAACCGCCGCTGGACCTGGGACTACTTTCGCGAGCGCCGCGACGACCGCCGCCGCTACATTGAGCTGTTCAAGAAGCGCAAGCAGAACCTTGCCTTTACGCCCGACGAGACCGACGACTTTAACGCCCTCGAGCGCAAGCTCGGCTACGAGGACCTGCGCTTCTGGCGCTCGCTCGCGCGCAACCAGCTGAAGAAGGAAAAGAAGGAAAACGCTGCTGCCCTCAAGCCCAAGCCCGATCAGGCGCCCGCTGCTGCACAGCAGCAGGGCTGGGTCGCCTGGATGTGGGGTTCGAAGCCGGCCGCGACGGCCGAGGAGCCCGCCGGCGACGACGACTCGGAGAACACGCACATTACCGAAGAGCAGCGCCAGGAGCTGTACGAGGCCATTGACTGGGACGAGAGGACGGCGCTCGCCGACGAGGTCGACGTTCCGCGCGAGGCCGTCAAGCTGCAGATCGAGGCGTCGCTCAACACGGGCAGCTTCACGTTGAAACAGAACCCGCATGCCGGCCGCAGCACCGACCTGCTCAGCCTGCACTTTGACGCGTTCCGCGCCAAGGCCCTGCAGCGCCCCGACTCGCTCCTGCTCGATCTCAGCCTCGGCGGCCTGCGTGTCAACGACGGCACGACACCCGCCAGTCTGTTTACCGAGATTGTGCGCGTCAAGGACGCACCCGGCGTGGCGTCGGCCAAGAAGAAGCGCCTGTCGATGAACGAGCTCGAGCGGCAGACCAAGGACGCGGCGCCGCCGACCGACGACGTCTTCTTCTGGTTCCAGGTCGAGCAGAACCCGCTCGACGGCCAGGGCGACATTGCGCTGCGCGCCAAGCTCAAGCCGCTCGAGATTGTGTGGAACCCCAACGTTGTCGTCGGCGTCTGGGGCTTCTTCAAGCCGCCCGAGCGGCACATGGAGTCCATTACGGCGCTCATGGAGACGGCCGGCGCCACCGTCGAGGGCCTGCGCGAGCAGACACGCGCCGGTCTCAGCTTTGCGCTCGAGGAGCACAAGACGATCAACGCGCAGCTTGACCTGCAGGCGCCGCTCATCATTGTGCCGCAGAGCATCACGACGCCCCGGTCGACGTGCCTGATTCTGGACGCCGGTCACATTAGCGTCAACAGCGAGCTCGTCGACAAGGAGACGATGAAGGAGGTGCGGAGCAAGGAGGCGCGCGACTTTACGGCGGCCGATTTCAAGCGCCTCGAGTCGCTCATGTACGACCGCTTCATCGTCAAGCTGACGTCGACGCAGCTGCTCATCGGGCCGTCGATTGCCGACACCAAGGCGCAGCTCGTCAACAAGAACGAGGCCCTGCGCCTGCACATTGTCGAGAAGATCAATGTCGACTTTATCGTCGAGATCTCCATCCTGCCCAAGGCGCCCAACCTGACGCGCATGAAGATGTCGGGGCACATGCCGACGCTGCACGCGGCCGTGTCCGACACCAAGTACAAGAGCCTGATGAGCATCATCGAGGTCGCCATTCCGCGCTTCGACGACGACGAGGCCGAGGCGGTGCCCTCGGTGCCCGAGCAGCAGAGCAAGCACGGCCGCAGCCGGTCCAAGAGCTCGACGACCAAGACGACGCGGCCGCGCCTGCTGAGCTCTGCCTCGACCTCGTCCAACTCGCACCGCAGCAGCCAGCAGCGTGCGTCGCAGCTTCTGTCGCTCACGATTCCCGAGGAGACGGCCATTGTGCTCGACGACGACGACGACGATGCGTTCCAGGACGCCGACAGCGGCGGCTTGACGAGCGAGCAGCGGCGCATGCAGCAAAAGACGTTCCAGTTCAAGTTTTCCGTCGACGAATTGCGCGGCTCGCTGTACCGCAGCGAGCCCGACGGCACGCGCCCCGACGCGCTGCTCGTCGATCTGGTGGCGCAGACGTTTGACCTTGACTTTTACCAGCGCCCGTACGACATGGTCGCCGAGGTATCGCTCGGGTCCGTCATTGTCGACGATTTCGTGTCGAACCCGCCGGCCGAGTTCAAGTCGATTGTGTCGTCGGGCGACGTCGAGGACCGCGAGCAGCAGCGCGCTCTCGTGCACGTCAAGTTTGTGCGCGTCAACAAGGAGTCGCCCGAGTTTATGCCCGTGTACGAGGGCATCGAGACCAATGTCAATGTCGCCATCTCGACCATCAACCTGATTGTCACGCGCAAGACGCTGCTGACCCTGCTCGACTTTGTGCTCGTCACGTTCACCGCCAACGGCGCCAGCCCGCCACCGCCATCGCCCCAGGCCGTGCCGCAGCTCGACGGTGCCGACAGTGGCCCCGACTCGCCCGTGGTGGCCGTCGAGCCCGCAGTGGCCGAGCCCGTGCCGCCAGCGCAGGGCGGCGCCATCCGCGTCAAGGTCGACCTCAAAAGTATCCACCTCATCCTCAACAACGACGGCATGCGGCTGGCGACGCTCGCCTTCAACCACGCCGACGTCGGCGTGTTCCTGCTCGACGGCACGATGCGCGTATCGACGCGCCTCGGCAACCTGAGCCTGATTGACGACGTCAACCTGGGCGTGCCGCCCGACTCGCCGCTGCGCCAGCTCATCACGATCCAGGGCGACGACCTGGCCGACTTCCGCTACGAGACGTTTGACGCCAGCAACAAGACGTACCCCGGCTACGACTCGTCCATCTACCTGCGAGCCGGGTCCATCAAGATCAACTTTTTGGAGGAGCCCTTTCGCAAAATCATTGGCTTCCTCGTCAAGTTTGGCAAGATGCAGGCCATTTACAACGCCGCGCGCCAGGCCGCCGCGAACCAGGCGACGCAGCTGCAGCAGAGCCAAGGCCGTGTCAAGTTTGACGTTGTCGTCAACACGCCCATTGTCGTGTTCCCGCGCGTCGTCGTGCCCGGCCGGCCGCACCGCGATCTGCTGACGGCGTACCTGGGCGAGATTTATGCACAGAACAAGTTTGCGCCGCTCGACGACTCGGAGCACGCCGAGGTGGCCATGAAACTGTCGGCCGGCATCCGCAACATCCGCCTGACGTCGCTGCTGCACTACCCGCACGAGCGCACCGAGGAGCTCGAGCTCATTGACCACGTCGACATGGCCTTCCAGGTCACGCACGCCGAGCACAAGCCGCATCTGCAGCGGCCCGACACCGAGATTGTCGGCCACATGACCGACCTCAACCTCCGTCTTACGCCGTACCAGCTGCAGTTTCTCCTCGAGATTAGCAAGTCGGTGCCCGCCGCCTTTGCCGCCGAGGACGACGACCAGCAGCGCGCCATGGAGGACGTTGAGAGCAGCGTCGACGACCGCACGCTGCAGCGCGCGCGTTCGGGCGTCGGCCTGCAGACGGACGGTGCGTCACCAGGCTCGCCGGGCTCGCCGGGCTCGCCGGGCGTTGACCTGGGCCCCGAGCTCGGTGCGCACACGGAGACGTGGACCAAGGTGGACCTGGTCTTTACCATCCAGACGATTGCGCTCGAGCTCATCAACGCGCCCGAGGACCGGCCTGTCGGCAACCTCGAGAGCGCCAGTCTGTCGCGCTTCTCGCTCGACGATAGCAGGCTCAAGCTGAGGATGCAGGCCAACGAGTCGCTCGAGGCCGAGTTTGTCATTTCCAGCTTCACCATCCACGACAGCCGCCCCGGCGAGACCAACAAGTACCGCCGCATCATGTCGTCGTCCAACAAGAGCGTGCAGCAGTTCATGGCCAGCATCACCATGTCGGGCGGCGCCGAGCGCAACATTATCGCCATTGTCGCCATTGACAGCCCGCGCGTCATCTTTGCCCTTGACTACATCTTTGCCATTCAGCACTTTGTCGCCGTCGGCATGCGCGTCGCCGAGCCCCCTCTCCACGCCGACGAGCTCGCGAGCCCGACCGAGACGCCCGACGAGTCCGACGTCGACTCTCTGCGCGTCGGGTTTACCGGGCAGTCGCTGCCGCCGTCGAACGCAGAGACGGCCCGCAACAGCCTCGACGTGGCAGGCCCCGAGCACGACACCGGCTCGACGCCCACGCCCCCCGCGCCGCCGCCCGAGCGCAAGACCAACGTCGCGTTCCGCGTCAATATTGTCGACGCGCAGGTCATTCTGATTGCCAACCCGCTGACGACGTCGTCCGAGGCCATTGTGCTCGGCACCAAGCAGGTGCTGCTGTCCCACCAGCACGCCACGACGTTCCAGGTGTCCGAGGTCGGCATGTTCCTGTGCCGCATGGACCGTTTCGAGGACTCGCGCCTGCGCATCATTGACGACTTTTCCATCCAGCTCTCCGTCGACGGCTCGCAGCCCGAGGTCAACAACATTAGCGTGCAGATTGAGCCGCTCGTTTTGCGCCTGTCGCTGCGCGACATTTTGCTGGTCCTGCAGATTGTCAGCAAGGCATCGGAGCTGTCGGGCAACGACACGGCCGACGCTCCGAAAAAGGACAAGCTGTCGGCCGCGGAGGAAAAGGCCAAGCAGCTGCGCCAGGCAGGCATTAAGCAGCGCACGGCGAGCGGCCGCGGGCCGACAACCGTCGGTGCCGCCAGCTCGACCCTCGCGGTGACGACACGAGGCCGCGCCATTAGCACTGGCACGCTGCGGCCATCGCAGCGGCCGTCAGCCACGGGCCCGTCAGCCTCGAGCGCGCCTCCCACCCGGCACGAGTCGCTGCACGCCACGATTGACGGCGTGCGCGTTGTGCTCATTGGCGACCTGCACGAGCTGCCCATCCTGGACATGAGCATCAAAAAGTTTGACCTGACGGCCGAGGACTGGTCGACGAACCTCAAGGCCAACACGTTCATCGGGCTGTACACCAACGTCTACAACTTTGCAAAGTCGGCGTGGGAGCCGCTGGTCGAGCCGTGGGAGGTGTCGATTGGCGTCGGCCGCGAAAAGGACTCGGGCATGCTGTCGTTTGACGTGTCGTCAAAGAAGACGTTTGACATTACCGTGACGTCGTCGTCGATTGCGCTGGCGTCCAAGTCGGCCGCCTTCCTCATGCAGACGCCACAGGACGTGCTCGGCAAGGCACGCGGCACCGAGGCGCCGTACCGCATCCGCAACTACACGGGCTTCAGCATCGTCGTCAGCTCGCGCAGCACGCTGTCCAACGAGGAGATTACCGTGCGACTCGACGACGGCGACGAGGCGCCCTGGAGCTTTGAGCAGTGGGAAAAGATGCGCGAGAACTTGGTGGCCGAGTCGCAGTCGCAGAACGTGCAGGTGCTGCTCGAGAGCTCCGGCTTCGACGCCGTCAAGAGCATCCGCCTCAACCGCGAGGGCCAGTTCCTCTTTGGGCTGCGGCCCAAGAGCAACCAGGTGCTGCACCGCCTGCTCGTCGACGTCAAGCTGGGCGACGACAATGTCAAGTACGTCACCTTTCGCAGCCCGCTCGTCGTCGAGAACGAGACGCAGATCCCCGTCGAGATTGGCGTCTACGACCCGCAGGAAGGCCACCTGCTCAAGATTGAAAAGATTGCGCCCGGCGAGTCGCGCCCGGCGCCCGTCGGCGCCGTCTACCTCAAGAGCCTCGTCGTGCGCCCCGACTCGGGCTTTGGGTACGAGTGGTCGACCGAGACGCTGTGGTGGCGCGACCTGCTCAAGCGCCCGACGCGTACCATGGTCTGCAAGGGCGACGGTGGCGAGTCCTTCTTCTTCCAGGTGCACGCCAACTTTGACAAGGGGCACCCGCTCGTGCAAAACTACCCGTACATGCGCATCAAGCTGTCGGCCCCGGTCGTGCTCGAGAACCTGTTGCCATACGACTTCAAGTACCGCATCTACGACAAGAACACCAAGCGCGACTGGACCAACTTTTTGCGCAAGGGCGGTGTCAGCCCGGTGCACGTGACGGAGCTGTCGCACCTGCTGCTGCTGAGCGTCGACATGCAGGACACCGTCTTCAAGCCGAGCGAGTTTGCCATTATCAACTCGGGCAGCTCCGACGACTTTCACAAGGAGACGACGCTCGTGTGCAAGGACGACGCCGCACAGAACCTGCACCTGCGCCTGCACTACTACCGCATCCCCGACGCCGGTGGCGCCTTCAAGGTCACCGTGTACAGCCCGTACGTCGTGCTCAACAAGACGGGCCTCAAGATTGACGTGCGCTCCAAGGGCTTCATGCAGCAGCCGCGCGCGGCGGCCGGCCAGATGCTCGTCGAGCCGGGCACCGACGGCGAGCACGCCAAGGCGCTGCCCTTTATGTTCTCCTACGCCAACGAGGACAACCGGAACCGCGCGCTGCTGCGCGTGGGCGACTCCGAGTGGAGCAAGCCGCAGAGCTTTGACGCCATTGGCAGCACGGCCGAGGTCGTCTTGCAGTCGACGCGCACGCGCAACACGGAGATTCACATTGGCATCACGGTCGAGCCGGGCGAGGGCAAGTACAAGATGACAAAGGTCGTCACGCTGGCGCCGCGCTTTGTCATCAAGAACAACATTGGCGAGGACATTAACATGCGCGAACCGAGCTCGTCCAATGTGACGACGATCCGCGGCGGCGCGCTGCAGCCGCTGCACTTTTTGCAAAAGAGCCCGGTCAAGCAGCTGTGCCTGTCGTACCCCGGTCTCAGCAGCGAGTGGTCGTCGCCCTTTAACATTTCCGACTTGGGCACCACGTACATTAAGCTGGTCCAGGCGCAGCGGCAGAAGCTGGTGCGCACCGAGATTCTGATGGAGGGCGCCACAATCTTTTTGACGCTCGGCATGGAGACGCGCAACTGGCCCTTTTCCATGCGCAACGAGAGCGACACCGAGTTTTACTTTTCCCAGGCGAACCCCAACGCGGACGAGGACGGCGTCGAGGACATGTCGGGCTGGCGCCCGGTCCGGTACCGGCTACCGCCGCGCAGCATCATGCCGTACGCGTGGGACTTTCCGGCGGCCAAGGCGCGCGAGATTGTCATCAAAGCGTCGGGCAAGGCGCGCCACGTCAAGCTGGCCGAGATTGGCAACCAGTTGCCAATGAAGTTTGTCGACCTCGACGGGCAGCCCAAGATTATCGACATTAACGTCACGGCCGACGGCCCGACGCAGACCATGATCCTGTCCAACTACCAGCCGTCGCAGAGCCTGTACCGGCAGCGCAGCCACGCCTCGTCCAGCAGCCTGTCGCGCACAGGCACCAACATGAGCTCGATGAGCTCGAAGAGCACGCGCAGCACGCGCAGCGGCATGAGCACGCCCGACGGCGACCGCGGCCGGTCGAGCTTCGAGGCCAAGGAGCAGGAGACGGGCGTGACGTTCCGGGCACAGCTGCAGCTCGCGGGCATCGGCGTGTCGCTCATCAACTCGCACCTGCGCGAGCTCGCGTACATTACGCTGCGCGACGTCAGCCTGCGCTACACGGACTCGGCACTCTACCAGACGGTCAGCCTGGCGGTCAAGTGGATCCAGGTCGACAACCAGCTGTACGGGGGCATCTTCCCCATGATCCTGTACCCGAGCGTGGTGCCGAAGCGGGCGGGCGAGGTCGACGCGCACCCGTCGCTGCACGCCATGGTGACGCGCGTCAAGGACGACTCGTACGGCGTCGAGTACATCAAGTACGCGACCGTGCTTCTGCAGGAGATGACGCTCGACCTCGACGAGGACTTTGTCTTTGCCGTGCTCGACTTTTCCAAGGTCCCGGGCGCGTCGTGGGCGTCGGCCGAGGTCGACGGGCAGCTGTGCGACGACAGCCTGGGCATCCCGGAGCCCAAGGCGCAGCAGGCCGGCCGCGACATGTACTTTGAGGTGCTCAACATTCAGCCGATGCAGCTCAACATTTCGTTTGTGCGCACGGAGCGCGTCAACGTCGAGGACAAGACATCGTCGCGCAACCCGCTCATGTTCTTCTTCAACATAATCACCATGGCCATTGGCAACGTCAACGACGCGCCGGTCCGGCTCAATGCGCTCATGCTCGAAAACGTGCGCGTGTCGATCCCGGTGCTGACGCAGAACGTGTCGAACCACTACAGCCAGGAGGCGCTGTACCAGATCCACAAGATCCTGGGCTCGGCCGACTTTCTGGGCAACCCGGTCGGCCTCTTCAACAACATCTCGTCGGGCATCACCGACATCTTTTACGAGCCGTACCAGGGGCTCATCATGTCCGACCGCCCCGAGGACCTGGGCATCGGGCTGGCACGCGGCGCCGCGTCGTTTATGAAGAAGTCGGTGTACGGCGTGAGCGACTCCGTGTCCAAGTTTACCGGCGCCATGTCCAAGGGCCTGGCGGCCGCGACGCTCGACAAGCAGTTCCAGGACCGCCGGCGCATCACGCGCGCACGCAACCGGCCCAAGCACGCGCTGTACGGCGTCACAGCGGGCGCCAACTCCTTCATCACATCGCTCGCGTCGGGCGTCGGCGGGCTGGCACGCAAGCCGCTCGAGGGCGCCGAGCAGGAAGGCGCGCTCGGCTTCTTCAAGGGCATCGGCAAGGGCGTGATTGGCGTCGCGACCAAGCCCGTGATTGGCGTGCTCGACCTCGCGAGCAACGTGTCCGAGGGCATCCGCAACACGACCACCGTCTTTGACGGCTCCGAGCTCGACCGCGTCCGTCTCGCGCGCTTCGTGCCCGCCGACGGGATCGTGCGCCCTTACAGCCAGCGCGAGGCACTCGGCCAGTTCTGGCTCAAGCAGGTCGACAATGGCAAGTACTTTGACGAGCAGTACATTGGCCACCTCGAGCTGCCGCAGGAGGACATGGTCGTGCTCGTGACGTACGCACGCATCCTCAACATCCGCTCGCGGCGCCTCACGGCCGAGTGGGACGCGCCGTTGCGCGATATCCAGGGCATCGCCAAGGAGCGCACGGGTATCAGCATCACGCTGCGCGGCAACATGAACGGACCCTTTATCCCAGTGGCCGAGGAGAGCGGGCGCGCGTTCCTGTACCGCATGGTGGCCGTCGCCGTCGAGGAGTTTAACCGGCGGTCGCGCGGTGAGTAGGTCTGTCCCGTTCTGTTTTTTTGCATTCTAGCCTGCGTTTGTACTTTTTCTTCACGCATCATGTCAGAAATAGAACAGATGATGAAAGTTTGCTTTAGTTCGTGGGCATGTGATGGCCTGAGATTGTATTTTAAACTTACTTTAGCAAGTGATGAGCTGAGACTGCATTTTACATTTTGCTTTTAAGCAATACCTAAATCAAGAGAAATTTATACGTTTAACCTTGACACGTTTGACCTTGAACAATCGCTTTGCGTAAATATACTTTCAGCATCAAAATCACCTTGACCCAAGCAATCTGGTGTGCACCGACTCATCATATTTTGCTTAAATCAAATATTTGATGGAATCAGTCGGACGAGCATAAATTTAACCATGAGAACAACGGCGATGTCATATAGTGCCAATAGACCTCTCGCACTGTCTGGTGGACGTTGCTAACCCTCGATCGTGATAATCAAGCGTGTCTCTCAGTACACAAGACGTCCGATAAATGTCTGCTTCGAATAAACTGATCATCCCGCAACAGATCAGTCAGGTCAGCTCGCCAGTGCCGCTTGAGACAGGATCATGCATTGTCCACGAGGCCGTGCCGCGTGCTCGCGTCTCCACCCATTGTTTGCCATGCTGATGTCATCCAATCACACACCGCCATCTGCGCCCGCGCTTGCCCCGCCCAGCGCCAGCAGCATTCAGGCTTCAGCGCTCGAGAACAGGGCCGGCCTAGTTACACGGAGCAGGGACCAGTCGCCGAGGCAGTCGGGCCGCTGTCGCAGCAGCCGGGAAGGGGCAGATGCAGATACAGTCCGAGTTGGAATAACAAACTACTCCGTAGACACCACGTCGAAACGAAAGTAATGTGCATCTGGCAAGGCTTGGACAATGCCAACTGTAAAACCGGGTCCGATTGGGCCTGCCACCAACCACAGGCAGCTGTCACGCCCCGTAAACGACGCCAAAGCCCTGCTATTTTTGAGTGCTGTGGCCACCACAAAATCCACATTGCCGCCCACAGGCCAAACAAAGCCAGGCGAGAACCACCCCTCCTCCGTACCCACGCATCACAGCACACGACGCTGCACCGTCATCTTGCCAACCAGCCCGACCACGCCCTCTCTACTGCTCTACTGCACCGCGGCTTCTCTTCTCTCTGCACCAAAAAACATTGCTATCGACGCCCCTTTGCACCGGGACCGGTGCCTGCCATCGCCCCTCCTACGGCCTGCTCGTCCCGCTCGGTCGGCATTTCCTGTGAGTACTTTTGCATCACCACCGCCCATTGCTCGGGCCTTTCCCTGCCCGCCCGGCGTCCTTTCCTACGGCTGCGCATCGCCGTCAACGGCGCCTGGCACCTAGTCGCCTTTGACTACCGGCGGCCCGCGAATGACGTCGACGCTGGTCAGCGGCCAGTGACCTGGCCCGTGATCGGCCACCACCAACGCCGTATCGGGATCTTTCGGCCCCGCCTGACCAGCAACCGCCTCATGTGCCTACGAAGCATGCGGTAACGGCCAGGTAGTGCTCGGTTTATTGACTCGGCCGGCTCTGTACGAACCAACAGCCCGCCAGCTTACTCGACTCGAACCCCACTCCATCCCACAATCTCTCGAGCTCGGGCTGTCAGTTTGACGGTTGGTTTCGGACAGATTGTCGGACTCGACGGTGCACGCCTGCTCGTGACGGCTTCTGCAAGACGGAACGTCGCGCGTCATCACACCAAACTGGTTCATGCACAGGCCGGCACCAGCTGGCACCGCCGATAGCGAAAAGGCCCAAGCTTCACACCCTTGTCGCAGCCCGGGCGGCAAGCAAAACCTGCGCACAGCCTCGAAACACGACCGCGGACGCCCCGGCATTCTCTGTCATCGCCCATCGGACGCATTCGACGAAACTGGCACCTGGCTCGAAGCATTGCGATTGGCCCGCATCATCAGTTCGGACCGCTAACTTTGGCCTGCAGTTATCGCTAGACTATTGAGATACCCATAGCCTTTCGTTCATTCTATACAGCATCATACAGCATCAAGCATCAACGGCGTTTGGTTGCAGAGCGCCTTATCACGACTCGATACGCGTCCATTACGACATCCTTTGTTCTCCGGATCCATTTGGAATTGATACCCACAGACCTCCGACGCCTGATTCCATCCCCGGCAGCGCCCCCGATTGCTGCGACTCGACACCACGACTGTCGATACACAACCACCGTCGACGCCTTTGGAACAGATACCAACCGCCACCATGTTTTGGAAATTTGGCGGGTACAACCAGTTGTCGCCCATCGACGCCATCCTCGACCGGCCCGACTTTATGCTCGAAGAGCTGCTCGAGGAGAGCGAACTGATTGGCGACCTCAAGGCACACAACACGAAGCTCCTCGAATATTTGCTCCAGCAAGAGACTATCGGTCGGTTGCTGGAGCTTGTGATCGCCCCGAAACCCGAGGTCGACGAGGCGCCCAAGGAGACAAAGGGCGACCTGGCACCGGCCGACGAGGAGGCCGAGCGTGGCCGGCCGCGCTCTCTCGGCTTTGGCCGCTCGCGTGCCTCGTCCAATGCCACGGACGCCGCCGCCGACGAAGAAGAGGAGGCCGAGAAGAAGCGCACAAAATACGCCTACGTGTCGTGCGAGATCCTTTCGTCAGACAACTACAGCATCGCCGACACAATACTCGCCCCCCAGAACCGCCACATGCTGCAGACTTTTTGGAATTTCCTCAAGGGCCCGGCTCCGCTCGATCCCCTGCAGGCCAGCTACTTTACAAAGGTCAACGAGTCCTTGTTCGACCGCCGAGTGCACGAGATGCTCGCGTTCCTCAAGTCGGCCGACAACGCCGTGCCGGACATGGTTCAGCACGTCGACTCCCCCATGATCATGGACCTGCTGCTCAAGATTATCACCCTGGACCGCCCCGATTCGTACCAGGGCGTTGTCGAGTGGCTGCACACGCAAGACGTCATGCCGATGCTGCTGTCCTTTCTCGGCCCCGGGACGAACTGGGCCTCACAAACCGCGGCCGGCGATTTCATCAAGGCCATCATCACCGTGTCGGCCAACGCGACGCAGAACGAGCAGACGTGCATCGGCCCCAACGAGCTCACGCGGCAGCTCGTGTCGAGCCCCTGCGTTGACGACCTGATTAGCTACATGCTGCACGGCGGCAACGCCCTTACCGTCGGCGTTGGCATTGTCATTGAGGTCATTCGGAAAAACAACTCGGACTACGACCCGGACGTCGGCACCGAGGCCAACTCGATTCCCTCGAGCCGCGACCCCATCTACCTCGGCACGCTGCTGCGCAAGTTTGCCCAGAACATCCCCAACTTTATGAAGCTGATGGCCAACGCCCCTGCGCAAAAGGTGCGCGTCAACTCAACCTATGGCAGCAAGATTGAGCCTCTCAGCTTTGACCGCTTTAAGACGTGCGAGCTGATGGCTGAATTGCTGCACTGCTCAAACATGGGTCTGCTCAACGAACCCGGCGCCGAAGAGCTGATTGCGCTGCGCGACGCGCAGCGCAAGCGCCTCCGCGCCGAGGGCCGGCTGACGCCCAACCGCGGCGAAGAGGCGTCGCCGTCGCCCAACGACATGCTGACCATGGGCCTGAGCCACGGCCACCAGGCCGACGAGGGCCGGCGGCTGGAGGTGATGAATGCGACGGCGACCGACGACGACGGCTTTGAGGAGGTGACGCACTCGGCCGGCCTCGGCGAGGACGACCAGGGGCGCGAGGGCCATCTGCCCAGCATGGCGCGCCCGATGGGCCAGTCGTTTATGGAGAAGGACGAGGACGACTTTGTCGACGAGCCGCTTAGCTCGCCGCGCTTGAAGACGCACGATGAGCAGGTCCTCGAGGACATGGACCGCCAGTTTGATGACCCGGAGCTCATGGTGGCGCCGCTGTCGCCGTCCAAGAAGCAGGCCCGGCCGACCGAGGGCGAGCTGGATCCCAAGATGGCCGTGCCGCCGCTGAACCTGGGCCACGGCGCGAGCGCCGGCGCCGTCGAGGACAAGGACGAGCTGGCCGACAACTCGGACGACTTTGTGACGGAGGCGACGGAGCCCGCGCTGGGCGACGAGGCGAAGCGGATGGTGCCCGACCTCGAAAAGGGCGACGACTCCGACTCGTCCATCATGTTTACGCCGACGATTTCGAGCATTGCCGACTCGCTGCAGACGGGCCGCCGCACGCCCAGCCCGACGCCCGAGGACAGTCTCCCGGCCGAGACGGAGAAGCTGTCGGTCCGTGACGCCGACGATGCCAATGTGACCGAGGTGTCACACGAGGAGAACGTCTCGCCGGCAACGGCGGCGGCGGCTGCCGAACCCGAGACAGCCAGCGCTGCTATTGAGCACAAGGTGTCGGAGGACGTCGACATGGAGGACGCCCCCGCGCCGGCCGAGTCGTTTGACGAGTCTTCTCCTGCCCAGGCTGACACTGCCAATTCGACTACTGGGGCACCTGCAACGGAGACCCTGGGTACGCCGGACGAGGCCGACTTTGGCGACAACTCCATTATTGTGACGCAGCAGCAGCCCGAGAACACGACGGTGATTGACGACACGACGCTGGAGGAGCGCGGCCCCGAGCCGGTGGTGGGCGACTATCTGAAGATGCAGCTTGTGGAGCACCGCGTGGTGCCGGTGATCCTGACCTTTTTCTTCGCGTTCCCGTGGAACAACTTTTTGCACAATGTGGTGTACGACGTGGTGCAGCAGGTGTTCAACGGCCCCATGGACCGCAGCTTCAACCCGCACCTTGCCATCTCGCTGTTTGACGCGGCGGACATTACGAGCCTGATTATCAAAGCCCAGGCGGTGTCGGACGCGTCGCAGGCGGCGACGCGGCTGCGCATGGGCTACATGGGCCACCTGACGCTCATCTCCGAGGAGGTGGTCAAGTTCACCGAGCGGCACCCGGCGGAGGTGCTGACGGAGTCGGTGCTGGCCAAGGTTCTGTCGCCCGACTGGACCAACTACATTGACGGGACGCTGACGCTGACGCGCGAGCGCGACAATGCGACGCTGGGCGGGGTGCGGCCGGACCTGGCGCTTGCGCACCAGCAGCAGCAGGCGCAGGCGGCGGGCCTGGCCTCGATTGGGCTTTCGAACTCGGGATCGAACGCGCTGGCCGAGGCCGGGCTCAACGGCGGTCTGAACATGCAGGGCGACATGGACCCGGGCAACGACGGCCCCTTTTCGATTAGCGCCGGAATCTCGTCGGGCTTCCACAGCTCGAGCGACGAGGAGGACGGCGACGAAGACGACAACGACGACGACATTAACAATGAGGTGAGTATTTTTAGACAGACGTGGCGCAGGAACCCGTTTGCCGTTCGGGACAGCATCGGGGTGGGAGGACCGGCGGAGGAGGGCGACATCGACGACGACGACGACGACAGCGACGACGACAGCGACGACGACGGCGACGACAACGTCGACGAAGAAGTCGAAGGCGCCCTGTACATGCGACGCTACCGGGCCCTGAACCGGCAAATCACGCAGGGCGACCTGGCGCGGATGTTTGGCGCCAGCGACCTCACCATCGGCACGGACCTGGACGCAGACGAAATGGACTTTGACGATGCCGAGGATGCCGACGTGGCCGACATGGGCGACATGGGCGACATGGGCGACATGGGCGACGCCGAGCTCGACACTGCCCGACCACGGCCGTTTTTCGCCGTAGAAGGACGCTTGCGTCTGGGATGGCAGAGGGCCGAGGCCCGGGCCCGGGCCGGCGACGGCGGCGACATCGGCGACTACTTTTTCCACCCCGCAGCCGACGCTGCTCAGGAGACGACCGAGCCGATTGACGCCGAGGACGACACCGAGTCTGCAGACGACATTGACGCAGCGCTCGAGCACATTGAGCACGCGGACGCGCCGCTGCGGCGCAACTCGTCGGGCGAGCTCGGGCGCCTGTCGGTCACGGACACGCCAGAGCAACGTGAGGCCAAGGGCAGCGAGTCGCCGTCGGTGGTCCTGAGGCGGTGGGGGACCTGGGGCAGGACGGTGGCGCAGCGGTTCCGCCGGTCGGAATCGGCATAACTCGGCAAGCCAGTACAGCCAGCACAGCCAGCACAACAGCTATCAACGATATTACTCCATTGCCTCTGTGGTTTTGGACGCGTTTTTGGCTCGCTTGGACGACTTGGACGACACGACTTGGACGACTTGGACGACTTTTTGGGATGCTGGACTTTTGATTTTGATTGCTTGGATTGATTTGGATTTCTTTTGAACTCTGCTAACAAACTAGTTCCGGGCATACACGGACCAGTCCAACTCTCCAAACTCGTTCCTTCCACCGGCGATCCCGCCGCCGCCACCGCCACCGGCCCCGGCGCCGTTGAACGTGCCGCCGTCGCGCGCGCGGCAGCTGCTGGCGGCGCGGCTGGCGCTGAGCAAGCGCAACGCGGAGAACGCCGAGCAAGACAAGAGCCACGCCGGGGACGGCGGCGTGGGTGACGGGGCGGACGGCGATGTGGCGAACGTGTCGCTGTTTGGGCGGTCGCGGACGTTGGACGACGACAACGACCCGCTGCGCGATCCGTTTGCCGATGTGGACGACGACGACGACGACGATGACGATCTGGACGACGACGACGACGACGACGACGACATTGCGGGCCTGGGAGGCGGCGATGCGGGCCGGATGTCGGGGTGGAACCGGGGCGACTGGTGGCGGTCGATGGTGCGGCGTGACCGCAGCAAGACGACGGCCAGCGGAGCCAACGAGCACTTTGGCGACGGGCGCGACAGCAGCGACGAAGGGTCGTCGGACGAGGAGCCGCGGACGTCGGTGTACGGGCGCGCTGCGTTTGGGCGCAAGGCGGCCGACGACGACGTCGACGATGTGGACGATGTGGACGACGTCGACGACGACGAGGAGTTTGGCGACTTTGCGATGCCGGAGCCGGGCCCGAGCGCGGGCGTGGGGAGCGAGTCGGTGGAGACGAGCAGCAACAACCGGCGCAACAGCGGCGGGCTTCTGTTTGACCAGAGCCGTGACGGGATTCTGTTCAAGCCGCTGGCGCTGCACCCGTCGTCGGCGTCGTCGTCGGCGCCCGGGCTGTCGGGAACGACGGCGACGGCGAGCGGCAGCCTGTGGCGGCTCGGGTTTCTAGGCTCGGGCTCGGGCTCGGGGTCGGGGTCGTCGAGCGCCAGTGCGAGTGCCAGTGCAGCGGCGTCGGCGTCGACGGAGACGCAGACGGACGGCGGCAAGACTGGGTCGGCCGCCGGTACAGGCGACCTGTCGGTGGTGGGCGACGACGGGCAGCGGGTGGCACGGGTGACGGAGGCGAAGCGGCGCACAAGCCTGGAGGAAGCGGACGAGGACGAGGTGATGCTCTGATCCGGCTGCTGTTGGCGGATTGGCGGATTCGCGGACATGTACGATTCTTTGGACGACGTTGGATGTAATACGATTTACGAGTTTGCAGTTTAACTGTACGAGTGACAGTTCTTATCCGGGCGCGACGTTGGCCTTCATTGGGATGCACCTACGAGGAGAAACAGACGTAAACGCCAAGTAAAGTCCGTACCCTACAACCGCCCACGCAGCACTCGTTGCTGCTCAATATGTCATGAGTCGTGCACAAGTCATTAGGTTGAACTGTTGATTGGCTAGCCAGAATTCTGAGATACATGTGAAAACAAAAACGTCGATACAGGATGGCCGAACCGAGGCCGAAATCGAGGTCGAATGGAGCCAGACTCGCCAGGTTCGGCAGACGACTTTAGCGTGTCCGCCGGGCTAAAAGTCAATGACGGTGTGGTCGTGCTCCGGGCGCGCATTTTCCTCCTGCAGTGCCTTGATCTCGGCGGCCTGGGCGTCGGCAATGGCCTTGTCCTTGGCGCGCATTATGGCCTCGGCGTTGAGCGCGTCGCTCCACTGCTGGGCCATCACGTCAGATGTTCCGTAGACGCACGGGCACCGAAACAGGCCGTCCGAGGCCGCGTAGAGCACGGCGTCAATGTCGCAACGAGGCTGGGCGCGACGGTCCTTGAGCTCAAACTCGAGGTGGGCGTTGCCCTCGTAGTCGTAGCGCGCCTTGAATCCCTTGGGATGGCACGCACCGAGCGCCTTGAACCAGTAGCGTCCAGGCCGCCGGGGGTCTTCGCCGTTGCTCTCGGCCAGGGAGCGGCCGTACATGACGCGCACGGTGTACAGGTCGCTACCACTTCCCTTGACGGGCGCACGGGCGGGCGTCTTGACACAGGCGCCGCCCAGGCCAATGTAGGGGCTGGCCGGGGCCGGTTCGGCTGCACTGTCGCCTGCAGACACCTCGCTCATGACGTGCGTGGTGTTGCCGGCGGCAATGTAGCTGACGACGGCGTTGTCAATGGACGCGACGTCCAGGGTGTCGTCAGAGACTGGCGCCGCCACGCCCGCAGCAGCAAGGCCCACCACTGCGACGGCGAGCGTCTTGAGAGTCGTCCTGGAGAGGATGGCCATGCTGAGATGGTGTCGTCGTGATTTCGTCGTGATTAAGTTGTTGCCGATGTTGTCGAGTAAGAAAGCAGCTGTTGAAGGAGATTAGAAATCGCAGGGTGAAAGAGGAGACAAGGAAAGAAATAGCCAGGACGAGGCCAACCCGAGCTCCGTCTTCAAGAAAGACGCTTCGTCGTCCTTTTGGTTCCCAATTGGGAACATGTGGGTCCTGTCGTATAAGGTGATTGGCCGACATGCCCCGTTTCTTTCTTCTTTGTTGACACGTCTACGAGGCTGTCCCTTTTTGCACGGGTTC
Organism: Ophiostoma populinum; assembly: GCA_029298855.1. Taxonomy (NCBI): domain Eukaryota; kingdom Fungi; phylum Ascomycota; class Sordariomycetes; order Ophiostomatales; family Ophiostomataceae; genus Ophiostoma; species Ophiostoma populinum. Next base: position 1,714,283 of record JANSLU010000014.1, on the reverse strand, counting down.
TGTCAGAATATACATTTGTTATTTATTAATGCTCGAGTGAGTGGTAATATAATTCAAGGAGTCCAACAAGGAGAAGACTGGGAAGAGTGGCAGGTCATGACGGACATTACGACGGTCACGCGGATACGAACCAACGACTGTCACATGACGGACTTTTGTCACGGCAAAAGTACGCTTGCACAAAGACTTTCGTCGCCCCCAAGTAGCAACATCGCTACCTACTGGACTTCCTTGACGGACTCGCCGGCTTCCTTGGCTTCCTTGGCCTCTTTGGCCGAGGTCTGGCTCGCCGGGGTCGGGCTGTGGCTGGTGCTGTGGCTGGCGAGGACGTCGTCGGTCTGGGTCTCGAGCAGGCCGGCGCGGGTGGTGGCAAACTTGCGCGACGGCACGCGGGCCTTGAAGAGGGCGTCAATGGCCTCGAGCGAACGGTCCTTGGTCTCCGGGACAAAGACCCAGGAAAAGAGAAAGCCGATGAGGTTGGAGGCGGCAAAGATGTAGCCGTACTTGGGCCCCCAGTTGAGCTCGGACGGGTTGATAAAGTAGGGCGAGCCGAACCCGATGAGCCAAGCAAAAAAGTAGCTGAGGCTCAAGGAGGCGCCGACGGTCCATGTGCGCAGGCGCGTGCTGGCGAGTTCCGTGAGCAGGGGGTACGTGACGGTGGCGGCGAGCGCGTTAAAGACAAAGAGGTAGAGCGAGATGGAGGCGATGAGGCAGTTGCGCGCGGCGAGGGTGCCGGGGGCGACGGTGTAGGCGATGGCCATGGTGAGCATAAAGACGCCCTGCAGGAGGGTGCCGCTGAGGAAGATGGTGCGTCGGCCGAGCGTGCGCAGGGCGACCATGCCGAGGTTGACGGCGACGAGGCCGATGCACGCATTCATCATGCCATAGGTAAAGGCGCGGTCGACGGTGAGGCCGGAGACAATCATAAAGTAGGCGGCGTACGTGATGAGGAACCAGCCGCCCGACGCACACTGTGTCCCAATGACGCCGATGCACAGCAGGGTGCGACGCAGGTCAGTGCCACGGAACATGTCGCGCGGCCCGGCGGACGACGCGAGACGGCGCTGGGCCTCGATGCCCTCGGCCATCTCGGCCCACTCGGCGTCGACCTCGGCGCGCGCGATGCACGGTCCACGCAGACGCTCGAGCGCGACGCGTGCATCGGCGGTGCGACCACGGTGCATGAGGTAGCGCGGCGACTCGGGGACGAAGAGGAGCCCGACGCTGAGCACGACGGGCACGACAAAGACGATGCCGAGCGGCAGCTGGTACGATGCCTTGTCGAGGCGCTCCTTCATCGCGTTGGTCAGGACGGTGCCGACAATGGACCCGAGACTGACCCATTCCGAGTAGAGGGCGACAAAGACGCCACGCAGGTGGGCAGGTGCGGCCTCGCTGGTGTAAATGTTGGAAAAGGTGACGAGGAAGCCGTTGCCGACGCCGAGCACGAGCCGGCCGACGTAGACGGCGCCCTTGTTCTCCGAGGCAATCTGCACGGCACAGCCGACGGCCGTGCAGAGGCACGCGAGCCACAGAGCGGCGCGACGACCAAAGTAGACGGCAAACGCGCCGGCGACGAGCGACGAGAGAAAGGCGCCGAGTGTCAGGAGCGACCCGATGAGTTGCTGGAACACGCTGCCAATGGCATACTCGCCGTCGGGCGTCGTGTAGCCGTAGACGCGCAGGAACCCGGGCATGGCCTGCAGGCTGTTGACAATGGCCAGGTCGAGGCCGTACTGCATGTTGGCCATGGCCACGATGCAGCAGAAACCGAGGCACCGGCGGTTGGCCCAGAGCGAGGAGCGTGGCTTGTCCATGTTTTGTGGTTGGTTGTGTGAGGTATGTTTAGTTGAGGAGGGACAGCCTGGCAAGGGGACAGACGGTATAAGAGGAAGCGTCGACGCATCCAAAAGACACGACCTGGACCGGACTGCCAGCGACGCTGCGGGTGCCCGCGACCATGGCTTTCCGTGGCGTGCAGCGGCTGTCGCGTCTCGGACAGATAGCATGGAGCATAGTCATGCACGCTGCCAGATCGAAAGACTAGCCACACCGGTCGTGTGCAGAGCGGGAGTCGCTGCGACTCGTCGACTTGTCGACTTGTCGACTGCGACGCCATCGTTGCGTTTGGCCGTGCGTTTTCGTCTGGGCTGCCAGTGCCATGGCTGCTTGGACGGGCCACTGCCTGGTTCTCGCCGTTTTCGTCGCTCGTCGTATCCAGACCGCTGCCTGCCACTCGCCCTCCCTCCCAGAGACATGCCGTGCCTGCTGCACGCGCAATGCCGGCCGCCATGGGCGCGTCATCCGTGTGTGCGCGGCCGTGTCGCACAGCACCAGCCCACCGTCGATTGGTCTTTGCAACGGAGACGTGCGTTTTATATTACATATTTTCTTTCCAGTCGGACGCGGACCAGCTCGAGCGGCCGACGAAACGTCTGCCATTGTCGACGCACAGATCCTGCCGCGATGCAACACCCCACGTGCCGGCACTCGCACAGTCTGGAGAAGCTCGAGCTTCGCAAGGCACACCGACGGTTCTCGCTGCACGTTGGCCGGCACCGCTGTACACTGCAAGCGCCACGTCGTCCCGCGGCGGGCCGTGCGTGCATCGTGTGCGACGCCGTTGCGTCTTGCACGACCATGGCCAGAACAAACAGAGACAAACACAAGCAGCCACTGCCAAGGCGCGTGCAGTGTCCGGCGCCCGACGCGTGCGCCCGACGCGTGCGCCCGGCACTGCCTAAAAGAGACGCGTCCGACCCGACGGCGGCTGAATCGAATGCAGCGCGACTTTAGTGCATCGAGTTTTCGCGTTCATTTTGTACAGTTGCCACGACCGGTTTTCATCTTGTCTGGTTGCCACGGCCTCCAGATGTACACGGACGGCAAAAGACGATGGCCTGTACATGTACAGCGAGAGCTTCATCACGCAACCTCACCCGATCCTCATCCGCTCCCTGTCCCGACTTTACACCCGCAGTTGCAGCGAGCCAGCGCCCGCGCGACCTCGTGCCGTCTGTTTTCGTGGCCGAACAACTGCCGACGCATCCTTGCGTGCATTTGACTGCCAATCCCACAGCCCAGTCACCCGACACGTCGCAAAACCGGCAGCAGACAACGCCGAATCACAGCATGTGTGGATTGTCACGCGCAGCCATTTGGACGTCCAAGTGCTGGCCATTTGCAGAAGCACTGGTGAGATGGCCGAGTTGGTTATGGCGTAGGATTAAGGTTCCTATGGAGCAATCCACGTGGGTTCAAGTCCCACTCTCATCATAAAAATCTTTTTTTGATTTCTTTTTTGTCTATTGTTTTTTGCCTCTCCCGTCATTGTCTCACCACCTCGTCTCTGCTGCACTTTCGCACGGCCGGCTCCATGCACCATCTCATAGCAAAGTCAACTCGCTTAGTCATTTATTCATCTCGCCAGTCGCATTATTGGTCAAAAGAATTCGTCATTGGCATGGCTGTCTGTGATGAGACTTCACTCTCCACCCCAAAAGTTTCTCGCGTCGTTCTCTTCCATGCCACCCGTTGCCAATGTATCCTTCGCCGTCGTTTTATTCCATTTCTTCCGTTTGAACTTAGCCAAACGCTCTTCCTACGGTACTTCCTCCGGTGCTTCCTCCGGTGCTTCCTCTGGTGCTTCCTCATCAGATACCCCGATTTCGGACTCATCTACAGGTCAGCGCCGTTGAAAAATGCTCGACTCAAAAACAGGCTTACCGTCATTCTGAATCATGGTGTGAACGTCCAGACGGCGCAGCTCCCGGATACTGTTGGCCAGCAGCGTCTGCTTCTCTGTGAGCTGCTTGCGCTTCTCAATCGTCGCCGGCGACTCGCTCGCCAGCTTGGCCACCGTCTCGTCTGGAATCCCGTAAATCGATTCTGGCGTGAACAGCGCCGGCAGCTTGCTGACGAGTTCCTTTTCGATGACAATCGTTCCAACGTCGTCAATGTACCGCTTCAGGGCCACCTGTTCCTCGTCAGCGACTCGCTCGTTAACCCGTCTGCTTCATAAGTTCATACCTTGTAGTAGGCCTCCATGTAGTCAATGCAGTCAGAGGCGGCCGCTTTATCCATGTCCGGCTCGTTGAGCTTCGACAAAGCAGCATCAAAGGCTCTTTTGACATCGGCGCAACTGTACAAGAGGTCGGATCGAAGTCCTGCCAGACTGATATCAATCGCGTCTATGGTGCGTTGTTTGCGTACTTGTTGTACGTTCTCCGTCAAGTAATGGTTGTAGGTGATGGCGTGGGTGCCGTAGAGGGAAGCTGCAAACTTCTCCATGCACTTTGCGTGGCCCTCCATGGCTGGGTTGATAAAGGTCTGCAGGATTTTGTCTGCCGTCTCCGCCGCCGCAGATGTCTTAAGGGCTGCACGGATCATGGCAAACGAAGCGGCAAGAAGACGCGCAACGAGGTCCGAGGTGATGCTGGCCCATTTCTTAGACTCATGCCGAAACAGGTCGCCGACAAAGAGCGGGTTGAAGAGACCCGGGAGCTCACGGCCGCGCGAACTTTTCATGGCATCCCGAACTGTCGTAATCATCTCGTCACGATGGACTTTCCGCGGCCCGTCGCCAGTCGATACAGGGTCTTCTTCGTCGCTCACAATGACAGTGGTTCTGCCGCGTGTGCTGATATGCTTCCCATAATCAGTCAACTGGTTCTGCACAACGGACCGCAGGCGCCGACGATACGCCTCGGTTATGTTGGTGGTGTCCGTGATGTTGTCTTCGACCACACTACCAAAAAACTTCCGGTCAGAGTAATCGCCGTCGACAGCGGACTGCATCAGCGCGGTGAACTTGCTGGCCACGGCAGACAGGTATCTGCGCTGATCGAGCGACGTCGCGCGAGACGCACCAATCTCTTCGAGCTGCTGGTTGCAGTCGTTGATCATCGCCTCAATCTCGGACAGGACGATTGGCAGTTGCTGAGCAATCTGATCGCGAAGAACCTTGCTCAGGCGGGTGCGCAGGTTGGCGACACCGAGGTTCTCCGAGCTCACAGCCTGCCACGCACCACCGGCCTTTTTGAAAAAGGCCTCCTCTTCCGCGTCGCGTTGCTCCGACGAAAACTCACGCTCCGCAAACGCACGGTTTCGAAGAACGTGCCACCCGAGCTTGAGAACAACGTCCAGGTTCTTGGCCGTCCGCACGTACGCGCGCTCCGTGTCCGATTTGCTCTCCAGCTTGTCTGGCTTGGTAATGAGGCCAATGGTGCGGCGGCCCTGCGGATCAACACTGCGCGCATGGTACGTGACGCTCTGGTTGGCAAAGTCGTTGGCCGCCGACACCACCGCCAGGACAATGCTGCGCGGGCTCTTCATGTAGCTCAGCACCAGCTTCTTGACCACGGGGGCTTCTTCGGCAGACTGCTCCGAGTTGCCGGCTTGGAAGAGACCAGGGAGGTCCACAAGAGTGAGGTGAGGCTGCGTCGGGCCCGACAGCTCGATTCTCAAGACGTCGTCACTGAAACGCTTGCCCACCTTGCCGTCGGCGCCATCGTCGGGCACGCCATCGTCAAGACCCATGAGGCGCTTGGCGTCCTCAATGACCGGCCCAATGTCGGGGTTCTCGGGGTCAAGATCGGCCTGAAATGTCTGGAGCACCTTCTTTTCGGATCTGGAACGGGCATGGTACGGCAGGATGGTCGCGTGCACGCTGACGACGGGGTCGCGGCGGAGAATGAGCTCAGTGGCGAAGCGCGTGCACAGGTTGTCCTTGGTCGGGAACGAGAGGCCAGAGATGGCCTCCAGAACAGAGCTCTTGCCAGACGACTGATCGCCACAGACAACAATTTGAGGGAGGTGGACGTACTGCCCAAGGCCTTGGGAGCGGAGCTTGTCAATGATGTCCAGAAGGTCCCGCGAGTCCTTGGACTGCAGGTCGACGGACGCCATAATGTCCGGCTTGTGTCTATCGTTGATCGTATTGTGAAGCAAGTGTGGTGATATGTGAGGATGACTGGTCAGGAGGGAGAGGGAGGAAGGGGAGGGAGCCTCGCTGGGTATAAATAGGCCAGAAGCACAAAGCCCATTCACCGTTCTGTCATCTCCCTGCCCTCGTGTGAACGCTGATATCTCGCGGGTGTGAAGACGTCCAAACAGTGATACTCACTCCTAGGCAGTCAACCGAGCGTCCAGCCGTGAATACGCGGTACGATGCGGGTATGTACAGTGCTTCAATAGTCGGTGAAGCTTCTGACAATGTCGTGATGAAACACATCCGTTTGCACAACCAGATACGCGGCCAGGGAAAGAAGGCGGCATGCAAGGAGGCAGACTTGCTTCACCACGCCTGTCTTGTCGTCCAAGGCTTACTTACCAAAGCAGATTAAGGTTTGGCGCGCCTTCCTCCTGGTGGTGAATCGCAGGTTTGGTGCGTCAGGTGGCAGTGAATCGTGCCTTCCGCGTCGGGATACCATGGGGACGACATCTCGTCATGGCACACGTAGTCCTTTCTGTTACCATTCCCTTACCAAGACAAGGCTACTGAGTGCAGATGCAGGTTTCACGCCGCGGAAGTGAAAGCCGTGGTACAAGTCTTGGTCATCTAGGTACTGTCTGAACTGCACAGACTAGCCAGTAGCCTCTACCAGAATCTTCTGCGCTGTGATTGATGTACTGAATAAAGTCACTTTGCATAGCTTACCTCGCCCCCTCTGTCATCATGACCCGGCCATACGTTGTCAACTGGGTATATTCGACTTTTTTCTTTTTGCGTTTGCCCTACTCGCAGCTTTACATTTTGGTCGCCAACTGTCCCACGGTGTCTCGCCATGACGGCCAGTTACGGCCAACAGACACCAACCAAGGTGCGGCTGAAACCCTAGTGCTTCACGAATATGCCTGTCGCCCAATATGGCCAGGTCGCTTTGATATCATGGCCAATCATGTCTTTGTTATGATGTGAGAAGTGACAGAAAACGTGACGAGCTGCTCGTGTCTGTGGTGGCGACTTCCGGTGGTTGGCTGGTTGGCGTCGCGACTGCCAACAGCCATCACTGCGCCAAGCCACACAGAGTGCTGGACGCGCAACCATTGCCAAAACGAGCTGCTTGTGGTGGTCAGCAATTGGTCTAGGCCACGAAAACGCGGGGCGTGGGTGAGATTTACAACTCAGGTCGCGATGTGATGCATGCCACCAACAGTCATTTTGGTGCCTATCAGCATGAAAACGCTCACCGCAAATTTTGTGGCAACCAGGCTAGACGGAAGAGGCACTGCAAACATAGATATATTTAGCTATATAAATATATATCCGCTGATACCGACCATGTAACCATTGCAACTCGCTCTACTGCGACGTCGTACGGTTGTCACTTTTTGAATAATGACAGCGCACGCCAGGCAGGCAGAAAGAGTGCGACAGTCCTGTCCAATACGCACCTCCTGCGTTGTTTCGTACGCCTCGCCACGGTAGCAAGTGAGCCAAATGCGAGAGCTTCCGTGATATATCAGATTAATCGGGCAGAGGCGAGGTTCTGGCCCTCTGCCTCCCTACTCCGTCGCTCCCCTTCGCAGCACTGCCCTTCTTTGACCAGGTTTCCTTGGCTCACCTACTCCGCAGACTGGCCTTTGAGTTGCTTTCTTCTTTTCGCTTACTGTTGTTCCAGGCCGCGCGTGCATATTTTCAGTAGCGGTGCTTGCATGACCTGCCTGCACGTTGATTTGTGATTGGTATTGCTTTTGGCAGGGCGCGCGGTGTTTACTCCGTCTATTTGCTTTTTGGAGTGGAACAATACTGAGCCGAACGGAGCCTTCGCGTCTTTTTGCATGCCTACCAACTTCTGGAGGAGCGCATGCGAAGTTGTCATGTTTATATTATTACTCTAGCCACATACTGAGTATATATTTACTCCGTGTATTTACGTGGTATCCGAGGCACTGCCATTTCGCCTCACGCTTCGACCTCTCGGCTCCGTTGTCGCGGAGTGTCGGGTTTCATTCTATAGAAAACATATTTATTGAATTGGCATAGCCCCACGAATCGCCTGGAAAGGATGCAATACGAATCCTTCGGCCAGTGTCCCATTGTATTTCGTGCTAGTCGCAACGGTCGCCGTCTGCCGACGACAACCGGCTCCATCTGCCAAGGTGTAAGGCGGAAACACGAAGAGCCGCGTGTTCCATCCCGTCTCTCATGGTGCACAAGGCGCCATTATCTCCAATGGTTCGAGTAAGTATATATGTATTGCAATGGCGGCTCTTCTTTCCAGTTCGCTTCCAAAATGCATGAGGGCAAGATAGACGTTGAACCAAGGACGTCACGTCGCTTGATGATCAGTATAAATATAAATATATTTACGGGATGAGACAAGGTCCGACGACAGAGACGAGTTGGGCAGGAAAAGGGGGGCCCTTGACCCGTAACCGCGCCATCGGGAACCCCAGAGAGGCGAAAACTCGCAACCGCTCAGCACCCCCCCTTCACCGTAATCTGCGTCGCGAGGAATGGTGGTGTCTCAACTGCCAGACTTACACCGCTCGAGCCTCCTCCCAGACTGCCGATTGACACGTGTTGTCAATCCGTCGAGCAATCGTGGCGCAAGTGCAGCATGCGCACTGTGGCAAGGGCATAATCAAAGCATTCATACTCCCATCGTCTCGCGTCGCAGTCAAGTCATTGCGTCCTCACGCACGGTCCAATTTGGGTCAGAATGATTGGCTCGGGCAGGGTCAATTGGAAGATTTAGGCGACATGCATGCAGGCATTGTAACGAATTCGTTTGGCCATGCTTGAGTATGGGGTTTGAGGCGTCCTAGCTTGGCTCTCATCCAATATTTAGTCCAGCATCTGCCAGTGTCGGCCTTTGAACGGCAAAGCGAGGGGTCGAGGGATGCCAGGGCCAGCTAGACAGTGCAAAGCCGCCTGCAAAGGGTATTTGAGACGATGAAAAGGGCAGCAGAAAGTGAAGGGTCAGCTGGCGTCGGAATCTCAGGAGAGGGGGTGCTCCTGATAATGTGCTCGATGTTGAAGTTGAAAGGGTGTTTTCACAGAGGCAATCTGAGGAAATCATTGAGAATCGCTTGTAAATGTATATTTACACACAGTACACACAGAAACACCAGAGCCCAGGGACCAGGAACCGGAATCAAAAGGGTGTTCCGGAATCGAAAAATGGAAGGCACTGCGTCTGAGTTTGGGGACGCAAAAGAAAAAAAGCCGAATGCCACAGTCTTGAAAAAGTGAGACGGTTGACGTCTCTGCCAAACGACTCCGTGGTCGATCGAGAAATCGATGTGGCAGTGCGACTGGCATGCGGGTGCGTTGAACAGGCCGAGCGGTGTGCCCCTTGAACAAAAAAATGTATTATTTGTGTTACGTTTTTCTACTACTAAAGCCTTCTTCCGCCTCATAATATATTGAATGGCATTCGCATAAATAGAAATAAATTTATATTTTTATGATACGCCGAGAACGTCGATGAGTTTGATTGATATTTAAATATAACTCGAGATGAAAAATGGATGGAAGCGAAAGGAAGCACCAGGAAAGACGACAAACGCAGAGTAAACTACAGAGTACGCACGGAGTATGGACAAAGTTTGTTTTTAATTTAGCAAATATAAGTTAAATATAGTGTACCACACGGAAACCGCTCCTGGAAGCTAAATATTTAGTGGCGGCCACGCCAGACGGGCCGCTCCTGGCTGGCCACCGGTCTACCCCTCTTTTAGAGCACCGTCTTTGCTTCGCATTGAATTCATAATCATTAGTCAAGGTCGCCAGAAGTCAGGGATTATTGTGTTTTTACGAAGTCGGCTCCGCAACTTGCGGTGTTGTCGTTTCAATGTCAGTCAGTTGGTAGCGAGCCAGCGCAAGAAACATCCCAACACGGCTAGTTCCTCGTTGTGACAGGGTTGTGTGGCGCCAGTGCCTCGCCATGTCCATCCCGCTCAACCCGATCATGAACTTTGAACGGATTCGGACGAGGTGTGACTTGGTACGGAGTAACTAATATATAAATATATTTGCACATGTAAATATACGGAGTAAGTATAAATTACTAATATAAATAAATTTACTTATTTAGATTGGCGAGGGCCAAAACTGACACTTCCCAGTTCTATTCCAAATATTTTAGCATTTGGGTGTCAACTGTCAGGCTAATGGGCCACTAAGGATAAAGACAACCGACTGGAACTCGCATTAACCGACTAGACCTCGCACACTCTGTAGGTATACAGACTGTTGAACAAAAAGACAGTAGCAAAGCTTCAAGGCGTTGCTAGCAAAAGATATGCCCAGACGCGGGATCGAACCGCGGACCTCCTGCTTACTAGGCAGGCGCAGCTACCACTGTGCTACCCGGGCCTACTGAATGCTCCAGTGGACGTTGTGGCGCCTGCTGGGGGGCATCAAGTAGCGCCGTGGACATGCCGAGCGGCCAGGCCTTGTTCTTAACACCGCTCCATAAAAATACCGCCGCTCCGTCCAGTCGAGCTCAGGTGAGACAAATGATGTGCAGGGAGGGCGTTTGTGGAATGCACAGGGGCAGCTTGGAGGCAGCCCACGATGGCACCACGCCGAAGTCGAACATCATACCCGCAAGAACAAAGACGAGGCCGCACAAATTGGTGGGGAGAATGCTCGGACAGGGCCGTGCGACCCAGTAGTTGGTTCCAGAGACCACGACACCGGGTCGTCGGAGGATTGACTGGATTGGGCTACACCACAACGGGAAACCTTTACGTCTTATTACGAACGACTCTGAATATCATTCCGAAAGTGGCGAAGCGACAGGGCCTGTATCCCTTTGTTCGCTGATTCTTGTTGCACGATTCTCATGGACGTTTCGCCTTGCTCGCCTGCCAGACGATTTGTTACCCCGTTAAATATATTTACAGTTACTCATGTAGCCAGGACGGCGAATGCTACGCAATTACAGTGCCATCACCAACACACACTGCGACGGTTGGCGGCTCACACACAATCACGTTGGTGGACAAAGGAATCTAAATATATATATATTTGTATCTACAATGATGTGGGAAGGTCGAGTCATTGATTGTAATCTTATAGTCTCCGTATATTTGTATCATCAACTCCGTTCAAGTACTTCTTAAAAATGCATGATAATTACTCCGTAGTTCCTCTCGCGTTCCAGTCTGCGCATGGCTTCGGCCTCTTCCAACTAAATTTAACCCCATACCGGGCGAGACCTGGAGGCCGTGCACTGCGCAGCCATTCCGCTCCTACAACAGTTTCCGCCTTCATTCCAAACTACACCGAGTGGTAGGGAATCCACACCGCTGAGAATCTGCCAAATCTTTGACTCACTACTCCGGTTTTTTCTGCCAATCGTCTCCTCCATAACGGCGGGCACGGGATGGGTACGGGATGGGTACGGGATGGCCACGGAAATGAAATAATACCTTTGGTCCATGAGTTGCACAGCCGTTGCATGTCGCATGGCAGTTTCTAAGGACCGTGGGAATATATTGACGTTGTCAGGAATACTTTACTATTAATTGTATATTTCTTCTAATTCGGGATAGAAGCCTATGGGTAATAATGCTTTCAGAGTACCAGGGAAAATCGTCATCCGTACGGAGTGAAAGCCTTGCGGATTGGATTGTCAATCTCATCAACTACGAAGCCTGTTTATCAGTCCTCCGTATATCTACTCCTCACCAAGTTTGCTATGCAGCGTATATTTACAGTTGCATTGTGGTTATCGAGAAGTAACTGTCAACCAACGACATCCGTTCATACGGCTTTGAGGTGGGAATTGCACACGTAATAAGTTTAGATTACCTGCACGAACACGTGGTGGCCTCACAAAGGCCATGCGGAGCGTCAACGGGGCGCCACAATCCTGCACGTCCTGCGCCTTCAAAGTTGAGCATCACGTTCTTGCTTTGCCAGTTCTATCGGGGCCTTGGACTTTGGCCTCCTGGTTCGGTATTGTGACAGATGCCGCTTACTGCAAACCATCGAGCCCCAAGAGGGCCCAGGCAAGCCTCGGGCTGTTGCTTTTCCTGTCTGTCAAGGCGCAGTGCATAAAGAGCGACCTCGGAACCCACTGCGACTGACTTATATTTGCCCCGTATACTAAATATATATTCAATGCACTCCAAAACAAGAGCCCATTATCGATTTTGGAAACGGCACGACGCGGGAAGCACGCAAAGCACCGCGTTACCAACGGGAGCTGCCTTGCTGACAAGGACCAGGCCTCGTGCTACCCGTTGACGAGACAATAAAAACCGATCCGGTTAGCATGTCGTTATCGCGGCAATCAGCTACTGAGTAAGATTAACAAGTTGTGCCATTGGGACTCGCAAGTCGAGATATGGGCAAGAACCCCATTACGTTGGGCCATTCTTCCATTCATCCGGTGCCTGTCGGGATTTCAGATGCAACGCAAGACAGAGGCTGTGAGTCCTGATACATTTGCAACCTAAATATATTTATATTGAAATTTGGAGAATGCCAAGGCCGTGAAGCCATTGATGAGTACGGAACACAATCTTTCTGGCGGACAAGAAGCCTAAATAAATATATGCTCCGTACGCCGTTCAAGTATATTTAGGCCGATGTGCGGCGGTTTGCGGCAGGCTGGCGGAAGGATTCGAGAGATTTATTTTTATATATTCCTAAAAAACCACGCTGCTGGGTTGATTTGGAATCTCCCTAGCCACAGGCTGCCCGGCTCGCCCGGCTGGTCCTTCCGGCGCGAGGACCCAGAAATTATGGAGTAGAATCGAATTGCGAGAATGTACTCCGTAAATGAGACGGCCGAAGCAGCGAAGAGGAGAAACACGACGGAGAGGATTTGAAGCGAGAGAAAAACCCCGTGCAAGCCAAAATGCTGGCCAAAATTTCACCACTTGCTGCAAGCGAGAGCAAAATGCTACCAATAGCGCAAAGGCTCATGTGACATGTGACGGATTGGACGTGCAAATAAAACTTGACAGTGTCGCCGTTGTCAGTCAATTTACGGAGTAGACTCGCGTCCAGCAGCGAGCTGAAGACAAGCGAGAAAAGCCTGCAGAAGTGCTCCGGAAAAACGACGTTGTGCTGGGGAGTGCCAGCAGAGAGGAAGCGAGAAGTGACGGAACTGCCAGGATGCTCACGGATTAGTTTGCTGTGAAATGGTTCGCGCTGTCATATCATATAACGAACGGCGGCAGTTCTTTCCTGTTTCGACTTGTGTGGCTTGGCACAATGACAGATGATGGCCAGTCTGGATCATGACAAATTCTTGCAGGACGCCGTTTATTTACTTGTCCGTCCAAGGTTTGGTCAACAAAAGCAAGCACTGTAACATGGCAGTAAATTATATTTAGATCTGCGCGTCCTAACTGACGCCATACAAGGCAACTATCTGCAACGCCTTAACTATTACACGCCCGCCACGGCCCGGGCTTCTTTGTTCATCGTGGTTATGCACATCATAGTTAGAGCTAGAGGACTCGACCGCCCATCTCATTGTGCGACGGCTGCAAGTCGTTATGGACACTCGAAAGTCGCTTCGTGTATATTTACACTTGGGCGGACCCAATGCTTTCTTTTCGGTCCCGGGCACGTCACGACCGTTTGACATTGCCGCGTCTCCAGTCTGCGCCTTTGCTCTTCAATGGGCCTGCGCATCCTACGCGCATTGGCAAGCCATTTTGGGCTACTTTGGCGCTCCTTTTGACTGACTGCGCCCTGGTCTTGTCCTCTTTCAGCCTTTTCCTCCATTGCCTGCCTCGCTGGCCGTTTGGCGCAGTCTGCACATTGATGTCTGCACGTGGATCTCACAGGCTGGTCCCTGTCGTTGGGCACAATTCTGGATGCTGCTCGTCTTCACTTTTTCCTGTTTGGGTACAACTGTTGCCTTGTAAATTTATACAACCTTCCGTAGCTCAAGGCGAAGGATTCTCGTGCATTTTTCAGCGGATGCAACGGCTGCCACAGGCGCTACGGCCACACCGTCTTCTTCGGGACGGCTGCTAGCGGGCTCGGCTTCGACGCCAGCGTCGCCGCCTTTTTTGCCGTGGCTCGTCGGTTTCAATGCCGTTTTAGTGGCCAGTGCATGGCCATCCCGCGCCAGCAGAGCACATGCATGGTTAGCGCGGGCAGAGCTTCGCCTTGAGCGATTCTCTTTCCTATTTGACTGGGCTGCATCTTTCTCGCAAGTCTAGATCTCGATGGCTCATTTCAGCAGGCACAAGGTCAGCTCTCGCGTTGCACAGACCGGCGTACACGCGCTTTCAGAAGCATAAGCCGACGGTGCGAAAACCGGCCATGTGCCCATCTTCATGACGAGATCGGGTCCTACCAAGGCACAGCGTTCTCGCACTCGCCTTTCACTGCGTCGGCACTTGCGCGATGCGATATCAGACTGCACAGTTGACTCTGTTTCCTCTCGAAAAGACCGGGTGAAGGCGAAGTCTGGATGAGATCTGTGCCCCCCTGCGTCAGACGAACGCGGCCACCCCTGTCACTGAGCCGAGGCGACATATCCCGGATGGCGAGGCAAAGCCTTAGAAAAGCAGCAACAAAAGCAAAGGCAAGCAAGGAAAAGGATATTTTTCATATAAATTACATAAAGCGGATTATTGCACCGACCGCCTTTTTCTTCCTTGTCAGCGTAGGACAACCCACAATCCCAACGATGATCACTTTGTTGGTCTAGATTCGTGACCCGTCTCGTGGTTTGCCAGGCCGTACGTACTCTGTAACTACAGTCGTTCATGCCACGGACAAAACTCATGGTTCTTTTGCTAGATGCACAAACGCAGACTCACCGAGCGCTATTTGTTGCTTTTTGTCTTGATATTCAAGTGTTCAGACCTCGGACTTGCTCTAGACCACAAGCCGTTGATAAATATCCGTAAATGTAATAAATTTTCGGAGAGTCCTGCTGCATCCTGCAGGCCGATCCTTCCCCTGCCGCTACTCGAGTACCTCGTGCAGCCGCTTTGACAGTGTCAATCTGCTCCTGCTTTTCGTAAATATACTCGAAGCCGTGGTGTGATGTGATAGCACGGCCTGGTCTGGCACGGTTCCCAGGCTCAATGAGGCGTCTTTGGGCCGACCTCTCGGCGAACCGCGCAACTTCTTGTTCATTACGACTTGTTTGCGCTCAATTGACGATTCTGAGATGCGCCTCATGTGTGCCAATCGCGGCGGGCTTCAATGGGATGACCGGTCGACGTGTCGGTCATAGGGGCACTCTTGCGTCGGTGTTCTGCTTTGTTTTCCTGCCGTTTGGCCCCGTTCCAGACCGACCTGCGCGACAGACCACGCCAATGGTTACAGTGCATCTTGCTAGGTTGTCGAGCTGTCAGGTGGTACCTTTTTCGTTCCTCGTGTGCTGTACCAGTGGCTGTAATTACAAACATGTTTCCAATCCATCGCATCTTTCCTGTTCAATGATGCGTAAAATAGCCACTCCTACGTCGCCTGGTCATCTCGCTCTGGTAAATATTAATTATATCTAAACGAATACGTTGAATTTCTCAAACCATAGAGTACGGAGTACAGCCACGCTATGTACCATGACATTCTTACTTGTCTCCCTCCTGTCCGTCTCAGGCATAAGATGCAACTCGGTCTCGAACAGCAATGCGTCCGTCCCTTGTGCCCTTTCTGTCGAGGGTCGTCTAGTGCGCACTTGACAGTGCTTGGCCCCGTTCGCCTTATCCTGGCCCGCCGCCAATGTCGATGCACCACACCCTGCCCTGTCCAAACAACCTGAGCCCCACTGCCTGTAGCACACCCCTCGCCCCGACAAATGTAAATTTATTTAAATTCTGATAAATTCAAACAATAAATATATTTCGACATGGGTTTATTTTCTAATTATTTTGCAGACGAGACGACCGTGCTAAAATCCGTCTTGAGCGCACCCCCTCCCCTCCTCATGTTAAATATGAAAAGGCACTTTTGCTCTTTCGCTCGACCTGTTTGGCGCTTTCAACAGAGTATATGAACCTCGCTGCAGTTCCTCTTTTCGTTTGATTTTCCGTGATCTCTTTCCAACATCATTCACCTTTTCTCTGCTTCTATCCTCGCCCAACGCTCTCTCGTCTCTCGTCTCTCGTCTCTCATCTCATCTCTCGTCTCATTGTCTCATTGTCTCATCGCCTGCCTCTGCCGAATCATACGCCTGGCTGCCCGGTCCTCCAGTCCTTTTTTGTGTCTGCCCGTGTCTCGCAGCCCCCGTGTTCCGTGTTCCGTGTTCTCTGGCCGTCTTGTAACCGTGCAAGGCAATATAAAGCCCTCTCCCACCTCGATCGGCCGTCATCGAGAGCAGCCCCGATCTTCAACGACGGGTAACAAAACAACCGCATCAAGCACCGCACATCGGGCTGCCACGATCTGCGATCCGCGGTACGGAGCCCCAGACACTTCCTCATCGCACCATCTCATCTAAGCGCCACCGCGCCCTTGATCTTCCACCGCCGGATCCGTCCCGTCTCGCCGTCGCTTTGGGACTCACGCCGCGTCTTCCACGCATCGCACGTCGTTATATTGCTTGACACTACAGCGTAGCTCGAGCTTGCACAGCGGTCCAAGCCCACCCGTCTCTGCTACGAGCCTGCCTGGCTGTCTCGGCCTCTTGTGCAGCGTCACCGGCCGCCACCCCCCGATCTGCGCGTCTATTCTCGATCACAGCGCCTGCATCCCAGCGCTCACGACATCCAGACAGCGAGGCCTGCGAATTGCTTCACTTTGCCAGCCAACCAAAACCTTCTCACTGGGTCACTTGGCGCATCTTGTTTTGCGCGCCTGAGGCAGTGCTGTCCCTGCTCGGAGAGCAACACGACATCTCCATATCACATACTGCACACTGTATGACTCTTGGTCTCAGCGTCGCCAGACCACCCCTGCCAGTCAACAGTCAAAAGTAGACGCCCTCACAACCTCGAGTCGCGTCAGCATGTGCGAGTATACCCAACGCGAGTTCGGCTGCGGCCACTTCCGCTTCATCGCGGCCCGCTGGTGCAACGCATACAGGTCCACACACCGGCGCTGTAGCCCGGAGGTGATACACTTTGATTTCACGTACGTATCTGAACCGTCTACACTGCCCAACCCAGAACGATAGAACTAACCAGCAGCGCCGAAAAGGTTTGCAGTGCTTGCAACCCGTCGGAAAAGCCTGCCTGGTACCACTCGATCCGCAGCAAGCCCCCGGCCGTTACAGACCAGATGGACCGCCGGCTCTTTGACGACTGCATGTACATTAACGCCGACGTCGCGCCCGAGGAGGCGCTGAACCGGGCGCTCCGCAACATTTCGTCGTCCTCACGCAGACGCATGCGCGCCTGGTCTTCGCGGCCCCGGCCTCACGCGTGCATACGGTCTCGGCCGCGCATCACGCGCACATCGTCGTCCTTGTCGCCGCCTACACTGCGGTCGTCCATCTTGCCGTCCGCCTCTACCACGTCGCCGACGTCTTCTTCTTCGCCGCCCCTGTCGTCATCGCCAAACTCGGCGGGGTCGTCTTCGCCAACGTCGCCGCCGCCGCCGACCCAAACGGGCTCGGCCAACGTCACTGGCTACTACTACATGGGCCCGGCCAACCGGATTCTGCCCCTGCCGCCTCTCTTCAAAGCATAGATTGCTGTTGTCTCCTGTCGGAGAGCGTCTTTGTTTAAAATTGCTTTACTTTTCTCATAGCGGGCACTGGATTGGGACAAAAGGGAGTCGATGGCGGCTCTTTATTACAGACTGCGTTACTATCACGGGAGGGCGTCTTGGGGGCATTTTGTTTATCGGGTACTGCATGTTTCGTATATTTATCTATTCTATCACGGTAACCATTTGTTGTGCGTCTTGTTGTGCTTGTGCCATGCCCAATGATCAGGGAGTGAGACAGGCCCGGCTATCTGCGCCTATCCATGTAGCAAAAATACAACACCAGACGTGGTATCCCTCCAAGACGTGCCATTACGTCAGAACACGGACACGAGACAGTCCCTGGCGGGGACGGGCCTGGGACGAGTCTCATTTGCCCCAGCGTACCTGTTTTTTGTGTTGTCCTGCACTAGCACACTATGCATGCGGGAGACGAGGGAGCACAGAAAGTGCATGCAGTCGGCCCTGTCGTGCAATGGCGGGGAGATACGAAGTGCGTGATACATAGGACACAGTGGCTCGGACAGCGTGAAGAACAGCCAAGCCCCGAGGATACAGACAGCCCTTGCTCACACCCTGGACCTTGATCATATCTTTAATATTTAATGGGTTTCTCATGCGCTGTCAGAGCGTGTGCATTACTATAGCCATCCATGCCGCCCACACTGTACCCAGTTGCCTCAGTGTTCCCATATGACGATCTTTTAGTACGGAGTAGACCACTACTCTGTATACTATTTACTCTGTACTCCGTAAATATATGTTCCACGGCTTCCACGGCAGGAGATGCGGCATCAGGCATTGTTTTCGGAGCACACTGTGGATGCCCCATGCCAAAATCGCCAACGAGTATCCCTGGTCGACTGCTTGTATTCTGTCCAACGTGCGTACTCCGGAAGCCGAAGCCCAAGCCACTTTTTACACACAAGAAGTAGCACCGAGAGGCTACTGGCCACTAGACGGTTTGACGGGCACATCTCTGTGGTGAACAATAGGTTGTTGGTCGGTGTGCTGGCAATCGGGACTGCACCACGGCAGTATCACGGACTGGCTGTAATAGATTACGGTACGTCGCAGCAGTGGCGCGGTGATCCATGCACGTTCCTTTCAAGCCCAACGTCAGAGAATTTGCAGTGCCATGCGCTCATTCTTTCTGTATTCGGAAGCCATTCAAATGCAGAGAGCCCATGTTGTTTATGCATCCATATTGGAGAGACTCGTACCCAGCATTGAAAGGGGACCAAGCGGCATCGTCTTGCATTTTGGCCTCCATCGAGGGTACATTGGCCAATGGCATGGTGCAGTCTACGTTCCCTTTCAGCTGGCTTCTGTCGTATCTTCTTTCTGTTTCTGTTGTCGCTGCGCCGTTACGGAGTAGGCGAGCAGTGTGTTTTGCCGTAGAGATGAGACAAGCAACTCACCACTGCAACCGTGACCTTGTCGGTGTGGGGAGGTTGGCGGTGCGCACCACGGTGAGCGGGCCTTCCGAACGCACAGGCGCCAGGCGCGCATCTTGGCCACCCACTTTTACGTCAGGTGACGTGCAGCTCATGTGTCTTCCCGTGCAGAAGGATGTTGGGTGGGCCGCAGTGGAAGGAAAAGAAATGAATGGCAGACAATGGGCCAAAGGCTGTGCCCGTATATTTACAAGTCGAAACCCAGGACCTTGGGCTGGTCGTTTCGCTGCTGGATTGGCAAAGGACAAAAGAGTAAATTTATTCAGTCATCGTGCTAGGTCCAGGGTACCTGGTGAGCAAACAAGTCTGCACAGGGCCCAAGGCACTCTTTGGACGAAACAACCGGTGAGAAATGATACTTTTAGTCAGTAACTAAATATATATTTACTCCGTACGGAGTAAAAGAATGCTGCCCAACGTCTTTCTATGGGGCATGTTGGATCCTTCAAATTCACATCCGTGGCTCCGTGAGGTTTACAGGGGCCGTTTTAGGACACAAACGCCGCTGTCGGTTTGCGGTCGTGTCTCCAAATCTCATATTCTCATGCTCGTTCCCACGGCAGGTTATTCTTATTTCTTCGCTCCACCGGGTGCCTGGGCGTGTCCGTCAATGTAATTTGTGCTTATTTTTTCATGTGCTTTCACCGATACGGGGCCGAGCATCATCGAAAGGATTTGCTTCGCCGCCCAAGCCACCGAGATGATGCGGCAAGGTTTGGCATAAATTTTCAACTGTCCTCGAGTGGAAAAGAGTTGCCGTTTGTGAAGGTTCCGTCCTGTTTTGGATAGGTGCCGCATGATAAGGTAGTCTCCAACCCGTAATTGCGTTAGCTGCTCTATAAATAAGGCTGTGTCTGTTGGACGCCATATGCCGTAAACTGCTTGTCCAAAGAGAAAGACGGCCGGTCGGTCACAAAGATGCGAGATCGACTGCCTCACCCGGGCAGGGTTGATGACATTTCTCCGTGTGCTTGCTTTTGCGAGGCCGTGCAAAGATGCACGTTTCTTTTGCCTCGGGTGTCACCAACCCGTCAGCCCCGATCCGCGTCTGCGGATTAACGATCGAGTCTCTTGCTCAGGACTTTTATATATTTATATTTAATCATCTGCCGGGAACGTTTGGCAAATAAAAACTATAAATATATCAAGTTGAGGGGTGGCGTTAACACTTTGTGGCCGTGCGCTAATGCAGCTCGTCGAGACAGGTTACGTCCGAACAACGGCCAGGGGTTTCTTTAGAAGACGAGCGTGAATACGACGTCAAGACACTGGTCGAACCCGAGGGACAGGAACGATCGTGGCAGTGTAGATAAAGATTATCGTATCAGGATTCTGCTGACCTTCCCTTCCGTCCTTTACCAAGCGTGCAGGATTCTGCAAGGCCGTTGAACTGATCTCCAGGTACTAGCCACGCCTGTGCGTGTCACTGCTGCTCTCTGTATAATGTTGACCAAGTCCAAATTGCACGGAGTCGATCGGGCTGACCGCACTCTACCACGACAAGTCGAAAAACTGGCGTGTCGCGAGACACAAACTCTTCAGCAGAATGGCCGTTAGCCAGGAGGAAAAACAATGAGATTGCAACGGGCGATGATGGACAACGTCTAAATATCAAGTGGAAGAAGGCGGCCGACTCAAACGGTCGTCCGTGCGCGCATGGACCAGGCTCCATGGCAAGCGCACAAGTCGTTTGAGAGTTGAGGGTGTCGGCGACCACGTTGGCCATGTCAGCTTAAGTCGATAAAGTGCAGAGGGCGTTGTGTGGCAGACGGTTTTTCTGCTTTGCTTATTGCGCACATCTTGGTTGATCTTGCCACGGCGTCAGCGTTTTCGGAGTAACGGACGTCAACAACGTTCCGGGCCGCCAGACTGGAGTCCGCAGCGACAAGTCGACGATCACGAGCCGTCGCAAGCAGGAGAAACAAGGCAACAACCAAAGTTCATAGGCCAAGCAGGTAAAGCGAGGCGAGCGGTCCCGTGCGTTGCCGCTTTTGGGGCGTCGTTTCGTCCAAAACGAGGTCTGTGGGCGTCTGAGGCAATTTCCGCATTGTGCGTGGTCAGTGCCGCCCTGGTCGGCTGCACTGCAACGCCGTTGAACGATGCCTGCCCAGACAATGCAAAGTCTGGCCGTTGGGACGTTTGACGTCTGGGCATGGTCGCCTTCCGTGCTCCCTGTAGTGGTAGGTGCTCTCGCGCCGTGACACCGACAAGCCCGTCATTTCCATGTCATTGCCCGTCATCTTCTCCGTATAAATTATTCAAAAATACTCCCAAACCAGCCCCAGGATTAACGAATGTTTCATTGAGCGCGGGATGCTGCGCATTAGGAGGCACTGTGCCAGGCCCACGGACCTGGAATGCACCCGAGCGCTCGTCGCTTCATGTCTGGAGGCACCAGTCGCAGGCCGTTGCAGTGCCTGTCGGGTGGGTGCCTCGTAGGATGTGGCCTCATTTGTGTGTAATTAATAAGACCGAGTACCGCGTCTGTGGGTGCGTCGCATCAGTGCTTTAATGAGTACGCGACCTTGGACTAACACTAACTGGCCCGGCTGGGCACGCAGACTTGGTCAGAGGGACAGGTCAGATATCAGATTCACGAGCGTCCGAGGCCGTTGAACCGCCCGGGTGGTTTCCCCGACACTGGGACACTGAGGCGCTCGCAAAGTATTTTTAGTAAGGCGGCATGAATATGATGAGATGCAAGTGCCGAGTTTGGGACTGCGCTTGGGAGACGTAGCCTCGCTTCCGAAATGGTATTGCTAGCGACAAGGAGGGTTGTCAGCGCCAAGTGGTTTCAATGTGGCGGTCGGGCAGTGACTCGTGTACAAAGTAAAGTGCAACTCACATCTTAGTGGTATTCTGCAGAACAAAACAGTGTGAGAACAATTCAGTATAAATGCTTTGTCAGCATATATCGTGAAGGATATTCAAATTATGATCAACGTGTAAAAAAACCACAGTGAAGGCGACATATAAATGTCTAGAAATCGGAATAAACCTGTCAAGTGTTTTGTGACTGTAAAATAAAAGTAAAGAATATCAAGAATAGCTCGTCAAAACTGAAGGAGATATTTCTCATATCTTTATAATTAGATTTCGTGAACTGAAATGGCACCGCCAACTGGCGTCTCTATACAGATGGCCACAGAGACTAGCTGATGACTGAATTATACGCCGCCAGTTTATAATAACAGTTTGTAAATATACACGGTCGACTCAGCCTTCGAGACAAAGACCGGGTCGTGCCGTGACAGCCCGGACCGTATCGGCTGTCGGGAAAGTGGACCCCCGAAAAGAAACCCCACTTATTTTATAGCTCACGCAAAGCTCCACGCCAGGCACAGCTCGGTCCGGGCGAGCAACCGACATCGGACACGGGCCGGACAAGCAGCGACACAACATGGACGGCCACAAGAAGGCGGTGGCGACGATCGCGGGGGCGGTGCGGCAGTACTTTGCGCGGCGCGAGCCGTACCGGATCTTCCACGGGTCGACCAACTCGACGCGGCCGCGGCCCGGGCACATGCGGGCGGTGGACATTAGCGCGCTGGGCCACGTGCTGCGCGTGGACGCGGCGGCGCGCACGGCGCTGGTGGAGCCGAACGTGCCAATGGACCGGCTGGTGGCGGCGACGCTGCCGCACGGGCTGGTGCCGCCGGTGGTGATGGAGTTCCCGGGGATCACGGCGGGCGGCGGGTACGCGGGCACGGCGGGCGAGAGCAGCTCGTTCCGGCACGGTTTCTTTGACGAGACGATCAACCGCGTCGAGATGGTGCTGGCCAATGGCGACGTGGTGGAGGCGACGCCCGGGGCCGACGACGCTCGACGCGACCTGTTCCGTGGCGCCGCAGGTGCGCTCGGAACGCTCGGCATCACGACGCTGATGGAGCTGCAGCTGGTGCCGGCGCGTGCGTATGTCAAGACGACGTACCGCCGGCGCAACAGCGTGGGCGCGACGGTCCGGCTGATCCAGGAGCTGGCCGACGTCAAGGCAAAGGGGACGGCGTCGGCCGCGCCCGACTACGTCGATGGCATCTTGTTCAGCAAGGACCACGGCGTCGTGGTGACGGGTGAGATGACGGACGAGCCGCCGCCGGCGGGCGTGCCGACGCAGACATTCAGCCACGCACGCGACCCATGGTTCTACCTGCACGTGCAGGCGCGCACGGCGTCGGACGCGGCCAAGAACGAGGCGACAGTGACCGAGTGGATCCCGCTGGCCGAGTACCTGTTCCGCTACGACCGCGGCGGCTTCTGGGTCGGGCGGTCGGCGTTTGCGTACTTTCCCTTCCCCTTTAACCGGCTGACGCGCTGGGCGCTCGACGACTTTTGCAAGACGCGCATGCTGTACAAGGCGCTGCACGCATCGGGGCAGTCGTCGACGTACGTGGTGCAGGACCTGGCGCTGCCGTACGCGTCGGCCGAGGCGTTTGTCGACTACACGGCGGACACGTTTGGCATCTGGCCGCTGTGGCTGTGCCCGCTCAAGCCGTCGCAGCGCCCGACCTTCCATCCACACGCCACCGGGCCGCACAAGGAGCCCGACGCGGCGCCGCCGAAGCAGATGCTCAACATTGGCCTCTGGGGCCCGGGCCCGCCGTCGGCCGAGCAGTGCGTTGCACTCAACAAGGACCTCGAGCACCGGCTGGCGACCGAGTTTGGCGGCATGAAGTGGTTCTACGCGCACGCGTACTACGACGAGGACGAATTTTGGCGCATCTACGACAAGCCCGCGTACGACGCGCTGCGCCAAAAGTACAATGCGACGACGCTGCCGTCCGTCTACGACAAGATCAAGGTCAATACGGAGCGCCACGCGGCCGGCACGACGCTCAAGACCATGTGGCCGTTTGCCGCGTACGTTGGCCTGCGCGAGGCCATTAAGAGCAAGGCGTACCTGCCACGTACGCCGCCGTGGCGGTCGTAGCCTGCCCTTTCACTTTCACTTTTTTACCTCTTGGAAAGCACTGTATATATTGTAAACTAGTTGGGATAGACCAGAGAGATCAGAGACCAGAGAGATCAGAGACCAGAGATCAGAAGAGACCAGTTAAGACAGGGCGTGGCGCGAACGTGAGCGAGCAGGGTATCTGGGACGGCGTGAAAGCAGACAGGATGAACCGATAGGAGATGCAACGGCAACGAGAACGAGGTCGTGCCACGTTAGAAACGTGGCCGGAAACGCGACCATCGGCTGGCTTTGGACATGGTCGATGATGAGGATGAGGAGGAGGAGGACGACGGCGACGACGACCGCTCCACGGGTTTGGGCACGGGCGTCCGCGGTAGCTGAAGCAGAGCAAACACCTGCACTTGTTCCGCCTCGGTCAACACGTCAGTGTCCATGCCGTCGTTCATCAGGTCGAGGCACGCGCGCGGCGGCACGACCGTCTCGATGGCAGCGTCGGCGAGTGCGAGTGCAGCGCACATGCGGGCCGAGCGGTAGCAGTGGTGCTGACGCTGGACGGCGAGCATGTGCTGCCACAGGCGGGCGTCGAGCGGGTCGGTAGAGGCGCAGCGCATCGACCCCGGCATCGCCAAAGACATCGAGGACGTCGAGGATGCAGACGCGACCGACGAAAACGACCGGCGCGGGGTGTCGTTGTCCGAGGCAGCGTGGTCGTCGTGGTTGTCGTGGACGGTGCGCCGAGCCGGGGCCGGCGTGATGGCGTCCATGTCGTAGCGGCAGGACATGATGAGGATGGCGAGAAGGAGAGGCAGAGCAGTGCACGCGGCGTGGGACCCGGATTTTATACGAGTCCAGCTGATGTCAGGACGGCGGATGGGCCGTGGTGTCTTGGGCAGCCAGCGTACGTAGTGTCGCTATCTTGCAGCAGAGTGTCGCAAGATCTGTGGTCAGGTGTGTGATGGCGCGGTGGTGCAGTGGTGCAGTGATTGGGTGGGCGACTGAGACCTGCTTCGTCTTTGCTTTTCTGCTTTGGACGAGTAGGACAAACGACGACACAAACGAGGGACGGGCAAGCCTAAATAGACTAGACGGGCGATCCGATGACAGCTCGTGTTGCTTTGTCGGTTTTGTTGGATTGTTGGAACGGACGCAGCAGGCTGACTTTCCGGCGTTCCGTGGCCGTCGTTTTCGCTCCATCGCGCCGCACTTATACGAATCACTATATTTACATGCCAGACAGTGCCGGCGATCCGTCCACGTCGCGATCTGACGACGGCAAAACGCTGGCAGGGGCTGGTGGACGGGCTGCCAACGACGTTTGCCGTGCGTGTCTACTCCAGTGCGTGTCACCACACACGGCCGACAGCCAATACGACCGACCAGAGACTGCCAGCACACGCGACGCGACGGCCGAGCTGCCGTGCCACGCAGGACCGGTACGACTTGTAGGTAGAGCCAGAGCTCAGGCCGTAGAGCGAAAAGCACAGCGAAAAGCGAAAAGACCGTAGAGCGAAAAGTACAGAGCGAAAAGCGAAAAGCGAAAAACGCAAACGCAAACGCAAACGCTGACGCAAACGCCTCAGAGTTTTCACAAACAGCGGTGTGATCCTGCGATCCGGCGCTTGTGGCTGATGTGCGCCGCTCGGCCTGTTCGGGCTGCGATCGACGGTGCGCGAGTCCAAGGTCGCGTCACTGCGACGGTGTGCCGGTGGCGTCGACGAGGTGCAGGACAAAGACACAAAATTCAGAACTAGACCAGCCGGTGCGCGTGTTGCAGAGGCCGTGTTGCAGAGGCCGGCGCGCGTGTCTGTCGAGATAGGGCCGTAACTTTTTGTACGGGCGACGCCCAAGAAATGTTGCTGAGACAGGCATCGCGTGATCTCATCTCTCCAGTTGGTGTTGCAATGCTGCACCTCTGGTGCGATGGACTGCGCATTCTCGTACGCTACGTGCACAGATCTACATGATTGCACACAACGAGACTGGACGCTGATCCGACGTGTGCCCGATGCTTATCCGGGCTGCCACGGACAAGTGTCACCATTGCAGTTCCAAGCGAGCTCGGTCTCTGGGATTTGCATTGCCAGTACGGATCGCAAGACGCTCGGCTTACGAAGCTACACAATGCCAAAGGCAGTTGTAGATTGACGAGTCTCGACGCTGTCCAAGCCGCATCTTGAAACGACGCCGCATATTGGGCGCTACCGTGTGTCACGAGACCGGTCAAGAGCCGCGGTCTTGGCGTCGTCGGCGCAAAATGCGGCCCGAGGGTAGCCAGCCACGACCCCGCTGGTCATGCGCCGATGCGCCGCAATCACACACGACACACTCATCGTTACGTGACCAGCTTGTCGTCCTTATCTCTTGCTGTCTTGTGACGACAAGGACAGGCCCGTAGAGGATGGCAGCAAACTGTCGGGTTTCGCATTGTCGCTGTTTGTGTCAACATCCAAGCCCCACTTTACGTGCATGTGACCTTTTTATGGATGCACGAGGAGCACTGTATGTCGAAATAATTTACAGAATGCTGCACAAACACGAGTGCACTGTTTGGCAGCATCAGACTGTCTGTCAACGTACCGTGGACGCAGCCTTGCTGGCGTTGCAGCTGCCTCGCGACTGCGGCCTGCCTTCCTACTTTCCCCGGACCCGTACTGATCGCTTATTCTCCGAATACTGCAGATTGGTCCGTGTGCGTCACGGGACCGCAAGGCAAACCAAGAACCAAGCGTCGGGCTGCAAGGGAACGCGCCAAGCCAGCTAGCACGGCGCTGCGTCTGTTGTTTCGTCAGGTGCGCGCCATGACGTCTACGACGAGCGGCGGCCGACAAAAGAGGATGTACCCCGCGCCCGGCTTGACTGCCCGGTTCTTGGATGTTGTTGGAAAACTGCCATCGGCAGCCTTGTGCGGTGCATGGCTTGTCGCTCAGCGTTGTTCTTCGCAGGGCAGTCATGCAGCCCGTTTAACCAATGTGCTCGCTGGCTCTCAGCAACATGCTCTTCATTGCTTAATTGCTTGATGCTTGATACTTGATGCTTGATGCTTGATTGCTCGTGTCGTTGCATTGGAAGGCCGGTGCCATGCACAATCTACTTGTACAGAACTTCCAACGAGACGCGATTCCGATTCCAGCTAAACGATGTCGTCGGTATTGAATTCGAGACGGCGCAAGGCAGATTTCATTCTCCGTCTACCGGGCAAGAGCCGAGTCTTGACCATGGCGGGCCACTTGTACGACTCTGCCGCTCGCTGACACGCCCGTTGCGGCGTCGGTCAGCGCCCGATGCAGGCAGATGCAAAAAGTACAAGACCCAGCGTCGACATGCGCCGAGCACGCTGCCGCCAGCGCCTGCTGTGATTCGCCCGTGCCTGGTTTCTACGCTACGCCGCAGACGACAGACCGGGCTGTCAATGTGCGTTTTCGCTGGCTCCGCGAAATGCAACTGCAATCGCCGCAAAAGTTGGCAGATACGCAGGGCCAAGAGTAAGACGGATGCCGAGTAAGCGCAAGCGCAACCGGAAGCGACCCAATGCGTCACGGGTTCGACACCCGTTGGTCTGTGGTTGCGCTCGTGGGGCAGGTACCTTGTTCTACTTCTTTTGTTTCTGTTGTTTCGAGTCGGTTGTCCGGGTGGACGCATTCGTCGGCGTGCAGATGCGGTGCTGCACGTATTCTGCTCGCCTTGTCGGCTGCCCGCTCTTTCGCCGCTTTTGCGTGTGTCTCCCAGCCCGAAAATTGGATGGTGGCACCCGCCGTCCGTTGCCATGTTTCGAGTTGCTGCAAGTGCTTGGAACAAGGAACCAAGAACTCGACCACGAGGCCCTGCTCACCTTGTCACTGCAAGTCACTCTTTCCAGGCGTCGCACAGGTCGCCTCCTGCCCTTCCAGCCGACCTTCTGGCGGGCTTCTAGCGCGTCTTGGCATTGCTTCGCTGCCGCTCCCCTCTCACGCAGATCGTCGGGCGTTCCTTGTTTCCGTCATTGAATTGGTGATGGACATTGGTAATGCGTCTGCCTGCTGCTTGCAATGTAAATATAGATTAATATTTACTCCGTACGCGCAGGCGTATCGGTACACCGCAGTCCTCGGTCAAGCCTCGTTATCTTGCTGCGTCCGAGCAAAGGGAGGTTTAAGAGAAAAGCCTTCTGAGTCGGGGCAGCTGAGCGCCCGTCTCGATTTCTTGACCGAGGGATACAAAATGCAAACACCCCTGTCGGCGTATTTGTGCGCCCTGGTCGGTAAGTCTGCCGTGTAGCTCGACTAGCTTCTGCTCTGGCAGATGCCTCTCGTGCCCATCTCGAAAGAGCTAGGCCACTTACTCGAATGGTTCTCCCCGTGCCCGTGGCGCTGCTTATCTGGCGAGCAATGGGACGAGCAATGACCAATATCGTAAATAGACTTTGACGCGAGCTCGGTGAAGACAGAGCCTCGTTTGCGTCATGGGCTGGGGATTGACTCGACGTCTTTTTCCACTTGGCGTTGTCCTAAACCCAACGGCCGACCTCGCTACGTTCCAGTCACGGCCTTTGCATCGTCGGTGTTGGGTCCTGTGATCTTTTTGGGTTGCGTCGTTGTCCGCCGCCGCCTCTGCTGGTCTTGGCCAGCTCTGTGCCAATCACAGTGCAATTTTGTCGCCATTGATTGCTGATGCAACCGTGCTTGATGCACGCAGCACACTCGGAAGCCTCCCCCATCTCCACATCCCCATCCCATCTCACGCCTTGCAGATGCACCAGACTGGCACTTCTTTCTATAAAGGTCCGGCCTTGCCCACCTCTTTTTCCCTGATTCTTTTCTTTACACTCGCATCTGCAGACAACATCTCTCCTACGAAACCGATACCGACCTCACCATACATACCGCCTCGCACTCTTCTTTGCAAACAACCACCACTCAACATGTCGCGCTCCTACTCCTACTCGTCCGAGTCCTCGGTCGGCACCGGCTCGTCCACCTATGCCGGCAGCTACGGCGCCCCCGACTACTCGTCCTCGTACGAGTATGCCACCATGAACCGCGCTTGCGAGTCCTCCGACGTACGTCTTCGACTTGGAATGAAAAAAGCACACACGCTAACAAACCAGTCGAGCACCCACAGCCACGGCAAGCCTTTTGACGGTGCCTCGCACTACTACGCCCCCGGCGACGCCAAGAAGAGCAAGGAGAAGCACGTCAACGTCCACACCACCTGCGGCCGCCACAGCAACGAGTGGCTCTTTAGCGGCTGGTCGTTCCGGCGCAAGGACTAGGCGGATGGTCGCTGTTACCTGCAATCTTAACGACACGGCTCAGCGAGTCTACCGCCCTGGAGGCGCACGATCACGACCCCACGATATCCCGACTAGATGGAGTTTGCTTTTCTCATTTACTTCTCAGACTGTTTACTTGTACATTACCCTCTTATCCTACTGTTAGTTGCTATAATATCAAATGATACGAAACCTTGCAATACGCTCTTGCTGGTCACATTTAGGATTTAAAAAACAGCTCGCCGGGTATTTTGACACTACAACCGCAGACGAGTTTGGACACTGGGAGTCGAGCCCATGTTGATTTGACATTGTTCGTTGCTCCGTCTTTGACGCCTTGCTGCATGTCCTGTACGGAGTATGCAAGCCAATCAGACGCAACTTGACAGGCCCGTTGACTAATCGGAACGGCTTTCAGCTGTATCTGCAAACGATAAAGACACTGCTACGTCGGGGTTACGAACATGGCACTGACTGGTAACGACACGAAGCCGAATTTAAGGCAATCCATTCTCGTATGACCGGCCATGCACTTACAAGGAACTGGTGGATTTTTCGCCCGCAAGATAAAGTCATGCAAATCTTGCAACCATGCAAATCTCGCAACATCGCGACGAAGATGGAGGTGCAAGGAGGACGATTACTAAGAGGAAAGAAGTTACTTGCTTCGAATAGAAACAGAGAAATGGCGTGCAAACGATGCTCACAAACGGTGCGTTCGTCCCGCCCCCGCCGTTTACACGCCCTCGACGACCCACTTTAATCCCGGAAGCAGCACGTGACCTCGCGCACGAGAAATTTGAGAGCTTGGAGCTCAGCTCGTAAATGAAGCTGTCAGCCTGACGACACCACGAAGCCCGACGCCGACGCCTGACGCCCGACGCCCGACGCCCGACGCCCGACGCCATGCCGCTTGCTCCGGCACTGCCTCCGAGGGCGCTCTGTTCGCGGCTGGCCGTCGTCCCGTTCCGCCCGATTGCGGTTCCTGCCTCGATCTCGATCTCGACCTCAACCTCGAGCCCTCTGTCCTTTGCGAGCTCGGCCACCCCGGCGGCGTCGTTTGCCACGAGTGCGCCGCGGGCGTCCAAGGCGCCCAAGACGTCCAAGGCCTCGCGGGTGGCACAGGCTGCCGACGTCGCGCGGCTGCCACCCACACTCGCCAACCGCACCGTCTTTGTGCACGCCAACCCCGCGCCGACGTCGCTGACGGAGCGGCGACACATTCTGCGCGCGCTCGAGCGCCACGCGGGCGCCGTCGACATGTTCAAGAAGCTCGCGGCCAACGACTCGTTTGTGTGCGTTGCAGCGAGCCCGTCAGCGGCGCACGTGCTCGTCGAGCGCAGCCCGTTTCTCTACGACGCCAAGGACGTGCACGCGGCCAGCGCCAGCGCCAGCACCGGCGCCTTTGGGGCGCTCGGCGCCGAGCACGCGCCGCGCTTCATTGTCAGCGTGTTTCCGTCGCCGTCGTACTCACACGTGGCAGCAGTGCGCAGCGGCCCGCTGCATGGACCGTGGCCCGTCGACGTTGAGCCCACGCTCGCGACGTCGCCGTCGTTCAAAAACACCTTCATGTACAACGCACTGCGCGCGGTCGTGCCCGAGTCGGCGTCGGCCGACGCGCTGTGCGACTGGCGGCCACGCATCGTCATGGGCGCGCGCGCCGACGCACACGCGGCCGGTGCAGCCCAAACCGCCACAGAACCAGGTTCGTCCTCCCCCTCCCCTCTGGCGACCTTGCACGAGACAAAGATGGCCCGCATCCGGGAGCGCAAGGCACGGCGCGACTATGCGGCGCGCTCGGTCCTCTCTCGGCTTGTCGACCGGGGGAGGTGACGGACCACACCGGTTTTGGCCATCCATTTTCATCGCGACACGGCACCGGGCGGCGTACTGATCGACGACAGAGGACCCAGACGACCCGGACGGCCTGTTTGCGCCGATGGACGAAGATACCTGAAAAGGAAGAACTGGGCTCGGTGTGAACCACCGACACACTCCACGCGTCTCAGGATTCGCTGTTTGCCGATGCTGGGCACATATTCGCCGAAACACGCGACGGTGGGTGCCGAAGGGACTCGCGTCCGACGCCATCAACAAACAGCCAATCTGCCAATCTGTCGATCGTCAAGCCCAGCGACTGGTTTGTTGCCGTCGCGGAACGGCGGCCACAGCCCCGCGCAAAACACGTCGTGCCAGGCGTATGGAGCCACGACAAGACGCCACTGATGGCTTGCAATTGCCTCCGCAGTGACCTCTGCGCTGCGATTCGCCGTGCGCTGCCGGCCGCGATGCGCAGACGTGTCGCGCGTGGCTGAGCCAGGCTGCCATATTTATGCACAATCCGCCAGCACAGCACAGACAGCACAGCACAGACAGCTGTACAGACAGCAGTACAGACAGCACAGCAAAGCGCTGGCCAGTGCAAACGCCAATTGCGTTGTGCATGCTGCCCGACAACAGCCAAATGTCGGTGAACGGGCAATCTGTGTATACTCACAATTTACGATTAATGACTTTATCGCGATGCACAGATGCCGCGTCAGTGATTGTTGGTGCTGAGCCACATGCTGATACGCAGCCGTCGCCTAGTCTTGCTTGCGGACGATTGTGTACCCTGTAGGCAGACTGTTTCAAGACAAGCTGCACAAGGAGGCAGACACTCAAACGAGAGGTTGTGCACCACGCCAATCCTCTTCTATTTATAGAATTTCGTTTTACCGCGCATCAGTGATTATTGTGCATTTTGTTTTGGCATCTACGCGCACTATTTGGACATTCTTATCAGAAAATACAGGCGCACGCTGGCCAGCAGCCGTGCTACTCGACCGTGCTGGCCTGTTTGTCACCTTTTAGACGATGCCATGCACACGCTTGCCACCGTAGTGATGTGGACGTGGCTTGGCTGGCTCCCGTTGGGTTGGGTGTAATATTTATTCCGTCTGCCACAGTTCACCTGCTTGCGCCGGGCCTCCAATTCTCGGCCAGTATGGTTCTCATAGATGAAACAGACCACTCGACGTCACCAGCCAAGGCCTCTTTGAATTGACTGGCCCAGATGCCGCCCTGTTTGCCGCCCTATACCTACGACGTCTCTGGGCGTATCGCCACTAAACGGACGACTAATAGTGCCAATAGTGAGCCTCATGCCGTTCTGTGTCAGCTGCACCTGTCCTGTGCAGGTGGCGCTGCCTGCATCGGGCTAGCGCTCTCTATTTCGTAGCTTGTGTAAGTCGGGCCATGGTCAGCTAGAAGCACCACGATTCTGCAAGACGGGCAATATAAAAGGTGACCTGCCACCCGGCACGTTTCATATTGCTTCTAGGATCCTTGCACCTAGGTTTTGCTCAGGACACTTGATTCTACGCGCATCAGCCTCGCATCTCGCATCTCACATCTCACCCGAACGTCGCCTTGGTCAGACACAATCTACCCGTCGCATCCGTCCGCTTGAAACCTGTTCAGTCACACGACGCGCACACTCGCACGCACAACATTGCCTGCGGACAAGGTCAACTGACGCACCGTCGTTGCATAAAAGCAGCCGATTCCTCTGCAAAGACAATCGCATCCGAACCGTCTACTCTTCAGCTTACATCCGACATGTCTTCGTCAAGCACCACTGCCCAGAAGGGTACCCAGACACCTTGGCCTTTGACATCCGCTGCCTCGTCTGGCTCGCCTGCCACGCGGCAAAGCACATTGAACACGAGCATCGGCCCGTACTCAAAATCGAGCCACTACACGGCCTCGCAGTACACATACTCGCCTTCGCGGTACTTCATCGGGGAGTACGAAATCGACTGGGAGTGTGGCGTGCGGAGCGCCATCAACCCGAGCCCATGGCGATAAATGCTTTGTCTTTGCTTCCTCGGCTCCGTTATGATACACGACTTTCTCATGTTTTCCAGCCTGCCGTTTGCCATTTTGACGACCTCCTCATGATTTCCAGCCCCGCTATGCACGCTCTCATCTTCGACTTTAAATAGAAAACCTCACGTACCCTCTGTGAACGAATATCGCTGCTTGAATGAAACCAAACGTTCTCAAACTCGTATAGGCGTGATTGTTGCCCTTTCTCGCGTGAACGGCTGACATCTAGAGACCCAGGAGGCGAAGTTGCTCGGCGATACCCGCCACCTCGTCCTTGCTCAGTGCCTCGCCAAAGTCTTCGTCCGTCTCTGGCTTGTCGGGGTCAACAGCGGCCATGCACGACGAGTGCATGGCCACTGGCAGCGTCTTGGCAAGGTCGGGCGCTGCCGGCCACGTGACGATCGCGTCCATGAGCGCGGCCTGCGCAATCTCGGCCACATTGTGCGTCCGCAGACCGCCGCCGATGATGACTTGGATGCCCTCGGCCACGCCGCCGGGCATCGTCTGCTGCACGAGCGCGGTCAACGAGGCCTTGTGGGCGGCCGCGCCCTCGTCGTCGGAGCCGCCCGACGTCAGCACGCCCGCGAAGCCAATGTCGCGCACCGTCATCATGGCCTGCGCGGGCGTCATGTAGTCGACGACGACGTCGAACGCACGGTGCAGCACGCACGGTAATCCGGCGCGTCGCGCGGCAGCGACCAGCTCAATCGAGCGCCCGACGTCGAGCACGAGCCCAGGCGCGCTGCCCTCGTCATCGGCCGTGCGCTCCAGGATGCCAAACACGAACCCGTCGCCGAGCGCCGGGTCCAGCAGCCGGCTGTCGACAATCTCCTGCATCTGCTGCTGCATGCGCTCAAACTTGGCCGAGTCGTAGCAAAAGTTGTTGGGGTCCCAGAACGAGAGCGTCGCAACCGGCCGCACCATGATGCGCAGTGGCACGCGGTGGGCGCCCATGGCCTCGATGATGGCGCGGATCTCCGCCAGCGTCGGCGTCAGGCCGCCGACCGGGTAGCTGCCGTGCGCATTGACCTCGAGGCGTGTCGCGCCGTTCTCGACGGCAATCTTGGCGGCCGCGGCCGAGAAGACGGGGATTTCAAAGGGGACGGGCATTGCGTGCTGTGTTGTCGCGTCGTCGCGTCGTCGCGTCGTCGCAGGTCGCGTCGCTGATGGAGTTGGACGTGACAGGGCAACTTGGGACAATTGCCGTCTTGATGACGTCCAGTGCAGCACCTGCCTATCGCGGCCTACAGCGCCGAGGATCGCCCTTGCATTGCAGCTCGGCCGGAACTAGGCTGGCAACGTGGTGCTGAAGCTCAATCACTTGCAACACGGCAATGCAGGCCCAGTCGGGACTGAAATAGTGCGAGATTGACTAAGCGATAAACTAAAAGTAAACCCCGTTGCGAACTGGCGACCTGGTGTATCTTTGAGCGAAACCCCCAAAAATAATACCATTGCTACCAGTCAATCACGGCCCCCAGCGCACGGAAGGTGCACTGGGAACAAACGGACCAAAATGGAAAAGGGGTCACCCGGGCCGGAAAGAGCGAACAGCCTCAGGGGATCTTTGGCATAAACATGCCCGATTCGTCATCGGCGCCTCCCTCGGCAGGCGCGAC
Source organism: Ophiostoma populinum (assembly GCA_029298855.1). Lineage (NCBI taxonomy): Eukaryota > Fungi > Ascomycota > Sordariomycetes > Ophiostomatales > Ophiostomataceae > Ophiostoma > Ophiostoma populinum. Next base: position 1,679,590 of record JANSLU010000014.1, on the reverse strand, counting down.
CACGCCGCTGAAGAAGGAGCGATCCAGCGTGGCACGGAATCTGTCGTCAACGGGAAAGTTGAGGAGAGCCATGGAAAGGTCCGAAGCCGGAAACATGCCAATGTCGCTGGCGGTGCCGGTACCGAAACTTGGCTGGCCGCAGGCGAATCCGCACTCTGCGATGCTGCCGAAGCTCGCCATTCCGCTGCCCACGTCCGACTGGCTTGGCACTCTGTTCTCTCCATCGCTGCACGAGTCCTCATCGTCAGCATCTTCGCCGCTCTCATCGTCCAACACCAAACTGCTGTCGTCCTCATCGTCGGAATCGTCCCAATTACTACCGTAATCGATCGAATCGTCAGTGGTCATATCGTCGTCCTCCGCATCAAGGACAATCCCCGCGTCCGGTCCTTGGGTCGATGTCGCATCTTCGTTCGGTCCACAGGTCGGCTGCTGCCGCTCTTGGGGCAGGTACTGTACAGTGTACAGGCCATCAGACTCGCTGCTTCCCACCGTGCCGAAGAACGAGGTGGCGCCCGCTGTCGCACTGGTGAACGGGTCGGCGGATGTGCCATGCTCGGGTATTGACACATCGGTCACCATGTAATCATAGTACTCTTCCGGTTCCCCAATGTCCAAGGCATACCGAAACTGTCCGTCGAGCGTCAACAGGGCCGGGTCGACAAAGTCGACCGAGAACTCGTGGCTAGCCGTAGGCTCAGCGAAGTGCGTGGCGTGCTCGGGCACGGATGTGGTCGAGCTGCGGCGGTCGCCGACAGCATGCATGCTCTGCAAGAAGCTAAAGTCGGCAGACTGGCCCATGCCCAGTATCTCTGTCGTTGCCGCCGTCGTGGGGAAGGTTGCCAGATGCCCTGGCTCAGCGTACGACCCGCCGAGGCCGGTCCACGGGGCGCTTGTCCCGATGGAGCTTACCACCCCCATCGGAGGCGGAAGCGGTAATTGGGCGACGCCAGCAGTGAGGCTACCCGACTGCAGGTGTTGACCTTGCACGTCGGTCAGCCCTCGGCCGTCCGACTCAAAGGTGGAGGGCAGCTGGCCGCCAAAGGTGGCCTGGGCGGCGGAGGTGTCTGGGGCGAGAAGCATGGTGAATGGGCCGACGCTTCCGTTCGAACCGCCCACGGGCGTCTCGTTTGGACGATGCTCGTCTGAAAGAGACAGCTCTCGTGTCGTACCCTGCTCCTGGCCGGCATGGTAGTAGCGCATGCGTCTGTGGCGGCTGACGTTGACATGGTGCGGTACGTCGCGCACGGTTCTATTGCTGCGCTCGCACGGCCGCAGGCCAGTGGATGCCACTGTGTCTGGTCAGCACGGTGCGTCGGGACGGGCCTGGCTGGTGCTTCTCACCTTCTTCCCGAATGTATGCACGAGCATACGACCGCGCATAGGGCGAGAAACTTTCGAGCACAACGTTTTGGAAATAGTGCTCGTCTGGGCCTGTTAGCAGGCCTCAACCCATGGCCGGACAACACATACAGAGCATCAATGGCGTATACTGGCGGCGCGCGAGGCTGCCCATCAGGATCTGCATGTCAATGGCCAGATCCTGCCAGCCGTGGGTGTTGGTAATCGTCGGCCGCTGATCAAACGCCTTCTTTCCCGACGACGGGATAATCACCGTCCAGAAGACGTGCTCTTCCTCGGCGGACCAAACCTTGCCGCCCATTTCGATATTCGATGTGGTTCAGGGCGGTTGCGACGGATCAGAAAGTGCTGTCAGCGAAGATGGCTGTTGAAGGGTGAGGCCTAAGAAGATTGGATGGTGGTGGTTGGCAGAGAGAAGACAGATTTGGATTTGGAAGCGATGCGTGGCCATAAATACTAAAGACGAGGTCCTCGGCAAACGCAGGAATCACCGATGGTATGAGGGCGGCCGTTTGCCATGGCGCATGACTGCTCATTCAACGCGAGCAAACTGTTGGCCATGACGTGAGGGCGTTTACCGCTGCCATTGACAGCTCACTGAGCTAGTCGGCAACAGCCTTGCGTCAAACGAGCTTGACGGAAGCTTGTCACAATGTTCAGATGAACGACGCCAGAGCCTCCACTGTCACCGGGCATCATCGTGACGTCGACGTGCATCGCAAAACCCACATTCACTGGCCACGAGCCGTCAGCGAGAGAGTGACGGCAGTCAACGCGAGCAACGACAAACGGCCGTGACAGAGCTCGTGATTACGTCAATTTATACGGTCACGAGTCGGGTTGGGTATCATGATGACTTGCGAGTGAGCTAATCAAGGACCAGCGGCACGTGACAGTGGCAAACGTCACACACGGTAAGTAGACCAGCCTACTCAAACGGGCTGCTCGGCAGCGGAGCCTGGTAGCCACGAGCAAGCAGGCGGTCTGCAAGAGGCCGCTCCAGTCGCGAAAACTAGACGTCGTCAGCTCGTGCACACTAAGCAAAAAGAGTCCACGACCTACCAGGCTCTTTTGCGCCAGCGGCACCACGCCGTCGCGCACCCACAGGCCCCAGCTGCCCATCGTGTTGGCCAGCATCATGTCCGTCGACAGTCGGTCGCCGACAATGGCAATCTGCCGCGCGTCCGTCACGCCCGTCTCGGGGTGCGCCCGGAAGTACGCCATGATCTCGTCGCCGCACCCGGGCTTCTTGGTCTGGTGTGGCAGCACCGAGACGCCCGTGCCGGCCTCGACCGTCGCTGCGAGCGCACGGTCGCGGTCAAAGCTCAGCGCGCCTGCCGTGTTGGACACGATCAGCAGCCGCCGGCCCGGGTACGCCTCGCGCAGCTTTTTGAATTTGTCCTGCCATTAGCCAACGCCCCATATTTGAGACCAGAAAACTACACAACTCACCTCGTACGACGGGTACACCTCGCTGCTCTCAGGGAACGCAAAACAATCGTCCTTGTCCAGCACGACGGCCTTGATCTCGGGGCCCTTGCCGCCGTTGCGTGCTGCAAACGCGCTGTCCAGTGGCACCGGGATGTCGTTGAACGTCGGAACCGACGCGTGTGGCAAGCACAGCGACGGCCGCGCCAGCAGTCGGAAGACGTTTAGAGACGCCGACAGGTTCAAATTCATCGTGTCTAGCTTGTGTCGTCTACAACGTCCTCGTCGCGAGCCTGCTCACGGGTTGGCATTGAATGCAAAGGCCAGGCCCACTTATTTTATAGTGGCGCTAGTCCGAATCGGACCACCTCCAACGATATGACATAGAATAGCAAGTTACATGAAGGAATTATGGTTTTGAATCGGGCACCGGCATCAGTCTTGGGCATCCCAGACTCTAGGAGTACTGATATCTCAGTAAAGAAGTATTGCCACAGCTCCCAATCTCGTCTTTCATCGGCAATGGCGGATGATATCAGCGTCGAAACCTGAACCACGTTGGCAAATTATGACCGAGATGAGAACACTCCGTGACGGATTTTCCAGTTGACAGCAATTCCAGTCTCTGTGATTATAGACGACCGAGCTTACTTGTCCCGAGTAGCTAACGCTCAGATACGACGAGGGCTAGTTGATCTGGTGCTTGAAGCAAGAGCCAGAGACAGCGTGGCCATCATCCATCGTCGGTCGCCCAGGGAAAGTACTCAAAAAATGAAAATAAAAGAAGATTGAAATCAGTTTTATAATACGCACCAATCGTACCAGTCTGTATATTTTGCCTTTGCGCGTTGAAACCAGCCTGGCCAGCGTCGTCGTCAAAGTGAAGGGCGGTGAAGACCAGCAAAATACAACTTCCAAAATGGGTTGTGAACGCACGGACCATGCGCGTCAACAAATATGGGTCCTAATCCACAAGATGTAGAAGGAGCTAACGTGACATCGCGACTGTTACGCGTCTTCCTCAAGCCAGGAAGGAGCCCTTTGCATCGAGAAAGGGGCCAGCTGAACGACGAATTGAGCCCCATGAATCTACTTTCGGACACCCGTTTTGCATAGCAACACCCACTCTGATCGCGCTTCCCGGTCATCTCCACGAGCGCGCCAGCTATCGGACCTTGCGCAGCCCGGACTTCTCGCGACTCCCGACTCCTCAACAAAGACAGAGCTGTCCCAGCTATGGACCAGACGCCAACAAAGAGGCGCGTTGCCAACGGCACATCCATGGGCCCGGTCGCCACGTCGCCCCTAAAAAGAATGACCAGTATCAACAACTCCGTGTCGCCCACAGCAGAGCGCAAGCAACCGCACGGCGACGAGAATCAGCCCCCGTACTTTGGAACGCCCACCAAGAAGCCAGTGTCTGCGAAAAAGGCGACCGTTTTGGCACCAGCGACCAACGGCGACGACTTTACACGCGGAAACATCCCGGCCTTTGCCATTGACAAGTCACCAACCGTTGAGCGGCAGCACACGGCAACCAAGGATGCTGACACGCGCGACATCAACGAGACGGCAAACCAAGCCATGCTCGCGATACACCACAACGGCCACCCGGCACAGGCAGCTAAAGTCACGACGCCCCGGAAACGTAGCCGTCCATTGAAAGCCGTCCACGATGACGCGACAACGACGACCCCCAAGCGGCAGCGCACCGACCTCTTTTCCACACCTGCCAAGGGCACGCCGGCCGCCGACTCGCCGTCCAAGGCAACACCCGGCACCGGACGTGGCCATGGCCGTACCCGTATCAACGAGACGCCCACGACGCGACGCACCATGGCCGACCGGTCTGCACGCAAGAAGACGACGCGCGCGCTGATCGACCGCATGGTGGCCGAGGACGACGAAGACGAAGACGAAGACTTCAACGCGACCATTCTCAGCGCCGACGAGGACTCGGACGGCATAGAAGACGAGCTGCAGCACGACGACAGTGCCGTCTTCGGCAAGACGCCAGTGGTGCAGCCGCCTCCGTTAAGCGGCCTCTCCAGCGCAGCAGCCCCGGCGAACGGCCTAGACCAGATCCCTGAAGAGACTGAAGAGACTGTTGCTCCCGTGCCTCGAAAACGCGGCCGGCCGCCCAAGAATACTGCCGGTTCACAAGCGCGGCCTGCTGCCAGAGGCCGACCCAAGGCACCACCCGCACCCGTCGATCCCAATGCACCACCGAAGCGAGGCCCCGGCCGCCCGCGCAAGGTTGTAACCACCGACCCGAACGCGCCAGCGTCAGCAGCTGCACCCGTGCGGGAACTGGAAGCGCCACGAGACCAGCCTGCCCACGAGCACTTTTTCTTCCATAACCGGTCCGGCGCCGCAAGCAAGACATCGAACAACACACTTGCCTCCCTCCGCCCACTCACGTACGATGAGTACTTTCGGTTGCGCGACGGCGGCCCCGACAGCCACATTTCTGGGTGCAGCCGGCACGAGAAGCAAATCACAAACCTGGAGGACCTGCACGCGCAGTCTTTCCCCCAGTGGGCGTTTGAGCTGTCGCAGGGCTTCAGCGTCTGTCTCTACGGGTACGGCTCCAAACAGCGTGTCCTGCATGCATTTGCAAAGACCCTGCACAAGAGCATCCCGGACCACGTTGCACACAAGATTGTGATGGCCAATGCCAGCCCCGCCGGCATTGGCGCGGATGCAGCTGGCGGTGGCGGAAAGGGTGCAGCGCCTGGTTCTGCATCTGCGGCTGCATCGGCTCTTCGTGACATTATGCTTGTTGTCGCCGCAGCCGCCAGCAACTATAAACGGCGAGACGGCCCACCCAAGCTGCCAACGGGCGCAGCTGCTGCAGAGAAGACACTGCATGCCATGCTGGATGCTGCAGCGGGCTCCACCTCGGCCATCACGCTCATCATCAACGGCATCGACAGCCCTAGCCTGCGCCGCCCCGCGGCCCAGGCGACGCTCGCCCGTCTTGCGGCCCACCCCAGCATCCAGCTGCTCTGCGCGGCCGATACGCCCGGCTTCGCACTCATGTGGGACGGTGCCGCCCGCAGCCAGCAGAACTTTGTCTTCCACGATGCCACGACGTTCCGCCCCCTAGCCGGGCTCGACACCGTCGACGAGGTCAATGCGCTGCTCGGCCGCCGTGTGCGCCGCGTCGGCGGCAAGGACGGCGCGGCGTTTGTGCTGCGCAGTTTGCCCGAGAACGCCCGCAACCTGTTCCAGCTTCTCATTGGCGAGGTGCTGGCCGCCGACGAGGGCGGGGGCGGTGCCGTCCGCCACCGTGGCTATGGCGACGACGACGAAGACGACGACGACTACGAGGGCGGCAACGGGCGTGACGGCGGCGACGACCATGCCGAGTCGGTCGCGCTGGAGTACCGCATGCTCTACAACAAGGCGTTGGAGGAGTTTATCTGCAGCTCGGAAATGTCGTTCCGCACGCTGCTCAAAGAGTACGTTCTTTTTGCATTCTGCTTCTTTCTGGTTTCGCCTAGCTGACTTTTAGATTCCACGACCACCAAATGGTCACAAGCCGCAAGGACGCGTTTGGCACTGAGTTGCTCAGCCTCCCATTCCGCCGCGACGAGCTCGAGGGGCTCCTGGAAGACCTTGCTTCATAGGACCGTCTGCATCATGATTACGATATTTAGCGATGCCAGCGAGTGCAACGGCACATGAGAACCGCGTGACCCTCCTCCAGTTTGACCGACGGTGACGATGTCTTGTTATTGACACATGTGACTTTCTCATGCAGACCGTTCCTTGGGCATCCCCTCGTCCTTGGGTGCTCAGCCGTTTCCTCGGCCAAACGACCTGCTATCGCCTTTTTCTACTTTACCTTTAACGATGCCAGCAAACAGAACGTTTCTGCGATGCTCGTATTTTGGCTCTGCAGCTTGCTTCGCAGCTTGACGGTTACAAAATACTTTCAAAACAGCAGAGCCACGAAGGAGGCCGTATGTGTTGTCTTACTACACCTGTCAGCTTGTCCAACTGCCAGACAACACCTGCATTCTCGACGCATTGGGCAAAAGACCCGCAGAGTGGCGATCGAGCAGATCTCTTGAATATTTGGAGGATGACTCGGCAGTAGCATGAGCTACAACTGCGTCTTCTAGTGACGAGACGTGAACGCATTCGGACAGCAATTTATGAAGGTATGGAGACTCGGCCCAAACAGATGGTTTCTACGGAGTACGTGCAAGACAAGGCACGGCGAGTGCCTGCCTATCCTGGTTTGCTACTTTGGAGTTTATGGGTATATTTGGTTGGTGTTAAAATCGAGCGCTTCCATTTCAATCGACTCTTCCCACCAGCTTGGTATATTTCTGCATTATCTATTGTTGCCTAAATAGGAAACATGGGTAGAGCACAGTACACTACAGTATAGGCACAGTCCGTTTCACTGTATTAGTACACGTGATGCTGTAATATGGGTCTGTCGCGCTACAAGGGGCGATGTGTTCTTGCATGATTCTGGTAGATCTGTCCCCAATCCAATTAAACGACTAGCAGGGGGAGCTACGATCGCCTCCAGCGTGCATTGAACAACTAACACGAACAGCACTACACATCGACATCGCCATCAACCATTCAACCTTTTGCTGCCACCCTACTCGACTTCGCACTCTCGCCAAGTTTACACCTTCAGCGACACTTTTATATCTGCTCTCTAGCTCGGACGCGCTTCCGTCGGCACTACGACACACGACACCTCCTGACCCGAGCCCGACCATCACACACACATACACAATGGTGCGACTCACCACGAGCGCGGTCTCCGAAAGCGAACTGCAGTGGCCCGATGATTTATGTGCACCAGTCTAACACCTTGGCAGGCCCAGACACCCGAGCAGCGGCGGCGCAACCAGAAGTTTGTCAAGGAGCAGGACCTCCGTCGCGGCAAGTCCGAGGCGGACCTGAAGCGCATTCACAAGGAGACGCAGAAGCCGTCGATTGCGCCCATGTGGATTGGTACGTCTAGATGCTTTCTGTTCGCTCGTGCGACTGGACTCTGGCGTGTTGCGATCCCAGACACCGCGAGCAGAAACAACGCCCGGAGGCAGATGAGACAGACGAGACAGACGGAGCCCTGCTGACACTTGCTTTCCCATCTAGGTATCCTGGCCTTTGTCATCTTTGGCGGTCTTCTCGCCGACGTCGTCTCGCGCTTCTTCTAAGACGGTTGCGACCTTCAAGCCACCGAACCCTGATGGTCTGGCCGGCCCCGAGAAACACGTGGCGGTTGCCAAGCTCTGCCACGGCCAACAGCCGACCATCTTCACCGCACCGTCGGCTTTCACCTCCCGTGCCCAACTCCGACGGGCCCTGTAACAACATTGTGAACCCTCCAAAGGTCGACACACTTTACGAGCCGACCACACCATGCCGGGGCTATTCGGCCTGCCGGTATGCATATTGTTGGCGCGTTTGGCTTGCTCGGTCTAGGAAGCGCCATCTTATTGTATCTAATGGAGGCGCGCCCCTCGCAGCTTGGTCCCTGGTTCTTTCTGCTTATCTGCTTATTGTTCCCTATATTGTTGGTTTCCACACATTGGGTTTGTTTTCTGGGTTTTATGTTAGCGATCTATCAAATTTACTTTTCCATTGACCCGTCTATGCCCCGCGCACGCATCCAGGGGCTCCATGATAAGCTGCTGTGCCGCAAGGCTGTCTGGCAGCCTTGTGCCTCGTACCGCATTTCGCGTATTTCGCTGAAAGGAAGGAGCCAATGGGCACGGGCACCTGCCACGTGTTGTGATAATTGTCTAAAGTTGGGTCCACTTTAAAATGTCACAACTTTAAATTGACGTTGGTTACGAGGCCAAATGTTTCGTTTCTATTGTGAGACATTTTTTACTGTTTCTATTTGTTTTGTGTGGAAACCACAAGACTTTTTATTCCTTACTAAGACGGGTTGTAGACATAGTTTTGAGACAGGTTCTTTTATTCTTCGTGGTTATAATCAAATATCAGCATACGTGAACGATGGGCATAACAATGCAACGATTATGTAAAAGGCTGGACAAGCAGAACTGTCGTCTTCCATGCTCACTAATCACTAAATCGTACGAGTCGGCCTTACTTTGCCCCAGTCTTACTTTTGACCTGACGGCCAGCGGCCAAGTTGATCCTCCTACCCCTCCTTGTTTGCCGCGACAGTGGGCGTCCTTTCCACGAATAATGAGACAGCTTTCGTGTGCCTGTGTAAGACATGATAAACCTTAACCGTTCAAAAGCTTAATGCCCTGATTGTCGCGTGTTCACATGTTTTCGTAAAGTAAGGCCCATGGGCGTAGGCTAAATCCACAACGGGACACACTACCAGCTCGGGCTGCTGGACCCGAACCGGGCCCGAACCATGCCGAGACAGCTCCGGACGTGTGCCCGCCTCCAAGCCCCACGCCCTTGGACGGGCGACACACCACACCCTACTCCGTAAAGCTGGCACCTAACAGGCAGGCAGGCAGGCAGGCAGGCAGGCAGGCAGGCAGGCAGGCAGGCAGGCAGGCAGGCAGGCAGACAGACGAGGTTGCTGCCTAAGCATGGGATCGATCACGCCCAGAACATCATGTCGTCCTACCGTGGCAGATGACCCACACGGCCTTTTGCGCAATGGCGCATAGGTGTACGGTTATGCACAACACAGTTTCGGAGGTCGGTTTTAGACTCGGACAGACGGGTTCCTGTGCATGTGTAAGAGGTACGGTTACATCTGCGCTGCAGCATGAATACATCGGCCGAGAGGAAGGGCGGGCGACTGAGTATGCTAGGCAGCGCGGCGAGTCAAGGCTACAGTAGAGTATGCATGCACGCGGCAATTGTGGTGGAGGAAGTGGGTATATGGATGTTCAAAAAATAGAGTCAAGAGTGTCTTGAGAAAGTGCAGCCTGATAAACAGAAAACGCCAGTCGTTGGGCCCTCCCATGTTATGTAGTCCATCGTCGCATGCCCGGCGCAATCATGATAAAAGAAGCACAAAAGTAAAGACAAAACGCAACAGAACCAAAATCAAATAGCCGTTGGATAGCACGCGTGTTCGAAATCATAGTCTTCGTGGTAAAATGGGTGGGCTCTTTGGGAGCATTTGGTGGCGAGTTGGGTAGGAGCGTCGGCGGTCATGGTATCAAAGAGGTGAGAGGATGGGAGGGTATGGTGAATCAAAATGCGACAAACGGAAGTTGAGCCCGCGTCACGACTCGTAGTCGTGGTAAAAGGAGCCGTCGTCGTAGTACTGCTCGTCTGGCGGCATGCCCGCGTATGTGTAGTCGCTGCTGCTGCTGCGGCTGCTGGCCGTGCCTCCGTACGCGTACGGTACTGAGGTTTCCGGATTCGGGTAGTAGTACACGCCCCTGGTCGATGTGTCCGTGGTGCCATCGAGCGACGCTGGGACCGACAGCGGCGTCAGACCGGCCGAGGCGGGCCTGTACAAGTCCGTAGTGGTTGTGTCGTCGAAAAAGTACTTGGGCATCGGTGCGCTTGCCGCGGTGGCGCCCGCGACACCGGCGCCGAGGTACGTGCCGGTCGTGATGACGCTGTTGGAGCCGCTGATAGAGCCGTTGTTGCTGCCGGGGCCGCCGCTGCCGCTGTTGCTCATGGACTCGTAGCCCTTGTTCACCATGTAGCGGAAGCTGGGGCCGCCCCAGGGCGTGCCGGTGGCGTGGTCGTCAAAGCCAAAGTCCTCGGGCGACGGGACTTGGTAGCTGCTGGCCGCGTGGTCCTGGTTGCGGCTCTCACGCTCCGCGCGCTCCCTCTGCTCGCGCGCCTTCTCGCCTGTCGGTCAGTATGTGTCCAAGTATGTGTTCAAGAGAGATACACAAGCTACGGGTGGACGTACGGAACTTTCTTTGTGCGATACGGTTCTGGATGCGGCGGCGCTCCTCGGGGTCGGTGACCTCGCTCCAGTCGTCGTTCTTCTTGGGCTTGCCGGAGGACCTCCGGGTGGCTCTGGTGGGCTTGGCCAGCATGGTCGATGGTTGTGTGGGCGTGTCGGCCGGCGTCTTGTCTTTGCCTTTTCCTTTGTTCTGGCGCTTGCTTCTGCGCACCGATTCACGCTCCGTCTCAGAGCCGGAGCGCTGCTGCTTCTTTGCTTGCTGTGGCTGTTGTTCCTGTCCGGGCGTCCTGATGGCACGCGGCGTGGCAGGCTCTTCGAGTTCGTAGTGGCCGTCAAGCAGAGTGTCCGAGTGATCAGACTGGTATGCGCGGTCCTGTAGGTGGTGACTGGACGCGTATGTTTCCCGTGTATAGTGTTGGCTTGAGAACATTTATGAGAAGAGGTTGTGTGTCGAGACAAGATGTCTGGGGGGAGAGGGGGTATTAAATATTCGGGATGAGGGCGATGGAGGTGATGCTCAGGAACAGCCAAGCCACGTCAAAGCGAAAACTTAACGGGAGAAATCGGGGTTCAATACACAAAAACAGTCTGACAGAGCGAGGAATTAAAACAAGGATGAGGCAGAGCAAGGCGTGAGACGATGCAGATGATACAGTGAGATAGAATAAAGAAGAACGGTGCAGCTGATCGCCTTGATGGACCCCGGGAAGACGATGTCGTATTATATGTCGGTTTATTTTTTAAAAAGATCAAAGGGCGTGAGTGTGCCAGTTGGGCTAGTGGACTAGCGAGGTACCAGCGGGGGAAGGGGGGGTGCGGCTATCAGATAAACGGTAAGGCGAGGTGCAGAAACAGCAACCGAAGCAGCGGTACTGTGTATGTGGGCTTGTGGCCGTGTGGGTGCACGATGGAGACTGGCAAGGCTATGGGCGCATAAGTTTGGGGCAGGGTGCATATGCGTGCTCATATGCGTACTAGCATCTAGACAAAAGACCATCGGCGAGTCGAGAGGGCATGGAGACGACCAGAGGGTGGCCTGCAGAGAGTGTCTTTGGGCGGCACCGATTTGGAAGTAGATATCGGTCTTCAGAGGTAAACCGGGTCTCTTCTTCTGCAGTCTCTTTGATTCTGTTGCATTGCACACGACCACGCCTCGTTTTACACCCTGCCGTGCTATCCCATTTGTGTCCGTGATGGTTGCTGCCCTAGGCAGGCGCGACATTTGCGTTGACGCAGGTGGCCTGGAGTCTTGAGCATGGACACACGGGCCCGCTACGTACCCCGATATATTAAGGTTTAGCCTTTAGCTTGACGAGTACGGGATACGGAACGAGACGGACAGCACGCTGGGGTGTGGTGGCTTACGGGAGTGTAGGAGCAGAGCGACAAAATGACAAGGCAACGGAGGAGGAAAGAAGGCGTCAAGGTGTGAGTAGGCAGATGACGTGAAGCCCAGAGTCCCAAGGCAGCAGCCATCGCGAGTGACTCGGCCGTGAGTGTTTTCTTTTTCGGGCTGGATTCAAGGATGTGTTCTTGGCGGTGTGTTTAATGTTCCGTGTCCGGTGCGGTTGTGTTGCAATGTGTAGTAAGAAAAAGAACGAAAATAATAAACAAACGCACCTTGGTCGAGGCTGGGTGTGATTTGTCAATGGGCGCAACACATGGTCGACGAAGTGGCAGGGTGAGAACTGGGGCCGTGGTATAAATATATAAATACAAACTGGATTGCAATCAAAAAGACTGGTTTGGTTTCAGTCAAAGAGAAAGGTCAATATGGTGTGGGTATAAATATACAGGCCACGGCAGGGGTGGCTATTCAAGGAGGTAAGTTTCCGCGAGGACGGCGGCGGTCGAGGGGTCCAATGTGCCCAAGGCGCTGGGATGTACTTGAGGTCTGAAGATGGCAGGCAAGGTCAGAAAGTCAAAATTGGACAACTCTGAAGAAAAGTGTTTACACGAATCAGATACACGAATGTTCTTTAGGTTACCAAGCACAAGAAACCAAACGTATTCAAAACATAAATTTAGTTGAGCTCTCTGCCTGACGTGTTTGGACGTCCGATGACACAAGACCAAGACGTCCAAGAGAGGGTGGAGTGGGGGGTGGACTTGTTTGTTGGATCGTTAGTCGCGCCAAAAGGTCAAAGGCCTGGACTCCTGCCGCTGGTAATGTCGGCAGACAGGCGACAGCGTGTTCCCAAAAGCGGCTTGATAGTCACGCCCCATTCAAACGGTGCAGTGTGCGCTGGTCGCACACACAGGGCAGAGTGCGTGTAACTATATTTTATATTTACTCAATATATGTCGATGGACGAGGAGACCCCACAGGGCGTTTAATTTGGCTGTTTTCGTGAGGAAGAATACAAACGACATGGAAAGTCGGCCCGGTAGACAAACGAGTGAGAGTACGGAGTACTCCGAAGCTCTGGTATGGTTCACAAAGTATGCCTAAGGATGTTATACAACCATGAAGGATTTTCGTTGATACAACATGCTTCCAAAATGCAAGGCAGAAAGCGAAAGTTGGGGCCGAGGAAGATGGGTTTCAGAAAGATCATACGTTTTTTAAAAGTTTCCGAGAAAACGCTGTGAGTTTGCATCATGTTCTGTTTGCAGTTTCCGATGCGGGGATGGATGCGAGGCTGGCGATGCCACAGCCACCATCTTGAAGCACAGTATATTTACGGGGGTGATGCAAGGCCGGGGTGTTAGATGGCCGAGGACCGAGTGAATTTAGAGGCGGGTCGATAGCCAACCCAACAGTAAACGTTATTCTATCGAGATAAAAAGACCGAGTGAGCACAGGAGTTGACGGAGTTTACCTCGACGTCTCGAGGCACTACCTTGTACGCTGCGTGCTATTGACGCCTAAGTCTGAATATATATTTATATTTACTACGAAGAGGACAAATGCACGCGAGCCTACGGGTATTAAATAAACGGTCTGGATGAATCACCTGGCCGGTGACTCCTTGGCCGAGCAGTGGTGTAAATATATTTGCGCAGAAGCTTCAATTGACTTCAAAAGGCACAACACGGTAGGAGGCATTTGCGTGAAACGAAAACAAACAGGGTGCAGCCGCAATGATGACGAGGGAATGGTCACGGGTGCGTGTTTGTGTGTCTGGAGACGAGGCACCACGGCATCGTGGCCTCGCTTACGGCTAACAGGCTAGCGATGGCTAACAGCCGCCACGTCGCTACTCCATACTCCGTACACATTGCATTTTTGCCCCCCAAACAACAGAAAACACGGGAAGAAGCAAACAGACAGGCGGATCAGCAGACAAGAAGACGTCGGGGACGGAGCTTGGGTAAATTACCGGTGACCACGAGGGAGGACCAGGTGCGCGTGGGCCACGGAGCTCGGCCGTAAAATAAATTTATAACAAACAGTCGCATTCACAGCCCCTTGCTGGCTGGCTTGACATGCACTGCCAAGAGCGCTGCATATACCCCGAAAAGGGCATAGGGTTTCCCCGTGGCTTGCCCAGTGCCCATGGTACGACTCGACGGCGGTTGGCAGGATGCCAATCAAATCGATCAAACAAGGAAAAAAAGAAATGGCCGCAGGATTAAGCGCAGTGCAGCCTGCGCCTTGCGATTTGCACCCGGCGGGTATTAGATAAGCTCTTTAGGCGTGCTCAGTGTAGATATTATTTCGTCTCGTCTCGTCTCTCCTGGCTTGTATGTCTAAATTATACTCGAATAAAGCCACTTTGAGCTGGTTACAGTGACGTAGTGGGCGGCCCGCCCAGGATGGCGATGTGAAGCGAGCAAGAGGAAAAAGAGAACAGCATCATAAAGGTATATTTATGATCGGCCAGTGCCATCTTGTGCTGTTTGCCGTGGTCGCGGCAAGGCAGATGTGTCAAGGCGGTATTTTTGTCCTGTCCGCAGGATGCGATTCGACAGCTGGTTGCATTGCTTGTCATATGGTCGCCCTCAATGGACGGCGAAGAAGCACTAGGAACAGATGTGTTTCAAACGTCTAAATATAAAAAGCCACCAAGCAGGTCGAGCACGGCATTGCGTGGTAGATTGACAGAAACTCAATTTAGAACTACTAAGAAACGAGTATCGGAAGTTTCCCGACGGGTTTGAGGATTCGGCTGGCGCCAGCGATCGACAGGCGAAGCTCGACTCCCCAGCCCCAGCCCAGCCCCAGCCCAGTTTTATATTCCAGAAGCCCAAAGCCCATTTCTTTGGCATCTGTCGATGGTTTTGGCTTTCTCGATTGCCGTTGCGGGGGCACTTGTCGACTGCGAAAGAAGACTCGGTAATTGTGCTGTTCAGTTTGTATGCTAGGAGACTGCTGGAAGGCTTCTCGTCCCGTTGCTGCGTTTGCAAATCACGACGAGACAGGCGTCATGGCATCGAGCTCCAAGCGCCACGCACCAAGACCAAACAGACCAACGCAACAGCACGATCGATGGTTTCGCGAATGCGCGTTTGTCTACTTCTGGCAAGCATCTCAGATTCAATATTGCCTCATGAGACTGCGAGCAATATCCATGGCTGGTCAGGCATTTACTCCGTATGCCGCGACGAATCGACGGACAAATTGACATGTGCGCTGGACGGGAGTTTATTTATTTATCTTACAGAGTAAATATACTTTGCGGTTGCAGTCTTGCGTTACCGCTCTGTTTTGACGGTAGCCAAGACAATCAGGCGAGCCAAAATAGAAATACATGGATCGCTGTCGGCGACTCACGCCCGATGCCAACCAGGCACTGCTGCGAAAAGCGGACGGAGATTTACATTTTAGACGCCGGACTTCTTGACACATGGTGGAGGGTTTGCAATGTTTTTTTCTCTTTTTCTCTTTTTCTCCTTGTCTCTTATTCTTCGCTGCTTCCGTCCCTGGTTTGCCCATCGGCTGCAGCGCGTACAGCCCGCTAAATGTACCAATATATAAAAAAAAGAAGAAAAATACGGAGAAGTACAATCGACGGCGTTTTCGGCCTTTCACGACACGGACGAGCTGCAGCAGCTGGCCAATCCCTGGGACTGCTCCAAGGTACTCCGTACGGACTTGAGGATGCCTGGGCCACGACCGTACATGGCAAAGCTAGGCGAGCCGTCGGTCGATCTGGTTGGCTGCAGTACGGGCCAAGCTGGCTCTTTCTTCTTGGTGAGCCACCCTGGACCGTCGATAGGTCGCCCGAGCCACGAGTAAATATTTACGGAGTTAGAAACGGGTTGCAACGGCGGTTCACAAATCGAGTGCCTTGTGGAGCAGTGTCATTACGGAAGATTCCGGTGGGAAGCTGGTCTTGTATCTTGTCATCGGACAGCCATGAGCCGAAACACTGGCCGTCGGCTGTGCGCCTTTTTCAACTTTAACATTGGCAGTTCGGGGCTGTGATTCGCAGGGCTAACTTCCGCTGCATTGCACCACGAATTTGGCATCTTAGTAGCTCTTTCATTTACATTAACTCCGGCAAAATAGATATACGGAGTAGACATTCATGGCTACACAACCAAAACGATCCGCAGGAATGGAATCATAATGAATCATTGACAATCGCCTACCGAATAACGCGCCTCAACCTTTTGGCTTTCTTTCGGTCTAAACCGGAGACTTTGTAAGAACGGATGCCTAAGCGGCAGCGCAAGGTGGCAGGTTGGGGTGACAGTGTGAATTTGTAATCAGACAGAACCAGGATCCTGTACCAGGCTGGCGGTACAGGCACCAGTCGAAATCACAAGCCACAGGCCCGCGAACCACACGCTACAGTCCTCGTTGAAAGGTGGTGTGCATGGTACTGCAAACTTCCTCTTGCATTGGTTTGCAATGGCGAAACCTCGCGTGAAGTATACGATACCGAAAATCGAAAATTGAAAATCGCCGGGCACGACGGTGCCATTTGCGCATCGAACTATATTTATATTTATTAAATCCGGAGGCTATGAGAAGACAAATCAGGCGGGCCGTGCGTACCAGCTACCAGCGCGAAAATACGAGGCGCCGAGGACCAATGTCTCAAAAGGGAAAACGACGTGCGGGAGCTAGAACAAAACAAGCGTGTTCCGAGCGGCTCGTGTCCAGCGTGCCCATGCCCAGCTCACTGCTCAGGCCCTTGGTCGGCGGGACCGGCAGCCTGGCCGTTTTAGCCGCTGGTTAAGCTATCGCTATCAGGACGATCACGCCTAGAGGCTTGGCCTGGATAATATACCCACAAGGAGACGCAGGATGTAGAAATACAAGCGGCAGAAAGCACCCGTAGATTTCTGTACATCCCGCGCTGCCTGATAGGGCGGCTGGGCAGGCGCCTGTTGCGCCATGGCATGCGCCCTTGGTTAGGAGCGCGGTAAATTTCGTATTGTTTGGGATCAGGGCGGCAACGGACGGGCGGCACAGGCGAAAAGAGGCGTCACGAGACTGGCAACGAAGACGAGCCGACTTTGTCCGTCTTTTCACATCGAGTGACATTCGGCCTGGATATCATTCGCGAGGCCGGCACTTTTCGTGGCAGAGCATCACGGGAATAGCACGCAGATGGAAGAATGATGGCCCCGGCCAGCCCCAGAGGATATCCCGCGGCCTGGCGATCAGACAGGCGAGGCCCATGAGGCCAGACGTCGAGTGACGATGCCTGCGATGTGGTGTGCCGTTGTCGTCTCGTAGCGAGCGCCTATTTCCAAACAGGAAGCTCGCAGCACTTTGTCTACCGTCTACGCTGCACGCGACCCGCCGTGAGTCATTGTTGCTCTTTTCGTTTCTTCTATTTTCTTGACTTCTGTTGTGCTCCGCGTCACACTCGCCCAGACGACAAGAGAGGGGCTGCAGTGCCAGCCTGCAGCAGCCTGCGTCGAATCCTGCTGCAGATCCATGCACAGTCTCCGATCTTTCGACGTCGGTTTACCAGTGTGGAAGGCCGTTTGGGTGGTTGAAAAGTCGGAGACTGAGCAGTGGCGCCGGCATGGGGCTGGACGCAGGCTGCATCCTCCTACCGTTGAATTGTGGATTTGTTCTTGCACTTCTTCCGTAATTACGGATACTTTTTGACTGCTCGTAGTTTGCGGAGTTAAGCCAGGCATTACATTTCTGGTCCTCCGTTCTATTAGGTACGGAAACGGGACAGCTGGTTTGTCAGCGCCGACCTGTCAACCGCCGACACCTTGCCAATTACCGGACTCCGTGTCGGCCTTTCACTTGCGGACGTGTTTATTAATGTGATTTACGCCGAGAGGTACCCTCCGCTAAAGTCACTATTTGCTCGTTCTTTGTGCACACTGCCCTATCCATGTAGAAAATGGTACCGTTCCGCTGCCAGGATGCTCTGCACCGCCGTGACCGCCAGGAAGCACCGTTCCGCCGGCGTTGTACGGAGTACTCGCAGAAACCGAATCTGGCTGGGCCGAGACGTCCAAGCATTTTTACAAACTGCTGCCTAGTGCACAAGGCCACCGCTGTCATGCACATTTACGGCTCGGCTTGTTGGTGGTACGACAACGGGCACAGTTTTCGTCGCCTAATCACGCCCGGACTCCAAGACGGTGGCCGCTCCGCCGTCCACGGTCCCGTGCCCGTAATTATTCATCTTCTCGTCCGTCTCCATGTGATTTGAAATTCAGTCCTGCCCGATCGCTGCCGCGGCCAAGCCACATCCATCTCACGCTGCATGTCGTATTTATATTTGCTGGAAAGGAGTTGCAAGGGCCTTGTGTCCAAGTAGATTTTACGGAGCACTCGTTTAGAAGATTGAGGTATTCTTATATTTACAATTATTTGGATCGTAAATATGGTTGTTTGCGGTGAAGTGTGGTCTTGTTGCCTCTCAATCCACGCTTCCGTGTGCCACTGTGCACTGGAAAGTCGGCACGAGGCCGGTTTGCACGCCCGTCCGACAATTCGGGCGGGGATATCTCCGTGTTGCCCGATTCGGCATCCATGGTCCGCCCAGTGCCCTCTGCAAATGCACTAATATGACGATTATAGCACGTAAGGCCGCTAGATAACGATCAACAATGCCCAGAACAAGAAATCGGGCCCACGATGCCAGCCAAAGGGGTCTGTGTATCCTCCAGTTCGTCGGATGGTGCACTTTATCATCTTGTGCAGTTGCCAAAACGCAAATGTAATTAGGCATCGGCTTCAGAGGAACTAGAGGACAGTCACATGCCCCATGGCTGTCGTCGGTCATGTACTCGTTGGCACTTGCGGCGGTTCTTCTGTAGTTCAGATGACAAACATTATAAAAAATAGGCCGGCATCCTGTTGCCTGCGCCCGCCCTGACGACATCGTGTGAGTGCAGTCGGTTGGCTGCTCAGCGGCACGTCATGACTGCACTAGCACAGCTGCACAAGCATGGCATGCGCGTGGCGGCCGCCTTGTAAGGCTGGCAGGCAGGCACAACGAACGGGGTCGGAACAGGCACCCTCGATTCCGACGCAATAGCACGTCGCACACTGGTAACGTTGACTGGTGGAACGGCGCACATATATTTACGGAGTAGGCTGCCGATCGGGAGTCGGGAGGTGACGCCCAGGGTCCCAAGTGGGCGCAGAGGCAGTGCCCAGACTGAAGGATGCCCGAGACCATGCCTGGCGGTGCATGCAGTGGCAGGGCGCAGGCATCGTCGTATATTTTATTTATTTATATTTACCGATGACTGAAAAGGGCAGATGCGCCGCTGGGCACGCCTTGTCGACGAATCGAGAAGGATGGGCCGGGCTTGTCTTGGCTCGGGCGTGCCAGATCGTTTGGGAAGGTGGCTGTACGGAGTACAGAGTACAGAGTACTCTGGAGCAGCGTTCTCGGCAAAAGCTGTGCGTTGTCGGGTACGTTTGTGGTGCCAAGTCCTGTGTGAGAAAGGTATGACCCCGATGCATCATTCTGAATCACCGTTAGGGCTGAGTTTGCAATGTGGCATGCAGTAAACGGTGTCAGCGACAGTGCCGCTGGTCCTTGGTCCTTGGTCCTCACTCGTGTTGGACTCGTGTTGACGACGACGTGGCCGAACAAACAGGCGTCTCACTACGGTGTGTGCCAGCGGCAGCGGCAGTCCAATGGCAGGCCAGGACGGACCGCCCTGCCACGCCAGGCCAAGCCGCTGCCAATGGAGAAGAAGAATCACGCGACAGGGCATGGCCACGACGTCGTCCCGAGGCCGTGGTCGGCTGGCGCTTCTGGCGCCCGGCTCGCGCTTCTGGCCAATGCCGGTGGCTGTCTGGCTGCCACACGGCCACGACCTCGGTCACAAACGCAGCGTGCGTGAGCGTAGGCGCAGGCAAGTTTTTTTATTTTTTATTTTTTATTTTTTGTCTCGGGGACTGTAAATAGACAGAAAAAAAAGTGCACACGCCCCTCTGGATATGTCTCGGATACGGTGGTCGCACAGGCGCCGGAGAAGAGCCGACGGCCGTCGTCTCTTGCCTGCCTGGCCACTCGTCTGGCCCTAGGCTGCGTCGTGCATCCTGCACAAGGCAATGCAGCCGGTAGGGCTGAGGATGTGCAGGCGTGCAGGGGCTGCGTCAGAAAGACAGCCAGAAGACAGCCAGGCAGAGCAGCCGGAGACATGGACAGACGACAGATGACCAAGCAGTGGTGGCCAGACCGGCCTGTTGCATCGGTCGTGCATGCAACGGCAACGCTCGTGCCGTCCTCGAGGCAGACTGCAAGGCGGAGAGTCTACGTCTGTGGTCTCAGTCTTTGGTCTGCCCATCGCGCCCCTGGAAGTCTAGGCAGGCAGCAGTCTCGGCCGTGTTCGGCCTCACGTAGCACATGCAAACAGGCAAACAGGCAACACAGGACCGTGGTAGCTCAACTGCATTCTATCTATCGTGACACGCTTTTCGTCGAGCACGGCCGATGCTCGTGGATGTGATGGCTGTAAAAGTAACCTGGCTGCCCAGGACGCCACGGGCCGCGCCTACTTGTTCAGGCGCTCGCGCTCAGCGCGACGCTCGGCGGCGCGACGCTTGAAACGCACCTCGGCCTGGCGGCGCTCACCGCCGTCAATCTTGCGGCCCAGCTTGTCCTCCCACATGCCCTCCGTGACGGTGACACGCGCGCCCACGTTGCCCTTGAGCGGCAGCGCGTACGGTCCTGCGATGTGGTCGGCGCCAACGACCTTGTAGCCACGCACGCGCGCAGGCTCACCGTGGATTTCGGCCGGGGCCGCAGTCGCAGCTGGGGCCTCCGTCTCGCCCTCGACGGTCTCGGACGACTCGGCAGCCTCGGGCACCGGCACGTTGACGACAATCTTGCGGGTCGAGTAGGGATTGGCCGGGTCGACGAGTGTCTGCGCACGCAGCTCGGCGACGCCGTTGCGGACGTAGGCAAAGTCGCCGGCGACGCCATAGTGGCCGAGGCGGAACTTTTCAAGCCAGCGCAGCAGGTAGCGACGCGCGCGTGGCGGCTCGACGCCCAGGTCGCGCAGCTGCTTCGACGACAGCGTGAACATGGCCTCCCACGTCGGGAACTTGACAGCGTGTTGTTTCATGTTGCGGCCGATGACGGTCAGGAACGTGGTGACGTCGGGCACGAGCGGCGTCGGCGGCGGCACCGTTTTCCGTTGCCGACCAGCGACGGCGGGTTGTGATGGTGCAAGTGCGTCGGCGTCGCGTGCGCGTGGTGATGTGGAAAAGAGGCGGGGCAGCAGCGAAGCCGGGGCCGCGGCGGCCGTCGCCGGGGCCGACCACCCGGCCGGCGAAAACAGCCGGCCGAGGCTCGACGGCCGTAGTAATAACGTGTTCATGGTATCCCGAGCCGGCGGAGGTGAGGCGTGTGTGCAGGCTGCCGTGCGACGAGAGGTCAAAAATCCGTCGTCGCTGGAGGAGCTGGTCGTCGTCGCTGAGGAGCTGTCGTCGCCGAGTGTCGTCTGCCGGCGCGGCACCTCTGAAAAAAAGTCGCCGTCGAATCAGACGGCCCAATTGGGTGCAAGTTGTGGAGCACGCCCGGCAGGGAAGATTGTAGTTCCGTGCTACGCCAACGGCGGCCCAGTGCAGTACGAAGTAGGCAGCAGGACCCGCCTGCGGCTCTAGCGCCCCACCCTCCCGGCCCGATAACGATAAGCCTAGTCTGTAAGCCAGCGTCTTTGTTTCTCCATTGACACCTCGTCTTTCCATTCATTGTGCCTGGGCATTCACTCGGGCGTGCGGCTCCTCATCTCGGTCGCGACAATGACCCGAGCGAAGAACGCCGCGCAGAGAGGCCGGCCCCTTCCGGCGCCCGTGGCGCCATTGTCCGACGCCGAGCAGACCGGTAAGCCATCCAATCAATTCATGTTTCACGATTCCGTCCCTTTGCTGCACGTACGCTGACACCTGACACGCCAGAGCAACTCTTTTCGCTTGCGTCGCAGCTCGTCGTGGCCGCGTCCAAGGCGCGACCGGCCGACGCGGGCGACGATGCACAGCGACCGGCCAAGCGACACCGCACGGAAACGGACTCGGACTCGGGTGCACGGTACATTACAGTGTCGCGATGCAGCATTTCGCTACGCAAGACACGCCCTGAGCCGACCAAGCCCGTCCTGCACCCGGCCCGCGGCCCCATTCTGGCAGGCGGCCTGGTCCACGCGTTTGTCGACGGCGACGCACGGCTGTACCTGTCGCAGCCGGTCGGCAAAGGGCACCGGCGCCTCGACGGGCTGCTGGACCGCACGCTGACGACGCGCGAGCAGTTCTTTGTGCGCGCCGTGACGAAATGCCAGACACCAGCGCTCAAGGACCGGTGCCAGGCACCGCTGTTTCTGACGGTCGCGTACGACGACGCATCGACCGACCAAGACCAAGGATTCGCGCTCGGCGTCACGCTGACGCTCGACATGGAGTTTCGGTGGCTGTGCGACGCGCCGATTGAGGACCGCGCGCACAAGTACGAGGCAGACCGCGCGTGGCGTCTCGAGGCGCTGGCGGTGCTCGCCCCTCACGCCCTGGCCGAGCTTGGCGTCGACGCGTCGGCGCTAGACGGTCCCCGAGACGACCGGCGCGCGCTGCCGTGGACGCCCCAGTCGTTTTACGAGGCAGCTCACGTGACGTCGCCAGACGACAGCGGCGCCGACGACCTGCACGTCCCTGGCCTGCTGACGCGTCTGTTTCCGTTCCAGCGGCGTGCCGTGCGGTGGCTGCTGCAGCGCGAGGGCGTGTGCTGGGCGCCCGACAGCGACGGCCGCCTGGTCGCGCCGTACGCGGCGCCATTCAACCGTGCCCTGACGTCGCACTTTGTCCGGCTGACCGACGCGTTTGGCGATGCTTTTTACGTGAGCGACCTGTTTGGCGTCGTGACGCGCGACCCCGAGACGTACTGGTCGCGCTTTGACGACACGGTGCGCGGCGGTATCCTGGCCGAGGAGATGGGTCTCGGCAAGACGGTCGAGGTGATTTCGTTGGTACTCTTGCACCGGCGCCGGCCCGACGTTGCGTGTGCGCTGGAGACGAGGGACGGCCTGGTGCCCGGCGGCACGCTCATCATTGCACCGGTGGCGCTCAAGACGCAGTGGGTCGACGAGCTCAAGCGGCACGCGCCCGGGCTTCGCGTGCTCGTGTACCGCGGCATGGCGGGCCGCGGCGTGACCAAGGAGCAGGAGGCCGACCTGGTCGCGCAGTTTGCGGCGCACGACGTCGTCGTCGCGACCTACTCGGGCCTCCGCTCCGAGATTCACTTTGCACTCGCACCGCCGGCCCGCAACATGCGCAGCGGCACGACCAGCGACGCCGACCGACCGCGGTCGCCGCTCGTGCAGGTGTGCTGGTGGCGCGTGTGCCTGGACGAGGCACAGGCGATTGAGGGCGGCGCGAGCAACGTGTCGATGCTGGCCCAGGTCATCCCACGGCACCATTCGTGGGGCGTCACGGGCACGCCCGTCAAGGACAAGGTCGACGACCTGCACGCGCTCATGGGCCTACTGCGGTACCAGCCGTACGGGTCGCACCCCAAGATTTGGAAGGGTCTGCTGCGGCACCACGGCGCCCTGTTCAACGCCATCTTTGGCACGGTCGCGCTGCGCCACACGAAGCAGGCCGTCGGCCACGAGCTGACGCTGCCGCCACAGACGCGCTACGTCATCAAGATGCCACTGACGGCCGTCGAGGAGCAGCACTACGAGAGCCTGTTTGCCCAGCTGTGTGCGTGGTGCGGCCTGACGCCCGACGGCGCGCCCGCGAGCCACGGCTGGTCGCCCGACGACCGCGGTGTCGTCGAGGCCATGCGTACTGCGCTTGCCAAGCTGCGTCTTGCGTGTCTGCACCCCGAACTCAACGGCCACACCACCGACCGCCGCGCCGCCGGCCAGCGCGTCGTGCCGATGCGCACCGTCGTCGAGGTGCTGGACGCCATGCTCGACCAGAGCGCTGCCGGGCTGCTCCAAGAACGACGCGCACTGCTCGGTCTGCGGCTGCGGCGCGGACAGCTGCTCGAGAACTCGCCGCGCGCGCGCGAGGCTCTCGCCGTGTGGGAAGCCGTGCGTGCCGACGCCGAGACGCTGGTGGCCGAGGCGCGTGCGACACTGGCCGTCGAGACACAAAACGCACAAGACGCCGGCCAGCTCGCAAAGACGAACCGGGACGACCGCGATGCGTATGACAACAAGAACAAAAACGACGACAAAAGCGACGACGACGACGACGACGACAATGCTGGCGGCCGGCTCGGCGACGCGCGGCGCGATTTGCGGTACGCGCTCGAGGTTCTGCACAAGGCCGAGTTCTTTTGCGGCAATGGCTACTTCCAGGTCAAGACAAACACGGCATGGACGAAACCGGGTTCGGCGGCGTTCCGGGCGCTGGAGAAGAAGGAGACGGAGAGCTACGACCGCGCCAGGCGGATCCGGCGCGAGATTTTGCGCGACAACCTGGCGCGTGCGACAGAGTTTATGCGCGACCTCGAAGGCCGCGCGGCCGAGCAGGCGTTTGTCGAGATTCCCGAGTGTACGTTTGTGCTGGACGCGGGCCTCGAGAGCCGGCGCACGGCCGACGACCTGGACGCTCTGGCGGCCGTGCTGAGTCAGCAGGCGGCGCAGATGGACACGTGGCGCGAGGCGCTCGTGCAATTGCTGCTCAAGGGCCTCGTCGACGACGACGAAGACAAGAATGCCGAGCTGGCGGTCACGGGCGACGAGTACGAGGACTCGACGAGGGTGCAGGACGAGGTGCAGGCGTACTTGACCATTGTCAAGGCGGGCATCAGCGACCGGCGCATGCTGCTGACGGGCGTCGCGCCGAGCGGGCTGGCCGTGCACGAGGAGACGCAGGCGTTCCGCATGGCCAAGAACGGCGACGGCCCGGCGCCCGCGCTGATGCTGCGTCTGCTGTACGAACGCAAGAAGTCGCTGCTGCCGCCTGGTGTTGGTGCCGACACAAACGAAGACGAAGACGCAGAGTCCGACGCAGACTCGGTCGCACACCTCGAGCCGTTTGTGCCGGACCCTGAGCGCCGTCTCGGCAAGGACAAGGACACGCTTCTGCTGGCCGACTACAGTCACGTGACGAGTCTGCGGGCGTGTCTGTATGCGCTTCGTGAGACGGCAGGGCGACTGCGCACGGCAGGGACGGCCCGGAGCGATGCCGAGCTGGCCCTTGTCGAGCAGCAGCTGCGGGCCGCGACGGCCGAGCAGGGCCGGCAATTGCAGGCGGTGGCCGACCTGGAACGCGAGCTCGGGCGCCTGCGTCGCTCGCTCAACGCGCGCATCGCCTACTACCGGCAGCTGCAGATCGTGTCCGACATGGTGGCGCTGTACGAAGGCCCACGCGACGACGCGGCGCTGGCGGCCGCGCGTACCGAAGAGGCTGCAGCCGAGCGCCGTGTCGCCGTCGCCGCGAGCAAGCACCGGTACCTGGAGCACCTGAAACAGACCGACGCGACGGCCGAGTCGCAAATGTGCGTCATCTGCCAGGCGTCCTTTTCGGTCGGCGTTCTGACGGTGTGCGGGCACCAGTTCTGCAAGGAGTGCCTGACGCTGTGGTACAATGAGCACCGCAACTGCCCGCTGTGCAAGCGCGTGCTGACGCGAGACCACTTGCACGACATTACGCTCAAGCGGCGCGCACTCAAGGTCGTCGACGACGGGCCGCGGCCGGCGAAGCCGACGAAGCCAGCCAAGCCGGCCAGCCGAACGAGAAGCAAAAAGGGCCGGGCCAAGAACGGCCAGGGCGGCCAGAACAACCAAGAAAACGGCGAAAAAGGCGTCCAAATCTACGCCGAATTCAGCGCGGACCGCGTCGCCGAAATCATGGACGTCGACCTGCCCGGCCCGTCGTACACGACCAAGATCGACACGCTGGTGCGCCACCTCTTGTGGCTGCGCCACGCGGACCCCGGCGCCAAGTCGATTGTCTTTTCGCAGTACCAGCCGTTCCTCGACATTCTGGGCGATGCGCTGCGGCACTACGGCATCAACTACACGACGTACGCCGGCTACAGCGGCATCGACAAGTTCAAGACGGACGCGAGCGTCGAGTGTTTTCTCTTGCACGCGCGCGCGCACGCCAGCGGCCTGAACCTGGTCAATGCCAGTCACGTGCTGCTGTGCGAGCCGCTGCTCAACACGGCCATTGAACTGCAGGCCATTGCGCGCGTCCACCGCATCGGCCAGCAGCACGAGACGACCGTCTGGCTGTTTATCGTCGAGGGCACCGTCGAGGAGTCCATCTACGAATTGTCGGTGCGCAAGCGCCTCGCCCACATGGGAGGCAGCCGCGACGACAGTGGCACCGACCGTACAAGCGACGACGACATTAGCGCCAGCCTCGAGCGTGCCAATGCCATGGAGATGCAGCTCGCGCAGCTGTCCAAGCTCATGGCCAAGGGCGCCGATGCCGGCGAGGAGGTCGACCAGAGCGATGTCTGGACCTGTCTGTTTGGCAACCGCCAGAACCGGGCCCCGAGCGGCACCACTCTGCTCGACGATCCCGACGTCCGGCGCCTCGTCACGGCAGACGCGGCCGAGCAGCGGCAGGCGTAGTATTTATGGATATGATATACTTGGCAGATAGTTGACTTGGACAACTTTTTATAGTCTTTCCATTTTTTTACCTTTTTTTCTCATTTATTTTCGTTTATTTCATTTATTTCATTTTATTTTGAAACGACCAAAAAGTAAAAATGAATACCGCCAGACAACGCTAATGAGGAATTTGTAAACTACAACAATGCAAGCAGCAGCGACGGCGGCGCCTCAATGGGCGGCGCGCTGTTCTGGCCGTGCTTCTTGGGCTTGATGAGCACGAGGATGAAGACGCCGGCGACGAGCAGGATCAGCAGCAGGATAATCTTGCGTTTGGTCGTCTTCTTCTGGTAGCCCGACGCGACGACAATCTCGCGCTGTGCGGCCTTGACGTCCGTGTTCATGCGCTCGACGTTGTAGTCGATACGGTCGAGCATGGTGCCCTGGTCAATGACCATGGTCTGCAGGTCGCGGAACATGTCGGCGAGGTCGATGATGCCCTGTGCAATGTCCTCAATCTCGCGCTCGCGCTGCACAATCATGGCGTCGTTGGCGTGCACCTTTTTCTGCTCCGTCGTCGCCTGCAACGCCCACTGTGAGAATGAGCGGTCCGCGTCAGACTCTTGCAGCGACGGGTCGGCCGCGTAGTTGGTGCTGCTGCCGCCGGCCGGTGTCCCGGTGCGCTCCGGCCCCGATGGGCCTGAGAAACCCTTGAGTTCTAGAGGTTAGCATTTTCTCCGATTTTTGAAGACTCTGACCACCCACTCTTTAGATACGCGCTCTGCTTCTTGCGGAACGCGGCACTCGCCTCCTGCACGCGCGACGCGAGCGACATTTGCAGGTTCTTGGCCATGGTCTCGTCGGCGCGTGACAGCGTGCCCTGCTGCTTCTGTTCGCGCACCATGCTCTCGACACGCTTGACGCACATGTGGCACGTGTGGAAGCCGTGCGTAATGTCCTGCGTCAGCCGCTCAATCTCGCTCTCCTCGGCACGCCGTGCCGCCTCGTCCTCGTTGAACCCGGGAAGCACGTGTTTCTGGTGCAGCCGGTCCAGCTTGACGCCCTGCCGCGCGACGTTGGCGAGCACCTCGGTCACCTCGTCCGACACGTCCGCCCACCGCGGTGGCAGCAGGTCCAGCTCGACGACCGCATCGCCCGCGCCGCCGTCGTGGTCAAAGTCGTACGGGTCCGACGCGAGCAGCCCGCGCCGGTCCTCGTCGGCACTGCTCGCGGCCGCCGCCGACGGATTGGCGCCACCGCCATAGTACCGCGTGCGCCGCGTCGGGTGGTGCGAGTTGGTCTGCCGGTACGAGATGTACAGGTTCGTACGGTCGCGCCACATGGCGGACGCAGGGCAGGCTCCGCTGCAAGCTCGGCCGGGTGTCGTAGGTGAGGATGTCGGTGCTCGCTGGCGGCTGTCTGCAGTGTGCAGTGTGCAGTCTTCTACTCGAGGCCCAGAAAGCTGTCGAGGCGGGCTCGGTCGGGGGGCTGGGATCGCGTCAAAGGCTGCGTTGCCCGTATTTCAATCGCAATGGTGGAAGCACTGGATGCGTCGAGTTTGATTGTACCTCCAAGGGCTTGTTCGCTGTCGTCTTCGTCGCCGTCGTCGTCGTCTCGTCGCCGTCGTCGCGTGTGGTCGCAAGAAGCGCAACGTGACAGCAGCGACGAGCGCTGACGTAAACCCCTAATCGCTGGTGGCAGGACGCCTGGAGTGGATGCGCGACAGAGCTCCCGGGCGCCGTTTTAGGGCAGCCTAAAAGTGCTCCACAAAGTCGCGCGCCGTGGCCTTTTCACGGCGGCCAGCTCGTGCCGGTCGCGCAACGCCGCTGCACGCATCTCGAATGCAAGACTCGTGCACAGCGCCGTGTAAATATATATTTACGGCCGCCACTGCGTTGTCGGATGTATGCCGAATAGCAGTTTCTTGCAGTCGTGGGCCGTTTCTGTCCGGCCTGCCTTCGTTGCCACATGTGCCCCGCTTCTGCCAATAACCAGTTCAAAGCTGACGACATCAAGTCGACTCTGCATTGCTTTCGTGGACATTTAATCGCTCCTCCATTCTTTGCTTTGCTTGTAGTGTCGATTGGTGTCTGTACAGTGACCTGCGTCGAAATGCACGCAGGCGAAACGAACTGACAGCGAACAGGCCTGAATCCCATCCCTACAGAGACGATAGCGTGTCATAGCGCCCGCGCCCACTATAAATATATTCAACGGCGCCGTAAATAGAACAAACCCACCCGCGCGAGGCAGCAGCAGAAGCCAAAACAACAGCTTGCGCACCCCCTTCTTTTTTTGTGGTCCTCTGGTCTTTTCCACATCGCATCTTCTCAACACTCGACCCTGACCGTCATCCCTTCTTCACCACCACCCATCAACCCAACCACACAACCACATCAACAACATGGTGCGTCGACCCCGCTGCCCGGCCTCTGCCTGCTATCGCTCTCGGCTGCGCTGCAGCGTCCACGGGCGCCTCCGGCACCGTCCAGGCTGTCGCCCATTAGCCATCAGACCCCGCCCCGCGCCGCTGCTGCGAGACCGCCGCGACACCGTGACCTGAACCGACCGCTAACCGACTCCAGGCCGAGTCACTCACCGAGGAGCAGGTCTCCGAGTTCAAGGAGGCGTTCTCTCTGTTCGTACGTTCCCCTTTTCTCTCTTCTCCGTCTCGTGGCAGACGCGCCAGCTGGCCAAGCTCTCCAGCTCCAGCTCGGTCGGCTCGCCGCGATGCCAGCCACCACAGACACGCTAACCGCTCTCTCGCAACAGGACAAGGATGGCGATGGTCAGTAATTTGTACCGGGGGCCGCCACATGCGCCCAGCGGCCGCTGGCTGCCACTGCAACGCGGCTCGCGATCTTCCCCGCACCTCCCACCCCAAGCGACTACTGACACATGCAGGCCAGATCACCACCAAGGAGCTCGGCACCGTCATGCGCTCGCTCGGCCAGAACCCGTCCGAGTCGGAGCTGCAGGACATGATCAACGAGGTCGACGCCGACAACAACGGCACCATTGACTTTCCCGGTGCGTCCAAACAGAATGCGAATGCCAATACCCATGCGAGACGAGTACTGACTGCCCAGAGTTCCTCACCATGATGGCGCGCAAGATGAAGGACACCGATTCCGAGGAGGAGATCCGCGAGGCCTTCAAGGTCTTTGACCGCGACAACAACGGCTTCATCTCGGCCGCCGAGCTGCGCCACGTCATGACGTCGATTGGCGAGAAGCTGACCGACGACGAGGTCGACGAGATGATCCGCGAGGCCGACCAGGACGGCGACGGCCGGATCGACTGTACGTGTGACGACCCCTTGGCAAAGACCCTGCTAACCCCCCACCCCAGACAACGAGTTCGTCCAGCTCATGATGCAAAAGTAAACAGTAAACAGGCCGGTGCGCGATCGATGATAATCTGCCGTGCCGGGCGACCCGACGCGGCGGGAGCACTTTTGGACTGTTGAGCGCCCTGCTGCTCGGATTTTGTATTTACATAGCTGTCGAATATCGTGAATATTTTGCCGTCTCTGTATCGTGCTTTGTATTCGTGCTTTGTGTGTGACTTGTGCCTTCCGACAACTTGTCTGCGCCGCGTCGTACGATGCACACGACATGTGCCTGCCACGAGATGTGCTCCGCTGGCGTGGACGCTCCCGACTGTGACAGCTCTTTGTGTCAGCTCCAGCTCCAGCTCCACGGACCAACGCACAACACTGCCGCCCCGCGCCAAACGAAACAGACGAAACAAACGACAGACGACAAACGACAGACGACAGACGACAGACAAGCTTTTGCATTGGATCTTGGATCTGCCCGTCTCCCGACGCCCCGGTCCAGGGCCCGGATGCAGACCCGAGTGTGGCAGTGCTCTCTAGCGCTACGCTGCACTGTCGACAATTCGCTTTCGTCTGCACCCACTCAGCCTTACGAGGCACACGCCACAACGTTTTGATCGTGTCGCATCCCATCAATCAATTCTGTAACGAATCCTGAGCTCCCAGGCCGCTGGCTCGGGCGACGTGCGTCTGGGCCGCTGACTCCGTAAAATATAAGGCCGCCCGCCAGACGCCAGAAGAGGGGCGTTTGGACACTGCCGCCACAGGCCACAGGCCACAGGCCAAAGGCCACCTGCATAACTGACATGCACAAGGCAAGTGCTGCACAACGTCTTCACAAAAAGATATCCAGTTTTCAAGGCGAGGGCGACCCACTGCCAACCTCGCTCCTTCCAGCAAGGGCCCCTGTACGCCACCGACAGCTGCCAATTCTAGACGATCGATGCAGCCAAGACGCGTTGTTCCTACCATGACAAGCCGCCGCTGACAGCACGTGCATCGATGCATGTTATTGCTTTTCGTCGTGTATATTTAGATGAACATTTCACAGCAGTCGCACTCTCCCAATAGCTCTATGAGCACGTAATATATATTTACTCCGGCCTGGCCCGCTTTGCTGTAGCGCGCCAAGATTAGCCAGCTTCCAATCCAGGGCCAGGCCATCGCCCTTTGTACGAACTGGCGTAAATACGGAGATATATCTACTCTGTACGGATACGCAGCGCTCATTGTGATTGCCAGGGGTCTTTTTGCCTTTCTGCTCGATCTGCGTCCTGGGACTACCGTTTGCTCGTATCAACTCCGGCTTCCACTGTCACGCTGCTTGTGCGACGCGACAACGCAACGCTCCTGCCTTCTTTGCACCCGAGACTCAGTCGCGACCGGCCATGACGTCGGATTGCACCTGCCGAAACTAAATCACAGAAGGCGCGACCCACGAGCATCGCCAAGACCAGTCCCAGATCCGACCAGTCGTCTTTCTCTTTCTTCTTCTTCTTCTTCCATACCACCGACCATCGACCACGACCACGCTGCTCGCGACATGCCGCTGCTCGGCCCCATGCGCCGCTGGCGCTCGTCGCTCATCGTGGCGGTGCTGCTGCTGTTTGTCTTTGTCGGGCTGGTCCGCCGTGACCCCGAGATCATCGACATGGACCGCTACCGGGCGCCGCTGCCAGTCCCCGACGCGCCGCCCGCCAAGCTTCCGGCGCCCGGTGAGGGCGCCAACACGAACAGCGAGATGCGGCTCGCCAAGCAGCCCGACCGGTACCCCGTGCAGTCACTGCGCGGGCTGCCCAAGGGCGGCCCCGGGGTGCGGCCGATCCAGGCGCGACCGGCACCGGCCGAGACGGCCGAGGCGCGCGAGGTACGGCACGCGCGGCGTGCGGCTGTGCTGGCGGCGTTTGAGCACAGCTGGGCCGGGTACAAGGAGCACGCGTGGCTGGCGGACGAGGTGCAGCCGGTGAGCGGGACGCCGCGCAACGACCTCGAAAAGCTGGGCGGGTGGGCGGCGACGCTGGTCGACACGCTCGACACGCTGTGGATCATGGGCCTGCACGACGAGTTCCGCATGGCGGCGCGCGCGTGCGAGGCCATTGACTTTGGGCACACGGACGCCGACACGGTGCACGTGTTTGAGACGACGATCCGGTACCTGGGCGGCTTCCTGGGCGCCTACGAAATCAGCGGCCAGGCCCACCCCGGGCTACTCCGCAAAGCCGAGGAGATTGGCGAGATTCTGCTGGGCGCCTTTGACACGCCGAACCGCCTGCCAATGGGCCGGTGGGACTGGCGGGCGTACGTGCGCGGCGAGATGCAGGCGTCGGCGCCACATGCGATGCTGGCGGCCGAGATTGGCACGCTGTCGCTCGAGTTTACAAAGCTGAGCCAGCTGACGGGCGACAACCGGTACTACGACGCGGTGCAGCGGATCGAGGACGTGCTGGCGGCGCACCAGCGGCGCACGCAGCTGCCGGGCATGTGGCCGGTGAGCCTGGACGCGGGCAAGCCGGCCTTTGACAAGGACACGCTCTTTACGCTCAACGGCCGGGCGGACTCGCTGTTTGAGTACCTGCCCAAGCAGTGGCTGCTGCTCGGCGGCGCGCACGAGCAGCCGCGCCAAATGTACGAGGGATTCCTGCCGGTGGCCAAGAAGCACCTATTCCGGCGCGTGATCAACGAGTGGAACCTGCGGCTGGTGCTGCCCGGCGAGGCCATGGTGGCCGAGGACGCGCTGGCCGGCAAGGCGGTGCACACGATTGCGCGCGGCGAGCACCTGGGCTGCTTTGTCGGCGGCATGGTCGGGCTGGCGGCGCGCGCGTTTGGCGGCGAGGAGGACGTCGACCTGGCCGCGCAGCTCACCGACGGCTGCGTCTGGTCGTACAATGTGACGGCGACGGGCGTCGGCCCCGAAAAGTTTTACTTTGCAACGTGCGGCGGCGTGCACGAGCCACAGGACGGGTTCCGGTGCGACTACACGCCCAACAAGTGGACCGACGCGATCAAGCAGCACGAGCGCCTCAAGCACTTTGGCCAGGAGCTGCCGGACCTCGACGCGGACGTGCAGCGCATCGTCGACGAGGGCCGGCTGCCGGTGGGCATGGCCGAGATTGACAACCCGCACTACCTGCTGCGCCCCGAGGCGATCGAGTCCGTCTTTGTCATGTGGCGGCTGACGGGCGACGCCGCGTGGCAGGACAAGGCGTGGCGCATGTTTGAGGCCGTCGTGCAGCACTCGGGCGCGCTCACGAACCGGGTGGCCGCCGCCGCGATTGAGGACGTGACGGCGCCCGAGGCCACGCACATGGACCGCATGGAGAGTTTCTGGCTGGCCGAGACGCTCAAGTACTTTTACCTCGTCTTTGACGAGTTTGACGTGCTCAGCCTGGACGAATGGGTGCTGAATACGGAGGCGCACCCGCTGAAGCGCATTCCCGTGCATGACTGACGTGGTACTTTTGGCTATCTTTGAATTTATCGTTTTGGACACGTTTGGACTGACTGACATTTGACTTGTATCATTTTGACACGGCTTGGACACTTGCAGCACGCAAAGACAGACAGACGACAGGTTACTCGTCGGCCTCGGGCTCGGTCTCGACGCGGGGCCCGACGGCGGCCATGCGCTTGATGGCGTCGTCGTGGACGCGCAGGTTCTCGGCGCCGCTGAGGGCGCAGGCCATGGTGGACTGGTGGCGCGCCTGGACGAGCTGGCGCAGGGCGTGCACGAGAAAGGTGGCGGCGACGTCGACGGACCAGGCATCGGGCAGCACGGCGAGCACATCGAGCACGTCGAACCAGCGTGCAAAGTTGGCCAGCAGCGCGCCCGTCTGTGCGACACGGTCGGCGTCGTCTTCAATGGCCAGGAACTCGGCCAGCAGCGAGCGGAACAGCTCTTTCTGGAGCTCGGCCGACGGCGGCAGGCTTGCACGACGCCTCGTCGGTCCGGCACTGTACAGACTGGCACCGCCACGCAGGCAGTACTGCACGGCGGTGTCGTAGTCGCCGAGACCGTGCACGAGCAGGCGCAGGGCATCGGCGTGGCGGTGCTGGCGGCCGTTGAGGATAATGGTCTCGGGCACGAGCAGCGTCTCGGCAGAGTCGGCAGAGTGGGTGGAGTCTGTGGCCGGCAGGGCGGCCCCCAGTCGCGCGCGCACGTCGTCGACGTCGTACGCGTGCGGTCCGCCGAGCAGCTCGAGCAGGCGCAGACGGTTCTGCCACGCCTCGTCGCCGGGCACGGCGTTGTCGGCCAGGAACCGGTGGAAGGTCGGCTTGGGCGGCTGCAGCGCGCGGTACGACGCGTACGCGGCCGCCACGGTGGCACGGGCGTCGGCCGATGCTGCCAGCGCACCCGTCACGGCGTCGAGGTAGTACACGACGAGCTCCTCGACGTGCGCCGTGTGTCCCTTGGCAAAGACGAGGTGCTCGAGGTAGTAGCGCACGGCGCCCGGGGCGTGGGCGCGGAGGAGCGCGACGACGGTGGCCGCGTCGAAGCGGACGCGCGCGCGGTCGTCGGCAAACAGCTGCACGCCGAGGCGCGGGTTGCGTCGGGCCAGCCACAGTCCATACTCTTGCACGAGCGCCGCGTTGCTAATCTTGGCCAGGTACTCGCGGATGCGCGTCTCGCCATCGACCAGCTCGCCGCCATCGTCGCGTGCGCCCTCGACGATGCGTCGCCACGTCGCCAGCACGTCGCCCGCCTGCTTGCGGCTCTGGTACAGGCGGCTCAGCACAAACAGGCGGTGGTGCGCCTCGAGCAGCGCGACGGCACGTGCAAAGCAGTCGACACCGCGGTCCACCAGGTCGTTGAGGTCCGCGCGCGGCGACTCGGGCCGTGGTACCACCAGCCCGCGTGGCGTATTCGCGTCCAGCACCAGCAGCACCGCCAGCAGCGACGCGTCGACCGTCCGGAACACGTCGTTTTCGTCCGCCACGCTGCCAAAGCCTTTTTTGCGCCGAAAGGCAATCAGGAACCGCCGCAGAAACTGCAGCACCTCGGGGGCAAGGTCCGCCACCGTGTCGTTCTTGTCCTTTTTGCTCGTCTCCAAATACCGCCCAATCGTGTCCTGCACGCCGCCAAACACCCAGATGCCCGCCGCGCTCTGCACGACCTCGCCACGCAGCGCCGGCAGCAGCGCCAGCACCACGCGCGGGTCCAGTCCGCTGTCCATGAGTACCTCTTCGAGCATCGCCAGCTCCGGCTCCGAAAACGCGTCCGCGCCCGTCGAGTCCGTCGAGCCCGTCGAGTCCGTCGAGCCTGTCGCGCCAAGCAAGCCCATGAAGAGCAGCGTGCCCACGCGCTGGCGCACGTAGCTAAACGACACAAACTCGAGCTCCGTCTTGGCCTCGCGTCCGCGGAATGACGTGAGCAGTGCAAACAACGCACGCCGCTCGTCGGCCGTCTGCGGCGCCGCCTTGCCGCCTGCTAGCACCGCGTCGATGCCCGCCTCCAGCTGCAGCACCATCGGGTTGCGCATCGCCCACCAGATGCAGTCGCCCGACCACACCGCGATACGGCCCGTCGTCTTGGCCAGGCGCGTCGCAAACACGGCCTCGGCGCGGTTCCGGCTGGCGTCGGCCTCGCTCGGCTCCGTCGATGTCGCGTCCGTGTCCGCGCCGGTCTTGGGCATGGCGAAACGAGTCTGCGCCAGCTTGGCGACCACGCCGGGGGCCACGGCCTCGTTTGTGCCGAGCAGCGAACGCACGCCAACCGGGGCCGTCGCTCCGTCGCCCGGAAGCTCCAGCCACGACTTGCTGGTCTCGCCCTCGCCGTTGTTGACGTCCCACCGCTGGATCTCGAGACCGTACCGCGTCCCGTTCTGCGTGCCATTCTGCGTGTCGTCGCCGTCGGTCGCGTCACGCGACATGGCCGCCAGAATGTACCCATCCTCGTCGCCGCCGCCCAGGCCGTCCTCGGGGGCGTCACCGCGCCCGCCGTCTACCACCAGCGATGTCGGGTACCGCGCAAACTCGACCGTCGGCCGCGTCGGGTCGCCGTCCAGGTTGACAAACATGCCGATGCCCGGCTCGTCGGGCGTCGTGCCCGTGGTAATCAGAAACTCGTCGGGCGTCGGCGACGCCACGTGTGGAAGCAGCGACGGCGTCGACGTCGACGGCGGCGTCGGCGTCGACTGGCGTGCTTCTTCGGCTGGTTTCGGGGCTGGCTTCGAGGCTGCATCTTGCGAGCTGGCGTCTTCGTCCGAGTCGCTTTTCGGAGGCAGCGGCGGCGGCGTTGGCGGCGGCGGCGAGTGCCCCATAATATTGCCCGAGATGAAACTGCCGAGCGACGCGCTACGGCTGTGCCCGCCCTGCTGCAGCACCGACGAGACGGACCGCGAGTGCCCATGGTGCCCCTGGTGCCCTGGCGGTGCAGTGGCGAGCGACGAGCTGCGCGACAGACCGCCGTCAATGGTGCTGACCCGGACGTTCTGGACCTGGCCCACGGCGGCCGGCTGCTGTGCTGCGTCGAGCGACGAGATGCTCATGAGCGGAATCTTGAGCTGGTGCTCAATGTGCACGAGCGTGTACCGCTGCACATCGGCGACGCACGCAATCGCGTCGCGCCGCGTCGACAGAACGCTCGCGGCAAACTCAATGTTCTTGACCGCGCGCGCCGTCTCGCCCAGCTGCACGACCTGCACCTTGCGGTTGAGCGACAGCAGCACCGTGACGCGCGGCGCCGGGCCGCGGGCGAGGTCTTCGGACAAGTCGATGCCGCCGATCCAGTTGCAGTTCTTGACCTCGCGGAAGACGGGCGTCAGCTCGGGCAGCGAGTAAAAGGTGACGGTCCAGTTGCACAGCACGCACGCCTTGCCGATGGGCGGCAGGAGCACAATCTGCTGTACGCCCGGGCGTGGCGGTCCGGGCGGGTTCGACGGCTCCGAAAAGGGCGGGCTGAGACGCGAGGCTAGAATAAAGACGCTCGTCGACGCCGCGTCGCTCGGGTCCGGCGGGATCTGCACAAAGTGCAGCAGCTCCGACGCCGACGTGCCGACGTACAGGTTGCCGTCTGCCATTAGCATGAATTGAATCTAGAATAAGGAGACGAACGCACCATAGTACTCGACGCAATTGATTTGGATGTCGTCGTCGGTGCCGTCTGCCGACAGCGGCACGTTGTCCAGCAGCGGCCGCAGCACAAACGGTCCCTGTAATGCGCCGGCCGCTGCGTCCACGCCCGGGCCGGCGCCCGGGCCGGCGCCCGCCGCCTCCACAGACATGCTAGGCCTCGTGTCGAATGTGCTCGAGCCGGTTCGATCCAAGGTCATGGGCGATTGGTCATGGGCGATCGGCCATGGCGCAGCGTGCGCAGTCGAGATGGCGGAATGCTGCGGTGGGTGCGGTGCGCAGACAATTGGGCGAAACGACCGGGACGTCGTCGGTCGAGGCAACGTCGGTGTCGAGGTCGGTGTCAAAAAGTACGAAGTCAATCGGCGCAACCCGGCTGCGGACACGAGGCAGGCGAGGCAGGCGAGATGGGCGCAATGAGTAGGGGTGACGAGGCTGCTGCGGCCGGCAGGAACGCCCAGAGCTGCTCCACAGGCCGTCGCGCTTCCACGAGCACCAGCAGGAGCTCCCAGTCAGCGGCCCACTTTCCTGCTGGCTACACTATGGGGCTACCTGTACGGGCGTTTTGGCATACTCACGCCTCCTGACCTCACGACGACACACATCATCACAGCATCACGCATCACGCACCACAACACTGACCGGACGACGCGATTGTGCTTCCATCGAACCACGCCTCTTGCCCGAATCCAGCGCACGGCGTGAGGATGGCGGACGCAGCGGCGAGCTTGCCGGCCCTCGGCCACGATGCGACGGCCAACGACAGCGCGGGCGCCGGGGGCAACAAGTTTCAGGCGGCCATTTCGGCCTGGCGGAGTGCGTGCCCCGCGTTTGGGTGTGGTTTGGGTGTTTGGGTGTGGGAACAACGGCTAACAGGCAGGCGTCGACCTGACGGGGCTGGTGTCGACGCTCGACAACACGGCGTCGGACATTGTAACGTACCAGCGCGACTCGACGGTGCAGCGCAAGGACCTGGCGCAAAAGACAAAAGACTTTCGCAAGCTCGACGATGCCGCCAAGCTGGCCGAGTTCAAGGGCCTGCTCAAGGCGTACCAGACGTTTATCGACCTACTGGCGAACCACTCCAAGTCGGTCAACTCGGCGTTTGTGCAGACGTACAACTCGCTGTCCGAGGTGCCGGACCCGTACCCGCTGCTCGAGGCGTCGGTCGATGCGATGCTCGTGGCCGAGGACACGCTGCCGCGCGTCACGGCCGAGAACGAGCACCTGCAGGCGACGCTGGCCAAGGTGACGGCGCAGCTCGAGACGAGCGAGGCCAAGCTGCAGGCGGAGCTGGCGGCGCGGCAGCAGCTCGAGGCGACGCTCGAGCAAAAGGTCTGGGAGGCCGAGGCGTCGTGGACGGCCGTCTTGCAGGAGAAGCGGGAGAACTGGGACGCCAAGGAACGGGCGCTCGAGGAAAAG
Source organism: Ophiostoma populinum (assembly GCA_029298855.1). NCBI lineage: Eukaryota > Fungi > Ascomycota > Sordariomycetes > Ophiostomatales > Ophiostomataceae > Ophiostoma > Ophiostoma populinum. The sequence goes on along the minus strand of JANSLU010000014.1, from coordinate 1,641,227 downwards.
ATTGAGACGCAGGACCGGCTGCTGAGCGAGATCAAGGCGAGCTACGAGGTCAGCCAGCGGCTGGGGCGCGCCGAGGAGGCCGGCGACGAGGGCGCGCCGCGTGCGTACGTGACGAGCGCGGAGCTCGAGATGGTCAATGCGGACCTCGAGCGTACGTCGTCGCGGTTGGCGGATGTGGAGGCACGCAACGAGCAGCTGCTCGTGCAGCTGGCACAGGCCAAGTCGGCCGTGCCCGAGTCGGCGCCGAAGAATGTCGAGGACGACCCCGCGTACCTGCAGGTGCTGTCGCAAAACTCGTCGCTGGTGCGCAAGCTCGACGCCGGGCGTGTGGCCCAGGAGGCGCTGCAGCGCGACCTGGACGCACGGCTGCGTGGGCTCGAGCGCGAGGTCGGGCTGGTGCGTGACGAGCGCGACGCGCTCAAGGCCAAGGTGGCGCGCTGGAGCGACTACGAGGAGGTCAAGCAGGAGCTCGAGGTGCTCAAGAGCATCGAGTTTGCGACGGGTGACGACGACGAGGCGGACGCTGCGGCTGACACAGGCACCAAAAAAGGCGACTCGCTCGAGCAGCTCGTCATGGCACGCAACAGGAAGCTCAACGAGGAGGCGACGCTGCTGCGCGTGTCGCACCAGGACCTGCAGGCGCGCCTGGCGGCCGTCGAGGGCGAGCTCGTGCAGCGCACGGCCGACGTCGACCGGCTGCAGGCGCTGACGCAGAAGCTCGAAAACGATTTGGCGACTGTCGAGGCCGAGGCGCCCAATGCGTTCCCGTCGGGCGCGTCGGTCGCCGGCACGTACGTCAGCCGGTACGCGCCGACGATTGGGCGGCGCGGCGGGCGCTCGACGTCGCCGACATCGTCCATCATCAGCGGCTTCGACCCGCGCTTCACGTCGGGCGGTGCGTCGGAAGTGTCGGGCGGCAGCAGCGCCGGCATCCTGCCCATGATCACGGCCCAGCGCGACCGGTTCAAGAAGCGCATTGCACAGCTCGAGCAGGAACTGGCCGACGAGCGACGCACGGTGTCGGCGCTGCGGCAGGAGGTGGCGGCGCTGCAGACGGACAACCTCAACCTGTACGAAAAGACGCGCTACGTGTCGACGTACAACCGCGGCGGCACAATGACGAGCTCGTCGTCGACGGCCGCGTACAGCGCCAACGCGAACCCCTCGACGGTCGCCATTGGCGCCGGCGAAAACCTGACCATGGACCGCTACCGCAAGGCATACGAGTCCAACCTGTCGCCGTTCCAGGCGTTCCGCGGTCGCGAGTCGGCGCGTGCGTACCAGCGCATGTCGCTGCCCGAGCGCGTCGTGTACTCGGTGACGCGCATGGTGCTGCAGACACGCACGAGCCGCAACCTGTTTGCCGCGTACTGCGTTGCGCTGCACCTGCTGGTCTTTATGACGCTGTACTGGATGAGCGGGATGACGAGCACGGCGGCGACGACGAGTGCCGGGCACCGCGTGGCCATGGCGGCCGCGGCTGGTGGTGCGAGCGCGGGGACAGGTGCCGGTCTAGGCGGAAGTGCAGCCGGGGCCGGAGCTGCATCTGGAGCCGGGGCCTTGCGCGACTGGCAAGACGATGGCACAGGCCACTAGCTCGTTTTTGTTTTTTTCTTTTTTTTCTGGTTTGTTTTTTCTTCTGGTTGACTTGCATCCCTGTACGGCGTCGGTCACGTTTTGATATACTCTGCCTCTTGTGCCACACTTTCGCGGATTCGGTAAGCGTGATACCTGGTCAGACGCTCGACGTCCCAAATCAGCAAATCAGTCTGCTTAACCAGCGTGGCCAGCGCAAACTCCAGCAGAAACGACAGTGTTTCTATTCTATTTCGAGCGCAGGCAGCATTGTAAGCGCTGGCAGCCATGGCAGGCTCGGCCAGTGGCGCTGCGTGCAACCGCCGGCCCCAACTGCGGCCGCCTGGAAATACGCCATGGTTAATTTTGGTGTCTCACGGCCTGACGGACACTGGCCGATGGCATAAAATTACATTTACATGGGCGGACGAATGGCTGGGTTCGGACTCGTGGTCTTACTGGGCATGTCGAGCGATGACGCGGTGTTGGCTAGGCCGTCGTCAATCGAGCTGGAGAGGTCGGATGCGTTGCACTTTTGGTAACTACAGTGAAGCCTGTAGCGGTCTCGTGCCCGCCCCAGCAAAAGAAAAGGTTGGCAGCCTCTACGAAACGTGCAACGGGAGCCAATCATTTCCAATCATTCCCAATATTCCCAATGCGACAACGCGTCGAGAGGCAGCGCCGACGACTGTCCGAAGCCAGCCAAGAGGTCGTGTATGCACGAGCTGCGCGCTGGGCGGCTCACCGATCGTGTAGCCATTTACGGAGGACGACTATTTTTAAATGGTGGAGCCGCATGATCCACTTTCCGTTGAAATAGCCGCCGGCGCTAATACACTATTGGGTTTTGAGAGCAGAGCATTCGCAATGCTACCCGTGTCAATATATATATATGATTATTTGACATGGTTTGCACTACTTTGCAGTAAAAGAATACAATGCGGTTGCCGTCGACTTGCGGTACATATTAGCGGTGCTCATGCACCTCTCAGTGCCCACCTCTGCGCTCGCTCTTTCCCCAGTAAATATACTCCTGCACTTCACCGCCCTCGTCAACCACAGCGAGACACCTAAACGCTTGCACGACGCGGATGCAGTAGCACTGCACCCGTCGCTGCAGAAAGCCGAGGAAGAGGCATTGTCCGCTGGCCGTACTACGTGCCCTCAGGCAGCCACTGTCTTGGGCCGGCGCTTAGCTCGATGTTGCTTCGCGGCCTCGACGCGATGCCAATACCAAGATTCCAAGAGTCGCATGTGCAAGTGTCGTCAAATAGAAGACCACGTAAAATGTCTTTGTAGGCTGCATCGAAATAAATATAGATAAATAGACTGGCGTGCCGCCGCCCACCCCTGTCCCTTTTCGAGGCTGAATTTGGCGCGGACCAACCAGAGGCCTGCGTCTGCCAGCGGGTTCCCTTCGGGCCTGCAGCCGCCGGCCATGGCAGTAAATTTATAGTTTATTCTTGGCTTGTCTCTGATACAACAATGTACCTCGCCGGCAAACTGGGGTGGCCAGGTACGTGTCGAGCCCTCGTGGACGGCGAGCCGCCGGGCTGGCTGCATTCGAGCCCAAGACTAAAATAATTAAAGACAAAAATAAAGACAAAAATAAGTCAAGACAAAAATAAACAGCGGCGGCGGGTAAATATGGACGTGCAGGGGTCGGCAGCTGGTGTAGAGCTTATTTTTAGGATGGGCGCAGTGCAGCCTTTGGTGCACGATGTCATGCCGATCCCCGACCAGCCGCTCGTTCTGCAGACCTCGAGTGTACGAAATAGTACATATACTGGCTGCCCGTCCTGTTCAAGGCGTCTTCCTTCGTCTTCATTGTCTTCATTGTCTTCATTGTCTTCATTCGTCTGATTCTTCTTCTTTCCTTGGGTCGTGTTACTTGGGCTTGCTTTCTTACTCTTCTTTTCTTTCCTTGCACTGGACTGGTTCCTACTGATTCTCATCGACTTGGACATCTCCACGCCTATCGATACTCGTTACTTTGGCACCTACTACTTGGCACCACACAAGATGCACGCTTCGTCGCTCCTCGTCGCCATGGCGGCTCTCGCCTCGGCCTCGCCCGCGTACCCCCACCTGACGGCCACCAACCCCGTCGTCGGCGCGTCCGGCTCCGTTGCCAGCTACTTTAGCCTGATCGCCGAAAAGATCCAGCTCGCACGCCAGTCGGCCAGTTCCGTTACCTGCGACATGTCCAAGGCCGTCTTTCCCGCCAACGGTAAGGCTGTCCGACTCTTGCCATGCAAAAATCAAAACGACGAAACGAATGCTGACAGCCAGACATCACACCGGCCCTGCCGCCGCCGTCCGCCGGCCTCGTCCTCAAGCACGTCGCCATCGGCCGCGGCACGCAAAACTACACGTGCGACCTGGCCAACACGACCGCTGTCCCCGTCGCCACCGGTGCCGTTGCGACACTCTTCAACGCCAGCTGCGTCGCCGCCGCGTTCCCCGACGTCGCCGACCTGCTGCCGCGCGTCTCGCTGCCGTTCAATCTCAGCGACAACAACCTGGTCGACTTTGGCACGCGCCTGTTCCCGACCAACCTGGCCGTCTCGGGGCACCACTTCTTTGACGGCGCCGTGCCCTTCTTCAACCTCGACACGCCCACCGCCCAGGTCGGCCAGGTCCCGTGTGCCAAGAATGCAACGCAGGCCGCGCCCAAGGACACTGTCGCCGGCTCCGACCGGGACAACCGTGGACAGCAGGGCGAGCCCGCCGTGCCGTGGCTGAAGCTGACGGCCAAGTCGGGCGCCACGGGCAACCTCCAGGAGGTCTACCGCCTGCAGACCATCGGCGGCAGCGCCCCCGCGACGTGTGCCGGCCAGGCCGCCGCCTTTACCGTGCAGTATGCTGCCCAGTACTGGTTCTACGAGAGCACCTAATTTTTTTTTTCTTTTTTTTCCTTTGTTTTCTTTTTTTTTTCTTTCTTTTCATTCATTCCTGTTTTCTGGAGCATGGCGTTGGCTGCGGTGGGGCCGTGCTGGCTAGCCGTCTGGAATGGTTGGCGTTTGGTCGTCTGGTTTGCTGTTTCTGTTTCTCAATCACATCAACATAAAGAGTACACACGCACTTTGTCAGTGATTTTTTACCGTAAGGCATCTACCGTACATTTTCCTATACACATGCAGACAAACAACAGCACTAGTTGCATGTGTCCCCAGGGTTCTCTGGCAAAGGAATGAGACGAAAGACGAGACAAAAGACAAAAGACAAGAAAAGACAAGAAGACAGACAGACAGACAGGCAGACAGATGGATACTCAAGGTAAACAATGCGGCACTTTACGACTCCGTCCAGTTGACCTGCTCCAGCACCTGGCCCGCCGGCGTCGTAAACGAGATCCGTAGCCGCAGCCGAAGCGGCCCCTTGACGCCCACCACACGCATCAGCTGCGTCGCCTCCTGTCCGGGGCCCACCTCGGGCGACGAAATCGCCAGCAGCTGCAGCTTCTGCGACTTGGGCACCGCCGCCTGCAGGCCCACGCCCGAAATCGGCACGCCGCCAACGTTGCGGAACCGCGCCATCGCCTGCACCGCGCCCTCTGCGTTGCGCTGCGTCGCAATCGTAATGTCCAGCCCGTTGCCATTGTAGCATGCTTGGCCGACGGGGCCGGACGCGGCCGCGGGGACCGGCGCCGGCGCCGGCGACGACGACGACGAAAACAGATCGGCCGGGAGGCCGCCAGGGGCAGGCGACGCGGCCGAAGCCGCCGACGCGGCCGGGGGCGGCGTGGCCGCAGCCGGGGCCGTCGAGCCAAACAGGTCCATGATGGACGCCATGTTGTTGGCCGGTGCCGGCGACGTCGATGTGGGCGCCGGCGAGCCGCTGCCGCCGCTCAGAATGTCTGCCAGAAGGTCGGCGTTGTTGTTCTGTGTGCCCGCGGCCGGCACGGCGGCCACAGGCGTGCTGTCGCCCATCAGGTCCAGCAGCAGGTCCTGCTCCGTCGGCTTGACCACCTTGGACTTGCGGTTGGCCGCCTTGCCCGCCTTCTTGGCCGTCGTCGCCTCGCCCAGCACGCGCGACGACTCCATAATCTGCGGCGGCGGCATCTTCTCCAGCACGCCGCGCCGGATCGCGTCGTGCCCAAACAGGTTGCTGTACTCGACCGCGCGCTGCTGCACCTCAACGTCCAGGTTCGTCTGGTTCGCCTGCAGGATCCGGCGCACGCGCTCAATCTGCGCCGCGTCCGACAGCCGCGTCGTCAGCTTGATCAGCGCCGTCACAATGTACTCGGTCGTCACCTGCGTCGCGTAGCTGCTGTTGAGGATCGTGGCAAACAGGTCGACAATGTCCTCCTCGCGCACTTCCGCCACCAGCTCCGCCTCCTCGTACTGGCCGCCGCGCAGCAGCGCGTCGCCGTACTCGCCAATCGACCACGACGCCGCCTGCGTCAGGCTCTCCTGCGTAATGTCCTTCTTGAGGTTCGCGTACAGCTTCTGCACCGCGTACGTCTGCAGGTCCGGCGTCGTCGCCACCAGCCGGATAAACGACGACATGATGGGCTCCTTGACGTAGTTGCCCGCCAGCGACAGCACGCGCAGCATCGTGTCCACGTGCCACCGCTTGTTGGGCGCAAACTTGTCCGCCGCAATGCCAATCTGGCTCGTCATCGTCGGCTTGAACTCATTGTCCGCCACCTCGAGGAAGGCCAGCAGCTCGCGGATCAGCACGCGCACGTTGCTCTCGTTGATCAGCGTAAAGCTCAGGTCCAGCGCGCGCCGCCGGATGCTGATGTCGGGGTCGCGTAGGCAGTCCAGGATCGTGTTGCGGTGCCGCTGCACCGCGTTCGGCTCAATCGCCACCACCTTGATCAGCGTGTTGAGCGCCACGTAGCGGATGTTGTTGTCGCGGTTCGACAAAAACTTGCCGAGGATGTTGACGCCCAGCACGCGCAGGCCCGAGTCCGCCTCAATGTCGAGGATGGTGCGCACGGCCTCGTACAGGATCGAGTTGCCAACGTTCTTGCTCGGGTCCGTGTTGGTCGCCACCTGCGCGATAATGTCGTTGATCTGCTCCGTCGTCGCCGCGTCGCCGCGCGCCAGAACACGCAGCAGGTGCAGCAGCTTGACCTGCAGAAACGGGTCCGTGATGCCCGTGACGTCGTGCTCGGGCGCGTAGCCCGACGACGCGAGGCCCTTGAGCGTCCGCACGAGCGCCGGCACAAACGGCCGGAACCGCTCAATCACGCCCTCGGCAGCCTCCTCGCCCTCCTCCTCGGCCTCGCACAGGCTCGTCACCAGCGTGAGCCCGCACAGCAGCACGCCGTGGTTGCGGTCCGACAGCAGGTGCTGCGCCTTTTCGAAAAAGTGCTCCTGCAGGTCCGGCACCTTGCGGCATATCCGCATCGCGCACAGCGCCGCCTTTCTCCGAATGTACGGGTTCGACGTGGAAATCAGGTTCTCAATCTCCACAAACAGGTCGCGCGACATCTCGACCGACGCAATGTTGCCGAGCGTGCACAGCGCCAGGCCCACCACGTACTGGTTCGAGTGCGCAAGATCACTAGAGGTCATCGGTCAGCAGGCGTCCAGAGCGGAACAGTAGACAGGACGCACTTTTTGAGCGAGTTCGTCACCAGCGTGAGCACCTCCTGGTTCTCGTCGAGCAGCAGGCTCGTCGCCAGGTGCCCGAGGCGCTTGTCGGCAAACCGCGACGACGCCAGCAGCTTGATGCACTCAATCTGCCCAAAGTGCGTGCGCTCGCCCAGCGTGAACAGGTACAGCAGCTTCGCCACGTTGTTGCGCCGGATGTTGTGGTCGTGGCTGTCCTCGCGGAAGCTCGCACGGATCGCCGCGCTCTCCTTTTGGATCACCGCGCGCTCGTCGGCAATCGTCTTGGCAGCCCGCACATTGCGGATGAATTGTTTGACTGCAGTCGTTGTCAGCAGGCCCGGCGCGCGACTCGGTCTCGCCAGACAAGGCTACTCACGGGACGTCATGGTGCGGAATAGGAGCGGATTCGGAGACGCCCGGTCGGGGCTGGTGGGATGGGAGGAGCGTCAGTCGGGGTCGGAGGCCGTGCCGCGGGTGTTGCTGAGGCCGGTGGGAGCTCGGTGGCCTGGTTGCAGTTGCGGGGAAGGGTCGTCGGTCGTCGGTCGTGTCAGAGTGTCTGCCAAGTCGGTCTGGTGCTTGCAAAGACCGTCGATGCTGGAGATGCTCCTTTGCACCTCGCTAGCAGCCCTGTATTGTGAGTGGCCACGGCGAGTATAGCGGGGCACGGGCTGCTCCAGACCGCCCATATGGAAGCTCAGGGGCGCTGTGAGCATTGTTGACAGTTGGCCCGTAGTGAAGTGGGGTGCTATCCCTAATTGGGCGGCACTGTGGATCTTTGTATTATATAATCACGCACGATACTTGGACGGATTGAGCACCCTTCCGCGATGCATTTTCTGTTGCTAATTATCAAAGCCGCGTGCCGTGCTTTCATCTAGATCTGAAATGGAAGACTGTCTGAGGATGACGCCGTGAGAAGCTCGCACGTTGTGCCATCCATATCCTCTAGATAGACCACGACGTTGCTCCGAGATCACTGCAAAGTTGGAGGATGTGTTTTACCCTTGCTTATTTTATCAAGCAAATCGCTTGCCTAGTTCTGGTGCCAAATAGTACCTTCATTAATAGAGAAGTCCAAGATAGCCAACTCGATCAACATGTTTTGAAAGAAAAACAAACGATGAAGCTGTAAATATATTAACGCTGGACCCAAAGTTTGGGCCAATCACACGCCACTGTTGCATCAATCACGTGATGACGTGACGGACCGCCTGTTTCTTTCAATGACGCTGACAGCCTTGCGTCGCTGCCAATTTAAACTGCAACAACACAATCGCACCGCCAAGATGCCAAAGGCAGAGTTTGGGTCCGTCAAGCATCTTAACAAGCAGATGAAAATCAAGGGCTTGACACGTACGTTGCTAGTGCACCCGATTGACGCGCGCTGCCTGCCGAGCCGAATCCGACAGAATACTAACTCTGCCAGGCCTACGATGGTACTGCCAGATCTGCGAGCGCGCGCTGCGCGACGAAAACGCCTTTAAGCAGCACACGCTGAGCGAGAGCCATGTGCGCAACATGCTGGCGGTCGGGTCGGACCCGCGCAAGGTCATCAACGAGTTCTCGAACCAGTTCCTCAAGGAGTTTATCCAGCTGCTGCGCACCGGCCACGGCGAGAAGCAGGTGCACATCAACCAGTTCTACCAGGAGTACATCCAGCGGCGCGACCACGTGCACATGAACTCGACCAAGTGGTCGTCGCTGTCCGAGTTTGCCAAGCACCTGGGCCGCGAGGGTATCTGCCGCGTCGAGGAGAACGACAAGGGCCTGTTCATTTCGTGGATCGACTCGTCGCCCGAGGCACTCAAGCGGCAGGAGGCGCTGCGGCGCAAGGAGGCGCAGGACCGTGGTGACGAAGAGTGGGAGCAGCGGCTTCTGCAGGCGCAGATTGAACGCGCCAACAAGACGGCCAAGGAGCGCAAGCGGGCCGAGGGCGGCGACAAGGGCGACAAGGGCGACGAGGGCGACGAGGACGACGAGGACGACGAGGACAAGGAGGACAAGTACCTGCTGCAGCGCGAAGAGGGCCAAAAGGTCAAGTTGTCATTTGGATCGCTGGCCAAGTCGGCGGCCGCGCCAGCACCGGCCGAGTCTACAGCCCCAACGGCAACAACAGGACGGGCGGAAGACACGCCCGAGCCGACGACTCGGACCTCGGCCGACACGGCGGCAGCAGGCGAAGCAAAGGAGCCCGACGAGACCCAGGAGGCGTCCCCGGCGCCAGCTGCGGCCGAGCCTGCGCCCGCCGGACCCGTCGGGCCCGCCGTTGCCAAGCCCACGCCGTTCAAGTTTGGCGGCCTGGCCAAGCCCCAGGCGAAGAACGTCTTTGCCGCGGCCAAGAAGAACGCGCTGGGCGGCGGCGGCGCCCCAAAGAAGATTGAGGTGCAAAAGAAGATGAGCGAGGCGGAGCGCATCATGAAGGAGGAGCTGGAGCGCAACAAGCGCGGTCGCGACTCGAGTGGCAAGGGCGGCGGCATGAGCTTCAGCTTTGGCCAACCCGCCAGCAAGAAGCCGAGGTTTTGAGCGTTTGAGCGTTTGAGCAGTGGGCGAGTGCGAGTTTTACGTTTGCCGATTTAGCACAGGGCGTTTGGGATTGGGATACCACTGGGAACCATTGGGAATGCAGCATTTGTCGTTCATCACCTATCCGTTTCGCGTGCAAACTTTCATTCTCCAACCAGCTGTAAATCAGGTCCAAAACGCCACCAAAACGCCAGTGGCTCTTCAGCGTAACGCCAAAGAACCGTCCCGATAGTCGCCTGCGTCCGACGTCGCGCTAGGCAGTCAAAAGCAAAGTGTGTGCGCGAGCCGACTACTCGACGTCGACAGCGCTCCCGTCGCGGCTGGGTTGTTAGTTTTGTTGTGCAACGGAACGGAAAAACGTCAAAAAGGGCGACTCACGGAATGTACTGGATGCGGTGCTCCTCCTCGAGGACGGCACGCACGTCCTCGGGCAGCTGGCCCGAGACTTTGATAGCGTAGACGCCACGCACGTAGCCATCGAGGCGCTGCCACCGCGCGGCCCACGACTTGCCGGGGTTGGCGAGCGTCATGAGGCCCTCAAAGACGGTGCTTGTGCAGGTATCAATCTGGTCGGGCGAGCCGCGCAGGTGCAAAAACTCTTCGCAGTTGGGGCAGCCCTCGTCGCGGAAGCGCTAGATGGTCAGCGGCCGCCTTTCACCGGTCCTTTGAGCGTCTGGGGTGCACGCAGTCGAGCAGGACGCGACGCTGACGTCGGTGGAGGCGAGGACGAGGCCTACCTGAAAGGTCATAACGATCGAGCACACCATGCACGCGCGCAGGTACCGCTGCTGGCCGGGCGAGACGTAGTTTTCGGACATGGTGGCTTTTGGCGACTCGACTGGGGGTGATTGGCGGTCGGGGTCGATGGAGGTGTCGGTAGGGATGCCGGGCACAGCAGTGGGAGCTTGTTCAAGTCTAGACTAGACCTTGCACGAGGCTCGCGACGCTATATTTACAAGCCTAGCCGATGTGGGGCGGTATCATAGTCGCCATTGGCGAAAAACAGTGCATTTCGACTACCCGCACCATTACGTTGGAGCTGGACTTTTCAGCACGCGACAGCAGTCTCGCCACGATTGCCTCTTGATTGCCTCTTCTTTACTGACACCTGCAGCGAAACCATGGCGGCCGACGACAGCACCATGGCCGACACATCGCTGGCGCTGTCGATCAACACGGCCACCAAGAAGCGCAAGCACCCCAAGAACGCCAAGCCGCGCGAGCTCTTCAGCGCGACCTACAAGCAGCCTGCCTTTGCGTATGCCAACCTTGAGGTCGTGCGCACCACGTCCACGTCTGCGTCAGATAGCGGGTCGCTCGACGCGCTGCAGGTGCGCTCGTACTGCGAGGCGGCGCTCAAGCAGTTCATGGGCGCAACGGGCGCCGGCATGCCCTTTGACCTGCTCAAGATGGACCGCGACACGGGCGACGTCTGGGTGCGGCTGCCGCAGGAGGACCTGGCATGCTTTGCCGCTGCGCTGGCAGCATGGGGCCCGGGCGCGTCGGCCGTCGTGCTGCGGCTCAAGAGCTCGGGCAACTGGCTGGGCAGCCTCGTCGGGCGACGCGACCAGCAGGCACTCTGGACCGACACCTGAGGCGCGCGCTGCTGTTCAAGACACTGCACGACACTGAAGCCCGTGCACGCCATACGCCATGTCGCACGCTCCTGCTCATGCTATGGCAGGAGCTGTCGTGTGCCATCGCCGTGCCACGGCGCCGCTGGCCCAAACGGCCGCGCCGAACGGCCGCGACCAGGGCCTTGCATACGCAGAGGCAAGCCCGCTCAGGCAAACTCGCAGGGCCATATGGATGGCATGTACGGTTGAGAGGAAACAACAATGCGGATTGGGTGCTGCCCATGAGCCACCGCAAACACAGACAAGTCAAAAGTCAACGAGATACCAAAAGAGATGGAACATGAGTCATGAGATGGTAATCGAGAAAAGACAAAAAATCCCTGCCAGAAATCGCCAAAATAGAAAACGCCGCATCCGTGCTGTCCGCTCAACGCTCCCTTCTTTTACTCTACTGGCATGCCGCTGCCTGTCCTGTTCTTCCTCGCACCGTGCCTGGCCGCGACGGCATTGGTCGTCGTCCTGCCTAGACCAGCGACGACATCATTGAGTTGTTGGCGTACGCCTGTTTGTTAGTGTGTGTGGGAGTGCGGGGATGGCAGATTGCGAAACATACCATTGGCTTGATGTTGGGGTGCGGCACGGCGTCAAACTGGTGGAAGGACAGCTTGTAGTCGGACTTGATGTTGATGTAGGCACCGCGGTTTTCCGTCATGTCGCAGTACTTGGGCGCCGAGAAGACTGGGGGTTAGCAGTGGACAGTCGGATGTTGCGGGACACGACGTACCAGTGATGCACTTTCCGTTGTGCTCCTTCTCGTAGCCGTCCATGCGGACCTCGTGACTGCGGATGATGCACTCGAGGCCGTTCTTCTCGCAGAAGCGCGCCGTGACGTCGGGGCCGAACTGCATGCCGACGCCGCGCTTGCTGGGGCTGCGGCCGGGCTGGACCTGCGGGTCGGTCCACAGCATCTCCATCATGAGGCCCGACTGGCCGGGCTGGCGCTGCTTGTGGCGGTTGAGCTTGCGGATGTCGTCGAGCGTGACGGTGTCGTCGGAAAAGAGGCCGCCGTGCAGCACGAAAAACTTGTCGCCAATGAGCGTCGCGAGCGGCAGCGCCGAGAAGGACTCGCTGAACAGGCGGAACACGCGCTCGTTGTACTTGGCCTTGCACTCGCCCTCAAAGCCGTACGCGCGGTTCATGTCGTCCGTCTCGTGGTTGCCGCGGTTCAGGAAAAAGGCCTCGGGGCGCAGCCACTTGTTGGCATACAGCAGCAGCGCAATCTCAGTCGACCACGAGCCGCGGTCGACAAAGTCGCCGTTGAAGAGGTACCAGTGCTTGGCACTGGGCGTGCCGTTGAGGCGGAACAGCTCCATCAGGTCAAAGTACTGGCCGTGCGTGTCGCCGCACACGGTCAGCGTCGTGTCGTCGGGTACGTGCACCTCCTTCATCGTCGGCTCGTCGTGCACAATCTTGGTGACGGCCATGAGGATCTGGTAGACGTATTTCAAGGCAATCTTCTTGCCGTTCTTGAAGCGCTCGGTCATGTCATCGATAAACTCCTGCGTCATCTCGCTGCCGAGTCGCACGCCGTCGTAGTCCTCGGCCACAACTATGGAATCGACGTCGAGGCCCTCGGCGGCGGACGGCGGGTCGCCAACCTCAATGGCCTCAAAGAACTGCAGCTGGCGTACGGCCTTTTGGCAGTCGGCCAGCTTGACCTTGGCATCGCGGTTGGCGGGGTCGAGCTTGACGCACATGCGGAAGTCCTGGAGCGCGTCCTTTGGGCGCAGGATGGCCGCGGCCGCGAGCGCGCGGCGGTAGTAGGCCTTGACAAAGTCAGGCTTGAGCTCGATGGCCTTGGTGGCGTCGGCAATGGCGTAGCCGTACGCCTCGGTCTTGAGGTATGCCTGTAGGTGTTAGCAGCGCCGCACAACACGCCGGTCAGGCAGCGGCATGTGAGGCAGACGTACTTGAGCACGGTTGGCAAAGTATGTGGGCTCCGAGTCGTCGAGCTCGACGGCCTTGGTGTAGCTCTCAATGGCTGCAATGAAGTTCTTCTTGGCAAAGAACTGGTTGCCCTCGTTCTTGGCGGCCAGCGCCTTGTCCTTGTCGGACTCGGCGGTTCTGATGGGAAGGGTCATGGCGGTTGGCGGTGGTGTGGTGACGCCTGGGCAGGCTGGAGCTGTCGGTTGGTCTCGTGCTCGTGCTCGATGTTGGCCTCGGTTCGCGTGTCGGCTAGCTTGTGCTCTCGACGGACGTGTTGGAACTGGGTATCGGGTGGCTGAGATACTCTTCGTTTCAGCAGCAAAGAAGCGTCCAACTACAAATAGCAGAAATCCAGTCTCGCGAGGCTGTCGTGGGAAGAGGGGCGTCGCACCAGCGCAAGGAGTGCGGGCTGGAAAAAGCTTCAAGTGTACCAGCGTCAATGGCTTATTGTAATGTTGCAGGGCGATCGGCTTCGTGCGGGAGGGGTTCGGCCGTGGTTAGGCCAGTGGCGTATATTTATAGCGGCGGAACGCGGCAGAACCTTCTACGTGCAGCGGAATACAGCTGCAAAGCGCCCTGCGCTTCTGGGCCCAAGCCTGCCAGCATTGTATGCCTGATAATCAGACCCACTACTATGGCGGATCACCGCTCATTCTGGCCAATCATAAATATTTACATAGTCTGACAGGTACCGTTGCAGGTCGCTCCCCAGAGCCTCACACAAGGCTGCCCTGTCTTGTCCTGCCACGGGTCATACCACCACGCCATTGTCAAATCGACCGCACCAAACACAAGATGGCCGACGCGGAACGACATACCAGCATGAGCCTGGCTCTCAAGCGCACAGATACGGATCTGATGCCGCCGCCACCTGCAGCCAAGCGGATCCAGCGGCCCAAGACGGTCCTCGATGAAGACACGTACACCGACGGCCTGTCCAAGATTATCGCGCGCGACTTTTTCCCCGGCCTGCTCGAGTCAGAGGCACAGAGCGACTATCTCAATGCGCTCGAATCCAAGGACGCGGCGTGGATCGCGAGCGCAGGCCGGCGGCTGCGCCAGGTGATGACGCCCGGCAGTCGCAGCCACCGTGACCGGCTGAACACGCCGCTGCGACACGGCCCAGACAGCCGGGCCAGCGAAACGCCCGGCACGCACATTGGCGACACGCCCGGGTCGGTCATTTCGACGACGTCTGCGGCGACAACGACCAGAGGACAGAACACACAAAACACCAACATGAGCCTCGCGTCGTACCAGGCCAAGTACACGAGCGAGGACAATGAGAGCTTCTACAAGCTGCTGGACAAGCAGAACCAGAAGCGTGCCGAGAAGCACGCGTGGCTGTACAATGGCAACAAGCTGCCGTCCAAGATGCAGCTCAAGCAAAAGGAGATCCGGGACCGTCGCGCGGCGTCGGGGCAGCCGTTGATTGACGACGGGTTTGCGAAAAGGGGCCAGCTGGCGATCCAGGGCCGTGACGACCGGCCGGCGGCGCCCGACTCGTGGAAGACGACGGCCAAGAACGCTCTCATCTTTGGCCCCGAGGATCTCGACGGCTCGGTCCGGACGGTGGCGGAGAAGGCGCAGGCCGATTCGCGCGCGCCGCCCAAGACGGTCGTGTATGCCAACACGCGCCTGCACGACCCGTCGCGGCTGGTGGAGAAGGAGCGCGTCAAGTCGCTGTCGAACAAGGATGGCCGGCGGGCCAGCTCGGTCTCGAGCCGGGCGTCGGGCCCTCCGTCGCCGACCATGTCGGCCGTGCGCGACGCCATTTCTGGACGCCTGCGGCGCGCCGATGCCGACTCGACGGCGGGCTCGACGGCGGGCAACGAGACGCCGCGCGTGAATGGCTATGCGTTTGTCGACGACGAGTCTGGGTCGGTCGCAGACCCCGACGACGCTGAGCCGGCCATTTCGCTGTCCGATCTCGGACGCGCCGACGCAACCCCCGGCCCGTTCCAGCTGCAGGGCAAGAGCCGGCGCGAGGACCTGCACCACCGCATGGTCGACCGTATTAAGCAGAACAAGCGCACGGCAGCCCGCGTCGGCATGACGGGGCGTGTGCGTGCGGCGCCGGCGACGCCCGTGCCGACGACGCCACGACTGAAGGGCAACCTGACGCCGGCCGGGCAGCGGCTGTGGAGCAGCATGACGGGCGGCGCGCGGGCGCAGGACGCGGTGTCGGCATTCAACCGGCGCAGTGGCGACAAGGACGCACAGGGCAGCCGGCGGGCACGGCTGCAGGAGATGAATGCTGCGAGGAGGCGGTAGTCGCAGGCTGGGCATGGACGACCTGCGAGGGGCATCCGGTCGGTTCGCATTTGCGTTGGATACATTGCATAGATACCCTTTTGAAATTACAGCACACAGCTCGCTCAACGATGCAAGAGAGATTGCATGTGACTGCGCGTGTCAATGTCGATTGGGCTGGACCCACATTTATAAACTCCCAAAAAATTGGAACAATGATCGGAGCAATGTATACTTACAATCGCTTCGCGGCCGACTTTCAGCCTCGGATTCTCGCCCGCGCATGCTCGACCCCGACGCGCCACCCCACCAACACAGCCATGCGGTTCCTTGACCTTGCGGCCGACCTGGCGGCCGTTGTCAGTGCCTCACGGTCCGTCGCCACCAAGCACGCCGCGCTGCGGACGCGTCAACTTGCTGCGTCGTACCCGGCTGCGCCTGCTGAGTCGCCGACGCCCGCAGCCGAAGCGGCACCAGACGCCGCCAGCGCTTCTCCGCCACGTGCGCCGTTTGCCTCGGCGAGCACTGGCACGATCCATTCTGAAGCGTCCGCCTCGGCCCCGCTGCAACCGGAGGCACCTTCCGCACCCGCACCTGCCACATCGGCACCACCACCAAAACCAGCACCAAAACCAGCACCAGCACCAACACCAACACCACAGCCAGGCACCCCGGTACTGGAAAACATCATCCGTGCCGACACCACACAGACGCCCCAGCTCGACGAGGGCGAGGTGCCGACGTTCATCCACCGCCCACGGACGCGCGCGACGCGCCCGCCGAGCCTGGCCGAGGAGGCCAAGCGCCGGAGTGCGGCCGAGGCTGCACGCCAGGCTGGCATCACGCTGCCGCACCCGCTGGACCCGCGCCACAACAAGGTTCTGGCCGCACACGCCAAGGCCGTGGCGGAGGCATTTGCCGAGGCGGACGCCGCGTACGCCGCCAGCCAGGCCAAGAGCACGCCGGCCGCGGTATCGCCATCGTCGCCTGTGGACACAGTCGACAGCACAGTGTTCCGCAGTCCCGAATCTCGTGCGACGCCTGCGCGGCCGGCCCGTGTGCCCATCCTCGGGCCCTCGCCGGCAGCGCAGCCGACGTCGACGTCTACGCCAACACCAACACCAACACCAACACCAACACCGCCACCTCCGCCCAACGTCGAGCCCGCGGCTGGGCCGGCTGCATCGGCTGCACCGGTCGCACCTTCCGCCGATGTCCCCCCACCTTCCGCGGCTGACGTTACCCCGCCAAAGCGCAAGGTGGAGCTCAAGGAGAGCAAGGTGCCGGCGACGCGGCTCAGCCGGATCTGGAACTACGGCGGGCTGGCGGCCGGGATGTTGGGCGGCGCGCTCACCGAGTCCATCAGCCGCGGGTTCGGCGGCGGCAGTTCGGGGTCGGTGATGCTGAGCGCGGGCAACCTGGAGCGGCTGGTGTCGCGGCTGTCGCGGATGCGCGGCGCGGCGCTCAAGCTGGGGCAGATGATGAGCTTCCAGGACGCCAAGATGCTGCCGGCGCCTCTGCAGGAGGTGCTGCAGCGCGTGCAGGACGGCGCCGACTACATGCCGGCGTGGCAGCGCGACCGCGTGCTGGCGGCAAACCTGGGCGCGGACTGGCGCGACCTTTTCGAGCAGTTTGAGGAGACGCCGCTGGCGGCCGCGTCGATTGGCCAGGTGCACCGCGCGACGCTGCGGGCGAGCGGCGCGGCGGTGGCGGTCAAGATCCAGTTCCCGGGCGTCGCGGACTCGATCAACTCGGACCTCGACAACCTCGGCATTCTGCTGACGGCGACCAACATGCTGCCGCGCGGGCTGTACCTGGACAAGACGATTGCGAACGCGCGCACGGAGCTCGCGTGGGAGTGCGACTATGCGCGCGAGGCCGCGTGCGCGCAGCGGTTCCGCGGCCTGCTGGCGGCGGCGGGCGAGACGGCCACGTTCAAGGTGCCCGACATCTACCCGGAGGCGTCGGGCAAGCAGGTGCTGACCATGGGCTTTTTGGAGGGCGCTGGCGTGACCAAGATTGCGGCGACCCTCGACCAGGCGCAGCGCGACTGGATCGGCACGCAGGTGCTACGCCTCTGCCTGCTCGAGATTGCGCAGTTCCGCTTCATGCAGACGGACCCTAACTGGAGCAACTTCCTCTACAACCCGGCGACGCGCCAGCTCGAGCTGCTCGACTTTGGCGCGTCGCGCGAGTACCCCGCCGCCTTCATCGACCAGTACATGCGCCTGCTGCAGGCGGCCGCCGCGTCGGACCACGCCGCCATCCAAGCACTGTCGCGTGACCTCGGCTACCTGACGGGCCACGAGAGCCGCGCGATGCTCGACGCGCACACGCAGTCGGTCCTCACGCTGGCCGAGCCGTTCCGCGCCGACTCGCCCGCCGTCTACGACTTTTACGACCAGACCATTACGGACCGCGTGCGCTCCTTCATCCCCGTCATGGTGCGCGAGCGCCTCACGCCGCCGCCCGAGGAGACGTACAGCCTGCACCGCAAGCTGAGCGGCGCGTTCCTGCTGTGCGCGCGCCTCGGCAGCCGCGTGCGCTGCCGCGACCTGTTTGACAGCAGCATCAAGGCCATGGGCCTGTAGGCGCCCGTGTCGCCAATGTACCACAATGTACCACCACGCAGCTCATGCAATGTACTATATTCAGCAACCCGTCGTACCCAACGCCGTGACGTGATGACCAAAAGACAGGAGGGACAGCGACAGCGTCAGAAAAAAAGTGTAAAAGGGAGAGCAAAGACTACCGCCGGAACATGGGCATCGACTTCTTCTCGCGGACCGCGGCCTTTTTGCGGCGCTTCTCAATGGCCTGCTCGACCTGCTTGTCCGACATGCCGGCAAACTGGTCGACGAGCAGGCGCTGCTTCTGCTCCGACTTTTTGAGAAAGTACGGCGTCTTGCCCTGCTTGACAAGCTCGCGCTCCTTCTTGCGGTGCTCGTCCATGACGGCCAGGCGCTTGTCGCGCGCCTCGCGCTCGCGCTTGCGCGACTCCATGGCCAGCAGCTTCTGCTTGAGCTCGGCCGCCTCAGACTCCGCCTCGGCGCCCTTGGCCGTGTTGCGCACCTCCTCGCCGTCGTCGCCCGGGCCTGCCGGCCGCTTGCGGTGCTTGTTCTGCATCTGGTACTTTTTGCGCTCCGTCTTGGCCACGCGCTCCGCCTTCTTGACCTCGTCGCGCAGCTGTTCCATCTCTGCGTCGCGGTACTCGTCCAGGAACGCGTAGTTGCGCCGGGCGCGCTCCTCGTCCTCACGCGACGGCGCCTGCGTCGCCATGGACGCCAGGAAAAAACGCGGGTCGCGCGACCGCGCCTCGGCCGACTTGACCGTCACGCCCGCAATCGTCGCGTCGCCGCTCGTCCAGTCGCGCCCGCGCTTGACTGCAAACCGGCTGCTCATCTCCGTCGGCGCGTGCTTGTGCGCGCGTGCTGCCGGCCGCTTCACCTTGCCCTCGATCTTGTCGTACGGGCCGCCGTCGTCAAAAATGCTCGACCGCCCGTCCTTGCTCATTCTGCCGTCCTTGCTCTTTTTGCCGTCCTTTTCGCCTTTTTCGCCCTTTTCGCCCTTTTCGCCCTTTTCGCCCTTGCCGCCCTTGCCGCCCCTCAACTCCTTTTTCAGAATCTGGCCAAACGTCAGATTCTCAGACGGCGAGGGTGGTGCTGGTGGGGCGTCGTCCTCTTCGCCCTCTTCGCCCTCTTCGTCGTCCTCCTCCTCGCTGCCGTGGTCAAGGCCCTCCTCAGGTTCGCTGTCCGAGTACGCCTTCCGGTTAGCTCCTGCTCACTTTCGGGCGCACCCGTTTCCATGGTAGCTCACCTCCAATGGCGCCTTGCCCTTGTTCTTGCCTTTGGTCATATCGTTGTCGTAGCCAAAGTCGTCCTCGTCGTCGTTCCGGTTGTACTTGGTCGTCTTTGCGGGCTTGCTCGGTGTGCTCCGCTTGGCGCGCACGCTGCGCTCAAACTTGGGGTTGGCCGAAGCCTTGCGCTTTCTCGGGTCCATGCTGTGT
Organism: Ophiostoma populinum; assembly: GCA_029298855.1. Lineage (NCBI taxonomy): Eukaryota > Fungi > Ascomycota > Sordariomycetes > Ophiostomatales > Ophiostomataceae > Ophiostoma > Ophiostoma populinum. Next base: position 1,621,740 of record JANSLU010000014.1, on the reverse strand, counting down.
TGTGGTGTGCAAGTGTTCGAGGCGGCACTGCGTTGACGTTGAAAGCGTGAGAAGGCTGAGGCGATAAGATAGCTGTGAAATTTCGTGGGTCCACTTTTGGCGACGCAGACCAAGAGGCCAATCAGCGGGCCTGAAAACCGAAAACCGAGTCCACAGAGGCTTGCGACGTCGAGTTTCTCTTCTACGACGTCGTGTCTGGTCGTAGCCCGGTTGATGGCAACGATCGGTCGTTGCTTTTTGGCCACTTTATGACCCCGAAAGACGACACCTGCAAAGTTGGTCATCGTTGACCAACAGAAGGGGTGCACAAACTGCACGTCTTCTTGTCACTTGCCCCGACTCAGCAACCACGACGCCAGGACGCGCCAAGCGCTGCAAACGCTGACCTTGCCTGCCGACACCCTGCAGTCGTCATGGGCTGGCTCAACTACAGGCTGTGCCATACTTGTGCCATCCGCGGACCTGCACGCCTTGCCGGCAGTCTTGGACCTACACACGTGTTCTGGGCGCGCCACGCCCGCTCGCTCTCGCACACTGCCCGCCTGGAGCGCCTCAACAAAGGCGGCCTACTCGACGTTGGCGACGCCATCGAGCCCGAGGCGTTTTTGAAGAGCTTCTGGCAGTCGCAGCCACAGTCCGAGGCGAGATCCCCGAAAACGCCAAAGACGACGAAAACGCCAAAGACGGAAACGCCAAAGACGAAAACGCCAAAGACGGAAACGCCAAAGACGAAAACGCCAAAGACGACGAAAACGCCAAAGACGACGAAAACGCCAAAGACGGAAACGCCAAAGACGAAAACGCCAAAGACGAAAACGCCAAAGACGAAAACGCCCAATCTTCTCGATCCGTTCGAGGAGGCATTCAGTGCCAGCATCAACAGTCTGTCGTCGCTGCCCAAACGTGCTGCAGCCAGCACGTCTGCGAAACGGGCCGTCCAAGCAGATTGGTCCCTTCCAAGCCAACAAGGGAAGGCACCACCAGCCCGGCAACCAACTGCCCCAAAAGAGGGGGTGGAAAAGAAGCCGCTGACAAAACGGCCCGTCACCAAGGCCCAAACTGAGACAGAGGACGACAAGGACGGCTTTGCGGCTTTGATGAGGGCGGCGTTTGACGACAACACCATGGCCCGGAAACGAGCCCCGAGAGACAAGCGCGGCCAAAAGGCGCCGCAACTCCCATCACGGCCACCAAGCACGGCCAAAGATGGGTCCAACTCGATCCACGCCGGCGACGTTTTGGCCGCGCTCGGCGACGACCGTCGCGCGCCCGCGACCGCAGCCGAGCCCAACCGCGGCGCGATCAGGCACACGGTCGGCACGGTGCCCATCGACTCGGTGGGGCACCGGCGCCTGGCGTCCAAGGAAGAGCTGCCGAAGCCGTGGCAGGCGCCCGAGGTCGTGTCGCCACCGGGCGAGGTTGGGCCGCGGCGGTGGCCCAAGTCGCAGGCGGGCCGGGACCAGCTGGACTCCCGGCAGGTCCGCGCGGCCGAGGAGGCGTACGTGCGCTACAGCCCCAAGGAGCCGACGAACGCGCAGCGCTACAACGTCCCGCGCAAGCCCATGGAGCCTATCGTGAGCAGCGCGCAGCGCGAGACGCGCCGCGTGCCGAGCGCGGCGTCGGGCGGCGTGCCGGAGCTGTCGGCCGCGTACATTGGAGCGTCGCTGGCCCCGTCGACGCGCCTCGACAAGGCGCAGCCGCTGCTCGTCGTCGTCGACCTCAACGGCACGATGCTGTTCCGGCCGAACCCGAAACGGCACCCGCGCATGTTTGTAGCGCGCCCCTACGCGGTGCTCTTCTCGCAGTACTGCGCCAAGACGTTCTGGCTCGCCGTGTGGTCGTCGGCGCGCCCCGACAACGTGCGCGCCATGTGCGACACGCTGTTCCCGGACCCAGCGACCAAGAGCGCGCTCGTCGCCGTGTGGGCGCGCGACCGGCTCGGCCTGAGCCCCGCCGACTACGACGCGCGCGTGCAGTGCTACAAGCGCCTCACCACGCTGTGGGAGGACCCCGTCGTCGCGCAGTCGCACCCCGACTACGCCAATGGCGGCCGCTGGTCGCAGGCCAACACGGTGCTCATCGACGACACCGCCGAGAAGGCGCGCAGCGAGCCGTACAACTGCATCGCCGTGCCCGAGTTTGACAACGCCGGCGGCGCGTACGATCACGTGTTGCCTCTCGTGCACGACTACATCAACGAGCTCAGCTTCCAGAGCAATGTCAGCAACTACATGCGCACACGCCCCTTTGAGCTGCGCACCGACGCCGAGATGGACGTCGCCGGCGCCAAGCCTGAGAGCATGGCGTACTACGACAGCAAAGCCGTCGTCAAGCACAAGAAGAAGGCGCACAAGAACGCCCTCAAGTAGCCACGGCCGCCCCTGCCCGCCCCAGGCGGCCTGAGAGCCGTGGGCGTCGGTGGGCGTCGTGAGCACACAGGGTCGCGTGAACGGACATTGAGCGGCGGCCACGTCCTGTCACTCGTGGACGGCAATGGCGCACGTCACTTTCGCTTTAATATTTATTCAAGGCTTGCCAGATAAAACGGATTATATCACATAGGCACAGTAATCTTCCTATCTACGTATTTGTCCAGGGTGAAGTGACCAATCCTCTCAAGATTCGGTTCGATGAATAACCCTTGTTTTTCGAGATTGATCTCCTCCGGGTATGTAATGCCGATATCGCTGGTGCAGTCGCAGGCCATCGTCAGCGGAAACCCGGCCAATGAGCAGCCAGAGCAGCTTGCCAGGTATCCAACATCCTCCTTATGCGACCGCCACCGGAGATGGCCGACATTGTCAACTCCAAGCAGTGTATTAAGGTCAACTTCGAACCAGACGTATCCCGGGGCCGGTCGAAGTATGGAGCATTGCATTTGCAGAAGATGGTTTTTCAAGAGCTGGTACTCGCTGCATCTTTCCGCCAATTTTATATAATAAGACTCATTCGGTGCTCTCGCTTTTGTGCAGGCAGCGGCCGCGGAAGCTATGAGGGCGACGAGAATGTTGATGAAAATATAAATATACATGTCGGGGATATTTCGCAAAATCTGGGTTATGTAGTGGGGTCTGGTCGCTCTGTTTGAGTCTGTTTTCAAGTCGGGTATAGTGCAGCTTTATAAAATTATACTCCGTACGCTTGCAAGGCTATCTAAATATACTGACCTCGTCCTATGCGCGAAATACGCCAAGCCAAGGACATTGATCCTCGTATTGTTCGAATCTTGCCAGATCAGTTTCATTACAGAGAACATTCAAGTATATTTAGATTACATTTTCATCCCTCGTATGCAAAACGCCTGCCACTTTAGATGAATGCTATTTCCGCAGAGGCGTACCTATAGCATTGCCGCCATTTCGCATGCAAAATATACTCCGTACAGCCTTGATTCGCCACATCCTGCCAATTGCTCTGGGCCGCGAAACACGATGCCGAGGCTTTTATCTTTGTCACGGAAGGAACTGCAAATTTGAGATGTTCCCTGGCATTTTCGTCAGGATTTGCAAATGCAAATTTTACCGGAATGCAAAGATCAGACACGACAGATGGCCTTGGCCTGTCTGGATCGTAAGTATAAAACGGCACGAGTCGCCGGCTCACTTCAGTCAATGAGACAACAGCAGCAACAACAACAACACAGCAATACTTCAAAGGTCAATCATTGATCACTGTCCTTTCTATCCAACAATCTCAAACAACTTCAACATGCATTTCAGCACTCTCGTGGCAATCTTTGCTTCTACCGTCGTTGCCGATGAAACGAACTTGCTGAAACACTGCAACAATTTCGGAATGGCTAGATCCGCGAGCCCTACCACAGATGGACAACACTATACAACGAGTGTCCTTCAGATGGATTGTACATACGAAAAGAAGGTTTATAAAGTCAACATGGATTTGACCACGTCTATTGGCCTCGATAGACAAACAGGGGAGCTGAACTGGTTTGGGTCGGCGATCAGGGACGGGTTCGATTGTGATCTCTATTCTTCTGCTCCAATTTCAAGTAAGCTCGGCAAGATCAAGAACAAGATCTCTCCGGGCAAGGCGAGCACCAATGTGGAACTGAACTGCGGCGCGTACATTTATGAGGCTTCGGGGAAATTCGATTTGACCCAAGACATGACCGTCACTAAATGGGGCCTGATGGTGGACGGTAGTCTGGTCTATCAATTCCCTGACTATATGTCCGAATAGAATTAGATCTCACTGTCTACTGCCCTAATGGCTTACTGGCAAACACAAGAGCAAACCGCCTACTGGATACTTGTGCCACGGCAGATCCAGACTCTGTGTGGTGCAAATTGCCGTTTTGGGGGGTACACCCTGGCTGGTATAGGCTTTCATTCTGGCTCTTGCAGCTGGGTTGTGGCTAGTTTATCTGTGTGAGATTTTAGTTTTTTTGGGTGGAAGGGTTCCTCGTCAATTTCATAGCCACCTCAAGAATGCAAATGTCACTATATCAGAATCCCGTGAAGATCTGCGTGTTTGTCTATTTAAATTACGAAACAGTCCAGCGAGCCTCGGTGAAAGTGTAATAGTGAGTCGACGTGGCTCGTGGCCACCACCGGTAGGAAGAAAGCAGGATTCCCAGTTGAGACGTTGCTAAAAGAAGGCGCATCGGCAGTGTGCTGCGAATGACTTACCCTGTCAACATATTTAGCTGCACGTCGCCGGCCAAATAGAATTTTTAAAAAGAAACCACTCCATCATCTGTCTGTTCCACCTCGCATGTATGTTTAGAATATATTTTGCTTTATTACAGCCGTCGGTATACTTTCCCTGTCCCTCGCGACGCACACTATCCACGTAGCCATCGCCGCACAAGCAATGCGGCTACGCTGGCCAGATGATTTGGCTTTGATGACTGCCTGGCCAACGTGTCACAAGGACGGGGCGAAGACCAAAGGCTACTCCGTATACCAGTTTCAGTGGTAGGTTCAACATCAGTATATCGTACACTAGCGTCGTTTTCCTATATACTGAAAAAGGCAAACTAGACATAACCTTTCACATAAACATAACCATGTCTCGAAGACATGGACTCATGGGCTACCCAAAACTCGTTCTGGCAACGATAAGGGTTTGAGACTCGTGAGGGCGGTTGATCGAGGACGGGAGCTCGGCTTGACTTAAACTGAAACGCCCACGGCCCCCAAAGGCCGGTATTGTTTTCCTGTCTTGTACATTACACCGTGGTCACATGCTGCACATAATTTGACGTCGTTTCATTTTTTCATACATAGACTGCCATGCTACACCATCGCCGACGACCTGCAAGGCGCGCGGCTCGGGCGTGGCACAGCTACCATGCTAGGCCGCAAGTGCAAGCTGCTTACTTGAAGACCTTGCCGTCGACGAGCTTGTACTCCTTGCCCTCAACGGTGGTAGGCTTCTCCCAGCCCCAGACGTCCTCAACAAAGGCGCGGTCCTCGGCCTTGGTGGGGTCAAGCTTGGTGAACTCGTAGCTCTCGTAGTCGGGAGCGACGTCGAAGACGGGAAGGTAGTCGTCACCGCGGATAACGAAAGCACCCTCAATGACCGAATCGTTGTTCTCGCCGTAGACGGCAGCACAGCCGAAGAGGAACTTGCGCGAGCCCTCCAGACGGTTGTTGAAGCCACCAATCAGGTTGTTCGACATAAATGTGAGGGTGAGCTCCTTGTTGTACTTGTAGGCGACCTTCCAGATGGAGTACTCGTCGAACTTGACATTCTCCCAGAACCACTTCATGGCGGTGGGGGTGTCGCTGTTGGAGTACTGGCGCTTCCACTCATCCAGAGCAAAGGTGGCGCGGGGCAGCAGATCAAGGGGGTGCTTGGGCTTGGGAGCCGGGGCAGCCTCCTCCTCAGCGGGGGCAGCGGCAGCCTTGGGGGCGGCCTTGGGGGCCTCCTTCTTGGGGGCGGCCTCCTTCTTGGGGGGGACGTTCTGGAGCTTGGGCTCGTCGTTAAAGACGGCAGGAGGGGCAACCGACGAGTAGATCGACTGGTTGTAGATGGTCTTGAACCAGCGGGTGACGTTGGGGAACTCGTCACGGAACTGCTTACCAAAGACCAGCTCGAAACCGCGGCCAATAACGCTAGTAGCGAAGATGTCGGCAACGGTGATGCGCTCGCCAACCAGGAAGGTGTTGTGCTGGAGGTGCTCCTCAGCGACCGAGATGGCCTTCAGGGCCTCCTTGGAGGCATCGTCGATGGCCTTCTTGTTGTAGGGCGAGCGGCCCAGGAGAGGGCCATACCAGTTGCCGAACTTGGGGATGACCTCCGAGTTGAAGAACGACATCCACTTCAGGATGTTGGCGTAGCTAAACGAAGTGTTAACGGGTTGCTCAAGATATCCAGGGCTTGCTTCACAAGAACAAAAACGAGAGCAAATCTTACTCCTGCTTGGTCTTGCCCAGGAGGGTGGTCTTCTCGTTCTGCGAGGCGACTGTTGAGAGTTAGCAAACTGAGTCGCATATGGGTGTGCGAAGCAAGTGAACAGAGGGGAAACGAAACGCGAAATCAGAAGATAGAAAACCATATCGACACGGCAGTTCAGATAGGGATAACTGTTACAAAATGTCTAAATCATCATCCCCGTTCAAGGAACGTGCGCGAAACAATGGGAAGGTGATGGGTCGAGAGGCGTGTCAACGTGGTTCAAACGTACCGTAGACGTAGATGGCAATGCACTCGGACAGAGTGAAGCCGTCAGCGCCGACAAAGGTAGGGATCTTGCCGAGAGCGTTGATCTTCTTGTACTCGGCCGGAGCCGAGGCGGGGATGGTCTCAACCAGCTCAATGTCCAGGTTGTTGGCCTTGGCAACAGCCAGAACACCAGTGGTGCGGGGGTTGGCCTGGAGAGAAGGCCGCGGTCAGTCGAGGGTTCATTGAAGGTGCGTGCAAGATGCGTGCGAGTCTTGGGCAGTGTAGTTGTCGTCGTGAATGACAATGTGGCAGACCCAGCGTCCAGAGGGCGCGGGGTGTATCGTCGCCGATGTGTCGAAAGGGTTGGCGGGAAGTAAATCGAATCGAGCACTGCGAGATCAACGCGAAGAGAAACTTACGAGGAAGCCGTAGAGCTTGCCGAAGGACATTTTGACGGTTTTGGGAGGTAGGGGGTAGGTTGAGAGAAGAGAGTGGTTGGAAAGGGTAGAAGAAGAGAAGTGAGAAGGTGCGATTTATATTTGGATGCCACCACGATGGCGTTTTGCTTCGCGGGCGATGCTAGTGGGGTTAGGGGAAAACTCTTTATTGCTAGGCGGTTGTTTAGAAGAACATACTGTAAATATATATTTAAATATGAATTGTGTAGGTAGTGGGGAGCATGAGTTTTGATTGGCCGGTCCACATCAGGCAGGTGGCAGAACTAAATTAACGCGAAAAAGCTAAACGACCCACTTTCCAAGTGCGCTGGTGCGAGTCACGTGCGTAACCTTTAGCGCAATCGGAATTTTTGATGCCAAATAGCTTCAACATCCACCTTCGTGACAAGGTGGAAATCGAGTGATCTGTTAACGACGACAGCATCACTGGAACCTGATTTTCAGTGTCGTTCTCGCCTTGCGACTTCTGCTACGACAGTGGCCAGGCAACTCTTGACAATAGTCGGACGCAGCGCATCTTTGCCGCTTTAGGCACGCCAGAACTCGACATTCCGAACCGTCCTGGAACTTCCCAATCTGGCGGCACCGAACCCGAATCCCAGCCACCGCGGCACACCTTTACGACACACACCATAATGGCGAGCTTGCGCCCGAATATGCTCTTCCGGGGAGTTTCGGCGATGCTCCAGCTCGAGCGCCAGGCCGGCCTTCTGCGCGTTAGTCCATCACCACACATTACGGCAGCACAGCGGATAGGAGCAGTGGCGGCGGCCGCATCACAAGCACGGTTCCGGTCCATGACGGAGCGCTTTGACCCCACAGATGACCGGGAAGTCGACATCGCTGCCGAGATGGGCAAGGACATGACCATGGAGAACTACGAGGCGATGAAGGCGGAGCTGCTGGGCCTTGAGGTGCCCGGCGCAGCTGACGGGGCGGGCAGTGTCTACGCAGACGAGCCTCGCGAGCTCTCGGACGCCGACGGCTTTGTCAATTGGGACCGCTCCAAGATCATCCCGCCCGTCTATGCGCGCCCGCGGCCCGTGATGGCGTCGTACTTTACGCAGCAGCCGCACTTCAACGAGCGCATGCTGGAGCTAGAGGACATGTTCCGGCGCTTCGCCAACCTTCCGCGTGTGCCGGCTGAAGATATCAAGCGCATCTCGTGGCGCTCGCTCGACGATTACCGCCGCTTCATCTCCGAGGACATCCGCTCGCCTCAGTACAAGCGCGCCATGACCATCCTCAAAAGCCTGAACCGCATCCAGCCCGCGCTGAAGGTTGCCAGGATTGACGAAATCACGCTCGAATTTGTCCGCACAATCCATACATTCGACAATGTCATGAACCCGATCCCCATCGACCGCTTCGGCCGCGCAATCGGCGTCGGCCGCCGCAAGACGTCGACCGCGCGCGCGTGGGTCGTCGAGGGCACTGGCGAGATCCTCGTCAACGGCAAGACGCTCGGCGACGCGTTTGGGCGCGTACACGACCGCGAGAGCGCCACGTGGGCGCTGCGCGCGACGGACCGGATGGACAAGTACAACGTGTGGGCGCTGGTGGAGGGCGGCGGCACGACTGGCCAAGCCGAGGCCCTGACGATGGCTGTGGCGCGCGGCATTATGGCCCACGAGCCCGCGCTCAAATCGGCACTTCGCCTAGGTATGTCGAGCGACGCGGTTCTACTTTTGCGCGACAATGCTAACAACCCGCAGCTGGTACCATTACTCGCGACCCCAGAATGGTTGAACGTAAGAAGCCTGGTCACCTCAAGGCCAGGAAGATGCCCGCCTGGGTCAAGAGATAGTTGCAGCCGGCCTTGTTGATCATGCTGTTTCTGGGCCTCTTTCGGCTTCTCGGGTCTCTTGCTACGTGGCCTGTTTGCCAATCGCCCGGCGGTCAATTTGTGGGCACTTGTATCTGTATATTTACGATCAGATATCAATCCAAGTGGATGCATAGAACAAGGTGGCTTTGGTGCCGCGGTGCATCGAATCGTGTCATATCATGCTGGTGGGCTAGAAGAGGAGCAGCCGACGACATTGAAGATAAAATAATCGTTTAACAGCGTAACGCCTATATTCGCCCATAAATTGCATATCTCTGGCTGTCGAGTGTCATGCGCGACGCATTCAGTCACGATGAAACGCTCCGGCAGCATTGGCACTCGTGCATGTGTCCGGGATACTCAATCGTGTCAGCGTTTCCCACCAAATGGGCGTTGCAATGCTTCTCACGTCGACAGCCAGGTCGCGACATCACGAGTTTGATTTTGGTGCTTTGTGACCTCTGATATCTTTCATGATAGGGTTGTGGGGTGTCCTTGATTTTTCAACAGGTATTGGTCTTATAGTCTAGCGGTTAGGACACTGGATTCTGATTCCAGTAGCCCCGGTTCGATTCCGGGTAAGACCTTTTTGAGGGCTTTCTTTTTAGCCCTCAAACGTAACGACCGCCACCAACATCATTGTCAAGTAAGTGTCTTAATATAGGTTCTGCGCATGGTCTATTCTGAATAAAAATCTTCTCGTCCACGGAATCGAGAAGAATGCATGGTGCACCGAAAACAGAGCAACTGCCCCGTAGGTTGCTCTTTCCGTTTGCAGTCCACGCAATTCTTTCTTGGGTCGAGATAAGCATTGAGCTTCCATAACATCATCGTCCATGCATTGTGCCGTCGGATAGGATCACGGCTGTTTTGTAGAAACGCGGCGCATCTACCCAGTATATAACCGTACATGGTAAATTTGCATCTGCATACGGCACCAGCGATCAAATTCCAAATGCATCGAACCGAAACGGGCGAGATTGTCCACTATCATCGGCACTGTCGTACCGATGCATCACAGACGATACCCAATACAAACTGGCAATAGGGATGCAGCCACGGTCTGATGGCTCGCAAGAAACGTGCGGCAAGGCTCTAAGTGGAATTCCAGTAAAAGTGTATTGGCGGCTGACATCAAGAGGTACAAAGAGCTGTGGGAAGTCCCAGGCTACGAGGGAGGCTGAGGCGTGAGAGGCAGGGGCAATACCAAAGAGCCGCCACATGATATCAGGGTCTTTCGGCGAACATACCGGCACTGACAAATCACGTCCGAATTAAGGCTTGTGCACGGGACGAGATGTTGACAAAAGAACATGCTGTCTACCAAGCGAGCTGAACTGAAAGGGAGGGCGCCCGTACGGAGCAGAGAGTACGACGCGGTCTCAGACGCACAAAGAAGCATTTGGCGATAGCCTGGCATGGCAGGGAGCGCCGACGGAAATGGCGGGAGATGGCATGAGGAGTGGATCGCCAAGCAAGAGGACACAAAGCAATGGACGGCCCTGCACAGCCAATGTTTCTTTCGGGCTGCCCATCGCTTGTCACCAGAGTGGAAGTAGCCGAGACACGAAGCGCAAAGGATTGCAAACAACAAAGGATTCACGGGAAATAGTATCATCGCGTCCCGAGTATCGGGTCCGACGTAAGGGATGGTAGGGCCGCAGCAGCTAAGAGCAATATCGCAAACGAAAAGGTGGTGTAAATGCAAATCGTGTAATTTAAATGCACGTCTGTCATATCTTGCAGGTTTACGGAGGTACAAGGAAGGTGACCCAAGACGTGAACAGACGGGCTTGTCGGGTCGGGCATGCTCATGCCGGGATGGGACATGAGCGAGCGCAATTGTACGCGGCCTTCTGAGCCTGTTTCGGCCTTGGTACGCTTTGCCACCTTGCTGCATGTGATGTTGGCCAGTGCCTCGCAAGAACAGCCACGGACATCGTAGAAAACTGACCTGGAGTCACGCGGCCAACTGTCCACCACCCTTATATTTCACCCTGCAGGTTTCTGGACAACGTCAGTCGGATGGAGGGGTAGGGACGAGATCCTTGCATAGATATATTTTTATATATTTATACGGAGTACGTCGCGAACCCGACGGAATGGTGGGCTCGGGGGGAGAAAGAAGAGAAAACGACGAGGGTCATGATGCTCGGTAGTAGAGGGGTAGCGATAGACATTCCGAGCTGTCGAGCCGAGTTTTGATTGCGATGAAGCACGGAAGCCGGGAGGTCGAAATCACTGCAAAGAGTGCGAATGTAAAAAGGATGCGAGAACAAAGAAGTGCCATGCAATATATCAAAAATTTCAAATGACTAGACTACCAAGAGGAAAAAGAAGCGCGGTGGCTCCCGAGTTGACGGGCTGGGCTGTACTCCGTAAGCACTTCAGCCCCCGCGGCGGTGCTGGAACCTGGAAAGAAGACGCGGACTTTAAAGGCGCGGGCTGTGCCTCCGGGCCCGACAACATCAGACCAGATCCTGTGGTGCTTGTGCTAGCAAGAGGGGTTGGCAGGCCTCTTTGTCTCTGGTCGTTGCCGCTGAGAGCAGACGTGGTCACGGGCCCAGGCCGCTGGCAGCGCGCGCATCCTTGCGATTTCCGACACGCCGCCCGGAGTTTTTGATACATGGACGATGGTCGAGAGAAGTCGAAGCCTCAAAGGAGCGCTGTAGCGCTACTGCACGCTCTGACCCGGCCGCCACCACTGAGAGCACGCAGCGGTACTAGTAGCCAGGAACACTAACCCTGAACGGGCAAGAGACGCACGCCGAGAGAGTGGCACCGGGCCTTTATTCTGCAAGAAACAGACAATCAGACAATGGGGAACTAGAAAAAGGTGGGAAAGGGCGATCTTTTGAGCAGGGCGGGTTGAACGACAGCGTCGTCTAGATAGGGGACGAAAGGGGCAGTGGTAGGATGCAGGGCGGCCCATTGCAAAGTCAAGGGATCACGAGAGCCAAGACGCGGTGGTCCTTGTAAATATACTCCGTAAACTGAGGTGGATAGACCGGCCGTTTGGCGGTCAGTTGCGGTTGCCCAACACACCGAAAAGTAAATATACTCCGTAAGCACACTGATGACAGGGCATCTTGATCCGGATCGACGCTGCAGCACCTTCCGGCCTGGGCTGTGGAATATTGTCTGCGGCTGTCTTGTCGGTCTTCAGTGAGGGCCACTGTCCGGTAAATATATATACTTACCTAAATATCGACTCCGTAGTACCCCGTATAGCACATGATGCGGCATGCATGCACGTCATGTGTGCCCAATACCACTCTGCACAAGGGCATTGAGCGCAGCGACAATACAAAAGCATGACACGACGCATGTATATTAACTCCGTAGCGTGTTTCGTTTGCAATGTCCGCATCCGGACGCGACTGCCATCGTGCACCACGACGATGCAGGTACGCATGCTGTGATGCACACGTGCATGGTGTCCGCACTGGCCCGTCCGCTGCTCAAGTCGCTTGTCTGACCTAAATATACAATTGCATGGCCTCCCGCGCGCTGCCCATGTTTTGCTGGTTGGTGTCTCAGATGGCGCAAAGCCAGACCCGGCTCGCTGGGGCCCTGGGCACGGCCGTCCGGGCACTGTGTGGCTAGCCGTGCGGTACTCTGTAAATATATTTCGTAGCAAGATGCACAGCCGGGAGCCAAATCCTATAATGCGAAAATGTGAAAATGTGAAAATGCGAAAATGCAAAAGCCAAATATCAAATTTCACAGCTCATTTTCTCTTGCTCTTTGTTTCCTGATTTCCTGTTTGGGAAAGAGCTGACAGGGGTGAACAAGATCGCGCATCGCTGCGTCTGTGTAAGAGGGTGCATGGGTACGGAGTACGTGCGTGGGCGACAAGTCGAAATACGAAATGCGCACCAACATCACGTTGCGCCGTTGCTCGTCGTCGACGCCCAAGTTTGCGACAGCTGGGTTGTGCGTTTGCCAGATCTTGCGTGCCGATGCTTCTTATCCTACGGCAGCAGCAGCCCCGATAGCCAAAGAGCCCCTTTCCCTTTTCGATCTGACTAGACCTGGCCCCTTTCTCTTTGTCTCCAACGACATGGTTCATGGGTCGAACAGACAGCCAATTCCTGTCCAGTCCTGCGTCTGCGCGCGCCATCTCACCGCCAGACCTCGCAAAATCCGCCGTTTTTCTTCTGTGCCTTTCCATCCGGCTTTGCCTCCGTCGCTTGGGTTTCTCTGGGACGTCTTGCGTCTTTTCGCGGCTGTTTGGGCCGGTTCATTTATCGTTTTCGTCCAGCGCGTCGGCCCCCTCTTGCCAGACTAAGCGGCCAACATCAAAGCCACAGCTTCTTTCACAGCTTCTTTCACGGTCCTTGCCTGCCCCTCCACTCCGTATATTTACACCAGTGGCGAGAACAGCTATCGTGTCCGTAGCGTGGCACCCGTCGCTGCCCTCGACGGTCGACGGGCTGTGGGCATGTGTTTGCGCCCCAAACTCCTGTTGGTTTGGGTCTTGGCCGAGCCCGCGTCGTCGTGCTATTTCGATTAATCCAGAGCGACATTTTCGTTTGCTTGTCTCCAAAATAGGTCTGCCACCACCTTCTTTGTCTGCCAGGGACCATACGGGAACTCGTGGGACCTTGCTGACGGATGGCAGCGATGCGCGTGCGTCGCCTGCTTCGCCCCCAGACCGAACTATGCCGCACATGGGACGTTCAATCCATGCAGGCCCAATGACGCCAATCCCACTCACAATAACCCTAAAGCAGTCGCACGGGCATCTTTTACCGAGCAAAGGCAGATGAGAAAATTACTCCGTACACCGGGGCGGAGGGGCGGCCAGTGAGAAACAAAGCGCGGTTGGGGGATACGTACAATTACGGATCGCAGGCCGTCAACCGCGAATGCAGAGTGCCGTCATACGACTCTCGTGCGCGATGAGAGCCGGCCTCGTGCAGGCCTCCGCAGTGCATCGTGCATCGTGCATCGTGGACTCGCCCACATGCGCCTGCTAGATCTGTGGTGGGCTTGGTTGCTGTTTCGTGTCGTTTCGTTCTCTCTCTGGCCTGCATGTTTCACTCGCTTCACGCCCTCCCAGGTGCTCACCAAGGTTCCTGTCCTTTGAACCCTGGATCCGTTTTGCCTCCCGAGGGTCCTCGCTTTCTTCTTTCGCATTCTTTCATCCCATGGTGCTTCCCTGTCTGCCGGTCCACGGCCCCCATTCTTGACTAGTCGTTCTTCCCATGTGCCTCTGTGTGGTGTGTCATGACAAAGACTTGGGCGTCTGTCCGAGATGCACACACGGTTCTGTTTCACTTTTGGAGCTCCCAGCTCCAATGTGCAAGCGGCCAAAGGCCATGCCAAACTCCGGCTCGACATATAAATATATACTTACTTTCTGGGTGATGTGCATCTGTCAGATTTTCGTCATTTTCGTCATGCTTTTTGTTAGGCCCGTGCCTCCATTGTCCGAGATTTACAAATGTGCCTGTTCTGCAATCACGTATATTTATGCTCAGTATAATTATGCGCCTGCTATCTGCTGGTGCCTCTGGCTCGGCTTCCTATATTTCGTGGATTAGCGTCTATGGATCTCCCTACCTGGTCCCGGCACTACCTCTTGTTCGCTTCTGTCGTCATCCACCGCACACGCCCATGCAAGGCCAACTAGCAGAATTCACAAAATACACGCGCACAGTATGCGCTCTGCACGCAGCCGGCTCGTCTACGACAATCAATCTCAATCCAACGCTGCGTGCTGCTCCGTTTCTTGACCGTCTTCTCAGAATACTGCACAGGCCGATTCTTCGCTTGAGTCTGGTCACTCGCCTCTTGTTTCCTACTTTGCCCATTTCCACCAAACACCAGACCGCCATTTTTCACTCTAGACCTCCTCTGCCCAACAGAAATTGGTATCGTGCTTGAGCATTTCTTTGACGTCACATATACCTCGGGACGCCGCCCGTACAGTCGCCCTCGCTGTGCCCGTTGACGCCTACTTGTCTATTCGTCTGCTCGTCTGCTCGTCTGCTCGTCTGCTCGTCTGCTCGTCTGCTCGTCTGCTCATCTGCTCGTCTGCTCGTCTGCTCGCCTGCTCGTCTGCTCGTCGGTATCTTGATCTCGCTGCATGCCGTTCTGAAGCAGAACATCAGCCAGCTCATCGGCCTGTCCAATTCGTGCACATTTCCCGGCGTGTGCCTTGATAAAGGCCCCGAGCCAGACAGCAAGGGTCGAGGCAATCACAAATCACATCCATCCTCGTCATCTGCCGCCCACAAGGCTGTACCACGAGGCACCCCTCGCACGTTGCCATTACGAAACGGCGGCTAAGCCCCGACATCCACACGTCCACACACGCTCACCACTGGCACTCGCCCACCCACAGGCGGCTGCCTCCGTCGACGTTGAACTCGCATTTTGGCATCACATCCCGTCTTCTGTGGCATCTTTTCAGCTCTCCCCGGTCCTGCTCCACCCATATCGTGCGAGCCGCATCTCGCCACCGTCATATTCGAGTCACCAACAGACATTGCTTCTCAGCTGCCCACCGCAACGGCCACGCCTTTGGACGTACACACGGTAAGAATATTCTTTCTTCTGTCTTTGCTGTTTGCTTTTTCTGTATGCATCTGTATGCACTCTAGCCCGTCGTTCCTTCTTTAAACACCACGCACACCCCTCACCTGCCGTTTTCAAACAAACTCCCAGTATCACCCGTTCTTCCTGCCTGTTCAGTTGCCCTTCACAAGTGAAAGGGGAGGCGAGCCCGCCCGTCGCCCGTCCTTTCCTTTGTGCCACCCATCACCGGCCCTGTTAGCCTCCCGCACTACCTTTCTAGGCCGTGCTTTAGAACCCTCCTGACCCCCGCCGAAATTAGACAGAAAAATCAGTCAGGCCCAACGTCGGGCTTGCGGTTATCTCACCGTCGAACTCGACATAATCCTTCCTGCCTCTTTGGCTTTCATCTTTACACCCAGCAACACACCCGAGCTTAACACGCTGCCTTCTCATCACCCAGCCTCAACTTCGGCTGCTGACAAGCATACCCTCAGATCGCACCAGCTCTGCCCTTCCTGTCTTGAGATCCGCCACAGGCCCGTCTATAAGACACGGCCGGTACGCCAACCCCGTCTGCCTGCTGTCCCTAACCACATAGATTTATATATATCTCGTCTTCGCCCGTCTCGCCACCGACCTCAACGGCCATGAACACCCGCTCCAGTATCTGTTCGTCCTACAGCCCATGATCCACTCGCCACCAAAAGTACCTCGCGTCAAACAATTTTGCCCAAAAAGATCGCTACTTGCACCATCCCACAACGGTCTAGCCTCGGCCCCGGCTGTGTTTGATACGTGCCTGCGTCAGCTCGCTTTTGACTTCGTCGACATAGTTTCAGCCCCCAACGTAACATCAGATCTTATTCACGACTAGACAACCTGGCACCGAACAAGGCACAGCACTGCCCATCACTGCCCATCATACCACTGCTACGGATTCCACAGCCCAGTCCGGCCGGAGCATCACTTGCTCCATTCTCGATACGATCACCCCCGTGAACCAGTGCGTTTTCGCCCCAGCTGTTGCGAAAAAGTACGCAGCCGTCTTGGATGTAAGTTGAATTGCGTTTTTAGCTCAAGTCTTCTCAGGAACACCCGCTGCCGGTGTACAAAAAGGACACGTTATTTCCCTTTCTGGATCCTTTGTCCATTGTCCTCGTTATGTCACGTCCACAAGCCACATGTGCCTATGGAAGGGCACAAATACTTGTCCAGCCCTAGTCCTGGTCCGTCCCCCAACGCATGCAGCCCCGGTCCTAGCAGTCGCCTCTTTTACCTTGCATAAGGAGACGTGGATACAAGTGTCGTGTTGCCCTTCATCTGCACCTCCGGTAACGCGCCCGACTTCGTCTCTCTGTCAGCCCCATCATCTCGCCACCCTATGCTCTTACTCTTGCACAATACCCTCCATGTGCATCTGCAGTGCAGTCCACCCACCTTCTCTCCTACTTGTGGCCTGAACGACGTATCCGGGCCACGCAAGCCATCCCCTGATCTAGCAGAGCCAGGCTTCCCGTTACTCGCAAGCTTCGTTGGTCCGTTTAATATCCAATCCCTCCTCGCTCTTTTCAGCATCTGTCCTTCTTCAGTCCTCCCGAACCGAATTCAACCCTCCAATTCAACTCTACCTTGCCGAAATTCCCCAAGCCGTCATGCTACACCATGCAAGGCACGGCGGTGATATTCCCGTATGAGACATCCATCATGACCGGGTTACACTGCTGCTTCTCATTATATGTGTGTTCCTCGTGGCTTGACCCATAATCTGTTTTCACGTCCACAATCACGCTTGTGCCTGGTCCTGTTCCCTACACCCTCACACACTTCTCGTTGATTTGATTGCTCTTAGCCTAGCCTAGAGATCGTCTCTCCCTAGATATTTTGTGGCATGTCTTCCAACCCAGGTCGACGTGGGGCATTCTGTGCGTCTGTTAAGCTAAGGTAGTGCCTTTTGCCTTTTTTCCCGAGTACCCCTTACCGTGCACTCTGTTCGCCGTCTCAAACGAGAATTAAAGAGGTCCGAAAGTATAAGAGCAGCCCACAGCCTTCTTCCACTCGGATCTTCGAAACATCCTCCCACCCCCATAATCAGCTGCATAAAAATTGATTTACCGCATCACATAGTCAGCGTTGTTGCGGTTCTTCACCACCTTGCACCAACCGTCTCTAATACTGCCAGAATCCCGACAGCGGCGCCTCTGACACAACAGCCACCGCCAGTCAGTTCGTACCCAGGCCCAGGCAACCAGCATCTGCTCCTTCAAATTGGCAACGGCATCCCTCCCACATCGTCGGCCGTTTCCTCCTGCAAAACATTACCACGCCGGCGTTGTACCCTCCCATCGGGCCCTTCCATACGACAGCCTATCTTACTTTTCGGAGTTGCATTCGTCGCTCCGCTCTGGGGGGTGACGGACGAAACTACAAGGAATGGACGACCACTTCCGCCGGCGGAATCAAAATGATCACTCAATGAGGCCGCCGTCAGATCCACGATACCACCAGCCGCCCCAGGATGGCTCGCAACGACATTACCAGCAAGGCGCGCCGCCCGGCGTGGATCGGCAACGAATGTCGTCAGGCGCGGGATACGGCGCATACTACCAGGAACAAGCAGACGGGGCCTTTGCAACAGGCGCGGGTCTTTCACACAACGCCATGGGCTACTCGCAACCAACCGCCGACTATGCCAACGACGCCCGGCAGAGCTTTGCCGGCGCTTATCCTCCGCTGTATGGCGTCCAGCAGCCGGGGCCACCAAATCCAGTCTTTGACGCGACGACGTCCTTTGGCTCGCGGCAGCACAGCAGCATGCAAATGATGCCAGCCGGCGTTACCCCAGGTCCATACTATCCCGGCGACTCTGCAGGCGCAGCAGCAGCCGTGGCCTTGCACGGCGGACCTTCATCGTCCGTCTACCAGCACCCAACAGCGTCTGACAGCCGATCAAGTCTTGTTTCGGGTGGCTACGGCACACCAATGGCCCCGCCTCTTACGTCGACAAGCAGTTCTGGTCTGGGCTCGCAGCAGCAACAGCAGCAGCCTGCTGGGCCCAACCTGGGAGCCCCCAGTGCACCACTAGCGCCAGCAGTATCGAGATCTCAAGATGTGGGAGAGACAAACGAAGAGTTTGCATCATATCAACGCAACCTCAAGGAAGTCTTCCAGAATATCCGGGACGGTGCCCTTGCACCAGCCGGCGACACGCTGCTCGACATCTCCGAGTGGCTGCTGACGAGCGTCGAGCGGCTGGAGCTCACCATTGACAACGAGGACCTCTACGATGGCCGCCTCAAGATGTGGCGGAATTTCAACCATGCATGGCTCGCCCTCATGGGCAAGCAGAAGGAGATGATGTGGGACGGCAAGAGGCCAGCCCACCCTCAGAGCTTGGTTCCGTTTGCCAGTCTCCAGCACATGGCCCGGGAGCTCGTGCGTCTCTGCGACAGTGTGGAACGCTTCGGTCTTGTGGACTACGACTACGGCGTGTGGGAGGAACGCATCATGACCGGTAAGCATGCTTTCCCTGCCTCCCTGCTTTCAGACATACATACATAGTACATGGTCTAACATGCTAGTTCTTACCGAGTGTGTACAGCTGTACGGCATGGGCGAAGACGAGAGCGTCAGCGCCACCACAAGCTCGCATCAAGGCTAAGCGGGCACGCGGTCCGTGTCTGGCTGTGACAAGCATCCTGGCATGGCCACTCCTCATCCCCGGTAAATACTTTATACTGCCCTCTACTTTCGCCAATTTTCTTTGGTGCAGATGTACTCCTACAACAATCGGGCGATTATACTCCGCCACGCTCTACTTTATCTTTTGTTTCCATATCTTGTTCCGCGGTGCGCAGTCTACGGCCTTGGGTAGATTTGGTGTTTTTCGGTGGAATGATCCCTGTTCTCGACCTTTTGGGTGCTTAGGTCGCTCAAGTCTTCATGTGCTGTCTCGGAATGGGAGAACAGTGTAACGGCAAACACGACCTGTAATGTTGCTGGTGTGTTTTGGGTTATTTCGGTGGGTTACGACAAGGCCGTCGTCTATATCATTTTGGTTTTCTTGGTTTCAGTTTTGTACAATTTCTTCTTCCACGTCGCCCTTATGGGCAAGCTACAGGCTTCAGATCGTCAGTCGGCAGGCCCGCTGAGCAGAATAAAAGAGACTCGGGCGGTACCATAGAGACAGTTCCCTCGCGGGATATTGAGTCAGGAGTTTACATGTGTTGTTTTCATATATTTTTAATATATTTTCTCGCCTTTTAAACTGCTTGTAACGCAGCTCTCGGTGTGCGTAAGCGAACGCGAGGCGTCTCTCGTAGAGTTGCATTGGGCGATATACGAATGCTGGCAGAAAATGGCTTGTCTCAATGTAGACACTCTGGATGCAGCGCGTTTGTGATTGGTCATAAAACGTCAAGATGCAGAACTCGAGGAGTGCATCTGTCAGATCTGCCAATGCAAGAAGCCGCAGTGTCTGTTGGTGGAAAGCAGAACAGAAGAAACCGAGTCCGCGTGTGGTTGCACAAACAGGTTGGAGGCTCGCCAACTCCCTGTCGCCAATATCGAGCCATGTTATTGCCTCGTGTATCGGGAAATATTCAACACCACCACCCGCAGCTCCCCACGCCACGGCCCCGGTTTTGTCGGGCTGCTCCCGCAGTGGGAGGCGATGGGCTCCCAAGTCGCCTTACAGCACTGTTAACAACTGTAAATAATTTGGCGATTACTGGGACAGTCCCCGTCACTGCAAGGAGCGGATACGCATCTATATTTACTCCGTAGGGAAATATCGATTGCTCGAATTACGTTTGTTTACTTTGGACGCACAATACAACTCTATAGTCTTGTAGAATTTGTTGACTTTTCAGAAGTCACCGGCTCAGTGGTCTAGTGGTATGATTCGTGCTTCGGGTTTCTCAACCCCTCTGTTAACGCAGAGATGAACCTGTGCGAGGTCTCGGGTTCAATCCCCGACTGAGCCCATTCACAGATGAGTGACATTTTTTGCTGTATTTTTTGAAACTTTATATATACACGTCTCGCCATTAAATCAGATGGTTGGGTGCGCTTCTGTCCCAAGATAGCCACATCCACTTGTGATATATGACAAATTAGCTTTTAACATATACAACTGCATCTTTCTCAGCCAGTATCAGAATTTATCACCACACATAACGCCTTGCATCGACACTTGTCTTGGTCACGAACTTGTAACAATGCATGTCGCAAACGCTTGTCTCAAGCAAGCAACGAGTGAGACAACAGCAGCCACATTCGATGCTATTTTCGTTTCGGCCTCTGCTATGCCACTCATTGGCATATTGGCACACAGGACGCGAGGAAGAGAAATGCTGCAGGTGACTTGCTAGCCTCCCGGTCGTATTGAGATACACAAGAATACAAAAGCGGCCAGGGCCAACCACGATATATACGCCATGCCCGTCGTACCAGCCAGCGCTGTCTGTGAAGTAAGATTGCGTCTCGCCAACGAGTGCCTCGTGTCTATGCGAAACGAGACGAACCGAGAATGGCCAAAAACTTCCGCGTGTCTGTGTCACTTGCTTCCGAAAGCTCGAGTTACCACAGCAGCAACTACACGTGCAGATGTACGTACATACACGGGATTTTAATTGAGCTCGGCACGAACAAAACCTCGACTTGGACTAGATTGGAAAGGTCGGTACCAGGTAGACTTTTCGTGGGCCCACGACATTCGCCACACAATCTTTTTTGTTGGGTGTAGCTCAATATTTAACTACTAGCTCCAGCTAGGTCAGGTACTCTCTGACGATTCGATAGGAAAGCAGAAAACGATGATGCATGTTTGCGTTTGGTAATCAAATGAAGCTCTTCAAAATTATGGCAGTTGAAAGGACCTGGAAAGACAGACGCCATTGAATATTTCAATTATCATGTTTGAATACTAATGTTGGTTGTAGTAGACGTCTAGTAAAAACCTTGGACTTAAGAACAACAGCACTTTTTCGAGTGAGAATTCCAAATAAAGCAAAGTAAATTGGATATATTATACAAATGTAACAAAAGACACAGTGCTCACAAAACACGTACCAGAAAGTCTATTTACGGACCAAGGCACAGGCGGGCAAGAGAGAACGGAATCGTGAAATGCGAAATAAAATCAAATCAGGCAAAACGTAGCAAATGCAAGAAGATATTCGTCAACATGAAAATATGGTATAAACCGCGACCCATGTGGTTGCAGGGCACGTGCTCGCGCACATTGCGAAGTGAGCAAATGGGCAGATGGGGCCGACGGGCTACCCTCGACACTGTCCGGCCCAAGCACCATGCTGCCGTTGTGCTGTCCAGCAGCCCGGCGCCTCAGCTCCAGCACACCCAAACGCTACTCCGGACTTCGTGCCGCTTAAAATTGGTCTGCATCGTTAGTAAGAGCACGATGGGGAGGCGAGTTATACCAGAAGAAACGTACCCAAGGTCATGCTTATGCTGACGTCTGTGTTCTCGACCATCTTTGTAAACTCGTCAAAGCTGATCTTGCCATCGCCGTCGAGGTCGGCCTCCATAATGGTCTTGTCCACAATCTGTTGGAGCTGCTGATCCTTAAGGTTGCTGCCGACCATCATCTTGAGGACAATGAACAGTTCGCCGTTGCTGATGTAGCCGTCGCGATCAATGTCGTACACCTTGAAGGCGAACCGCAGCTTCTGCTCCTTGTTGCCCTTGGAGGAGAAGGCACTCAGGCCAGCGACAAACTCCTGGAAGTCGACGGTGCCGCCGCCGTCCTCGTCAAAGATGGCAATCATGCGCGTCGCTAGCGGGTTCGACGCAATCTGTGGCAAGCTGAGAAACTCGTCGCGCTCAATCGTGCCGGAGTTGTCCTGCAAGGCAGCGGTTAGCAAGCGCCTCGGTCGTCATGGGCACGGGGGCGCGGGGGCGCGGGGACACGCTGCACGGCACACCTTATCCAACTTCATAAACCGCTTCTTGAGACGCTCGACCTCATCGCGGTCAAAGTTTGTGGTCTGGACAATGCTGTCCAGCACCGCACTTGTTGTGTTGCCCATGGTGGAGGTATGGTGTGTGTGTATTGGGAGAAGAGATGTGCGCTTTCGTAACGTCGTCGGTTGTCAACGGAGGTCGGATTGCAGAGTCGCTTGCAAGCGCTGCTTGGTCAACTGCCGCCTTGTTTCAGGCTACTGCGTCGCCCTGGTCGACTGCCAATGCAGTTGTAGCCTCTGGACCGGGAGCAATGTCGACGGGCAGTCCTGCTGTCGTCGTGTGCTTGATGCGGCGTGTAAGCTGCTCGGTCGCGCTTGGATTGTAGAGCAGGATGCCGAGGCACGGGCCGTCAATGAAGTTAAACCGGTGAAGGTGGCGATGAGGCTACAGGGTTCGGCAGGTCGCCGTGTCTCGTGGCTGTCGTGAGGATCGTAATGTTGGCAATGCGGAGTTCGAACTGTCCACGGCCGTCGCATAAACTAATGTATGCTGAAGGCTGAGGAATAGTATAGGGGGTCAAGAAGCCACCGACGAGCTAAGGCTGCCCAACCGGCGTTCGTTATTTAGTTATCGTTAGTGGGGTAAGCACACCAGGGCCACTGCAAACTGCCAACGCTGCTCCAACGGCCTGCACGTGTCTCAGTTTCAGCCGCGCGTGACTAATCATGAGGCATCCACCACGCTGAAAGTGACCAATGCGAAGCCATCGTGCAGCGCGTCGGATCCAAGGTACTCTAGCCTCGCCGACGAGGCTCTCTAGATCCGCACATGGCGCCAATTGTCATGGTGCCGCTGTTGGACGAGATGGCAAACGTCAGCGATGCACTTTTTTATTTTTGGTGCGTTTTCGATTTTATGAAGCTCTGAAAATGCCCTATCAGGTTTACAGCTTAAGGTTACCACGGCTTCCAAGCCATTCACGTGATGCGAATGAGAATATCACGCACGCGTATATAGTGAGATTTGCACAGTTTTTCTACGATATAGGCACTGTCCAGGAAGCATTGACGTGGGATATTACAGCGGATGACGTCGCTAAAAGGCACTATAGCTAGTGCTTTGTTATCAAGAGGAGGGGTGGCTGCGCTTCTTACCGCTTGTGACGCGGGCGGAGCACGATAAACAAAGGCCACGCTGGCACAGTATGGCGTGTCTCATTCGCACTATGCTTTGGCTAGCGGCCACTATGGAGGAAATTGGTTGCCCACCGCCCCTGTCCGCTCTGAGCTATGGTGGTCGTGTCCCCCCTTTTCGTCTCCCTCCTTGTTTCCCCGCGCGCGTCAAGGCATGAAATTTTTTCACATACTGGCGCAGGCGGCACTTCTCACAGCTACCAGCCCCAAAAAAGACCTCAAAAATTTCACGCTCACCACCTCACCACGCGCCCGTTTGACGACAAAAACATCAATACACGACCACAAAACCACGAAAATCATCAAATAAAGTCGACCAAGTTGTGTCGCATGGCATCCTTTATTTGAGAGATTAATTCGAAGCGGATTATCCGCAGGCTGGGTGCCTTTTTTCTCGACTTTTGTGCTCGCCCCGAGGCCTTTGCTGGCTCTCACCGCAGTTATGGCAACCCGCAAAGTCCGCTACAAAAAACTCAACATAAAAACGGCACTGCCGGTTTTACGTGAGGACCAAGTCGACCCAAGCGAATATGAGGCCCTCACCACCGAGAACCAAATCGCAACCGGTGTCGACCAAGGAGAAGAAAATGTGAGTTTCTCATTCCCGTCGTCGTTTTATCAATTTTCATCCATCTTCCGACATGTTTTGATGCTTCTTTCGCCTCAAAAAGACTCCTTTTGGGGTGAACCCACTTGTCTTCACGTGACATCACGACACGTGATCACAACCGCGATGCACGACGTCGGCCGATGCGAGCCGCATCAAGCCGTCGCTGTTGCTCTCATTATTTTTGCTCAGTGCCCTCACATACCTTGAGCGCAAACTAATGCATCATCCAGGAGTACCATCTGCAGGTCGCCCTGCAGGGCACGGGCACGGCCAACTCCGTAAAAGAGATTCCAGTGCCGCCACCTATGGAGAGCGACATCAACTATGATGCACTATACTCTAGGAAGTTTGCGCAGCCCGTCAACTATATCCGATTCTCGCAAACCGTCGAGGAATGCATCGGGTGTCAGTATGACATGACAGAAGACGACGATGAGTTCTTAAAAGCATACAACCAGAAGCGCAACGCCAAGGAGCGGCTCTCCGAAGATGACTTTGAGTACATCATGGAGGTGTTTGAGGACACAGCGTCGGTGGCCACGCCATTTGCGTCGGTGGACAAGACGATTGTTCCATATGACCACATGGTCGGCGGTCTGCAGGATCTTCAGATACCAAAGATTATGAACCACGCAAAGGAAGTGTACGAGTTCTGGAAGAAGCGAAGGACAGACGTCGGCGGGTCGCTGCATCCGTCGCTCAAGTTTGAGACGCACCAAGAGACGGACGAGATGGATCCGTTTGTGTGTTTCCGTCGGCGCGAGGTACGGCAGACCCGCAAGACCCGAGCGCGCGACATTCAGAGCGCCGACAAGCTCAAGAAGCTGCGGCAGGAGCTGGAGGCGGGCCGGCAGCTTGTGATTCTTTCGCACCAGCGCGAGATCAACAAGCGCGACCTGCTGGCGGTTGACCGTGCCGTGTACGAGCAGCGGGCGAAGCTCAAGCAGATGAAAATCCGGCTGGGCATCAAGGTCGACGACGAAGACCTCGTGCCCCAAAAGGTAAGACCACCGTTGTTAGCTTTGGGCCAGCACTTGCTAACCACCGTCCAGCCCCAGAAGAAGAAGGCGCCTGAACTGTCAGTGACGCAGCGCACAGCAGCAGGTGCACAGGTCCGCGCCACGGCACGTCCAGAAAACCGGCAGCCGGAGATGGACCTTGTGCAGCTGGTGGACACGCTCAAGGAGAAGGAGCTGGAGATGCGCGCAGACGTGATTAAGCGGATAGAAAACCACCGTCGGTGGAACGAGCAGCACGTCGACTTGACGACGGAGTCGCTCAAGCCGGTCAAGGACTGGGGCGAGGGCAACGGGTACCGGCCCGCGGCAACGCAGTACCTCATGACGCCGCCGACGTCGGCTGCGTCACGCGACGACGAGCCGACGCCCATGGATCTCGACGAGCCGGGGCTGGAGCGCAACACGGCCCGGCCGCCACAGTCGCAGGCGCCGCATGCGCCAAAGGAGCCCGGCGCAGTGTTCCACTTTGGGGCCAATGCACTGGCATCAGTAGAGAGCGAGCCGGCGCAGCCCGTGTTCCAGTACCGGCGGCGTATTGGCCGCCTGAACCGGATGTGGGTGGACCGCAAGCGCATCATGTCGAGCCCGTCGCCGGAGCCGGACGCGTTCCTGGGCAGTCCGATGCAGGTGGACGCAATGGACACGCGCTCGGACCGGTGGAAGTACGACGAGGACAGCGACGACGAGCCAGAGGTGTACCGCATCGACCCGTACAACATGGCGGCGCTCAAGTTTCGCGGCACCATCCCGCTAACGATTCCGTACGCGCGGCGGGCCGACGGCCAGCAAAATCCCAACGCGCGGCCCAATGGCATGCCGGGCCAGCAGGCACGGCCTGCCATCATGCAGCGGCCAAACGGGCAGCCAGGAACTACCGGTGCTGCACCCGCCGCCGCCGCCGCCGCCGCTGCTGCTGCTGCCGCCGCCGCTTCAACAGCACCAGCCTCGGCAAGAGTGTCGACTTGATGCTCTTCAACACCTCCCTCTCCCCTCCCACATCTTACCTTTATTCTCAGTCCGGACCGACGTCGATTGGCGGACGTGTGCACCGTTCTCGGCTCCTGGTGTTGCTAGCGTTTGGGTTTTGCATTCTTTCCGTTCTTTTCGTTTTGTTTGGACGGTCGGGTTTCTGTCAGTTCCGGTCTTGGGTGTCTTCGGTTGCGTCTCGTTTCGTCGGATATGGTGTTTTTGCCTTTTTGCGTTTGCATTCGTTGCGTGTTTTTGCCTGCTAGGTCGGCAGAGTTGAAGACGGCAGGGTTTCGGCGGCCGGCCTGTCGCGCGCCCTGTGTTGTATTAGTATGTGCGGAGTTGCGGAGCGCGGTTCTGCGTTCTTGCCGCGCCAGACGAAGAAGAGGTGGTGATCGGCGTCGGGGCTGGAGAAGCAGCTGGGCCTGGGAGATGATACCACGATACAGTATATATACCATAATGTGTAAGGAGGCCGGCAGGCCACTCGGCCGGCCGGCCCGACAAAAATAAGAAAAGACAAAACGCCAGTCTGACTTGGGTCGCGCTGCTTGTGACGAGGTGTTGTTGGGTGTCGTTGGGTGTCGTTGGGTGTCGTTGGACGGTGGCTGGGTTGGCTGAGGGCCATTTGCGGCCGGCTGGCACGATCGGACAGACGTGCAATGTGACATGCACGGACGAGACGTGCAACGTTGTCGTACCTGCACTGTGGTGTGGCATGGCAGCAGCGACGGCGATGGTGACGGCGGCGGTGCAGAGGGAGGAGAGGCCGAGGCCGAGCAAAGAGACTGGAAGGAGGGAGGCAAGCAAGGCGATGTGACTGCAATGGGTGTGAGGGGAAGTCGGACCAGAGCCAAAGAAGGGTGGGCAGCCGGCGAATCAGGGCTGGGCAAAAGGACGACGGCGCGTGGCAGCCAGAGGGTGGGCAGTGGGCATCGAGGCGGAGGGCGAGGACATTTTTTGGGTTTTTGGGCAAGGGGAAGAGAAAGGGCATCAAGCAAGAAGAACCGTGGGCAGACAGCCTGGCCGGGCCGTGCGGGGATATCGTCGTGATGCGGAGCGCAGCGTGCAGGACGGCGCGAGGTGCTCAGCACACTGGCGATGCGCAGGGTCTTTGAGGACGAGGCGGACGGACAGACGGGCAGACGAGGCAGACGGGCAGACGAGGCAGACGGACAGACGAGGCAGACGAGCTCTGGCAGAGGAGAGAAGGACAAACATGGGCCTGAGAATCGGGCGCGGCTGGGCAGCGCGCAGAAATCTGCGCACGATGCACGATGCAAAGGCACAGGCGCCGAGCGGCACAAAGATGGCAGCAGAGTCGTGTTCCATGTGTGATGGGTGGGCGGGCAAAAACCAAATATACTCCGTGCACAAGACGTGGTCTGCGGCCAAATGCAGCAGGCGGTGAGGCCGGTGCTCTTGGGCCCTGGGTCCTGGAGGGATGGCACCTGCCGGCGGCGCTAGGACGGGCCAGGGTGGGACCCGTCGCCTGGCGCTACTCTGTATATTTACACAGGGCAAGAGCCGACACTTTTTTACTTTTTCACTTTTTCACTTTTCACTTGAACTTTTTTACGCCTTTTCGTTTTCGCTAGACGTTTGTGGTTGTTCAATTTTACGGGCCGAATTTTCTCTTGTCTCAGTTTTTCTTTCGGTCCAGGCGGTCACACAGGCGCGCCTTCCGCCCACTAATACTGCCGGCCAAACGCTTTTCGACGCCGGCCCCACCGTCGAGAGTTGGCAATGGCCATCCCCTCTGTGACGAGAGACGGCCAGGTCGGCTTGCGTGTTTTGACTGTATATTTACATCATGGCGCGTCCGGGTGGTTGACAAGCCCAGGCGGGTAGAATGCATGTCGTCCCAGGGGAGCTTGCACGAGGCCCGGCGCACTGCTCCTACTGCACGAGCCTGTAGTAAAATAGAATGACTGCCACGAACAACACGCGCCGGGCGTGGCTGCCTGCCCCTCACGGCGCTGATAGCTGATAGGGCGATCGCCAAATTTATAGCGGACGTCATGGTGCTTGCACGTGTTGCACGTGTGTAGTGTGTTTTGTTACTACGACATTGCCATTAACAGGACATGGGAATGCCGGCTTCTACCATCTAGATTGACGGCTGTCGCTTTCTGGGATCGAATCGCCACCGACTGCGGCCGCATCGACAAGAGAGAGGCCAAGCTTGTTTGGATTGTCTGCCACTGCGGTTTTGAGACCCGTCCGTCACGACGACGACGACGACCACCACCACGACCACCACCACCACCACGACGCACGCAATGGCTGCGCGGCTCGACCCGACACGCCGCTACCGCATCGCCATTGGCTGCGAGGGATCGGCCAACAAGCTGGGCGTTGGCGTGATTGCGCACCCCGTCGACGACGCGGGCCGCCCGCTGCAGGGCCTCGAGGGGCACCCCGACGCGGCCATTGTGCTGTCCAACGTGCGCGACACGTACGTGAGCCCGCCGGGCACGGGTTTCCTGCCGCGCGAGACGGCCGAGCACCACCGGCGGCTGTTTGTACAGGTTGCGCGGCAGGCGATCCGCGACGCGGGCATCACACCCTCGCAGATTGACTGCGTGTGCTTCACCAAGGGTCCGGGCATGGGCGCGCCGCTGGCGTCGGTCGCGGTGGCGGCGCGCACGCTCGCGCTGCTCTGGGACCGTCCGCTCGTCGGCGTCAACCACTGCGTCGGGCACATTGAGATGGGCCGCGCGGTGACGGGCGCGACGCACCCGGTCGTGCTGTACGTGTCGGGCGGCAACTCGCAGGTGATTGCGTACGCGGGCCGGCGCTACCGCATCTTTGGCGAGACGCTCGACGTTGCCGTCGGCAACTGCCTCGACCGCTTCGCGCGCACGCTGCGCCTCAGCAACGATCCGGCGCCGGGCTACAACATTGAGCAGCTGGCCAAGGGGCCGTTCCGGGACACGCCCGACGGGCCAGACAGAGAGCCGCTGCTGCTCGACCTGCCGTACGCCGTCAAGGGCATGGACTGTTCGTTTACGGGCGTGCTGACGCGCGCCGACGAGTGGGCTGCGCACATGCGTGCGGGCAAGAAGGCGCCCGACGGCACGAGCACGATCACGCCCGCCGACCTGTGCTTCTCGCTGCAGGAGACGGTCTTTGCCATGCTCGTCGAGATTACGGAGCGCGCCATGGCACACGTCGGCAGCGCGCAGGTGCTCATCGTCGGCGGCGTCGGCTGCAACGAGCGGCTGCAGCACATGATGGGCCAGATGGCCGCCGAGCGCAACGGCAGCGTCTACGCGACCGACGAGCGCTTCTGCATCGACAACGGCATCATGATTGCGCACGCCGGCCTGCTCGCGCACGAGACTGGCTTCACGACGCCGCTGGCCGACACGTCGTGCACGCAGCGCTTCCGCACCGACGAGGTGCTCGTGACGTGGCGGAGCGACTAGTTTCGGATTTCAGTTTCCCTTGTCATCACCTCTACACTCGGCACCGACAGGAAACGCGTAAAGGAAACGCGTAGAGCGTGGGTTTATATATCGGTTGACACAAGACGCGTGCGTGACCCAGACACAAACTAAATCATAGTCAGCCGTAGGGCGCGGCCCGGCCCCGGGCACGGCTAGTGCCCGTCCTGGCCGCCCGTCGGCTTGTAAATGATGCTCGTCACAAACTGGGGGTCAGCACGTAAAGGACCGAGAGGGAGAGGAGACAGGAACGCACCTTGGACTTGTACCGCGTCGTCACCGACACGGCCAGAATGTTGTTCTTGATGCTGCTCGTGGCCAGGTGGTTGAGGATGGTGTAGTTGGGCATGTTGAGCACGCTGTTGTCGTCCTTGATCAGCGTCGCCGCGTTCAGAATCGGCTTGCCCAGGAACCCGGGCAGGCTCGGCGGCAATGACAGGATCTCGGTCGCCGCCGCGGCGCTGTGGAAGTCGGGCGACTCGTCGGGCTTGTCGTAGTCGACGAGGTACTGCGGCATCTTCTTGCTAAACGCCGACGCGTCCGGCACGTCCTTCCACTTGGGCGCGCGGTTCGTCAGGCTGACGCTCGAGTCTGCCCCGAGCAGCTTGGGCGCGTCGTCGGGCCGGCCGCTGCTCTTGTCGGAGCGCTGCGCCGTGGCTGCGTCCGACAGAGCCTTGGCAGCGGGCGCGGCCGCCGTACCGGGCTGGCCGCCGCCCGTGACAGTGCCGGCCGTTCCAGCGCTCCCGGGCGCCACGACGGGCGCGCCGAGGGCCGATGGCAGCGCGCCCTGGGCCGGCTGCGCGCTCTGCGGCGCAACCTCAATGTAGTTGACCAGGTTGTTGCCAAAATCGACCGTCGTCGGCAGGTCGCGCGACGTCTCCATCTGGTTGTCGACGAGGAAACGGATGTGGTGCGTGCCGGGCAGCACGTTGATGGTCGTCGCAAACACGCCAGGCCGCCCCTCGCTGCAGGCATTGCGTCATTAGCATTTGTTCTTGTCACTTGTCATCTTTCACGCCTCGACCCCTCGGTGGCCAAGATAAGCATTGACGAAAACGAAACGAAAACGAAACGGAACTCACACTGGGTGCATCCGCTGCTTGCGGTTCCACTGGAAGATGGTGCCGGTGACGTAGACCTTGTCGCCGCCGCGCAGCCACTCGAGACGCGTCGGCACCGTCGGGCGGGTCGTGTCGACACGGAGCTCCGACTCGTCGTCGTCGGCCTGCACGGAGCTGACAGTCGACGAGCGGTTGACGCCACCGCCGCCGCCGTCGCCACCGTCGCCACCGTCACGGTCGAGCTCCTCGAGGTTGGCGAGGTTGTCGACGGGCTCTGCACCGGGCGCCGCCGCCACGATGGGCGACCCCGGCGTGTGCACCTCCTCCTCGATTGGCAGCGGCAGCCGCGGCGGCCGCGTCATGTACGACACGTCCTGCACGCTGTTGTGTCCGAGCATGGGCGTGTCCATGCTGTCGGCGTACGGGCTCAGCGGCGCGTCGTAGTCGCTGTGCCCGTGCCGCGACGCCGCCTGCTCGACGTGCTGCGCGCTCGCCATGTCGGACGCGTGCCGCGCCGCCGCGCCCGGGATGTTGCGCGCGGGCGACGCCGACGCCGCCACCGCGTCGGCCGCCGTCGGGAACGGCCTCGACGGGATGGCGCGCGTGTCGGGCGGCGGTTGGGCCATGCGGGCGTCGGGGTTCAGGGTCCGGGCAGTCTGCTGCGTCAAGGGCTGGGTCGTGCTCGGGTGTGCAGGCGTGCCGGACTGCGCAGACTGCGGGGCGTGGCCGTGCTGCTGGTACTGCTGCGATGGCTGCGGCTGCGCTTTCGATGCGTGGTGCGAGTGGTGGTGGTGCAGCGCAGGACGTCCGCCAGGGCTAGCCGATCCGTTGCCGTCTTTGGGCGCAGAGGCGTTGTTCCCCATGCTGTGCTGATACCGGCGTATCGTATCGTTGCAGAGATAGCACGGGCCGATGCAGGCTGGTGTTGGTCGCCGGGCGGTTGCAGCACGTCGTATCGCTTTGCGTGGTCTGGCAGTAGCGGGGCTGCTGTGCTGTACTCCTAAATAGATAGCGCTGTGGCCGGTGTTGTGGAGCGCTAGAAACACAGCGTGCCTGCTGCTAGAGTAGCGGAGAGGCCTGTAAATATATCAATAAATATGGTGGAGCCGAAGTCGATCAGTCGATGCTTTGAACAGCACGAGTTGCAGATGGCAAGCGAAAAAAGTGAATGAACCTCGGGCTTTTCCATGGGCGGATTGCATCTGAATCAAAGTGCGGCTGCTGGCAGGGAGGGGCGCCGCCTCGAGTAGAGGGGAACGTCGTATCGCGCCGTATCGTGCCGTGAGTGTATTTAAATATGCAGTGTCAGGCACGATTGCAGAGTTGGATTATGCCTCAGACAATGCAAGGCTTGCTGCGTCGGGATGTGTCGTGTTTCCGGCGGGGTAGTGGCGGGAGTACTGAGTCGGACATGGAACGAACGCCTTGCAAAGTGCTTGAATAGACCGAATAAAGTCAGTCTGTCGAGCGTCGTGTCGTGGATCAACCGAACCAGGATGCCAGCAAGATGGGCGAGGACGAGTGGGGCGGCTACTCCAGGAATACCCGTACTTTTGCCATTTTGCTTACGTATGCAAAGTGGGTACGACGCGCTGGCTTGGACGTTGTGACGTCGTCCGTGGACATCCATTGCATCGCGACCTTTGACCTGACGACGTCCCATTCACGCACATCCTACAACCGCACCGTCCCGCGCCAACGAGCTCGCAAACCATGACTGGCCACGCTGCGCAGTAACTGCCCGAACCGTCCGACCGTCGTCGAATCCACGACCATTGTCGAATCCACGACCGCGTCGAACCGTCCACGCCACAAGCCCGCCGCACCATGGCCGCGTCCGGCGACGTCCCGCTGGCGCTGCCGCCTGCACCGTCGCTCTACACGTTTCTGGGCGCTGCCGGGTCTGCGGTCGGCGTGCTGGCGTCGCTCCTTGCTTCGGTCGCGTCGCTGCTGCTGCGTGCCGCCGGGCTGCTGTACGCGGCGACTGCATGGACCGCCGTGCACGTGTACAGTGTTGCCGCATGGCCGGTGGCCCGCCTCGTTGGCGTGCTGCAGGTTGTGCTCTCGCCCGTCACGTACACGCTGTCGTATGCGCTGCTGCCCGTCCAGGTCGTCCTGAGGATTCTGGCTAGGCTCCGAGTGAGTTTTCCTCTCCTCATTTGTATTGGTTTTCGCTTGCTAACCGACAGCCTCTCTACGTCTATGTAAGTCTCGGGTTTGATCGACGACGTCTCGGGGTTGATCGACGACGTCTCGCTAACAGACAGCTTGGATCGGCCGCCTTTATCGGCATCGTCACCGGCCTCGTCCTCAAGCTCGCGTCCAGCTACATGGTTGGCTTGCTCGGTCTCCAGTCGCCCGCGGAGACTGCTGACATGGGCGACGACATGGACGACGACGTGGCCACCACGTCGGCCACGGCCAGGGCATCGCGCGCGCGCCGCTTGCTCGGCCACCGCCCCTCGTCTTCCGGCTCGTCGTACTCCATGGCCGCCTCGGCACCGCCCACGCCGCTGTCGTCAACCAGCACTGGCACCATTATCCGGCGGCTGCCCAAGATCGAGGAGAGCGCGGGTCCACCACACGACGACCTCGGCCGCGACGACGTGTGGCAGTGGCTCGAGGAGTTCAACGACAACCCCAAGGCGGCGGCCGACGGCAGTTTCGGTATCAGCACCAGGAACATGAACAGTCGCAGCAGCCTAAGCGACGCTGCGTCGCTGTCACACAAACCCCGGCCGCGCGGGCTCCTGTCGCTCGCCATCCTCGAAGAGTCATCGTCCGAAGACAGACTGTAACCGCTTTATCCTCGTGTCCTACTTTCTGCATCGATACCACTGACTTTTCAGCATCCCTAGTGTAAATCTTTACACGCCCAATATATACGCACAAACACGCCGGTATCGTGTCGGAAATACAAATGGATATAATGCAGATCGTTGGGTCACCGTCGCCCGGTCTCTCGGGCGTGTCGAGGTCTCTCGGGGCTTTCGGGACGTACAGAGTGTGTGTCTCGCCGGCTGCAAACCGTCCGGTTGCGGCGTATCGTCCAGGTTCTATCTCCGGTACACGTCCCGCTCGCGCGCCCGCCCGGGTGACCGGCTGCGGCTCTGACGCGGTGCTTGGTCGGGCCGCTCCGCCCGCTCGTGCGGATCGAACCGCTCGCGCTCGCGGCTGTTCCGGTCGCGCCGCCGGTCGTCGTGCCCGCTGCCCTCGCGCTGGTACGCCGGGATGTACGAGTCTGCGTCCCCGTTGCCGCGCGGCCGGCCTGGCCCGGCACCTGGCCGGTCCCAGTCGCGGTCGCGGCGGTCGCGGCGGTCCCGGTGGTCGCGCTGGTCGCGCTGGTCGCGCTGGTCACGCTGGTCACGGTTGCCGCGGTACCGGTCCGGGCCTTCGCTGCCGGCCGGGCCGTTGGGCCGTGGTGGCAGCGTGTGCGGTCCTCTAGACCACGCCGGTCGTCGGCCCTCGTCGCCCCCTCCACCAGGACCGCGCGCTCCGTGGCCGTGGCCGTGGCCGTGGCCGTGCCCCTGGTGCCCCTGGCGATCGCCATTTCTAGCGTCGTAACCGCCACCGGGCCCGAAGCCGTTGGCGTGGCTGCCACGACCAACGGCGCCGCCCTTGGGTGCTGGCGGCAGGGCCGCCTTGCGGTCGTTGTAGTTGCGTCGGTCGAGTTCGTGCGACTCTTCAAAGGTCGGCAGGTCGCCGGGGCGTGCGGGGTACGGCGCGGTGCGAAAGTACGGGTGCTGCAGCGCGTCGTGTGCGTTGATGCGTGCGCGCCAGTCGAGCTTGAGCAGCTGGGTGAGCAGCGAGACCGCCGTCGGGCCATAGTCCTTGAAACGCGCCGCCAGGTCGCCGGTGCGCGGCCGTGGATTGAGGCCCTGTGCGCCCGGCAGCGCGTGCCAGCCGGGCATGGTATCGTCGGTCGGCGTGCCGCACAGATCCCAGATGATTTCGAGCTGGTGGCCGTCGGACACGCCGGCCAGGATGGGCTTGCCGACGAGCATCTCGGCAAAGACGCAGCCGACGCCCCAGACGTCAATGGCGGACGTGTATCTCTTGAGCTGCAGCAGCAGCTCTGGCGGGCGGTACCAGCGCGTCACGACGAGGCTCGTGTAGTCGCGCTTGCCCTCGCCGCCGCCGTGGCCGGGCACGGGCGCGTCGCCGTCGTACTGGCGTGCGAGGCCAAAGTCGGCAATCTGCAGGATGCCGCGGTTGTTGATGAGCAGGTTGGCGGCCTTCATGTCGCGGTGCAGAATGTGGCTCTCGTGCAGGTACTTTGTGCCCTCGAGCAGCTGCAGCAGATAGCACTTGATCTGTGGGACCGTGAGCGTAATGGACGGGTTGTCGAGGAGGCCCGACAGGTCGTGGTCCATGTACGGCATGACCATGTACATGACTGGCCGTTTCTTCTTGTCGGCGCCCTTGACGGGGTGCTCGACGGCCATGTCCTCGAGCTTGAGGACATTGGGATGGTTGAGCAGCTTGAGCAGCTTGATCTCGCGCAGCGCCGTGATGGGGAAGCCGTCCTTTTCATTGTGCATGATAATCTTTTTCAGCGCCACCATTTCGCCCGTGCGCCGCGATCGTGCCTTGTGGACCTCGCTGGCCGGTTAGCGTTTAGCATGGACGGAGTGTGGGAGAGGATGGACGACCGACCCAAAGGTGCCCTCGCCGAGCTTTTTTGTGATTTCGTAGTCGCGAATGTTGGAGCAGCCCTGGTAGCTGCTCTGGGGGCGGATGTGCTGCAATGCAAAGGACCGCGGCGACTGCACGCCGTCGTCGTCTGCCGGTGTGGCCATGGTCTAGGCGTGTGCAGTCGCGCCGGTGTCGTGCAGCGCGCCAGTGTCGGCAGCCGTCGCGCTCGTAGTGCGCGTGGCGAGCCCGCGTCGGGCCGTGGTTCGCAACTCAAGAAGTTGCTGATGCCGATGCTGATGATGCTGATGAAAGCACGGGGCACAGTCGAATGTCGAAAGTCGCCAGCTCGACGACGAGGCCAAACGAGATGGACAGCATCAAGACAGGACGTCAGTCGTCGGCAGAAGGAAGAAGGCGGTGAGAATCCTGATGGAGCTTCCACCAGAGGACTGGCCAATCAATGCCGGCTTGATATGTGGATAGACTTTTGTGAGAATCAGCCAATCAGGATGCGCTTATTCTGTGGCTGTGGGCTCCCGGTACAGCCAATGGGCGTCGATTGTGTCCGGTGCTCCGCTAGATTTCGCTTCTGTTCATGCCTCAGACGACGACGTGACCAGCGACCATTGACGACGCGACGACGACGATTGACGACGACAATCGATACCCTACCAGTCAAGAGGCGCGCCTACCACAACAGTGAGACCCCGGCGGCCGACACGATGCCGAACGCGCACGATGCTAACGCGCCTCAGATCCAGACACCGCAACGATGGCCGGCGTCAACATGAACAAGCCGCCGGTGCCACACGTGCCGTTTGTATACCGCTTTTGCGCCAAGGCGCTCGGTGCCAGCATGTGGTTCTTTGTGAGCATACCCGGCCCGAGAGACGGCCCCGAGAGACGACGAATGCTAACGACGCAGCTGATGTACAGAGCGAAGAAGGACGGCGCCGTCCTGTTGGGCTGGAAGCACCCGTGGGACCACTGATCGGCCCCGGACGCGAGGGACTGTTATGCAGCACGAGGAGACATGGAATCATTCACTATAGGGTGCAACGGATCAATTCAAAGGCACGACCAAAAACAAAACCAAACACCAAAAACAAAGTGACTGGAACACTAGGAAACGGTCGGCCCTCTCGACGCCGGTTTGCGAAACAGGTAGTGCGACACGCCCCAGACGTCGCCGCCGCCGTAGCGGAACATTTCGCTGCAGGCCATGCAGAACACGGCCCAGCGGTGGAACCAGGCGCGCGCGTGGGCGGCGCCGTAGGTGGCGACGAGGTCGGGCCAGACGGCGTGGCGGTGGCGGCGCCAGTTGGCGAGCCAGTCGTCGCAGGTACGTGCATAGTGCCTTCCGCTGACCCACCACTGGCGGTCGAGCACGAGGTCGCGCTGGCAGTGGTGCAGGAGATCGGCCGAGGGCATGGTGCCGCCGGCAAAGAAAAAGTCGGTCATCCAGCCGCCGGCAAAGTCGTAGGGCGTAGTGGCGTGGCAAAAGAGGTGGACAAACAGCGCGCCACCGGGACGCAGGGCACGTGCAATCTTGGCCATGAGCAGGTCGTAGTTTTTCATGTGCTCAAAGAGCTGGATGTTAGTCTGTTCTGCAAGGACAGTCAGCCAGTCGGGCCACCCACCTCAATCGAGACGACACGGTCGTACGACTCGGCGGCAAACTCGTAGTCGACGACGTCGCCGGTGACGACGGCCAGGTTGCGCAGACCGCGCTGCCGGGCCTGTTCGTCAATGTGCGTCTTTTGCGTGCGCGAGTTGGAAAAGGCGGTAATGTGGGCGCGCGGCAGACGCTCGGCAAAGAAGAGCGCGCACGCGCCCCAGCCGCAGCCGAGGTCGAGGATGTGCATGCCGTCGCGCAGGTCGGCCCTGTCCATGTACGCCAGCATCATGGCAATCTCGGCGTCGGCGAGCGGCGTGCGCTGCACCGGCCACAGGTACGACGTCAGGGGCCTCAGCATAGACTGAAAGTAAAAGAGCTCCTCGGTCGCCCCCTCCTCCTCGGCGTACCAGCAGCACGAGTACTTCATGTACGGCCCGAGCAGCGCGCCGAGCACGCCCGTGCCGACCTCGTAGTGCTGCTTGTTGGCCGTGGCCGTGGCGACGGCCATGGGCTGTGTGCGCCGTGCCGCCACAAACGCGTGCATGCGCTCCGTTGCGGCTGCACGGTCGGGCGTCGCAATCTCGCGCAGGCGGTCCTCGAGGCTGCGTCGGATGAGGAAGCGCAGCGCGGCGTCGGGCAAGTAGCCGCTGGACAGAACGGCGTCCTCTGTGCCGTGAGTATTGGGCTCAACAGGCGTGCGTGGACGTTGGACGTACCAATGGTCATGATGTAGCTGGCGTCTGCCGCGGCGATGGCGATGAGTTGACAGTGGTCCGAAGATGAAAAGAGAAAAGAAAAACGCGGAGCGTTCTTTTGCACGGTGACAAAGAGCTCGAACACGTGGAGCTTGGCCGAACCCGTCCAAGTGCGTCCGAGTGCTCGTCCAAGTGCAGTCTCGCGTGCATCACAACAAGTATAGAAACGTGTAGTTCAAGTCTATCAAAGCCTACTGCATGGCCTCGGCAATCACCTTGTACTGCTTGCGCGTCTTGGGCCGCTGCGTGATGGCGAGCTTGACACGGCCGATGAGGTCGGCGACGGCGGGCAGGACCCAGCGGTCGGCGACGAGGGCGACGGCGAGGTAGCCGGCGCCGAGGGCGAGCAGGAGCCCCTTAAAGGACGGCGACAGGTAGGTGAGTTCCATGGCGGTGGCGACCCAGGGCGCGGGCGCGAGGACCATGTAGACGGTGGCGGCGAGGGCGGCGGCGACGGTGGCGACAAAGGGCCAGTTGTGCCACATGCCCTGGCGGAAGGGCGCGCCGGCGTTGAGGACGATGCCGGACAGGATGTACTCGAAGCACGAGACGAGAAAGAGGGCGGTATTTTCCGAGTTCCGGGAGTTGGAGTGGTCCGGGTCGATGACGGGCGGTGCGAACCAGGGCTGGCGGCGGACGGCGACAAAGGCGACGACCTGGACGGCGATGCACACGAGCATCTGGCCGAGGAGCGGCGCGAGCACCTTGCGCGACACGAGATTGGCCGTTGGGCGTTTTCGGCCGAGCGTGGCGCACGGGCCGGCCCAGCTCATAAAGACGGCAATGGGCAGGATGAGGGCGAGGTCGATGAAGAGGAACTGAAAGTCGCCCAGGTTCGAGGCGGACGCGTACAAGAGGCTGACGGACGTGAACTGGATGGCCGAATAGAGGCTCATGTACTTGAAGCAGCTGAAGCTCGTGACGAGCGACGCACGGCCTTCGCGAATGACGTCGGGCACGCAGCGAATGTCAAAGACGCGCGACGTAAAGGGCGCCGCGACAGACGCCTCGGCCTCGCTCAGCGAGATGCCCACGTCGGCGGCCTTGAGCGCGGCACAGTCGTTGGCGCCGTCGCCGCAGAAACCGACGCAGTAGCCGATGCTCTGCAGCCTCTCCACCAGCTCGCACTTTTCGTCGGGCGACATGCGCGCAAACACGCGTCCACGCACGAGCACGCGTTCCAGCAGTGCCGGGCGCGCATAGTCGACGATCCAGCGGAACACGTCGCCACTGACAGCGACGGCGTAGTCGTTTCGGTCTGCAAAAGGTGTAGTCATGACCGGCATCAGCGTGTGCGGGTCGAGCGTGTGCGTGGCGTCGTCGATGCTCTCCCACTGCAGCTCGGCGTTTGGATCCTGTGCGTGGCCGTGGGCGAAGCGCGGAACAAAGCAGCGCGCCGTCGGGGCGACCAGGTGGCTCTCGCGCGCGACGCTCATGGCCGTCAGGATATTGTCGCCCGTCACCATGACGCAGCCGATGCCCGACGCCAGCAGCCCGTCGAGCACCGGCGTCGTCGTCGGCTTGAGCTTGTTCTCAAACACAATGAAGCCGACAAAGTCGAGGCCCGTCTCGGCGTCCTCGCGCCGCATCTTTTGCGCCCGGACCCAGCTCAGTTTGGGCATGTGCTTCGTCGCACACCCAATCACGCGGTAGCCCTTGTGCGTGTAGTGCGACAGCAGCGCGTCGTAGTCGTCGGGGAGACTCGCGGGGCGGCAAATGTCGCGCATGCACTCGGGCGCGCCCTTGACGTACACGTCGCCGCTCGGCTGGCCAAACACGCGCACAACGACGCTCGCACGCCGCAGATGCGACACGAATTCAAAGGACCGGATGATGCCGAGTTCAAACGGAAAAGACTGGGCTGGAGAGGCGACTGGGGGCGGCCGGGTGTCGAGGTCGGCGACGGCGTGGGGGGGCGGCCGGGCCACGGATGGTGCGAGGCCGGTCTGGTCGTCGTCGTCGGGCGTGTCGCGTGTACCCTGCTGCTCGCCCTCGTCAAAGGACCACTGCGAAAACTCAAACATTTTCAGGTCCAGCGGGTCGCCCATTAGCTCGCCGTCGACCGACCGCAGCGAGTGGCACGTCGCCATGGTAAAGAGCGCCGCGCGGCATGCATCGTCGTACGACGCAACGGCCGTCGTGCGTGTCGTGCGTGCCGTGCGTGCAGTACGCTGTGATGCAGTGCGCTGCGATGCAGGCGGGCCACGGGGCACCAGCGCAGCGGCATCGAGCACGCCGCTAAAGGTGCGTGCGGCCGGGTCGACGACGTGCACGCCAAGCACGTCGAGGCCCTCCTCGGTCAGCGTGCCCGTCTTGTCAAAGCACATGAGGTCCAGCTTGCCTCCGACGTTGACGCGCTGCGGGCTGATGCAGAATACCTGGCGCCGCCGTAGCCGGCTGAGCGCAAAGTTGGTGCCAATGGTGAGCGTCGCCGGCAGCGCGGGGGGGACCACAATCGTAATGAGGTCGAGCGCGCGCACGACAATCAGGTGCCACGCCAGCCCGAGGCGCACAAAGTTGACAAACGACGCGAAAAAGCCGACGAGCGCGATGCATGCCATGACGGAGATGTAGCGGAACGAGTCGCGGTAGAATTTGAAGCCCGACGGTTTCGGGAAGAGCATCGAGCGCACGAGCGAGCCCTTGGTCGTGTTGAAGCCGGTACGCACGACGAGTGCTAGGGCAACGTCTTCATCTCGGCCGTCTTCGCCTCCGTCGTGTCCGTCGTGTGGTTTGCGTGCACGCACAATCTTGGTGCCACAGAACAAAAAGTGCCGAGCGACTGCCGGCAGGACCGTGGCCGCGCCAAGGTCCAGCTGGCGCAGCGTCGCGTTCGTCGCCGGTACTTTGCTGACGGGCACCGACTCGCCCGTCAGCATGCTCTCATTGACGATACAGTCGCCGCTGAGCAGCAGCGAGTCGGCCGGAAACTGAGCGAGGCTCGGGTCGCTCACTTCGTAGACGTCGCCCGGGACCAGGTCGCTCGATAGAACGGTGCGCCAGAACCCGTCGCGCAGCACGCGCACCTCGCACTCAAAGCGCGAAATGGCACGCAGCCGACGCATCGTCGACCGTGTCTCGACGAGCGTCGCCGCGATGCTGCCAAACGACATGCAAAAGATGGCCACTGCATAGTAGTAGTACTCGTCCAGCGACCACAGAACCAGGCTCGCAATCTGAAAGACGTAAAACGGATGGAACACCTCGTCGACCAGCAGCCGCGCCACCGACTTTTGCTCAATGTCAATCAGGTTCGCGCCAAACACGCGTGCACGCAGCACCGTCTCGCTCTCCGTCACGCCCGCCCGCACCGCACGCACTGCACGCACGTCGTCCCATGCAGGGTCCTTCCAGCCGGCCGAGTGCACAAACTTGTCGCGCTGCGGGTGGTAGAAGAAGCGGACGTAGCGGTAGCTCAGGCCACGCAGCTCGGGGAGCAGCGGGTCGGGGTCGTCGTCGTCAGCGACGTAACGCATCGTCTTGGTCGCCGTCGTCGGGCCGAATACCGTCGACAGCGGCCGGTTGTACCGCGCCACGTCAACGTCCAGGATCGCCATCTCGTTCCACTGGTTCTCGACCACGACCCACGTGCACGCGTCCAACGTGCACGGCCGCCCGACGATGCGGACCTGCCACCGCGGGATCCAGCGGAACAGCAGCCACGCGAGGCCGCCCGTGACAATGCACAGCACCGTGTACAGCGCCAGGCCCGTCGTGCTCGTCGTGAAGCCGGCAATGACCATGTACAGGTCCTCGCTCTCAAGGTACGTCTTCTGCGTCGTCCGTCCGCCCGCCAGCGTGCCCACGCTGCCCGTCTCCGTCGCACCGCTGCCACGTCGCAGCAGGCCCGCGTGCACCGACGTCCGTGACACCGTCGACGACCGTCGGTGCAGCACGTAGTCGTCGCGGCCCGCCGTGCTCTGCTGCTCGCTCGACGTCGGCTCGCTCTCGTCTTCGTACTCCTCCTCGTCGTCGTCGTCGTCGGCCACGGCGACGCTGGCGGCGTCGTCCTCGGTAGATGTGCGGCCCAGGTACCGCCGCGACGCGTACGAGCCCGCCAGCAGCTGGTCCGTCTCGGCCTGGTCCATGGCAAAGTGCACCGAGTCGCCGTCGTCTGCCCGACGGTACACCGTCGACTCGGGCGACGCCGCACGGTCCTGCTCCTCGTCGTTGTCCGTGTAGTAGGCAAAGCTCGCCATCGAGTCGGCGCGCGACCGCCGGTGCGAAAAGGCCGCCGTGCTCGTCGGCAGGCTCTCGGCCATGGGGCCCGCGTACAGCTCGTCGTGTGCCATCTCAACGTCCTCAAACACGCTCGCCGCGCTCTGGTTCGCGTCCAGCCCGTACAGCGACGGCCGCGACGGCCGCGCGCCGTCCGTGTGCTCGTCGCTCATGCTATGGTCGAGGCGGGTGGTCGACGGTCGGTCGGGAAGGATTGGCGATGCCGCTGCTCCGATGCAACGCAAATTCGGATAGCGCTAGTCGCGGAAAGTGGCGCGCGACCGTGTCGACACCATCAGCGCACGTCTCCGGTACAAGGTCTCGGTCGTTGTCGAGCGCTGCCGGATGCGCAGGCGTGATGCGCGGGTAGGTGGTCGGGGTGCTGGCGATGGTGTCGCGTCTGATCGTGGTGAGGCAATCAAAGCTGAATCAGCGTGGTGGATGACTAAGCAGTATCTGTCAGGAAGGCATCACAGCTCCTGCACTGATGACGTCCAGGCGGCCACTGTGGGGCGTGCACGCACTGAATGTACACACAACACCTGAACGCCGTACACAACACACAGTAGCTTCAAGTGCCCTTTGCAATTACAGACCAACTCTTGACCATGATCTTAGGAGACTCTCCTACACACTGCCATGACTCGCCTCGGCATCATTAGCGCGTGTTGGTTCATCCCTACGTGCTGCTTATTTCCACGCTGATTTCTCCGAACAGACACAAAGGTCCATCACTATATTTAACACGGATCAGGCCAGGTTTTGACAAAGACTGTATCTACAAAAGGTTCTGGCCAGCCTTGCGTCACATCAAAGGCAATCAGCGTGGCGAACGGCCACAAATGCTGAGAAAGAAAGAAAGAAAGAGAAAGAAGCAGCCGAGAATACGATGGTGGCCGGGCAGCTGCACGCCGAGTCTCACAAAGAAACGAGACGAAAATTCTCGCTCTCAAAAATGCCAAAGCGTGCATGTCTGTGCACAAGAGGCAAGTAGCCGTAATCCTTGAGCTCGACGTTCACCCCATTATATTTATTTATATGTTATATAGCACCCCACTTTTTACACAGATAACGAGCTGTGTACCATCCCACGTATGGCAAACCCCAAACGCTTGCGCCATGCGCTGCCCGGCTCACGATGCACGTCCATAGTTTCAGTCCCAGCAGTTCCCGCCAGAGTTCTAGAAGGAAACGACACGGCATGCAGGGCGGTGCGAAGAGTGGGTCCTCTTATAAGTCGGCCAATCAGACTACCCCAACGGCGCCAGCGGGAGCCAAGTGGCGGCCAACGGAATATTGAATCAATTGCGAGAATAACTGGTTTAATGCGAGAGTTTAATCGTCTATTCACGTTTAAATGCGATATTCAACAAGTGGAATAACAACGGCAGGCCTGTTGCAGCGCTCCCCTGCCTGCTTCACCCACCACCCAGCAAAAAAATTGGTCTACC
Organism: Ophiostoma populinum; assembly: GCA_029298855.1. Classification (NCBI taxonomy): domain Eukaryota; kingdom Fungi; phylum Ascomycota; class Sordariomycetes; order Ophiostomatales; family Ophiostomataceae; genus Ophiostoma; species Ophiostoma populinum. The sequence continues at coordinate 1,578,403 of JANSLU010000014.1, read as the reverse complement.
TGGGCGACCCCAAGCCGAAATCTCAACCCCGCCGCCAAAAAATACCATACCCGTACTAATTTTGCTCCCAACTCCTCCATCTCCCTGACCACGTCTCTCCTCTTCCTGCTTCCTGTCCCCCCTTCCCACGACTCCCCAATCTCTCATCCATCCTCTCGCCATCAACTGCGACCGTCTGACCGTCGCATTGCCTGCATCGACCATCGACCTTTGCCATCACCACCCACCAGCCCTCCCATCCACCCCTCGCCCATATTCGTCATGGCCGAGCCCATTCGCAACAAGCGGCCTGACCCTGTCGCGCCGTAAGTCACTTGTACTGCCACGAGGGCCCTCCACGGCCATGCTTGGGCATCCGGCCGCCACGCACCGCTCGGCGCCGCCGTCGCCGCCTCGTCGGCCCGGAGCCCGACGTCTGCATCATGACCACCTTGCTGACCGCACCAGCACGCCGCAGAACACCCCCGCCCAGAACGCCCCGATCGCGTCGCACGCCCAGCAGCCCGGCGTCCCCAGCATCTCGGAAGGTCAGTAGCAAACACGTTGGGACCCACCCGATTTACGTGAATACGCACACCATCCATCCACCAATCCCAACACGATGCAATGGCGGTGAAGCCTGGCGGCCGGCTCGCTTTAACCGCTGCTGCCGTCGCCCACCGCCCACCGCCAACCGCCCATCGATCACCGCCCTGACTGATGCTAACCTGTACAGAGGGCCCCGTCGACCTGTCGGCCGCCGCGTCCCTGTTCGCCCAGAACCCCCGCCTGGTCAGCATGATCCAGGGCAAGCTCGGCAGCCTCGTCGGCCGCTCGTCTGGCTACATTGAGTCGCTGCCCACCCAGGTCAAGCGCCGCGTCTCCGGCCTCAAGGGCATCCAGAAGGAGCACTCCAAGCTCGAGGCCCAGTTCCAGGAGGAGGTCCTGCAGCTCGAGAAGAAGTACTTTGCCAAGTTCACGCCGCTGTACGTTAAGCGCGCTGGCATCATCAACGGCCAGGCCGAGCCCACCGAGGAGGAGATTGCCCTTGGCGAGGAGGACGACGACGAGGAGGAGGAGGAGGAGAAGCCCAAGGCCGAGGAGTCGGGCGAGGCCGTCCGCGGCATCCCCGAGTTCTGGCTGTCGGCCATGAAGAACCAGATCTCGCTGTCCGACATGATCACCGACCGCGACGAGGAGGCCCTCAAGTCGCTGACCGACATTCGCATGGAGTACCTCGACCAGCCCGGCTTCCGCCTCATCTTTGAGTTTGCCGAGAACGAGTTCTTCACCAACAAGACCATCTCCAAGACCTACGTCTACCAGAGCGAGTCGGGCTACGGCGGCGACTTTATCTACGACCATGCCGAGGGCGACAAGATCAACTGGAAGGCCGACAAGGACCTGACCGTCCGCGTCGAGCAGAAGAAGCAGCGCAACAAGAGTGAGTCTCCAAGTCTCGAGCGCTGGCTCCCCGCAACAGTGCATGCACTAACCCATCAGACACCAAGCAGACCCGCGTTGTCAAGAAGACCGTGCCGACCGACTCCTTCTTCAACTTCTTCTCGCCCCCGGAGCCCCCGGCCGAGGACGACGACGATGCCGCCTCGGACATTGAGGACCGCCTGGAGCTGGACTACCAGCTGGGCGAGGACATCAAGGAGAAGCTGATTCCCCGTGCCATCGACTGGTTCACCGGCGAGGCGCTGGCCTACGAGGAGATTGACGAGGACGCCTTCAACGAGGACTTTGACGAGGACGACGAGGACGAGGATGACCTGAGCGAGAACGACGACGAGGACGACGACTCGGACGAGGACGACGTACGTATCTACTCTCTATATGTCAACAACGAACAACGCTAACAAACCAGGACGATGGCTCCAAGCCGAAACCCGAGGCCCAGGAGTGCAAGCAGAGCTAAATGCTCGGCCGGCTTCGCACAACTGAGACAGACGTGTCCGCGAGCGGCAGGCGGCTGAGGCTGTAGAGACTGAACATCTTTGCATGCCACGAATTTACATAAAAGAGCACGGAACGGCATGGCAGGGGCGGACATGATGCGGTGCACGTCGTTGTCGTTTCTTTGCCGGTTGCTTTTTGCTTTCGCTTTTCGCTTTCGCTTTTCGTTTTTCGCTTTTCGTCAAACATGAGTTTATATTGGTTTAAGGTTTCACCTGTTTGTATTTCTGTATTTTCGACACATTTCCATAACCCCTTAATAGTTTTGCCACCTTGACAGTTTGCGTGAAGGTGATGCGAGGATGTAAGCTCGGGGTCGCAGTGTCTTATTCCGAAGCCTCGTTAGCCGGCAGCCTTGTTCGGGCGCGAGAGTGGCATACAAGATAGCACCTGCATCCACTTTCAAGTCTACTCCGTACTCCTAGCATGTGCACCCGCACACGGGCTGCATTGGTATGAATCAGGTGCATCGCTTTGCCGAGGATCAGCAGCGATGGCGTGTTCGGGATTTTGGTTCTGTGGGAGCTGTCAGACGCCGTCAAATGCGACACGGGCCACGGCCACAGCGCAAATGCCGTCCACAGCCGCCCGAAGCAATGACCAAATCGCAAATGCAATCACCACATGCAGCGACAGCCGCGCCTTCTTCCACATCCTCCCACCTCGTCTGCCGGCTCGTAGAGCGGGTCGCAGACCCCGCCATTGGCCTATAAACGCACGCTGTGGTGACGCGATGGCGGCGCTCAAAGTCTTTGTCAGAGAAACGTCGGCTGGCTCTGGGAAAATCGTGTGAAAAATTTTCCGTTGCAATTGCGAGTGTCTTCATTAGAAGAGTCATACCTTCCGATGGCTAGCGAGCAGGTTGGCGCTTGCCACTCTCCGACTCCGGCACAGCGGGTAGCACGTGTTGAGACGTAATCAACTGCTGTCGGTTTGGATTAGGAAAGACCGCTCCGCCGCTGCTGTCGCACCTGCCGCCCGACCGCCGGCGTCGGGGCAGATGCGGGCAGCAGCCTCGCCTGCCAAGTCAAACGCCATGAAGAGACCGCCCGTTCAGGGCAAGACGCACCCCGCGCCGCCGGTGCGACGAGTACGACTGCCTCTGTGGTTAGTCCAGGGACACTGGAAAAGTTTTTATCGGATTGTTTTACCTGCGTATTAAAGTCGATTAATGCCGTACCACCTGTCACTCCGTGCGCAGGCGGTGCCTGCGCTGACATCACGACTGACCCTCTTTCCGTGCCTGCTCGATTGACTGTCCGCTGCGCCCACCTTCTGTCTGCGACTGTTAGTCATTCGTTCGACTGGCCAAGCTCGCCTGCTCCGTTGCCATTCCAGCCTGTCACTTTTGCCTTTTTTCCTTGTTCCAACGTGCTCGTCCCACAAAGAGTAAGAGCCGGCAACGAAAAGCAACTAAAACTTATAATCCCTCCTCCCCACCTCTCGATCTTGCTCTGTTCCCCTCCTCAACCACACACACAACCACACACCCACACGCAAAATGGCCTCAAGACCACAGGACATTGCCAGCCGGCCCGCGGCCATGGCGGCCGACGCGAACCCCGCCGCCGTCTCGACGTCGCCGACCACCACCTTTTCGTCGTTTGGCGGCCGCGCCACGAGCGGCCCCATCAGCCTGTCCAACAACGGCCTCGGTGTGGCGGGCGACAGCCGCGTCGTCGCCAACGTCAAGCCGCTCAAGCCCTTCAACTCGACTGACATCAAGATCCTGCTGCTCGAGAACGTCAACGAGAGCGGGCGCGACATTCTCAGCGCCCAGGGCTACCAGGTCGAGCACATGAAGGCCTCGCTTCCCGAGGACCAGCTGATTGCCAAGATCCGCGACGTCCACGTCATCGGCATCCGCTCCAAGACGCGCCTGACCGCCAAGGTCCTGGCCGCCGCCAAGAACCTGCTCGTCGTCGGCTGCTTCTGCATCGGCACCAACCAGGTCGATCTCGACTACGCCGCCAAGAATGGCATTGCCGTCTTCAACTCGCCCTTTGCCAACTCGCGCAGTGTCGCCGAGCTCATGATTGGCTGGGTCATCTCGCTCGCGCGCCAGCTCGGCGACCGCTCGTCCGAGATGCACGCCGGCACCTGGAACAAGGTCAGCGCGCGCTGCTGGGAGATCCGCGGCAAGACGCTCGGCATCGTCGGCTACGGCCACATTGGCTCGCAGCTGTCCGTCCTGGCCGAGGCCATGGGCATGTCCGTCATCTACTACGACATTGTCACCCTCATGGCGCTCGGCAAGGCGCGCCAGGTCGCCACGCTCAACGACCTGCTGCGCGAGGCCGACTTTGTCACCCTGCACGTCCCGGCCACGCCCGAGACCCGCAACATGATTGGCGCCGCCCAGCTGGCCCAGATGAAGCAGGGCTCGTACCTGCTCAACGCCAGCCGCGGCACCGTCGTCGACATTGCCGCGCTGACCGACGCCCTCAAGTCGGGCCGCCTCGCTGGCGCCGCGCTCGACGTCTACCCCCAGGAGCCCGGTGGCAACGGCAACTTCTTCAACGGCCAGCTGAACCCCGGCTGGGGCGACGAGCTGCGCGGCCTCAAGAACGTCATCCTGACGCCCCACATTGGCGGCAGCACCGAGGAGGCCCAGCGCGCCATTGGTGTCGAGGGTAAGTCCATCTCGCTCGTCCATTGATGCCCGGCATACACTGACACACGCAGTCGGCGACGCGCTCGTCCGCTACATCAACCAGGGTATCACCCTCGGCAGCGTCAACCTGCCCGAGGTCAACATGCGCTCGCTGACCCTCGCCGAGCCCAACCACGCCCGTGTCATCTACATCCACCGCAACATTCCCGGTGTGCTGCGCCGCGTCAACGAGATCCTGGGTGACCACAACGTCGACAAGCAGGTCACTGACAGCAACGGCGATGTACGTTTTTTGTCTTTTTTGTCTTTTTTTTCTTTTTTTTCTTTGTGCGGTAAACTTTGGTCTGGCAGCTGCTAACCTACCAGATCGCCTACCTCATGGCCGATGTCAGCGATGTCCGCCCCAGCGACCTCAAGGAGATCACCGACAGTCTCGAGGGCCTGAGCTCGCGCATCCTGACCCGTGTCCTGTACTAGCGTGCAGCGCACCACGCTGGGCGTGACTCGATTTGATCATATGTGCACATCATTTATCTCGGCGTTTCAACAAATACCACAAAAGTACATGGGACAGGGTGGCTCTTCCGACCACCACACTTCAACCGGAAATAGAACAATCGAGATACACAAAAGCGGCAAAGCCCACCGGCGTCTTTTTATTTATCGGCTGGCGCCCTCCTGTTCAACATGGACGGGTCAGTCCGACTGGCGTTTATATATTTTGGATCATGAGTTAGGATTACAATACGAAAAGCATTGCATTGGGCTCTCGGTCCGCAGCGTGAGGGCAAGCATTGGGGTGATGCTCTGGGCTAGGCAATGTACAGTTGGGTGCCCAGACATGTTCGTGTTTCCTCATGTTGGGTGGTGATTTGCTCGACGTCCAGTTGTATTTCTGGATCTCATTACATGTCGTTTCTGCAGAATAAAAAATTTGTGTGAGGTGCATTGTCTTTAGGAATAAATCGTCAAGAAATCCAGACAAACTAGAGCCAACGGCAAACTCTAGGTCGACGTCTGATGCCGACCAGACGTAAATAGAAGCTATGCCAAACGAAACGAAACAAATATTGCATACCCAATTAGACATTTATGCATCTGTGCCCATTGTTTCATGCACCTGGTTCGTCCGTTCCTTGCAGTGTTTCTGTGTCACTCGTCTCCAAAGACATCTCGCCAATTCCTGCACTGGCCCGTCGCTGAAGTCTCACGATGACAACATGCCCCATTTACAGAGTTCGCACAAGTTGCAGGCCTCCCAACGCGAAAATGAGAGCAAAAGATCAAAAGCAGCGCCTGCGATTCATGTCAGTGGGATCTGTGCTTGCCATGTCGTGCCTCGCCTCAGGGCAAGCCGTTCGAACCAGCCGTGACAGCAACACTTTGCATTGTTCTCCGTTATTTACAAAGACGGAGTATTTACGGAGTACGCAACAGTCAAGACGTTTAATATAAGACGCGACCCATAATAGGAGATCGGTGTCTTCTCCACAGACAGATCCTGCACCGAAATTAAGACGCTTGACGTGCTCGCTGCTGTCTGTTGCTGGCCGCGGCATGTGGAAATGCCATGCGACCAGGGGAGGGATGAAGACGAACAGAAGACGGACGAGATTGCGGCGCGGTGCCGAGGATGTGAGTTGTGACCAGACGCGGCGAAGCACGAGAGCGATCTACTCCGTATGCCAGGCGTCGGCAGGACGCCATGCATCGATGCCGTGTCGAGGCTGAACAAATCAAAACTCGAAGAATTTGTCTCGAGCTATTATCTAGGGTCTCGGAGAATCTGGCTGTTACACCACACGCCACCGTTTCTTTGAAACGGCACGTTCTACAACGCAGCGGTAGTGCCGGCAGCGGAAGAAGCAGTGTATATTTATATTTATTCGCAGCGCTCAACATCTGCTTAATTTGGTCTCGAGACGTCGTGTCAATGATTTACAAGCACCTTATTACATAAGCATCCTGAAGCTTGTCTGGAGTCCGCTAAAAGAGCTCTAAACGCCCTAAATTTAGCCCGTCGGCGCTGTAATTAAGCTCCAGCTCAACTCCAGCCTAGCCTATAAAAGCCGCCCACCACGCCTTGGTATTGCATCAACTCCAGATGCACATATGTGCACAAAGCCGTCATGCGATGCAACCCAGATTACCGGAGCGTTCCTTTACTGCCGGAACGAACCTGGAGTGTTCAAGCAACTTTGTTGGCGCGTGCGTGCATGTGTGCCGTCCTTGCATGCACTTGTGCTGTTCTCCAACGTTTGCTCAGGCACGGGATACTGCGTCTCATGCAGGCGCCCTTTGCCAATGGAGGTGTCCCCTGGCCTCGGACCATGCAGGCTTTGCCCCTGAATCGTTGTCACAAATGGTCCGAAACCATAATCGCAACGCGTCTCGGCAGGAAGGCGCGATGGCTGGCAGCTGCAGTCGCTCGCCCGTCAGTGAATCCGTGGTCCTCAGCTCAGCACGAGCGCCTCATGCCCGCCATCTGCGGCGTGATTTCAGCTCCCAGATCATCTGTAAAAAGTCCCTAAAATTTAAAATAGTTAACGCTCGAGCACAACATCTCCGTCGACTTTTATGAGCGCTCTCGCTCTGTTTCGGCCTCACGTGCCGTGACAGGGAGGGATAGAGCGACCGTCTGGTCGCAACTGGCTCCAACGCGTTCTCCGTTCCTGCATCACAGCGCATCCGTCCTGCCCGTGTGTGTGTGTCCCGTCCCCGTGACCTGTCTTGCATTGTCTTCTCCTTTTTACTCCGTTCCTTGCTTTGGCTTCATTCTGAACACATTTTGCACACAAACAGCCACCCCTCGCAGCCGTCCCCATTCCCAGCCTCCCTCGAAAACGAGCCCCCTACCCAGTGCTCCGTGCTCCGTATATTTACGACTCGCCATATTTTCTTCTACTTACTGCTTAGTCTTAATGCATTCCCATTTTAGGGGACCCCTAACCCCCGGTAGCGTCTTTTTTTCCCAACCGCTCCCCTTTCCCGCCGCCTCCACATCGACTCCTTTTCGTCGGCCGCCGAAGACCTGTGCCCTCCCTGCCACGGCTGCTGTCACTGGCACTGGCTTTCGAGAACACTGTCTGCAGAGTACCTCTTTGCTCTTACCACGCCTGCCTCTTAAACTGCATCGTCGGTGCAGCCTGGATCAGTGGGCAAGTCGCAAGCTCGTTTCCACCAGTAGTCGAGCTAGAACCACCAACGACGTCGGTTCTTTTGCTCAGGGCCTTTGTTCGGAGCTGTTCCACTGTGCTTGAGCCTATCTCAACTTGCTCCCCGCCAATAGCTTCCCCCCTTTTGCCACCACCACCACCAGCCATTGGTGTAAATATACTGTGTCGCTGTGCTCTCCGCCTGCAACTCTGCGCATCACCGCCTCTTCTGCCCGAATCCCTTACCGCCGTTTGTCGCCCACCACCTCGACAGACGCAACCCGCGCCCCTATCCTTTTCTGCCGCTCAACAACTGCGTCGGCCTCCGGACTCGACACTCTTCTCCTGCTCCAGACAGCGACCATCTCATATCGCATACCGCGACCCGATCTCGTCGCCCCGGCCATCGGCCGCGATTCTCACCCGTCCCTTCCCACCGTTCAGCTCACTGCCCCCGTGCTCGCGCACACCTGAACCACCATGGCGGAAACCTACGATGTCGGCACCCGCGCGTGGCAGCCCGACGCTACCGAGGGCTGGATTGCCTCCGAGGTTGTCAAGAAAGAGACCCAGGGCGCCAAGGTGATCCTCGAGTTCAAGCTCGAGAATGGCGAGGTACGTTGACGGTTGCGCCGGTTGCGCCGGTTGCGCCGGCTTGCTGCGCCTCGTGTGCGCACGCAACGCCGGCGTCCGGCCACCCGGAGCCCCGGCGCCGGCCCGAAGCTAACATCGCCTTGCAGTCCAAAACGGTCGAGGTCAGCGCAGAAGCCCTGCTAAAGGGCAGCGACCCGTCCCTGCCACCACTGATGAACCCGACCATGCTCGAAGCCAGCGACGACCTGACGAACCTGTCGCATTTGAACGAGCCTGCCGGTATGTCTTTTTGCCACCCCATCTGGCGGCGCCGAGCTCGTGAACCAAGCTAACCGCGCTCGCCTGCAGTCCTCCAGGCCATTCGCCTTCGTTACCTCCAAAAGGAAATCTACACATACTCGGGCATTGTGTTGATAGCAACAAATCCCTTTGCCCGTGTCGACTCCCTCTACGTCCATGGCATGGTCCAGGTCTACGCCGGGAAGCAGCGTGCGACCCAGGCGCCGCATCTGTTCGCCATTGCCGAGGAGGCTTTCATCGACATGCTGCGCGACAACAAGAACCAGACCATTGTCGTCTCCGGCGAGTCCGGTGCCGGCAAGACTGTGAGCGCAAAGTACATCATGCGCTACTTTGCGACGCGCGAGTCGCCCTCCAACCCGCGCAACAAGAAGGGCACCGACTCCATGAGCGAGACCGAGGAGCAGATCCTGGCCACCAACCCCATCATGGAAGCGTTTGGCAACGCCAAGACCACGCGCAACGACAACTCGTCGCGATTCGGAAAGTACATTGAGATCATGTTTGACGACAAGACGGACATTATCGGCGCCAAGATCCGCACCTACCTGCTCGAGCGGTCGCGTCTTGTGTTCCAGCCGCTTAAGGAGCGCAACTACCACATCTTCTACCAGCTCGTTGCCGGCGTGTCGGACGAGATGCGGAAAGAGCTCGACATCTTGCCCATTGAGCAGTACGAGTACCTGAACCAGGGCAACACCCCGACCATTGACGGTGTCGACGACAAGGCCGAGTTTCTCGCGACCAAGTCCTCGCTCAAGACGATTGGTGTCGACGAGGACGAGCAGGACGAGATCTTCCGCATGCTCGCCGGTCTGCTGCACCTCGGCAACGTCAAGATTGGCCAGTCGCGTACCGACGCCGTGCTGTCGGCCTCGGAGCCGTCGCTCGTCAAGGCGTGTGCCATTCTCGGCATTGACGCGACCGAGTTTGCGCGCTGGATTGTCAAGAAGCAGCTGATTACGCGCGGCGACAAGATTGTGTCCAACCTGTCCATGGCGCAGGCCTTTGTCGTGCGCGACTCCGTCGCCAAGTACATTTACTCGAGCCTGTTCGACTGGCTCGTTGAGATTATCAACAACAGTCTGGCGACCGAGCAGGTCCTGAACCGCGTCAAGGCGTTTATCGGCGTGCTCGATATCTACGGTTTCGAGCACTTTGCCAAGAACTCGTTTGAGCAGTTTTGCATCAACTACGCCAACGAGAAGCTGCAGCAGGAGTTCAACCAGCACGTCTTCAAGCTCGAGCAAGAGGAGTACCTGCGCGAAAAGATTGACTGGACGTTTATCGACTTCTCCGACAACCAGCCGTGTATCGACCTGATCGAGGGCAAGATGGGTATTCTGTCGCTGCTCGACGAAGAGTCGCGCCTGCCCATGGGCTCCGACGACCAGTTCGTCACCAAGCTGCACCAAAACTTTACGCCCGACAAGAGCAAGTTCTTCAAGAAGCCCCGGTTCGGAAAGTCGGCCTTTACCGTCTGCCACTACGCCATCGACGTCACCTACGAGTCCGAGGGTTTCATCGACAAGAACCGCGATACCGTGCCCGATGAGCACCTGGCGGTCCTGCGCGCGTCCAGCAACAAGTTCTTGGTCCGCGTCCTCGACGCTGCCTCGTCGGTCCGCGAAAAGGACGTTGCGTCCAACGCCACGGCGACCAAGCCCACGGGCGGCCGCCGCATCGGCGTCACGGTCAACCGCAAGCCCACGCTGGGCGGCATCTTCCGCTCGTCGCTGATTGAGCTGATGAACACCATCAACAACACCGATGTGCACTACATTCGCTGCATCAAGCCCAACGAGGCCAAGGAGGCGTGGAAGTTTGAGGGCCCCATGGTCCTGTCGCAGCTGCGTGCGTGTGGTGTCCTCGAGACGGTGCGCATCAGCTGTGCCGGCTACCCGACGCGCTGGACGTACGAGGAGTTTGCCTACCGCTACTACATGCTTGTGCCGTCGGCGCAGTGGACCTCGGAGATTCGCCAGATGGCCGACGCCATCCTGACCAAGGCGCTCGGCCAGAGCACGGGCAAGGGCCTGGACAAGTACCAGCTGGGTCTGACCAAGATCTTTTTCCGCGCCGGTATGCTGGCGTTCCTCGAGAACCTGCGCACGAACCGGCTCAACGAGTGTGCCATTATGATCCAGAAGAACCTGCGCGCCAAGTACTACCGCAATCGCTACCTGGCTGCGCGCGAGGCCGTCATCAAGGTCCAGGCCGTGGCCCGTGCGTTCATGGCACGCCGCCGTGCCCAGGAGCTGCGCTCGATCCAGGCTGCGACGACCATTCAGCGCGTGTGGCGCGGTCAGAAGCAGCGCAAGGCGTTTCTTCGCATCCGCGCCGACCTCGTGCTCGCGCAGGCTGCCTTCAAGGGCTACCTGCGCCGCAAGGAGATTCTCGAGACGCGCCTCGGCAACGCGGCGCTCACGATCCAGCGGGTCTGGCGTTCGCGCCGCGCCATGCGCGACTGGCGGTCGTACCGCAAGAAGATTGTGCTTGTGCAGAGCCTGTGGCGCGGCCGGACGGCGCGCCGCGACTACAAGGGCATGCGCGAGGAGGCACGCGACCTGAAGCAGATCTCGTACAAGCTGGAGAACAAGGTCGTCGAGCTGACGCAGTCGCTCGGCACGGTCAAGGCGCAGAACAAGGAGCTCAAGAACCAGGTCGAAAACTACCAGGGCCAGATCAAGTCGTGGCAGACGCGCCACAAGGACCTGGAGCAGAAGACCAAGGAGCTGCAGACCGAGGCCAACCAGGCGGGCATTGCGGCGGCGCGGCTGTCGCAGATGGAGGAGGAGATGGCCAAGCTGCAGCGCAGCTTCGAGGAGTCGACGACCAACGTGCGCCGCATGCAAAAGGAGGAGCAGGACCTCAAGGACTCCTTGCGCGCGACGAGCACGGAGCTCGAGGCGGCACGCCAGGAGGTCACGCGGTCCGAGGACGAGAAGAACACGTTGCGCACGCAGCTCGCCGATATGCAGGAGGCGCTGGAGCAGGCGCGTCGTGCTGCGCCCGTCAATGGCGAGGGCGCCAACGGCATCAACGGCCTCGCGGCGGCGGCCGGCTCGGGCCTCATCAACCTCGTGTCGTCCAAGAAGCCGCAGAAGCGCCGCAGCGCCGGTGCCGAGCCGCGCGAGCTGGACCGCTACAGCACGGCCTTCAACCCGCGCCCAGTGTCGATGGCAGTCACCGGCCGCCAGGCGGTGCCTGGCGTCGACAATGTGGAGCTGGAGCTCGAGAGCCTGTTGGCGGACGAGGAGGGCCTCAACGACGAGGTGACCAAGGGCCTGATTTCGCATCTCAAGATTCCGATCCCGAGCGCGACGCCGCCGCCGTCGGACAAGGAGGTGCTGTTCCCGTCGTACCTGATCAACCTGGTGACGTCGGAGATGTGGAACAATGGTTTCGTCAAGGAGTCGGAGCGCTTCCTGGCCAACGTGATGCAGTCGATCCAGCAGGAGGTGATGCGGCACGATGGCGAGCACGCCATCAACCCGGGCGCGTTCTGGCTGTCCAACGTGCACGAGATGCTGTCGTTTGTCTTCTTGGCCGAGGACTGGTACGAGCAGCAAAAGTCGGACAACTACGAGTACGACCGGCTGCTTGAGATTGTCAAGCACGACCTGGAGTCGCTCGAGTTCAACATTTACCACACGTGGATGAAGGTGCTCAAGAAGCGCCTGCAGAAGATGATCATCCCGGCCATCATCGAGTCGCAGTCACTGCCCGGCTTCGTGACAAACGACAACAGCCGCCTGTTTGGCAAGCTGCTGCCGGGCAACTCGCAGCCCGCATACAGCATGGACAACCTGCTGAGCCTGCTCAACAGCGTGTACCGCGCAATGAAGGCCTTTTACCTCGAGGACAGCATCATCACGCAGACGGTGACGGAGCTGCTGCGCCTGGTGGGCGTGACGGCCTTCAACGACCTGCTGATGCGCCGCAACTTTTTGTCGTGGAAGCGCGGCCTGCAAATCAACTACAACATCACCCGTATTGAGGAGTGGTGCAAGAGCCACGACATGCCCGAGGGCACGCTCCAGCTGGAGCACCTGATGGTGGGTTTTTGAGTTCCGCGAGACACGACTCATGCTAACAAGAACAGCAAGCGACCAAGCTCCTGCAGCTGAAGAAGGCGACGCTCAACGACATTGAGATTATCCAGGACATTTGCTGGATGTATGTACCCTTTCTGAACAAATAAAGGAAGCACGCTAACAAAGTAGGCTCTCGCCCAACCAGATCCAGAAGCTGCTGAACCAGTACCTGGTTGCCGACTACGAGCAGCCCATCAACGGCGAGATCATGAAGGCGGTGGCGTCCAAGGTCAGCGAGAAGGGCGACGTGCTGCTGCTGCAGGCGGTCGACATGGACGACAGTGGTCCGTACGAGATTGCAGAGCCGCGCGTGATCATGGCGCTCGAGACGTACACGCCGTCGTGGCTGCAGACGCCGCGCCTCAAGCGCCTGGCGGAGATTGTGTCGGCGCAGGCGATTGCGCAGCAGGAGAAGCAGGAGTTTTACGACGAGGACGGCGAGCTGGCCGAGGTCGACGAGAATGGCGAGCCCTTGGAGAACGGCGCGGACCCCGAAACCCTGGAGGCAAGCGCCTAGAGGACGATGCCAGGGCTCCGGTCGCAGCTTCCCCAGCCGACCGACTCACCACGGTCGGTCCTGCTGTCGGCGTTTGACGGCAACCGAAGCATGAGCCGCGGCCGGGCGCGCGACCGCAAATGGAGCGGCCAGGTCGGGGACATGTACGGCGTGCACGACGCACACACACCGCAGCGGCCGCCGCTCTCGCTCGGCGACTACAACTCAACGACGCTCAAGCGCGTGCGCGGGCGCCGGCCGACGCCACACCTGTCGGCGCGCGACACGATCGTGGAGAGGTGCGAGGACCAGTGCGCGTTCGGAGCGCATGGCGAGGGGTACATCCAGTACTTTGGGGGCGGAGGGGATAAAATAGAAAACGCACGGCCGCTCGACGACGGCGTTTGCTACGGCGACGCCGACGACGACGAGGTTTCAGGACTTCTAGAGGGCGTTCGGCGGTTATGAATTGCTGCAGTCTTTTTCCGTCTTTTTTGCCATTGCTGCGGGTTTCTGCGGGGTTGTTTGCGTCCGATTTTGCGTCGAATCTCTCATGTTCCACTACACTCATGTTCATGTCGACTATGTTTATGCTCGTCTGCTTCTCCTCTTGTCTTATTCAAATTTTGGCATCTGTACATTTTGGAGGACAGGGTGCTGCTTCATTCCACTCCATCTTTTCATATTTCACGTTTCCATCTAATCTCATTTGATGCAGTTCTGACAATGGCTCATTTGACGCAGTTCTGACAATAGTTTCTGTTCTGGTCTGTTCTGCATCATGTAGGTGACGTAGGTCGATCTTGCGATAGCTCGAGGAAGGCGCGGATTGGCGGCACGTGATTGGCTGTTGGGACGTCGAAAAAGTGTCAAAAAGTCAAAAAAAAATCTGCGACCACGACGACGTTGCGACGACACCACGGCCACGTTTTGCGCAGTTTCGACACCGAAACCACAGCTACCACACAAAACACTGCCAACTACCGCCCAGCACAGCATGTCCGACACGTCGTCTGTCGAGGTGGCCCCGCGCTACCCCCGCCGCAATCCCAACATTGTCGTCACGGGCACGCCCGGCACGGGCAAGACGACGCACTGCGAGGCGCTGGCGGCACGTATCCAGGCGGCACAGACGGGCGCCGACGGCGGCGAGGTGGACCTGAAGGAGATGCGGCACATTGCGGTCAACGACGTGGTGCGCGCGCAAAACTGCCACGACGGCTACGACGAGGCGCTCAAGAGCTGGATCGTCGACGAGGACAAGCTGCTGGACGCGCTCGAGGCGGACATGACGAGTGCACAGGGCGGTGTCGTCGTGGACTGGCACGCGTGCGACCTGTTCCCCGAGAGCTGGGTGGACCTGGTCGTGGTGCTGACGGCGGACACGGAGTCGCTGTACGACCGCCTGGCGGCGCGGCAGTACCCCGAGGCGAAGCTGCAGGAGAACATGGACGCCGAGATTATGCAGGTGCTGCTGACCGAGGCCAAGGAGGGCTTCGCCGAGGAGATTGTCGTCGAGCTGCCGTCCAACACGCCCGACGACATGGAGTCCAACGTCGACCGCATCGTCACCTGGATCGCGCAGTGGCGCAAAGACCACGCCGACGAGTAACTGTCCCTCTCGTCTTGCTTCCGTTTGCGTTTTGCGTTTCCGTTTTGCGTTTTGCGTTTTGCGTCTTGCGTTTTGCATCTGTTTGGGTCGGGTCATCTACATGCTGGGCGTTAAAAAGCTAGGGCGCACTTGTTTGATAGGAATAGGACGGATATAGACATGGCTGATTAGAATCCAAATCTGAATGACTCTCACCACGGCATTGGCAATCATGATGTGTGTGCCGTGATCCGTGCAAGCTGTGGCCGGTGACTCTTGGCCATGACTCGACCGGCCGGCCAGCACCCACTTCGCTGTAGTTTAGCGATGGAGCGCTATAAAGCTCGTAGCCCCGCCAAGCAGCCAGACCACCTTGCTCAGTCCATTGCCCAGTCATCGCCGTCACCAACGCACGCACAATGCCGACCACGCTCAACTTTGTCACGGGCAACGCCAACAAGCTGGCCGAGGTCAAGGCGATCCTGGAGCCCGCCGGCCAGGATCCTGCCGCGCCCGGTGCCATCACGGTCACGAGCCGCAGCGTCGACCTGATTGAAATCCAGGCGGCCACCATGGAGGAGGTCACGCTCGACAAGTGCCGCCGCGCCGTCGAAATCATCCAGGGCCCTGTGCTCGTCGAGGACACGTGCCTCTGCTTTGACGCGCTCAACGGTCTGCCCGGCGCGTACATCAAGTGGTTCATGGCCAGCCTCGGCCACGACGGCCTCAACAAGCTGCTGGCCGGCCACGAGAACAAGGGCGCCAAGGCCGTCTGCACGTTTGCGCTCTGCAACGGGCCCGGCGAAGAGCCCATCCTGTTCCAGGGCATCACCGAGGGCAAGATTGTGCCCGCGCGCGGCCCGAACCGCTTTGGTAAGCATGAGCTCATTCTCCAGCGCATACTCAACGCGTTCTCGACGACTAACAAGCAGGCTGGGACCCCATCTTTGAGTACGAGGGCGAGACGTACGTATTGCCACATTGGTCCGACTTGACATCTGCTAACGTCGCAGCTACGCCGAGATGGACAAGGACAAGAAGAACACCATTTCCCACCGCTACAAGGCCCTCCAGAAACTGCGCGAGTACCTGGCCACACAACCGTCTGCGTAGCTATGGCTTCACAAGCATGACCACAATATGAATAAAAAGATAAAAATACTTGATATTGGTGCTTGCAAATCGCTACTGGTAGACGTGCCAACTGGCACGTACCCAACGCTAATCGTGCACAATCAAAACATGCACTTGGTGCCAAAAGCCAGAAGCCAGGCGCAAAGGAACAGGAAAAACAGAGAAAACCGTCGGAACCGACACATCACGGAGAAAACGGAGCACGACGCAATAGGCCAGCGCCTGGCGCCGCCTGGCGCCTCCGCTGTGGCAACCAAGACCATTGGCGTGTCGCAGGCGATGGACGTGGCGACAAGACCGGCGATGGCGAGCCGAGGAGTCGGATCATTCCGAGTAGCTCGACAAGCTCGACGGTGATGACAATGACGACAGGGGAGCGAATGGCTGATACGACAGCACTTCTGGTGGCCCGAGCTCGGAATTGGGCTCGGCTTCCAGCTCGGCTTCCAGCTCGGCTTCCAGCTCGGCTTCCAGCTCGGCTTCCAGCTCAGATTCCAGCTCCGGGTCTTGCATGGGCGGTGTGTGCCGGAAGCCGTGCCGTTTGTAGTACTTGCACCTTTTCTGGAGGCAGCACCATTCTTTGTTTCTGTCGCAGAATGCCTTGCAGCCGTACTATACAGCAGGCACATCGATGGGCTGCGGGCTCAACCTAGGACATGTTAGCGAGGATGCGCCTGAGCAAGGTATGGGGATGGGGGCCACCTACTTAAGGAGCTCGAATGCCTTGTATCTGGACAAGTAGTGTGCATCCCGGCGGTACCTTTTGAGTACCACACCCGGAAAATACTCCACAAACTTGCGGTGCCCCATGGGACGCATGGCCAGTGACGAAGCGTTGCGAAAGCTAGGGTCAAACACCAGCAAGTTGACCTTGCCGTTGGTTTGCCTTTCGATGCCCACAATCGTGAGGGAGTGTCCTGGATGCTGAAAGTAGATGGGCGGCATCGACGTTGTCCGTACTTTTTGGTCGGAGCCGGAATCGCCCAACTGAAAGTACTCCTCGACGTCCTGGAGCAACAGCTTCCTAGCCGTTTCCGGGGTCTTGGCCTTGAACGACCGCACAGTCACAGGTATCCTATGACTGTGCAAGAGTGTGACGCCCTCTGATGTGCCAATGTACTTGCGCGTCAACCTGATCCCGCCCGTCTCGATGCGACCGCGTGCGTTAATGTTATTGTCCCAGGCCTTCTCAATCATATCTTGAATCGCCAGGACGCTCGGTATGGCTTGGCCAAAGGCCTCGTGACCGGGATAGTGAGAGCCGATGATATAGGACACCATCGTCTGGAGATTGCGGTAGCCACAGAATCCGCCCTCGTTTTGTAACCTAGACACATGAACAACCCGTGGGTCGCAGAGATAGGCGTACTGTGTCTTTGCATTGCCAAGGAGGAGGCGAGCAAGCATCGGCATCATATCGGCGTGGCAGACGCCCCAATCGCTTTCGAGGTACAATTCAAGCCATTGAGGCATGCGCTCCTCGTGTGCGTAACGCCCAAGCTCGGCCTTGCCCAGTCGCTTTGGAGCCATTGATTTGGCTTCGAGGTCTTTGGCCTTATCTTCGTTACCAGACGAGTCCTTGGGCTTCCAAAGAGAGAACCACTGGGCAAGGAGAGACATTGACTTTGTGGCCGAGGGGGGCGAAGCCTTCTTTCCGCTACGCTGTCGCTCGCGACGCTCGCGGTGCCGATCGTCCTTTTCTTGTCGGTCGCGCCTGTGGGAGTGCCGAGAGGAGTGCCGAGACGATCTGTGCCCGTCTTCGTTCTGGCGGCTGGACGATGGCTTTGGCGGCTTGGAGGACTTTGACGAGCTTGCATGGGCCGTGCTGCCTCGGTGCTGGGGCCGCGTAGAAGGCGTGGAGGGCGCCAATGGCGCGGGATCTGGCTGCAGCACGGCAGCTGCGGCCGCCGGAAACAAAGTCTCTTCCTCAATTAGGCCCTCGGCCCGGTCTTGCATCTGCTGGTACCCTATGGCCGCATGCAGGTTGAGGTGAAGTGCCATCTCGTCTGCCAGTGTCGAGTGCACGCAGCCTTCAATGGGGCATTGGACGAAGCGCATCTGCTCCTCGTTGGCCTCCTGGTCATGGTCTGGCTCCGTGTCCGGCTCGGTGTCAACAAAATCGTTGCGGTCTGGGGCGCTGGGGTCTCTATTAAAGACACTGTCCTCGTCGCTAACAACGGAGCTGAAATCACTGGTGCCGCTGTCGCCGGTTCTGGTTCTACCATCTGGGCGAGCAGGGGGACTCGCGTCGACCGCGGGGACAGGCCCGACAGCCGGCGCCGAGTGCGAATTGACTGCGTCTGCTGCCTTGAGACGCAAGGCCATGGTCCCGTCAATGGTGGGATCGCTGGGCGCGGGCTCGTCAGAGACGGTGCCGTCGTCCGCCATGTAGCCGCCCGGCACGTCTGGCACAAAGCGGGGCGCCGAGGTCTGGTGGTGTGCGGTGTGCTGTGCAGCGGAATCCGGTCAGCATCTGGCCATGTTTTGTGTTGTAGGAAAGTGAAACGGATGTGAAATGTTGAACAAAAGGTGCAAAGTGTCAAGGTAAGAAGATGGAGGAATGAGATCGCGGCTGGAGGCGAGAGGCTCATGATTGACTTACAAGGGCAACGCAATCGCAGTTCACCCACACACAGCAAAGGGGACAGAGCACCATCTGGGGACTAGGGCTCGACTGGGCACTGGCGTGCTGGGCCATCGCCTGAGACGCCATTGGAGCGCGACTGAGGCTAGGTTTGCTGGGTCCGATGGAACGCTAGCCAGGATTGAGGCACGGGCGCGGCGCGGCGAGCAACGAGCAACGAGCAACGAGCAACGACAATGGCTGGTGGAGAGAATTGCGACACAGGCGGCGATGGAGAAGCTGAGGAGCTGAGGAGCTGAGCGCCAACAAGCCAGAGGCTGGCTGGGCGCGTGGGTTGATTTATAGGAATGATGAAGAGTGAAGAGAGATAAGAAATGAAATGGGCGTTGTAAGAATGCCGTGGTCTGTAGGTCTGCGGATGTCGGGGCGGTTCCTAGGATGTTGTTTGGTGGAAAAGAGTAAAAGAAAGAGTGCAGGATGCCCAAGTCGGTACTCGCTATTATGAGAGCACGACGACAGCGGGATCTGGTCTGAAATGGGCAAGAACGAGCGAGTTCACGAGGAGAGCAGGTGCGGCCGTGTCTGACGCGACAACGGTTTCTGTTTCTCGGCGGCGGCTGCCGTCCTTGTTATGGCGTTGTTTGTACTTTCCACTTTTGTCAGGCTGATACGACGCCGAGTCTGATGTCCGAAGTTGAAATGAACTGGCAAGTCAGCCGTCTTATATTGGCACATGAACAAGAGTGCACCTGTCTGTCCAGCTTCTTGTAAATGACCCGCAAACCAGCAAACCAGCAAACCGGCAACCCGGCAAACCATCAAACCAGCCATGTGTCCACCTCCAGCAAGCACAAGTCACGTCCTGCATAGATGTAAAGGTTTCCAAACCTTGAAAACGGGACAGACCTCGGGCTTCAACGGTCTGCCAGGAGGTTGCTGTGCTACAGGGGCTGTCCGCCACCGTCTGCCCGTCGTCGATCCGCATGGCGGCGAATACAACAGCGGCCCTATTCGGGCAGTGTGGTTGTGCAATGGCAGTTGGCTGTTTTCCGCATCTTTTTCCCCGATTGAACAAACTCCTTGGCCGTCTCGTCGAGTCGTCGAGTCCGGCCGGTGGACTGTTGCTGCTGTCACTAGCGAGGCGTCAAGCAGACCCAGCATGAGAAGCTTTCTGTGTGACAGACTCTACATTTGTTTTCGTGAGCCCGCAGCCTGCACAGTTCTTTCAATCTTCTCTCTTCTTCTCTCTTCTTCTCGTCGTCGTGAACGTCCTCGTGATCCATGTTCTGCGAGCCGTTGCCGTTCGCCCTTCGCCGCAGATTGGTCATCTCCCCTCGCAGCCCGCCCAAGCCGACGAAAACGGGCTGCAGGGAAGACCCAGGCAGGCCCAGGGACTGCACACAACAGCCAAAGTAACAGACACGAAGAGAAACACAAAGAGAAACACAAAGAGAAACACGAGAGAAAATTTAGACACGCAGCTTGCTGCCGTTCGTCAGTGGCTGTCAGGCCTGTACCACCGTCGACGTTGCTCTGCGCCGCGCAGTCCTTGTATGACGCAGGGCCCTGTCGCACACGCTGGGCACGGGCGGAAATGTAGTTGCATGGCCTGCCAACGTCCGAAGAAGGCTGCCTCTGTTTCAGTCGACTGCTGGCCCGTTCTCAGACGTTCAAATTACACTCCGCCGTCCCGCTTTGCCGCACAGACGCAGGAGGCAGTGTTGGCAGCGGCGCAAACAGCCCAGCAGCAGCCGTGTCTTGGTGTCTTGGTTTTCCGACAGCCGCAGCAAGACGGGCATCGGAGCTCAGCCGTGCCCACGATGCGTTTGCCTCGAGCTCCATCTCGTGTTCCATATCCCCTGCGTAAATATATAGTTATGCCCGTCGGACGAAGAGCTGCTCACGAGTTGGCACAGCTGGGACAAGCGGCCAATCTATTTTCCTCGGCTGCAAAATAAATAGAGCTCCTGCACCACGGGTCCCGGGCAGGTAGGTTATCGTGAGCAGACTACCTGATGCTGCATCCGCCCGTCTTCGTCCTGTCCTGCCGCGGGTGCCCTCGGGCTGCTGTGCTCCGTCTTAATTGCCTCTACTTTTGCCCATGTACGGTTTTGCCTTGTTGTGTGCTGCTGTGCCCCGTGCCTGTGCATTGGCTGTCCTCTGCTCTTTTCTTCTGCTCTGATTCTCGTACCACCATCCGTCAACGAGTTTCTGGCAGAGGCTCGCCCAGTTCCTCTCAAAAGGATTTTTTTTTGTTGGTGTGATTCATAAAGTATCCATGGTAAAGCAAGTCAGGCGCCGTTGGATGAGACACGGGCGTTTTGGCGTCGGCGTCGGCGTCGGCTGCCCATTTCTTGCCTGGCAGCGCCTCTTTATCAAACGATTGCATATTTATTGATTTTATTTTATTGACTCCAATCTGTCTGCCGGGCATGTACACTCCCCACCATTGTCTGTGCGTGCAGCACACACCGCATACACCGCAAACTCTGCCACCAGTGACATGGCCCTGCTGCTCGCCTAAACCTTGACGTCCTTGAGGGCGTCGGCGGCCTTGTTGACGTCGGCAGCAGCCGCAGCCGGAGCCGCAGCGGGCGCGGGAGCCTTGGCCTTGTCACCGCCCTTTGCCTTCTTGGCCGACGTCGAGTCCTTGGGGAGCTCCTTGATAAAGGGGATAAAGTCGACGCACCTGTCGTGTCAGCGTTATCCTCTGGCGCCGCCGTGGCACAAGCTCGCAAAACACAAATCAAATCAAAGCGCGAAAAGCGAAGCGCGAGCCAAGAGACGACACGAGAAAAAGCAATCTAAGGAAGCAACGAAAAAGAAAAAAGAAAAAAAGAAAAAAAGAAAAAAAAACATACCCTGGCAAGTACTTGCGGAGCGGCTCCGGGACGCGGATACCGTCGGGGGTCTGGTGGTTCTCGAGGATCGCGCCTATCTCGTTAGCACTGCACTCATTGGGGCATGCGTCACGGGCCATTGGCTGGCTCTGCACTTACACATGGTACGGCTGGTGGCGGTCAGGGTCGAGTTCAGGCTGTGCGACGGTTAGCAATGCGCACTTTGCGTAAATGAAGACGAGAACGGAAAGCATGTCGGCGCGTAGAACGCTGAGCCGCCGTGTTCGCCGTCGTGTCGCGTGTCGTCGAGCGTATCGCAACCTACCAGTGCACGTATTTCTTCTTGGCTGTGGAGAGTTAGCAATGTACCACCGGATCTTTTGTGTCCGCACAAGCACGGCTTCGGGGTTACTCACCATCGGTCTGGGTCTTGGGGCCGTAGCGGATGTCCAGAGCACGCGACTGGACTGCGTTGGTCAGCTCATGTTTTTGTTTTCGGGTTTCCTTTTCGGGTTCCTCTCCGGTGCACAGCACAGAAGCCAGAAGCACAGGGTGCGGCGTAAAAGTGCGGGTCGGCCCACGGTCAGTACTCACAGTCGGTGCAGTTGGAGCACGAGACGAGCTCCTTGTATTCGCCCTGGTACGGGAACCACGCCTCCAGGTCGTACTTCTTGGCCGCGGCCTGGTTGAAGGCGCCGCTGACAATGGCAATCACACGGTACGGAAGGCCCAGCGTCTCGCAAAACTCCTCCGAGTTGGCAATCATGTCCTCAAACATCTGCCAGCTCTTCTCGGGGTCGCACAGCACAAACTGCTCGACCTTTTCAAACTGGTGCACGCGGAACGTGCCCCAGGCGTCCTTGCCGTGCGAGCCGGCCTCGCGGCGGAAGCACGTGCTGAAGCCGGCGTACTTGATCGGCATCTGGCTGGCCTGCAGCCACTCGCCGGCGTGGTAGGCAGAGATGGGCTGTTCCGAGGCTGGAGAGTTAGCATCCCGTGGCCGGACTGGCACGTCATGGGTCGTACATACTCGCTGGATGGTTAGCAGGGGTCAACAGGCCGGCCGGCAGACAAAAGAAGCCACTCACCAATCAGGTACTTTTCAGAGTCGCCGTCAACAACCTTGTACAGCTGCTCGCTACACGCGTTAGTGTCTCCTCGTTCACCGACAATCGGCACAGGGGCACAGGGCACGTACTCAAAGTCTTCCAGCTGGGCGGTCTGCGCCATGATCTCTTTCGACCTGTCCAGTCAGCTCCGGCCCTCCTCTGGTCGTATGGCCTCGTCTGGCCTCGGACGTGCCGGTTGTGCTCACATCATAAACGGCGTCTGCAGGGCCGTGTAGCCGTGCTTTTGTGTCAGGAACTCGAGGCCGTCTGCCGTGTCAGTGTTTGCCCATATGTCCATCCTCGGGCCTCCTTCGCCTCGTCAGTCGCACGTACAGTTGATGATGGCCTGGTTCAGGAAGACGCCCCACTGCTTCAAAAAGTAGCCGCGGTGGCCGACAACCTTGACACCGGCCTCGGGGCTGTAGCCGTCGATGCGCAGCAGCAGCTCGTGGTGCGACAGCAGCTTCGAGCGGTCCTCCTTGCCGACGGCCACCTCGCGGTCCGCAGACTCCCACGTCTTCAACACCTGGTTGTCGTCCTCGGATTCAAACACCGGCACCGTGTCGTGGATCAGGTTGCCAATGCTGCCGAGCGCCTTGTTCATCGTCTTCTCCTTGACAAGCGCCGCATCGAGCGTGTCCTTCATCTCCTTCTCGACGGCCGCCTTCTGCGCCAGCAGCTCCGAGGCATCCTCCTTGGCCTTCTTCTTTTGGCCAATCGCCTTCTCTGCGCAGGGTCAGCAGTCGTTCTGGCAGGTTGTCGGTCGTCGGTCGTGAGTCGTGGCCCGTCGGTCGTCGTGAGTCGGGTGGGCGTCGCCGTTTGGATCTGGCTAGGGCTACTCACGGATCTCGTTAATCTTCGCCTTCAGCCTGTGCACGGTTAGTCGTCGCTTCTTGGATCCTGCTCTGCAATGCATCTTCCAACAGACTCGGGGCAACGTACTGGGTCGAGGCGTAGAGGGTCTTGCGGTGGTCCTGCCATAACGCAATGACCTGGTCAACAATGGCCGGATCGGCAAAGCGGCGCTACTGTGTGTTAGCAGGTGTCGGTGCAAGGGCGCCACTGCGCCGGCAGGAGCCCGTGGCAGTGGCCAGTAGGCCGGCGACGGCCGGGCCGGGCTGTTGGGTCGGGCGGCACGCACGCGCTGGGACTCCTTGACGAGCTCCGGGTTGCCACCGCGCTCGGCAATGAGATCGAGAACGTCAAGCATGGCGACGGGTTGGATGAAGAGTGTGTTGGGTGGTGTGTGTGGCTCGGTCAAGTCGAGGCGTGGTCGTGGTCGTGGGCGTCTTTCGTTTATGAAAATCAACCGTGGAGGGTCTAAAATGGGGAAAGAGGATCGTGGGTCGAGGGCGGGCGCGGTTTGGGTTACGCTGTCGAGGGGCCTAAATTAAGAGTCACGGTGAAACAGTAAATCTAAGCACTACGGCATCCCGGGCAACCTGTGTTTTTGCAGGCATTACACTACGGCCCAACCCATGTCTCGTTCCCGTGTCTGTTGCAGTCCGTCGCACGTTGCATCTGCTTCAATAGGCCGTTGTATCTAGAATTCCAAGTATAGTTTTTAGCACAACTTCACCCAATCCGATCACTGTTTTCACCAACAGCATTACGCGCAGAAGACCAGGAGGGGCACCAGGCCTGTGGTGGGGTTGTGCGCCGTCGTGATAAGGACTCTCCGATAAGCAGGCAAAAAAGTATTCGAAAATAAATTGTCAATTTGGACCATTGCGCTCAGCCTCAGGATCACCTGAGGGATCATGCGAGTGGATTTGGCAGTTCTTTTAAAGCATCACTTTGGCTGATTGGCTTATATGAATGGGCAGGCAACAGCCAGTCTTCACGAGAGTCGACAACGTGCTGTGCAGTGGTACGTTCCAATTTGATCCAGGTCTGTCCGGAGTAAGTATACAACGCCAAATAATACAAAAAGCCCAAGTCAAACATTATACAGGTGCTCAAAACCAAAGAATATTAAACAGTAAGAGCAGGTGCGCAAGACAGCAAGACATTGCAAACCTCCATGCCGTGATCGTCACACGTGCAGTAGACCGCCTCGTCATGCGTCCGTAGAGAACTCCAAGAGCAAAACCGATGAGCAAAGCAGCGCAAGATTCAGAATCCCGCGCAGAAATCAAAAATCAAACCGGGCCGGCTGCCCAGACACCCCAAAGACAGCAGAACCGCTCGCAGCACGCAGCACGGCGATAGCCCAGCTCTCACTGTCTACACTGTCTACATCATTGCGCACTTGCCCGGCTCCGCCGGCTCGTTGGGGTTCTGCGCCTTTTCAATCTGGCCAATGAGCAGCTCAAACGCCTTGGCGACATTTGTGTCGAAGCGCGCGCTGGCCTCGGTCCACGCGCAGTTGAACTTCTCGGCCAGCTTCTTGCCGTCCTCGACCGTGACCTGGCGCTGCTCGGGACGCAGGTCGCTCTTGTTGCCGACGACAATCAGCGGCACCCAGTCGACGCCGAGGTGGTCCAGGATCTTGTCTCTGATGACCTGGATCATCTCGTACGACTGCTTCGACGAGACCGAGTACACCAGCATGTAGCCGTGGATGCCGATAAAGTGCTTCGAGTTAAGAATGCTGTATTCGTCCTGGCCGGCTGTGTCGACAATCTCCGTCGCAAACTCCTGGTTCTTGTACTTGATCACCTTGCTAAAGGTGTTTTCGATTGTCGGGTAGTAGCTCTCGATAAAGTGGCCCTCGACAAACTGGACGGCCAGCGAGGATTTGCCTGTGAAGCGAGTTAGCATAGGCAAGCAAGCAGCAAAAACGACCGATGCATGTCCAATCGCCAACGCAGGTGCCAGGCCCTGGCAGAGATCCAATCCCCAGCCGCCCAAGCAGAACGGGCAGAACGGGCAGAATGGCAAGACATGGATACCGGGCTCCAGGATTCACACTGCACAAGACGGCCAAAACGTACCGACGGAGCGGCTGCCAACAATGGCGAGCTTTCTCTGCTTGGAGGGAGAAGGCATTGTGCGAGCTGGCGTGGGGGCGAGGCTGCAGGTGGGCGGTTTGTAGTTGGTGTTCTGGGCTCGGGGCTGCGTCTCGGCTCTGGCTCCCTGGGTATTATTCGATTATTCGACCTCCGAATGCAGCTGTCGTCGGGGAAGCTGCAATTCGGTTTGTGTACGGCGATGCGCAATGCTGCGCAATGCGTAACTGTATGATTGGCAATACGAATTCTCGTTGTGGGTGGCGCGGGTCGTCGGGTGAGGGGTTTGGGCGCAGAAATCTCGTGTCACCGAATCAGAAGGGGCACTGCTGGTGTCTCCGCGCGAACTCGGCGAGGGGAACGGCGTCGATAGGAAGCGAGGACGATGGGTGAAGGGGTTGATTCGAGCGTTCGAGCGTTCGAGCGCGGACAAAAATAGCAATCACAAACAGGCCCAAAGACGAGAAAGTGGCGACTGGGGACTGGGGACGAGGCGGTGTGCGGAGAAAGTGGTATTTGGATGCGCGTGGTCGCAGTAGCGGTTTTCTAGAAGACTGCAATGTGCGGAGGGCGGATTGGCGTAGTAAATGCTCTTTGTCGTGAGGGCGGCGAGATCGCAGGCAGTGTGGGAGATGAATGATGAAATTGGCTTCTCGATTTCAAGTCGAGGGTTGGCAAGAGGAGCAAGAGGAGGCAAGAGGAAGCAACTCGATAGTTATCAACAGGCCGGCTGGGGGAAGAGCCAGGGCAGTGTTGCCGTTTTATTTCATTATTTATGCTTTGTGATGGCAAGCGCGGGAAGGTGCCATGGAAAGGGAAATACTCTAGTAAAGTAGCCGATTGACCACGAAAACAACCAGGAAATTGGGCAATATGCGTGACGGAGCAAGACCATGCACGTCGCCGCGCTCACATCCAGGCCTCGACCGAGATGAAAAGGAGATGCAATGGCGTTTCGTCGCTCCCGCGCGCAGGGGCCTGGATGACGGCAGGCGGCATCCAGAGCCAGAACGACGCTCGTACAGCCGTTATTACCTAAAACAACGGCCATGTGCAGCGTCACGGATGGGCCCAGCCCAGCTCCCTCGTTGGCGGATGTACAATCCTACTTCCTTTCCAGCTCCTAAACTCATCATGTGCCTTGAGGATGAGCTGCGCCAGTCGTAAAGATTGGTTGTCCTCGGCTGGTCCACGGATATCAGCGCGTGTGGTGAGAACGCTTATCGTCGCGTTACCAATTCTCCAGTGACGTCTTCTTGTCTCGCTGTGCTCAAAGACGCATGTCTCGGCGCTTCGTTGCTCTGTTCAAAGGGCGCTCTTGATAGTGACGCGTTTCCGAGAACAAAGCCTGGCCCCAATCGGCAGGATCAATGCTACATACAATACTTCGTAGTCGGATGCTACTGCTGGTGGCGGGTGACCACCAATGCCACGGGCCTTCCTCTTACAGCCAGCTTTCAATGGCAAGTAACAAAGGAAGCGTGCCTGCTGTTTTAGCGACCAGCTTCCACCGGC
The DNA here is from genome assembly GCA_029298855.1 of Ophiostoma populinum. NCBI lineage: Eukaryota > Fungi > Ascomycota > Sordariomycetes > Ophiostomatales > Ophiostomataceae > Ophiostoma > Ophiostoma populinum. The sequence goes on along the minus strand of JANSLU010000014.1, from coordinate 1,551,482 downwards.
AGCAACACAGCTGTAAATTATAGTTGAATTTCTTTATATTCTACTCCGTGAGTAAATATTTTCAAATATGTCCCGACTGCGCCCAGCGTTCCAGGCGATGCGACTTGGATTCCATATTCACGTGGAAGGCCAAACCGGCAGGCATCGCCCCAGTTTTTGCTGTTGCAGTGACAAGGAACGCACGCGGCCTCGCCAAATCTCTCGCCGCACTGCTCCCATTTTCTTTTGTGCTCTGTGCTGTGATTGAGTGATTGAATGCAGATAGGCCTGGCCACCTCGGGAGCTCCGTTATTGACAAAGCCCACCATATGGGCTGTCGTCACTCGACCACGGGCACCAGCCAAGATGCATCCACTTTTCGACATTGTCGACTTCTCTCAGCCTCAGCAACCGCGTGGCCTTCGACTTCTGCCGCCGAAGTGTCGACGAACAACGGCCTATTTATGGTCACGAGCATGTCCAGCTAACAAATGGACTGATCACACGACATACAATGTCACTCACTGACTAATACTGCACGAGCGCCTCGGCACAAGAGCAACCTTGCTGACTGCGACGCGTTGCTGCGCAATGTCTTACGCCTTGCTGAAGACCGCGACGTGACACACGCGGATGCTGAATGCACCGTATCACGAACGATGCTCTAGAAGTTTCATGTCCGGTTGACCCGTGGCGCACAACGGCCCTGACAAGTGAATCGCGATGCCAAAGCCAGGTCGCTCCAGGTCGCCTCCGTTCAAGTCGTGCCTGGTTGCCCCCTCTGTCACTTGCTTTTCACTTGCCCGTCACACCTTCCGTCTCAACGTGTTGTGTGCCTTCAGAAGAGCGGGTAGCGGCAGGCGCGCAGAGATGGAAGGCGCGACCGGGCGTATCCGGACAGATTGGCCGCAACTGGTCACAGGCCGGGTGCGCCTGCCGTCTAAAGATACGCATCCATATTCTCAGACGTTGGGGCCCATCACCCCGCCCTCGACCGGAAGATGCTGTTTACATTGCGATTGTGTTTTTGAGCCTGCCTTTGGCCCTGTCTCGCAGTCTGCAACTCGACCCTGGCCAACCGACCGCTCGCTGGCGGCCTTGTACGACAACTGACAACTGACGCCTCGCTGTCGACGTCCATGCATCCTTGTCGTCAGGATAGGATGTCCGAAGCAAGCCGACGTCGCCTTGGGCTGGCTGGGCAGCAGCCGTCGCCGCTGAAAAAAGACAGGCCGCCCGAGAGAAAGGACCACAGAGACCAGAGCAGAGACCAGAACGATCCCAAGGACCACAAGGACAAGCACAGGAAGCAGAGCACACGGACCTACATTGACCGCGGCGCGGCGCTCCTACCGTCGTCGTCTCTCTTCAAGACAGCGACCTCCATCAACACGCAGCCGGAATTCGCCATGCCACCGAGGCTCGTCATCCCATCGTTTGACGGCGCGACCGACCGACACAGCTCCGATGGCCGCTCGCCCACGCCGACGCCGACGTCGCAGTCACCCAACACGCAGCACACGCAGCTTGCGTTCCCGCCCCTCGCCGCCGTACCAACCAATGAACCCGCGCATCCGGCGCCGGCCAAGTCCAGGCGCAACCTGTTCAAGGTGTCCAACTTCCTCAACATTCGCAACAGCAACTTTGGCCAGAAAAAGAGCAGCGATGCCGGCAGTCGGGCCCATACACCGGTCGACAGCCCCATGGAGCCTCCGCAGCTATCGCCCTGGCTCGAGTTCAAGCGCCGCAGCAGCACGCGTGGTTCAAGCAAGGCCGGCGCGGAGGCGAAGGAGAAGGTCCGGTTCGACCACCCGGGGCCGTTCTCGGCTCCGCTTCCGTCGAATTCGTCGTTTCCATCGAACCCGTCCTTTTCATCGAACCCGTCGTTCCAGTCCTTCTCGTCACACGCGCCATCCTTTCACGCATCAAACTCCAACATTTCGACTGCCAACACCAGCAAAGAGTTTGCCAGCTCCAGTGCGCTGCTGACGCCCACGTCCACCACCAGAAACCACGACTGGAAGCAATGGGATCTCGACTACGATGCCATCGGGTCGTCGTTTCATATCAACCCAGACAACTTTGTCTGGCACCGGCCCTCTTTCCGGCAGCTGGTCGAGTCGCTCCAGGTTGCCATGGTCTCGGGCGAGACCATCCCGTCGTGGCAGCCCGGCCGGGAAAATGAGAGCAACGTCGACTACAGCTTCTCGAAATCCTCCGGCAAGTCAGCACGGCCCAAACGAAGACTGTCTTTTCCCCTGCCGTTCGTACCGACCGCCGCTGGGCCTAAGGATCCCATCCCCGGCCGCTACCGCTCGCACATCACGTCCGTGATCGAGGGCATCATCCAAATGCAGGACAAATTCGATGAGGCAATCAAACGAGCAGACGAAGCCCAGGCGGCACGCGAACGCGACCTCGAGCAGTTTGCCCAGCTTAGTGACGAGTGGGCACAGCGAGAGCGGGCGTACCTCCTCGAAATACAGCAGCTCAAGGAAGCTGCGTTGTCGGCGTCGTCGTTTGCCGGCTCGCCGAGCTCACGCGCCGGGCGCATCTTTTCCGGTATGAGCTTCAAGTCGGGCGGCGACATTGGGGACATTGGGGAAAAGATGCACGAGCACGAGTCCTTCCTGGACCGCGTCAAGGCGGCAATCGACGGCTCGACAAAGTCGCTAAAGCCCCAGATCGTCGAGCATGTCCAAATCGAGACGCGTCCCGGCCGACCGGCCTTGATCACTGACCTTATGCACGACAAAATTGTCAGCGACCGGCTGTACTGGGAGATGAGCGTGGCGGAGCGGAACAAGTGCCGCGAGCGAGGGCACTGGGCCAAGCGGGAGCGTCAACGGCACCCTCCGGCGGTCGTCCCTTGTGGACTTGGGGACAACTTTGACGTTTCCAGGGGCGTGGGCGCGGGCGTTGGTTTCCTCCAAGGCGGCGGCGACTCGTTCCAGACGACGGCAGCCCCATCGCCAGACATGGCCAGCGCTGGAGCGCTTTTGCATGCAGGGGATGCAGGGGATGCAGAGGATGCCAACGATACCATCTCGCCGTTGACCACGAAGCCCAAGCTCAAGACCAAGACCAAAAAGAAGAATCGGGCCAAGGACACCGGCCACAAGACCGAGACTGGCGCAAACCAGACAGACAGTCTTGCAGATTACTCAGAGCTAGCAGCCGAGGAGACGACCGACAACCCGACGTATGACGTTTCGCCGTGCCAGTCGCCGCCCGACCGTGCAGCCACGCCACGCCTACTTGACTTTGAGACGCGGCCGATGCGCTGGAGCACCTCCAAGCCCTTCTCCCCGACCGCTTCGGATGGCGACGACTCTGATGACGAAGACGAGAGCGACACTGGCGAGGAACGCGACAAGGACGGCGCCGTCCACGAGGGCCGCCACGGCATGGGCAACGCCGACCCGTTCCTCGACGACGACGAGAACAGACGCAAACGCTACTCGGAGGCCAACAGCGAGTGTACTGTCGTCCTAGGCTCAGAGATTCCTACACCTAGAATCTTCTAAGGCTCCGGGGTGCTCTTCGAAGGCTCCGGGGTGCGTTGGATGGGCGGCTTGGCTGGTTGAGGCTCGCTATCGAGGATGGTCATTGTATTTTCGCAGAGTATGGTCGAGAAAGGTGCTCCTGCTTGACACTGAACCTATATAAGACGAACAATATCAGCCATCATGCCCATCAATCGATGCCAGTGCTGCCTGAGCGACCGCACTTGAGATTCTCTGGCTCACCTGGAGACTGGCCGCCTTTGGCGAGCCCGTGGTGAAAGGGCTGCATCCAAGTTGCGTTCGACGCGCCGTGGTATTCCGAGTGCCTCACGTCCGGAAACCGGAAAGCCATGCTTCAGGCTTGCTTTGCCATTGCCACTTGCCTCGCCCCTCTTCCTGTCGACATTGCCCTTACCTGGGCTCCCTCGCTCCTCTTCCAGCCTACCATTACACCACCTGATCCTACCCCCTAAAGGTGGCCAGACATGCAACGCAGCACCTCGCATTTCCTACGGGAGGCAACAGTCAGCCACCTGTCTGTTTCCTTGCTTGTGTCGCCTCTCTGCATGGTCCTTTCGGCCAGTGCTTTCTCGTCTCCGATCGGGACTGCTCTACTGTATTCCAATCGACGCCTCGTCCACTTACCGGACATGCTCCGTCGCCCACGGCATGCATCGAGTGTTTCAGCTGCCGCCCAGGCTCTAGATCGATGAGCACAGGCGGTGGAAGGGGCGTGCTCTCTGGATTGCGTTTGCTTTGCTTTCTTGGTCTCTCGTCTTCCTCTCTGGCGGTCACAGCAGCCACCTGCAGACTGCAGCCACCGTCAACAACTGGCGCCGTGGCCCGATGGGCCCGATAGGCAGTATGCTAACGGCTTCCGGCCTCCCTACATTTTTGTCAGGGGCGATGTTCATTTTCGTCTTGGTCACGTCTGTAAAAATGCGGCGTGCGCTTTTCGGCGAGCAGCTGTAGGACAGACCCCCAATGCTTCCAGATACTTTGAACAAAACGGTATGCAGGCTAGCCAGGAAGGAGACTGGCGACTTTTTACGCTTGCCCGACGCGTTCATCCCGGCGTGCAGCAGGATGCGGCACAGCCTGCCTCCTGGGTGTCGACGGCACACACCTGCAGACGAGCGGAGAGTCGGGCGGCTGGGCGACCAGCCTGCGACGGCCAGGCCGGCCGCCTGTCTCGAGGCCCGCCGCCCTCCTGCACGCAAGCAGCAAGCGTCGATGGCAATCACCATGGAGCGCCAAGGGCATCTGTCCAATGGGTGGGCGATCACCAAACGAGCTTGGGCTCGACACACGATCAGTTCTGTTGTCTCCGGAGATCAAGAGGCTGGCCTCAGCTTGCCACTTCTTCTCTCTGTGAGCGAAAGCCACGAGTACGAAATGGGCAATTTCATCAGCCAACAAGATGTCAGCTGGCAAAGTTTCCGAAGATGCGGTGGCCAGGCGGTCGGTCTAGTCCGGTCCAGGCCGCCGTCAAGAGGCATCAGAAAGAACAGAACTTGCCAAGCCGATTGTACGCCGTTGGTTCGCGGAAGGATTATGGCCTTCTGTCCAATGGCCTCTTTTCTGACGAAAAAAATCTTCACGCTTCCTATGGGCTCTTCGTCGGCTCACCCGCAGAGGGTGTCGGGGTCGCCATACATGCAGCCACAAATACTACGGGTGCACCGTGGAGCAAGACGCCATCCAGAGTACAGAGACGGAGAGGCGAGAGGCAAGATGCAGGAGGCAGGAGGCAGGAGACAGGCCGGCCAGCGAAAGCGCCAGGCTCGACTGGAAAGGCTAGCCGTTGGGCAATCGATGGAGGGGCGTGGACGAGACGGACGCGAGCGCGGTGGCTGGTCGTCTGCACGCGCCAAAGTGCATGTACCAGTACTCCGTAAATATACATATGGCCACACTGTATATTTAGATGTGGTAAGAGGTGGCCGGTGATGGCCTCCGCTCCGGGCTCCTCTTGTGGACCTTCTCCTGCCTCATGCATCGGGCATCACCTCGTCTTACGGAGCACCTCTTGCCGCCGGTTTTGTGACTCTTACAGATCCATGGCCAATCGCAACGGGCAGCATTGATCCCCAACAAGAAAAGGAACAAGAGCATTGTTGAGGCAAACTATTTTGCGTTTTTGCGTGTGCATATACGGAGTATGTACAGACAATAAGGACGAGGAGCGTAAATCTACGAAGCAAAGTGCAGACTGGCCTAGACCGACCATCTTGTTCGTCTCGATGTCGATGGCTGGTGTTGTTAGCTTAAGATAATGTCTGTGCGTTCTGCCCTCTCTGAACTGAATATACAAAGTGTCTGTCAGTGAAGGACGGCTGTCAAATCGTTGTGAATGCAGAGGCAGAGAGGTAGGTTTACAGTGACTACACGCCCTCCTGCAGCCAGGTGGGCTTTTTCCGTTTCTTCGTGTACCGCCTCATTTTCTCGTCTCCTTCCGTTCTCTGTCCGTTCTGTCTTCTTGTGATGTGCGGGACAACCTGTGGGATCGTCTGCTGCTTCTCGTCCGCTGGACTGGCTGATGCGCCATAAAAGGAGGGGCCCTCTTCCTCGGCGTCAAGGGCGTGTGCTTTTGTCACGCACTTTTGCAGCTGCTTTTCACGCTACTCTGCGAGCGCTCTGCCTCTCTTTTCATCGTCGTGCCCCCGTGCCCGTTTTCGGTTTTCCTATACTCCGTATTCAATCTTTTTCGCCTTTTTCCTCTTTTCGTCTTCCTGTTTTCTCGACGTTTCCTAGCTTTCCTAGCTGCGCATCTGATCGGCCCGGCCTCTTGCCACCCGTGCAAACAGCCAAGGCTCCGTAGGATTCGTGTCCTTGAGTATTTGTCAACCGCCGACCGTTTATCAGGCCTGGAATCGCTTTTTGTCTTGGCTGACGGAGGTTTCGACAAGGATATCCTGTACCAGCCCCAGATGCGAGTCGCGTTCTGGGCTCTGGGCGGCCCGTTTGCCACAACCGTCGTGCGCCTGTGTCTTGTGCCCTGGCCACCTCAGCTGGCAACGCCGCCGCCGGATTCTTGGCCTTCTACATTGGGGCATGCTTGCGAGACAGACAAGCTGTGCATTCACAAATCACCGGGCAGTCATGGGCATGCACATGTTCCTGCCACGATCCTCTGGCCGAACTGTTTGCAGCGTCCGTGGCCGAGTTCGACCTGCAGAGCACAAGCTCATGCCGAAATTGTTTGCTCATCGCTAGGGATGGCATGTAAATCATCACATACGGAGTACGATAGCGACGCCGCCACAAACAGGCCGCAAGCATCCCCTGGGCGTGTCAGACACGCCGGAGCGGCCGCCACTGCCCTCGTCCTCTGTTCAGAGCCTCGCCGAGCCCCTTTTCCAGTCTCGCCTGTGATCACTAGCATTGCGACACAGTCGCTGGAAGGGGCTACGGGACTCGGTCTCGTCCTCCCATGGGCAGACATGGCTTGGAACGGTCATTCCAGCGCTGCCGGCGAGTCTGGCGCCGTGAACGAGCTCTCGTGCGTTTGCAAAGGTCCAGGCAGTCTCTGCCTTGAGCTAGCTCCTTCAAATGCTGCTGACTCCTGGGCAATGGCATCTCCGTGCTTGGTGTACGCCGAAATGCCGTCGTGTGATGCATTTCTTTGCGAAAACGGGGGAAGCGGTCAGATCTGCACACCGTTTCTAAATTTACTTTCCAGTACACGATTTGATAGACACCAAAAAGGAAGGAAGAGGATTGGTAGCAAAAAGCCCTTTTAGGAAGGAGGCCCGTCTCTATATTTACATTGAGAAGAGGGCTGCGACGAGGTTGGTTTCATGACACGCTGATCGCTGTGCATCGACTCCGTTATTGTGCGAAATGTTTACCTCCTGATGCGACGGCCACGGTCAGATCTGCTATGTTTCGTGGAAGTTTTAAAACATTTCAGGACGCGCGAGTGTTGGCGCTCCATTGGTTGATCAACGGCCATTCGGGCAGGTACGAAGCTGCGTCGTAGATTTGCAAAACCAGCGCCTCGCATCATAAATCGTGATGTCAAGTGACCAGAAACGAATTATAGAAGAGACATGAAAGATCAACGGAAAAGCCCACGGAGGCGGGTGAGCTCTGGCCAAGTCGAGGATGAATCGAGGATGAACGGTGGCCAAACGTCCGACTTTGTCCCGAAACTGTGACGAAAACGACGCAGGATTCTACGCACAGAGCGCATGGCTTGGCGCTCGCGATGATTTGGAAGATGGGATCTCACAATGACTGCAAATCAAAAGGCGACGCTTGCCAACAGCACCCTTCAGAGGCTGCCGTTCCTGCTCCTGCAAGCCTGCAAGAGCCCGCCCCATCCTTCCGTCGCCCTCTGCGCTTATCCTGTTTTGGCACGTGTTCGTCCGTATTCTGCAGGAACGACACCAGCCTTTTTCCAACGTAGTCTTTTTCTGTTCTTTGCAAAGGATCCGAAAGTCAATCATTCGTCAAGTGATTTGTGACATTGCTTGACCGCAATATTAGCCGTTTTGCCATTTTGCCATGGTATTTCTGGAGCCGCCAGCCTTTCCGCTCTGCCAGTCTCGATGGAATAGCATGGGCGTTGTTCAGCTTTGTTTGCCCTGCAACAGGCCGGTTTTGGTAGGGCAAGAGCGCCCTCGTGCTAAGCTAAGCAAGAATAGCCAGTGTGTCGTGATTTGGCGATTTAGTGATTTGAGATTGTGCATGGCAGTGCATCGATGTGTCAGGTTCTGCAAGATCGATTTGTGAATATTGCAATCTGCGTCAATATACGCCCGCCTGTGCAAGGCCAAGCGAGTGCTGCTCGAGAATGATCTCCAAGTTGCAGTCAGGGAGCGGAAGGTTTTGCCGGGCAGTCCTTGCAGAGCTGCTGTCTGTTGGCAAGCCTGACGCGTATATTTACTCGACAAAACCAACGCCATGACACCCCGGGTGGCCGTTGCTACCAGGGCAGCGGACGCGGAGACGACACCGCCTCGCGTTCAACGAGATGCAGGCGTCGCACACGCGGCTGATGTGCCCATGCACAGAGGCCACGAACAAGCGAGTGGCTTGTATTCCAGAGGCGTTTGTCGGTCTAGATGCAGAACGACTGGCTGTGGTGCGCGCGCTGGCGGTCTGCATGGTACGGGGCAGGCCTGGCTCGTCCTTCATGCCACTGCCTCATCTCGCCTTCCGATGCCTGTCCGATTTATACAATGAAATATACACCAAGCAGCCTCATTTCGTCGGTCATGCAGACCAATCACCAAATGCTTCCTGTCTGTGTTGGGTGCATCACGGCAAGCCGTAGCGAGACCGTACGTTGGCCACACACCGCCGGCCCAATCGCTGGCCCAATCGCAGCCACTGTCGTTTGGAATGAGATCCATAGTTCATGACAATTGTCTCGCCAAACCTGCAGGCGCACTTGCGTTCGGTGAATTCTTGCCATGCTGGACCCTGCGCGTAAAATTACCCGGCGACCCAGGCATGCATGGCACAATTTATATCCCGCGACGCGGGCCAATCACGGCGTCGATCTTGCATCTGCCCATCGACTTTGAAACGGCGCCCACGTCGCGGCAACGCCGCCAGCGCCGCCAGCATTGTCCGCGTTGGACGTGCCTGTGGTCGCCGTGCGCTTGGCTCTGGCAGAGAAATGAACCACTGCACAGACGTGGCGCCGAGGTGGCCACGGCTGCTGAACGTCCGTATCGGGAAGTACCTCCACGACATCGCCACCACCACGGTTTCCGTAAGTCGAGGCCAGCCGAAACACGGCCGGTATGCCAGGGGCCGATGCACGACGAGATTGGCCATGCGCCCCTGGCCAAGGCCATCTGAATACGAAGTTTATGTGCCATGCCATTGTCACGAGTCTGTGGCTCGCGGCCAGGGCAGCAGCGCGAGACACGGCAGACGTACGGCCGGGCCACGCGATGTACTCTGTACAAATCTATTTATGCTGTCTCTGTCTATTTTCAGCGCGGCCGTCTACGGTCTAGCGACCCCGGACTGGCCTTGGTCCCGACGCGGCCGTGCATCGTGTGCGCCTTGTGCAGCGCGTGCATAGGGTCGTGTGCGTCTGTGCTGCGTCGTCAATCTCGGCTTGTGGCAGGGGAAACGGTGGTTCATCGAGCCGTAAAACGAGCCAACCAGTCCAGCCCAGCAGCAGCAGCGGCCAGGGCACGACGGGTCAGAGTCCAGCGCCCCTCGAGCGTCTGACGGAACACACACTATCGACGAGCGACACAGCAGCGGAAGCACAGGAACACAGCGGCACAAACACGACGCGCTGGTGCACACACAACCCAGACTGGACGGCGCTACACAAGGCGGCGCACCCGTGGCCGTTTTGTGGTTTTGTGGTTTGTGGTTTTCTGGGTTTGTGGGTGTTGGCCTGGGTGACCACGTTGCCGTGCATCGCGCTCATCCTGCATGCATCCGCCCCGCGAGATTTGTCTCGGCCGTTTGTGAACGGTCGGTAGAAACAGAACAGGTGCTGCAGCGCCACACGCCGGTGTTTTTGTTACACTGTCACAGGCAAGCGGCAAAGCGGTACCTGTTTGTTGACACTGTGTTTTGACGCCGTACGTCGCACGTCCATTCTTCTTGTTTCTCTCCAACGTGCCAAATCGGTCTACTGAGTAAAACGTGCAAACCCCTCGCCGAGATTGGACATTCCAAATACCGGCCAGCGCTCGTACGGAGTACGCGATGGAATTGTTTAAAAATAAAATTTCGGTGCCTGGAAAAGCTGTTACGGCGTGTGTTTACGGAGCAGGTGGCGACTTGGCCAGGAATGAGGCTGTCCAAAAGACAGCCAGAGGCGCACGCCGAAAACTAGTCTCGGTGTGGGATCCAAGCCAGTCTACAGAGACACAGGCCAATTACGGTGAACTATCTAGGGATACGTTCACCTGTGCTAGTGTTTTAGTGTGGTTTTATTTTTATTTTTATTGTTTTTTTCTCTTCTCTTCTCTCTTCTCATTTCTCTCTTTTCTTTTCTCTCTTTTCTTTTCTCTCTTCTCATTTCTCTCTTTTCTTTTCTCTCTTTTCTTTTGTGTTATCAGCGGCCAGCGTTTTTTCAACCCCTTCTCTCGCATCCATGCAAGGCAGTTCAGCACTTTTTTTCCTATTTCGTCGAGACAGTCAGTCTGCCTTATTGATCCCTGGGTTCTTCCCCGGTAATTGCGCGACGCACCGATTCAGTCATCATCCTCGTTGTCCTCGGCGCTATAAATCCAACAGGATTCTCCATGGGATGCAACGTCGCGCCAATAACATTTAAATATAGGACAAAAGAGAAGCCAAACCCGAGTCCATACTGTAGTCTGGCAATTGTAACGCGTTGGCAATTGGCAAGCACATATTTACATCGCCCCAGCACCATCACAGCGCTTTTCGCTTTCTCGTTCAGTGACCTTTTCTCTATTACTTTTTCGAATATTTTTAATTACCGCACCGTTTCAAAGCCAGTCTTAGCTTCAAACTGCATTCTTTTGCGTGCGCACGCCAGACCCAGCATTTCGGCAGGCGAGCAGCCCCGGTCGATCTGCCGCCCCGTCGGGACAAGGGAGGGGGCGTGCGCTTTTTTTATTTTTCTGTGCGATTGGCTCGTGCGTGCTTAGGTAATCACTCCCGCTGTAACGGCCGCCTGCGGTGGCGCTTCCCATTGGCTAGCACAGCGCGGCAGCACATGGGAACGAGGAGAGTGCTGTTGGCCCGTTTCGCTTGTCACAGCATCTTGCATCCGCACGATCTCACTCCGATTTGCGCACGATTGCTCTGCTGGGTGCCTCATTCCGTTGAAATGACATACGAGCTTGCAACGCTCGCAACTCTACAACTACATTGCGTGCTGTGTCCAGTCGCTTTTGGGTGCCTGCAATCAACTGCCGGATCAATTCGCGGGCGAGTAAATATATTTACATTGGAGCGCACGCTGCAACGCTTCGACGCCAGAAACACACCAGAACACCGTCAATCCAGGAGCAGCTGCACATCAGCCAGGTTGGGGAACCGTCTTCGTAATCCGGCCAATCGATACGCGAAATGTCGCATCAGACACAAGATCTGGCCGTTGCGCGTTCCAGTGTCTCTTAATTATGCAGACTGGACATGGGACTCTTGCAGTCGCACCCTGGCACCAGCTTCCGTCTCGTCATCTCGTTGCACGACGTGCGTCGTCGAGACAGGCGGCTGTGCAGTGGCAAGTGTCGGTCCTCGGGTACCTCACTTGTGCTATGGAAGCATGCGCTCGGAGGTGTGCATGTACTCCGTACATTTTTATTCACGTTTCTTGCAAACGGCCGTTTCTGCCGCTTCAAATCACCGTGCGCAAGACACCGAGACCGTACGACACGAGGCCGACCTTTGATTTCCGTGGACATTGAGTAGCCAATCAATGTCGCTTGGCACCCCGAAGCCAAACGTGCAGCTCTCAAACGGCCGGACCGTTTTATATTTCCTCTACATCGCCCAGCGCGGGTGAGACATGGCAATGTAAAACAAACGCCAGGTCTTGTGAATGCAGCTGCTGTCTCGGCCAAATCTTCAGCGCTCTCCTCACACCAGTGTGCAATGTGGTGGGGTGCAGGCAGCAGCTCAGGCAGTGTAAATATTCAGGCACAGGTGGCTCCTGCTCTGTAAATATAGGCGCTAGAGCGCTGTAATTATACATGGTGCATACCACACTGGTCCAATCCAACAAGTGTCTCACTCGAACAGCGCTATTCGCATTGATCGTTCGATTTCAACAGCCTGTTTGCACTAGCATCCCTTGCATGGGCACTTGTTCGAGGACGCCATCACCAGCATCCCGTCGCGGTCTCTCATCTCGAGCTTTTGCGGCGTTTGTCGACTTGTTGTCCGGCCTGCATGGCATGTTCATTTATACTCCGATATTCCGAAGCCCGTGATTCTCACAGCCTCAGTTCCTAGCGTCGCGTCGCGAAGCGCTGAAGCTACTGCAAGCCAAAATGGTCCATCCGTCCGATGGTTAATATATGATTGTCACGAAGATGATGTAAATATATTCTGGCTGAGTCAAAACGTAAAGGCAGCAAATCAAATACACGCAGGAACCACGCAGTTTTCAATAATTTAGAAACACCGTAAATTGGAGGCTGGCTATGGAGGGATGTTCTCGGCGAGGGGCGTGCATGCATCTGATCCGCACGGCAAGTTGAAGGTCGCAAGAAAGAACTGCAACCACAAAGATAGTGCATACTCCGTAGATCGGGCCAGCATCTCGAGACCACACCCGTCTCCTTTGCGCGCGCAAAATGTGGTCAAAAGTGACAGGTCTGATATCGCACGTTGGCGTTGCGGTTGAAAGACAAAAGAACGGTGTGGCTGGCTGTGATTATCTAGATGGGCACCGACAGGCGGCGGACATCGAAAAGCACGGAACAGCAGGCACCGAATGCAGATTGCAATGCACGTTCCTGCATCGAGACAATGTTGCGAGATGAGCGCGTGATTTACGAGCTCACAAATGCACAAGGGCGAAAGCACGACGAGGAAGAGAAAGAAACAGCCTTTCTCCATATGCACGATGCTGCTCGCTGTGGGCATTTGCATGGAAAATTCTGTGCCAACAAACAGCATGATAAAATACAAGGCACAGCAAAGCTGCAGCGCTACTGCAGGATATGCAACTAGGAACAATTTGTCATGGCTTCGATCACTGACCCTGGTCGAGTCTGTTGCGATCGAGGCCGCGGCACGGCTGCGGTTATTGGGATCGTCGAGCACGGCGGGCAGTTGGCACGGGCGGAAGAGGCGGGCGGGCGGGAGACAATGGGCACAATGCAGCTACGAGCGTAGGTAACGTGATGTCCAGGACCATTAGCGCCCATCAGTGACTCTGAGCGAAACAACGCCCATCACTGCCGCGTCAGGCCCGATCGTCCGTCTCACCAAAGCAGCTACGCAGAGACTCGTTCTGCTCTCTTTTACTCCGGTGCTTGCTTTGCATTGTCTTGTCCCTCGACACCGAGGTCTGAGTCGTTTATACATTTGCGTTCTGTTGCAGTCGCATTCGGAGTCGCACTGGCCCGTCTTGCGTCTCCATACCCTTAACCCGTAACGTATGCCCTTACGAGCCCCCCCGGCTCCTTGCGACTATAGTATTATTTTTAGTATTATTTCCAGGGATAAATCATGTACGCCCCTCTCCTCAGCGGGCTCTGATTTGGCGACGGCCACGGCATTGAAGATCATCCATGTTCCAGGTAATAGGCCGTGTTGCAACATCGGCTAAAGAGGATATAATACCAAGATATTGAGAGATACTCACCAGGCGAAAAGGAGACGTGGCGGCCATTTCGGTTCTACGGAGTACAACTTCTCGACTCCCTCTCCCAATCGATCCGAGCAAGCAACGCCCATCGCACTGCATGCTCGCCCTCCTCAGCTCGTGATCCATTCTCTCAATTTTAACCGTTCACAGGCACTCCTCCCAGCGTCGTACATATATTTGTAAATATAGTCTGGGTCCAAGCGAGAGGCAGATGCTGCAGAATGTCAAACAGCCAACGGCAAGGCACATCTTGCATGTTTACTTCGTATTCCGTAAATTTAAACTTATATATAGAGTTCGTTCGGAGCCAAATGCTACCTGCTTACGTCCGTAGCCAGACATGTCCAACGGACCCGGCATGGTATGCAAAGTGCTTTGTAGACTACTGTTGCCATTGCGGACTGGCATGTATCTTGTACCAACAGGCGCTTGATGCTCGACAGATGACGAAAAAAGCAACGCTTCCGGAACTCGTATATAATGCAGGCGTAATTAATACATTTAAATCTACTTACAAAGTAAATTGTTAAATAGGAAAGGGAGGGCAGAGCCAGCTGAACAGAAACCGTAAAAGCGGGGTTACCCACAGGGCCATGCAACGGCACGACGGGATCTCTTGTTGCAGCAATGCGTCACGATGCACGTTCTTGGAGATAAAACCAGTTTAATTGATACAATTGATAGAGTAGCTAAGCCATATCGTTTGCAGCCAACACGGAATCACAATACGAAGCGGACGGGTGGCTCGCCTGCACTCGCTTCCCGGTTCCCGGCTCCTCGTTCCTCACAGCAAGAGCACCCGGATGGTGTCGTGCCGCCCTTTCCGTACGGAGTACGGAGTAGACAGAGTCTGATTCTGCTCCGTCTCGAGTCACCTTCATTTCGTGGATATTACTAGATATAAATAATTTAAATATATTTATATACGGAGGATTCTTACACCGGACTACTCCGTATGCCACATGCCCCTTTTCCTCGATTCTTCGCAGGGCGCGCTCCTGTCAATTGCCACTCCTTCTTTTCCGTTCTGCAGACATTCTATCGCTTCTCACATTCTGGTACAAACTGTGCTGCACTGGCGTGTACCGGCCTAGCACGAAAGCGGCACAGATCGTCCGCACAGGCGTTTTGTGCAAACGACAATTCGATAAATCCGATATTTTTAAACTGGAAAAAAGCAAGACCGTTGCTGCAGGTTTGTCTGACACCCCTGTCGGTCCCAAACATTCCAAATACCCGCAGCCAACAGGCGTCCGCGCTCACGGCAAGCCCCAAATAGGCCAAACGCCAAAATCCTCCATCGAAACCGTCTATCCGTACGAGGGCGCACGGGCCACTGAGCAACGAGCGATCCATCAGACCGTTGCTGCCCACTGGCAATAAGTGGATTTATTGATCGATAAATGCGAGACATTTGGATGAAAGCCAGCACCCCTGTCAACCAAGAGTCTAGCGCCCCGACGCCAACCTGGAAGTTTTGGGCGAATCCGCGTATCCAGACCCCAGACCTGTGACCTCAAAACTGAACCATGCAACCACGAAGTATTCAAAGGACCCGAAGGGAACAAGGCCGGTCGAGTGAAAGACGTGGGCAAGGATAACATGTGTGATGCCTACGAAGTTGGGTTATCGTGGCCTGTTCCCTTTTCGTTTTTTTCTGTGCATTCAATGTGCGTTGTACAACAGTCGGTCACCGCCGCAGCTCGTAACCAAGCCACCGCCCGCCAATGGGACTGCGCGGAAACAAGGTCGGCATTTGAGGGCGGAGATGGCCCTCGAGACAGGAAACAGCGAATTTTTTATTTTTTAAAAAATAATAATAAATACGGAGTAGCCAGAGAGGAGCGGGCCAGGAGCAAAGGCCCCAACTGACGTGTCAGTATCGACCGTTGTCGATGACCTGCAGGCAGTTTTGCTCCTGTGCCAGTGGTTGGAGAAGCTTGGGACCAAGTCTAGAAACCGCCTCGGTCAACTGAACGGGCTGCCTCTGACGCCTCACACCGTTTGCTCTGTCGGGCCTAACGCGCTCGAGCCGTGCTGATCACTGGCCAGGGTCGTGTCACGATCCGCTGTGAAGGCGGTGATACAAGTTGGCGCAACCGCCACGAAAAGACAGAAGTGGGAGCGAGGATGTGGTGGCCGTGCACGGCCATGGCACGCCTGCAAGATCAGGATCGGTCGGCCGTTCGTGGTATCAATGAGCGCTGCAGGGATACCACCAGTGCACAGGCACGAAGAATACGCCCGTTTGCGAACATAAATATACTGCGTATCACTGTCTTGTCTGGGAAGCTCAATCTACTCCGTAGATTCACGGTGATCCTAGGACAGCTCGTATTCAGTCACAACACCACGGCAGGATGCAACCTGTCTGGCGAAAATCACCAACTGAGACACGGGGATCATGGCTATCCGTCTCGTGGCCTTGGCCGTCGTCTGTCTGGTCTTGGGTCGATCTTGCATGGTCGGGAGTCGATTCCAGGTTGAGTCTGGAACCCCCCTTTTTTGTGCTCAATATTTGGCTCTGTGCTCCGTGTCCCGTGTCTCGTGCTCTGTGGGAATGTGAGTTGTGACCAGGTTCTTGCCGGTCGAGCATGCTGAGCCACGCTCGGGAGTTTCTGTTTGCCTATTTGGAATTCAATGTGTTGGTGCACAACGATATTGAGGTTCATTTACACCAATCTACAGCGGTTGCGGCGGCTGTTGTGCATGCCACTTGAATATAGGGCATCACGGCCGCTAAGGGGCGCTAAATGGCATACGGGGTAAATTTACAGAGCTTCGCTAATAGAGGTCAATTGCCATTTACAGCCTAGCGCATGCTTAGCTATGGTCAGTCAGGCAATAACTACTCCGTATATCAAGCAGCATCTTCCATACGAAACAACATATATTTACGTATATTGAAACTCTCGCTTGAAGTCTCCTAGCGAGGCAGCATACCAGGACGAATGCGGGACAAAGACAGCTGTTGCACAGGGCATACCTGGGAGCAAAGGGCCGGGCTGGATCCAAAGTCGGATTTGTCAAGACTCTTGGATCTTCATATCGATGCAATATACAGCGCAGCTCGTGTCACGACACCGGTGTGCGCCGCGTGCCTGTTTGGGCTGGTGATGCACAAGCGTGTTGGGGACAACCTTGACAAAGGCTAAATCATCCCGAGTCGTCGGAAGAGAAGACAACGGGCATGGTCAGTCGTGGCCGTGTGGCCGTGTGCCATGGTGCACGACATGGCGAAACGAGAAGAAGGAGCTGCCGTGAAACGTCGACTCGACGCCCTGTGTGGATATCGAGGGCAGCAGGAGCCATAATGCATGATGCCTGCTGGGCTCTTCTGTGCACGTCGCACCACGATAACCGGACCAGCGGCGCTCGCATGACGCAGCAGCATCGCACATTGTCAGTATTTGTATATTTACATTCTGGTTCAGTTGCGCCCGGAGTTAAACGCTCTCTGATCCAGGCCACGACGTCGTACATGGGCCTATCACAGGTGCCGCTGCCTTTTTATATGTGCATTCAAGTGATGTGCACGCAGAGAAAGCAGAGAAAAGCATCCGGGCTGCCTATCATGACCACATTGGACGTGGCAAGTGACGGTGCGGCCACTGACCGTCGCAACTGGAAGCCAAAATGAATCCGCGGACCAGATCTTGGAAGGTGATCCGCCCTGGATTTACGGCGGACACAACGGTGGGCGTGTAGACCGTTTGCAGTCTAGCGTGTAAATATATATTTTATGTGTTTATTTATAATTCAATAAATTATTTCAAATGGTATGCTTGACCCATGCCGACGTTGCACTGATGCTCCAGTGCCAGGGATCAGGTCCCCGAGTTCGCCGATTCAACTACGAAAAAGCAAATTTGGCGGGTCTAACCGCATTTGTGCGGTGGCTGTTGGCCACGATGCGACGCTGGCACTCAAGCACAACCGTTGTTTGCACAAGCCAACGGTCAAGAGCACACTTGAAACAGTGTTGTGCATCTCTGTATGCATAAAACGCAGGAGTGTGCGGGAGCACTGCGTCGTGAGCAGCAAGTCTACATTTGTACTTGTATGTAAATGTACGGAGTGTGCAGGCGGACAGAGCTGGATGTGAAAATCGAGTCTAGATCTCGTTATTGGATGCAGCCGATCTTGATTTCAACAGAGTCGCAGCCACCAGCAAAGCCTCGTGCAAGGCAGAAGGAAATGAGTCTGATGTTTTGCCACCGAAATTACGATGTGTCGCAAAGCTGCATTCTGCAAACGATCAAGTTTAAGTATATTTTAATAAATATTCAAATTGAACTGCTTGACGTGACTGCTCCGTACTCGATTGTTTTTCCATCTCGTGTCATCCGCTTCCCATGCTACAAGACCGGCCATTTGACAAATAGATGCAAATATACCCGCCGCAATACGACATCGAGCTAAACGGACTCCCCGTCTTTGAGGTTCCGGGGTTGGTGTTCCCAATCCCTGCCTTGACGGTTGAGCCCAGATGTTTTGAACCCTTGGCAAGCAACGACCAACGCGATCAGACGCCCGCCGCAGCCAATCCAGCCAAATCTCGTCACACCAACAGACACAGCGCACCAAGACACCGGCCCGGCCAGGTTCAGGTCAGAGTACCGAGCCTTGCCATTGGTGATTTTGAGATGAGAAAATCAAATAATTCAACGGCCTTGGTGGTTGCCCCTTTTTACGTGGCCCGGGATGCTCCGTACTTTGTCAATACTTGCTACATTTACATGCTCAGTTTTTGGTCTGTGGCGCTATGGGAACGGAAAGGTCTTGTGTCTGGTCATCTCGCATGCACCTCCTCGTGTTGGTTTGTTGGCGTTTACCTGCCAGCCCTTATCCGTAAATTTATATTTATAAAAATATACGCCAGACTACTACTATGCATCCTCGCCGGTCATGAAGTTGTCATATGTCTTTGGCAGTCATTGTTTATAAATATATTTATATTGGCTAAAACAGTCGACAATTTGTGAGATGTGACACGGCCGTCGGTCTTTTCTCGCTCTGGGCCAGAGGAGGTCTGATCCAGCGCTAGGCGATAACCAACAGAGCTTGTGCTGCAAGATTCTGCACGCCGCTCGTTTGGACACACGTTTTAGATTATCCTGTTTGTTGTCGACGGTAGATTGTCCATATGCCTGTCGTTTTGCGGGAGATTCTTGAAACTATTCAGTTCATGCCAAAACATTTGCAAACTCAAGGGAGAAACTCAAAACCACGCTTTTGAGCAAGAACGCTTCTGTGGCAGATCTACACCTGGTGACACTCCAAGCGGGCTCTGCTCGAAACGGATCTTGCACTGCATATGCATCTCGCAGGCTTTCTCTGGCCTCTTTTGGCCTGGTGCATGCAGCGTTGCCGCGAAATTGATGCGAGATTGAT
This sequence comes from Ophiostoma populinum, assembly GCA_029298855.1. Taxonomy (NCBI): domain Eukaryota; kingdom Fungi; phylum Ascomycota; class Sordariomycetes; order Ophiostomatales; family Ophiostomataceae; genus Ophiostoma; species Ophiostoma populinum. The sequence continues at coordinate 1,532,327 of JANSLU010000014.1, read as the reverse complement.
GCGAAATTGATACGAAAACGATGAGGCTCGAGGCAGCCACAGGTTATTGAACACGATGGCATAGCGACTCCTGCCCCAAGCCAGGTTATGATGCCCAAACGAGCACCCGGACGGATTCTGAAGGATTCGGCTGCGAAAAAAGCTAGATGAAACCGGTTAGAAGCGTCCAGGCAGGATTTGCGGTTCTTCACGATGTCACCGAGCTTGACAAATCACTGGTAAATTTATATTTACAGAACAAGAAAGGTACCCTGTCCTTGGACTGACCCAGCCACCCGTAGAAGAACCACCAGACAGACCAGACAGGGCGACACGGAGGTGCAGCAAGTCGAAGCTCGCAGCAGGACACCAGGCTCCAAAGTAAATATTTAAACAAAAAACAGACAAGATGTGACAGGCAGACAAAACCGCTGGCATTGGATCGCCCTCGACACGTTCCGTACGGCTCTTCGTACATGATCCGGCAAAGGGCGGTGACGCCTTGGACGAGGCGGGTTCTGGTTTGCACGAGTTTTGCACCGTCGTCTACGGAGTACGGAGTATTGAGACGGACACATTAAGTCCGGGGACAAACCGGGCAAGAACGTCGCAGCAACGAAACAAGATTGTCACGGGGCTGCTCTTGCGGCGCATTATGCTCTGATGCTACGCTGGTTGGAGTCCATTTGCTGGTGCCCAGCGTACCCTGCACAGTGGTAATACTATGGGCCGTTAACGGGTGGCTTTGCCATGAACAAGCGTCGCATCGCGTTGCATAACGACTGCAAGCGAAAACTGCAACGCTCCCGTCAAAACGCCATGCCTTTAAATCCTTTGGCTGTACCTGTAAATTTAGAAGACGAATCCACGACTGCCCAGTGGCCGGCAGGATTCTCAAACACGACAAGGAGGTATCAAAGGCGTCCATTCTCGCTAAGCTTTACTGTATTGAGTATAACGACGTAGTGTCAAAGGAGCACTGATCACTCATTGTTCGAACCTGGCCCTGTGGCATTGCAGGCGTATTTTGGGCTCTACTCCGTAATACCTTTATTGGACATGCCAGGCTTGCAATGCGCCCAAACCGGGCACAACAACGGCCACGTCTGGCCATTCTATTGCTCACATCGTGCGACAGGCACACATATTTAGAAATTTACTGGGTGCTTGCGTTGCAGGCGCAAAGGGAGAAGTCAATAGTGCAGCCTTTGGTCCCATATTACGCTTACGGCGTAGACACGGACTTATGTAGAGCAGCGTACATCGTTCGACCGCATCCGAGACGCATGTCAACATACAAGACGCACACCACCACGCCAGTGCAGCTCATATCTGCCCTCGGTCAAGACGCTCGGGCCCAGGCACCAGTGCTGTGTCTTGATGACTTGCTGGGCCCAGTTGCTGGCGCCTCACCCGTGGTATCGCGGTGCTAGTTGCATGTCCCGGCGAAGGATCGAACATGGAATGCTTAGCCGCCCCAACTGCATCGAGGAAATGTGTTTGCTTTTGGACCTGGGCCTATACCATGGTGCCAAACGAGAGCATAAATTTGTCTTCAGTGCCATATCGATTGACTAGTGTGCATCGAGACCAGCCGGTTTTGAGGTAAACAAGAGTTGCGGCCCGCGTGATAAATAACTTGCCCAATATAAGTGGCGCATCCATTGCATCACGATGATGAGGACCGCTGCAGTTTGGCTCTGGCCCCTCCATTTGCGCAGGCGGTCCAAGCTCAATAGTATCGTAAAGGCTGGCAGGGGGGCATTCCTAGGTTGTCGTCGCCGACTGGGGAAGTCACCCAAAAGGGGCCACGAATGTGCTGCTACGGAGAAAGCAGCTACGAGCAAATAAATTTATACAGTCATACTGGCTCGAGTATAGGGAGTATCTCTAGAATGCAATTTTGGCTCCTCGGTGTGCCGCAGAGGCCGCATGTGTCTGTGCGTGCGGCCTGTTTGCGTCTGTGCCCCTTTCCAAGGCCAGTATTTGTCACGATGTTGAGAAAAGTCATGGGGGACTTTGGGTCGCTCACCGCTGCGGCCACGACAACCATTCTGCACAGCTTGCAAAGTTCTCTTTTTCCACGACAGTTGCGAGGGATTTCCGTCGTACGGAACAACCCACGTCAGCAAGCAAATGAATGCCAATGTCGTCAGGGATCATCAGCTGGCCACTTGCACCGCTCATGATCTTTTTGGGACAAGCTCAAATTAAAGACCTATTTTTAATTTTTAATTTTTTTAACTTATTTAAATATATTGAAGAATAGCGCCGCGACGGCAACCGTGATCTTCGTCCAAACCTTGCGACGAGGCCGGAACGTCATAGTTGCGACATCATCTCGCTAGCTCGCTAGGAAAAGGGGGGCGGCACAAAGACAGTTGCAGATCCATACTGGCCAGGATAGGACTTGTGATTTAACTGCTCGACTCCAGCGGTCGGCATGCGCTGAAAGAATAGAAAAACAGTGCCAACGACTAGAATACAGCGGGTAGATCTAAATTTCAGCGGCACAGCCTGGGCCGAGTAAATATAATTATAGTTTAGGCGTCGTAAAGGCATCTGGCTCTTGATTGGCCAGTGACGGCTGTGCTAAATCCCTTATTCCGGGGACTTTCAACGTGAGTTGCCCAAACAGGCAATCGCGGGCATCGTGCCTCTGGGAGGCTTTTGTGAACTTGACGCCTTTTCAAAAGGTATGATGGCATTCCATAGAGACTGTTCGTCCGTATATATTGCTCTAAATTTAGCTCGATTGCTCGAATTGGCATCTGTTGGGCGGCCAGTGCATGTCTGTCAGATGTCACGTCCAATACCAGATATAGAATAAGACGTTAAGCCTGAAGGATGCAAAGTCTCACGGCCATAATGATGGAGTTGCAGTCTGCCGGCTCTGCCGCATTGCCGTGTCCAATTTCGCCGGGCTCCATTGCTCGGGACCGATGCTGAGCTGAGATTTTTATAGATTTAATTTCAAGTACTCGAATTATAGTCCAATCAACGATGCATAGCCTCTGATGGTTGCCCAAAGAGATTTGGGCTCACCTGGACAGGGGAGGCCGGATGAGGACCGTCCGGCGACCATCGACGAGCAAACTACGACGTGCTGTCGTCCTATTTCCGCTGCCGCCGGTCGTACGTGCGTTGCCCGTCCCGACAGGTGCCGGATTTTGCCCAAATTTCCCTCCGGCGCGCAAGCACGGCAATTGAAACGGTAGCTGTCAGCCCATTCTACCTGGTGTGCGTCCCTGCATTTTGCAAAGATTTGCAGCTTTTTTAGTGCAGCGGCTTTTGTGCAGCAGACACCCCCTGGGCGAGAACGGCCGTTTCGCCCAACGCTGTTTACTCCGTACGCCGTCGTTCTGTCTTGTTCTGTGTTATCGGCGATGCATCGTGGAGCACTGCATTGCACACGGTTCGTCGGGCTGTGAGGTGCATGGTCTAGACTCGCATGGACTGGCCTCTTCCGGCTGCTGGTTTTATTGGCAGCCTTGATCTCGAGATTGCGGCTTGTCGAGCACCAGGCCTAGCAGGAACTGGCTGTGTGATGGGTTATGTGTGTGATTGATGGGTGATGGGTTATGTGTGATGGGTGATGTGGCGGTTCAGCCGGGTCAGCCTCTTGGCTGTTGGCATCATCTCATTCGCTACACATTTTCTTGGAATTGTGGCGCATCGAGCGCCCAGCGCGCCGCAGCGTCCCGCGGTGGTCTGTTCTTGCCCGGATCCAGGGCACTGGGTTCAGCGCATCACCTTTGTGCAACTCTGTAGAGTACGTGCGTTGCTATTTTCTCCCGCTTTGTGCCGTCTTCTCCGAGTCCTTTTCCGTCCGTCGAAAGCCAGTCGACGTCGTTCCTTGCGTGTGGCCGCAAAGTCAGGTCCTGGCTTAATTCCGTCGTCTGTGGACAGCGGCCAGCATGCAATTCCGGCGCTTGAGAACGTTTCGCTTCTAGTTTCCAAGAGCAGCCACATCGCAACGAACTACGATGGTGAGGCAATTAGTTCGATTTCCAAAAGTACCGTGTGTCCTCCATCGCCATCTTGCCGTTGCGCGTTTTCCGGCCTGTCAAACGCTACCAATAAAATTATGAAAATTGTCACCCTTTGTCGCCGCATCGTACGAGCACAGACGGGCAAAACAGGCTTGCTGTAGAGTAAACGGTCCAGGCAGCGCTAAAATATAACAGATGCTGCAGGCAGGCAGAATCAAAAATAAACAAAATTCCAAATTAAAATGTATAAACAGCAACTCCGAGCAGACGAATGGTATTGCAAACGAGGCGAAGATCTCACAACTATCCCCAAACCGGCTTCTTTCCTGCCGCCAAAATGGTAGAGATATAAATATATTTACCCGTACGAGCAGCGGCGCCAGACCCAGTATTACAGTGGACTCGGCGTCACAAGTGTGCTGAAAGCCTCGCCCACGCCTGCAGAACAGCGCTGAAATGCACTGCGTCCGGAGATGTCTCGTACCGCTAAGGAAAAACAGTTGATCCCCGCCCCGTTTTTGCTCTCGTTTTGGGGCTGGTAGGCCCCGTTACAGTGGACTTTGCCGTAGGCCTCTCACTATTTTAGCTTCTGTTAGGGGGCGTGGACATCCTCTGGCGGCCGTTGGCGCTGTGCGTCAGCCGCTATCGAAATCCAGGCCAAGGTCTGCCCTGTCGTGGCACGGCTGTGCCATCGGACACGCCGCGCGCCTGTTTATTTTTTTGCCTTGGAAGCGGCTCAGACGACTGCTGCGGAACAGCATCGTCGTGATGCAAGCCAAGAATCTGGAATCTGGCCAAATGAACAACCGCAGTGGCGGTGGCATGTCGAAGAACCTGTCGGCGTGGAGCTGTAACGTTGTCACCCTCTTTGTGCCTGCCACGTCTATCCCACTTTCTGTCGCCATTGTCTCCGGTGCTTCATGATGCTGTGCCAAAACAGGATCGTGGCGACGACGCATGTGCATCCTGGTAACGGATCTCGCGGCCGATGCCAAGGCCAGTGGCAGTCCGAAGGGGCTCTGCTAGTAAATATAATTTAAATATAGTCGGACAGCGGTGCCTGGCCTTCTGCCAAGCGGCCTCGCTTCCCGTGTCGGGCTGCGAGCATCAACGGCAAGGCCATGGCCAAGTGCCCGTGCTAGACGCTTCGTGTCTTCGGATCCGCGCCAATCGCATAGCGGACTGCCACTGCCACTGGCTCTGACACATGCTACACGATGCCGTTCCGACACGTGCCTGTCGTGCCGTGTTCATTGTGACGAGTACATTGTAAATCCTCCGTCTAGATGGATGTGCAGCGACGCGAGACATAGGTCCCTGGTTTGCACGGGGCCAAAAGGAGGCCAGGGTCGCACAGGACAGGGGCCGGTTAATGTTGCATTGTTTCCAGAGGCCTGGTTCTCCCAATTTTACTCGAGGTTGCCTACGAATATCAGCCTGCGCCAATCTGCAACGCCATCTTGCAGAGGCACTGGCGTCGTACAGCCTCGCACGTAAATATACGGAGCATTCATTTCCTGGGTCGAGCTGAATCCAAGACAGTTCGAGTCGGCTGCCAACGAACAGGCTTTTGTCACAGCCTTCTTGGGCCGGGTAGCATTGGAAACTCGTAGAATCCGACGGTGTGATACGCCACAGAACGATGCTCGTTACGCACCCTCATGGGACCGAGACACTTGTTCTATTTGCACGTCTACTCTTCAAAGACTGCACACTATTGACTCTCGTAGCTCGTACACATTGCTTTTTCAGGCTGCTTCTCCTTCCTTGATTGCATCCAACAAAGGCAACCATACCCACGCAAGATGCGGAACGTCGTCGTTCCGGCAGAACTGTCGTGTTGTTGGCTCGAGTGTCCGCCGGAAGTACTTCCGGACAGCGCTTACGAAATAGTTCAATATGGCCGTCGATACAACCGTCATCGGCAGCGTGCACCAAGGGGTGCGAGACCAAACCTGGCAAGATGTGGACGTCGACGGTCATCCCGAAAGGCATTTTTCATAGGCCAGCAGTTTTGTAACCATTTTTAGCGGCGGATGAGGACAGCCAGGCCTGGCTGGCGAGAAATCATATTGTATATAATTTTGGTATTAATTTTAATCTTTTACCGAGCCGCCCGCCAATAGACCACTAGCACAGGGTGAAGAGGTAGCAGACCAATCTTGGCGCCGGACAGCTCTGCTGCAAATATAGGAGGAAGTGCATGACGATACTAGACAAAGCCGTGACCCACTCTGTTTGATACATCTCCGGTCTGTCTCGACAAACGTTGGGCTCGGCCTCAGTTGCTGGATGCAGTCAATTTGACTTGGCGGGAAATATTCCTCGAAGGCGACACTCTCAAGCACAAATCTAAACCTGCAAGCGCCTTCCCGGGTTCCAGGTATCCGGGTCTGGCACACACTCTCGGCGCTGTCGGGGCCGTGTGCACCAACTGACGTCCTTTTGCGTGCAAAGCCGTGCGGAGTAGTGCGGAGCCGGAGTCGTTCCAACAAAGAAACGGAAGAGAAGAACGGGCTCAAACTGCTTGTCAGTCTTTGCACGCCACCACTTTCGTTTCTTGTTGGACCAGATCTGCTAGCGGTGAATCACCAACTTGCCCAACTTAGCGCGGCAAAAGGACCCTTTGCCAGCAATGGCGCATCGCATCTCTTTTCATGGCCTTGTTTGATCTGGGCGACATGGACTGTGGTTTTTTTAAAGAAAAACTCGTGCGGATGAAACCTCCCGCACAATTTTTTTATGTTTATTTTGAACCATTTTACCTTGACGATTTTGGTTAAATAAAAGGAATAAAATTACACGATCATACCACCAAAAAGCGAAAAAAAATTTCATCAAAAGAGTCACGTGATGACTCCGAGTGGTCATTCGAGACGGAACTCTTGTATCAAACGAACAACTCGGTCAGGGGAGGCCATGGGAGATGGTTGCGACGAGGGTGTGTGATGCGTATTTTTACATATTCTATAAATATAAGATCACCGAAAAGCACATGCATGGGGTTGGTTGTGGCAAAGCAAACGAGTTCAGCGCAGTTGTGCTCGTACGGGCATCTCGTGTTCCTGAATAGGCAAGAGGCCCTTTCGGGGTGGGGTGGGACCAGGGTTGGCAACGGTTTGGATTTGGAACCAGATGCACGGCCCCCTGCACGAAAAAATTTGGAATAGACGGATCTGGAACAGGGGTGTTGCAGACGCTAATTCAGTTCCGTGCAGGCATTAAACGGCCGCTCCAGGTTCTGGCAGGGGATGGCAGAGGACACTGGCAGGGGCGCAGAGGGATCGACCTCTCTGATCCAGGCACTGGTCCGAGATGGATAAATCGCCGTGGTTAATGGGCTTGGCTTCCCCGGCCTGGATTCAGGATCGGTACGCCTGGGGCGGCCTGTTTGCCACACATTGGCAAGTACCGGCGCCCCATGGTGCACGGAGGCTTCCCAATGCAGAAGTTGAAGCGACTGTGCCAGCCGAATCCTTCAACCTGCGACTGTGATCCACGTTGAAATATCCGCACACTGGCCGACGGCCAAACACACGCCGCCATGACGAAGAGCACGAGACGGCCTGCGGCGGCTCCGAGCGGAAGTGCACAGCTGGCATTGGGGCGCCAAGCCGCAGCCAGGGAGACCGTTTGCCTGTGTCGTGAGCGTCTTTGTTGAAGCAAGATTCCGGAGCCTGACAAGCGTGGACCCGCGCGTCGCACTCGCTTTGCAACAAAGTAAATAATAATAGTTAACAAAGTCGTCCGTGCCTACTCCGTACGCCAACGGGCCGCTGCTAGTGAGGCTGGAGCTGGGACGAGGGCTCGGATAAACAGACAATGCCGGTGATGACATGTGAATCGGTGTTTTGGGGGCCAAAAGCAAGCACGGGCGTGTTCGATCGGGATAGCCAACAGACATGCAGCCCCTTTAGCTCCGATCGCGTCGACTCATTGGCGAGCAATTTGTGACAGAGATGCGCCTCGCCAAGCGAGGTGCCTCGTATGGCCACAGCCGCATCCCCATGTCATTTCTTTTCCCAACCCTCAGCGTTGCAGCGGATAGAGACGCGCATGAACTGCAATCGACCCTGTGGCGCACAGCTCGTGGCGCAAGAGCCAAACTGAACGTCGCTGCTCTGCGGAGAACAAGCACAAAATAAAAAGAAAAATAAATAGATTGGGCCCCGCAGCATGAACCAACAGACACAAGCTTTATCAAAAATGATTGTATTTAGGCTTCCAGGTGCATGGGCCGCCTTCCCGTGTCCCGCGTCGTTGGTTCCGTGCAGAGAACCACTGCTGCTGAACGTTCTGACGCCAGTGCCAGGTTCGTGCTAAATTGGGACGCACCGAACAGGCCTTGTCGCCCAATCACGGCAGATCCACACCCACCACCTCTCACGGGCCCTGTCCATCCGGGCGGTACCTCGATGCTGGATATCCGGTGAGCGGTCGTGCCAAGACCTCTTGTGATTTGCGTGGTGTCCATATATTTACGGGAGAGGCATCTTGCGCAGTGAATGGCTGGACATGAAATGGAACGTATCAGTCATCCACGGATATACGGGTACACAGGCGAAGGAACGGCTCCAAACAAGATGCCGGCATTGGATACATTTTAAAAAGGAGAATATAGTTATAAATATACACATTTACACATCCTCACGCCCTGAGATCCTTTAGGCACGGCTCGGTATCGTATCTTGGCTGTGTTGTCACGAGTAACGGCGGCACTTATCATGTTCTTGAGCTTCAGCTGGCCTTGCACGCCGTTCTGCCTATCAGGGCATATTTAATATTTATTCGTGGCGTGGGCGGCCGGGATGTAAGACGCCGCGAAGCCGTAAATTTACGGAGTACTCCGTACTCTGCATCTGCGGTACAGGTTGATCTACGGAGACCCTGAGTCAGGCTCGGGTTTGACGGCTATTCGACACTCTGCGATCTGTGCTTGAAAGTGTAAATAGTTGAGATTGTTAGCCACTTTCTTGGATTCGTTCAGCCGGCATCAACGGTCAGTCTCCTTTTCGCCTGCCGGCCACGCTACCTTGTGGCAAAAGTCTCGTATAGATCTGGTTCTGTGAGACGGTTCGCCGCATGTGCTGGTCCGGACGCTCGATCTCGATCAGGTTAATGTGCTCCGTAAACAAATTTCCCACTTGCCATGTCGGCGGCTCCCATCGTGCGAATTTTCCATTACGGCTTCCGCAATCATTTTCGCAGAAATATATATTTACATTGCAAGCGATCCACTTCTTCGGTTTCGTATATTTATTTATTAGATGCTAGTTGCTACTGCTGACAGAGACAGATTATCCTCTTGCAGTTGCCACCCTTTACCCTTTACAAGTGAATATACGGACCCGAGGCCAGACTGCAAAGCGCCAGTAAGCAGTGAGCAGAGTGAGGGCGTATTCAAACGAGGCAGCAGCAAGAGTCAAACTATCGACGACGGCTTGCACGTGACAGGCCACACTGCACAACTGTCAGCGATATCCGCGTCGATTGCATGCCAACGGCTTCGTCCTAGCACGCACGCCGTCGTGATTTTCGACTTATCGACTGTCAGTTGTGAGTTGCGATTGGCCAGGCGTGCTCGCGGCCCACTGTCTCCTTTCACGTGTCTTTCGCCGTTGCAACTGCACTGAAAGATCAAATCGAGACCCCCTTCATCCCAGCTGGCAACGCCCCAACGTCCCAAGTTGAAGAAGACGCCGAGACGGCCAGCGGAACATGGTTTGCCGAAAACAAAGAGTAGTTCGCACGCCCACTTAGGAGGCAGCCGGCTACGGCGTTGGCCGTGCAACAAGCGCTGAACACGGCGCCACCAACCGGCGGCTGTCGTGCAGGCACTGCCAGTCTTTTGTCGTTGACATATTGGTCACTTTTCTGACAATCGTCGCGGCCATGACGCAGGCCCAGCTCGGCGTCGGTGATGTGCGACGAGCCACCGCGGGCATTGTGAACGAAATCGGCAACGCACTTGGCCGCTGCGTCATCGAGTACTTTTGCGCCGTAGCTGTTTGCGTACGTTGTATTTTTAAATTAAATTTACTGCGGCAAACAATATGCCTCAAACGAGATGATGCTAACAGAGCTGACAAGTGCCGGCGGCTTCGCAGCTCTGCTGGTCCTTTTGTCGTGATGTGTGTCGGTCTCTTTGTTAGATCTATACAGACGCCTCCGCCGTTTTCACAAGCTGGCATGTTGCCGCACTGCACATGCCAACTGTGATTGCGGGAGCCCGGCGTGTGCCTTTTTCGGGGTATTTTGAGAAGCAAGCTCTCGAAATTGTTCCGATATAGATATTTCCATTTGTACAGCCACCATGAACCTGCGTCGGTGGCCGTTGATTTGATGCACTAACACTGCGATTGACGAGCGCTACTCCGGATGCTCCGTATTGCAGAGCAAATTACACGGGAGGGTGTAGTCATGCGTTGAAAATTTACACCGTTTCAAAGTAGCGTACGGTCAAAACGGTGCCATTACTGGATTAGTCATTTTGTGCGGACTCGATAGTAATTTAGGCGTTCTTTTGGTGATTGACTGGCGCATCGGTTTTATGAACAAAGAGTAAACATAGGTTCGCTACGCCGAACTGCGCGCATCAGACAAATTGCAGCATTTTCTAAATAAGTCCGTCTCGTCGACGCCTGTGTCTTTGATGCGATCTGCAAAAGACGGGCGCAGGTCTTGGATTTCTCCACCGTGCATTTCCTTTCAGCTGGCCAGGTCGCCCTGCACCGCGCCCCCAACGGCATGCCAGCCAAAAGGTACATTCTTCTGTGAGACCTGCCGAATCCAGAGGTACTCCGTGCAGCACAGGCGCACGCGGGAGACGTTTTGCTCGCGCAACGGACGGCCATAGTTGTACCTGTCGCACCGTACACCCAGATCCGCCTGCAAAGTACGGAGCACGGAGCACGGAGTAGGTTCGCCGTCGCCGTCGGTGACGGAACGTGCGGGTCACGGAGCGAGTGCAACGTTTTGTCGGCCCAGGGATCAGCAAGCGACAAGGCTCAGCAAGCGGGTGGCTTTGTTAGAAGACAAAGAGCAGAGGGCAGTAAAGCAGCGAGCAACGAGCGACGGGATGCCGAATGCTTCTATGCATGTCTTTGAGACTCGTTCGCGGCGTGTCTCATTGCAATGGAGAGGATCGCCCTGACGTCAGGACGAGCGGCGCGTTGTACTTGCGCAAACGACGCCCAACGCCCCAACGGCATCGTGGAATGCACACAGGCACTCGGCGATGCGAGGTGCGCGTGGGCGTGCAAAGTGTGCAAAGCGTGCAAAGGGAGGGCGTTGCATTTCGTCGAGCCTTGCCGAAGAGTGATGCCATTCGCCCGTCACAGCTGCCCCTTTGCGATTGGTGTGTCTCAGCCGTGTGCATCACTATACTTCTTCATGCTTTCAGACGCCCATTCACGGCATGCGGCTAGACCGAGTTTCCTTTTGGATTGTAGAGCAGTATATTTGCAGGCCTCCAAAGTCTCGTATGGACCATGTCGTGAGGCGGAGACTGGAAGAAAAAAAGAAAAATAAAAATATCTACACGAAACACTTGGAATTATTTTTTGGTTTAACGATAAAAGTTAATAAGCAAATTAAATGCATAAATATGATTTCGATGACACGGAGTATCATCGCCTACGAGCATCGTTTGACCCCCGTCACCGTCCCGGCCGTCTGTTCTCCCTGGTTATCGCTCATTTCTCGCTCGATCAGAGAGCCCCGTCGAGCGCCTACCGGACCCGGTATGTGATGTGTCCTTCGCCGCGGAGACCGGGGCCAGACCCTGGGAATTGCTCGTCAACCCCAGACGAGCCATGTCACCTAACAACTCAAATCTTTTACTCCGTACGGAGTACGCTTCCTTGTCCTCGTAAGGACGCCCCAGATCCTCAAATTAAATCTCGCAAGACGCCAGCGACTGTCAATCAAAGGCCAATCACTCCGCCGAGCAATGCAACCTGACGGCACAGCTGTGTTCTTCCATCCTGCTCGGCATTGGAGACTCGAGACGGAGCGACAGAGGCCTCGCTTAGACGACCAAGCCTGTGTACTTTTGCGAGTGAAAGGGCACCGGAAGACGTCGGGGACTGGACGCATTTGCCACTGTCCTCGATGGTTGGCCATGGTACAGAACGTTCCTGGTCCTGGCTGCCTCGCCTATCTCCCTCCCTACGCCGACGGCGTCGTGCTGTACCACAGGAATCGCAAATGGCGACTCGAGACTCCGTCTTCTGCTTGCCGTTTGCCTGCCGTCGTTCCTCCATCGCTCTTTCCCGTCCTCTCCGCGCCTGCAACTTTGCAAGACACGCTGTACACTGTATCGTGCCTTCCTGAAAGGTCACGGTTTTGGTACGGTGGCCGCAGCCTTCCCCCACAGGCAGGCGGGCGGTGATTCACGGGTGATTCATGCCGTCTGCACCACAAAAAGAACCGTTTTGGGAAATCGAGCGTCTCCTTCCCAATGGACCTGCCTTGGTGGAAACGGACACGCCGTAAACGAGCACAGCAACGAGCCCGTTCGCAACTGACAACTGGCTGCAGACTGGACGCTGCTGCACGGCTGCACGCCCCGGCCGTATTTTTATTTTTATTTTTATTTTTACCTTGACCATACCCACATCTGTCGCGCTAGCCTGACAGTCTTCTGTACTCCGTACACCCCGGGGTGCTAGGCGTCTTTTTACTCAATGACGGCCTCTGGGCCACCCCCAGCGCCCGCAACAATACGCGAGTCCACATCCATACGTAAAAGCACTGGATTTATCGAGTCGACTCGTGCCCCACTCTGTTCTTTTCCTTTCCCACACCCTCCAGGACACCTCCCCCTTTGGATCTTTATTTATATCCTCTCCCCATCCCATCTTTGATTTTCAGTCTTTGATTTTCATCATTGCTTCCTCAACATCGACTACACCTTTCTTGCTTTCTTGCACAGACTTCACTCAACTTCTGCCTTGCTTCTTGCTTCTCATTACTACCCAGAGTTTCTCTTCCAACATCATTACCACCGGCTCCATTCACTCCAATGGCCTCCGCAAAGATGTCGAAGCGCTGTGACGACACCGGCATGGTCAAGGGGACGTGGACCGAGGTCGAGGACAACCTGCTCCGCGAGCAGCTCAAGCTCCGCGACAACATGGACACGAACCTGTCCGGCTGGGGCGACATTGCCGCCCACATCCGGGGCCGCACCGCCAAGCAGTGCCGCGAGCGCTGGGTCCAGAACCTGAAGCCCAACCTGCGCCGCGACGCCATCCAGGGCGCCGAGCTCCGCTTCGTCGAAGACTGGGTGGCCCGCAACGGCACCCGGTGGGCCGAGCTCTCGCGCGAGATGGAGGCCCGTGGCATGGGCCTGCGCAGCGACAACCAGCTCAAGAACACGTACAACGGCGTCCACAACCGCAAGCGGAACAACCTTCGCCGCGGCTCCGCCCACCGGCACAGCACCTCGCCCGTCCACAGCCGGCCCACGACGGCCCACGGCCAGTACACGCCGCAGCACAACCAGCACAACCAGCACAGCCAGCACAGCCAGCACATCAGCTACACCATGCCCTCGCCTTCGCAGCTCCCGCTGCCGGCGCCGATGCAGAGCCACCGGTCGCAGGACTCGTTCCACTCCAACACCCGCACGCCCTCGTTTGGCAGTGCACGCACCCCATCGTTTGGCAGCGAGCGTCGCCCCTCGTTTGGCGAGGACCGCCACGCCTACGACGGCGACCGCCGCGCCTTCTACGCCGACCACCAGCGCCCGTCGTACTTTGGCGGCCCCACGACGCCGGTTATTGCCAGCGCCTCGCCGTCCTCGCTCCGCGACGAGTACCAGACCTTTACGGGCTTCCAGGGCTTCCAGGGCTTCCACCCGCCTCCCCTGCGCTCGGCCCAGTACGCCCTGCCCAGCCACCCGGCGCCCGAGTGCGAGCTCGGCTACCACGAGCACCAGCTGCCGCGCATGGAGCCCTCGTGGAGCCACGAGTCCAACAGCTGCATCCGCCTGCCCTCGATCCAACCCAAGGTCGAGATCGGCCCTGCTCTCACCTACGACGAGACGGTACAGAGACGCAAGGCATCCATTGCCCACGTCCGCGCCATGTGGCAGTAGCTCGTCTGCCCTTTACACTCTGCCCCTCTGCCCACTGCCCACCCCTGGTCTTCCCTTGGTCTTCTTCCCTGTCTTTTTTACTCTTATACTTTTAATGTCTGATGGCGGCGGTCATGGACTGGTCTTGGAGTTTGGTCTGCTTCTTTTGAGATACCCCTGGCCACTTGGCTTACTGCGCCTCTCCTCTGGAGCCGCGACAGTTGATGGAGGCCGCGATTCGGCGGCTTCCTCGTTTTTGATATTGTCTTGTACAGTTTTACTCTACCTGGTCTTCAAACTGCGGATTCGTGCCGCTGTGCAATAATACAACATTCTACCATACTGTGTGCTCGTGCCATTGTGACCAAAAGGACGTGACCGTGACGCAACAGTGACATGCCCGTGAACCACTCTCGTATGGCGGGCCAGTGGCTCGCTGCCGTGATCTGAAGCAGAGCTGGGCCAAGACATGTGTCAGACACGCCCATACTTGAGGATGTGCCTTGCAGTCAAGACAACGAACCATGCCAAGTGCTGTTCAGGTTCACATCAGTCTTGTTTGCACTGGTCGACACCGACCAGGCCGTAAACGGCTCGCCGAAGACGAGACATGCTGTCCATTCCAGTGTCTGCTGAGCTCTGAGCTGCTGGCTCGTGTCTCTGCCTGGTGTCTCACAGTCGCCTGGTCGGCAACGGCAGCCTCGATTGCGTGTTGATTTCCGATCCATGTTCCTGGCGTCCATCTAGCGCTGCACTGGTCTCGCCCAGCGTTCTTTTCGCGACCGGGACATGGAGCATCGACAAGTAGAGGCTGGCAGCACGGACGCCAGGACTGCCCATACGACACCTCGGCGCTATGAATACCAGGGGACACGACAATGGCAAGGCACAAAGGCACTGTTTTTTAGCTGCGACTAGTCTCGACAACCGCCCGACAGTGCATCGTCGCACGTCTCTTGCATTTCTTAGCCACGATTGCTGGCCGTCTGCTGCCCTGTCTTTTAAAACGAATTTAGAATTCACATGTCTCTCAGGTTTGATTTCGAGTTGCTGTCCCCTCTTTGTGCTTTTCTCGTTTTTCGTCTCTGTCCCGTTTCTCGTCTACTTCTGTTTTTCTATTCTCTATTCTCTGTTCTCTGTTCTCTGTTCTCTCTTCTCTCTTCTCTCTTCTCTCTTCTCTCTTCTCTCTTCTCTCTTCTCTCTTCTCTCTTCTCTCTTCTCTCTTCTCTCTTCTCTCTTCTCTGTTCTGTTCTTTCTAACCGTCTCAAACGTTCTCCAGTGCCGATCATTGCCATTTCGGCTTGGCGCGCGCGCCTCGACGGGCCACGGACCACGGACCATGGGCCACGGGCCACACAACACAACAGTCCACAGACGAGAGCCACCGCCTGCACACCAAAGCACCCCCTGGCCGCTGTGACGTTGAATTCCAAATTCCAAATTCAAATACCGGTCAAAGCAGCCAACAGACAGAGCAGAGCCACAGCACCACCGTCACGACCCCTGTACGCCAACAGCCAACAGCGCCCGTTTTACGCCTTCTACATTGGCGCACGGAGCGCCGTTGCATGCCGCATAAACTCCGTACAATTCACGATTCAGGCTGGTTGGATTCGTGTGAAACCCGGCTGACAGCGAGTCCAAGGATGGATGGTGCCTTGCTCGTTGCTCGTTGCTCGTTTGCTCGTTTGCTCACTTGCTCATTTGCTTGCTTGCGCTCTCACTGAGCCAGGCTAGCATGGGTCAATGCAGGCGAGTCGCCCAAAAAGGTCACGCACCGGCAAGAGATTCAATTTCCTGACCGCTCGGCACGATGGCTTCCGGCGGTGCTTACTCGGACCCTCAAAAATCCCAACCGGGCAGATTGTCGGGCCGCACCCTACCACGTAAACTATTCACGGGTATATTCACAGAGTAGACGTATGCACAGCTGCATGCATCGTTGGGCCGCGAGAGAGGCTGCAGCACATTCATGCCAATAGTCGTGCTAGTGACCCAGGCAAGCGTCGTTCTACTCTGTTCCAGTCTTGGTGGCCCTTCACAACACCACAAACCTCACCATTGAGCCCAGTTCTAAGCGGCACGCCCTTTGTTGTCACGAGTGCTAACTGCAGAAACAGCTCCACCCACACTGCTGCATCGTGTGTCGTTTCTCAGACGAACTTTTTCTTTTTTCTTTCCTTTTGGCTGCCGCTGTAAATGCATACTTGCGGAGTACGGAGTACGGAGTAAACGGTCGTGCTCCTCCCCCCCACACTGGTCGGCGACCTCAACTGCTCGCCAGAGGAGCCAGTGGGTCCAGATGCAGATGCTGGCGCTGGTGGCTCAGCATCGTCTGGCCCCTCGGATTCTCGCTGTCCATTTCCAGCGCGAGCAGACGGCACAGAGGTCAGCATGGGCAGGTGATGTGCGTCAGTCAGCCCAAACAAGCGTAGGCCAGCGCCGCCGTCTTGCTTTCTCGGTGAGACTGTATATTATTTGAAATACTGCTGGTCACAAACGAGGTGGTACGTGGCGGTGCGAGGAGCGCTGCTGTTATCGAGCAGTGTGAACCACGATGATCACTGTTTTGGGCGGTTTCTCGTACACAGTATAAATATTTAGATATAAATATACGTGCGCTTGCTTCTTGACGGCCTGCAGAATGCCTGCAATGCCCTGCAAGCGTTGTCCGCCTCGTTCTTTTGGGCTTCGGCCAGCGTGATGCAGTCCGTCGATCGAGTCCACTGACGAAACAAGACGGAAACGCGCAGGGGCATGCATGTGATGTGCATATGCAAGTCGAAGAATGCAACGAAAGACAAGAGCAAACGACAGCGTGGCCGGGCGGGCGGGCGTCTTTCTGAGGTCTTTCTGAACATTAGTGTGTCCACCCTCTGCTGGTGATAATTGTCAGTATATTTACGCACCGCCTAAAGGGGTAAGCGAGACGATGTAAATTTAGACGAAGCAGGACTCCATGCGCCGTTCTGGCGAGTCTCTACTCCGTATTACTCTGTATAAATATTTTTTATTAATAGCTACCGTACTGAGTGGCTACGGTCTCGCCAGTTTCTCGCCCGTTTCTCGTCTTGGTTTCTCGCCGAGCACCACAACTCCTGCACGCTAAAGTATTTCAAATTGCAAGTGTAAATACGACTATTTTCACACATGTACCAAACGACGTGCAGATGGCCATCGCCCAGCCGCAGCCGACTCTTGTGCCTGCAGCGGCCAGCCCCTGCACGCCGAACATCAAGACACGATCAAAGCGCCAGAGCGCCGCGGTAAATGGAAAAAGACACAGGGAATAAGCACTGCACAGATCTGATCTAATTCCGGGCTTGACCTGCGACTCGACGTAAAGCCGGTCCGCGACCTAAAAGTATCCAAACTCGTAGAGCCATTGAACAAGCACATGACTTTAGTTTGTTGCGATGCCCATTTTCATCGTGCCTACGAACAAGAGACGCACTGCGAGGTGCACCAAGCAAGCCCCAGGCTCGTCAATCTCGACCGCCCGTCTGCACAACCCTGGCAGGCCTCTCCGATGCCAGATAGGCGGACGTTGGACAAGGGCCGCTGTGGTGTGCACTTGCGACGTGCAACGCACCGCGTATAGTAATATTTAGTTGCCTGCCTTTGGCTTGATTCGATGCAGCGACGGAGCAAGTGCCTGGCAAGATGGCAGACACTGCACATGGACACGCCATGCAACGAAACAGACAGAGTAAATGTAAATATAGATGTCGAACCGACTGGCACGGCCGCTGGCGCGCTCGCTCCGTGTCTTGTGCCTTGTGCCGCATCCCGCCAAAAGCCTGCCCCTATCCCACGGCCACGGTACTCGCACCGGCTCGCGTTGCACCATGCCTCTGCAAGAAAACGACGAGTCGAGCGTGTGCAGCACCGCATCAGCGTGGCTTTTTGTGCGACGACGCGTGCGACGCTCCGCGGACGGTGATTCGCGACGGTTGACCCGCGTCGGTTCCTGGCTCTTTTCGTGCGCCGGTCTTGCGACTGCTATCCCGGTACCATGTGCTTTTTTTCTCTCGTTTTTCTCATTAGAATTTTCTCTCATTAAAAACGCTGTGTCACGGGCACCGAGAACAACAGCCGGTGTCTCATCACTAATCACACCCGAGTCGAGTCCGTCTCTGTCGTCCCACAAACGTAAATAAGATATACTCAGACAATTGAGACGCCAGGTCGACTGCTGGCTGCGTGCACAGCATACGGAGCGACCTGCATGCCCGCTTGCATGTGCACTTGCTGCATAATTATCCCGAAGCGCATGCCGTGACCCGTGGCACAGCAGCTCCGATGTGTCTACTCCGTGGCTTGCATTTTGCCTTTTCGTCTTTCCCTCGGTTGTTCCGGCCGTCGTGATGAGAATGCGAGGTTTGGAGGCGGGTGCAATGTCCCAGTGCTCTGAATACGCTGGAAGGCGTAGTGTCAGTGGGTGCTCTGTATACGCTAGAGGGCGCGCCAGTGGGTGCTCTGAATACGCTAGAGGGCCTATGGTGCCAGTGGGTGCTGCATACGGAGTACGCTAGAGGGCGCTGTGGTGCAGTGCCAGTGCTCTGTTCAAGGCTGTCCGTTGCGGACGAATTCGATTTTGTCGATATTGCTCCTTTTCAATAATACACTTCTCCTTTCCCATAAACACAACTTGCGATTGGCCGTATTACGGCTCACAGCGATCCAGTGTCAAACAAGTCTCGAGATGATCAACAGTATATTTATATTTATTGATTTATTTATTCACGACGTCTGCACGAATTGCGATGAACAAGGAGCAGTCACAATGTTGACCTCAGAGACGGAGCAGATGTGCAGGCTCAGCTTGGACGACACGAGTGATCGCTGTGGATTCGGACCGTTAGGGATGGGCGTGTGCGCCATCGATCAAATCAGCGATCAATTCGTCGGAAACCGGTGAAGACGCAGCATCCCGTCGCGCTAGGCGAGCGCCTCGCCCGTTTGAGGCAGTGATGGGCATGCCCGTACGAGCATGGAGCTTTCCGTCCTGCCTTCATTTCCGTCTCTCCATTATTAGCCCTTTATCGATTCACGGCAATCTGACACGTCGTGCCGGGCTGTTGGGAAGGCGGGCCCAAGTAGAAGAAGCAAGTGTGCTTCAGTGTGCTTCAGTGTGTTTAGTGCTATTTCAAGTGCTGTAAAATATTTGTATTTAGTGCTGGTGGTTTTGCAACGATGTGCGCGAGCAGGGATGGTGTGCGTTATCGAGGATGGATTGCTAGTGGCTGGGTCTTTGCAACGATCCAAACGAAAATCCAAAACAGCCGGTCCATGAGAGCTGAATGGCGGGTTGCCTCGCTAGACAAGAGGAATAAGTATTTCTCAAATCATTTGCAGAGGGCGTGTGCTGCAAATGGAACAAGGGCACCAACCACCGCAGGGCTGTTCATAGCCCGCCAATCGCTTCTCGTTCACGACGGCCGTTTCGTTTTCGTTTCGTGCGGCTTGTTCCATTTCATTTCCATTTGCATTTGCGCAGGCACTCCGGGCCTTTCTCCTCTTCCACTTGTCTTCCACCAAGTATCGTCACAAACACGTCGCCGGAATGAGCACCCTCCCAACGAGTCGACTTGCGAACCCACCATGCACACCGAGAACTGGCGCTGCTCGTCCTGTGAAAGAGAGCTCGCCGGGCTAAACTGATAGCATAATGATGGTGGTACGATGTTGGTCGACGGTCTCGCCCGGTCCACCTCTTTGGTAATGGGCACTGAAATTGATTTTCCAACGGCAATGGTAGCTGGTTGTCCTATTCCTCACGGAGCTGGCTCCGAAATCGAGTGCTCTGTAAATAAATTTACAGAGTAAGTCCGTATTCCTCACGGAGCGCTCCGAAACCAAGGCAGACATTTCAACGTCGGTCCGCGCTGCATTTGTCTACTTGGCTTTGTCCTCTTCCTCTCCCAACTGCAAACTGCAATGACATGTGAAGCTTCTGTTGTTCCTCTTACCCCCGGAATAAACAGTTTTATTTAAATATATAGAACTATTAGCAGGTTAGAGCGACTAGCTAGTTTGGCGCCTGCGCCGGACACTGGCAAACCAGCAGACGTCGAAACGGTTACGATGCGATCTGGATCCGGCTAGAGCCTCCATGGCACCGTGCTAACGTCCGCTGCTGTCGGGTATTGTCCCAACAGGGCAGCTTATCCGGCCGCCGCAAGTGCCTGCGCCGGAACCTGCCTCGTCTTTTCGGTATCGTACGGAGGAAGTGCTTTGTGTGCAAGTTGGCGTGCCGGTATGCCATTTTATACAGCTTAGAGGCATGTCGATCTGGACAGACAAGACGCGGCCTGTCGAGTGGCATGTGAGACATGCAACATCTTCATCTGGCCGTCACTTGTCACTTCCGTGGCCCTCGATCCGGCAACGGCATCCCTCTGTATCTGCCAGCTCCCTGCGGTGTTTGGGCCCGGCATGACACGCCCACGCAAAGGCAATGCCAACTCCGTGTCTTGGATCCGGCTTATCCTCATCTTGCCATGGCGCCGACGCCGCGTCTTTGTTCTCCTGGCGATGGACATTGCCCGTGTTTCGCAATGCGTCAAAAATACAACACGTGCATGACGAGCAGACAAATTGCTGCCGCCTCCCTGCCGACGTGGCAATGCTCGTCGACAAGTCCATCTGCCGGGCCCAGACCGTCGCAAATGTCCGAGATCCAGCGGATTGGCGAGTCTAGTCTGTACACATCACATGCCAGCAGCAGTCTGTCGCTGGCGCTTGCCTGCCTGCCCATATCTGCCTGTATTTGCAGTGTCTAGGGGTGCGTCTGATGAGTGCTGACTAAGCTGTAAACGCACTGTATTTCAGTGTGCGTTCAAGGCAGCACAGCACAAATCTACTGGCGTGGGAAGTGAGAATAAATTAAGCAAATATAGCAAAGCAGATGGAATACAAGCAGCGCAAGCAGTAGTATACAGTGAATGGCAAACAGAACGTGTCCAAATCGCACCGGGCGCCGTGTTCGTTTCTCTTTTCGTCTTTTCGTCTTCCGTCCCGTCTGTCGTCTCCGTCTTCCGTCTCCGTCTCCGTTTCCGTGGTGTCAAAGTGTCTGCCTTGAAAGTGCCGCTCGGCCACACTTAGTGAAAGAGGTCCTGGGCGCGTTTCCGTGGGCGCGAGATACGGCTCGCGAGGTCGGCGCCCTGGCCCACGGTGCTCGTCTTGGTGCCGTCGCTGGCATTGGGAAACAGCTCGCGAGCATTCGCACGACCTTTGATGGCGAGACCCGGCTGGTCCGACCGGCCACTGCCCTTTTCGTCGCTGCGTGCGAGGCCGCGGATGTTGTACGTGCTCGAGGCTGGTGCAGCAGGCTCGTCGTCGTCGTACGCGATCCGCGTCACGTTGCTGTCGTCAAACAGGTCCATGTGCGCCCGGCTACCGTTTCGACCGTCTCGACCGGCTCTTCCGCCTCTCCCGCCACGGGCGTCACGGACTGCGGCCAGGCGATCACGCTCAGCACGTGCCTTGTCGCGGTGGCGCGCGGCGACACGTGCAGCCTCTTCGGCACGTTCGTCGGCGACACGGCCATCGTAGTCGTCGTCGTCGCGGTCGCGGTAGCTGCGCTGGCTGTCCTCAAAAAGCTCCTTGGGGGGGAACAGCTCCTTGCCGCGTGCACGGTCGACCGCCGTGCCGTCGGCAAACAGTTCCTTGTCGCGGTTTCTGTGGCGCACGTCGGGCGACCGGCTGCGTGAGCGTGGCGAGTACGACCGGCGGCGTCGACGGCCGTCACGGCCACGGCCACGGCCACGATCACGGCTCTGATCACGGCTCCGATCACGGCTCCGATCACGGCCACGGTCGGGCCCACGCGACGCCCGTGACGGCGCGTCGTCGTCGTACAGGTTGACGTCAAACGAGTTGTTGCGGATATCGCGCTCGCGGTCGTCGCGGTCGTCGTAGCGGTCGGAGCGGTCGCGTCGCCGGTCGCCTCGACGCCGGTCGCCTCGGTCGTGTCCGTTTCGTCGCCGGCGCTCTTCGGGGTCGTACTCGGGGTGCAGGAGATAGAAGCGGCTGCGCTGAGCGGCACCGGCCTGCTTCTTGTCGGCCGCGACGGCCATGCGCACCAAAAGGCCGGCCGAGACGTCGGCCGCTTTGGCCGTGTACGTCTTGGCCGGCATGTTGACGCCGACGGGCAATTGCGCGACCTGGTCCTCGGCGAGCTCGGTGAGCGACAGAGCGACGAGCGCCGCCGCCGCGCGTTCCGCCGTGGGAAACACCAGGTTCGCCGACGTGTCATCGATCCACTCGATGCGGTCGTACGGGCGGCGCGCGGCGTCGACGTCGGCGGCCGTCGAGACGTGTTCCGCCAGGTACGCCTTGATGTCGTCGGGCGTGAGCGCGTCGAGGCCGCGCAGGTGCACCTTGGTCGGCACGAGCGTCGCCGCCTCGCCGACCTCGTCAATCTCGCCCGCCTCTGGGCCATCGAGCGTGCTCGTGCCGAGAATGTCGTCGGTCGGGGGCAGGCCGTCGTCGAGCGTGAGCTCGACTGTGGCCTCTGCCTGCGCCGGAGCCACCTGCCCCGCGGCGTCCTCCATGTCAATGTCGTAGTCCATGGCGAGGAGCGGCGTGTGGCAGTCGCGGTGCGATCAATCGAGCCGAGGCCGTTGCTGGTCGATGTCAATGGTCGGCACGAGAGCTGCGCTGGACGTCAAAGGCGCGGGCGTGTCGCGTCGAAAGGATCAACGCCAGCGTGCGCGCAGTCGTGTCTGCTCAAAGGGCGTCTGGGAATGAGCAGGGTCGAGAGGGCGCGGCACGGTGCGGTCGTCGCGGTTCTGCGTCGGGTTGCGTTGTCGCTACACGGCCACAAAGGCTGGGCCAGGACCAGACACGCGCCAGGCTAAAAAGTGGGTCACCCGCAGCCTTCCTGGGCAGACCTGTCTCAGTGCCACAACTCGTACGGCCTACCGAGGAGCCGATTCGTCCAGTCTACGAAACACACGATCAGTTCTACGAAACTCGTACACGCAGTCGTCTACGGCGTCCTTATGCCCTCAGGCGTCATGCCAACCAGCATTACAGCACATCACGCAGGCCAGTGGCAGTCAACATGGAACAATGGCAGAACCGGATCAGAGGACCAAAAGAAATGGGTATTGCGTGCTCGAAATCAAAACACCGACGAGTCTATGCGGCGCCGGCGGGGGTATGAACGAAAATCAGCGAAGCGAAGCGAAAGCAAAAATCAGAAACAAAAACGCTACAGAGGCTTGACGGGCCGTCGGATGTCGGCTGTGGCTGCGGCTGCGGGCACTGGCACGGGACGCAGAACGCGCGGCACCTTGGTGCGGCTGGCGTCGTCGGTGGCGGCCGGCGTCGACAGCTGGGAGGCAGCCCGCTTGAGCGAGGGCAGCGTCGCCAGCATGTCGCCGGCCGACGGCCGGGGCACACCGCCCATGACCTCGTCCTCGCTGCTGGCGTCGGCGTCGGCGGCGTCGTAGTGGTGGTGGTACGGGCCAAAGCCGGTGCTGCCACTGCCGGCATTGCCATGGCGCGACATCTGGCTGCCGCCGCCGCCCTGGGCGTTGTGGTGGCCGTAGTCGGCATCGTCGTCCTGGTCCAGCAAGGCGTCGTGGTCCCAGCACGGCTCGAGGCCGTCGAGGAAGACGGGCAGCCGCCGAATGGCACGCCACGATAGCGTCTTGTCGCGCATCGCAATGTACAGCGAGTCCACCTTGCCGTTGCTGTCGCACACGGCACAGTGATTGCGCAGAAACTCGAGCGTGCACCGTGCGTCTGCCAGCGACGCGTCCAGTGGCCGCAGCATGGGAAGGCCCGCCAGACGCTCCGCCGTGCACGATAGCGCCTGCAGCGGCATCCACTGCCGACCGCGTAGTGCACGCCCAAACGCACGCTCAATCGCCTGCTCAAACGCGTCTGCGCTCGCACCGTTGACCGCCACCATTTGATGCAGCCCACGCGACAGGCACCGCTTGTACGCATTCGTGTCGCGCTCAAATGGAAACGGCTGCGTCGCCGTCGGCAGCAGCGAAATGTGCACCGTCCACAGCTCCGTCGAGTGCGACCCTGACGAGAAGCCCGACGCGTTCGACGCGTTCGACGCGTGCGACGCGTTCGATGCGTGTGACGACACGGACACGTGAGACGACACGGACACGGACCTGGCCGACCGCGACGACGCTGGCCGCGAAGCCAACGCGCTCGGTACACCGGTGGCCGCTGCAATCGCGCTTGATAGTGCCGGGCCAAAGAGCGAAGGGACATTGGCACGTGGGGCTGCCTGAGCCGACTCCAGTGCGTCCGCGGGCGTCGGCGACGCTGAGCACGACCGTGGGAACTGCTGTGCGCTCGGCATCGACGACTGCGACAGCGGCACCGCCCGCCGCGTGTTCTGCAGCGACAGCGACGTGGTCGGGCCGTGTGGCTTGTCAGTCGGGGCAGACTGGACCGGCGTGGCCTTTTGCCGCGCTGCACGGTCGCTCGCGTCGCTCGCGTCGCTCGCGTCGCTCGTCTCGATGCCCTCAATCGCCTCCAGCACCTCGACACGGTCCTCCATCGTATCCATCCGGTCCTCGAGGCCAATGTCAACGTCCACCAGCTCGAGCTGCCGGTCGACGATCCGCGATACCTCCTCGTCCACGCGCTGCAGGTGCCCGTCAATCTTCCGCAGGTGCTTCTCCACGCTCTTCTTGTGGTGCATCAGGTCGTTGATCGAGTCCCATGCACGCCCCAGGTTGCGGTACGCCTCGCGCACCTCGTGGTCCACGTCGAGCCGGCTGCGCTCGTACGTCTCCTCCAGCTCGCTCACCCGCACCACCATCTCCTGCTGCCGGTCGTGGCCCTCGTTGACCCGCGCCAGGACCCCGGTCATCTCCGCCCGCAGCCGGTGCTGGAACTCGATATTCTCGCGCTCCAGCATCTCGATCCGCTGGTGCATCAGCGCCACCGCCTGGCTGTCCGGCCGCGACGATGGCTGGCTCGTGCTCAGGTGGTAGCACGACAGGTGCCCGCACTCGCAAATCGCCCCGGCCGCCTCCTCGTTCAGCTGAAAGTGCGCGCACCCGCACCGGTGGCCTTTGAGCTCCGCCATCGTCATCAGGTACCGGCACTCGCCCGCCGGCAGCTGTCCGTCGTCCGTCTGCGAGCCCGCCCGCTGTGGTGGCGAGGGTGTCGTCGGCGGCGACATTGTTTCGTTTTCGTACTTTGTAATTCGTACGGATGTCTGTGGATGTGACCTGCGTGATTTCCGATGGGCAATTGCCGCCGTCGAGCCCGCGCCCAGTCGACGCAAATCCACTCGGACCGCCAGCAGCCTCGCGCGGTTGTGCGTCGGCTGCTGTGTTGTCTGCAATCACCCGGCGTCCGGCGTCGTGCGTGGTTCCGCGACGAGCCTGGTGCTAGGAAATCGGGCAGAGCGTCGTCGTGGCCTGTGCAGTAGCGCTGTCGATGCAGTCCATGGACACCCTGGAATGGCCGTCGCAGGTGGTGCTGAAACAGTGCTGAAAACAGTGCTGGAACAAGCTGAAATCAAGTGCTGGAACAAGCTGAAATCAAGTGCTGGAACAAGCTGAAATCAAGTGCTGGAACAAGCTGAAATCAAGTGCTGAAATTCACGTGCGAAATTCAAGTGCCGAAAAGACTGGATGGTGCAAACGCAAATGCAAAGAACGACGAATGCAAAATCAAGAGATCAAAGATGGAGAGGTTGAGAGAGTGGGATGACGGTTGGAAAGGAAAGCGGCCAAATATAATAACAGCCCCAAAGGAAGGGGGGCGTGGGATAGAATATAAAAAGACTTGGAAGGGAAAAAGATAACGGGAGGCAGCCGGAGGGTGGGTTGGGTCTCCGTAGGCGATTTGCGTCTTGCGTCCAACACCCGCCAGCTATCAACTGTCTTCCTGCTTGTGGACCGGGCGTTGATCAATAAATATATGCAAAGTCGTCCTCTACGTGTCAAAAGTGACGACGGATGCTGTAAATATATACCAGGAACAGCACAGCTGGCGACTGTCGGCCAAGACGGCGCAATGCATAAGCAGCTGATGTCGTTGCGTTATACCCGGCAGGCTAAATCAAATCAACACGGAAATCTCGGAGGCTCTTGGGGTGCGGAGATCAAGAGGTTGCCGGGGCTCGGGACCACGGCCGGTGTCAAGAATCGGAGACTCCTCCGAAGCCTGTGTTTCCAAATGGTTCGTTGTGTATCGTATCAACAGCCCCAGTCAAGACCAAGGTGAGCCGGGTGCGTGGAGACAAGATCCTTTGGAAAGACGATGAATCGAGACGGCGAATCGAGACGACGAATCGAGACGACGAATCGAGAAAGCGACGAGAAAAAGAAAAAGAAAACGGAAAACGGAAAAACAGAGGGGCAGGGCGTCTAGGTACTCGAGTTGGTCGGCGATGTAAATTTAGACGCAGTGCTGGCTGCGATGGCGTCAGATAAAAGTACAGTAGCGCATCCGCCCGGTCTGGTTTCTGGTTGCAGAGGTGCAGGGCAAGGGTCAAACACAGGCAGCACGGGCGTACGGCTGGTGGTGTTGGTGAAAAGTATGGCGCACGGCGTGCTCTGCCAGACAAAAGACCGATTGTGCAAGCCGTGTGCCCGGTGACGCGAGATTGTACGGCGACGGTGTGCGTTGTTGTGATGTTATTTGCCGTCGTGTTTGAAAGAGAAGCGGTCTGTGACTCGTCTGTGACGCATGAGCTGTAATATTCGAGCGGATGATGGGAGACGAAAGCTGTGTCAGTCAGTCTGCTGCTGGGATGCGCAATCGCGGCGATACTCGACGGAATGACGTTGACGAGAACCCCGGCCCGGTCATTAAATTAAAGAAAAAAAAGAAAAAAAGAAAAAGAAAAAGAAAAAATCTCGGCCACGAGATGCACCGATCCAGAAAGGGCCGTCAAACAAGTCAGGAATCAGTCGAAATCAGACAGATCAGACACAACGGATGAATGCAAGACGTGCGACGGCCACGGACGACGGGAGAAAGCACTGGAAGAATGTGAGATGTGAGTGGTGGCGAGCACAAAACGCGCGGGATACGACTCCGTAGGCGTGTCGAGATTGAGGCAATGGCACGGCACGACTACTTTTGACGTAAATATATCGTAAGAACAACGCTGGAGATGCTGGAGATGCTGGAGATGCTGGAAACGCAATTACGGGCCTGCGAGTTTGAACGCCGTTTATTTTTCGAGAAGCCTCCAGTGCAACTGGGGATGGGGACGCCCGGGACGGGCAGGGGCTAGCAGCTTAGCAGAGGGCTGGGCAATTCGAGAAACTGGAGAAGTGGTGAAAAGGGGGGGTGCCCATGAGGACGCCGGGGAAAGCAGCGGTGCTGACGATGCACAAGCGCTGGAGGCGAGGCGGCCGAGACGATGTCAACGGTGGATGTGTGTCTGATTTTGCTTCGGAGGCTCAAGTCGATTCAGGGGCCAATCCGAGTCGAATGTCAACAACCGTGCAAACTGTGCTGGCACAGTGGAAATGAACCGTGCGACGGGCGGCAGAACACGGAAAAGAGCACTGTGCGCGCAGGTCCGCTGTGACGAATTCGGGTGCTGAGTAATATGCTGAGTGTGCTGAGTGTGCTGAGTGTAAATATTTACAGAGTACTTTTACAGATGAAACGGCGGACCGAACCAGCGGTGGTGATGTTCAAGGCCTGCGGAGCAGAGCAAGCAACGGCAAGACCACCGATGCGCTCCTTCCACGTTTTCCGTTCGCCTTTCTTTGTCCGGCAGCTGTGCAACTGCGCCTGCCAAACCAACTGGACAGGTGCATCTGGTGAGACAGGAAGCAGCGACCAGCTGGCGTGTGGGCAAGACGGGTTCGGGCGTGTGGGTAGTAATGGCCACGGCCTATGCCAATGAAAAGTGGCAAGCGGCGGCCCAAAGAGCGTGGGAGATGCGGGTGCAGGAGCGACCACCAGCGGAATAAGATGGGGGCACATGGCCAGGCAGGTCCAGAGGCAAACACGAGGAGATCCCGGCAGGCAAAGGCGTGGAGGGAAAGAGCAGGGCGGTCGAGTGAGCTTGGATTGCCGGTGCAAGGCGCCATCATCACGAGGATCACGAGGCTGCCACGTTAATGCGACAAGAGAGTCAAGTCGCCGGCACGGCCAGTCACTCGACCAGGTACACCGATGTATCTCTCGCTCAGTGTTCAGTAGCAAAGTTATTTACTCCGTAACAAACCAGCCAGTGGCGCGAATGGGAAGGCACAACGAGGCAGACATCTCATTGGCGCTCTGCGACTGTTCGATCTGTGTGCGTCGCGTTCGTTTGACGGGGGCTGAGGAGCACACGCAGACACGCAGACGCAGAACCTGTGTTGGACAGGCTCGAAGGAGCGAACGAGGCGTGGGCCGTCAGTCACTATGTGGATATCCGGGCCGCAGGCGTGTGGGTCTTATGCAGCGAATATAAATTTATTTATATTTAGTGTTAGGTGGGGGAAACGATAAGAGGCCTGAAAGAGGCCTGAAAAGAGAAAACGCCAAAGGCTACGTGCGTGATCCCGTCTTGGGCGGCCCTTGGTGCCGTAGCTTGAGTTTGAGTTTGCCGTTCGTAAAATATTTAAGGCAGCCTGGCGAGAGCACTTCTAAATACGGAGTGCGCTTTGTGCTTACCCACCCACGGAGCGCTTGTATTGTCCGAAAACCGATGCTCATGCTGTGTTGGTATATTTACGGAGCCTGCTGCTTCGCCCAGAAAACACAAGCGTAATTCGAGGCACGGCGACAGAATGCTGGTAAAATCGTAGTACCGGACCGTCGACACGAAAGGCGGGTATAAGTGCTAGCGCGATCCTATTTGGTGCACTCGTATTCAATGCCAGCAACACAATCCAGGCCAGATTTGAGTTTGGACTGCTTGGATACAAAGCTTCAAAGTATTTCTCGGCATGTCAAGCGGCGACAACACGGGTCTATTGCAACTTGACCCCCAACTTGCGGCATAGATGCATATTGCCCTGCAGCTGCCGATACCCTGCGGTCCCTTTGCGGCGCTACTCGTTATAAATTTATAAATTTATAAATTTATTATATTTACCGTGCGACCAGGGTAAAGTCCTGAAAGTTTGTTTGCGTCTCGCTCCGAGGTGTCCCGATGTTGATTGGATATTGAACATGTGACAAATAAGAGTCCTGTCTGACAGTTTGATCTGCCACGAGACGAACAATCGTTGTCCGAGGCGCAAGATCCTAGTATCATACTGCCAAAAGCTCACCGCCTTTCCACTTGCACCCAAACTCAAGGCGGCTCGAGACCCGAGATGAAAACACAAAAAGGCGGCGAAGCCTCACCTCACGCCGTCAGCAACCCTGTGGCCAGTCTTACCGCGTATATTTGGCAATACTTGCGATGAGATAGCCTGGGCGCGGCGAGCAACTCTTTTGGTTGAATGCGTTTACCGTTCTGGCCCTCAGTCACGTCACAGACCGTGGACAGCAGATGAAGCGGCTCGTCTTCCGAGTTCGAAAGTGGGAGCTGTTCCTGGAGGGTAATGCGAGTTATGTCGAGAGAATAGCACTCATCAAATGAACATTGAAAAGAGATACTGTGCCTACGAGGCCAGATGTGTCTCGCGCATGGGGTCGTCGGACGAGGTGAACGCAAAGCAGGCGCAAAAACCCACAGTCATCGCGTGGCACGCACGGACGTCACGGACGTGCTCCGATGTTCAAAGGTATTCCGAGATTGAAAATTGAAAACTCCACGTCCGAACGCGCGTGGGATAACGAAAACAGAGCGTGGGATTGGCGCACGAGAACTCTGGCAAGCATGTGACCTCGCCCAGGATCGGCCGGATCCAACGAAAACTCTCGGGCATGACGCAGGGCCTGTCCTTGTGAACAAAAGGGCGGCGGCAGGCAACTGGCTCGTGGAAAAGGCCCAAAGAGGACGGCATCGAGATCACGGGCTCGTGTCAGACGTCTGCCAAGTCCGCGTCTTCTTGCTCGTTTAACCTGGATCAGCTTTGACCGCGGTGCACTGTCTAAATATAATGCAGTCGGTGGATAAATCGAGATCTCGTGCACAAGGTCTCAGATGCAGTGCATCGAAGCACTGGAAAAGTTGGCTTTGTTCGTGACGCTGTATTCTGTTTAAACATTGCTGCGTGGGATGCTAAGCACTTTATTTCTCAATTTGCCACTGTTGGACGCCGTTGACAATCGGGCTGGACGGCTACCACGCAGCCCCAAACATGGCCTGTGCCCCTGCAAGCAGTCCGGTGCCTCCATTGTATATTTAACTATATATTTACTCCGTATTTCTCCGTACAAGTAAAATACTCCGTGGTGGCGAATGAAATATACGACCGGGACGACGGACGTCACGACATTGCATGCGATGCAGTCATGGTGAAAACAAGAAACACGGAACGATGCCATCTTTGCACGCCCATTCACCTTTCACTCGTCCACAGGGTACCAGTCGGACTTGTTTGTCCAGCACACATGCATGTGAAGACGCCATCAAGACGAGACCGGCCAGCACCCGGTTCGATTCGCCCGTCTGTGCCTTGCGTTTCATCAACCAGTCCACCGTACCATGCCTCTTTGAACGAATAGGAAAGAAAGGCACTCTAGTGGTGTCTGCTTGACCCGCGTCTGACAGCAGCACAGCGGCCTCGACGTCCGGCCATCCCACGCTGGGCTTGGCGTCGTCTCGATGATTCGCTCGTGGCACGGGCGTATGGGTGTAAATACTCCGTGTAAATATATGTCTGTTGGACGCTCGCGGCCAGTCTATATTTACTCCGTAGCCTGTTGCTTCTGCTGGAGTAACACGAATGTGACGGAGTGGGGGCCATTTGCTCTGCATGGCTAGGGCTCATCAAATCAATCTGGGAAAAGCCCGAGAGTGTTCATGTGGCGATGCTCTCTAGGGTGTCTGTGCCGCTGACCGGCAGAATGTCCGCCGCCGGACTGGCCTTTTGGTTGGCGGTGGTTGCCATTGGGCTGCAAGAAAGACGCACGGGACACGGAGATGCATTTCCGGACACGAAGCACCATGCACCGAGCACGAATCAGGGACCAAAAGCACACAGTACGGATAGTGATCACGAATCACGAATCGCGATCAAACGTCAGGGCCAACACTTCTCGCCCTTCAATGTCCGACCTGGCCTGGGCGCTGTGCAGCGAAGACGAGATACGATCTGGCACCCCTGTCAAGTCCTCGATATTGTAAATATAAATATTTACTGTCTCGGACTCGACGATTAAGTTGTACATTATCGCCGCCTCGTCTCAAAGTCGAAAATGTCCAAGAACCTGTTCAGTCGAGGGAAGAAACCGCGGGGCAATCAAGTACAAGCCGGCGCCAGCGCCCGGAGAGCGCATTGGTTGTGGCGACGAGAACCCAGTCCGAGACGAGCAAAGTGCGAAGCGGCATGGGGGAAGTGTATGGAGTACGGCTCGTTGTGGTGTGGCTTGCCAAGGCAAAAACAAGGGAGGTCGAGGAGGAGGCCGCACGCCATTGTGTCATTGTGCGGGCTGCCAAAGTTTGTGCAAGGGCTGGAAAGGTCCATGCCGATTTGGTTGGCTGTCCTTTTTGCAGTTTGCTCGCCTTTTGGTCGCTTGGTTGCGTTATCTCGTGGGGTTGCAGCCAGACTAGATGTATCTAATGGCGTGCATGTGCCGGATAACGCTGTGTAAATGAGCAGGTGCACTCCGTAATCAAGAGACGCATCGGGGCACACACCGGTGACGCCAGCCAACCCTCGGCCAATTATATTTACAGAAGATCGAAGGCGGCTGTCGAGTCTGGACGAAACTTGGGCCTTTGGGCCCCTACGCAAGACGAACAAACGTAAATCTCGCACAAAGTAGTGGCATAGTGCGTGATTGCTTCGATGGTGACGCTGTCGCTGACGCTTTGTGCTACTGCACTGGAGATAAGTCGCTGATGACGCACGGTGCTCAAGAAAGACTGTGATTCGTGGTGGCAAGCAGGCATTTTCCATTTGCTTTAATGTCCATTTCGCGCCAGGGCACGACGCATCGGCTTCGGCTCGCAACTCTAGGCGCGGATCCCAGCTTGTCGAAAAAGTCTCCGGGCGGCAGAATCGCGACCTTGGGTGCCGCATCTTCTTCCTTTTCTATGCAAGCACATGCCGACTGTGTGTGGTTCTCATCCCATGGCATACGGAGAAGGATGTCATGTGAAACAGCAGAAGAAGCAAAAGCAAAAGGCAAGGTAGGGGCTGGCACGAGATACTGTTCCGCCGCGGCTCTTGCAACAACGCGTAGACCACCACAGGATGAAGAGGATGATAAGGACCAGGATTAACGGAGTCTCGGAGACGAAACCACGAATATGCTCTTGATAGTAAGATTACACGGAGCCTCGACGGTCCAACTGGCATCGACCAACGCTCGTATGTGTTGGCGACGATGCTGGCTGCTGGACAGCGACACATCTATATGGACAAGAGACAATGTCTTTCCGCTGCCGCGTGGCGGGCATCGTCCCTGCTGCTTCTCCAAAACCCCAACGAGGCTGAGGACTGCAGTTCAGCCGTCAGCGCTCGGCAGGGGCGCGGGATACCACTGTGAAGGACAAGACGGAAGAGCTTTTGGAAAGGCACCAACAGACCTGCCTTGTCTTGGTTGCTCGTCTACAAGATAAGGCATGCAATACGAGTCCTTGGTATCTCGGCTCGTTGATTGAGGCTGTGGTTGGAGGTTCTGGTTGGAGGTGATTGGAGGTGATTGGAGTGCTTGGAGTGATTGGAGGCTTGTTGGAAGTGCAGAGCCCACACCGGTGCGCCGTGTCAGTCGGCCGCGATGCTCAAGGCACAGTCGGGGGTGGCAAACTCGGCTGTTGTATATTTATTTGACGTGTGTTAGGCAGTTTGCCCAAAGACGGCCAGCGGACCCGTCTGATTCGAGTTGTCGATGGCCGAGTTCGGAGTATGCAGTCGTTGGCCGAGTACGGAGTATGCGGCTCCCGCAGGAAAACATAAAAGTCTCGCGAGTCCATGTTGTGTTTTCACAAACCGAGCCTGCAAAAGAATTGTCTAGGCGAACGTGCAACGTGATGGCGGACGATATGCAGTAGTCTGATTCGCGCCAGCCAAACAGAGCGCGGCGTCCGTAGCCGGCGCTTATGCTGCGGAGTAGCGTGAGGTCGAGGCCAAGTCTTTGACTCGAGTCGGTGGTGCACTGATGAATTTGCCATGACCCAAATCCAACATGACGCTTAAAGATCGAATTGACGCGCTGCTCGACGTCTATGCGCGTTGCCTCGCTGCGCTGCGCATTGCTGCACCCGCGCAAAAAGACGAAAAGAGAAAGAGCGAGAAACGGACGCAGAGCCCGGTGCGACTCGCTCGGTCGCTGCAGACGGACCGCGGCAAGGTCGAGCAGGCGTACGCATCGCGGCTGAGCGTGGCCGGCAGCGCGCTGGCGTCGGGCGACGCGGCGTCGCGGTCGGCGCTGCGGCGTATCGTGCGGCGGCTGCGGGCGGCGCTGCAGAGCGCCATGTGTCGACAGCCCAAAGCGACGCTCGACTACGACGCGCTACGGGCGCTATCACGGTCGTCACGCGTCGGAGCGATCCGGGCCATGGACGGGTTGTCGGTGCGGCTGGCGAAGAGCACGGTGAGCACGGCGAGTGCGGAGAGCACGTCTAGCACGTCGAGCGCGCGTGGCGGGAGCGGGAGCAACGGGAGCAAAGGGAGCCGGAGCAAGACGGTCAAGGATGTCGAGACCAAGAAGCCAAAGAGTCCAAAGCCCCTTTTGCTGGAAGCGGCCAAGGTCGAGCCCGGCGTGGCAGGAGCGCCCCAGAAGACCAAACCGAAGCAGCGAAGCAGCCAGAGCAGCGGCAAGAACAAGAACGACAAAAACAAGAGCGGCAAGAGCGAAAACGGAAAGAAGCGACCGGGCGTGCGGAGCAATAGCGAGACGGCCCCGGCAAGTGCGGCCGGCAAGACATCAGTTCCCCCATCTGGCAACGAGAGCAAGAGCAAGACGCGAGGCGACAACTCGACTACACCAGACCACGACACTCATGGCCACGGCCACGTTCGAGACGGCAGCGACAGCGGTGTCAGCACGGACACGACGCGTGCCGGGCCGCTCAACGCACACGCGCGTTCGGGCTCGGCTGCACACGCGCACCCAGGCCGCCGCGTATCGATCCTGACATCGTCGTCGGCGAGCACGAAACTGGGCGAAATTCCGGCCGAAAAACTGCGTCGGCGGCAGCCCATAGCGGCACCGGACACGGACGGCGACGAACGGCCGGCGAACCCTTACAATATCCGACCAGCGTACCCGATGCGGCCGCTGTGGGTGCACGAGAAGCCTGTTAAGAAACGGTTCTGGTCGTTTGGCAGGTCGTGATTTTCTTCTCTTTCTTTTCGGTTCTATTCTTTCTTCCTATTCTTTCTTCCTACTTGATACCAGCTTGACGTAATGAGACGCGAAAATAATGCCAAAGCCAAATGCTGTTGTGGATGGAAAAAAATAGCAGGAGCAATGTCCCCACCTGCCCAAGCTGATGCTGCCCCTCTTCCAGCAGCCTATGGCAGTGCTGACTTTTACGGGGCAGTCACGAGACGGCGACGTTCAATTGGAACGACCACGACCTCGACAACGACGACAACGACGACAACGACGGACCACCATCGCCACACCGCCATGGCCGTCAACGCCCTCAATTCGCTGCTCCGCGGCGCCTCCATCGACGACCACGACGAGGTACTGCGGCTTGCCAACGCGGCCATTTCGGCGCCGGGCCCCACCGACGGCCCCGACAAGCTGGCCGCCCAGCACACCAAGGTCGTTGCTCTGCTCAAGCTCGACCGTTTCGACGACGCGCTGCGCATCATTGCGGGCGCGGGCGACGCCCTGGCCGCGCTCTGCGTGCTCGAGCGCGCGTACGCGCTGTACAAGACGGGCGACCTCGAGGCCGCGGCCCGTCTGGCGTCTGCCTCTGGACAGACGAGCCGTGGCCTCCAGCACATTGCGGCCCAGGTGGCGTACCGCGCCGAGGACTTTAACGCGGCGGCCAACCTGTACGCCCAGCTCGCGGCCGACGCCGACGCCCACGACGAGGCCCCCGACGTACGGATCAACGCACTGGCGACGTCGGCACAGCGTGCGTGGCAGGGCCGTGGCGCATCGACACGTGCCGCCAGCCAGGACGCCGCGCTCGCCGCCGGCCGCCGCGACGACCTTGAGTCGTTTGAGACGGCGTACAACGCGGCGTGTGTCGTGCTCGCACACGGGTCCCTGACCAAGGCGCTCGTTCTCCTGCAGCGCGCGCGTGCCTTGTGCGAGGCGTCGGACGAGCTCGACGACGACGACCGCCGTGCCGAGCTCGTGCCCATTCTCGTGCAACAGGCGTACGTGCTCGTGCGTCTCGGGCGTGTGGCCGACGCGGCCGCCGTGCAAGCCGAAATCGATGCCAGTGCGCTCGACGGATCGGCCCGGCTCGTCACCGCCACAAACGCGCTCCAGCACGTCGCCGACGCCGACAAGGCGAACCCATACCTCTTGCAGCGGCACGTCGAGCAGGTGCCCGCCGACACGACGGGCAGCGACCGTCTGTTTGCGTACCAGGCACGCCTCCTGCGCCGCAACCAGTACGCCATTGAGCTGCAGTGCTACAAGTTCAAGGGCGTCCAGGCGCGTGCCGGCAAGCTGCTCAAGACGTTTACGACCGACGCCGCGTCGCCCGCCGCCGTCGACCTCGGCGTGCTCGGCGCCGCCGCCAAGGCCGAGCTGGCGACGGGCAAGGACGCACTGCGCACACTGCTGCCTCACCTCCAGAACCGGCCCACCGATGTCGGCCTGCTTCTGACGGCCGTCCAGCAGTACCTGGGCATGCACAATGCCGAGGCCGCGCTCGGCCTGGTCGAGACGTTTTTTGCACACGCCGAGGCACACGCTGAGGCGGCAGATGCGTCGGCACGCTTTGCCCCCGGCCTCGTCGCGCTCGCCGTCGCGCTGTACCGCCTGCAGGGCCGCCACGCCGCCGCGCGTGCTGCTCTGCACAAGGCCGTCACGCACTGGCAGGCTGCCGCCGACAGGGAGACACCGGAGACGCCGAAGACACCGGCGTCGCTGCTGCGTGCGGCCGGTGTCGAGCTGCTGGCGTCGACGGACGCGGGCGAGCAGGCGGCGGCCACGTCGGCGTTTGAGGCTCTGTACGCGGCGGATCCTCTCGACCGCGTCGCCGTGGCCGGTCTCGTGGCGTCGCTGGCGGCGTCGGGGGCCGACACGGCCCGTCGCGACACGCTGGCGGCGTCCCTCGCGCCCGTCGCGTCGCTCGTGCAGGGCATTGACGTCGCCAGTCTGCTGGCAAGTGGCGTGGCGACGGTGGCGACGACGGCGACGGCGACACCGGCGACACCGCCCAAGAGCAAGAAACGCGCGGCCGATGCGACGTCGGAGGCGACCGATGCCAAAAAGGCCAAGACGGGCAAGCCGGCATCGGCTCCGGTGCTTTCGCGACAGGCCAAGAAGCTGCAGGCAAAGGCGGCGGCGGCGGGCGAGCCGTTTGACACGGGCAAGGCGCTCGACGCGGAGCGCTGGCTGCCGCTGCGTGACCGCAGCTCGTACCGGCCGCCCAAGGGCAAGAAGGGCAAGCGGCGCGCGGCCGACACGATGCAGGGCGGCGTCGTCAAGGAGGAGGAGACGCTGGTGCTGGCGGGCGGCGCCGGTTCGGTCAAGGTCGAAAAGGCGCCGAGCGGCAGCAGCAAGAAGAAGAAGAAGGGCAAGAAGTGAGTAGAGGTTAGGGTCGAGTGCAGGATTTTTATAAACTATGCAATTCTATGTGCGATAACTAATCCAAAAAGGTAAAGAGATTTGTGTGCAAGACGTTCATGGCGCGCGTGGCCTCGTCGGCGTCAATGACGCAGGAAATGTTGATTTCGCTGGCGCCCTGCGAGATCATTTCAATGTTGATATTGTGCTCGCCGAGCGTCGAGAACATTTTGCCCGAGACGCCAATCATGTTCTTCATTTCGGCGCCGACGACGCTGACAATGGCCATGCCGTGCAGCAGCGACACGTCGCCAACGTCCTCGAGCTCGCGGCGCGCGCGGTCGAGGTGCGTGTCGGCGACGTCGGGCGCGTGGATGGCCATGGACACGTGCACCTCGCTCGTCGCAATCAGGTCGACGGAGATGTGGTGGCGGTCGAGCACCGAGAAGACGCTGGCGAGGAAGCCGTGTGCAATCGAGCGCTTGTTGGAGTGCACGTTGAGCACCGAGATGCGGTCCTTGATCGTGACGGCCGTCGGCCGCCGCGGTGTCAGGCGCACACCGGCCGCCGCCGCCGGGCTAAGCAGGCCGTTGCCGTTATTGGTGCCATTGCTGACTGCGTTGCTGGCACTGGCGACAAAACTGCCGCGCGCGGGCCGCTGGAGCTGCTGGCCGGGCGCGTGCACGGGGTCTGGCAGGACAATGGTGCCGTTGCCGCGCGGGTTCTTGACGTTCTTGATGCGCACCGGGATGGGCGGCGTGGCCTTGATGACCTGGTCCATGGTCAGGTGGTGGATGACCTCGGACCCGTAAAATGTGAGCTCGGCGGCCTCGGACGGTGTAATGGACGGAATGAGTCGCGCAGTCGGCACTTTGCTGGGGTCGGCCGTGAAGATGCCGTCGACCTCCTTCCACACCTGCAGCTCCTGCGCCTTGAGCCCGACGGCGACGAGCGCCGCGCACAGGTCCGTGTAGCCGCGGCCGACGTCGCCGTCGACGAGGCTGCCGGGCACGTTGCCAAAGAAACCGGTGACGACGGGCACGCGGTCGCCGCACGCGGCAATCTTCTTGGCAAACGCGGCGGCGGCCTCGCGGTAAAACGCGGCGTCCAGGCGCTCGTGCACGTGGTCGGAGCCGGGCGCGCCATTGTGCAGTGCGTCGGCCAGGTCGACGTACTCGGCGGCCACCTGGTGGTCGCGCAAGACGTACGCCATGAAGCGGCAGCTGAGTTTCTCGCCGAAACTGATGACGCGGTCCTTGCTGCGCGCATTGACCTCGAGGTTGAAGCGCTTAATGGCCAGCGCGTACTCGCTGAGCTCGCGGCACTCGGCCTCGATCTCGGCCACGAGCGCCTGGCTCAGCTCCGGGTCCGACACGCTCGCAGCAGCGGCGGCGACGTGCTCGTCGCAAATGGACCGGATAATGGCCTGTGCGTCCTCGACGAGCTTGGCCTGGGCGGCGTCGTCGCTCAGCGCGGCCGCGTGCGCCAGCAGCTCGAGGTTCTTGGTGACCTCGAGCAGGCGGCTGGTGGTGCCCGAGACCTTTTTGCCGGCACTGCGCGCCGAGCACACGACGACGACGCGGTTCGCCGACGCAATGTATTGCCTGGGGGTTAGCGCCGGCGCCGACCACAGCGACGAGCACGGGCAGAAACCTACCGAACAATATCCTCGGCAATCTTTTCTGGAAACTTGCCGACGCTGGTGCCGCCAAACTTTTGCACGACCCAGCCGTTGGCCTCGGAGTTTTGTAATACCGGTCTGTCCATGGCGTGTGTCGTGGTGTCGATGCAGTTGTCGTGCGTCTTGTCGTCGAGTCGTCGCGATGTGTCGTCGTATGTCGAGGTGGGGTTGCGAGGGGCGTTCTTTGATTTTCGATTCGGTGGCTTCAGCTGGCAGCTCAGATAGAAGACGACTGATGAAAGACAATGAAAGACAGATGAAGACAGATGGAGACAGATAAAGACAGATGCAAAAAGACAGTGCGAGACAACATAGGTTGTCGCAAAAGGCTCGCATAAGTATGTAAACGTACCGACGATGACTGAAAAGCACTTACGAAAAGACGAATCGTAGCACGGCCAATGCATGCCAGGCACAAACAAGTCGTGACTCGACGCCCCACTGTGTCGGCGGGGCCAGTCAGCACAGAATCGACCAAAAACTCTGCCTCCGGCTTTCGCAAGGCGGAAGGCGACCTGCGAGCGACTTCTTTGTGAAGGCTCTCTCGCTGTCCCGCTTTCCCTTTTCCCATGTGTGCGCGCATGGTCTTGCCGTTTCGATTCGATGCCGGGCAGGGCCGATCGACGTGCCGGTCAGCCCTGCCGCTCTGCGGAGTATGGTCGTTTCCTAAACAAGAAGGTCCTCGCAACGGGATTCAAAGCCAAATAAAGCGCAAGAAAGAAAGGCCAAATAAAGCGCAAGAAAGAAGAGCGCTGTCAGATGCAAAGAGCGATGCGAAATGGAGAAAGCTGATTTCGACTTGCGTCGGAACACGCCACGGACACGTCAAGCCAGTGCTGTCGCTGTCAGTGTGCAGCACGGCAGGCGAGACACGCATGCAGCGGGTGCGACTTGTATTTATTTATTTATTTATTTAGAGCAGTATTTACAGAGCTTCCTGCAGGCCGAGTCACATGGGTCAATTAGCAGAGCATGTAAAACGAAAGAGTAAGTACAAAATAGAGGCAAGACCTGAGCTCCTCCGTGCCAAGCAGTGCAGAGAATATAAAGTAAATGATTGTAAATAGTATACATTGTACGAGATTGTAGAATTACATAAATACAGATGCTCAGCGAGTCGAGTTTGTGCGCGGCTCGTCGTCGAGGTCGTCCTCGTCGTCGGCTGCAGGCTCGTCGAGGTCGTCGGCGATGCGTTCGGCCTCGGTGAGACGGGCGTCGTCGCGCGGGGGCACGGCGGGCGCGTCGCCGCCGCTGAGCTGCCACTCCATGAGCCGGCTAAAGGCGCTGTGGGGATCGGCGCTGAGGTCGGCGTAGCGGCCGACCTCGGCGACGGTGCCCTGGCTGCTGAGGACGATGATCTGGTCGGAGCGTTTGATGGTCGAGAGGCGGTGTGCAATGGAAATGGTGGTGCTGCGGCCCTTGAGCAGCTCGGCGAGCGCGGCGTTGACGAGCGTCTCGGACTCGGCGTCGAGCGCAGACGTGGCCTCGTCGAGGATGAGAATGTCGGGGTCCTTGAGCAAGGCACGTGCAATGGCGATGCGCTGCTTCTGGCCGCCCGAGAGCTGGGCGCCGCGCGGCCCGACGGGCGTCTCGAGGCCGTCGGGAAAGTCGCCAATGAACTGGCAGTTTGCCTTTTTGGCGGCGGCGACAATCTCGGCGCGCGAGGCGGTCGGCCGGCCATAGGCAATGTTCTCGGCGACGGTGCCGGAGAAGAGGACGGGTTCCTGCGCGACCATGCCGACGCGGCGACGCAGCGACTTGGCGTTCATGGCGGCGACGTCGACGCCGTTGATGGTGATGCGGCCGTGTGTCGGGTCGTAGAAGCGCAGCAGCAGGCTGGCGACGGTCGACTTGCCGCCGCCCGAGGGCCCGACGATGCAGACGTTGCTGCCGGACGGAATGGTAAAGTCGACGTCGTTGAAAATCTTGACGGCCGGGCGTGTCGGGTAGGAAAAGGAGACGCCCTCGAAACGGATGGGACCCTGGGCCGAGACGACACGGTGGCCGACGGTGGCCTTGATGTGCGGGTCGCGGTCCATGAGCTCAAAGAGGCGCGTGGCGGCGCCGGCGCCCTTCATGAGCTCCGAGTAGAAGCCGGAGATGCCAAAGAGGCTGCTGCCGGCAAACGCCGTGTACATCATAAACGACGTCAGGTCGCCGACGCTCATGCTGCCGTCGCGCACCAGGTGGCCGCCGACGACGAGCAGCGCGAGAATGGTCATGTTGCCGAACCAGCCGTTGGCGCCAAAGTACGTGGCCGAGATGAGGGCCTCGCGACGGCCGAGGGCAAAGATTTTGCGCACCTGCGTGTTGTAGCGGGCCACTTCCTGTGCCTCGCCGACAAAGGCCTGGCTCGTCTTGATGTTGCCGAGGCGCTCCTCGGCAATCTTGGTGAGCGTGCCGAGGTTTCGCTGGATGCGGCGCGAGACGTTGCGGATGACACGGCCGTAGACGACGGCGCCGACGGCAATGGGCGGGAACATGACGAGCAGGATCGACGACAGCTGCGGACTCAGCCACATCATGGCGACGAGGCCGGCCGAGCCGCTGACAATGGCGCGCATTCCGTCCGACAGGTTGTGCGTGATGCTCTTGCCGACGACGACGGTGTCGCTGCTGAGGCGCGAGATGAGGTCGCCGACGCGGTTCGCGTCAAAAAACTCGGCGTCCTGCGTGTACGTGCGTCGGTACAGCTGTGCACGCAGACGCGACACGACACGCTCGCCGACGA
This sequence comes from Ophiostoma populinum, assembly GCA_029298855.1. Lineage (NCBI taxonomy): Eukaryota > Fungi > Ascomycota > Sordariomycetes > Ophiostomatales > Ophiostomataceae > Ophiostoma > Ophiostoma populinum. The sequence goes on along the minus strand of JANSLU010000014.1, from coordinate 1,491,150 downwards.
TGCGCAGGATGATGATGCGGGCAAAGCTGGCCATGGCGCCGACCGTCAGCACCGCGCCAAAGGCCACAAAGAACTGGTTCATCCCCAGGCCCAGGATGCGCACGTCCTCGATGGCGCCCTTGGTCGCCAGGTCCAGCAGCCGGCCGACGGAAAAGGGAATGGACATGCTGACGCCCGACGAGAAGAGGAGGAAGACAAAGGCGACGCCCAGCCACCGGAATTCGGGTCGTGCAATGCGTACCAAGCGCCACACCTCGTCCCAGCCCGCCTTTGTCGGCGTCTTGCCCTCGCGCGACAGCCGTGCCGACAGGTTGACCTGCGTCGCCGCCTCGGCTTTTTTGCTTCGTCCAAATTCGGCGGTCGTCTCCGTCTCTGGTTCCGTTTCTGTGTCCGTCTCTGTCTTCGCCTCCGTCTTGCCCTTGAGCCGCGTCGTCGACAGTCGCCGCAGCACTGCCGTCGGGCCCCGGCCCCAGACCAGACCGGTCACACCTCCCAGCGGTCGTGGTGACGCGTCGAGGCCAGTCTTTACAATCGGTGACGGTCGCGGGTGCGGTGAAAGTGCTCGCTGTGACGAGAAACAGGCCCGTATCCGCGGCCGCACAAACTGTGTCTGGACCTGTGTCCGGATCTGCGCCTGGCTCTGAATCAGACTCTGCACCGGACTCTGAATCAGACTCTGCACCGGGCTATGGACCGGACTCGCCCCCCGCGAACGGCCGCCAAGCAAACTCTCGCGGAGCTGCAGGCCCTGCCGCCGCAGTGCTCCCGAGGCCATGTGTCGAGTTGGCTAGGTCGAGTCAGTAACGTGTCGAGCAATTGGCGTGCGCGTGGCGTCAGGTCGCGTGCGGTGCGTCGTCGTGTCGTGAATGCAGAGGCCGAAATGGCCGGGGCCCTGAAATCGGCGCGGGCGCAACAGTGGGCTGGCGCGCTATATCCAGCGCTGGCCCCGTACCGTGCACGCACTGTTCCGACACTGTCATATGCCGAGAATAGCTGTTACCACTGTCCTCGTTACAGCCTACCATCCTATAATTACCATTATTACCATTAGCAACATCAGAACAGACATATTTATTCAATCGACCGCGACATTCAATGCAAATTGATAAATATCGCTCATACATACGCACAGCCACGGTCCAGTGGCAGCCGCCGTTGCAGTCTGTCGCAGTCTGTCGAGTCTTCAGAATGCCCCAAAACGCCCGAACCCTGTAGACTCGCACGCAGACGTCATGGCTCGGCACCGCCGTCTGGTGCAAGCTCCTCGCCAGAGTCCAGTCGCCGCCGTTTGTTGGCCCCGTTGGTCGACACGGACAGTGCTGGCGGCGTCTGGTCCTCGTCCGGCTGTGCGTCTGGTGCTTCTTGGCCGTCTGCCTGGGCTTGGCCGTCTGCCTGGGCCTGGGCCTGCGCCTGAGCCTCCTGCAGTCGCTGTATGGCCTCGGCTTGGCGCAGGTGCGCCAGGATATCGAGACTAATGTTTTCAGCCACTGGGGCCGACGGTGCACCAAACGAAAGCTCGTCCGTGTCGACGGCCGGCGGCGTCAGTGCTTCCATGGCCGGTGGTGTCAGGGCTTCCATCGGCGGCCGCTCGGGCTCCGACAGTCCGTTGCTCGCGTCGGCGCTGCTCGCGACATTGACCGCGCCGCCGAGCCCACGCAGGATCCCATCCTCGACTGCCCGTTTCTGCTCGTCCACCTGCTGCCGCCGTGCCGCAAGCGACGCAAGCCGCGCCTGGTCCGCGTCCAGCAGCGACTGGTGCTGCGCCTGCAGCTTGTCGAGCGCCGCCTTGACGCCCAGCCGCGCCTGCACCATTTGCGCGACCGCCGCCTCGCCGTCTGCCAGTGTCTTGAGCAGCCCGTTGAGACGCGCGGCGTACACGGGCGCCGCCGGCTGCTCGCCATGCATAATCTTGTCAAACTCGCTGTCGGCGCGCCCCGCACTGCTCTGCGTCGGCAGAAGCAGCTTCGTCACGCCCTGCTGCGCCGCCACCAGCGGTGCAAACTCCTGTGGCACCGCCGACGACGACGATGGCGTGCCCGCGCTTGCACTATCAAAGATGGATCCCCCAATCGCCGTCCGCGCACTGCCTCGCGCCTTGTCCAGGTCTGCCCGTTAGTCTTTGTCATTGTCTCGCTGTCTTCTTGTCTGTTCAAACACACCGTCTAGCCGCTTCTCGACGGCCGCCTGGATCGGCTCTTCAAATATGCTGCGGTCGCGCCATACAATCACGACGCGCCGCAGCTTCGACTGCACGTCCGACGACGCGCCCTTGTACGCCAACGCCACTGCTTCCGCAATCACCGGCGCAAACGCCTGCACAAAGTCCTCCTTGTGTCGTGCCTTGGACTGCTGCGTGACCTCTGCAATGTCAGTTGTGTCGAGTTGTGTCGAAAGTCTTGAGAAAAGTACGCACCATTGGCAAGGTACACGAGGTTGAGCCGCCGCGGGCTCGGCGAGTCCTTGAGTCGCTGGAACCACAGCTGCACCGTGCGCTCCGCGTGTCGCCTGCGTCGTTAGCACGTTTCCATCGGTCGAGCGTCTCGCGTCCGCGTACCGGTGGAACATGATCCATTGCGCCGCCGTCGCGATGCTGTCGTGCGTTTCGTTGAGCGCCGACAGCTTGGCCAGCACGGCGTCGTCCGTGTACGCCATTGCCGTCTAGTTCGAGGTCGGTCGAGTCTCCTGTCGTGTCGTCGTACGCTCTGGTCAATGTAGATCAACGTAGATGTACGTAGATGTATTGTAGCCACGCGGGCTGTCGCAAATCGAGGTCGCAGAGGCAGAGTGCCGAGCAGAGCGCAAGGGCTAGGAATGGTCGACAATGTTGTCTGTTGACCAAGTACAGCGTCCAATCCAATGCGCAAGCTTCTTTCAGGCTGTACGGTAGGCAAGCTCAGGGCCCACTAGTACCAACCCCGTTGCGGCTAGCTTTGACCCACAATTCACCAAGGGGCTCTTGCACAGCGTTCGTCATCCAGAAGGCGCATCCGGAGACCAGTCGCACCTGCCTTGTTTACTGTACGGCCATTACGACCGACACCCTTTGCCATCTGCTCCACCGCCGCTCCCGACACAATCTCGTCTGCAAACGCCGACCTCACGCAACCTCACCTCTTGACGCACGACACGACCACCACCCGTCTCCTAATTCTCGCACCTAAAGGACAACTATGGCGGACCGTTTCCCTTCGCTGGAGGACTTTGACTCTGGTGGTAAGCAGCACCACGCGCCGACGCCACGACGGGCACGACAGACGACGAGTCAACACATGCTAACTGACGCAGCCCAGACCGACATCAAGGACACAGTCGACGCCGGCACCGACGACTTTCTGGCCCGCGAGCGCGCCCTGCTGGGCGACGACGCCAACCAGTTTGCAACGGCGGCCGACACGGCCGCCTTTGACGACAACCTGCTGGGCGGTGGGAGCACCGAGGCCGCACAGTTTGAGAGCAGCTTCCCCGACCTGGCAGCCCAGGAGCAGGTGCGTGATGAGTTGTCTGGAGTTTTTTTGTCAGAGATTGTCAGGGACACTAACCGCCAGACCACAACGACGATTACGGGCCCGTCGGTCGACTTCAAGTCGGGCTATCAGACGACGGTCGAGGACGAGGAGGAGTCCGATGTGATCAAGGAGTGGCGCGCGAAGCGCGACGCGCAGAATGCCAAGCGTGCAGAGCAGTTTGCGCGCCAGCGCGAGGAGACGACGGCCGAGGCGCAGCGCAACATTGACGAGTTTTACGAAAACTACAACAACAAAAAGGACAAGCTGATTGCGGCGACGCGCAAGGAGGCCGACGCGTTCCTCGCGAGCCGCGACGACGTCACGCAGGGCGGCACCAGCTGGGACCGGATCGCCAAGATTGTCGACATTTCGGGCAAGGGCGTCAAGGGCGGCGCGTCGGGTTCGGGCAAGGAACGTTTCCGCGAGCTGCTCACCAGCCTGCGCAAGGACGAAAAGGCCCCCGGTGCCGTCGGCTACTAGGTGTCTTTAGCGTCCGGCGACGAAAAGACCGTCGCCGCTGGCAGACCCCGTCACCACTGAGGGACTCGTCGGACGCGTCCTCATCAGCGAGCCTTGGGCGATGCCTTGGGCGATGGCGTTGACGCCTTGGCAGTCCAGGCGGCCAGGCGGCCAGGCGGCCAGGCGGCCAGGCGGCCAGGCGGCCAGGCGGCCAGGCGGGCTGTTACAATCGAGTCTAATACATTTGCATATGCGAGTAAATCTCACGGGCCGTTTGTACAGTGAACGTGGTATGATTCACAAAAGGCAGTCAAAGAATGTGATTCTATCTGGTGCAGAAGAACAGGTCGGTGGCGCCGGCACGCCGTGCGCTTAGATGTAGCTGTTGTAGCCGAGAGCCTTGCGGGCCAGGCCGTAGACGGCCACTACTTTGTTAGTACCATCTACATCTGACATTGGCGAGGACGTACTGGAGCCGCAGGAGTAGACCAGGACGTAGTAGGGGTTCAGCATAAACTTGCTGCGGGGGTTCTGGCGGTTAGTGCTGTTCTCGCGAGCGTGGACGGGAAACGGGAACGTACGATGTTCCAGACGCGGGTGTGGCTACGGTGAGCAGCCTGGTAGAACCGCTGCATCTCCGGGACTCTGTTCTTCTTGTCAAAGATACTGGCCGTTAGCATTGTTCGAGCAGTGTGTTGTCCTTGCCGGTCCCGCCGTCGTCCGTTCGCCATTGACCCAGTGCCGCTCCACGCGTCCACGCGTCCACGCGTCCACGCGTCTCGCTGTGGTCGTCGGCGACGCACGGAGCAGAGGCCGGCGAATTTCGCTCATCGAGCCGGCAGATAGGGGCGACAGTCATTGAGTCTCGGGCGGTCGGCGCGGACGGCGGCGGGCGGTGGCAGCGGATCGGTGCTTACCCCATTTTTTCGGATCGTGGCTGCGAGATGTGTGTAGGAGTTTGGTGTTGGCGAGGTCGGTGGTGCGTCGTGAAAGTGGTGCGATCAAGATTTGGCCATCCGAGGAAGTGGGATTGTCGGAAAGCGAGCGACCCCATTGGTTGGAGATGAGTCAGTATTCGATGAGTCAGCATTCGAGTCTTTGCTGAGTCAGCATATCGAGTGAAGATGAGTCAGCACATCCAAATCGGCACAGAGTGAAGATGAGTCAGCATATCGATCAAGGTGGGTCTATGTAACACCCACGCAATGCGTGCAAAGCCGAGCACCAGACGGCATGTGAGCTCGACGATTCTCCCTTCTTCCATCTCAACGAACGTCGACCCGAGGCGACGACGACCTCTGCGGCAGGTTCTGCCCGTCCTCGATGTGGGCCACGACGCGGCCCCCGGTGTCTTTGGAATGGGCACGACGGCTGGTGGCGGCAGCGGCGCGACGACCACCACTGGCCATTGGACCACGACACGCTGCAAGGCGATTGACGTACTCGGCCGCCGACACCGGCACCGAACAGACGGCTACCGATCAAAATGCCAAAACGGCTGGCCCGTACGACCACCTGAAACGACGGGGCCCGTTCCAGCCGGCCAAGGCGAGCGACGCACTCCCGCCTGGACGGATCCGGCCCGAGGTACCGTCGCGGAAGCACAAGCCGCTGGTGGTGGCGGCAGACCATTTTGGACCGTGGAAGGAGCTGCTCTTTGACTACGACCGGCTCGTGTTTGAGACTGGGCTGGACGGCGAACGGTCTGGCGAGCGTCCTGCCCCCGGCCAGCAGCGGTCGGTGGACGACCCTGCCCACGCGACAGACTTTGCGCTGTGGACGGCGCTGTTCAACTTTGCACACCGACGCGACGGCGGCACGACGAATCCGACGAATCCGACGACCTCGACGAACCCGACACAGACGCAGGCCTTTTTGGTGTGGCAGCAGGTCGTGGAGCGGCGACAGCTGTGCGACGCGAGCACGCCCATGGCACGACAGTTTTGGGCGGCGGTGCTGGCGGCGGCGCTCGACGACGACGTCTTCTTGGCGAGCGTGCACGCGTACGCCGAGTGGCTGCTGGCTGCACACGACGTCGCGTGGCCCGGGCTGCACGACACGACGGTACGACACCTCCTGGACGCGGGCGAGTACGAGCGCGCTCTGCACTGGCACCGGCAGCTGGCCCCCTCGTTTGCCGTGCACCGACGCGACTTGGCGGCGCTGCTGCGCGACTACCTGGTCGAGGCGGACGACGAGCCGGAGCTGCACGACGTCTTGCAGGACATGTACCGCGCGAGCCAGCACCGCGGGCTCTACGACGTCGTGGTGCCGCTGCTGTACGCGCGTGGCAACTCGGTCATGGCGCGTGCGTGGCGCCAAGTGTGCCTGGCCCAGGACGACGGCCCGGCGACGAGCGTGTCGCGTCCGTTTCTGCAGTTTCTGCGCGGGTACTACCCAGCGCTGACGCCACACGCATCCGAGCTGCGATGCCTGCGGCCTCTGGGCGTGCACGACGCCGACGACAACGACAACGAAAGGAACACGCGTGGCATGTCGTTTGTGCACCCGACCGAGGGCCGCTTGCCGGCGAACCTGTTCCAGTACATGAACCAGGTGCACGGACAGACGTTTGGCATTCGCGAGAAGAATGTGCTCAACGACGACATGGGCAGCAAGTGGTTCGCCACCAAGTTTGTCTCGCTCGACACGGCCATTTCGCTGCTGTACACGCTCGGCGTCGGCGAGATTGGCCCGCTGGCGCTGCAGTCGCTGGCCCTGCGCGAGGCGACGGTGGCGGGCGTGCGACAGCGGCTGGCACAGCTCGAGCAGTGCCAGATTAGCACGGGCCGCAGCAGCTACTCGCAAGCCGTGCGCCACGCCGTGGCGGCCAACGACGCCGACACGCTGCGTCTGCTCCTCACGTCGCAGCTGGACCCGAGCGTCTTTGACGACATTGTGCGGCAGCGACAGGTTCTCGGCCTGGCCGCGTTCCGTGGTGACTATGCGACGCAGCGGCTGATTATGGCGGTCCGTGTCGCGACGTCGGGCACCGGCATCGAGGCGTCGATGAACAGCCTCTTGCTGCTGTGCCTCGAGCGCGGCAAGAAGGCGCTCGCCCTGAAACTGCTCGACGAGTTTGCAGCGCGTGGCACGCCCTTGCTGCCCGCGACGAGCAGGCAAATCTGCCACTTTCTGCTCAAGCAGACGGCCCTCCAGCCCAGTTTCCTCAAGCATGTGCCCGACCACGAGTTTCTCGTGCCCTTGTGCCTGCGCCTGCTCGCACTGCGCCAGCCCGTGCCCGCCCAGGCACTGCGCAACCTGCTGTCCACGCTCGGTCGTTCAGGGCGCATGTTTAAGCTGGAACGTGTTGCCCTCGATATAGTGGCCGCCTACCGCCGCCTCCAGCGACGGCCCGCCGTCCGTGCAGACGCGAACGCAGACGCGAACACGGACGCAGACACAGACAAGGTGCCGCCGGTGGTGCAGCCAATGGCGCTCGACGAGACGTCTGGGTTCAAGATTTACGTCGGCGACACGCCACGCACCGTGCGCCACCGGCCATGGCTCGAGGGGGACGCCCACGAGCCCGACCACGAGCACGACCACGACGAGCACGACCACGACGACGACCACGACCACGACACGGGCTACCGCATGGTACCACGCGACCTGCCGCTGGACCACCATAGCCACCCACTGGCCCAGATTTTCGACAGCACGATGCAGCGATCGATTGTGCGCTGGTACTTTTACCGGCTGGCGTCGCAGCGGCCGGGACACAAGCCGGCAGCGCGCGATGGCGAGGTCGGGCATGACGGAGGGCGGACGCGTACCGGCACCGGCAACGACCTCGACGCGTACCCGATCCGGTACTCGGTGGCGGCGGGCGTGCGGCTGCTGACACTCTTGCGGGCGCGTGGCGTGCACGTCCGGGCAGGTCTCGTGCGCAACGAGGTGCTCGTGTGTGCGCTCGCACTGCTTGGACCGCCGGCCGCCGTCACGAACAACTGGGAGAATGCACGCGCGCGCAACCAGTACACGCTGGCCGATATCAAGCGCCTGTGCGACGCTGCCTGGCCGCCACTTGCACGTCCGCCGACAGAGCGCGAGGCCGACGACGCGCACAAGGAAGAACTCTTGCAAAACGGTACGCACACTGCGCCGCCCGGTCGGGCCATGTACGCCTCGGCGACACCGACACTCTTGCCGCCCCTCGCGTCCATTGAGTCCGCTCTTGATGCCCTTGCACGTGTCGTTCCGGGTGCACCTGGCGCCGGCAACCGTGTCGCGCGCTCCGAGGCACACAGTGCAGCACGCAAGCAGTTGCAGGCGGCCTACGTGGCCGACGCCCTCGCCCCGTTTGAAATTGGCCGACGATAGCACAGTAGATAGCGAAGCCGGTATTCGTATGCTAGTAATAGAAAAGGAAAAAGAAGAAAAGAGAAAAAGTCACAGGGCTAGACCTTTGACGCACGTCCACAGGACGACGGGCACAATGACATTGTCGTTGCCGCCGGTCAGGACGGCCTCGGTCAGGCTGGCCATGGCGGCACAGGCACCGGCGCGTGGTGCAATGGCCGGGGCGTCGGCGAGCCAGGTTCGTGCGTGTGTGAGGGCGTCGGTCGTAATGGGCGCGCTGCCGGCCGAGTGCCGCCACCCGCCGACGCGTAGCCACAGACTGGCGGCGAGGAGACCGGCCCAGACGGCGGCGGCAAACGCGGCGCTGCCCTCGAGACTCTTGCCGCCGCCCCAGATCCACTTGCGGCGTCCCCAGCGACGGCCGGTGAGCGACGCAGCGGCGTCGCCGAGGCCGACACACACGACACCGGCGACCATGCTGGCGTCGCGCGTCGGCACGTCCCAGCCGCGCGTGCACGGGTCGGCAGTGGGCGTCCGGGGCACTGCGGCGAGCGACAGCCACAGCGGGATGGCGCAGCCGATGAGCAGAAAGATGTGCGAGATGATGACGGGGCCACGCAGGTCGCGTCCGTCCGTATAGGGCGCGAGGAAGCGGGCGAGTGGGCGCGACAGCGGCGGCAGCTGGCTGGCGCGCAGCACCTCGAGCAGGAGAAAGACGGCGAGCACGAGCGCGAGCCCGAGCGCCGCAAACGCAGGGTCGACGTACGTCGCCGGCAGGAGGATGCCGACCATCATAAAGTGGAACACCTTGCGTCGCGTGTCGACGGCGACACGCTGCAGCGACACGACGACGGCGAGACCGAGCGCGATGACGGCGCTCCAGTATGCAAACAGCAGCAGACGCATCGACGCCGGGCCCGTCCACGCCTGTCGCACGTGCTCCGCCCAGCCCGTGCCGCAGCTGTCCAGTCGAAAGTCGTCGACGCGCGCCGGCAGACACACCCACGCGTCCAGGTTCGCCTTGACGACCTCGAGGCGCACCGTGTCGAGCCCGCCAAACAGGTACCCGACGGCCCAGCCAAACGGTTCGTGGCCCGCGAGCGCAAACCGGCCAATGTACCACCGCAGTCCGCCGGCAATCGTCACGCCCATGCACGCGTACACGGCCGCCGCGTACAGCCACGTCCGGCGTACCGCCTGTGCATGTGTCAGCGCCGCAAACGCACGTGCTTCAGGCGCCATGGGCATGCCCTTGCGTCGTCGTCGGGGGGGCGTGACAGCACCAGCAGGCGCAAAGTCGACGTCGAGCTCGTCGGCCGACGACTCGGAGCCGCGTCGGGCACTGCATGTCTCGTCGGCCGGACGCCGGAACCGCCAGCGTGGCAGACGAGCCAAGAGCACGCCCCAGCGCACAAATGGCGTGCACGTCGCGAGCAGTGCAACGCCGCCGCCCCATAGCAGTGCCTGGAGCACGACGGCCTGTGGCGAGCGCGCGAGCACGAGCAGCCCGACGAGCGCCGCCGACAGAAGCTGCCGCTCCGCCGGCAGCAGGCTCGTCGCCACCAGCCCGTCGAGCAGCCAGCACAGCGTCTGATGCAGCGGGTATAGCAATGAAAAGGTCTCGGCCGGGACTTGAGTCGTCTGCAGAGTCGACGTACTGACTGGCACCAGCGTCAGCGACCAGTGCAGCGCGTCGTAGACGGCCGCGTCGACGGCGAGCGGTACCAGCGGCCGTGGCAGCGATGCGAGAGCCAGAACGGCGTGCACGAGCGGCGCGTCTGGCAGAGTCGGGGCCGCCAGAAGCAGTGCCACCAGTACCGGCACCGCCAGCGGGTACAGCAGCGGCGCCGGGTCAAACACTGCCGGGACCGCGGGTGGCCGGCCGGTCTTGCAGTACACACGCACCGGGTACAGCGCGAGCAGAACGCCGACGACGCCACCGGCCGCCTGCAACGCGCCCCCGTACCGTCGCAAGACAGGCCGCGCGTGCGGGTTCACGCCGACGACTGCACCGAGCACCACGAGCAGCAGCAGCTCGGCAGCACGCCGCACCACCTCGGGCGTTTTGGCTGTTCTGGCCGTTCTCGTTCTGTCCGCACTGGCCGTACTCGCACTCGTGTCGGGCTTGACGACGCCCTTGCGTGGTGCTGTGCGTGGTGCCGGCAGCCCACGCAGAAAGTGCTCGTCGTCGGCCTCGGTGCCGCTGTCGCTGGCCGGTGCCGGCAGGTTCCCTTTGGTTTGGGTGGTTTTGGGGGGCACCTGCATGGGCTTGAGCGTGTCATAGTCGAGGTCCGTCAGGTGGTACGGGTGCGGCGAGCGTGCACGCAGGCGCACCTGCAGCTGGTCCGTCTCGAGCGCGCCGTCGAGCGACGGGACGTGTGTGTAGTCGTCGAGGCCTGCCGTGCCGGGCGTGTCCGTGTCGTCTACCAGCCCATGCTCAGGCTCAGGCTCGGGCTGTTCGGTGTCCATGTCCATGGCGTCAGAAGAAGGAAAAGACGGTCGAGGAGCCTTTACATGTCGTCGACGTTGGGCCAATGAGTGCGGAGCCGTGCTGGTCGGTGGCAATGTGGTCGGTCGGTCGGTGGTGTTGTTGTTGACAGAGCGAGAATCAGAAGAGCAGATTCAGGGGCACGGTCGGAGGCCTGCCGTGCGTGCGGAAGCAGGAGCGAGCGCGCAAGAAACGGGACCGGCCACGAGCGGAAGGTGCAATCACATGCAACCGGTTGTCGCTGCCGGGTTGAAATTGAATATGTATTTCTAGTTTACGGAGTACAGTGCGCGGCCCAAAATAAATAAATAAATAAATTTACAGGGCTGATAGCCTAAGCTGCCATCGTGGCGCCACGCGCAACCAGGCATGATTGGCTGGTTTCTGTACCATAATATATGGGACGAACTGCGGCTTCCATCACGATCGGAAGGCCTTGCGTTTCTTACTATGCACGTTTTCTTACTTTTGCATGTTTTGACTTTGCATTTTTGAAGCCCGTTTCTTCAATATTAATTTTACTATTTTTGCATGTTTTCTTCCTATTTCTGTATTTTAGAGCCGTTTCTTTCAAGCTGCATCAAATTCTACTCAAGCTTCAAATGTCAAATTTTATATCTGGTAAGGACCCAATTAAGTTTATCATGCATATCGAATCTTTATACGGAGTACATGCATAACATCTTTATACGGAACGGAGTAGGCACGATCAAGTTAAAGTAGAAGCAGTCTGATGAGCTACAATTTCAACTGCATAAACGATGACCTCATACCGGCGAGCCGAGCAAAATGATGCCGATTATAGCACAAACAAGTATTACGCCGGCAGTGTTTCTATGCGCACGCTCCAGCCCCGCGTATTGGACGGGTGACATCTCTGTGGATGTTTATAGCAGGCGTATTATGCTGGTGGCTATGAAGACGGACAGTTTAAGTTGTTTATAGCAGGCGTATTATACTGGTGGCTGTGAAGTTAAAGAGAATGCAACCTGGCGACCGCTTTTCTTTTCTTTTTCTTTCTTTCTTTTTTTCTTTCTTTTTTTCTTTCTTTTTTAAGTTTCTTTTTCGCCGGAACGACCACGTCAGCTGGGCTCGGCAAGCTCTGTTCTGAATACGAAGCGAGCGACCGACATCCCTGCGACTCTTCCGAGCGGTCGGGCGCCAGCCAGTAAATATACATCCAGCACTGACATCCAGCACGACGTCCAGCACGACATCCAGCACTTGTCTTGCTGTGACGCGCTCAATACGAGACGGCCATTTGTTTCATCGCAGGCCACCACATGCAGCCATGAAGCATTGTGATTCCGTCCAGTGTCCCCTGTTAATATTTAAATAAATTTATACGGAGTCTGTAAACTCTACTCGTAAAGCAGCAGGCAGCAGAGGGCCATGAGCTCATTCCCGCTGAAATGACCGAGACAGGCTTGGCCGGGCTGCCAAGCCAGACTGGATCGATTTTCTTTTCTTTTTCTTTTCTTTCTTTTTTTCTTTTTTCCTTTTTTCTCTCATTGGCACAGATCACCCACCTTGCATCGCATTCGGTGCGAACAGGAAAAAGCAGAGGCAAGCAGACGAGCAGACGAGAAATCGAGGCAGCCGCAGTGGTGCGCTGCCACAGCGCCAAGTGGAGCGCTGGAGCTTGCGTGGGCTCTTCTCGTATCTCTGTTTAGAAACTGATCGGCTGATCGGGCTCTCGTGCTGGTTGCACGTAAATTTACTTACGGACTACGGAGTACACTTTCCATGTTGCGTACATCATGTTTACTCTGTTTACTTGACGCGCAAGCATCTGACGCGCAATGCCTGAACAATTGGAGAACCAGGGCTGCTCGCTGTCCCACTCGGCTGGTCCGGCCGTGAGGCCCTGGCCTGGCCTGGCCCTGGCTCGCCCCTGTCGAGGCGGCTGGAAGTCGATTAATTGGGTGTACCGACTCCGTACTCCGTACCTAAACAATATTTTTGTAATTTATCGTTTCCATGGCCGTCCAGAACCCGCGAGCGTAGCCTCGTTTGCCGAGACACGGATACTATATAGCTACGAGAACCGCCGTCTCTTTTGTTGTCTCCTATTGTCATCGCCCTTCGTTGCCATTGCCACACACTCGTTTCGTCGCCTCGGCCTATCTGCTTCCTGCTGACGCAATCGTACACGCAGCGCCCAGCCTCCTCGTCGCTGCCTACCGGCCACGCACTGCACCACGTCGCCTGCCTGCACTGTCTGCACTGCCTGCACTGTCTGCCACGTCGAATACGAATCGGCCATCCACCCACCGCCACCCATCGCCCGCCATCGACGCAATGTCTGCCAACATGCTCGCCGCCGACGAAAAGACGCTGCTCGACCACGCCGCCTGGTCCGTCAGCCAGCCGGGCCATGATGGAAGAACTTTGCACTACAATGGTGCCACGCACGGCCGCCGTGGCCGTTCCAGCTGTGCGACGCGTGCCGGCCGGTTTGCCGCCTTGCTCGCGCTCCTCGTCGCCGGCGCGCTCGCGGCCGCAACGTTCGGCTCGCTCGCCATGCGCATGCACCACTGCCAGGGCCAGGGCGTAGCATCGGCCGACGCGGTGGACTCGGTGGACTCGGTTGGCGCGGCCAACGCACCCGTCAACGTCGTGGCCGACGCGGGCTCGCCCGGCTCGCCCTCTGGCTCCTTCTCGCGCCTCCTCGAGGCCGTCGCGCCCGACACCGACGCGCTGCACCGCCTGCTGCACGAGTACTTCCCCGACATGTACAAGCACGGCGTGTACCCGAGCGAGGCGTCGGCCCTCGCCGCCATCCACCGCGAGAACGCCGCGCTGGCCACGTCGATTGCGCAAATGGCACGTCGCCAGGCCGACCTGCCCGCAAACACGACCAGCAGCGCCGTGCCGTCCGTGTCCGTGTCGGTGCCCGTGTCCGTGTCGACGTCCGCCACCGTCCCGTCGTCGTCGGCGTCGTCGTCTGGGCCGTCGTCGTCTGGACCGTCCTCGGTGCTGTCGACCGAAGCGTCGTCGACCGCCTCGACGCTCGCCACGTCGACCGTCTCGTCCACGCCGGCCGCGACGACCTCCGAGACAACGTCCAAGACCGCCTCGGCCACCTCCAGCAAGATTACGACCGTCTTCACGTCGACCATTGACGGCACGCCAACGGTCGTCACGGCCACGTCCGTCGTCGGCGTCGCCGCGTCCAACACGCCGGCGACGACCACGGGCTCGGGCGGCGGCACGCTGCAGACGGGTGCTGCAGCGCCTCTCCGTATGCTGGCGGGCGCCCACCTCGCCCAGGCCGTCGCCGGCGCCGTTGCCGCGGCCGTCTTCTTCTAATCGCTTCTTCAGACTCTTGTCGTTTCAGTCTTTCATCCTGATCCCGCTCCTTGCACCAGCGTCCACTACCACGCTCCTTTGATACCCACATTCCTTCGGCATACATGGCGTTTTGTTTCTTGTTTCCCTGCTCTTTAATCGTAATGGATGCATAGCGTTGTTTATAGCGGAATCTGATCTGATTTACATACATGGAACAAGACTCTTGGAACGTGCAAGATGACGATGGTATAACTAATGCAAATACAAACTGACAAGATGAAACGATAAAACCAATAAAAAATACAAAGACGAAACCCCAACACCGCGCTGAACCAATTAGCCTGGCCCGATCTTGGGCATGTCGTTGTGCTCGCTCAGGCGCGACAGGTACGAGTTGAGTTCGGCCACCTTTTCGCGGTGGCTCTTGAACAGGTCCGGGCGTGCCGCCTTGACCTCCTCGGGCGTCGCGTGCATCAGCTGGCGGATCTGGCGGTCAGCTTGTTCTCGTTCTTCTCGGACAGACGAACATACCTTCTTGTCCTGGGCCTCTGCAAAGCGGCGCTCGGCTGGTGTCATGCGGGCGTACGGGTCGTCTGTGCCGGCCTCGCTGCCGGCGCCCTCGTCGAGCGCCTGCACGGCCGCCTCGACGGCACGCGCCGCGCGGTCCTGGCCGTGCTTGTCCTTGCCCTTGTGCTTGTCCTTGTCACGCCGGTCCTTCTTGTCGCGCTTCTTCTTCTTCTCGACCTTGGCACCCTTGAGCCGCAGGCCGCCGCCCACGGACGCGTACTCGGAGGCAGGCATGCTGTGCTGGCGAGGTGGGCGAGGTGGACGAGGTGGACGAGGTGCGACGAGGTGCTGCTGATCTCGCTGCACTGTCTTGGGAGGACGTCAGCACAAATGACTTGTCACGTGACAAATTGCACACGGGCTCACCGCCCGCCTCTTGCGGCAGAACCGTTTTTCACTGCCCCACCTGCCCGTCGACGTATATAACGGCGCGCCGCCCATTTTTTTCCAAGGTTTCCCCTTCTCCTCAGATCAAAAAGTTTACCCAGAGGCGCCACGACCATCATCTCGATTCTCTACAATGATGCGTTGCTAGATTGTATTCCCTCTCGCAGGGAATCCCTCTGTAGATCAACGTCCATGATAGGAAGTTTGCCCTCGCCCTCGGGCCATGAGTGCGCAAATGTCGAAAATTTCGGATACATCTCAACACGGTGTTGCACGTGTTGCACTGTTGAGCAGCGTGCAAATGGTGTGATAGCCTGGCTGGACCTAGCTGGCTGGCTCGGCGTAGGCTGTCGTCCGTCGTCGCTCCTTCCGTACCAGGTCGCCGACAGCACATGCTTTACTCGTACTTTAGATGCTATGTACTATGTCCTGTGGCGAGAACATTCGCAATGTCACAAACCCATCGCTGGACGTACCACGGAATGCAAACGCCACGAGCCAGGCACGCGCGGCGATAGAGCCTCAGGCAAATTGGCCGCCCTGGCTATTGGACTATTGGCTGTGCATTCTGGCCGGTGATTCCTGCCGACGGAGCCTCCGTCAGTATTCAGTATGGAGCCTTATTGAGGCGTGCCTGCCACGAGACAGCACCAGACTATTGACAGCAAGAATGCGGGCCATATACTTACTGTATTATTCGTCGTTTATTAAGGACAGCAATGTGCTGCGCGTCGTGACAGCTTGTCGCATCGGCGTTCCTGGCGGACGCCCACTGATCCTGCCCCCCCGTCATCAACATCAGACACGCCGTCCTGTCCTTTCAAGTCCTTTGAGTCGACGAGTCGGTCGAAAGTTGGTGCCAAACGTGCCTTCCACCCTGTGATTTCCACTGCCCGGAATGGAGCATGAATGCCCGTTTCACGCGCAGGCGCAAACAAGCGTACACTCGCTCCTGCGTGTTTCTCGTGTCGTTCCTGCCGGCGATGGGATGGCCGGTTGGTATTGCGTATTGCCGTTGCATGTCTCCCTTGGAACGCAGCCTAGTGGCAGGCAGACTCGTACATATATCTATCCCTCTGCCTGCCTCTCTCGACTTGGTCAACCATCTCTTCAACTACGACTCTCGACGCAACCCACATTCGACACTTGACCACAGCCCCCTCGTTTGATTTCAGTTGACACACAACAAAATGTCCTCCATCTTTGACGACTGCGACGACGTGTCGAGCTTTACGTCGTCGACGATCGCGGCGACGGTGGCGGCCACGACACCGGCTACGACGACGGCCGCCGTCTACGGTGGCACGACGGCGACGACGGCGACGACGGCGACGACGGCGACGGTGACGGACGTCTTCACCACGACGTACACGTACTGCGCGACGGCGGCGGACGCGAGCTCGACGTGGAACGCGACGTACACGATTGGGCAGGTGGTGACGGGCAGCCCCGGGACGTGGACGACGCCGGCGGTGCCGCCCAACTTTGTGACGACGACGGTCACGGTGGGCACGACGACGGTGGTGGTGACGTGCCCGGCCGCCACGACGTCGCCGGGCGTGTCGATTGGCGGCAACGGCGTGACGGCGACGGCGACGGCGACGTCGACCGGCACGTCGACCGGCACGTCGGCCAAGGCCGTGTCGCCGACGGCCTACTGGACGCCCGCCATCACGACGGATTGGTACCCGACGACGTCGTCGTCGTCTTCGACGTCATCGTCGCCGTATGGCAACAACACGACGATCTGGAACGGCAACAGCACGAGCACGACGAGCTGGACCGGCGGCAACAGCACGACGTCGGCCATCCTGCCGAGCACCAACGCGACGGGCTACCCGACGACGGCCGTCACGGCGACGACCGCCAAGACGCCGACGACGACGTCGGCGACGACGCCGATCCCCAAGGCGTCGAGCTCGACGTCGACGCCGACGGGCACGACGCTCTCGACGACGCCCAGCGCGCCGTCCAACGGCACGGTTCCGTCGTCGACGTCGGTTGTCGTCGGCGGCGCGGCATCGCTCAAGCAGAGCCTGGCGCTCGCCGGTGCCGCCTTTGTCGTCGTGAGCCAGCTGTTTTTGTAATTTTTCTGATTTTTCTCGTCTCGTCTCGTCTTCTCTCGCCTTCTCTTCGTCTGACATATTCTTCACTGTACTGTCAATCTTCACCTGTATATTAACAATTACAATCCGCACTTTACAAATCAGCAGACGCGGGGTTGATCTTGTGGCTGCGGTGTGCGTCGCGGATAAATGCTTCGACCGGCTGGGCCGGCAGATTGGAAGGCGTGGCGTCTGGGATATCGGTGCTGTCGTTGTCGTTGTCGTCGTCGTCGGTGCTGCCGCCGAGACCAAGCAGGCTCTTGCCCGGGCCTGGGATGACGCTGGCCACTGTGCTGTTAGTTGTGTCTTCCAAATCTCCATGCATCGACGCACCTTTGTGAACGACCTTCGTCACGAGCCCGGGCTCGTCCTCGGGCGTCGACTCTTGCGTCGACTCTTGCGTCGTTTTGCCACTCGCCTTGGCCTTTTCGCGCGCCGCAAACGCTGCATCCGCCTTTTCGTCTAGCTTGGCCTTGTAGTCGATGCCCGACGGTGGCACTGCATCGGGCGCCAGCTCGGGCTCGTTTTCACGCGCGGCCTTCTTTGGGGAGTCGTTTGCGTCCGAGCCAGAGCCGGCCATGTTCTTGGTGGTGCTGGCATAGTCCTGGGCCGAGGCCGTGGGCGGCGCAGTGCCTTGAGCAGCCTGGGCCTGGGCAGTGCCCTGCGCAAGCGGTGCATGTGTGTCGGCGTCGGTCATGGCGATGGTGGTGAAGTTGAGTTTCGAGTGAGCATCGTTGGTGTAAAGGTGGGGATGACGTCACTATAAGAGGTCATAAGGACTCCGCGTGCAGACAACGAGCGCCTTTGACAAGCTCAATTGATTAACCGAGGCGTTTTGTTGACATGAATCATCTTAAACCGTAAATGTATTTTGAATCAATTTTAAACCGTGTAGATGTATATTTATGTATTTTTGTTTTATGATTTAAATATATATATTATACTTACTGTAAATATACTGTGGCTACAGTGGTTACAGCGGCTAGCGCCTCAAAGGCGGTGAACGCAAACTCATCAACACAACATGACGATCCCCATCACCATTGTCACGGGCTTCCTGGGCGCCGGCAAGACGACGCTGATCCTGAGCCTGCTGCCGCAGCTGCGGGCGGCGAACCCCGAGTACCGCCTGGCGCTGCTCAAGAACGAGTTTGGCGACCTGGCCGTCGACTCGCAGCTGGCAACGTCGAGCGCTGTCGCGGGCGTGCGCGAGCTGCTCAACGGGTGCATCTGCTGCAACCTGGTCGGGCAGCTCGGCGACGCGTTGGAGGAACTGACGGCGGCCGGGCCGGCGCCGTCGCGCGTCGTCGTCGAGACATCGGGCTCGGCGTTCCCGGCGACGCTCGCACTCGAGGTCAACCGCCTGGCACGCGCCACCGGTGGCCGCTACGCGCTCGACGGCGTCGTCAGCGTCATTGACGTGGAGAACTGGGCCGGCTACGAGGACACGAGCTACACGGCCAAGGTACAGGCGCGCTACACGGACCTCGTCGTCTTTAACAAGTGGGAGGCGTGCACCGAGCGCCGTTTCGACGAGTGTCTCGACCGACTCGGCGACCTGGACGTCGACGTCGCCTGGGTCAAGAGCCGTCGTGGCTGGGTCGATGCCGGGCTCGTCTTTGGCGTCGACGGGCTGCTCGCCAAAGCCCTCGCCGACGGGACCGCCAAGTTGGACACCGATCACGACCATGACCATGACCATGACCACAAGGACAACCACCAGTCCGAGGTCGAGGTGCTGTCGGTGACGCTTGCTGGTGCGAGCAAGGCGACTGTCGACCCGGTGGCACTCGCTGCGCTGCTCGCTGCCGCTCCCAAGGACCAGGTCTACCGCATCAAGGCCGTCCTCTTTGTCGCGCCCGCCGATGCCGCCGCACTTGCCAACGCCGACGACGCCATTGCCGTTGCTGCGTCGCCGGCCGGCCGGTACATTCTCAATTGGGCCTTTGGCCGCTGGACCGTCACGCCCGTCGATGCCGGTCCAGGGGCCACCGACGAGCCCGCGCTGCGCATGACCATGGTCCTCGCGCGCTACGAGAGCGCCAAGTGGACCAAGAGACTCAACGAGGGCGACTTTTTGAAACTGGCCGGCGGTGCCACAGGTACCCTGTCCGTCGACAAGATTGCCTAAACTGAGCTTAAATAAGAATAAACTGACAAGAATTAACTGAAAAGAATTAACTGAAACTAAATCATATTCTGCCGCTGCATCTCGCGGGCTTGTGCCAGGTACTCGGCGTGCGCGACGGCGCGCTGCTCGGCGTCGAGGTACTGGTCGAGGTACTGGTCGAGGTTGTTGAAGTGGTCGAGGTGGTCAAAGTCGAGGTGGTCGAGGCGGTCGATGTGGCCGATGTGGTCGATGTGGTCGGGCGAGGGCTCGCTGAGTTCGCTGGCGCTGGCGCTGAGTGGCGACAGCCGACGAGCTGACTGTTCGTCTTCCGCCCCTGCCTCAAAGTAGTAGGCGCTCTCGGGCCAGTCGTCGACGACGCTTCCGACTTCGACAAACTGTGCATCGGCACATGCCGGCTGGTGTTCGACTTGAGTGTACGACGCCCGGCCACGCGCGACGCTGTCGATGCCGACAACGCCCCACGCGGCCGTGCTCACGGGTGGGACAATGCGCAGGGCCTGCAGGAGCTTCGGGATGGCCGTCGACGACGACGCATCCGCCGCGCGGTTAGCTTTGGTCAGGTCCAGGCCCTCGAGCGGGTGGGCAGTCGCCGTCGCCGTGTGCTTGTCCGCCTTGTCCGCCTTGACTTTGGCGGCCTTTTTGGCGGCCTTGGCCGCCTTTTTGGCCTTGCACTTTGCACACGACGAGCACTTCTTCTTCGTCTCGGAACGGGGAATACTTGCCTCCATCGCCACAACGTCCCACTGCGGCACAAACTCGCCAGGCGCCACGTCACCCCAGCCGCTCGCCTGTGCGAGCTGTGCGAGGTCGTGGTCGTGGTCAAAGTTGTCCTTCTCGTCCTTCTCCTTGGGCACCGGCGTCGTCGGCGACGGACTCACGGGCTGCGACTGCCGCAGCGGTGAAGACCGCTTTGGCGACCACAGTTCCGCCGTCCGCGCCTGCAGAACCGGTTTCGGCAGCGGCTTTGGTGCTAAAGTTGTCGGTGTCGTCGGCATCGGCGTCGGCGTCGGCTTGACTGCGCGCTTGTTAGTTCTGGCCGGCACGTTTACGCGCTTCGCGCGGACCACAATCGCCCGGGTGGCGTGCGTCGGCGTCCCCAGGCGCACGCGCGTGCGGTGCTCACCTTGGCTTGCAGGTGTGGTGGTCGTGTTTGTCGTGTTTGTCGAGGATGGGGTGGTGGTCGTGTTTGGTGCCCGGCGTATCGGCGCCAGGACCGCGCGTTCAGCCAGTGGCCGTGGCGGCGAGGATGACATTGAGGTCACGTTGGACGTCGAGGATATCGGGGCCGTGCGACGTGCCGTGCGTGGCGTCTTGAGGGGCACTGGTGGCAGAGCGCGCTCGGCGTCCGTCGACACGCTGGACACGCTGGACACGCTGGACACGCTCGACACGCTCGACACGGGCATCGGCCGCGAGATCACGGGGCGGGAGGCGCGCGGAGACATGCGCGGGCGGGCGAGCGTCGTGCGCCGCGGGTCATGTCGCACGGCCGGGCCGTTGACGTTGGGGTACGGCGGCGGGATGGGCAGCGCCGGCTTCTTGGCGTTAGTTTTTGTCGTTTTTGTAGTTTTCGTAAGAGACTTGGGCGATGTGAGGGCCGACGGGATCTTCATGGCGCCGGTGCGGCAAAGGGGACGAGTCTGAGTCGCTGGTCGGGCAGCGGCCATGCGCTCGGCAAACGTGGGCAGGTCGCGGGTCATGGCAGACGAGACGAGACGAAGACCGAAAGACTTACGTAGTCGTAGGACGGGTCAGTCAAGGTCTGGACGGGCGGAAAGGCGCCAGGACTCGGGCTGCGGCGGGCGGATCGGAGGGACGACGGCGGGCTATCGAGAAGAGCAGGAACGTGGGCTGCGGGATGCAGGCGCTGCAGGATCTGGCGGCACTCTTCGTCGCTGGGGATATGGGCGTGCGGGACGGGCGCGCGTGGACGGTCGGGGTGGTGCACGAGTGTAAAGGGCGTCTGGTCGGGAAATGGCAGTGGCAGTGGCAGTGGCGAGGTGGACGCTGCGTTGCGGCGGCGGAACGGCAGGTTGTGCAAGAGGTTGCCGAGGCTGGCACTGTAGGTGCGACTGCGGGTGTGACGGGTGTGCGTGGGCGTGGGCGTGGGCGATGCAAAGGATGGTGAGGATGACGAGGATGGCAAAGATGGCAAAGATGGCTTTCGTGATGCGACGGGTGCGCTCTGGTGTTTGAGCGGGTTCTTCATTTTGGCGAGGAGCGTCGTCTTTTATGGCTTTATGGCAACGTGTGTGTTGAGCTGAACAGGCGTCGAGGCGTGGACGTGGCGTGGACGTGGACGTGGACGGGCGAACAGTTGGCCGTGACAGTGCTGGCACGAAGCAGGTGAACAGCCAGACAGCGAGACGATATGGTAGGTGGCAGGTGGCAGGTGAACAGATGGAGCGAGGTGAACATCCGAGGGAGATGACCGGGTATGAGTGAACAAGTCGTTGGCGTAACGTGTCAACGGTCACGTCAGTACGTCAGCAAGACCAGAAAAAAGCAAAAAGCCAAGAACAGAAACAGACGCAGCCTCAATTACTATCCAAAATCAATCCAATAAAATACCAAATGCAGATCCAACAGGCAGCGTGCTCGACGTGGACGGCCGCATGCGACCATCCGTAGTATTGCCGCATTGGGTCGTCTTTGTTGCACCGTGTTAGTCGCAGACCTGCATTGGTTCGTGCACCTCTCTGCACCACTCTGTGCACCAGGTGACTGGAGGACAAAGAACGGAGCGAACGGCGAACGGCGAACGGGAGCGAACGGGCACGAGGGAAAATCAGAATCCCAAAATAGTCCTGCATCCCGTTCCCGCTCCTGTAGGCGCCATCTAATTCGGATTCCGGCTGGGTCATCTAATTCGGATCCCGGCTGCAGGCTCGGATCGTATTGGATCAGACCGATGCCCGCTACAGGCTGACCGTCACCGTCATCGTGTTGCTCAGGATCAGCAGCGCTGGTGGAAGTCCCTGGCACAGCAGTTCCACGTCTGCCAGGTACTGCACGCTCGCCGCCTCGTCGCGGTGTGTCCCCGATTCGGGAATCGGCAGCGTCGTAAATAGTACTGCCGCCTCGCTGCCGCTGTGTCGCCGCATCAGCTCGTTGAGAATCAGGTGCTGCGCCCGGCTCGGCAGGTCGTTGAATGATAGGCCGGTCAGGCCGTCCACGTTGTCGCTGTCGTCTTTGTCGTCGTCGTCGACCTCCACCTCCACCTCGTCGTTCTCGTTCTCGACCTCGCCCACGCGGCTGCCACGCCGGTAGTCGGCCAGCAGCTCGGCAATACCGACGCGTACACCCGACGGCGCCTCGCTCTCGCTCGGATTCGTGCTGTCGCGCGCCTCCTGCTGCACCATGGGCGTCGACACGTGCCGCGATAGAAACGGCCGGTGGGTCTGCTTGCCGGTCGCCGCGCCGCGTTCCGGCTCTGCAAACGATACCGACGGCCGCGGTACCTTGATGCTCTTGATACTCTTGATGCTCTGCCGCGAGTTTGTCCGTGAAAAGACGGGCCGCGCCGGCTGCGAGCCCTCGGCAAACATGATTGTGCGTCCCGAGTCCTCGCTCGTGATACGCGTCTCCGGCACGATACTGCTCGAAAAACGCATCGACGACGACGGCTGGAAACTTGGAGTCAGCCGCCCGCTCTCGCGTCGTGGTGGTGCCGCGCTGTCGCCCGATTCGCTCGCCGTGTTCGTCGCCGCCGATATGGTGCCATAGCTGCGCACGGGCGACGACGACGTCAGCGACGCCATAAACGGTGCAAACAACGATCCGGTCGAGCCAGTCGGCCGCTTGCTTCTCCTCCTTTGGTCGGACCGTGTCCGTGTCGAGTCGCCGTGGCTCTTGCGTCGCAGTGGAACTGGCCCAATCAACGGCCGCCGTACATCGCCCTCGCCGCCGACCTCGCCGCCGACCTCGCCCTCGCTGACGACACTCGCTGCGTCGTTAAAGTCGGGGTCGAAATCGTCTTCGTCGCCGGAACACGACGTGCTGCTGCTCGTCGACGACACGTCGTCGTCGCTGTCGTAGCGTGCACGTCGTGTCGCGCGCGATGCCAGCTTTTGCGTTCGGATGCCCATGCTGACGCCAAGTCGTGCCAGTGCCGATACTGTCTGGTGCCGCTGCAAGTCGCCCAAGTTGGCCACACTCGGCCGTCGCCGCGTGCGCACGTCGGTCTGCTCGGTCTGCACGGTCTGCACGTCCGCCGATGCCGGGCTCGTCGGCAGCTTGCCACGCGCCTCCTGCACGCTCTGCCACCACGGCGACCCGCCGAGCGTCTCGTCCACCAGCGCGTCGGCCGCCGCGTCCCCGGCCGCTCCTCCCACAATCGCATTGTAGGTCGCCAGCTCGCCGCTTGCGAGCCAAAACACGTGCACCTCGGCGCGGATCCTCAGCTTGTCCAGCAGCGCCTCGACGCGCCCGCGCTCCTCGTCCACCTCGCTCGCGTGCTCCACAAACACCATGACACGCAGCCGGAACGCGCGCTTCCACGCCGGCACCGTGTGCAGAATGTAGCCCAGCTGCAGGATCAGCGTGTACGTGTCAAAATTCGTCGTCAGCACGCTCTTGCCGTCCGCCTCGAGCTCCGCCGACATCTGGATCGGCCACAGGTCAATGTACTTTTTGCCCGCGTTCGCGCCATGTGCCGCTGCCTCGCGTGGCGTCTGCAGCGCCTGGAACCCTTTGGCCACCGCCACGTTGATGCGGTGCCGCAGCGCCAGGTCCTCGAGGATGGTCAGGTACTCGGTCGCCTGCATCATGCCTTCCGTCTTGATCACGTCCGTCGGCAGCACGCCCTCGAGGATGCGCGACGTCGTGTCGCCGCGTCTTCGTCGACGCGCAACGCCCACGCCGCCGCCGCTCGCTCGTATGGCTGCGTCGGCTGCGGCTGCTGCCTCTGCCGCGCCGGCCGCGCCGGCCGCACCCCCCACAAACGACGGCGAGTTCGAAATGGGCGTCCCTGGAATGTGCCCGGCCGGCCGCGCCGACCGCAGCTCGTCCATGTTGTAAAAGCCGAGCACGGCAATGTTGGGCCGCATCCCGCCGAGCCCGCTCGCCAGGATCAGGTTGCGCGCGCCCCACGTGATGGACGGCGACATGGTCAGCTGCACAAAGGCCTTGACGCGCGAAAACTCGGAAATGTACTGCGTCCACATGCTCTGCTGCAGCTTGGCCTCGGTGACGCCCGTCGCAAAGTCGTCGGTGACAATGACGTGCCCCAGAATGTAGAGGCCGCCCTTTTTCATCGAGTTGCAAAACTGAATGAGGCGCGTCTGCCGCCGCGGATCATTGGTCAGCAGGATAATCTGCGGCCGCCAAAACTTGATGTGCTCGGGCCGCAGCCGCAGCAGGTACTTGCGCACCTGGTGGTAGATGAGGTTCTGCGACACGTCGCCCCAGCGCTTGGGCGGGCTCAGGTAGTGGATGAGGAGGAAGAGGGCGACGAGCAGAATGACCGACGACGTCGCGTACGTCTCGTCAATGAAGAACATGGCGCCGGCCGACATGAGGCTGCCGACGGCGGCCGTCTGCCAGCCAAAGAACTTGAAGGCAGGCCGGAAGTTGGGCGCGGACCCGATCTTGAGCAGGAAGCAGGCCAGGTTCATGACGAAAAAGGTGACCATGTAGCCCATGGAGATGAAGGTGGCAATCTGGTTGAGGTTGGCAAACAGCGCGAGCTGCGCAATCGCGTACGTCAGCACGAGCGCCAGCAGCGGCTCGTCCGCCCTGGGCGTGCCCCAGGCAAACGCTGCGAGCCCGGGCAGCAGCTTGTCGCGGCCGAGCGCCTGCATCAGCTTGGACGCGCCGAGCAGGCCCATGAGCGCCGAGAAGAAGGTGACGGCGCACTCGCCGGCGAGCACAAAGGGCGGCCAGATGCTCGTCTCCTTGATAATGTTGGGCTGCACCAGCAGCGACACGTGCGCGGTGCTGGCGGCGAGCGACACGACGACGAGCAGGTACAGCACAAACGTGGACGCCATGGCCCAGAGCGTGCCGACGGGGATGGACTTGCTGGGGTTGCGCAGGTCGCCCGACATGCTGGCACCGGCAAAGATGCCCGACGTGGCGGGAAAGAGGAGGCCAAAGAGGTCGCGGAACGTTGTGAGCCCGTGAAAGGCAAAGTTGTCGCTGGCGTGTGGCAGCAGGTTGGACCGGAGCGTGGCCCAGCGCAGACCGGTAAAGTCGACACGCGTGGCCGGGTCGCGAAAGGGCGCGCGCACGGCGGCCGACAGGGGGATGCTGAGCGCGGACACGAGCAGCACGGCGAGCAGCCCGTTGCTGGCCTTGGCAAAGACGGTGCTGCCGGCGAGGCAGAGCAGCGTGCACACGACGAGCACGGCCGTCTGCGCGAGGTAGCCCCACCAGTAGCCCTGGGGCACGAGCGCGCCGAAGCTGAGGCCGAGACAGTCAATCAGGCCGACGACGTTGAGTGCCGTGTTGAGGACCTGCGACAGGTAAAAGAGCAGACCAATGGACCCGCCAAACTCGGGCCCGAGCGAGCGCGAGATGAGGTAGTAGGTGCCGCCGCCCTTGACCTCGCCGTTGGACGCGACGGCTGACAGCGAGAGGGCCGTCAGCAGGTCGACGAGGTACGACAGCACGAGCAGGCCGAGCATGCCGAGCAGACCAATCTGGCCGAGGATGCGGCCAAAGCGCAGAAACATGAGGATGCTGAGAATGCTGAGGCAGACGGGCACGTAGACGCCCGAGACGGCGCCCAGCTTGTGCTTTTTGGCGCCATGGTCACGGTCACGGTCCATCCTGGACCCGTGCCATCCGCTGTCGTGAGGAGTCGTTGGTCGTTGCGAACCAGTCGAAGTGACGCAATCCAGGCGTCGCGAGAGTTTATCGTCAAGCGTCGCGTTGGAACTTTATCGTCAAGCGCCACGTCGAACTTTTGAATCGTCAAGCTCGTGTCGGATGTCGAGCGCGGGGACGGGCTCACGCTCTTGATTTTCGGCAGTCGACTCGTACTGAGTACGCACAGCTCGGCCAAAACAGGGATCGACAGTGCATGCAGTCGGTTTCCAAGATTTCTGTACGGCTCAGTGACCAACCAAGCGGCAGAGCGGTGTCGAAACAGAATGGAACGCACCGACAAAGGAATGGAACGCACCGTCGTGAGTGTGTAAACAATGTCAAATGCCCTGTCGAGATGTTCGTCTTGAGATGTTGTCTCGAGATGTTGTCTCGAGATGATCGTCTCGAGATGTTAATCGAAACGGCTGGGTCAGTGTGGGCCGTGGACCCCTGCTCCTTGCGTCGCGGCACTCGTCTCACTGGCTCCTGTGGGCAGGGCAGGGAGCGTGGCGTCCATGGCGGCGCCTTGCGTTGGGGTTTGGGTCTGGGGTCGTGGGTTGTGATGGCATACGGCGATCTACGAAGCACGGAGGAGCGCGTCGTGGGGAATAGGCACAACACGCAAAAGGGGCGCCCCTGAGCAGGCAATTCGACATGGGAAAGAGCAAACGTGGCCGTCAATTCGATAGGAAAGAGCAAACGTGGCTCGTCAATTCGATAGGAAAGAGCAAACGTGGCTCGTGACCGTGCACGAAGCTTAGGCAGGCGCCACGGGCGGACCACGCCGATGGCAGGAGCAGCGGTGAGCTGCGATGACTTGTCTTTAAGAAGTAAGTCTTTAAGAAGTAAATATAAATATACAGGCTATCTGCGATGAGATCATGGCGTGAAAACATGAGAGCATGGAGTGCCGATTCCCAGACTGCTCTACGAAAAGTGGCAGACATTCGCTCGTGAGACAAACCAATACGAGGCTCGCAGTTCACGGGACTGTAGCAGCACGTGCGACGTTGTGTCCGACTCAAGATGCACGTCGCCCATTTCAGAAGCACTTCGAAGGGGCCACCCGCTGACTAAGTCGTAGATATATAAGTAGACATCAATATAGTACCGTGGGGGTTGACCAAGGCATAAATATAAGTAACAGTAAACAGACAGCTCAGGCAGCTTCGAATTCAAGGGACTTTTCCGGCTTGTTTGTCTGTGCAAGCGCTGCGTGGCCGTTCCTAAAGTCACCTGCCAGATCCGCTGCTAGCGACTCCACCGCCAGCGAGGCTCGCCCACTGTGGCGGCCTGAGCCGTCGCCTGCAGGCGCTCAGGCGACCCAACAGCGCAGTACGCCTGCGTTGAGCCTGTGTGAGCCTATATTTCTGCGTCTCTCAGGCGCCACGCAGCATGGTGTGAAGAGACTTTTGCCTCGAAACGACCACGCACTTTAAGTATTTGTCAAGTATTGAGGATTTCGACTTGTATTGGCAACACTCAGCATTGCTATAAATATACAGTATCCGATAGGAGTACGAGCTCCTTTATCGTCCAACCACCGCCACACCGTGCCCTCATTGGCCAGCGCTACACGTCACAGGACGCAGCTGCAAGACCCGCGTCTGCGATAACAGCTGCCGATCACACTCCGCCTCGCTGGACTGCATCGCCTACGCTCGTCGATTCCGACCCGACACCGACGGCATTGACACGGCCCAACACCCCAACGCTTCCATCCTCTCCATTCGCACGTTTCCATCGTTCCATCGATTGATCGACGCTCGCTATCGCCAGCAACCCCAGCTGGTATGTCGGACACCGGTCGGAGCTCACCGGCGCCGTCGTCGCCGCGCGCCAGCCTTGCCCAGCCGTCGGGCTCGCCGTCTGGCTCGTTCCGCGGCGGCCGCTCGCTCAGCACCAGCGTTCCACGCTCCGACGCCACCGCACGTCTCGCCAACCCCTTCTCGTCGTCGTACAGCAACGGCGCGGCCGCCCTGGGCACGTCGCCCGGGTCCAGCTCGCTCGCGGGCGGCAACCGGTTGGCAGCAGCACGCCGCTCGCCGTCCGTCAGCCACCCCGACCTGGCGCCCCTGGCCGGCACCAGCGCGTCGGGCGTCCACCCTGCAGGCCCGGGCGTGTCGGCACTCGCCATGGCACTGTCGAGCTCGATTGGCACCGAGGGCCCGCGTCTGGGCACGCCGCCAGTGCGTACGGCGTCGCCCGTGTCGGCTGCCAACGGTACCGCAAACGCTGGGGCCAACGCACCGCTGCTGGGCTCGACGCCGCTCACGGGCGGTGCCGGCTACCTGACACCGACCAACTACGGATCGTTTGACACACGGCAGCGCTACGGCGCGTACGAGGACCCCGAGATTGTGCGGCGGCACCTGGTGCAGCGGTCGGACGCGGCCAGCGTGTCGGAACGCGTGCCCGAGGCCGCCAAAGGCAAGCAGACGGGCCAGGCGTCGGGCGACGAGCCCGCGGTTGATGGTACCGGTAGTGCCAACCACGACGAATTTTCGAGCCTGCAACTGCAGGGCGGCGACATTACGCGTCCCATTTACAAGTGGACGGAGGAGGCGACCAACAAGGTGCACCGCAGCAAGAGCTTTTCGATGCCGCGGCCGGAGCCCGAGAGCGACACGCTCGACATCAACACGATCAAGGTACCCGGCGGGTTCCGGCGAAACTACCTGAGACGCACGGCCGAGGACGCCATTGGCACGTTTGACGGCGAGGACGGGCGTGCCGACGACGACGCGGCCGGCACGCACGCCACTGCCCAGCCGGCGCCGCTGTTTACCTCGAGTTTCCTCGAGTTCCTGTCCATCTACGGCCACTTTGCCGGCGAAGAGCTCGAGGAGGACGACGAGGTGCTGCGTCCGGGCGAGTACTTTAGCTCCGGCGAGGGCGACGGCGGCGACGACGACGACGATGCGTACGCGTACGGTGCCGACAGCGGCAGTGGCAGCGACAGCGACGACGACCGGCCCATGGAGGACAGTGCGCTGCTGACGCCCTCGCGCCGTGGCCGTCGTCGCAAGACGCGTGGCGGCAGCGGCAAGGCGAGCCCGATGAGTGCGGCGGCCGTTCTGCTCAAGTCGTTTGTCGGCACCGGCGTGCTCTTTTTGCCGCGCGCGTACCTCAACGGCGGCATGCTCTTTAGCAACCTCGTGCTGCTCGGCGTCGCCGCGCTCAGCTACTACTGCTTCGTGCTGCTCGTCACGACGCGCCTCAAGGTCGAAGGCTCGTTTGGCGACATTGGCGGCATTCTGTACGGCAAGTGGATGCGCTACATGATCCTGACGTCCATTGTCATTAGCCAGATTGGCTTTGTCGCCGCCTACATTGTCTTTACGTCGGAGAATTTGCAGGCCTTTATCCTCGCCGTCACCGACTGCAAGACGCTCATCGAGATCAAGTACCTGATCCTCATGCAGATGATCATCTTCCTGCCCTTTTCGCTGCTGCGCGACATCAACAAGCTCGGCTTCACGGCGCTCATTGCCGACGCCTTTATCGTCATCGGCCTCGCCTACCTCTTCTACTACGACGTCCTGACGCTCAGCACCTACGGCGTCGCCGACATTATCATGTTCAACCCGCGCGACTGGACACTCTTCATCGGCACCGCCATCTTTACGTTTGAGGGCATCGGCCTCATCATTCCCATCCAGGAGTCCATGCGCCACCCGCAGAAATTTCCCAAGGTCATGTTCGCCGTCATGGTCATCATCACCACCATCTTCGTCACCATGGGCGCCGTCTCGTACGCCGCCTACGGCTCCAAGACCGAGACCGTCGTCCTCCTGAACCTGCCCCAGGGCAGCCGCATGGTCAACGGCGTCCAGTTCCTCTACTCGCTCGCCATCCTCCTCTCCACGCCCCTCCAAATCTTTCCCGCCATCCGCATCACCGAAAACCTGCTGTTCACGCGCAGCGGCAAGTACAACCCCTACATCAAGTGGCAGAAGAACGTGTACCGCTTCTTCGTCGTCGCCGCCTGCGCCGCCATCGCCTGGGGGGGGGCCGACAACCTCGACAAGTTTGTCGCGCTCGTCGGCAACTTTGCCTGCATTCCCCTCGTCTACATCTACCCGCCGCTCCTCCACTACCGCGCCGTCGCCCGCAGCGCCCTCTGGCGCGCCAGCGACCTCGCCCTGTGTCTTTTTGGCTTCATCGCCATGGCCTACACCACCAGCCTCACCATTATGAGCTGGGCCGACGCCGCCCCCAAGAGCCCCGGCTACTGCGACAGCCCGTAGCCTGCTTACCCGTCCGTCTCCGTCTTTCTGCCTGTCTCCATCCCATCTAGTCCCGCCTTTAAATTTCTACTGGCACTTGTACTTGTCTCTTGTCTGTTCGTTTTTGGTTACTCTCTCTACCGGTTGACCTGGTCCCGGACTCATCATTGCGTCGAATTAGATTTGCGTCATTTTAGCCGCTGTTGTATAACATGATAGTTTTAATTCTATTGTTTGGTTGTGTGCAAAGCAGTTTGGTTGTGTGCGAAGAAGCAAAGACGCAGGTCGAGTCGTGTGGCAGCCTTGTGAGGTCGAGAATTAAAAGTGGGTCCATGTCAGCCTTTCCTAGCTGTGCTTTTGGCTTGGCTTTGTTGCTTGCAAATACGGCCACCGCCTCACCACCCACCAGCTTTGCGACGCGCCCGACCCGACCTCCTCCGCCACGACGACCTCGATTGTCTCTTTCTGCGCCGCCAGCCTTTGTCTTTTCGTCGTTTACCGCTCCCTGGCCGCCATCGCGACCCAACCGCCACCATGAACGCACCGGACAGGTAAGGACACGAATGCGCCGCCTCTCTGCGTTGCTTCTCGCGTCGACGCCAATTTGTCACTCCACCGGCCATCTTCACAGTTGCTGCGCCGGTGCAGCAGGACACGACGCACGAGACACGAGACCAGCAGGACACGACGCACGAGACACGAGACGACGAGACGACGATCACGCTAACAGCCAGATTCGAGCTCTTCATCCTCAACGATGACGAAAAGAAGATTTCCGAGACGGCCTTTCCCAGCATGGCCAACACGTCCGACTTTCTGCTGAAAAAGGAGGACCACACGATTGGCAACCTGGTGGCCGAGCACCTCAAGATGCACCCCAAGGTGCTCATGGCCGCGTACAAGGTGGCACACCCCAACGTGCCCGAGCTGTTTGTGCGTGTGCAGACGGACGGCACCATCACGCCCAAGGAGGCGCTGATCGAGGTGTGCAAGCAGCTGGTGGCGTCGCTGGGACTGCTGAGCCGCGAGTTTACGCGCGAGTACGAGCTGCGCCGCATGGCCACCGTGGGCGACAACCAGGGCAACGGGCTGTAGGCGGCTGCACGTCTCGCTAGCACGTCGCTCTGTCTCTTTGCTTTTCTTTCTTCTTTCGCTCGTTTCGTTTTGCTGGGCTTTGCTGGGCGTTTGGGTCGGTCATCTGCTTGGAAAAGGGCTCCCGCAGCCCCTCGGTGTCATTTATATACAGCGCTTATACTATGTTATACTACTACGTTTCTACAGTACGTTGTTTTGACCACAGGACATCTTTCGCTCTTTGGCGCTTGATTCAGTCACGTGGGCTTGATTTGTATCACGTGACTTACTAATACGGAAGTGGGTCGTCGCACAGTCACATCTCCTGCCTTTACGCATCGTCGCCTATTGACTACACGCCAACTCCACACGGCATCGGACGCGACAGGCTGCCGGCATCCATCCATACCATCGCTCTGTATCGATAGGCGACCTCGCGCAGCATTGCGCAGCAGCTTGCATCGATACGCGTCACCCAACACGGCGCGCCGACACGCGTCCCTAGGAACGGGCACCGGACGCGCTACGATACCGGCTGCCGGCATCGCCTCGGTAGCACATGAACATTGCCACGTCGACTACACCGACTACACGACTACACCGAATACACGACTACACCGACTACACACTACGCACAGCCGCGATGACGGACGCGCGAAAGAGCGTGCCGTCGCCGGCGCCGGCGACGACGCCCGGTCCTAAGAAGGCGGGCGCGTCGGCGACGCCCAAGGGCCGCGACGACGATGGCACGATCAAGGCGGCGACAAAAAAGGGCGCGAGCAAGACGGGCGGGACGATCAAGCTGAAGAAGCCGCCGCCAAAGCAGAGCCAGCCCGGCAACTGGAAGGACGGCAGCTTTGTGGACGCCGATAAGGACAAGGATACAAAGAAAAAGGGCAAGGGCGCGGGCGCGGCGTCGGCATCGGCGTCGGCGTCGGCACGCGCGGCATCGCCGGCGCCGGTAGCGAACCAGCTGATCAACCAGCTGGACGAGACGGCGCGCGAGGCGTTTGCGACGGGCCGGCCACTGGAAGACCTACCGGACCTGCAAATGTGCAAGCACTGTAAGAAGAGCGTGCTGAGCACGGCTGCGAAGCAGCACATTGCGGCGTGCTTGCGGCTCAAAAAGGAAAAAGCGCTGCGGAAGAAGGAGGCCAAGGAGGCGCGCGAGCGGGCACGCGAGCAGGCGGCGCGCGTGGAGGAAGAGGTGAAGCGGAGGGCGGAGGGCGGGGCCGACGACAAGGACGAGGGCGACGACGATTCGGGCGACAGCGACGGCGACGACAAGAAGGGCGTGCTGGGCGGCTCCAAGGGGGCCAAGAAGGCGGCGGGCAAGAAGGCGGTGGACGGCGCGATCGGGTCGGTCGGGTCGGTCGGTGCAGTCGGTGCAGTCGGTTCGGTCGGTTCGATCGCTGCCGGCGGTGCGGGCGGTGCGACGGCGAACAAGAAGCGCAAGGCGGACGTGGAGCTGGAAAAGGCGGCGCCGAAGAAGAAGAAGAAGGACGATGGCAAGCCAAAGACGACCAAGACCAAGGGCCCGGTGGACGTGGAGCGGCAGTGCGGCGTGATTCTGCCAAACGGGCAGGCGTGTGCGCGGTCGCTGACGTGCAAGAGCCATAGCATGGGCGCGAAGCGCGCGGTGCCCGGTCGGTCGCTGCCGTACGATATGCTCTTGGCGGCGTACCAGAAGAAGAACCAGGCGAAGCAGCAAAAGGCGGCGATTGACGCGAGCGCGCCGCACGAGGAGGAGGAGGAGGCGAACGCGGGCGTGGTGGACGAGAACGAGGAGGCGGCGGCGGTAATGGGTGCACTGGCGGCGTGGCGGCCGCGGCCGGTGGTGGCGCAGCCGTCGTTTATGCCGATCCGGCGGCAGTACGAGCTGGCGCGGCTGTACGAGCAGCTCAACATGGCGACGAACGGCGGGCGCGTCAACATTTTCGGGGTCAGCGGGTTCGGCGCACAGCGGCTGCCCGAAGGCCACCCGGGGCTGGTGGACAACGAGGACGCGCTCGGCGAGCCAGACGTCGACTCGATGATGATGATGCCGCCAGCCGTGCCAGCGTCGGCGGCCAGCTCCACTGCAGCAGCAGCACCGCCACAACCACATGCAGCGCCACGCGCGACATCGACGACGCCGATCCCGGTGCCGCCAACACCGTCGCTGGGCCTGTCCATGTCGCCGACGCAGCGCAACGTGCCGGTGCCGGGGCGGGCGTAGCAGCCGCACCAGCACGCCCCCGCGCCTCTGTTCCTGTCTCCTGTCTGCTGTCTCCTGTCTGTTCTTACGAGTCGTTATACCCTTTTGTCCCATGGGCGGCGTTTTTCCATTTCCTTGTTACGTTTTGTATAGTCGGAAGGCGCGTTGGAGAGCTGCCGCTGTTGGAATAGGACTATTCATTCACGTGGTCATTTTGTCATTGTCATTTTGTCTGTGTGTTGTGCAGCGTGTGACGACGTCCGTCGAGACTGCATAACATGAACACATGAATATGCGCCCAGCAACCGAGGCCACCGCTCACCGTCACGGCGGCTAGCCACATGTCAGTATCGATTTATATTATGGCAGTGGAACGAGACGATGGTGGGTCTAACATGCAGGCGGCTGGGTCGTTCTTTCCATCACACCTCCTTCCCAATCGAGATCCTTTCCAGATCGGTTGGGCAGCATTTTCTTGCTTTTTTTCTTTCTTTTCTTCTTCTTTCTTATTTTTCTTTTTTCTTGCTTTTTTGCTTTGTTGTTCAATTCCGTAACGTTTCAAGCTGCGGGCGGAGAGAAGGCATACGAGCGGAGAGGCTGGCCGGCGGTCAAGGTGGAGGCTGTGACGGGACTCAACCACGTCGCAGGTGGAGCCGCTCCTTGTCTCGTGCATGATTTCCACATCGTTCCAGTTCTGCATTGTTGGGACTCGTTTGCTGCGGTTGCTTTGGCTGCATCGGTGCCCAGTGCTGTCGGGTCTTGCGGTGAGCGAATCGGGGAGAAGCGAAAGCGAAGAGAGGGGAAAAGAGATGGGAAACGAGGAAACAAAGTACGACGAAAAACGACAAAAACCAAAAACGAGGAAACGAAATACAAGGCACATAAGCAGCGTCATCCTGTTCTGGCGCAGCGTAGCAGCGTCAGCCGTGTCGCCGTCCACCGGGTAGGGCGCCAATAGGCGGGCGGCCGGGACGTGTTGTCGCTCGTGGCCCAATCGTGCCGTGCTGGTGCCAGCTGGTGCCGTGATGGCTGGGCGCTGGGCTGGGCGCTGGGCGACGGATGAGCTGGCGAGGCTTGCCAGGGCTGTCCATTTATCTTATTTAAATATTTACATTCAGCCCCTGCCTATTTATTCGTAAATATAAATATAAGAACGGCCCCGTTTGTCGCCTGGGCACGACCATCGAGTCTGCGCTTTCGCTTTGCATTTTGTTTTCCGTCCCTTTTGGTTATTCTACACGACCAGCATGTCGTTTTCGGAGCTGGCAGCGTTTACGCTATCGGGGTCGGCAGCGAGCGCGCTGTCGGCGGCCGTGACACTGCCCATTGCGCCCGACGCACGCTACGACTTTGAGCGACAGGACCGACTGAGCAGATACGACCGACACGACCGACACGACCGATACGACCGCGGCCGCGCGCGACGGCGCGACCCGTCGCCGGAGAGGCTGCTGGCGACACCGGCGGCGCGCGGTGCAGTCAATGGCGCCGTCTTCTTTTTTGCATACTATGTGGCAGCTACGACACGGTCGCGCCTGCCGTCGCAGCAGTCGACTCGGGTGGAGCCCAAGACGAAGCGCGCGGCGACGCAGGCCTTTTTCGTGGGCGCGACGGCGGCGGCGTGCATGCGGCTGCTGGGCGCGCGCGATGCCGGGTACGGGTACGGGCACACGTCGCTCGGCTCGCTCGTGGACGACCTGGTGCAGGCGGTGGACCCGGGTCTGACGTTTTGCCTGCACGAAATCCTGGCGCGTGCGGTGGCCGCGTACTCGGAAAAGCAGCACCTGCGCGTCGGCGAGCACAGCCTGCTAGGCGCAGCGGCGACGTTTTGCCTGGCGGCCGCGAGCAAGGCGGTGGCGACGACGGTGACGTACCCGCTGCACGCGGCAGCACGCGAGGCGGCCGAGCGGCGCGCCGTTGCAGCCGCCATTGACGAGGCCGACGAGGCCCGCGACTTTAACGATGGTCACTCTGATTACCCCAGAGACGCCAGAGACACCAGAGACGCAGACGCAGACGCGGACCCGGGCCTTGCGGCGGAGGCGGCGGCCGTTGGTGCCGCGTGGCAGCGCAGCCAGTACCGCGCCGACCTGGAACGCGAGTCACGTGACGTGGACGCTGACGGGTCAGGTGACGACGGCACACCGCGGCCGCGGCGGCCCAAGGTTGCGCCGAGCACCGTGGCTCCGAGCGTCGCGCCAAGCATGCCGGCCCCGAGCATGGCCCCGAGCATGGCCCCGAGCATGGCCCCGAGCAACTGGGAGGCCAACCCGTTCTTGTCGCCCGAAGAACGCGCGCGTGTCGAGCAACTCCGGGCACAAAAGGCACACCAGACGCCGCGCCGCAGCCGCGCGTCGTACACGTACTTTGGGACGACGCACACGCCGCACACGCCGCGTCCCACGAGCACGTCGGTGCTGGGCACGCTCGTGCAGCTCGCACGCTCGGGCGGACCGCGGGCGCTGTACACTGGCTGGCTACGGACCGTCGTGGCCGCTGCCATCGGGCACGGCACGACAATGGCGCTGCAGCGTGCCCTGTACGGTATGATACTGCGGCTCATCTACCGCGTCGTCGCGCTGCTGCGTCAGACCAAGACTGCGGCGCGCACGTCGCGCTCGACACGCGCGACCATGGGCTCTACGCGCACCGGCGACGCGCCCCGGACCGTCGTGTCACGTGAAAAGTGGGGCACGCCGCCCGGTCTGCCCGACACCGACGAGCGTCCGCCGCTGACTCGACGCGTCGACGCCTGGCTCGAACGCTCGGCCGGTGCGTCGCACGTCTCGGCCAGCACCGTCGCCGTCTCCGACAGCGTCAGCAACGTGTCGCGGCGGCTCCCTCATCGACTGGGCGTGCTCGACGCCAACACAAACACAAACACAAACACCGTGCTCGACGCCGATGCCGTGTCTCGCTACGACGCGTCGTGGCGCGCACGCACGCGTCCGCCTGTCCCAGTGCCCGCCAGCCAGTCCCTCCGCGACGACGCCAGCCTCGTCTTCAACATGGTCTCCAAGAGCCCGCGCGTCGTCGTTCGCCGCGAGCGTTAGTCGTATCTGAACTCTGAATGTATTGGGTATATAGCAAATCATCGTTTTCGTTTTCGATTCGTGTCATCGTGTCAACACTGGAACGCGATACTGCTCTTCTTGACCTCGCTCGCGCCACCCGCCGAGAAACCCGTGCCCTCGCTCCGCAGGTCCACCAAACCCGGCCGGATCTTGTTCTTTTTGTCCTTTTTCTTTTCCTTCTTCTTTCCCTTCTTGCTCTTGTCCTTCTCCTCATCCTCCAGCGACGCTTCACACACGTAGCATCGAAGCCCTCGGTCCTCGGCGTGTGGATCGGCGGCCGCCCGCACAAACTTGTCCACGCACCCACGGCACAGCACGTGCCCGCACGGTTTCGCCAGAACCGCCCGGCTCGCATTGGAAAGACCTTTGCTGCACGCCGGACACACCAGCTCTGCACCGTCTGGTCCGCGTGCAAATACGACGCTCACCAGCGAGTGCAGCCCGTACGCGTGTCCGTCGCCGGCCGGGCACCTCGGCTCGTCCGGCACCGCCGTGGCCACCACCTTGGCCGCACTCGGCGTCTCGCTCGGTGTCCAAAACGAAGGCATCGTCTTGGCGTCCGCCGCCGCCGCCTTTTCGGCTTCCATGTCGCGTCGTGCCCGCTGCCGGTCCGCGTCCGCCACGCGCGCCAGCTCGTCTGCCAGTTTCGTCTTCTTGGGCCGTGTGCCGTCGTTGTCCGCGTCGGGGTCCGCGTCAGGGTCCGTTTCGAGTGCCCTCTTGGTCGAAAGGCCGGCCTCGGCCAGGGCAAACGCCTGGACCGCTCGTCGCTCCGCCTCTGCGTCCTCCGCCGCCTGCTGCTCGAGCCGGGCCTGCGCCTCTGCCTCGCGTGCCCGTGCCGCCCGTGCCAGCTCCTTCTTCTGGGCCAGAATGTTGCTCAGAGCACACTCGCGGCAGTACACGTCGCCCGCCGCCGCACACGCCACCGGGTCCTGGGCCGGCTCCAGGCACAGCGCGCACGACGCAAACGCCAGGAACGACTCGCGCGTCAGCCGCGCCGACGCACTCGACCACGCCGCCTTGGCCATTGCGCGCTCGTGCGACGTGAAGACGGCGCGGCTCGTGTTGCGTTTTGCGTGGGACATGATGTGTAGACGGATGATGGTGCAGTGGTATAAAGTGGGGAATGGCATATTATGTATTTGTATTTAAATTTGTACTAAAAATTTATGTTTAAATTTGTATTTAAATTAATCACACTCACGTATCATCATGCATTAAACGCTCAGTGGTGGTGAAACCGCTCGCCCCAGTCCTCCTCCTCCTCCTCGAGCTCGAGAAAAGCCTCGGTCTCGTCCAGCCCGCGCAGGACCTCCTCAATCTCCGACGGGTCCGTAATCGCCCACACGCCGCCGCCCTTGATCACGTCCTTGCCGCGCATGCCCACCTCCTTGCCCACCAGGTTGCGCCCGACCTTGCCGGGCCCGATGCCCACCCACCGCCGCACGCGCTGCTCCTGGTCCAGGTACCGGATGCTGTCCCACCAGTGCACCGTCTCCTCGCACTGCCGCGCGAGCAGCTCCTTGAGGTCCGCGCGGCTCTCAAACGGCCGCGCCGTCACGTTGCTGATGCACGGAATGAGCCCGGGAAAGGTGACGACGTCCTCGTGCTCGCGGCCCGGCACGCGGCTGCGCTCCGTGTCGAGCAGCCGCCGCACCTCGTGCGCCGCCGGCCGCATAATCGGGCTGTGGAAGGGGCTGTCGGCGTTCAGCTTGACCGCGCGCGGGTCGTGCCCCAGAAAGTTGCGCACCTGCGCCATCAGCACGCGGATGCGCTCAATGTTGCCGCTCAGCACAATCTGGTTGCGGCTGTTGATGTTGGCAATGAGAATCTGCTGGCTCGGCGGCAGCCCCTCGTTCTTCAGGTAGAAGCTCGTGCTGTGGTCCATGGCCGTCGACGCCGGCGACGTCGGCGGCGCGTGCGACGGCCGCGTGCCGTCGAGGAACTTGTGGATCGCCTCAATCACCGGCGCCATGTACCCCGGCTCCGTCACGACCGCCACCATGCCGTACTCGCCGCCGTGCTCGTCACGCACACGCTGCGTCGCCCGCGCCATCGCCTCTGCGCGCCGCCGCACGAGGAACAGGCTGTCGGCAAACGCCATGTACCCGCCCGCGACGAGCGCTGCAAACTCGCCCAGCGAGTGCCCCAGCGTCACGTCGATGCGCTCGCCCACGCGGAACCCAAACTCGCGCTCCAGCACGCGCAGAATGAGAATCGACGTCGCCATAATGGCCGGCTGGGCGTGCTCCGTGCGCATCAGCCGCGCGCCAGGGCCCTCCTGGATCACCGTCGACAGCTTGTAGCCCATCAGCTCGTCAATCTCGTCGACGAGCGCACGCGCCGTCGTCGGGAACGCCTCCAGCCACGGCGTCAGCATGCCCACCTTTTGCACGCCCTGGCCCGGGAAAAAGAGCGCCGTCTTGGGCCGCGGCGGCTTCGCCTGCAGCGAAAACGACGACACCGTCGGCAGCGTCGGCGCCCACGACGCCCATCGCTGCTGCTGCTGCTGCTGTGCCACGTCGCCCGCCGCCCCGCGTGACGTCCGCGGCCCCGCCGGGAACTGGTGCGGGTACGCCGGACCCG
Organism: Ophiostoma populinum; assembly: GCA_029298855.1. NCBI lineage: Eukaryota > Fungi > Ascomycota > Sordariomycetes > Ophiostomatales > Ophiostomataceae > Ophiostoma > Ophiostoma populinum. Next base: position 1,451,944 of record JANSLU010000014.1, on the reverse strand, counting down.
TGCTGTGGCGTCGTCTCGGCTGTCGTGTGTGTCTCTGTGCGGGCGGTGCGTTTCGTTCGTGCAGTTCGTGCGGTGCGTGTGGTGGGCACAGCCGCAGACAGTGTGTCGAGTAGGCGCGCGAAAAAGACCCAAGTGCAGGCGTCACGACGCGCGAAAGTCGTGCCATGGCGTCGTGGCCACTGGCCAGTCGTGGGCGATGAGCAAGCATGTGTCGAAGCGTACAGGTAAGCGGGAGACTGTCAGGTTCAAGCACCGTGAGAAGTCGTAGATAAGGCAGAAGGCAGTCGTGCAGTCGTGCAGTCTACACTAATGTGTCTGGTGTGAGCGTGTCGGTGAGCTTGTCGAGGTGAGCGTTTCGGATGGAAGAGTTATTTCGGCTCGGTCGGTCGGTCGGTCGTCGTCGGTTGAGGTGCGTTAACCGGTTGCGTGAGTCAAAATCCGGGGTAACGGCAATCCAACAGCCGTGTCCAATGTATGTCCAAGACTCAAAATGCGACGAATCGTCGTTGTGGTATGTTTCCAACAAGCCCAAAAATGTTGTAACAAGGACAAGAAGACAATCAGAGGCCAAATACAGTAGCTCAGGGGTAGACTATCAAAAGGCAAGAGGTCGTGACTCTTTCCCCAGAAGACTGCCCCAGAAAGAGTCACAAGGTCGATGCGGCGCCACGCCTCGGTCCCATATCGCTGCTGTACCCACTGCGTCAGCACCTTTTTGCGTCTTCTCCAGCGCACTGCACGCCAAAGCTCCGTTGATCCAGACGCACGGCACGCTGCCCGCGCCCGCTGCCCCGGTTTTACTGATTTTACGGGGCGCCCACACAGAATGACAAAGATGGAGTCTGGAGTACGGAGTATTTCTAGGCGGGGCGCCTCGTGCCAGTCGACATTTGCTGTTTGGGGTTTAGGAATCGTGGCTTCTGCCAGTCATGTGCCCAAAAGAAACGGCTACAGAATGTGGGGTAGCGCTGTTCCTCCCAAATCCGGTCACGAGACCGTAGCGTTTGCGGTGTCGAGGAAGGAGCAGGAAAGACGACGGACGAGAAGGAGAAGGCGAGGCGATCGTGTCTGTCTCGGAAAGTGGCCGGTCGCGCCTGCCGTTTCAAGGGCAGTTCCATCCCTAAGAATATCAGATTTACAATACATTGACAGCCTACTAATTGTCTCTTTATATTTTCTGTATGGGACGAAACGCGTATTCACGATAGTTAAATCTAAACGAGCCTAAAATTTAGTAAATCTTGTGCAGGGACACGACACAGGACACGGGCGGCCACAGGTCGGTGTGTTCCGTAGCATGCCCGCCACGAGCAACCACGGCAAACGCGTGCCACCGTCGACGCCTGAAGCGCACTTGGCGCGTGATTTGTATGTTACGTCACGCTTCGAGGGGCGGCCCGTCGTTTCGCTTTGCGGTACAACACCCTCGGTGAGCATATTTTGTTGTTTTAAAAGCTCTGGGCTCTCTCGAAATTTTCCAGACAATCAAGTTGCCAACTTTCAGGGCGCAGGAATGCATTGTTTATTTTATGTGCATGCCGCAGGCTGCGTTTTGCATATATTTAATCATATTGATCGGTCGCACTGGCCGAGGCCCAGCCAGCTTCCAGCTTCCTCTTTGGGTTCAAGCAAGGTCGACACGGACCAGAACGTGCTCACACCGCCGCAGAGAAGACAAAGAGACTGGCAGACGTGTTAGCCGTTTGTGCTTTGCGGCTCTCTATCGTTGGGAGTAAATATAAATTATTTAAACTTGAATTTAGTGCCACGCCGACGTTTGGTGTGCCCCTTGGCCTCGTCTTTGTTTCCTTGCATATTGTAAACATACTCCGCAGGCTTCTGCATTATCGAGGGTCGATTCCTTTCAGGTCTCGCATCGACCGGCTTGATCAGGCGTTCCTTTAATCTTCCACTCTGGCCTCGCTTTTGTCGACGACTGTCTGCGACAATGAACATTGCAGATGCAGGGACGTGTGATCAGTGCCATACGATTGGCTGCCGTGCCCCCGTGCCCCGCTGTCTCGGCCCATGTGCAAACGAGAAACACGGCGTCTCGCCGTGTACCGTCGTCACGTTGGCTTGCGTGGCTACGCCAAGTGGCTTTGAAATGTCCGAAACGGCAAGCTCGACCGGCTAAATAGATGCACGGCGCACATTCACCGCTCTCCTTCCTTTTATGCTTTTATGCTTTCACAAATCGGGCAACGGCCATCCGCGTGCAATCGCGCCTGCCTCTGTTCTCCATACTGCGTATGACGCTTGCCGCCGCTCCCTACCGCTCCTTCCCCCCCGCTTTTCGCCCCTGTGACATCCTCTTGGTACGGAGCACAACGAGCCACCGTCACTGCGTGCAGCGTATCTCCAGCTCCTCGGTCGTTGCATCGCTGCGCGAGTCTGTCTTTATTCTCACCCGCTGACGTGCATTCCTTGCCTGGTGCAGTGCCTGCTCGTGCGTGAGTACGCATCATTCCTGTCTGGTTTACGCCTGGTTTACGCCTGGTTGCTCCTTTTTATTTCCTCATTTTCCCTTGCTCCTTCCCCGTCTCCTATTGCGACACGCCTAAAGAGCAAGAGCAATCGCGACCCTCGACTCGCAACTGCGTCGTTCTTTCGTCGCCCGTCGCCCGTCGCCCGTCGCCCATCTTCTCTCCTCTCCCTTTCGACTTCTGGCAGCATTGACGACTCGGTCTCTTTTTGCACCTTTGCACCTTTGCACTTTGCACCTTTGCACTGGACCGTCCACCAGCCATCCGTGGGTCTGCTCCGTGGCTTCTCATGCGCACAGCCTAAACGACCAGTCTCACGCCGACCAGCCGTCTCGTCGATATCGAACCGTTGATACCCAATACCCTCTTTGCGTCAGCTGCGCTGCGCCCAGGTCGAGTCATCACCCGCGTCTCGCCCGGCCTGAGGACGCCTGCACGACAACACGCACAACACACAACGCGCATTCACCCTCGACGCTGTCTCTGCTTCACTCTGCATCGCTCTACATCGCCTCGGTCACCGCTTCGCTTGTGATCCGCCCGCGTTCCACAACAGCTGGTCAGCGCCCCTCACGCAGCCACCATTCATGCAGCGTGCCTGGTCCTGCCGTTGTTTCCTGGCTCGTGTCCGTTCGTGTCCGCCTGCGCGTAGCATGGCCAGTGACAACCTTGTGCTGGCGGCCCATCACATTGCGGAACCTTTTATCTAAACAAACACAAACACCACTCGACTGTTTACGACGACTGTCGACGCATCTGCTGTCATCTCTTTGACTGTCATCGACCACTCGACTCACGACCATCGATGCAGCCGCCGACTCGATAAGGCGGCACACATTATTACCGTTTGTCATTCGTTTACACACCATGGAGCCTGTGCCCGAGACCGAACGGATGGAGGAGTTCCGCTCCTCGCCGCTGCCCGGGCTGCGCCTCCAGAACACGCCGACGCCCAACTTTTCGAAACCGCTGCTGTCGCTGCGGTCGGCGTCGGACCCCGACGGCGTGCGCAAGGCGCCGTTCCCGCGGCGGTCGGCGGACCCGACGTCGCCCGTGTCGCCGTCGTGGGCGCCGCCGCAGCTGCCGTACCGCCCTCGCACGACGTCGCCGCTGTCGGGCTCGCACGCGCACATGCGGTCGCGGTCGACGGCCAGCGCCAGCAGCGGGCTCTTGCCAGCCATGGGCCGCACGCAGTCGATGCCCGGCGTCAACGGCGCCGGGCACCTGCAGTTTCGGCGCGATGCCCGGCGCGACGCACGGCGCGACCCGCGCAGCGCCAGCCCGACGTTCCACCTGGGCCCGAACCCGAACCAGCGGCCGCGGCCGCCGGCGCTGACGATGCGGACACCGAAAAAGTCGCTCATCGAGGACGCGTACCCGTCGTCGCCGACACGCATGTCGGTGATTCACGACGGCGAGCGGCCGCTGCACGAGCGCAGCAGCTCGCCGGCGCCGGGCCTGTCTGGCAGCACGCACACGCACACGCCGCTGGCCAGCATCCCCGACGACGGCGGCGCGTCCGCGCTGGGCATTGTCAGCCAGCCCCTGGCACGCACGCGGCGGCCGGTGTCGCCGTACCGGCGCGTGTCGCCAGGCAGCGGCCCGACGTCGGCGCCAGCCGCGCCGAGCGCCACCACGAGTTCCAGCACGACGCCCGGGCTGGTATCGGCGTCGTCCTCGTCCTCGTCCTCGTCGCCCAACGCCATCGAGACGATCCCCGAGGTGCCGGCCGACCCGGCAGAGCCGTTTGTGCCGACACCGACGTCGTCGACGGCGTCGTCGCCGCTGTACCGGCCGACGGAGCTGCTATCGGCGCCGTCGTACAGCAGCCTGAGCGGTCTGTCTGCGCTTTCGTCGGTCCCGTCGACGCCGACGTCGACGCGGTCGCGCAGCCCGAGCATCTCGAGCCTGGAGACGATCCCCGACTCGCCGGACGCGGAGGAGGCGGCGGTCGAGGCGGAGCGCGTGGCACAGCTCAAGGCGGCGGCCGAGTCGTGTGCCAGCGACGACAAGAACAAGGACGCGCTGGCGCGTGGGCGGACGCTGGCGTTTGGGTCGCGCGACAAGCGCAAGCGGTGGAGCGTGTGCGGCGCAGAGCGGCGCGGCGATCTCGACCTGGAGACGATCTGGGAGGTTTGATTTGTCAGTTTTGCGTGTGCCTCTTGCATTTCCTGGCGGCGTCCAGTAGAGGCTGTCTGATACCCTCGCGGCATGTATCGCGGATTGTATTTGCTTTTTTCTCTACATTTTCGTTGTGATTCAATTGTATTTCATGCTATGCCGACGTAGTATTCACGTCTAGTCAAAGGGAATCCGCCGCAGGGTATCGCCGGTCCGTTTGCGTGTTTCGCCGGCGGCGCCGAAGCTGCTGGGCACACGGATACCACAGCAGTCGCCCCAGCCGCTGGCTTTGTGGATATGGCGGACGTCGCCCTCCTGGAAGACGTCGACGGTGTCGTTCCCGTCGGCGACGTCGTCGTCGCTGTCGTCGTCGGCGTCTTGACCCAAAGCCATGCCGTCGGCGGCGGGCACGAGGGACCCAAAGAGAAAGTGCTGCATGACGGGCAGTTTCTGGAGGACGTCGGCGAGGAACATGCGACGCATGCCGGCCTCGACCTTGGCCCAGGAGCGGGCGGCCGAGATGTCGTCGAGCATGGGGCTGTGCCAGCGCAGGCTGCTGCCGGGCCGGTCGGCGGCGTCGGGCGCGCTGGTGGCGACCTTGATGCTGTTGACGAAGCGGACCTGGCCGAGGTAGAGAAAGTCGTCGCCAAACTGCTCGAGCGTGAGTGGCTGGTGCACGGCGCGCGGTGTAATGTAGCGGTGGTGCAGCAGCTGAGCGGCGCCAAAGAGAAAGGGCAAGAACTGGTAGTCGTCGAGGCCCCAGACGCCGTGCGAGCCGGCGGGCTCGAGGTAGTACGTCGTCTGCACGACGCGCATGACGTCGAGGTAGCGTGCAAAGACGCACAGCACGAGCGCAGGGGCATCGGTCGGCAGCGCGAACAGGCCGAGCTGGTACAGGCACAGCAGCCAGACGGCAAAGTGCAGCTCGTGGCCGGAGCCGTAGTCGATGCGTGCGCGGTTGCCAAAGGCGTGTGCCAGGTACACCGCCGCCTCGGCCGACGCGCCCGAGTCTGTGATGCCCAGGCCAGCGTGCCACGCAGGTGCACGCGCACGCACCTGGTCGACAAACGCGCGGAAACGCTTGTTGCCAAAACGCGAGCCGCCTGCGTCGTCGGGCGGCGTCGCGTAGACGAGGGCCTCGATATCGTCGAGCACGGCCAGGATCGCCACGACGATGGGCGACAGCGTGCGCTGCGGCAGGTTCTTTTGGTACGTCTTGGTCTGCTGGTCGGCCCGCCACTGCCCAGGCACCGCAGGGTCCGTTTCTGTCTTCGTGTCCGTCGTCTTCGTTGAGAGTGCCGCCAGGGCATCCGCGTAAACGCCGACGGGTGTGTCGGCCGCCGCGTCCGCCAGACCAAACACCCACGCCTGCAGAAGCGCGTACGTCGGCGAGGCCAGAAACGTTTCGTGGTCGGCCGGGCTCAGGATCCGGCGGCGTGGTATTGAAAAGGCGGACGGAGCGGACGGAGGTGGTAGTGGAGGCGTCTCCGGGGCCGGGTTCTGGTTCGCTGGTGCACTCGGGCGGCGACGCGGCGTCAGTTTGGGGATCCGGTCACGCAGGTCGGGGATCCCGCCCGACGCCGCCGTCGCCGCAGCCACCGAGGCCACGGGTGCCAGAGGAGGCGAGGCCATGTCGAGGTGAGGTCGAGTGAAGTCGAGGTAAGTCGAGGTAAGTCGGTATCGGGTATCTCAAGTGAGACGACTGTTCGTATGGATTCAATCGATGGGATGTTGTCGATCCAAATCAATGACGAATGTTGTCGATTGCAAATCAATGGCAGTGTCGTGGTGTAGTGTAGTGTCGAAAGAGACGTGGTGTAAATAGTGTGTACGGAGTAGTGGTGTGAACGCGGGAGCTGTTGGGTCCAATTGCGGGGTGCGACGATAAGATAAGCATGGCAGACCCACTATATTTTGATTTTGTACAGCTGTAGCCTCTTCCTGTCTTTGCTCACCACCGACACCACGCTGTCTCCCACGCCTCCCATCGAAATGATTGCCGACCCAGTTGCCACGCTGTCGACCCTGCCGCGCGCCGACGGCTCGGCCACGTACGCGCACGCCGGGTACACGATCACGGCGTCGGCCAACGGCCCGATTGAGGCACAGCGCCGCGACGAGGACGCCGACGAGGCCGTTGTCGATGTTGTCGTGCGGCCCGCTGCCGGTGTAGGAGGTGCGTTCTTTGTCTTCTCTCCCTTTTGCTCTTCTAACGAAAAGGCCCCAGCGAGCGCCACCTCGAGTCTGTCCTGCAAAAAACGCTGCGCGAAATCGTCCTCGTGCAAGACTTTCCGCGCTGTGCCGTGCAGGTCGTCCTGCAGGTCCAGTCGGCGCCGGAAAACGACTATGCCAACACCAAACTCAACGTCCCCGGCCTGAACTTGGGCGCCGTGCCCGCACTGCTGCAGGCGGCCGTGCTCGCGCTGCTCGATGCCGGCCTTCCCATGCGCACGACGGCCACCGCCGCGTCGTTTGCCTTTGTCGGCGACACGCTCGTCGCCAGTTTCTCGCCACGCGACGCCGCACGCGCCCGCTCGACGCACGTGCTCGCGTTTGCCGCACACCGCGACCAGCTGCTGCTCGCCGAGAGCGAAGGCGCCTTTACCATGGACGAATGGGACGACGTCGTTGCCGCCGCACGAAAAATGTGCTGCGCGAGTGACAGCAGTGACAGCAGTGACCGAATGGACGATATGGCCGTCGACGCGACGCCCGATGCCAGTGACGGCGCCGACCTGCGCCGGTTTGTGCGTTCCGTCGTCCAGGGCAAGCTCGAGGACGCCCTCCGGTGGAAGAACTAGGCACGCCGATCCTGCTGTACGATTGCATCACACGCAACTGGTGTCGGCCAAGCCACGTCTCGGGCGAGAACCGCGAGACCGAGAACCGGGCGAGAACCGGGCGAGGGCCAGCCGGTCGGCCAGCACGAGACACGAGACTGACACCGTTTACGTCGGGACGGGCATCAGTCGCCCGACGACGCAGCTTCCAGCAGTCCAGACATCAGCTTCCAGCCTCCCATTTTGGCAAGAGCTCCGGCTACCACTGCCATCACTCTGCCTGTGCACACTTGTGCCACGTCCAACGGCTTGGCTCTGCTGATTTTCTCTGGGCAGTCCGTCTTGGCGCTTGGCGCTTGGCCGCCGATCTGGGCGCCTGTGACGCGTGTTGCCGTTGCAAATGTCCCTCAGGGCTGTCGGCGGCACCTGGACGAATGCAGCGTCTCATGACAGGCAGAGCGAGTGGCCACGCGATGCCAGCCGGAGTCCTTCCTGCATCTATATTTACAGTATTTATCTATATTTACAGTATTTATAGCTATGCACGAGGGGAGCATATCTATTCGCCGTTCAAAGTATTCATCTTTTTCTGTATTTACGGTGTAATTATGTATATCCGGAAACTGCTCCAGTGATGATTTTCCACTCTTCCAATCGTCCCTGACGCCGCCAGTGGGTCTGACTTACTGCACGGTCTGTTTGGTCGCTCTATCGCTGGTCGTGGCGAGCCAAGGAGGCGTTTCAGACGTGTTCGCAGTGTCTAGCCGCCGCCCCATCGCCGATGCACGCTCTGCCGTGCAGCCGGCGGTAGACAAAAAGAAAAATGACGGCCTGGATCTCGGTGCCCCTCTGACCTTGGCGTCGTTTGAGAAGGTGCGGTGTAGCTTCTACGCCGCGGTGGTGTTTGTCAAAAGGGTACGGAATAGGAGATGTGAGATGAAAATGTGTGAGATATAGAACTGTGACGACATGCAGCACCGACGAATGGCCTGCTCGCTCCAAGCGCCCAGTACAAGACCAAACCAGCAAATGGCCCAGCTGAAGCAGACCAGCACGGAACTGCTCGGCGTCGCGGTCAAACAAGTGGCGATGGAGACTGCAATCGAGACTCGGCGGCTCGGGTTTCTAACGGACAGGCTCGTTAAATATAACGTTGCACCTGCACTGCATGGAGTACTCCGTACGCTGCGTCGGAGCTGGAGACAGGGGACAAAAGCTTGTCCTGGAAGATGAGACACGGGGCATGGCTCGCACGGAACCGGTTGACACAGCTCCACGCGGCCCAGTGCGTGCCAGCGCGTATTTTTATTTTTATTTTATTTTTATGTATTTACAAGGAAGAAGACACAAGAAGAAGACACAAGAAGAAGACACAAGAAGAAGACACAAGAAAAGAAGACAAGGAAGAGACGTCGGGACCAGCGTTGCATGTCATGCAGGTGTGCCAAGCAACGACAGGAGCCGCAGACGAGATGGTGGACGTATGCTACCACGGAGACTGCAGAATCACTCGTGCAGAATCAAGACGCGTCCAGTTTGATATAATTTATTATAAATTTATGTGACGGCTTGGCTGACCCCAGAGGCCTGCAGTGGGCGGCTCGAAAGGCGGTGGCACTGGCCGCTTGGTATCTTGCGAGTCACAATAGTAACGCCGTTTCAACAAATGAAAGCAGCGCAGCGAAACGTCGAGCCCCTAGACTCCGTAATATGTAAATAAGTATATAGATATATGGAGTATTCACAACGCCTCCGTAGGGAGACCCTCAAGGCAGGAGACGCCCCCTGCCTGCCGCGACAGATCCACGCAGACCCAGCGGCATCCAAGCCGCATGCGACGAGCAACGAGCAACGAGCAACAAGGAAACAGTACGGACCGTATAAAAGCGCGCCGTCCCAGCAGCGCTCGTTTGCTTTTTGCTTTTCTCTCACGCCAGCCCAACTTTGTCCTTTTGTCTTTTGCCCGTCGACGAGCTCTGGAGCTCCGACTCTTCTTGCCTTCCTGCCTTTGCTTTGATCTACCTCGCTTCGTTCTTGCCTTTTCGATTCGTTCGCCTCGATTCGTTCCTGCCTTCGTTCCTGCCTTCGTTCTGCCTTCTATTTCGTTCCTGCCTTCTTTCGCTTTCCTCTCGCTACATCATTAATCGCATACTGCATGCCGCTACCCGATCGCACGAATACCGTCACGCGAATACCGTCGCGAATACCGTCGAATTCCGCCACTCGTCACACGCGCCTGCAGGACAGCCCCTCTGTGTCTTTTGCTTGGTCCGCTTACTTGATACCCCAATCGGTGCTGCGCACTGGTTCGTGTAAGTGGTCGCTCCTTCCCAAAGCGTCGGCATACAACGTGCTGACCCGTCGACAGTTTAATCACAATCTCACACCTCGATTCTATCATTCAGCCACTCGCGTCTCGCCCCTTTGTTTGCGTGCCGGACACATTCAGTTTCACTGTAGCTCGGACTTCGGACCTAGCGCCTTCCGTGTGTAAGTCACACCAGCCCAGTTGGTTCCGGGGCGCATGCTAACGCCCTAGAATATACACCTGCACACTTTGAACGTCCCCACCGGTGTTTGCAATGGCTCTTTCCTCGTCCACAGCGCTCCACCCTGCCTGTGCGCAAAACGTGCAGGAGCAGGCGGCGCAGCTTCCTCTCCCGCAGTCTCCTACACCGGAGTCCACTAGCGCTTATAACATCGCTCCTGCTGCCGGCTCGCCCTCGATCGATTCCGTCGTTCTCTCCTCCTCGCCCCTCCCCAAACCCCTTTCCACGCTCACCACGCTCACCACGCCCGCCCACCACCATGCCGACCGCCTAGGCGATCCCGCCGCCGCTCTGCGCAGACCCCAATCGGCCCGCGCCCACCAAGGCACCCTCGACTCCGTCCCTCGCCAGACCATTATCAAGGCGCTCGCGTCGGTCGCCCGCAGCCACAAGCCCGAGGCCCTCTCGCTCTCTGGCGTCCTCAGCGCCACCATGCAGCCCCCCATCAGCGGCTCGCAGTCGGCCGGCCTGCCCGGCACGCGTGGCAGTCTCGCGGCCCAGCTCAGCACGATTGCCGCGGCCGTCTCGCCCGCCGCGTCGCCCGCGCTCGCCAAGGTGGACGACACCGGCTCAGAAACGGAGTCCGGCTCGGCATCGCAGCTGACGACGGCGCTGCACAACCTGGCGCTGCGCAGCGGCCGCAGCACGACGCCGACAGCACCGACAGCACCGACGACGGCTGCCTCGGCCGTCTCAGCCCTGTCGGCGTCGTCGGCTGCAACGGCGGCCAACGTCTTTTCCGGCCTCAAGTCGCCCTGCTACTACCACCAGCGCTTCGACGACGCCGTCGACATTGACCGGGTGCTCGAGGATATCAAGAACGACCAGTACATGTCACACTCGCGCCTCGTGCAGACGGCCACGGGCGTCCGCGAGGTGTCCAAGCAGCTGCAGCGACGGCCCATTCGCCGCGCCGTGCACAACGTCATGATTGTCACAAAGGCACGCGACAACCAGCTGGTGCTGCTGACACGCGAGCTCGCCCAGTGGCTCATTGCGACGCCGCGCTACGGCTCCGACGCCGGCGTCACCGTCTACGTCGACGCCAAGCTGCGTGCGTCGCGTCGCTTCGGTGCCGCGTCGATTGTCGGCGCCAACCCCACGCGCTTCGAGCCTCTGCTGCGCTACTGGACGCCCGACCTGTGCTGGAGCCAGCCGGAAAAGTTTGACCTTGTCATCACGCTCGGCGGCGACGGCACCGTCCTCTTCACGTCCTGGCTCTTCCAGCGCATCGTGCCGCCGGTGCTGTCCTTTAGCCTCGGCAGCCTCGGCTTCCTGACGACTTTCGAGTACGAGCGCTTCCGCGACCACCTCGACCGCATCATGGGCAGCGACGGCATGCGCGTCAACCTGCGGATGCGCTTCACGTGTACCGTGTACCGCGACGGCGCCACCACCACGTCGCCCGGCGCGACGTCGCCCGGCGGCAGCGACCCGCTCGAGGAGGGCGAGCAGTTTGAGGTCCTCAACGAGCTCGTCATCGACCGTGGCCCGTCGCCGTACGTGTCCAACCTGGAGCTCTACGGCGACGACGAGCTGCTCACCGTCGTCCAGGCCGACGGCTGCATCTTCAGCACGCCCACCGGCTCGACCGCCTACTCGCTGTCCGCCGGCGGCTCGCTCGTCCACCCCGACATTCCGGCCATCCTCTTGACGCCCATCTGCCCGCACACCCTCTCGTTCCGGCCCATGGTCCTGTCGGACACGATGCTCTTGCGCGTCAGCATCCCGCGCCACAGCCGCGCCACCGCCTACTGCGCCTTTGACGGCAAGGGCCGCGTCGAGCTCAAGCCGGGCGACTGCGTCACCATTACCGCGTCGCAGTACCCCTTTCCCACCGTCACGCGCACCGACACCGAGTGGTTCGACTCCGTCTCGCGCACGCTGCGCTGGAACACCCGCGCCGCCACCCAAAAGGGCTTTGATCCCTCGCTCGGCAGCGGCGGCGACAGCGGCATCGACCTGGCCGCCAAGGACGACGCCGCCTGGGACATTGACACCGACTCGGGCTACTACGCCAGCGAGGAGGGCAGCGCCACCGCCAGTCCCTTGCGCCGCCAGATGAGCATGCTCGGGATGTAGCGTTTTCTCTTTTTTTAGCCTGCCTGCTTCTTCCTTCTGCCTGCTTCTTCTGCACATCTACCAGCTAGATACGAGATACGACATCACAAACCTATACAATATACACAATATACACATTCGCTCGCCAAATTAGCAAATCTGTCATGGACAAAGAAAGTAAAAGTACACCAAACACCTGACGGCTGGTATTATACAGAACGAAGCAGCGCGCAAATCAAACACTCGTACACAAGACAATAAATGCTTTTCCTTGCCCGTCAGAGCACTCGTGTGCCATGCGTAGAAAAGAGTACAGAACAAAAGAGATCGTGTCGTCCGCGTCGGTCGTCGTAAAGAGTGTGGTGGCATGATGCCGTCAAAACGTAACAGTAGTGTACATGGCAGCGTAAATGGTCAACGTGGGAAGGAAAAAGACAGGAAAGAGAGAGATTAGCGCCAGGCGCCTTGGGCCAGCGATAGCAGCCCGGCGACGCAGTCGAGGTCGCCCTTCTTGCTCGGGCTGACCTCGCTGGCGCCGCTGCGCATGAACCGCTCGACGTCGTCGGCCGGTAGAGTCGTCGCGCGCGACAGATGCAGACGCTTGACAGGCGTGCCGCGGACGGGTGCAGAGTTGTCGGTCTTGTCGGTCTTGTCGCCCTTTTCGGATTTATCGCCCTTGGTCGGTGCGTCCTCAAAGATGGCGATACCGTCGGCCTTGCCCGACGCTAGGGGGCGCGGTGCCGGACGGACGTTGGCGTGAAACGTCTTGCTCTCGCCGAGCATGGCCCGCGGTGTCGTGCCAGGTCCGTTGCGTGATCCGGGCAGGGCGGTGCGGCGTGGGTGGGTGTATGTGGTCGTCATGGGCGCCGTCGATGCCGGTCGGCCCTCTGAATCAGGGCTCCAGTTCTCCTTGTCCGAGTCGCCCGCCGCCGACAGGATCGTCGACAGTTTGAGCTTCTTCTTCTTGTCGTCGTCGACCCAGGCGGCCGACTGCGACTGGCCCGGCAGACGCGCGGCGCTGCTCATCGTGCGGCCGAGCTTGGCACGTTTGGGCGACGGGCGTGTCAGGGCCAGTGCGTTGCGCCGGCTGCCATTGGGCTGCAGCACGGCGCCCATCGACATGGTCGACATGGACGACATGGCCGACATGGACCCGAGCGAGCCCGACGACGAGCGTAGCAGGCTAATGGCGGCAATCGCCGACCCGCTGGCCTCGTTCTCGGCATGTGCGCTCAGCTCGTCGTCGACACGCGTCTCGGCATCGCACACCGACTCCCACGCGTGCACGTCGCGTGAACGTCCACGCAAAAGTCGCGGTGGGTGCGTGGCCGTGGCTGCCATCGGTGCAATGCTCGGCCCGCTCGCCAGCACGCTCGTCAGGCTCGAAATGGGCGGCAGCGTGAACCCCGACGCCGTCGATGCCGCCGATGCCGCCGAGTGGCTCCGGCCGAGCCCGGGGCGGCCCAGTGCGTCGTTTCCGTTCGCCTCGCTGCCGTAGCTGCCCCGACGGTCCTGTGCCATGGACGGGTGTGGCAGTGGCAGGCGCCGCGGTGGCGACGGCGACTGGCTCGGCATGACCTCGGCCTTGCCCTCGAGCGACAGCCGTAGACGGTACGGGCGCTGCATCATCGGCTGGGGCTTCGGCTGCTCTGTGGGAGGAGGAAGCACGGGCGAGGCCGTGCGGTAGGGTTCGTCGCGGTGCGCGTTCCAGCGGTTTGCCAGGTAGCCGACAGAGCCGGCCGACGACGCAAACGGGCCGCCCACTTTGCTGCCATTGGCGCTGACGTTGGACGCCCAGGGCCCAATCTCGGGCGACGTGTGCGGTGTCGTCGTCGGCGGCACCGTCGGCATCATCGACGTCGAGTTAAAGTGCGGGTGGTGCGGCGGCGACGAGCTGTGTGCGTCCGACGAAAACGGCGAGTGCTGCGAGTGCTGCGACTGCTGCGACAGCGACGCGCGAAAGTGCGACGGGTCGGCCGACAGCGAGTGGATGCCGCCGCCGTAGCGCAGCGCTGCAATCTCCTGGGCCGTCAGTGGCCGCGACTTGCGGCGGTCGTTTTGTCTGCGGTTCTGGAACCAAATCTAGGGGTGTTAGCAAAGTAGCAAAGCAGCCGCGTCGGCGTTCGGCGTGTCGTCCGACGTACCTGCACCTCCTTCTCGCTCAACGACACCTGCTCGACAACCTCGAGACGAGCCAGCTTGTCCGGTTTCGGGTTGGCGACGTAGGCAGCTTCGAGAATGATCTTGTCCTTGGCACTGTGCGTGTTAGCCGGTACGGTACTCCATGTCCGTCGAGTCACGCGTCACTCACGCTGTCCGTTTCCGCTTGCCCTTGGGGTGGCGGAGCATGCTGTTGTCGCCGGTGTCCGACGAGAGAAACGACGAGTCCTCGGCCTTGTCGGTGTGGCTGTTGGGCGACGAGTGGTGCTCCGTGGCCGAGCTGCCGGCGGCAGGCGGTGCCATGGGCGATGTCGACACGGTCGAGACGGATGCAGACGCCATGGTGTGTGTTGATGTGCGGTGCGAAATCTGGAAGAGACGAGACAGTCTGTTGGGAGACGAAAGACGCGTCGAGATGGTGGTGCCGAAAAAAGAAGTCGAAGCCGTTTATAGAAGGAACGTTGAGCGTGGCGGATGGGATTAAACGAATGGAAGCGAACGAAACGGACGCGTCGGCCTCTACTGCGGAAGCATGAATGGGTGCCGGAGGAGCGTGTCAACTGGTCGACTGTCGAAAGGAGCGGACGTGACAGACGAGAAGACAAGAAGACGAGAAGACGAGAAGACAAGAAGACGAGAAGACAGAAAGCAAACAAGCAAAGAGGAGAGAAGAAGAAAAAGGGACACGCAGAGACAAAGTTTAAGGGCAAGCGCGAACAAGAATAGCGGATCACCGACACGCTCAAGAGTGACGCCCACAAAATATACAAAGTACAAGACACGCTCTTACACCACTAGTGGCTCCCATTTCTCGTGCATATTGCGGTAATACCACTGCACCCCGGCGACTTGAAAAAGCAAAAGCAAAGAAACAAAGCAAGCACTGGCCGCTCTTTGCTTGGAGCATTCTTCTACATGAGCTCCAGTCATTAAACGTGTCGCCCTCCCTGCTCTCTGTGCTCTGAGCTCTGAGCTCTGAGCGCCGAGCACTTCCCCGCCCGGGGGCAACACGTCGGACAATGGACGGCAGAGGTCAACCTCACTCGGTCAAGTGGTCTTTCGGACTGGCAGTCGGACGTGGCTGCTTGTTGGACGCGTAAAGAGCACACTGTCTGCTCAACGTGGCCGGTAGTTGGCCAGCACAGTCCACCAGGGGATGCAGACTCGAGGCATCAGCCGTCCAATTTAATTCGTACATGCTCTCTGTTGCATTTTCCGTGGTACAGTGCATACCCCTTTCGCCCCGTGTTTCCATTGCTAATTCTGCTTTTTACGTGACGCAGATGAGGACCCACTCCTGCTCGTGCCTCGTCGTCCCCATGTCGTCGCGTTGGCCAATCAGGAGACGCGCTGCCAAACAAGGCTTCCTAAAGAGGCAATGACGTAAATAGGCCCAGTGCGTCGTTGTCCAGGCGATGTATCGCGAGCCACGTCGAGCTATTTAAAGCACGCGTAGATTTATATTTAATTGTGCGCACTTCAATCGATTTCGCTGTCCGTAAATACGGAGATACTCTGTAAACTGCTCCGTTCGGCGCTGGCGCTACAGTTTAATGGAAAGAGCGCCCCTCTGCCTGCACTTTCGAGCGCGTTTGTTTCCATCCCCCAGCCTCTTGTTAATGGAAGGCGGGAATGGTCGCACCTGCCATGCAGTGTCCCTCACGCAAATGAATTGCCAGCAAACACTCAACGCGACCGGATTCTGGCGTCCAGCAAACGGCAAACAAATGCAAATGCCAGCGCGCGTGGCTGGGTACGGAGACACAAATCAACGAGGTGCATCTAGCTGCATCTAATTAATTTCCATCCACAGGAGTGCATATGCAAGATGCTCCTACGTGGCCAGCGACTGGTCAAACGGGTCGATGGAGAAAGAACCAATGCAACTCGACTGCAGGATGTGCAGAAATGCAAAGAAAAATGCAGCACCATGGTGGCAGCTGCCCAATTTGAAATAGCTGGGGCAGCGCGTCTTGCTCTCGTGCCGGCGGGGCCAGGCGGGCTGCGCCTTCCTGCCCTCCCCTGTCCACGCCCCAGCCCTTGCAGCCGCGTCTCGTTAGACCTGTCTCGCTCTTGCCAAATCTAGGCCATGCTCTGTACAAGTCTTTTTGCAGTCTTGCCATCTATTCTTTACTCCTGTCTGACATAAATATACTCCGTAGACACCACCTGTGCGTCTTGTGCTCTGGCAGAGGACAGGCTTTAAATCTACGGAGTAAGAGTTGGAGGCGCCGTTGACACCCTGGCAAAGTCGCAGCGCCCCATCGGCCACTGACGCGTTTAATATCAGACCCCATGCCATGATCGTGACCGCGTCGTCCTCCAAGTTGTTAAGAGCCGCGTACAACACAGTCCAATCAACAGAGTAAATATAATACGCGGGTAGTTTGTGGCACGAGGGCGTATCCAAAAGAAGTAAATGGATTTGTGGATTTAAATATATTTTTACAGAGGATGTCGGTCCTTGGTATATTTACGCAAGACAAAAGCTGGACCGCCTGCATGGACCCAACCGCTCATCTCGACGTGCATGGCCATGCAGGCACTCGTATTCGTCCCAATGTTTTCATCTCGACTTCCGGCGTCTTCGACTGAGCTGCTGCTCCGTCTTCTGAGCAGGCTGTCAACGCACTGGTAAAACAGCTGCCAGCTCCTGCGTCCAACATTGCGATCCTCTGGTGCGACGTCATCTGCTCTCTGCATGGCAGGATCCGGCTCCGAACGATCGCGGCGCTCCTTGCTTCCTTTTTCTTGGGCCTCATAAAGAGCACTGCCAGGCGCTCACCTTGCCTGGCTCTCGGTCAGAACGGGGCCAGCTGCGACGTGTGGCTCCTGCCTCTGGATTGGCCCTCTACTGACGTGTCGCACCGGCATTCATGTTGTTCATTTCGGTGTGCACACTGCCGTGCATGTTTTGGTTCATTTGGCCCATCTGTTCCTCTGTTTCTATCCGTGAACCCGTGGCACAAGCGTGTCCAGCCGTTGCAGCAATGCTCTGTGCGCCCAACAGCTCCGATCTAGAAGCGCATCGGGTGCTGCATGTATGACTTGAGCTGGCATAGAAGGTGTTTATAATCACTAGCCTTGGCTCTTTGAGTTGGTCACTCGACCGCCGTTCATTTCAGAACTCAAAAACAAACTGTAGTGGGACTTGCGTATCTCTGTTGCTTGTTGTTTTCTCCGTCTGGATCACTCAATGCCTCGTCGGTGCGCTTATGAATGTCCTGGTGCTGCTGGAATGCTCATTACATCTCATATAGAGCTTCTCCACACCAGTCACCAAGCATGGCAATGCCAATAGCTAATGTGGAAGCGCATTTCTGTGTCAAAATGAGGCACAACCGAAAGATTGACGATGTTCTGCTTCTGTTGATTTGTTGTTGTTTGCAAATAAACAAACACTGCCAAAGTGGGGGGCAACAATGCCCACTTGAGCCTCCGTTGACGTCAGTTGGCTAGCTCGTTTGCTTTAGCTAGGGTAATTTCATATCTTGAAGTTTGAAAATGTCGAGCTCGGTGAAGGAAGCATTTATCTACGAAGTATTCCACTACATCTCGAGAAGAGATGTGCTGTTGCTGTATCAGTTTTTATTTTGGAAAGGCAATTTCTGTCAAAAATATTACATGGAACAGTCATGAAAAGAGGTGGTATCATCAATCTCAAGAATCTTAACAAAATACACTGGCATTTAAAACGTATTGAAAACAGACAATTACCGATTCATCTAAATATAGTACAAATGGTAAAAGCCGGCCGACGTGTGAGCTTTTACGGAGTAATTGTCGCGACGCTGGACCCCGCAGGACGCAAAACGCAAACGCAAAAAGGGGCCTGACCGCCACACTGCATTGCCGCGAGATGCCCTCACCGCCTTTCGGCTGCGACCCGCTTTTCAATCGGCCGAGATCGAGATTCGGGCGGCAATGGCAGAAGCTTCGCGAAGTCGGGATGCAGCATTAACAGTGTCGTGATAGTAGATACACTGAAATTTCAAGGCCGTTGGCTCGATACCGAGGGCCGATGTGCAGGAGGGACTTCTTTGTCCTACGCTCAGCCTTGCGCGGCCTTGTCCAGCCTCTCTCGGACCTGCCACGACGCCCTTGGAGCTACGAACGGCATACTGATGGCGACGGCCACACGTTTCGGTCTGGTACATTTGGTACATTTGGTACATTTGGTGCATTTGATCTCCATTCCTTTTGGTATTCGTCCGCTGTCGTCAAAAAAGATGGCGAGGGAAACTCTATCTATCCATGTCCTCCCATCGTCGTCTTCGCATCCTGATGAACATAAATATAACATATCAACACAAAAATGTCCATTCTTTGTCTCTTCTTATCTTTCGGTTCTTCCCAGTCGATTCTGGGTTTCCTCCGCACGTTCAACGTTCGTTCTCTCCTCGGGCCTTCCGCCTGCTGCCAAGCAGCCTTGTTCCGGGTTGCGTAGTCCATCAAAAACGCCAGTAGCTGTTGCACAACGGCAGACAAAAGAGCTCAATCAAGAGACGTTCTGTCCGGCGTCGTAGCCGAGCAAGGCGAGAAAAAGAAAAGCGTGGCCAACCAAGTTGCGTGGCGCCGAGTGCGTCTCCTGTCAAAGGCGAGTCGAAGGCAGCGGGAAAGGTAACCGTATCGAGTCGAAAAAAGCAAACAGGTCACCATCGGAAAGGGCGAGAAAATAACGTTGTTAAACGGGGACGAAGAAATATAGATAACCGGGAATCATCGTCAGACAAGAATCGGCAAGGGAGGCGAGCAAAAGTAAGGCGGCGAGCCGTTTACAGGTCGTCGTCGTCCTCGTCGTTGGCGGGGAGGGGCATGCTGGCAGCAGCGTCGAGCTCCTTCTGGTACTCGGCGATGAGGGCCTCGTCGACCTGGGCGGTGGGAGGGGCCAGGGCAGGGGCGGCGACGAACTCCTGGAGGGCTGTTAGCGACTGCTGGATGGCTGGCAAGACAAGGACAATGGGCAAAACGTACCAGGCCGGGGTTGCCGACGAGCTTGCGGCCGAGCCAGAGGAAGGGCTTCTCGAAGTTGTAGTTGGACTTGGCCGAGATGTCGTAGTACTGGAGGTTCTTCTTGCGGTGGAAGGTGATGGTCTTGGCCTTGACCTTGCGCTCCTTGACGTCGACCTTGTTGCCGCACAGAACAATGGGGATGTTCTCGCAGACACGGACCAGGTCACGGTGCCAGTTGGGGACGTTCTTGTAGGTGATGCGCGAGGTCACGTCGAACATGATGATACCGCACTGGCCGTTGATGTAGTAGCCGTCGCGGAGGCCACCAAACTTCTCCTGGCCGGCAGTGTCCCAGACATCGAACTGGATCTGGCCAAAGTTCTGAAAAGGGTCAGTCGCTGTTCATTGGGATCAGGCGACCCACAGTGCATCCTCCGATCGAGATCGCGAGACACATTGGGGTCTCAGGGCGAGGCTTACCGTGCTGAAGCCGAGGGGGTGGACATCGACACCGAGGGTGGCAATGTACTTCTTCTCGAACTCGCCCGTCAGATGGCGCTTGACAAAGGTGGTCTGGTGCTGGTTAGTATCGCAATGGATGGTGGGCGGAGCTCGTTGAGAGCTCAATGTCCGAGGTCCCTGGCAGCTCCCTGGCAGCTCCCTTACGCGAGGCGTGTGAAGATGTTGCGTTGGAGGCAACCCTGGACCAACGCGACGAGTCGACAGTGAGGCCGGCGAAGCGCGTGCAGCCTTGCAGAGAGATATCGCGAACGTGGGGTAGCGTCGGTATCGTGGCTCGGGAGCTGGCAACGAGAATGGAACATTGAGACTCGTGTAGACCATTGTGAGATCTAGAGTCTTACCTTGCCGGTACCACCGTCACCAACAAGCACCAGCTTGAAGGTGGGAACAGTTGCAGCCTCAGCCATTGTGATGTGTGTGGAACGGGGACAAAGAGATGCGAAGGGCTCGAAAGATCTGTAGGGCGAAAGAGCGGCGGTTAGCAGGCGGTCGGGTGGTGTATCGTCTCAGCTCGTAGCAACGTCTGGGCGAGGGAGGGTGTGTTGGGTCGATTCTGTGTTTTTGGCCGGTCGCGTTGGCGAATATCGTCAAAGAAAACACAAGGTCCAAACACAAATGTGGCGGGAGGACAGGCGGTATGGGTGGCCCAGGAGGGGTAAGAGGGTGAATGTTGTGCAGACTGGACAAGGATGCTTGATGCGACGAGGCGAGCCGATCGAAGAGGGTGCTTTTGAGCTTACCTTCGCGATGCTAATTTGCTTGGGTTGGTAGGAAGAGAGAAGAAGGGGAGAGGGGTTCAGTTGGAAGAGGTATCGTGGAGAAAAGAGAGGGATAGAAGGGAAGGGAAGGGCAGAAGCAACTGGGCGAAAAAAGATTTATTATCATTATTTTTATTGCTATTTATGCATTTATTTTGCTATTTTTGCGCTTAAGATTGCATTATATTTGGGCAGCTGTTGCTCTGCGCAGGTTGGGCGACAGACGGCAGCGGGCGGGCGGGGCCTGGGGGTCCAACGCTGCAAGAAGCAGGTAGGAGGGGTGCTTTACCAAAACGATCACGTGCGCACTTTGTCAGCAGATCGGCGTCGAGGGGCACTACCGCCAGTGCAGTAGGCACCCGTCAGGCGAGATCAGGCACTCTTCCAGCGGCAGCCTAACTGGCGATTCGCGATATTAGTGGCCAGTTGCAGCAAGAGTCCACGGCAAGCCATCACGGGCGTGAATCAGCAGTTGCCTGGCTTGAAGCCCAATTTGAATGCATGTCAACGATGCGTTTGCATTACTAATGTTCTGCTGATAATCCCGCCAGACCGAAGCTTGTACCGTCTTGCAGCCCAACGCGCATCACCAACGGACAACGCCGCGATGACATGACATGATGACAATACGAGTCAAGACGGCAGGCTACGAACTCAACGAACTTGGCTTGTGCTTTTGTACACTTGGTATCCTTTGCGGAACCGAACTTGTCGGCACGATTCACGGCGTGTTGTTTTTCATATGCACGTCGGGCTCACGGACTCAGCCCGACGGACGAGTGTGTTGTCGACGGTATAGAATGGCGTGAGCACTTGCCGCCTACACTGGAAGAATGTGACAGCCCAAGAGACCTCTTCCGCCCCAGTCGCGGCGCGGGGTCAGGTTCAGCGACAGCTCTTCGAGGCCAGAGCCCGTGCTGCGAGACACCTTGACAAGAATGACGTGCTGCCTTGTTAGTTCGTGCACTTTTTCACAGGTTTTTTGACAAACTTACTCCCTCGTTACCCTGCACGCACTCGCCCACCCTCCGTAGGTTCTCGTGGTTGGCGTGGTCGACGTAGCCGAACCGGCGAATCTGGTCGCCAGCCTGAAGACCGGCCTGCGAGGCCGGGCTGTTGTCGATCACCGAATTGACCCTGGCAAACGGCGGCGCCAGGACTTCTGGCACAAAGTCGGGCAGGATGTCTCCGTTTGGGCCGTTTGAGTTTGAGCCGTTTGTCGCTGCAGCTGCGGTAGCCGACGTCTCATCGTTTGTCTCGTCGCTCAGGCTGGCAAAGTGGTCGTGCAGAAACTTTTCAACCACCTTCATCAGGTCCTTGTAGTCGTTGCGCAGGTGGATGATGCGGGACCGCGTCGTGCGGACTGTCTGTTAGCTTGAATGGCATGTGCCGAACGGACGACCTACTCTGCGCCACGTCAATGTCGGCTCGCGGGTACCCGTCAGGCGTCAACAGAGACGTGTTCATGTCGACATTGTGCTGTCCGTTAGTCTTGAGTCTTGGGTCTTTGGGCTGTGCCAGCAACGAGACAACACACAGAATCGAGGACGCTGCCCAGCGCAGATAGCTCGGCCTCCAAGGCGTCCTTCTTTCGCTGCAGCTCCGTAAACGAGAGGCTCTGATTGTTGCCGTTCACCTGCCGCGCCGTGGTCGGCCCCGAGGGGATTGTCGGTGCATGCAGGTTGTCGCCCATCGTCGCGTCTGTGAGTAGTGGCTGGCCGTGGCTGCAAAAGTGCGTGGGCGTGGGGTGGTCGGGTCGTGAGCTCACATAAGAGAGCTCTGTCACGACAGTGACAAGAGCCGCTGTGCCAGGCAGAATGACGCGCGTGGGTGGACCCACAAATTCAGTGTAAGTGGCTGCTGACTAATCCGACATCGTCGTGACTGCGAACTGGCTTGCGAGCAGCTACAGCTGAAAGTCTACTCTGTAGTCTGGTAAGTGTACGTAGCGTATAATATAAAAATACAGTCTAAATATATACGGGGCAAGAACGGGGCTGGATGGTATCCGACGAGGCTGCCTCCTGACGTTTGGCCGACCGACGATGGCCGTTTCGGGAAGGCACGCGTCGGCGGCGGCTCTTGCCTCACACGGGTGGCAGCTTCCCCCGGATTTGAAAATTCTCTGTTGCCGAGGAAATAGCTTGGATGCAGTTTCCTTCGTGACAAGGGCTCGGTTAAGCGGTTCCCGTGTTGTTTTCTTTCCCATGATCGATGCCCTTCTCATCCACACCCGCATACATTCGACTTTACCTATTCATCCCGGAACGCATCATTTACTTCAGAGATACTCGCCATAGATACAGTTATGTCGGCAGAAGTCCTGCAGATGCCACACACTCCAGTGTGTGGCGGCGAAGGAGGGCAGAACCATGCACATCTGCTCGAGCAAGAAGCCTGCGATGGAAGCATGAGAAGTGCGTCCCCCTGCGGCTCTGTGCGGATCCGCCGCCCAATGGATGCTTCCAGCACCAAAGAGAGCATCAGCACAGCCGACGACAACGAGTACCAGAGCGCGATCCCCTCGACAACCTTTCTTGAAGACCCAGCATCACGCACAGCACTGATGCTGGCCCCGTTGAGGCCCGGTCCTGTGAGCACAGGCAGACTCGAAGAGCCAGGACCCAGGACCCCGTCGCCAACCATCCGGCGCGTCCCCGTCAACTCTGAGCGCTACTCTGCGTGCAACCACATGTCCGAGAGGTGGCAAAGTGCCCAGGCACCTGCTCCGGCGCTGGAAAATACGCTCGTCTCTCGCATGGTTGGGCTCGAGCTCACCACTCAGCCTCCCGACGAGGCCGCCCAGACCGACACGGAGGACGCCACGGCAGCGAGTGCGGGGCCAGGTTTGAAGGAAAGAAAGCCGAAGCGACCGTTTCGGAGGTGGGTGCGTCGCTTCAGTCTGCGGCGGGCAGAGAGAATCCGCACGGCCCGAATGGGTGCCACGTCATTCAAACGACCGCCGCCCTTGTCGTCCTCGCCACGCAAGGCCGACCGCTCAAGCTACCAGAGTCCCCGCAGATCGTCGACCTCTGTCTCGTCGCTGAACTACGTCACCGGTGTCCGCGACGCAAGCATCAGCATGTACATGGAGTCGAGCATTGCCCCGTCCTCGCGGCGGATGACCCTGCGCTCGTCGATGCGGTTCTCGAGAACCGACCGCAGCAGCCGATTCTCCCACTCGGCCATGAACTCGGAGGCCGCTGGGCGCACGGAAGACGGCCCCGAGGACACCAGGCCGACATCGCAGGACGAGGCCGGTATCAAGCACCGTTCGGATGAGCGAGCCCAGACTCTCACAGAGCTGATTACAACCGAGGAGGGGTACATTGGAGACATGAAGTTTCTCATGAACGTGAGTTGTCTCGTTCGGTTAAAGATTCAAAGAAGTACTGACAGCATAGGCGTACATAACAGTCTGCACCAAGTCGCCCTCGGAAGATAACGGACTCCGGCTCTCCATGTACAGCAGCTTGACTGACATTGTCGAGCTGCACGACCAGATTCTCGGCGAGCTATACCGAATCGTGCCTGCAGCCAAACTCTCGAACCTCTCCCAGCCACGCCCACGCCCCAGCACCGCCGGGACCCAGAACAGCCTGTCGACCAGCCTCGAGCCAGTCTCGGAGACTGAAGTCCAAGGGCCAAAAGTTGCCGACGGAGGGGCGCTGATGGGGGCGCCCGAGATTGCGGCAAAGATTGCCAGCGTCTTTGTCCAGAAAATCGACCGCTTCTTCATATACGAAGACTACAAAATCAAGTACGACATGGTGCTGGCCGACTTGCAGGACACATACCGCACGATACCGAACTGGGAATACCACCAGAAAGGCCTCGAAACGCTGGCGTCGTGCCTGAGCTACTCTCGCGAGTGGCAAGGCAGAGCCCTCACCTTTGCCGATTTGTTTGTCAAGGTATGTCTTTTGCGGCCACTCATCGTCAGACCTGTACTGACAACACAGCCCGTGCAAAGAGCTTGCAAATACCCGCTCTTGTTCAACAAGTTGCTGCAAGTAACCCCCGTCATTGACTGCCCACACTCTCATGCAGCCATCGTGGACGCCCTGGCCAGAATTGAGGAAGTGGCAGAAGCCATGAACGCAACGGCGGCGAACCCTCTGGTCAAGTCGCACCTTGAAAAGACGTGGCTGTTGCAAGAACGCCTAGTCTTCCCGCCACTGGCTGGAAATAGTGCATCGAAAAGCCAGGTTCGCTCGTTTGGCAGGGTGCATCTTTGCGGGCCACTTCACATTTGCTGGCAGACAGAGACGTCGATTAAGGGCACTTACATGATCTGTCTCCTGTACCAGAACTGGGTGTGCCTGGCCACGGCGGACAAGGCGGGCAAGTCGTACGAGCTCCAGGCCTGTATCCCGACGAGATCCTGCAACATTGAAGCAACCAACAACGGAAAAGGTCTGCAGTGCCCCGCGGTGCCGCACTCGTGGAAGCTGGCTTTTATGGCAAACGGCCTGCTGCACGAGGTTCTCATGACGGCCAGCACGCCTACGGAGGAGAAGGAGTGGCGAAGCCAGCTCCACGAGAGCAGCCTCAAGTACTCCAGCGCCCAGGATGACAGGTCGGTCTTCTCCTACCTCGGTCTTGACATCAAGTCCATTGCGCTCGTCCTCACGCCTCCCGGCGACTCTCACCAGCTGGGCGCGGGCCGCAAAATCGAGACTGTGCCCATCAAGCCGGAGACGACCAAGGTCATCCTGAAGAAGGACGGCTCGGACATGGATGTTATCAGCACGCTGGAGAGACGACTGAGCGTTGGCCGAGCGCAGTCCGTTCGGAAGACTTCTCGGACCCCTGTTATCTCGCCGCTTCGTGGTGACCGCTGGCGACTCGAGAGTTTGATCTCGGATGTCTGGACGCGCGACGCCCTCACGTCGTCCGACCATGCACCGACGCACAAAAGCGAGCGCTCGCTGAGACCAACTGCGGCCGCCGTCATGCGGCGAATCAGCGGCCCTTCCATTGGGGAAACCTTGAGCGGCACCTTTACACGGCACTCACTGTCTCGTGCGCACAGAGCGGCTGCAGGCAGGATGACGGACAGCATCGCCACCGAAGCAGGTGTCACCCGAGAGTCGCTGCACATTCCGCGGCGCCACTCTGATCACAGAAGACACTTTAGCTTTGGCAATGGCAGCACACGGCACAGGGCCCACGCCGAGGAGATTCTTCCCGTGGGAATTTCGGCAATCGACTTTGCAGAGGCGGCAATGGCCCAGCAGCAGTCCCATGAAAAGTCGTCCAGCAGAACGACCCCCTCGGCGCGGTCATCTGGCGGCAGCGATGATTATGGATACCAGCTGACCCCCGGGCGTGAAGGCAGACCGCAAATCTCTGTGCGGCGTGGAAATTCCGTGTTCCGGAGAAGCACGAGCGAATCGAGACTGGCGAGAACACCGAGGAACCACCTGGGCAGCCACTTTGTCGAGAGCATCGATGACGACGATGCAGTGCCCAAGACGGCCTCGCTCATGATTTCGTCTGGCACGCTGCGGGCGATGGTGACGCGGGCCCGGTCCAAGTCCAACTCGGAGGGATCCTCAAAGAAATTGGCAGCCGTTTCCGACGACATTCTCGCGGCCAGCCCAGCCCACAAGCTCATGGCGCCTCTGACACGCCAACGGGGCCGCACGGGCGACGACCAGGCAGATGCTGAGCACGAGGCTGTGTCCAAGTCGTGGCTAAAAAGACAGCGGAACAAGCTCCGCCGGTCCTAGAGGAACCAAGCTTGAACGGTCGAGCTTGCCCCGATACGTTCCTGGCTTATACCCGATTCGGTGCAGCTATGCAGCCATAGCTACGAGGAGACGAGTGTGTGAAATTATTGTTTTGGTTGGGAGTATCACTTTGCGTACGAATCATACTTTTTCGATACGGCCAACGTTCTTGCCGAGCTTGTGTCCACAGTGACGTAGAGGCCATGTACATGATGTGCAGAAGCAGACAGAAGCAAAACACTGGAGAATGCTGGAGCATGCTGGATGTTGTCTGACGAGCTCCAGGTTGGAGGGGTCACTGCCAAGGAGAGAAGCTTGTAACTTGTCTGATACATGCAGCAAAAGACGTAATGTAATTTATGGCTGAGCCATGTTATGTGTGGGGAGCTTGGATGCTCAAAGAAGCTTCTTCATGGCGTGCAACAGCAAGAGCTGGCAACAGACCCACTTTTAGCCTTTGTACCTATGACGTATTTTGTCCGCGTGTATTGCGTTGCGCCTTCCTCAAGCAAGATGCTGCCAAGGGCACAGGAGATACATTTGCAAACGAAGAAGGCACAACCAAGGTCACGCCATGGCAGTCGCGGTCGGCCGTTGGGGCTCTCTCTGCGTATAAAAGGGGCCTCGCCACCCTCCTTTCCCCTCTCTCCTCACAACCACACCACCACATCTCATCACGACTCATACCCAACTGTCAACGGCCAATACTTCTCTCTATTCTCACACTTTCCACTACCACCCTCCAACCACACACAATGGCGCGCGGCGAGACCACCCAGACCAAGGTCCACTTCAAGGGCACCGACGAGGACTTTGTCGTCTTTGTCGACGACGTCAACGACTTTAACAAGTGGAAGACTGATCCCTCTGTGCCGCTGTCGCACTTTGTCTCGACCTTCCAGGTCTTTACGACGCACCGCCACGGCGCCCAGGGCCCCCTCGACACCGCCGCCAAGGGCACGCTCGAGAACGAGTTTGGCACGTCCGACGAGGACGAGGTCATCAAGCAGATCCTGCAAAAGGGCACCGTGCAGGAGTCGGAGGCGCCCGAGCGCATCGGCGTGCGCAACGCGTCACTGGGCTCGCGCTAGATTTATGATTGATTGCTCAGCTGGGCTGAGATGAACTCTGTGGCGACGAAGAGCATTGCATTTTCACGGAATGGGTTACGGATGATATCAACAAGCATGGGCAACAATGAATTGAACATTAAGACGAACAAGACAACTGTGAAGATGTGGAGACGGGATGTAAATGTGGTGTGAACGTCAAGCAGCATCGTCAGTGTCGACCTGACCTCGAACGACACTGACAAGAATCACGTGAGTCCAGAGGGTTACATCGGCAGGCGAACCGCAAGAAAGGCAGACCACTGTGGAAACCGTCACAGCTTACAGTAATCACTCATATGGTACATTGCAATCCTCAGACGTTCAAAAGGCAACGCTTGTTATGTAGTGTAAATGACCCAAGCCTGAAGATAACGCCAAACCATGCTGCCCGCTGGCCCGCCCCGGTGAATGATATTCGTTAAACATGCACAGCCTGCCGCCGCCGCCCGACATGAGACGTAACAAGAGAAAACCAGAACAGCAAAAGTAACCAATCCAATAGCCGGTGGATGAATGGATGAATGGATGATGCGCCAGAAATGCCAAACAGAGAGCAAGAAATGGAGAGAGATGGAGAGGTAGAAACAGCTACCGGATCACCCCCCAGTTGGCGAGGCGGCTGGTGCTGGTGCCGTCGCCGTCGCCGTCGCGCCCCGCCTTGCGGCCAAAGACGTCCCAGAAGCGCAGCGTCTCGTCGCCGGCGCCCGTGACGACGACGCGGCCGTCGGGGCTCATAGCCAGGTACAGCACACGGTACGTATGGCCCGTCAGGCTGGCGACCTGCGTCATGGAGGGGTACTTCCAGACGACAATCTGGTTCTGCGAGTAGCCGTGCGTCGACACAATCTCGTTGGAGGTCTTGGACCATGCCAGGTTGCACACCTGGCTGCCCGTGTCGATCTCGTTGACGGCGACGCCGCGCAAGGTGTCGTGGAAGATGATGCGGCGGTCGGCCGTGCCGCCACCGGACGCCAGCAGCCCGCGCTGGTGCGGCGACCAGGCAAGGGCCTTGACGGCGGCCGTGTGGCCGGAAAACTTCCACAGCGGGGTGTCGGACAGCTTGTCCCAAACCATAAGCTTATTATCGTTGCCGCCACTGGCCAGCTGGCCGTCCTCGCAGTTCCACTTAAGACCGCAGACCTCCTGCTTGTGCCCCGTCAGCTTGCGCAGCCACTGGTCCGACGCGCGCACGTCGCGGTGGTAAATGTTACGGTCGCGCCCGCCCGACGACAAAATGTGCGCGTTCCACGCAAGCGAGCTCACGCGCATCGTGTGGCCCGTCATGGTCCGCAGGCGCCGTGACCGCTCGGCGTCCCAAATCTGCACGAGGCCCTTGCTCGTGCCAATGGCCAGGTGTGTGCCCTTTTGGATCCACGAGACGCTCGTCACTGTGTCGTCGTCGCTGAGCGTGCACAGCTTACTGACAATGCTCGTCTGCGCGTTCCACATGTAGACGCTCGACCCGAGGCCGACGCTCAAAATGTCGGCACTGCCCCAGTCGACCAGGTTGAGGTAAAAGTCGTCGGTCAGCTCGGGCGCATCAAGGACCTTGTACGGCACCCTGCTCACGGCCCGAGGCTGTCGACGGGGACTGAGGAGCATTTGCTGGCTGCCAAAGCGCACGGGCGAGAGGCTGTAAATCTCGGCGCGGGTGTCGAGGTTCGGGCCGTGCCGGCTTTGTGGCGTCCGCGACGGCGTCGGGTGGCCCTGGATGTTGGTGAACTGGCGAGGCGACATGTACGAAAAGAGGTTCTTGTGCGGCGTGGACGGCGTCATGGACGAGGCCGCACCGGACGACGGGCCCGACATGGTGGCGTGTGGCGGCGTGTGCGAGCGTGTGCCGTGCATCGAGTTCGTTGCATGTGGCGAGGTGGGCAGCGAGTGGTTTGACGAGTGTGGCGGCGCCGCTTGCGGTACCGTGTCTTCAAACAGCTCGGCGCGCAACAGCGTGGAAAATGTGCGGTTGGCCTCCTCGGCTGTTCAGTTAGTATTCGTATCATCGTTGCAAGTACAGGTAGGACGTACTTCTCTGAAAGTTGAGGTCGCCGTGTGGCGTGCGCTTCTTCTGCTTGGACGGCGTGGCGGGCGATGTGTCCTCGGGCAAGAGACTGTAGCTCGCTTGCAGATCTTGGCCGGATCTCGTCGGAATAAAACGGTCGCCATGGATCCGCTGCCGTTTTCTGTGCGGGCTGGCGCCCGGGAGACCGTCTCGCTGCGCAGGCGACGAGTGGCCGTAGCTCTGGCGGCCCGACTCGCGCCGCATTGCACGGTCCACGACGCTGGCGTCGAGGACGCTGGCGCTGCTGCGGCTGCGCTCGTGGCCACGGACAGAGACAGAGGGCGCCGACGGCGAGTTGAGAAGGTTGCTACCGCCGGCGCTGCCGCGGGCCGAGGCGCGCGTGAGACGGGCCGCCGACGAGACGGGGTTCAACGACGACGGGGAGTCGGATGGGCTGCCCGCCAGGACGTCGTTGGCGTGCTTGAAGTCGTGCAAGTGGCTGCGGAGGCCGTAGGATGAGGCCGCAACGTCCGCTGGACCGGGCGTCGAGTGGACCATGGCTGGTGGTGGTGTCGGCGAAGTGGCGGGCGGGGCGGTTTGGGCGTCTCTTGGCGATGCCCTTGATATCGGCGCCGACGGTTCTGTCGCTTGTGCGCGTGATGGCGTTGGGTTGGCGTCGGAAGCCATATTTTGTTCTGCTGAGCAAAGCTGGCCGAATCAATCGCGAGGCGTGCGAATGGATATCCCGATGGGTTGGCGCGTCGATGCGGAGGTGTATCGCGCGACGTAACGATGCCGGTGGGCAAAGTGCACGGCTGATCGCGGCGCGTTGCAGTGAAGTCGGTCCTCGATTAAATGAGAATAAAATGAGACAACAGACAATCGCTTCGGACCGTGGCGGTGGACGGTCGCGCGAGCTCGATCGGACGACGAATGGATGCAGAATGCGATGACCGATACGATCAATCGTCCGTGGCGGTGGTTGGTATGGATTTCTGATAACGAGGTCGCTCGATGTTGTTGTGGTCGTTCTTGTTTTGATTGGAGCTGGCCGTGTTTTGAAGCTAAACTGCGAGCGACGGTGTGCAAAGCGGATGCTGTAAAGCGGGCAGTGAAAAAGAGGTAGGCATGCAGGAGCAAACGATACTGTCCGTGGCGGAGGCAAAAGAATAAGGGCGAAAGGCGACCACGCGATGCAGAATGGCCGACGCAGCGTACAACAGCGTCAGGTGGCAGAGGTGAGGGAGCCAAAAGGTATCGCGAGATTCGGGGCGGCAGGTTGCTGGGTATATTGGGGGAAGGAGGGCCTGCGCTGTGGGTACGGAGTACACACGACGCCAGGGGAAGAGCGAACGTCGAGAAGGGGGGACAACAACACGGGAAGGCGGCGGCGGCGGCAGTGGCAGGGGCAGGGAGGAGGGAGAAAGAGCGCTCGAGCAACGACGAAGCGCAGTAGGGATTCGCGAGCGGGCGGGCGAATGAGCGGCTGGAGACGAGCAACAAGTGGGTACCTACAATGGAGCACAGCCCGAATAGGACTAGCGGAAAGCTAACCAAAATGTGGAGACGCTGGTGGAACCACTGCACGCTGCAGCATGTTTACTCCGTATCTTTTGCAGTTCTCGATTTACTGGCGTCAGAGCGCCGTCTCGTAGCTCGCAAGTGGGTGGAGCGGGCCGCATAGCGCTATATTTATATTTTGGCCTGTTTGGAGGGCCGGGGTCGTGTTGTAAACAGCGCTACGCGCGGGTAGGGCGCCGCGAAGCGTCAGTGGGTTTTGGTGTCGGTTTGGTGTGTGTCTGGCGTTTGGCCGTCTTCTGGCGTCCTTTTTGCTTTTTGCTTTGCTTTTTGCTTTTTGCTTTTTGCTTTTGTTGTGAACGTGCGGCCATGCCCTGACTGGCGCCGACGCGCATATCAGCCAGCGGGGCCGCCCCGGTACGACAGTACGACGCATGCCAGCTGCCGGGCGTTTGCCTTTCGTTTGCGCTTCGCTGTGGCGACTCGATTCGACGTTGGTTGTCGTTCTGAGTTGTCGTCTCATGGTACGGTGTACGTCGCTCCTGATCGCGGCCTGCGCCTTCCGTGTGTCGTGTCGTAGCTACCCGTTGTTTTGTCTAGGAAGGCGCAAGGGACACAGCCGATCGGCTGTGCTATCAAACTGTCGGGCACTTAGAACCGTAAAAGCCCGAATGGCAGAGTCGGAGCTATCAGTGATCAACGCAAGCGGCCGCAATGGAGACCACCCGCTTGTCACCGCGTCACTGCGCACTTACACGAGCCCTTTCCAGGCAAAATACAGTGCCCGTACTCCGTGACCCATCCGCAAAAGTGAGAACAGTACGGAGTAAGGTGCGCCCCGGGTGCCTTCCCAATTGGTCTCGCCCAGCCTTGCGTGTATATTTAAAGTATATATTTATGAGCTGGAGCTAAGCTGTGACCTGTGACCTGCTGCACATAAAAGTATAAAACCATTCACAAGATCGATCGTGTACATGGCTGTCGTCTGATGTGACTCGCTGTCTATGTACCGTATGTACTCTGTGGCCGACTGCTGTTGCAAACTTGCAACGCGTCGCCAAAGGCTTGCTTCATTCGCTGTGTGTATATTTAGATACTTCGACATGCATCTGTCATAAATTGACATGGACACGTTCACCGTAGCGCCTTGCTCATCGCGTCTCCATATTCACGACGCACTCGGCGAGACACAACAAACATCGCGGTCACGTCTTTCCGGTATTGACAGAACAGGCCTGATGGGCCAAAATGCACTGGCTCTCCGTAAACAAAGCTGCACGCACGCCCGATTGGCTGTCGTTGCATACTGGCCGCAGCGCGGCCGCTGACTGGCCTGGCGCCACGGCCACCGACGCCCCAGGCCTATCAAGATCAATTAAACTCTCGATGCGCGCATGCAGAAGAGTGGGTCTTGACACGAAATACGCGTTTGTGATTGGTTGTCACACGAGCCTGAAACGCGACGCGTCCTCGCGCGCCAAATGTGTTTAACGACCGCCCTCGCCGGCCGCCCTTGCCCAAGCAAACGAAACAACGACACGCTTGTGTAAATATAAATATTTATTCAATGTTCCCTCGTACCATGTATTTACGGTCCTGGACGCCGTTTGCATCCTGCACGCGTGCATTCTGCATCCTGCATCCACCCTGTTTCTTTATCGTTCGTCGTGACGATTCGCCCGTCCATGTCGGCGTGCCACGAACGAAAACGGCCACGAACGACGGCCACGAACGAAAACGGCCGGGCGTTTGTGCAGTCACTTGCTCGCTTGCCCGAAGCGACCACACCACGCCTCGTGCCTTCCGTAGTACGCCCACCACCACAGTTCCGCTTGTGAGCCGAAATGTAAATGTACAAAGGCGGGCAGAACAAATCCTCAGCGGAACACAGGGCGCATGATTCACAAGAAGCACGTCACAGCACCACTTACAGCCGACATTCATTGTCCAGGATCACCGCGCCGGCGCACGTTGGCGTCGGGCCTTTGTTGTCGTGCAAGTCACAGATAAAATCGAAAAACATGCATTCTATCTACCCGCCAGCCGTAAATTTTCGTAAACGAACCGTAGCATCCCGCTGTATGGCAATGCAGTAAAACAGAAATGATACAAAAAGAAAAAGAGGAGGATACAAAAAAAGACGTGGAGGATACAAGAAAAAAGACGTGGGGGATACAAAAAAAGAGACGTGGAGGATTACAAAAAGGTATTGAAGGCGTGTTCAAAAAACAAAAAGGCTGGATATAAAGAAACGTGCAAAGAGGTCGCCGGACAGGAAAATCGAAAATCAAAAAAGTCGAAAAGGAAAGTCGTCAGATGCGCCTTAGCCAGTCCGCTTTCGGCTCAGGCTGCTCGTCCATCGGGCGCCCTATGCCTCGACGGCGTGGAGAGTCCGGCTGTTGGTGAGGCTGGCCTCGGCCATGGTATCGGCGGCACCGGCCGAGTCTGTTGTCTCCAAGGCATCGGCATCGTCCGTGGGTGTCGCCGGCGGGTCCGGTGTATAAAACTGCGCCTGGCCGCCGTCGCTGGCGCCGCTCGTCGCCGGACTCAAGTGCGGACCGGTCTCGGCGGTGTCGTTTTCGTTTTCGTCGCCGTCCTCGCCGCCGCCGCCGTCGTCGTCGTCGTCATTCGGGACGTCCTCGCCGCCGCTCAGCTCGCCGACGCCCGACAAGTGTTTCTTGTGCTTGGCGGCCTTGTCCGACGTCACGTCGTCCGTCGAGCTCGCACCGCCGGCCGCCGAGCCGTAGTTGCTTAGTGCCGCCTCGCTCTCGTTTCCGTCGTCGTCGACCGCCAGCGCCTTGCCACCGACGCTCGACCGGCTGGCCAGGCGCACCGACGAGTACTTGCGGTGCAGCTCACGGAAACTACGCGCAGTCGCCGTGCTCGCACTGTTGGCCGACTCGCGCCTCTCGCGCTCCCCAAACGCCAGTCCACGGTAGTCGCCGTTGGCGTTGTTAAAGTGGAACACATTGTCCATGGCACCATTTCTCGTCGGCGTCGCCTCGCCGCCGAGCGTAAAGTCTTCGTGCACCGGCGACACCTCTGCTGGCGACACTTGCTGCTGCTGCTGCTGCTGCTGCTGCTGAGGCTTGCGTGGAAGAATGTTGGAAAAGTCGCCGCCAAACGTAATCACCGACGCCTTCTTGCCGTGCACCACAAACGAGCCGGTACCGCGCTCGAGCGTCGCCGGCTCCTCGCTGCCATCGTCCGCCGTGCTGCCGGGCATTCCGTCCTTGGGCTTGCGTCCGCGTGTCGAGAGGTGCCCGGCGCCCTCGCGCAGCGTGCGCTGCAGGCTGCGCCGGATCTTGTTGCGGTCGTGCGCCGACTGCGACTGGTTCGAGTCGGCATGTGGCTTAGCGCCCTCGCCCGCGGCGCCGCCCGCCTCGTCCGACACGGATGGGCGCTTGTGCTTGTCGGAACCGGCGCCGCTCGCCTTGCTCGTCACCGCCTCGAGCAGGCCCGCCTTTTGCAGCAGGTCGTGCTCCTCGGCGTCCACGGCGTTCGGGTCGTGCTCGTCCGGGCCCAGGTTGTCCTGCGAGCCGATGCTGACATTGGGCACGGCGCCATCGTGGGCCGAGCCGAGCGTGCGTCCAGCGCGGGGCGACGTGGCCGTGATGGAGTGCGACGACGACATGGCGCTCGACACGGACGCCTTGCGCAGGCTCGTCAGGTCGAGGCCGACCGGGCCGACGTCGGACGAGCTGTGCAGGCTGTGCAGGCTGTGCTGGAACAGGTTGGCCGGCGATGCGCCCCCGGTCGGCGACTGGAACACGTCGTCCGTCGACGACGCGGCATGGGCCGCCAGGGCGCTGCCCGATGCCACGCTGACGCCCGCCAGCGAGCCCCGGTGCGGCGTCGCCGGGCTGTACGGGTGTCCGCCACCGGCGCCGCTGGCACCACCGACGCCACCGACGCCACCGACGCTGCTGGCCTTGGACTGCTCTCTCTGCAGGTGCTGGAGGGAGCCGCGCTTGGCGGGCGACGTGGCCGAGCTGCCCGGTGCAGACATGCCGGCCGCAGCGGCCGACGCACCGACCATGCCGGCGATGGCGGCGCCGCTCTCGAGCGCGTGCTCCGGGTCAATGTTGCTCAGGTGCTGCTCGTCTTCGAGGTCCATTTGCAAAATGTCGCGGTGGCAGCGCAGCCGCCACATGCCGACGCGCTTCCACTTGATGAGGTCGTCAAACTTGGCGGCCGACACAAACATTTGCTCGCGTGTCTTGGGCTGGATGGGCGCGAGAATGGCGAGGTGGCGCGCGTTGCGCAGGTGCAGTTCGAGCTCCTTTTCCTCCTCGGCCAGCTTCGCATTGGCGTCGGCCATCTTTTGCGTCATAATGTTGCGCCGCGCGAGCAGAATGTCGTTGGCCATCTTGGGGTCGATGCGGCCGCGCGTAATCGTCACCTCGCCCGTCGGCGTCTGCACCGACTCGGCCTCGGTCGCGTCCAGGCGCCGGATGGCGCGCCGGTCCTGGCCGTCGTACAGGCCGCCCACCACGCCGCGCATGCGGACGCCCGACGTGCGGAAGGCGGCCGCGTAGTTGAGCTTGGCCAGCCAGTCGTTCATCTCCTCCTCGTTGTCGGCCAGCAAGACCTCCTCGTCGCTGCCGGCGCGAATGTACGTAAAGGCGTGCTTGTGCCGCCGGTACGACGAGTCGAGCAGCGCCACGGCGCCCTGCGTCGACATGAACGCGTCGGGCTTGAATTCCTCGAGCGGCGGCTTAAAGACAATGGGGCTGTCGCCGTGCCCGTGGCGCACGTGCGTCTCGTACTGGTGCATCAGGTTCTTTACCCACGACGTGTTGCGGAAAAAGTAGAGCTGTGCACCCGTCAGAATGGCTCCCCACTCCTGCCACGGCGAGCGCGCCTTCTTCTTCTTGGCGTCCTTGCGCCAGAGCAGGCCGACCTTTGTGATTTTAATGTCGACGATGCCGGGGTGCGCCTCTTGCGGGTTGGACGCCGTCTTTTCCGTCATGAAGGCGTCGGGGCGTGACCGTGCCGAGACGATTTGCAGGATGCCCGTCCGGAAAAAGGTGTTTTGCAGCTCCTTCATGTTGAGCGAGTTGACGGTGCCCAGGTAGCCGTACGGGTCGTCCAGCTGCATAACGTCCTTGAGGTTGGGCCGCAGGACGTCCAGCTTGTTGTCGATGAGGATGGTGTACGGGTCAATGGGCTCCTTGGACGACTTCTTGGCCAGGTCGGGGGGGGCGTTGGGGAAGATGGACTTGCGCTTCGCCTTGTGCGCCACAATGCGCTCGCCATGAATGTCGTAGTCGTCCTCGACGTGGATAAAGGGCGTGTAGGTAATGTTGTCGTAAAAGACTTCGAGAATCTCGTCAAAGATGCCCTCGCCGCGCGTGTTCTTTTGGTAGTCGGCGCGCTGCATCTTGTGCTTGTTGTTCTTGTTGAAGACGTCCGTGTGCAGGATGAGCAGGGAGAAGGCGATAAAGTAGGCCTGGTCGGGCGAGTTGAAGATGCCGGGGTTGCACTCGTGGTACCGGTTGGCAAACGCCTCGAGGAAACGGTCAATCTGCTGCGTCTCGCGCGGCAGCTCGGCCTCCATCAGTAGCTTTCGTATAGCCATGTCCATCGGATCACCAAAAAACTTGAAGCTGCGCATGTAGCTACGCAGCACGGCCTGCTGGAATGGGTCCGTGGACTTGGAGAGCGCGCTCGCAATCACGCTGCGGCTGACGACCTCCTCGAGCCGCGCCAGGTACTTGGCCGGCGTGTCGTCGTCGCGCCGCTCCGGAAGCACAAACGAGTCGCGCGCCAGCTGCAGCGAGTTGTTCTTGGACGTGCTGGAGCCGGGCGTAATGGGCGTCATGGCCCCGTGCCGGTTGGGCTCCGAGTTTTGCCGGAGCCGGTTCAGTCCGAGGAGATCACTAAAGCTCTTGCGGCCAACGCCAGACGTCGAGTTCCGCAGCGCCGGCGGCGTCAGCCGGTCGTCGGTCGAGTCTCTGTGGCTCGACTCGCGCCCAATGGAGCCGAGCGTCGACGACCTAGCACGACCACCCAGGCCACCGGGGCCACCGGGGCCGGGTGTCGACCGCGTCGGCGACGACTGGCCCGAGTTCCGCGAGCTAGGCCGGAAAAAGGCCGTCGCCGGCGAAGGCTTGCCTTTCTGGAGCAGGGCCATGGCGGGCGACGGGCCGGTCGGCGTCGTGAGGCCGCGCCTTGCAGAGGGCGGGCGCGACTGCGTCGGCGTCTCCTGGCCGTCCGGTCCCGGTCCCGGTCCCGGTCCCGGTCCCGGTCCCGGTCCTGGTCCGAGCCCGCTGCGGCCAAAGGCGCCCACGCCGCGGCTCGGGGCCCGTGGTGACGTGGTCGTGACGGCCGGCCCGTCTTCGGAGATGGAGCCCTCGATGGGCGTGGTCGACTGCTGGCCCTTTTGCGGGAGGTGGCCAATGGGAAAGAGCGACGGCGGCGGGTTCGAGTTCTTGCGTCGGCGCGGAAGCCGGAAAAAGGTCGTCGTTGTCGAGACGGTGTGGGTGGTGGTGGTGGTCGAGCCGTAGACGCGGTCGCCCGAGCTGGCGTCGGACCGGGACGACTCGCTAAGACGGGTGGCGGGCAGGGCCAGGGCCGTGTTCGCCTCGTCGCCATACTCTGGAGGCACGGCCGGCACCGGGGTGCCGGCACCGCCATGGCGCTGCTCGGCCGCCGTGTGTTCGTCAAACGTGATGGTCGTGCTCTTTGTGCTCTTTGTGCTCTTTGTGCTCTTGCCGCCAGACTTGACCGAGCCGATGATGGACTTGCGGCGGTCGCGTTTCGCCCAGCTGCCAAAGGTGCTGCTGGTCCTACCCAGAGGCTCCTCGTGCTGGTGGCTGGGGCGAGGGATCTCGCTCGATTTCCGTGCGAGGGCCGGCAGCTTGACGCGCGGATTCTTTTTCTGGGCAGCGCCAACGTCGAACGTGGGAGCAGTCATAATGATCTCCGGGGCTGCAAAGTTAGCATGGACGACGAAGAGCCAAATCGGACGTACGGTTCGGAATCGGGGGCACGGCGGCCTCGGCCTGTGCTTGTTGCCTCGCCCGGGCTGCGAGCTGGGAGTCTGAGGCATTGCGGAAGCGCAGGACGGAGAAGCGTTTGTGCTTGGGCGTCTGTTCCTGGACGGGCGGCGACTCGGGGCGCAGGTAGCTGCTGTCCATGGACACGCCGCCGCGGGTTTCGTTTTGCGGGGCGTCCGGGCTGTCGGGCCGGGGGTCGGGCGTCGGGGCCGAGGGCGATGGCTGGACGATGCTCGTCGGGGGGGTGTGCATTTGGACAGGAGAGCTGCCGGCGGCCGAGTTGCCAGCGGCAGTGACGGCGGCGCCGAGACCTGAGCCGGTGCTCTCGCTGTGGCTCGGGAGGCCGAGCTGCGGGGCGGTATCGGCGGCCATGGACGGCTGGGGCGCGAGCGAGGTGATGGAGGCGGCGGGCAACTGCTGGGGCAGCTGTTGGGGCAGCTGCTGGTCGTGCTCGGGCTGCTGGGGCAGTTTGGGCGCGGTGTTGAAGAAGGTGGTGTGCCGTCGCATGTCGGACTCGCTGGCCATGACGCCGCGGCGGCGGAGGAACGGCATGGCGACGTGCGTGTGCGCAAAGAGCTCGAAGCAGGGAGCAGGGAGCAAGGGGCACGAGCAAGGGGCACAGGGCCGCTTAGTAAAAAAGCTGGTCGATGCAAGAGGTCGTGATGGACATTGCGAGCAGCCTGGAAGCAGCGGCGGGCAGCGATGGGTGCGTTGTCGGCAGGTATGTTGTAACACTGAATTGGATAAGGGCTGATGGAAGATTCGAGGATCAATGGATGGTGTCAGGATGGAGAGACTGGACGAGTCGAGATGAGAGATCGAGAGACTGGCAGGTAGGTGCTGGGGCCTGGGCAGAAGGTGGCGTCGCTCGGTCGCTCCTGCGCGTCGGGCAGTGCTGGGCGAGTTGAGCGTAAATTGAGCGTAAAGCGTAAATGTCGGGAGACGGAAGGTGTGGTCGGACGTGTGCACAGGCAGGCAGGAAAGAGCGAGTGTGGCGGCAGTCGACGAAAAGAGCAAGGTGTGCTGGTGCGCTGTGAGACGTCGGGGTGCCGTGGACGTCGAAAACGGAAGCCGGGGAGCGAAAGACGAGGCACGGCGACGGGACGCGGGTGGGAGCAGAGAACGAGACCGTGTTGCAGCTTTCGACAGCAGGCGAGCGCGGAAAAGGGGGATGACGGTGGTGGTTGGACGAGACGCCAAAAAGAGAAAGGGCTGGGATTGGGCGGTTGGCCAGGGTAGGACCCAGCCAAGCGGCGTTGTTAGGCTAGGGCATTTACAGGGGCCGCGGTGCAGACGGGGCTGGGCAGGCGCGATGCAACGCTGTAGCTGCCAGCACTTTCACTAAGTTCTATAGAACTATTTATAATTATTTTTATACGACTTACGAATACTTGACGAAGCCGGAGGAACCGCGTTTGACGGCGAGCGCTGGCCGGCCGGCGGGATCCCAGGCCGCGTTGTGCATGGCGAGGTGGAAAAAGGAAGCAAACGCGGCGCGGAGGAATACGTCGCGTGTTTGATCAGATTAGCTCAGTGTGAGAGCTTCGTTCCACGCGCTAGTGCTGACCAATGCAAGTCCGAACACGACGGGTATTTTAACGGTCGTCTTTTTGTCTTTTTTTTTGTTTTCATTGTTGAGTAAATATATCAGTACGTTTGGAACGAGGCGTGCACAGACTAACTATAAAGACCTCCGTACCAGGCTGTGGCTGATGTGAACGAGACACGTTCTTGCACGTCGCTGACGTCTGGAAGAGACATCGTCAGCCCACCATGCGGGTCAACGATGAGCCTGTGGCAAACAAGATCCGTCAAATAAATTGATAAAATATACTTGTAAAAACCTGCACCCGACGCAAACGAGCCAAAGAAGCAAACGAAACAGAAACCGAGAAAACCGAAAGAATGAAAAACGAAAAACGAAAAACGAACGAGCTCGGCAGCGGCTGGCGCCGTGCAGAACAGGTGAGCCTGGCCCCACTGTGGAGCACACGAGCATCGCATTGGCAGTGCACAAGGCCAGACTCCGTAGAGCAATGCACGACTGAGATGGAGCAAATGATTTAGATGTACCGAGGAGACTAGACGGCGACTGATGAGCTGGGCTGATCTGGTGTGTTCTGCCAACATGGGACGGCTGAACCGGCAGTTGACGTCGAAGTGACTGGCTCTTTTCGACAAGAACCAAGAACCAGACTGGCTCTTCGAAACAAGAAACAAGCCAAGTGGCAGGTAAGCAACCCCAGTGACCGATCAAAAGGCCGCGTCCGCGGTCGCACCCGTGCGTTGTAGGCGAGGCACACAATGCGCGCTAGGCTGGCGTGCATATCGTGCATTGGCACGATTCCACAGACCGGGATCGACGCGGATGCCGCGTACGACCATACGGTCACATGCCAGAGGACAACAAGGCACGTCACGGCGTCACAAAGCCGGGGCTGTGCAAGATGTCTGCGGCGTCTATACGTGTAAAGAAGAGACAAAAGAAAGAATATGACAAAAGAAGAGACAAAAAAGACAAGACAAAAGACAAGACAAAAAAGGAACCAACGGAAACGAGTAAGGATCGGGATATAATGAAGATGCAGTGTAAATCAGGACAAGGATACAAAGGAGCGGAGGAACAGGAGAGGAAGAGAGGAAGAGAAGAGACAAGAGATCAGGCGGTGGCCTGCGAGGCCTCGGCCTGGGCGAGAAGCCGGGCGCGCCAGCCGTTGCAGACCTCCTCGAACCCGCCGACGACGTCGCCACAGACGTGTGCACACTCGCGGCGCTGCAGACGCTCGTTCCAGTTGCCTCGTGCGAGCCAGCGCTCGCCCTGCTCGCGCAGCTCCTCGTCGCGACGCATCTCGGCCACGAGCTCCTTGGCACTGCGCAGCCGCCGCGTCGCCGTGTTGGTCGTCTGGCGTGCCATGTGCAGCGTGTCCGACAGGTAGTTGAGCGTCGCCACCAGGTCGCCCGTCAGACCCTGCAGCGCCGCCAGCGACTGGTACGCCGCCGTGCTCGGCCGTGGCATCTGGCTCGCCAGCGACGCCAGCATCGGCAGCAGCTCGTCCTCGCTGTCTGCGTCGTTGTCGTCGTCGTTGTCGTCGTCGTCCTCGTCGTCTGTGCTCGTGTTGAAATTGCTGCTGCGGATGCCTGCACCGTGCCCGCTCCGGGCACTGCCGCTCCGGGCACTGCCGCTCCGGGCACTACTCGTGCTCGCGCTGTGGTTGTGCGTCAGCGCCACGCCCACCGGCACCGCTGCCGACGCCAGTGGCGTAAAGAGCGGGAACGCCAGTGCGTGCAGCTGCCGCGTCTGGTGCGTCAGGTGCGTCGTCAGCGCCGAGTGCGCCGTAATCAGCCGCGACGCTCCGCCCTCGACGCCCGCCTGCGATCCCAGGTCACGCAGCGCCTCCGTCAGCCGCTGGCACACGCCGTCGCCCGGGCCGCCATTGTCCTCTGTGCCACGCCGTGCCAGCGACTCGACCGCGTCCATCTTGGCCACCAGGCCCGTCGGCATCCCCGACGCCTCCAGGTCCGAGTCCGAGCCGTACTCGGACCCGTCGTACGCGCTGCCCGCCCGCTTGTGGCCCCGCCGAGTGCCCGCATGGCCGCCCGACGCGCCGCTGGCCGCCGGCACGTTGAGCGTCGCGTCGGTGCTGGACGCGTGGGCGGACGCGTGGGCGGGCACGTCGTCGTCGAACGCGTCGCTTGCGTCGCCCACGTCGAACGCGTCGCCGCCCGCCGCCGACACGTCGATGCCCGGTGCCGGCGCGCCGACGGCTGAGCCCAGCTGCAGGTCGTCCTCGGTGTACTCGTCGCCGTAGTACTCGCCCTCGTCGTCGTCGTCCGAGTACGCGTCAGCCAGCTCGTCGGCCAGGTTGCCGAGGCCATTGCCGACGCCGCCGACGCCGCCGAGCCCGACGCCGCCGCTGCTAAAGACGTCCATGGCATCGCCCTGGCCGTACGACGGGTGCAGGTGGTGTGTGGGCGTCGCCAGGTCGTGGCCGTGGCTCATCGTTGACGGCCGGCGCTCAATGGGCGACAGCGCCGGGTCGTCCAGGGTGGACTGGCGCGAGTGCCGCGGCGTCGTGGGCACCGACATGGTCGACTCAGGGCAGGTCGACTCACGTGCGCAAGAGATTTGTCGCGTCGCGTCGTCCGTTTGCCTTTGCCGTGTCTCGGATGGCGGTCGAGGTCGTGTCTGGTGTCTGACTTTGTTTGCCGCCCGGTTGATACCGTGATTGAGACACTACCGAAACGAAACCGGAAACCGACCAGGGTGATGCCGGCAGTGACGTAAACTCGAGCCGGTAGACCGATAGACCGACACGTAGGTTGTTGTTGTGTTGTTGTGGGCGGCAGGTTGGCAAAGCGGAAGAGGGGCGATGGGTAATGGGTCAGCGGTCGGACGTGTCTGTCGCGGATGCCTCCATTCCAGGTGGGCGGTTGGCAAACAAGGCACGGAGAGATCGATGTGCTGGCGTGTTGGCGTGTTGTCGTGTGCTTGGGCGTCTGGTGTTGGGAGGTGTTCTCGGGCGTCAAAGAGAAGACACTGTTTGGCGTGCCTGGCCCGTGAGAGCCGTTGCGTGGCGTTCACCGCGTCACTGGGCAGGCGAGTCCAACGGTGTAAATAGTGGCGAATGCCGTTCACTAGGGTAAATATAGTGAACGTTCAGTAACTACTGTAGGTTTTCAGGGGCGACAGTGGCGGTTTCCAGGTGGGGCGCCCTATGTGGAGGATTCCGAATTGATTCTGCAAGCACTTTAAACCGTTTAATGGGTAGAAAACGACGTCGAGTTTGAGCTCAAGCGACCACCTGGACGCCGCCGACGCCGCCGACGCGCCACGACCGCCGACGCACGCCCGCACACGAATCGGAGTGCCCTGCCGCTGCCTACCGTCGTGTGATCCGACCACCGACACGCCCGCAGCCAGGTCTTGGCGGGAGACCGAACTTCACGACAGCCAGCGGTCTTTGGGAGACTGAACTTTACGACAGCCAGCGAGCTTCACGACAGCCAGCAAGCTTCACGACAGCGAGCTTCGACGAGCAGCTTCGACGAGCAGCTTCAAGACCGACCCCGACCGCCACCCCGCCATGGCCAACTTCCGGCGTTTCCAGCCGGGCGACCTCAACAAGCTGTCCATGTGCAACCTCGACCGCTACACGGAGACCTACGAGCTCAGCTTTTACATGCAGTACTATGCCAAGTGGCCCGAGCTGTTCCAGGTCGCCGAGGACAGCGACGGCAACATTATCGGCTACAGTGCGTCCAGCCCAGCCCCGAGCCCAGCGCATGACCACGAACTAACGTTGCAAAA
Organism: Ophiostoma populinum; assembly: GCA_029298855.1. Taxonomy (NCBI): domain Eukaryota; kingdom Fungi; phylum Ascomycota; class Sordariomycetes; order Ophiostomatales; family Ophiostomataceae; genus Ophiostoma; species Ophiostoma populinum. The sequence continues at coordinate 1,408,881 of JANSLU010000014.1, read as the reverse complement.
ACAGTCATGGGCAAGCTCGAGTCGTCGCCCGACCAGTACAAGTCGTTGGAACACTACCTGCCGTGGCACGCCCACATCACGGCCATTACCATTGCGCCCGCCGCGCGCCGCCTAGGCATCGGCCGCCTGCTGTCGGAGCACCTCGAGGCCGCGGCCGACGCGAATGATGCCTGGTTCGTCGACCTGTTTGTGCGCGTCACCAACGTCAAGGCCATTGACTTTTACAAGAGCATGGGCTACAGCGTCTTTCGCGTCGTCAAGGACTACTACGGCGACCACTCGACCGACCCGACAAAGGACACGGAGGACGCCTACGACATGCGCAAGGCCATGAAGCGCGACACCAAGCGCGAGCACATTCGCGACGACGGCGAGGCGCACGACATCGAGGCCTTTGAAGTGTGGTAGCCCTCGATATGCACCATCCAATGCACGATACGTTTGAACATCCATTTGTCTTTTGGAACTGGACTTGGCCGTTTCGCTTGGCCGTCTGGCTACCCACGCCCCTGCAAATGAGCTGCGAAGCAAGACGATCGACGACTGCATTGTCTATTGTATGTACGAAGGATACCCATGTATCGCAGACGTTGCAACTGAAGCTTTAGAAGCTCCAGAAGCTCCAGAATACAGAGCTCCAGAATAATACAGAGCCTCAGAACACAGAGCTCCAGAATACAGAGCTCCAGAATACACAGAAGCCTCAGAATACAGAGCTCCAGAATACAGCTCCAGAATACAGCTCCAGAATACAGCTCTAGAATACAATTCCAGAATACAGAAGCTCCAGCTCCAGAAGCCCCAGAATACAGCTCCAGAATAAATACAGCTCAGTGACGGTTTGCGGGGTAGATCCGCTAGCGGCTACCTGCCGGCCCCATCTGCGCCAAGTAGCCGCAGCAGATCGTGCGTTGCACTCCGTACTTGCCGCTTGCCTGTGTGGCGTGAGCCGCACGCCTCATTCGCTCTTTCCACGGCTCGCCAACCGTCCGACCGTTGCTTCCCCTCTCCTGGCTCCGCGTCAGACACCCCCTCCTCGCTCTCGCACAGCCTCTCTTCTCCCCTGCATCTTGTCGTCTTACATTGTACATATACATAGACCCGGCCCTCCTCGACCGTGGCCGACCACGAGCGCCGTTTCATTTCCTTCACGTCTTTCATCCAGCATTCTATCTTGTGCTTTTCTTTTTCTCGCTGCTTTCTCGCTCATTCTTGGAGCTCTGCGAGCATTTTGGCATCATTCTCGACAATTTGACATTGACATTTTGACATCGACATTTGACATCGACATTTTGACATCTCGACATCTCGACATCTCTCGATTTCCTTGACATTTATCGACATTTCTATTCAGCTTTCCATTCGAAAATCATCGACAATCATCCTTTCCCATTCGACTGCTTGAGCCGCACGATCGTTTTTACACTCGCTACGCTCCGACAGCTTCACTCCACTGCGAATCGTCGGCTAGCTCCACTGCATCGTGACCATGCAGCTGCGCGCCCTCGTCACGACGCTGGGCCTCGCCGCGGCGGCCGCCGCCTCGACACTGACGCCGCCGGTGCTCCCGCTCTTTGTGCGCAATCCGTACCTCAGCACCTGGCTGACGGGCGCTCGTGAGAACCCGTGGGAGCGCTGGCCCATCTTTTGGACCGGCGACAGCGTGAGTTTTTCGTTCTTTTTCTTTTCTTTTTCTTTTCTTTCTTTTCTTTCTTCTTTTCATTCTTTTTTTGCTTCTCATTCTTTTTCTCATTCTTTTCATTCTCATTTTTCTTCATATCTTTTCTTCTCTTTCTCTCTTTCTTTTCCCGGACACTGCTAACTTCTAGGTCGGGTTTGCCATTCTGGCCTCGGTGCCCGGCACAAACACCGTCTTCCCGCTGCTTGGCCGGGCGCACGACTCGCTGTCGCGGACGGACCCGCACTTTGCCGTCGACTTTCCCGAGTTCCTCGGCGCCACCTTTGACGCATCGACGACGAACCTGACGTACCTCCTTCCTGGCCCCACCGACAGCGACGCCAAGCAAAAGCAGGACAAGCTCAAGATTGTGCTGTCGTTTGTGTCGCCCATCACGCCGACGTCGACGTTCCGGCAGTCGATCCCGGCGGCGTACCTCAACGTGGTGGTCGAGGGCGCGTTTGACGTTGACGTGTACGTTGACCTTAATGGTGAATGGGTCAGCGGCAACCGCGACAACCGCATCCAGTGGGAGCTGAGCCACGCGACGGCCACGGACAAGCACGCCAAGAATAAACACGCCAAACACGCCGGCCGCACGCCCATCAAGACGTGGAAGGTGTCGCGCGCCGAGCAGCAGCTGTTTACCGAGTTTGCCGACCGCGCCGAATGGGGCACGCTCTACTTTTCGGCGCCCGCGTCGGTGCGCCACCAGAGCGGCGTGTCGGCCCAGCTGCGCACCCACTTTGCACGCAACGGCTCGCTCGCCAACGCCAACGACGGCGCCTTTCGCCGGATCATGGACGAAGAGCCCGTCTTTGCCTTTTCCCAGTCGTTTCAGCTGGGCGGCACGAGTGGCTCGAGCGGCACGAGCACAACGCGCGACAGCGTCCTCTTCACCTTTGCGCTCATCCAGGACCCCATTGTGCAGTACGCGTCGGCTCGCGGCCTAACGTACATGCGGCCGCTGTGGGCGAGCTACATTGCGACGCCCGACGCGCTCGTCCAGTACCACTACGACGACTTTGCGGCGGCGACGCGGCTGGCGCAGCGGTACGCGGACCAGCTGTCGACGGACGCGTTCGCGTCGGGGTCGAGCGAGTACGAGGAGATTGCGTCGCTGTCGGCGCGCCAGGTCCTGGGCGCGACCGAGTTTGGCGGCACGCCCGACAACCCGCTGCTCTTCCTCAAGGAGATTTCGTCCAACGGCAACTGCCAGACGGTCGACGTCATCTTCCCCGCGTTCCCCTTTTTCCTGTACACGAACCCGCGCTGGCTCGCGTACCTGCTGGAGCCGCTGCTAGAGCACCAGCTGAGCGGGCAGTACCCCAACGACTACAGCATGCACGACCTGGGCTACCACTTTCCCAACCAGACCGGCCACAACGACGGCAACGACGAGTACATGCCGGTCGAGGAGTGCGGCAACATGCTCATCATGGGCCTCGCGCTCGTCAACGCGCTGCAGAACGACACGGCGGCGGCAGTCGCAGCAGACGTGGCCGATGCACCGCCATTGCCGCAGCCACTAACGCCCGCGCACGCACGCCACATGGACGAATTTGGGCTCGACGTGCCGTCGGGCCACTCGTCGGGCCATACGACAGGCCACGCCGAAGCCAAGGCGTGGGTGACGCGGTCGTACCGGCTGTGGAAGCAGTGGACGGGGTACCTGGTACGCGAGTCGCTGACGCCGCGGTGGCAGCTGTCGACGGACGACTTTGCGGGCTGGCTGGCGTACCAGACGAACCTGGCGCTCAAGGGCATCATTGGGATCCGGGCCATGAGCGCCCTGGCATGTGTCGCCGGCCACACGGAGGACGCGGCGCACTACCTCAACGTGTCGCGCGAGTACATTGGCAAGTGGCAGGACTATGGCATTGCGCGCGACGGGACGCACGCCAAGCTGGCGTACGACTGGTACGGCTCGTGGACGACGCTGTACAACCTGTACGCGGACTCGCTGCTGTGCTTTCACGTCCCCGAGCCGGAGGCGGACGCCGACGGCCCAGGCGTCTTCATCCCCGACCGGGTGTACCAGATGCAGAGCGACTGGTACCACAATGTGCTGCAGCAGTACGGCCTGCCGCTCGACAACCGGCACCTGTACGCCAAGAGCGACTGGGAGTTTTTCGCGGCCGCGACGTCGAGCACGGTGACACGCACCGAGATTCTGACGAGCGTCGCGCTCTGGCTCAACGAGACGTCGACGACCGAGCCTTTCTCGGACCTGTACGAGACCGAGGGCGACGGCGGGTACCCGGGCGGCCTCACGTTCAAGGCGCGGCCCGTCGTCGGCGGGCACTTTGCCTTTTTGGCGCTCGAGCGCGCGTGCGGCGGCCAGGCCACGGCAGCGCTCGCGTTCCTGGACATGGCGCCCGCCGCCAAGATGGACGTGCAGGCCGTCCTCGCCGCCGACCGGCCCCAGCCGACAGAGGTGATTGGCGAGCTGTAGCGCGTTACTACGAAGATGGGACAGCATGAGTCTGTAGCAGATTCGAACCAGCTTACTCCGTAGACACCTCGTAGACGAACAAAGCAGCGGACACAAGCGGCGTCTTAAATAAATAAATAAATCTATTAGAAAAGCGAGGCTGACAATGGAGGACGCTGATTGGACAGTTAAATGCGGACCAGGACCCACTTATCTTTGGAGCTCGACTTCTACGCGCGACGTCGCCACACTGTCCTTCTCGACGCCGACTGACTCGCATCGACCCGCCCGACACGCGCGCTCTTCGCTGCTTTTCTCTGCCGACGTTGCTTTTCTGCCGACGCTGCTTTTCTGTCGAACCACACGCGCTCGACGGACCATGCGCATCGGCATCGCCGTGGCCCGGTAACGCGCGCCGTCTTCTGCTTCTTGCGACTGCGACTGCGACCACTCGACTCGACGACATGGACCTCGCCAAGACGCTGGTGCGCTCGACGGTGCGCGCGTTCTACGAGACGCGGCACATTCTGATTGTCGACGCGCTCGTGATCCACTCGGCGTAGGTCCGTCTCTCGCTGGCAATGGGCAAGGCTAACGGACAGGGTTCCGTCGGACGACCTGGCGTACCTGGTGGACATGAACACCAAGGACCTGCACAAGCTGTGCCAGAAGCTGCGCGAGGACCGGCTGATTACCTCGTGGGTGTTTCGGAATCGAATCGAACGAGCAAAGACTAACCGACAGACACGCACGGCCGGAACTGCGCGAGGGCCAGACCCGACCGTTTAATCGAATGTACTTTTACATTGACTACCGGCAGACCATTGACGCCATCAAGTGGCGCGTCTACAAGATCGACAAGGACCTGCAGGGCCCCGCGGTACCGCCGAGCGAGAAGAAAGAGTTCTTTTGCGACCACTGCAAGGCCGAGTGGACGCAGATGGAGGTGCTCGACAGCGTCGGACCACAAGGCTTCACGTGCCACCGCTGTGGCAGCGTTCTGCGGCACGGCGACAGCGGGGCGGCCGGGGGCCACGAGCGCAGCACGCGCATGCACAGCCAGTTCAAGTTTATCACGGAGCTTCTGCCCAAGATTGACAGCGTCATCATCCCCGAGAACGGGTTCGAGATTGCCTACAACAACAAGCGGCCGGTCATGCGGGCGGCGACACACGCGACCATGGCGAGCATCAGCCTCGACCCGCTGCTGCGCCCGACGGCCGTCCGCGGTCTCGCCAACACGGGCCCGAGCTCGCTGTCGGTGTCGATCCAGGCAGGCACCGGCCCGTCCGAGGAGGAAAAGGCGGCCGAGCTCGAACGACGTGCACGTGCCGCACAGCAGAATGCGCTGCCCGAGTGGATGTCCAACAGCACCATTACAGGCGACGCGTTCAAGACGGATCTCGACAAGGGCGTCGTGCAGTTGACCGCCGCCGCCGCTCACGACCCGACGACGGCGGCGACGGCGACGGCCGATGTCGAGGCCGACGCCCAGCTCGACGACTACTTTGCCAAGCTCAAACGCGAGGCCGCCGAGGAGGAAGCACGCAAGGCCGCCGCCGCCGCCGCCGAGGACGACGAGGACGACGACGACGACGACGAGGACGACGACGATGTCGAGTTTGAAGAGGTCGATACGTCGCGGTCGGTGACACCAGGTCAGGCAGTGCCGGTCAATGCGAACCTGACGGTCAGCAGCGCCGTGCGGACATCGGCGTCGCCCGCGTTTAGTGCACAGCCAACAGCGCCGTCGCCGCTGCGACAGGCACACACGAGTCTCAAGCGCGAGGCGCCCGACGCCGACGCGAGTCCAGCGTCGCCCAAGAAGATTAAAGTGGAGGCGCCGGCCGATCCAGTCACGGCCGATCCCGTCACAGCCGACGACGACGACGACGACGACGACGACGACGACGACGACGCCGAGTTTATCGACGTGTAGCGCCCCGTGTCATCGGCGTGTAGTCGTTTTTTCTCATGTCTAGATTGTATTTACTTTATTTATGGGTCTTTTGTTTTATGTTCATCTCATCATGCTACACTGTCCAGTGCACGCTGTCCAGTGCTCCACTTGTTCATGCTACCTGTCCAGTCGTTCCGGGTTACTCGGAGCGCCAATGAGCCAGCCGACGCCCGACGTGAGCGTGCCCATGGCTGCATCGCGCAGTTGGTCGCGCTTTCGCACGTGTACGCCGTGGTCGTCGTGGGCTGTACTGGTGTCGGCCACCGGCTCGCCCACCAGCTGTCGTGCCTGCCGCAGGCTCGATAGCGCTGTAAAGTTGCGCTGGGCGACACGTGCCGTTGCACGTGACAGGTCAAACAGCGACAGTGGCGCGTCGTCGTCCTTGCTCGACGCCGGCGGCCGGCGTCCCAATGTTGTCGACGCAGCCGCCGCCGCAGCTCGTGATGCCATGGGCGTGCTGCGCTGCACCCCAGGCTCGTCAAAAGCACCGGGCATTGCACCGGCTCGACCCGTCCGACTCGTCGCTCTTCCACCCGTCCACGCACGGTCGGCGGCGTCGTCCCATGCGCTCGCCTGTGCGTCCTCGGCCGATTCGGCGACCTCGAGCTCCTCCTCGCAGCGCCGGTACACATTGACAATGTCAAACAGGGCGTCGGGCGGTGCGAGACGCGCGGCCGCTGCGATGCATGCCATGCGCTGGTGCAGGTGGCGAATGGCGGGATTGGCACTGGCCAGTCCAAGGTGTGTCGGCGCTGCCCGGCCCGTGGCCCGGTACTTGCCAGCCGCCAGCGCCGCACGCCACGACCAGGCGTCCGTGTCGACTGTCTCGGTCGTGTCGTCCGTGTCCAGTCGGCTCGTCACGTACGAGTAGGCCATTTCAAAATCGTCCTCGGCAAGTGCTGCGTCGATGCACATGGCCGTCACGCGTCGTTCGGCCAGTTGTCTCCGACGGTCCAGATCGGTCGGGTCAGACTCCGGCAAACCTGCATCGACGATGCTGCGTGCAATGGCCACCAGCGACTGGAGACGCGTGTAGCTCTGTGCGTTTTGTGCGAGCACGGTACTCACTAGAGCCAGGGGATCCTCGTGGGCACGAAGCACGGCGGGTGCAAATGGCTGACCTTGTGCGAGCACGAGCCGGAACGCACCGAGCGCGTGTGTCGCCTGAAGCAGTGCCTCAGCACGTCGGCCTTGTGCAGATGCCGGGTCGACGGTCGCCGGGAACGCACGCAAGATATCGTCGCACTTTTTCAGGCCACCACGCGTCCGGTTCGGGTTCGTCGCCGAGTCGTACGCACGCATGGCCGCTGCAAAGACACACGCACGTACCTCGTCCGGTGCCAGTGGTCGGTCCGGTGCGTCCTCGTACAACGCACGGGCGAGCGTGTACCGCGTGTTGGCCAGAAGGATGGAGAGGAACTCGGTCTCGATGAACGTGCGTGAGACCAGGCCCAGCACGCCGCCATGTCCGCCATGTCCGCCCTCGTCGGCGCCCCAGTCACGCAGCCACAACAGATCGTTCCGTGCCTTGATCCAGAACCGGTCGTCCGTCTTGGGCCCGTGCGTCGCCAGCCACTGCAGCACGGCCGTCGCGGCCGCCGTCTGCTCACGCTCGCTCCGTAGCAGTGCCAGCTCGCCAGCACGTCGTACCGTGCACGCAGAGCCACTGTTTCGTGTCAAAAGGGCAGCGCTCAAGACGAGCGCGCGCAAGAGTTCCGTCGCGCCCCGGGCCGGTTCCGTCAGCACGTTGGACTCGTCCAGCAGACCTGACCGAAGTTGCACGGCGTGTCGCGGCTGCAGCAGGTCGGCGTCGAGTCCGATGGGAGGCAGGAGGGCCAGGTCGGCTGCCAGCGTGCTCGGCATCGGGTCCTGGTCCAGCAGGTCCACAATCTTGGCCACGATGCCGTGCACACCCGAAAACGCCTCGTCCGACGCCTCGGGCACCAGGTACACACACGCAAGCGCCGCACGCGCCCACCGCCGCTCAAGACACTGCTGGTCGTCGTCGGCCAGCCATGCCGTGCCGAGTCCGTCGACGTCTGCATCGCCCGGACCGTCCCACTGCGCAATCGCCTGCACCGCGACACGCCACGACGCTGCTTGGCCGGCCTGGGCCGTCAGCCACAACAGCGCCGCCTCCCAACCAGGGCACGCGCGCGCGTCGTCCGTGCCCGTCCATCGCGTCTCGCCATACAGCCACGGCGCCAGCAGTCCACGCAGGTCGCGTCCAATGTGCTCAAGTCTGTCGTCGCCGCCGCCGCCCGTCTGGGCCAGCAGTTTTGTCACGGCCAGCCGCCCGGGCAGCCGCTCAAACTCGAGCAGCGCCTCGTCCAGCGGCGTCTGCGGGTAGTAGTCGATGCTTCGTCGTCGCAGTGGTAGCACGACACTCAGTGCCCAGCGACAGAGTCGTGGTGCACGGCCGAAGAAGGGTGCCAAGAGCGGCAGAACCTCGGGCAACGCGCCCGCCCCCGCATCGACAGCATACGCCCGCAGCACCAGGAACGTCAGGAGGTTGTCTTTTTCTTCGTCGCTTTCTTTTTCGTCGTCATCGCGTGCCAGGGTGCACCCGTCGGGCAGCTCGAGCGGCTTCAACTTCATCTTCTTGACCCGTTTCAAGGCGAGCTCGTCGGTGAGCGTGTGAATGGCCGGTGGCAGGTCGGCGGCGGTCGGTGCGTGCAGCGGTGCAAACGCAATATAGTCGTCGGTGTCGAGGCTCTCAATGAGCCCAAGGTACTCGGCCGTCGCCAGGTGGCACGGCAGGTACGTCAAGAGCAGTCGCAGAACCAGCCTCGTGTGCAGCGTGTCGCGCGCGCTGGCGACGAGCGCGGCGAGCGCACCAACCGCGCCGTGCGATGCATAGTGCGCCGCCAGCAGCACCAGCTTGGGGGGCGCAATGTCGGCCATCGTGTTGTGGTCGTCAACGTCTGACGTCGAGTGGCCATGTGTTATGGAGTTATGTATGGAGCTATGAGTGTTATGGAGCATGAGTGGAGAGATACTTGTGGATCCTTGTGTTGGCCATTTGCAGGCGACGCAATTCTGCTTAACGTGGCTGGTGTGTGGCGTTTTCTTTCTCCACAAAACAGGCCAATGACCGCCCCAATCACCATCCAGCCGAGCCTGTCCGGACCTTGCAGACGACGACGACGACGCGAGACGACGACGACGCGAGACGACCACGCGACGACCATACTTCTCGCCACACCCAACCTCGACACACAATGGCTTCCGGATTTGGCCTGCACGGCGGTGCGTCTTGCACCCATCGCGTCGACGGCGATGACGTTGCGTTGGCGCTGGCGTCGACGACAACGAAGAGAGAAGAAAGCTAACGTCCAGGCCCTGGCCGGTGCTTCCCGTTCTGGCAAGAGTTCATGTCCTGCTATGTCATCAACGCGAGCGGCGAGGACAGCGCTGGCCGGAAGAAGTGCTCGCCCATCCTCGAGGACTACTACGAGTGCCTGCACCACAAGAAGGAGGTGCGTTGACTTGGAGTTTTGGTTGGAAAATGCGAGTTTTGGTTGGAAATGCTAACCTGCAGCACGCACGCGTGGCCAACCTGCAGCTGGCGCTGCGCAAGGCCGAGGCCGCCACGGAGCGCGACAGCGCACCAAACGCCGGCCAGATACGCAACCTGGGCCTGCTCGGCAAGGAGGACGACACCCGCAAGGTGCTGGGCTCGTCCTAGGAGAGAGACTGAACAGGGAACAGAGACTGGACAGACTGGGAAGCAGAGAGGGTCAGAGGAGGACCGACCTGTACATGGCATAGATGGCATGCAATCGAGATGTGTACCTGTTTGCGGCGCGTGAGTGAATACCATGGCACGCCAGCGTGCAAGACGCACGACTCACGCAGTCACGTCAGTCGTCACGTCGTCACGTCCAGAGCTGGCGTGGTGTAAAGCACGTCCAGAGCTGGCGAAGTCACGTTCATCTGAGGCGTGGTGAAGACGCCGAATCTAGCAAGTGTACACGGCCGCTCCTGCCGGTTCTGCTCGTGTGCCCCTATTTACGACGACGCGTCTACTTGCGCGTTTACATTGCGTTTGCATTCTTTGCATTCTTGCCATCGACATCGACATCGACACTGCACCGCCATGCCGTGCTTCCGTGGCATCGAGGTATCGCTGGCGGCCGCCGACCACAGCATTTTCCCCGAGTTTCCGCACCCCGACGGCTCGTCGGCACAGTACAGTGGTGCCAGTCGTGGCCGTCACGCAGGCAGCAAGTTTGTCCGGCCACGTCTGCGTGACACACTGGCCGTGCAGGCCCCCGACGTGCCGATCACGAGCCCGCGCGTTGCCGTGTACATTCCGTCGGCGCCAGGTGGGTGCGCGTGACGCCACTTGAAAGCAAACACTGACTCTGGCAGACACCAACTTTTACCTTCGCTACAGCATCGCCAAGCGACCGCGCGACACGCGCTACCTGTGCTTCCGCGTCGTCGTCAACGGCGTCGCCGCTGTCGCGTGGGGCCTCGATCTCGACGCGTCGCTCGCGGGCGCGACGCACCAGGCACTCTTTGCCCCGTCACCGCGATTCCAGAACGCGCCCGACTCGTCCAACACGTCCAATATCGGCATCTCCGGCACCAGAACCGGCCTCGAATCGCGCTGCTTCCGCTTCGTGTCCGCCGCCGACGACGGCGGTCTCATCGAGGTGCACGTCTTCCGTGCCACTGCACGTCTGCGTCGCCCGCCCGCGCCCGACGCCTACTTTGGCCGTGCACACCGTGGCGTCGCGCTCGTCAGCAACGGCCTCGTCGACGACCCCGATGCCGCTGCCTACTACGACTACCACCTCGCCGACGCCACCGACGCGCCGTACGCCTCCTTTTCCTTTTACTACCGCGCCTGGGAGACGCTGCACGCGCTGCAGCTCGCGCCCGCCGAAAAGCCCGCGTTTCTGTGTGCCAGTCGATCCACCGAAGCCCTTGAGCGTCTCCATGCACACCGCGACGCCGCCGCCCTCGCCCGTCCGAGCTCACGTCTCGGTGCCCCACGTCTGCCACGTCGCTCGAGCCGGCGTCGGCGGCCCGACGACTGGTTGGAGGAGTACCTGAGCCAATTCCAGGACGCAGACGAGGCAGACGAGGAGACGGACGAAGCGGCCGCCGATCTCGCGGCACACGACCGGCTGGCAATGGACGCGTGTGGTGAGACCGCCGACGCCCTGGCCGCGCGCCTTGACCCCAGCACGGTTCCGCGTGCAAGTGTCCCAGACGCCATCCGCGACCGACCGCTGCCCCGGCTTCCTACGCACGGCCGGCGCGCGTCAGAGAGCAGCATCATCGACGGCATCGCGGACGCGTTGGCGGCAGCTACACTGCAGGCCGAGCCAGTGCACATACGTCGCTCGCGCGCGGCGGCCGTCGTGTCACGGCCCAGGGCGTCGCCCGACAAGAGCGGCAGCGACAGTCTTGCCGTCGACACGCTCGAGTACGGCTCGGCCGTGCGTGTCGAGGCGCTCTTTTGCGGCAGGCCGTCCGACGCCAAGGCGCGCAGTCCTGTTTTGCACACGCCTCGCCGGGGCCAGAATGACGACGTCCACGACGACGTGCACACGCCCGACCGTGCCTTTGACATGGCCCATGTCGCGCCCTTTACCGACGATCTCTGCAAGCGCCCGCTGTCGTTTTCGCCGTCGTCGTCGCCCGTCAAGCAGAGACCGCGCGGTGTGTCGCTCCAGGAACCGCCTGCGCGTCGCGGCAGCCCAGTACGGCGGCGGCACGGGAGTCTCGACCAGTGGCTGTAGCCAGAGAATTATGAGATTCACAAATTTTAGTTGTGACGCTCAAGAGGAGTGCTCTTAATGGTGTTCATACGAATGGTCTCATACGAATGGTCTCATACGAATCAGTGTCGTGCATGTATGAATCAGTGGCGCTTCGTACGAATTTAGTGTCTTGTGACAGCGCTTTTCAATTATGTCTGGTTCTGACTCGAGCTTTGGCCCCACTTCACTCATCAACAATGAGACAAAAGGAAAGCCACGAGGCGCGGACGGCAAAGGAGCCGCGCGACATGGTACGTGAGACGCACCGTCACCGTGACTGCACTGACACACAGACGCTACACGACGTCGTCGTGTCGCGCATCTCGCCCGTCGGCCGCCTGGTCCGCGTGTTTGAGCTGCGCATCCCCGACGGCCAGCCCGACATTTGCTTCCAGCCCGGCCAATGGGTCGACCTGTTTGTGCCCGGCGTTGCCAAGGCCGGCGGCTTCACCATCACGTCGACGCCCGCCCAGGCCTGTGCGGCGCCCGGACGCCGCGAGCGCTGGATCGAGCTTGCCGTCAAGCAGTCGCCCGACAACCCGCCGGCCGCCTGGCTGTGGCAGACTCCCGAGGGTATCCTGGGGCAGACACTGCGCGTACGCACCGGCGGCAGCTTTGTACTTCCGCCGCGCGGTGTCGGCGTGCAAGCGATGCGGCGCGTCGTGTTTGTCGCAGGCGGCGTCGGCATCAACCCGCTCATCAGCATGGCGAGCGTCTTGGGCGCAGAGGACGAGAGCGAGGCCGACACCAAGCCCGAGGCCGTCTTTTTGTACACTGCACGGGACGACGAAAACGACGACAACACCAACGAGCGCATCCTCTTTCTGCGACGTCTGGCCGGCCTGTTCGGCAGCGGGTCGGTGCGCGGCCAGCTCAAACTCTTTCTCACAGACGGCCAGGACAGTGGGCACGACAGAGGCTGCCACGACGACTGCACCGTCGAGGGCGTGCCGAGCGTGCGTCGGCGCATCACGACGGCCGATGTCGACGAAGCAGTTGGCACGGACCCGGCCGGCGTCTACGTCTACGTCTGTGGCGTGCCGTCCATGACGGACACGCTCGTCGCACACTTGACGGACACGCCCGAGCGCGGTGGGCTTGGTCTTTCCGAGGCACAGGTGCTGTTTGAGCGGTGGTGGTAGTGGTATTTGCCCTTGACCTGCGCAGCAAGATTTTATGCTAGAAGGCGAATAGCTACAACTCGAGACACGTGACCAGTCAGTACGCCAGGCAGGAAGCGGCGAGAACGGACCAAAGACGATCAGCGATTTAACTGGTCCTTCTTGCCCTGCCTGGAAATTCTTAGTATTTTTGATATAAAGGCGTGGCCCATTGTTTGGCCTCATTTCGTGCCGTAAATACTACCGTAAATACTACCGTACATGTCAAAAGGACAAGGACGTCAAGCAGCCTCTGTGCTAACCCGAATAGGAAATCTCGGACGTGGTCGGAAGTGGTAATATCATAGCAAAAGAAACATGAATGGCACAATGGGTCACTTTGTTTAGTATCTAGACGTCACTCGCAGGTCAACCACACATTGATCATTTCGGACGAGATGACATTCCATCAAAGTACGGCTAGTACTTATGTACAATATGCAAGTCCCGACTGCGTCTCGCGTCCGGTCAAGCGACGGTACTTGTCAGTCGAGGCCAACCCAAAAGTACCGTGACCACATTCTTTTATACGTAAACTCTCGCATTTATATGTAGACTCTTTTTCACTTTTAAACCTTATCAATTCCCGAGGTTACACTCCTTTCTTTACACCCTGAAGACACATCTTGAGGCTTGAAGATCTAGCCATACTACTTCCCTTGGTTACGCTACAATGCCGATGATCATGCCTTATCCAGCGCCAGTGAGCGTTGCTGCTGCTATAGGCCCGCCACCGCCCTATTCGACATCCGCGGCACCGCCATACTCGCCCGAGGCACCGCCCGTCATCATCACCGCGCCGCCGCCGGCCTACACCTTTGAGCGTTTCCCGTCAGAGCGGCCCAGCCAGGCCCACAATGCAGGCGACCGAGCAGGCGACCCGGCAGGCGCGACCGGCACATGGGCAAACAGTCCACGTCGGCGTCTGTTCGGCCAGCCGGACCAAACGAGACCGAAATGGGCCGTCTTCCTGTACAGAGCCCTCTTGGCGCTTCTCGTGGTCCTCGCCATCGCCGGTGTTTTTCTGGCCTTTTCCGATATCCTGGGCAAGACCAAGCGCCACAGGAGTCTTGTGCTGTGCTTTGTCATGGGCGGCACCCTAACTGCCATTGCCATCTACACGGCCGGATCCTGTCTCGGCTTCTCCGGCCAGAGAACGCGGAGCGCCAAGAGGGCCGAGTTGTTTCCAGTATAGCTGTCGTCGGACGTGAGGGGCCGTGGGTGCACGTTATCGTTTCGGATCCGTGTTATTCGAGCGAAAGTCTGCGAAACGGGTCAGTGTTATGAGTCACGTGATCTCGGCAGTGAGACCGGTCCGACGGTCTCGACGACTGTCGTTGCGAAAGAAGAGTGACAAAAACCACCGGGCTGGACAGAGGCGCCTCACCGGGGGCACGGTCGAGGACCTCGTGGCCGGTGTGACAGGCAACAGCCTGGGCGTCGGACCTGCAGAGCAGTGTGGAAGGGCATAGTTTGTTCCGAAAATTTACCTCAAAACGTCATATATTACTCAACCCATAGTATCCAATAAACATCCAAAAACAGCTCGCTGTACAGAATCCAAAGTAACAGCTCTGTACAGAATCCAAATACAGCTCTGTGCAGTATACAAATACAGCTCTGTTTAGAATCCAAAAACAGTTCGCTGTGCAATAACCGTTACTCGGAAAAGACGTCGAGCTCTTCTTCCGACGGCAGGGCGGGTGTCGTTCCGTGCGTGGGCACGCCGTCGTTCTTTTCAAAGACGAGGCCGGGCCCGAGGTACGCGGGTGTCGTCGTGCTGGCGTGGTCGTGGGCGTGGTCGTCGTCGTGGGCGCCGTCGTGAGCATCGTCGTGCGTGTCGTCGTGCGTGCTGGGGGCCGGGTGGCCGAGTTTCTGGAGGAGCAGCCGCGACTGCTCCTCGGCGAGTTTCTGGAGCTGTGTGGCGGGGTCCTTTTCGGGGTGGGGGCCGGGAGGCAGAGTGTTAGCGAGACTGCACCGGCAATCCTGGGGCGTCCACACAACGCCGTGAACACATACCCAGTCGGCCTGCTGCGGCACACCGGGCGCGACCGCCACCAGCCGGTCGCCCGTTCCGCCGCCGCCGCCGCCGCCTGCACCAGAACCTGCGTCGTCGCCGTCGTCGCCGTCGTCGCCGCCCCAAAAGTTGCGGCGACGCACGGGCGCCGGCGTCACCGGCAGGCTCGGCCGCTCGACCTCGCTGGGAAAGTCGGTCACGCGCGAGCCGTGACGGAGCGGCAGCGCCGTCGGCGGCCCGTCGCCAGCACCAGCGCCGTCGCCGTCGCCAGCACCAGAACTAGCACCACCACCAGCACCACCGAGCCGTCCACCCCGGCTCTTGGTGCGGCCGTGCTTCTTCTGGAACGCCTCGACGTACCGCTCAATCTGCGGCACGTCGTCCCACGCGTTGACGCGCGTGAAGCTGGCCCACGGGTCGGGCGCGGGCAGCGGCATGAAGAGGCCGGGCTTGCCGTGGCCGGACGAGGCGTCCGAGGGCGACGACGTGGCCGCCGTCGACGCGTCTGTTGGCGGCTCGGTGGGCTCAGACGTCGGGGCGGGATCGGGGGCGGAGGAAAGAGCAGGGGCGGGCGCAAAGTAGCGTGTCGGCGCCGGCTGGTGGCCTTCCCAGGGAAAGACGGTGGCCGGTGTGGCGCCGGGCGCAGCGGCTGCGGGCGCCGTCTTGGGCACCTCGTACCACATGTCGCGCGGCGGGCTCGGGTAGCGCGGCGGCGGAACAAAGGGCGCCGTGTCGCGCGACATCTCGTAGCGCGTCTGTGGAAAGTCCTGCGCCTCGGGCTTGGCGTTGGCGGGCGGCGCCTGCCACTGTGCGTCCCAGCTCGGCTCCATCGGCGGCCGTGTCGGCGTCGGCGCGAGCACGGCGGGCCGGGGCGGGTTGGCTGGCGGGTCCTGGTCCTGTCCTTTGTGGGTCTCAGTGTGTGTGTTCTCAAACGGGGCGGCGTCGGTGGGTGGCGGCGGGGTGTTGTCCGAGACTTCTCGTGGCGGCTCGTAATGGTGGACATGGTGGTCGTGCCCGTGGTGGACATGGTGGTCGTGTCCGTGGTGCCCGTGGTGCGGGTGCTCGCTGGCCGCTTGGTGAGAAGCGATGGGGGACGGTGGCGGGTGGTGGCTCGCCGGGTAGGGCTCATAGCTCGCAGAAAAGGACGGGGGCAGAGGCGTGAACGCGTCTGGATCTTGGTTCTGACCGTGTGTCGACGGGCCGAGGCCCGCAGGAGACTCGTCTATCGGTAGTGTGTACGTGATTGTTGGGTTGTATTCGCCCTTGACAAAGTACTGCACGAATTCCGGTGGTGCTGTGGGTGACTGTTTTGTTAGTAAAAAACGATGTAAATGATAAAAAAGACGCACCGCGTAGTGCCGGTCGTAGACGGCCCACCAGTGGCCGACCATTTCGCTGTACACGCCGCCCCCCTCGGATGCCTGCCGGCCCTGGCGCCACGGCTTGTCCGGCCCGATAAAGTGCACCATACTGATGCCCGCCTGGAAGTGGCGGTACGCCGGCAGGTACTGGTAGTGCGGCGACGGCGTGACGTTGTACGTAAAGGGCAGCCGGTGGAAGCGGTTCTTGTAGTACATGTTGAGCAGTCCCTGGTCGGCGCCGTCAAACGACGCGCCGCGCTGTGCCATGCCCGAGAGTGCGGCGTAGTCGCCGTAGTTGGGCGTCAGCACCATGACGCCCGAGTTGAAAATGTCCGGCCAGCCAATGTCGGGCGCCGCCGCAAACGCGTGCGGCAGCGCAAACAGCTCGTCGGGCGCACGCAGCGCCACCACGTCCGCGTCGACGTACACGACGCGCCGGAACTGCGTCTGGTTCCACAGCTGCACCTTGGTAAAGGCCGCCGCGAGGTCGGGGCGCTGCATCAGCGCAAGCTTCTCGGGCGCCGCCCGGTTCGTCAGCCGCGGCACGGCAATCACGCTGTCGTAGACCGTCGCCAACTGCCGGATCGCCTCGTGCGTCACCGTGTCGAGCGTCACGAGCACGACCAGCTTCTTGGCCGTGCCGGCATCGCGCAGCGAGTGCGCCAGGACCAGCGCGCCTGCTTGTTAGTGTGTATCGCGTCGGCTGCGAGCATCAGCATACCTGGGAGATAGTCGTCGGTCGTAATGAGCTGTGCAAAGTCAGCAATTGAGTGGATAGTGCCTTGGGCGAGGGGTTAGATGTGATGAAGACGAACGTACCGTCGCGTACACATCCTCGCCGTCTTGTGCCATTGTGCCGGTTGCGGGAGACGCGTGGTGCAGGCAACAAAACGCTCAACGCCAAACTGGCTGCACAAAATGGCGTGTGGGAGAGAAAAGGGGGAAGACGCCCGTGATCCGATGTGGCCAGGTGCTGGGAAAGCGCTGGCCAGGTGCTGGGAAAGCGCTGCCCAGCCCAGACCGTGGGGAAGCAGGAGCTCCCCGTATTTCCTGTTGATTGTTGTTGTTGCCCGTTGTGTCGTCAGATAAGTGGGTCGACAAGAGGCGCCGCGAGGAGAAGAGGAGAAAGTGCTGCAGTGCGGCGGTGCCACGAAGCTTTCGATTTCAGAGCAGCTATGCGTTCTTTGCGCTCGTGGCAGCGTGCAATGGACACGACACGCGCCAGGAACGCAGCGGCGACAAACCGACAAACCGTCACAGAGGAAAAGGAAGGGCCGATGGCTGTGCTCGGTCTCTTTTGTCCGTGGACTCAATGGCAGGCAGGAACGGGTCTGGACCCTTGCTTGACGCTCGGAAGGCACGCCCGAGACTGGCGCAAGGGGAAGGCGTCGAGATTCTTGAAGAAGGCGCGATGCAGCCTGTGGGAAATTGCAGGCGAAGGAGAAGCTTTATTATATGTATATTTATCTGTATTTGATAGTATAAATATATGACATGTATTGAGAGGCCCGAAACTCGCACCGAGGTCAATCAGTGTCCGAATGAGGAGACGCGACGCGGTGCATGATGCAGCAGGGGACGTCGTGTGATGTCGCAACGGCACGAATGAGGAGGTGGCAACCGTCACGCGGAAGCTACTTACTATAAATATTTATAAATAATACTCTGCCCTTGGAGGCGTTCAACTTTTATCATTACCATTGAGGGTCTCATTGCACTTGGAACTTGCAGATTTCCTGCAAGATTCAAGACGGCCAGGTCACCGCGACAAGTGCGTGACGACAAGCATCAACCAATTTAGGCTCAACAGGATTGCATTGGGCTCAGAAAAGCGGCCGATGTACCCTCGTCCCACTGCCGTCGCGTTCCAATCGCTGCATCGTATGTTGCACGCAGGGTAGATATAGCGTGTAAATTGCAAGAAATCAAACGGATGCTTGCCAGCCTACAGCTCCTTCTTGAGGGCGTGCTCTGGCTTGTGCGTCGTCTCGTAGTCGACGTGCACGTACGCGCGCTCAATGTCCGGCAGGCACTCGAGCTTAAACTGCAGCGCCTCGGCGACGTCGTGCGTCTCGGCCAGCGTCGCCTCGCGCGGCATCACAATGTCGACCTCGGCAATCAGCCGCGGGCCCGAGTGGTACACGCGCACCGTGTCAATCTGCCGCACGGCCGGTGAGTGCGTCACGCACACGTACGTAATGAGCCGCTGCGTCTCGGCCGACGCCGTGACGCCGACGAGCAGCAAAAACTCGGCAAACGCCGTGCGCAGCCAGATTGCCGACACAAGGACGCCGAGCGCAATCGCGCCCGCGGGGTCGATCCACCACACGAGCTTGCTGCCGCCGACGCTGGTCAGCAGGCCGAAGCCGTTGATCATCAGGTCGTTGCGGTGGTCCTGCCACAGAATGTGCACCTGGCTGTACCGGTCCTTGAGCGCCCACGTGTACAGAAAGAGGGCCAGCTTGGTCGCAAACGCAATCGCCACGGCAATCACCGACGGCAGATGGAAGCGGTTCGTCGCGCTCTTGCCCTCCTTGTGCCCTTGGGCCAGCTGGCGCGCCGAGAAGGCGACGAGGACAAAGGACACGGCCGTCATCAGGAAGCAAAAGACAATGTTGCCGACGGTCTCGAGGCGCGCCTTGCCCGACGGGAAGCGCGCGGCGTCGACGCGCTTGACGGCGCGGTTCGTCAGGATCAGCGTCACGTTGGACAGCGGGTCAAAGACGGCGTCGGCCATGGTCGTAAAGAGCGACAGCGAGCCCGACGCGATGGCGCCGTACACCTGCAGCGCCGCCAGGACCACGTTGGCCGCAAACGAGCCGTAGACGGCAATGCGGTACTTGAGCTGGTCGTCGCCCTGCTCCTGGCGCGCCTCGGCCTGGTGCTCCTCGACGCTCTTGAGCATGTTTTCGATTTCCGCATTCTGTTCCTTGTAAAAGCCTTGGAGCCGGCGCGTCTGCACGGCACGCCGAGCCGGCGACGGGATCAGCGCACGCAGCGACGCCGGCACGCAGCGTGCCAGCAGGCCTTGGCTGGTCGAGGCCGGCACGCGCGGACCCGTCGTGGGGCCCGTCGTGTCGCTGCTGCTGGCCGAGGCGGGGATGCGGCGGCCGGTGGTATGCGAGTCCTCGCCCTCGGCCGGCGTGGCCACGCTGCGCTTGCGTGCGCTGCTGGCCATTGACCTGATACGCGCCAGGTCCTGCTCCGTCTTGTATGCACTGGACAGCCCGTACGGGTCGTGCTCGGCGAGCGGCCGCGCGAGACGTCCCGTCGTCTGGCCCTCGACGTCCTGGCCGTCCTCGACGTCGGTCACGCCGCCCGTCGAGTGCTGTGCAGCCGACGGGTGGCGCTCGACGGCGGCACCGACCTCGTCGTCGTCGCGGCCGACCTCGACGCCCGTGCTCAGCGCGCGCGCGTCCACAAACCGGCTGACACTGCGCTCGGGCGTCGCCGTCAGCTCAATGGGCGCGCGCGACGACGACCGGCTCGGCGGCGACGACTCGAGGCGCCACGGGTGCGGGTGCATGGTGATGCTAGCACTGAGATTGGGCTCCATGGCGGTGATGGATCTGGGTAAATAAGCGTAGTCGTGCGTCGTGCGTACTCCGTAGTCGTGCTTGGGTGTTTTAGTGGCCGAAGATTCGGCGGAATTGAGGCCGAAGAGCCTCAGGTGGCATGGCGATGCAAAGATGGACGACGCAAGGTTGGTGATGATGATACCGATGTTGTCAAGTGGAAGAGGGGTCAAATAGGGGTACGACGGGAGAGGAAAGACGGCAGGGTAATGGAAAGAAGGGCTGATAGGTTTGGGGAAAGTGCGACGGAGGCGTAGAGTTGGGGAGCTGGACAGAACTGTCAGCCGGTGAGTACGACAGGAGAGGAAAGATGGCAGGCGTAATGGGAAAGAGAGCTGATAGGTTTTGGGAAAGACGGCAGGCGTAATAGGAAAGAGTCGGGCTGATGGGTTTTGGGAAAGACGGCAGGCGTAATGGGAAAGAAGAGTCGGTCTGATAGGAGGGTTGGGGAAAGTGCGACGGGGGCGTAGAGATGGGGAGCTGGACAGAACTGTCAGCCGGTGAGACTCACTCTACATGGCGAGGGGCAGCAACGAGTGATGGCAGTGACGCAGATCACTCGGAGATCTGGCGCAATCAGGGCCGAGAGAGGCGACAACCAAGCGTGTCACAACTACTCCGTATAAACAGTGATGCGTCGTGTGCCACTCGGCCAACGCACTCGTCCATACCAGAGATGGGAAATGTGTCACGTGTCTGGCCTGGACATCTGCCATCACCGACGAGAATCGAAAAAGGATGTCCGGACTTGGGCGCGCCTGCCGCTCGTTGGTCGTATGGGAGGTGCCTGCCGCATCGCGACACGTGGGCGCATGTGGCCTGTGAGTCGACGCGGCCCAATCAATGTTCTACATTAGGCAACTGCGATGGTGTATATTTAAGTTGTGGACAAAGCTTAGCTTCGTCAGAGCAAGGCGATCGTCACGTATATTTATATTCAAATACATGTTTACATCGGGCAGAAAGCCCCTTGGCTGCCTCTATTTGGCTGCCTCTCACGCTGGCTGCCTCTTTCAAGCTGCCTACGTACCAGCTCTTCGATTCCAACGTCAACTTTACTTGTCTATCGATTTGTCCAACGTCATTGTCTATCGATTTGCTATACAGAGCGACACGCCTATGCGGCATTCTCAAAGAAAAAGGTGGGGCTGCCCGGTGTCGACGAAGCGGCGGCCTGCGGCAGCGGGTCCACGGCGTCGCCCGTCGGGTACACGGTACCTGCTGTCGCGCCCGGCTGCACCGACACAATCGTGACGCCCGTCAGCTTGTTGACCGTCTGCTTGAGGCCGGGCACCATGGCCGCCACGGTCGCCATCTCGTCAAACGGCAGCTTGCGGTCAAAGACGGCGGCGGCGTCCTCGCCGCCGTCGATGCGCTTCTTGAGCGTCTGGATAAAGGGCATCGACTTCTTGAGCGCCGCCTTGTCGAGCTTGGCGCTGACGGCCTTGACGTCGACCGTCGCGGCGCCCGTCTCCTCGAGCACCGCCTTGACGACATCGATGCACTTGTCCTGCCACTCGGGGAACGCCTGCGCCACAAAGACTGTCAGCTGCTTGGGCTGCTTCGGGTCAAAGGCGACGGCCTTGCCCTTGG
The DNA here is from genome assembly GCA_029298855.1 of Ophiostoma populinum. Taxonomy (NCBI): domain Eukaryota; kingdom Fungi; phylum Ascomycota; class Sordariomycetes; order Ophiostomatales; family Ophiostomataceae; genus Ophiostoma; species Ophiostoma populinum. Next base: position 1,387,326 of record JANSLU010000014.1, on the reverse strand, counting down.
CCATCTTCTTGGCCTGCAGGCCCTCGGCCGCCGTGATGCTCGACGCCGTGCTGCGAATGTAGTTGCGCGCCGCCGACAGGCTCGCGTCCGGCACCGGCACCGTCGGGTACAGCGCCGTCTGCACGCTCGTCTTCTTGCCGAGCACGTCCTTCCACAGGTACTCGCTAAAGTGCGGCGCAATCGGCGTCAGCAGCAGCGCCTGCAGCTCGACGTAGCGCGCCACCAGGTCGCGGTGCATGCCGTTGCCCGCCGCCTTGGTCACGTCGCGGTACCAGTCGCGCGACGCGACAAAGTCGTAGAAGCCACTCTTGAGCGCCAGCTTGTAAAAGGTCGCCTGGTAGTGCTTCTTCGTCTCGAGCACCAGCGTGTTCATCTCGTTTTCAAACATGCGGTCAAAGAGACCGAGCGCGCCCGTGCGCAGGCTGCCGCTGCCGTCGGCCAGCGTCTCCTGCGCCCACTTGCGCAGCTCGTACAGCCGCAGAATCGTCGCGTTGGCCACCGTCTCCTCAAAGTTGGCGTCCTCGATGCCGTCGCCGGCGTCGGCCAGCGCCACGCGCGTCGCGTCGGCGCCAAACTTTTCCGTCGACTCGCGCAGCGTCAAAAAGTTGCCCGTGCTCTTGCTCATCTTCTGCCCGTTCACCAGCAGGTGCCCGTTGACGCGCATGCCGCGCGGCCAGAAGCGCTTGGGGAAGAGGGCGGCGTGGTGGTACATGCAAAAGGTCAGGTGGTTGTTGATCAGGTCCTTGCCCGAGATGCGCGCGTCGAGCGGGTAAAAGTACTCAAACTCGCGGCGCATCGCGTCCAGGTCGACCCGGGGAATGTCGCTGTCGACCGTGTCGGTGCGGCAAAAGACATAGTCCCAGACCTCGTCCGTCATCTGCTGCGGCGCAATCGGCTGCGACGCCTTGCCCGGCGTCTTGCCAAAAATGTCGCCGTGCAGGTAGAGGCAGACGGTGTAGTAGGCCATGTAGACGGTGCTGTCGCTCAGCGACTCGACGAGCTGCGACAGGTCCCACGGCAGCTTGGTGCCCAGGCCGTACGAGCGCGAGCACGCCCAGTGGCCGAGCCAGTTGAGCGTCTGCTCAAACGCGTGCTTGGCCTCGTTGTAGAAGCAGTTGGTGGTGCCGTCCTCGAGCGCCTCGAGCACGTCGCTGCACCACTGGCCGTCGCCGCCGTTCTCCGCCGTGCCGTAGTTGAAGTACCACTGGTCCAGGTACGCCGCGACGCACACGTCGGCCGAGCGCGAAATGACCTCGCCGTCGGGCTCGGCGTAGTTGAAGGCCTCGTTGGCGTCGATCAACTGCTTGCGGATCAGCGGCTTGGCGTCCTGCACGGGCTGGCCCTTGTACTCGCCAAAGAGCATCGTGCCCTGGTAGAAGCCCTCCTTGTACGCCTGCTCCTTGGCCACCTCGAGCAGCTTGGTGTCCTTGGGCGAGTTGATCTTGAGCTTCTCGACCAGCGTCTTGGCAATCAGGTTCGACGACGGCGTCTGGATGATGGGCAGGATTTCCTTGTCGAGCCACTGCGGCTCGACGTTGTAGTAGGCCGGCTTGCGCTTCAGCTCCGTCACCATGGCGTAGTCGTCGGGCGAGTCCGAGGGCACGCACGCGACGACGCCGGTGCCCTTGTTGGGCTTGAGGCTGACCATGGGCAGGATGTAGACCTGTCCGTACACGGACATGGGCGCCGTGACGAGCGTGCCGACGGCGTCGGCGCCCATCATCTGCGCGACGCACTCGACCTCGCCCCACGGCAGCACGTTCTGGTACGCCATGTTGCGCGCCGCGCGCTCTGTGCAAAAGTAGTAGTCATGGGTGCCGTCCGCGTTGGCGGCGCCCTTGTAGATGCCGTAGGCGACAGACGGGCCGACGAAGCAGCACAGCTGGCCGTACATGGTCTCGGCGCGCAGCGTGGCGGGGATAAAGTAGACGTTGGCGCCGGCGGGCAGGTCGCTGTCGGCCAGAATCTGCTGCGCCTTGGCGGGCCACGTGAGGGCCTTCATCTTGATTGCGACGTACTCCTGGACGGTGACACCCTCGCCCGAGCTGCGGTCGTGGTCGAGGCAGGCCTGGCCGTCCTTGGGGCTGTAGACGGTGTAGCGCTTGCCAAACTTGATCTTGCCGGCCTCGCGCAGGCGGTTCATCTGCCAGCGCACAAACGAGTCGTAGTACAGGTTGGCCGGCGTCGTGACAAAGGAGCGGCGCCAGTCGACGCGCGCGCCCATGCGGCGCAGATCGGTCTCGCAGCGCTCGGGGAAGACCTCGAGCCAGTGCTCGGGCTCGGTGAACTTGTGAATGTCCTCGGCCTTGAAGCCCAGCGACATCATGATCTGGAACTGGTACTTGGCCTTGCCGCTCTTGGCCACCGCCTTGCTCTTGTTGCTGCTAAATTTGCTCATGTCCGTCTTGGCGGCGGTGGCCTCGGCGGGCGCGGCCTCGGTCGACGTGGCCTCGGTCGACGCGGCCTCGGTCGACGCGGCCGGGCGCAGCGCAAGGACCTCCTCGACGTCGGCGCGCTCAAAGTTCTGGCCAAACATCTCGACCTCGCGCTTCAGCTTGTCGGCGGCGGCCTTGATGGGCATGCCGGTGCAGTGGAAGCCCTGGGGCAGAAGGGCGCGGCGGCCCTCCATGCGGGCGAAGCCGGTCATGAACTCGACTTTGGAAAAGGTAAAGCAGTGGCCGGCGTGCAGGCTGCCGTTCATGTAGGGGTAGGCCATGGTCGTAAAGAGCTTGTCCTGGGCAGGCTCCGTGGGCAGGGGAGCGTCCTGCTCAAAGTACTTTGCGTTTGCCCACTCATCCTGGAAGCGGATCTCGTCCTGGGCTGTTAGATGGCGAAGTGGCAGGCAGAGAGAGAGTACGTACAGCAATGAGAGTGTCGCGCTTTTCGGTCTAGAACGTTAGCAGCGGTCGTGGCGTGTCATGGGTGGTGGGCATCAAGCATCGACGGTCGCGACAGTCGCGACGTCGAAATGGGAGAACGGGGCCGTGGCCGCGCCAGGAGCTGGAAAACGCACATTTTCGAGCTTGAGCGTACGCTCAGAGCCCACGACCTTGGTTTCCTCCGACATGGTGGTGCTGTCAAAAGAGTGGTGGTGGTGCTGGTTCGACGTGTGGTGGAGGATGACAAGACTGAAAAAAAGATGCAGGCCTAACTGCAACGAGAGCAAGCGCTGGCGGTGGCGAAACGGGCGCTCAAACAGTAAAAAGCAAAGTTGCCCCTCTTCACGCAGCCCCCGCGTACGGATGACACTACGGATACACAGACGAATTGTGGGTCCTCGATTGAGTCAGAAGCGGCAGAATTCCAGGCGGTGAGATTTTCACGGCGTGTCGACAAACATCAGTTCCAGCGACTCTTGCTGTCCCTTTAGCTGTCGCCTGTCCACACGGTAGAGCTGTCCTGGTGCTTTGGTCACTCCAGTCGTTTGTTGCCATCATTTAAACGCGCGTCAGGTTGTATTAAGAGTAAGTGTCTAGTAATGCATGCCGGAAACTAAAGGCGGTTCCGGTCCGTCACTGGCCGTCGGTCCACGCCGAGCCGGCCATGGGCTGCCAGGGTACCTGGCAGCAATAGCGTCCCCAAGATCGTCCTGGCCGCTTAGAACTTGCCGACCAGCAGGTTGCCAATAATCTCGCGGCCGGTCACGTAGGTGGTGCGCCACAGGGTGGGAATGTCGAGGGTGCTGGACAGGCCGTCGGCGTAGCCAAAGAAGAGCATGGGAGGAATCCAGCCGCGGGCGTACTCGAGGGCGAAGCAGTTGTCGGGCATGCGGTACTGCTTGACGGTGCCGCGACGCAGGTGGTGGACGCTGCCGGTCGGGTAGACTTCGGGGACAAAGTCGCCGGCGGCGTACGCCCACTGCTCGCCGTGCAGGATGTGGAAGTAGTCGTCGGCGGTGTGGCGGCCGGTGTGGCCCTCGGTGCCAATGGTCGTGCCAAAGAAGATGAGGTACTCGGTGACGGACGCGTGCAGCAGCGTCATGGCGCCCATGGCGCCGCCGGCGTTGTTGAAAATCCACTCCTGCTCGCCCTGGCTAATGTAGGGCGCGACGCCGTCCTTGGTGCGCAGCTCGGCCGTGATGTACGCCATGACGGCGGCCGTGTCGTTGCCGTGCGCCGCAATCGCGCGCTGGGCAAGGTCGTGGAGGTGGCCCGTGTCGAAGATGTAAAACGACTCGTGGAACGTCTCGACAAAGTAGACGGCCGCGGCCACAATGGCCACGATGATGGCAGCAACTTTCATGGTGGCGTGTTGGCGGTGCAGAGACGGTGCTGGAAGAGCGAGAGGAAAGTCTGTTGACACTCTTTTGTTTTCGTTCTCTGTTTTCTTTTTTATGCGCAATTCTAATCGATAGCGCCAATCTCCGAACCGTGAGCTTTTGGGTGCACCCCTGAGACGGACCCGCTTTTGGCACCACATGAAATAACGGCCAGGCACGGTGCGTAGACGGCTGCCATTGGCTGATGCCGACACTTTTCCACTGTTTCTCCACAGGTGCACTTGTCAGTACGAGGACGAGCTCTTGGAGGCTGCGAAGCAGTTCACGGCCGTGAGGCATCCATTCGACAGCGACGGATGGCTAAGAATACCAAATAGCTTCCCATTGGCTTTGGCATAGGTAAACTGCATCGCAGCCTATCAAAACAGCGTGTCCTCGTTGGTTGCCTTGGACATTTGCATCATGCGTTTCGAGCAGCCATATATTTGACGATACGAGCCGACTACGAGCACGACTACGAGTGCGACTACGAGTGCGACTTCGAACTCGAACTCGAACTCGAGTACGATCACGAATACGTCCTATGGCTGGTAGGCGTGCCGTGTTTTGGCTCCCTGACGAGGGCCTTCTCATTGACAAGCAGAGGCTGGACTGTATATTTATGACGATGCGGTTCGGCACAGTGAGATGCGGCTCAAAGGTGGTTGGCGTCCTGGATTGTTATAACCTGATTGAGTTGTGTTGACGCGAGAAAGTGCAGTCATGTCTGTCATGGTCGTTGTGTTGCTTTTGTTTGCATCGTCGTTGCTTGTTTTTAATGTAAAACAATGAATTTTGAGATATTTTATCTTATTTGCATTATTCTGGACCTTGAAATTAAAACAGAAAAAATACAAAGCCAATAAACTTTCCGTACTTTTCGTTATACGACTTGTTTCTTGTTACTTACTCTGACTAACTGACAAGCTTGCTCTGTTACCCAACTTTAACCAACTGACAAGCTTTCTCAAGGCTGATGACGAAAAATAACGTCCTAAAAAGCGATGCCAGACGACCTATGCTCAACGAGGAAAGGCCATACTAACACTATTACGGCTCGGCCAGTTTGAGTGACGGAGTAGACCACCATCCACACCGGCAGGACGCCCAAGCAAATAAGATGCGAAAGGACACCACTGATGACCGCTGGCCAAGCAAATACCATCCGAACGCAGCATCCCCAGCATCTAAAACCATCTAAAACCAAGCTAGACCAGCCTGGCTGCCGTATCTGCTCGAGGCTGGCGGTGGCGCGATCTGATCGGGCTGACACGGCTCTGACACGGCCCCAAGCTATATGTACTCCGTAGATGCGGACGTGGCTTCCTGCCGGGTATGTCTCCCGGGCCTAATACGTTCCACCCTACGCCGAGCCTTACCGCTCTTGTGATGCCGGATCGCCGCGCCTGGAATACTCTGTAAGCGTGCATGGCCGTGCAGGCGATCTGGCGATCGTGCAGCCGCGTCGCGTCCAAGACTGCCGAGGCGGCGGAAGGCTGAGAAAGTCAGTACTCTGTAACTATATTGAGCGGCTGAAGCTGGTTGCAACGGCAGCCTTGTGCGATGTTGCCTGGCTTGTGCCGACACGACCATCCGGGACCATCCGCTGTACGGAGTAGTAGCCGGTTGGGCAGGCTGGATGCCACCGTGTGATTGCCTATTGTCCGACGTGCACAAGCTGCTACCACACTTTTCTATGCATAAAATTCAACTCGTATGCACAACTCGTAGGACTGGCGTATGCCCAGCCAGTGAGTTTACGGAGAACAAGCACAGACCTGCTGCAAACACGACGACTGCTGCACGCGAGAAATTGAAACAGTGAAGGATCGCGTTCTATAACTAGTGGCATAAAATTCAAAAATAAACGCTCAGGCGTCGAGGATTTAAACAGCTCATTTCCGGCTGGACGCCTGACAACACTTCCCGGCATAAACTTACGGAGTAAATATATATGTACTCCGTATTCCGTAAATAAATTTATATGGACTGGGATACCAGGATCCTGGTGAGCCTAACGAGACTGTTCCGTACAAGACGCTTGACATGACGTCGCAATGGACGTGAGTGATTTGTGTTGTGCCGAATACGGCATCACGACAGATTCCTGCACACAGCGATAACTAAATATAACTAAAATATACCATGCGTGTGCCAAGCCACCGGCCCCAGCGTCGTTTTGCAAAACAAGGCGGCCTGCCTGACCACTGAAATTTACGGAGTAGGTACAGGGCACCCGATGAATGCGATATTGCAGTCGCCAAGTCGAGCGGCTAAAGGCGAGCACAGCGAAAACGGTCGAAAAACGGGCTCGAGTCAGCCTACGGGTGGAGCCCGACACCGTTGTTCTTGCAGCCAGGAGTCTTCTCCGCACACTCTCTTTTCTTTCTTCTTTCCGACCAGTTTCGCTCGAAATTGATTCGTATATATTTATACGTCCATTTAGTACTTTTCAGTTCAGTTCATCACAGTCTTCTGAGTCTTCTGGTCCTCGACGCAGAACAACGGTCGTTTTCTTCCCTCATCACCGCCCAGCCGCGTCCGTGCACGTCTTATTGCTTAATGTGTAATATAAAAAGAGAGGGCGGGACAGGTCCGCACTAGCAGGGAAGATGAAATATTGGCTGGCCGGGCCAATGGCAGGTCCGGACAGTGACCCGCCCCATACCGCGCTAGTCCGTTTTCGGACGAGTCGGTCGGCGTATTGTTCGTTTGGCTCTGAGGCAGACTCACGCGCACCTTGGTCTGTCTGCCTTTTTCTTCTTTTCGCTTAATAGTCTGGAGCGTATGCACGCCGGCGGGCCCAGGAGCAGTAGCAGGTTTGAAATCAAGAGTCGGGCCCTTATGGTTGTCGGGCCGTGATGTTATTTATTTGAAATAAGTCTACTGAGGCAATACGCAGAATACAATCTTTCATGGGCGAGCGCTGCTGTTGAGCGCACGAAGCACCTGGGATAGATTTGCACATGGCACGGCATGTCGAGCGGCATATGCAGGCGCGGTCTGAAGCCCAAATTAGGATCGGGTGCAGAGTGCAGAGTGCAGGTGCAGGTGCAGATGCAGGCGCGCAGCAGTGCCTCGCCGCTGTCGTACAGGGATCGTCCGCGTGCGGCTGGATGTCTACGGAGGAGGATGAATGAACAAAACGTGCCGGCAAAGTATATTTACAGAGTCCTGTAGCTCGGTCCCTCTCTGGGAGCACCTGCCATGTCCGCCTGATCTACTCCGTAGCTGCTCTTTCTGCGCGGTCCCTCCTTCCTTTTCTTCTCACTCGCGCCTGCCGTCTGCGTCTCACCTTCCTTTTTTCTGAGCTCTCCCTTTTCGTTGTCCCTTTTCGTTGTCTCGTCCGCGCCTGCCTCTTGCAAATACCCCGTACCCTGTACTCCGTACTGCCCCCCCGCCCCAAAACGTCGACGTCTTTTGTCACCAACACACGAAACCACCCTCTACCCACACCAAAAACAGCATGCGCTCCTCTCCGCCCATGCTGACGGCGGCGGCGGCCGGGCTCGTCTTTGTGCGTGTGGCGGCGGCGGCGGGCAGCCCGTTCCGCGGACGCGACATTGACGGGTCGTGGCGTGCGCCGCGCGAGACGCACGCGGCCCTCGTCGCGACGCCACTCGCGTTTATGCCGCAGCTGGGCATGCCCGGTGCGCCGCCGGCACCGGCGACGACGGTCCCTGCGACGCTGGCCGACCGGTCCGGCGGCGGCGGCGGCGGCAAGCGCGCGCTGACGGACAACACGTGCGGGTACATTGACGGCTTCTCGGAAAACTCGCTGTCGTGCTCGGCGACGGCGCACTGCATCGTCAACAACATCAACTCGCACGTCGGCTGCTGCCCCGACAGCATGTCCAATGCGTGCAGCATCGCCACGGTGTGCCTCGCGGCGTCGCAGAGCTCGCAGTTTACGACCGACGACGGCTTCACGCTGCTGTGCGACGACGCGACGTACAGCGAGTGCCTCACGCACTACTACGTCGACACGCTCTACTCGGGCTTCACGCTGCTCGGCTGCGGCCGGACCAAGGGCGTCGACAACGTCTACTACCTGTCGACGACGCCATCGGCGACGGCCTCGCGCACCTCGACGCGCTCGGCCTCGGCCCGGGCCTCGGCGACGGAATCGGGGTCGGCATCGGAGACGACCGACAGCGGCACGACCACCGTGACGGCCGCCCCCAGCAGCGGCGGCGGCAAGTCCAACACGGGCGCCATTGTCGGCGGTGTCGTCGGCGGCGTCGGCGGGATCGCCATCCTCGGCCTCCTCGCCTTTTTCCTCATCCGCCGCCGCAAGAACAGCACCGTCAACAATGCCATTCCGCCCGTGGCCGGCCCAGGCCCTGCACCAGGCGGCCCTGTGCCTTCAGGCCCGCCCGGCGCCCCCCTCTACCACCCCGGCCAGCCGCCAATGGCCCAGTCCCACAACAGCTTCTACGGCGCCCCGGCCGGTGCGCCAGGCGTCCCGTACGACCCCTACATGCAGCCGCAGCAGCAGCAGCAGCAGCAGCAGCAGGCACTGAACCAGCAGTACACTGGTGGCAGCGGCAGCATGTTCATGTCGTCGCCGTCGACGCAGCAAACCGCCTTTGACAAACAGACGCCGAGCCCGTTCCAGGGCCAGACGCCGCCCGGACAAGCCCAGGCGTACAACCCGGCCCCGCCCGCGCCCGGCATGGGTTACACCAGCGGCCCCGTGCCAGGCACCCTGACCGAGCTGCCGACAGAGCGTGGGCACGGCAACGTGCAGGAGCTGGCCTAGCCAGGTCTCCGTCGGACTGTTGGATCGGCTGATCAAGCTGATGGTTTTGTTCTCTTTTCTCATTTTCTTTTTTCTTTTTTGTTTTCTTCTCATTTTCTCTTTTCTCATTCTCATTTTTGCTTCGATTTCCTGCTATATATTTGCATCGTCCATACATAATAAACTGCATATAAACCATGATGACATCAGCACGACAGACCCACTTTCAGAGCTCCCGCAGAAGCCCACAGAGGTCCAGAGAAGCCAGATTGCAGCTGGCGGAGTCGTCCTTTTGCTACATAGTGCATTGTTCGGTGTCGCTTTAGGTGCTTTAATTTTAGGTGCTTTAGGTGCCTGGACCATGTCAATGCACCCCAACCAATCCACGCACACGACAGCTGGACGCGTTCTTTCCTCTTCATCCCGTCTTCACCGGTCTTCGTCTGCATCGCCACCATGGTTTCCTTTAAGCTGTCCGCCATTGCGCTGTTTGCGCTGCACGCCCTGGGCGCCGTTGCTGTGCGTCCCGATTCCCGATTCCCGACAGTCTGCGTGAGCCGAAGCTAACCCAACGACCAGACCGACGACGCGCCCGCTGCGCCCGCTGCGCCCGAGCTCAACATTGACATTGCCACGACGTTCCCCGACGCCGACCTGTTTGGCCTCAAGCTCGTCAACGGTCGCCCGACGCGCGCGCTCGTCGAGGTCACGAACAACGAGGACGCACCGGTACGCCTCGCCGTGCTCGGCGGTGCGCTCTACAACCCGCAGCCGCTGCCCGTCGGCACGCCCGAGTCTGCCGGCATCGTGGTCAACCTGACGTCGGCGTCGCTCGACAAGACGGCCGTCATCGCGCCCGGCGAGACGCGTGCGTTCCCGTACAACTTTGTGCTCGATATCCACCCGCGCGACGTGCGTGTCGACGTCGTTGCCATTGTCACCGACGCCGACAACCGCCTGTTCCAGGTGCTCGCACACACCGGCCCGGCGTCCGTCGTCGACCCCCCAATCAACTTTTTGGACCCGCAGATGTAAGCCCCTCTTGCTGTTGCTGTCGTCTTGTTGCTGCTAACCCACAGCATCTTCCTCTACGTCTTCCTCACCGGCTTCTTTGGCGCGACGCTCTACTTTGTCTACAAGACGTGGATCGAGTCGCTCTTCCCGCAGGCCAAGCGCGTTCCCGCCGGCCGCAAGGCACGCAAGACGCCCGTGTCCGAGGCCCAGGCCGCCGACGCGCTTTCGGGCAACGAGTCGACCGGCGCCGGCACCGGCCCCGAGACCTTTGATGCCAGCTGGATTCCCGCCCACCACATTAACCGCCCGACCGCCAAGCGCGTCAAGAGCGGCGCCGCCAAGAAGAAGGAGTAGCGCGGCATTTGAATGGTCACTCGTCCTGCCAGCTGCTGGTCGTGGCGCTCACGGATGTATGATAGATGGAATAGAATGCAAAAAGGTGAACTAGAATGCAAAAGGTGAACTAGAATGCAAAAGGTGAACTAGAATGCAAAGGTGAATTGCTATCGCTGTCGTCAAAAGCAAGCGAGACAAACGTTAAAAGGGCCCTGGAAGCGGCTGCGACGACATCATGGTGGCGGCGGCCGACGTGGCGGCTGCAATGGCAAACGACGGCGAGGTCGTGGTCGGCTGCGTCACGCACGGCGCAAAACCCGTCGCCGCGTCGTAGTCGCCGGTAGTCGCATTGTACACGCGCCCAGTGTCGTTGCGCTGGGGACCTGGCGTGCCGGCGGGCTGGCACACAAACGCCAGGCTGTACCGGTCGCCCGTGCCGGCCTTGTCCTTGTCCTTGTCGGGCGGGCGCACCATCACGGTACCGGGGCGGAAACGCCCGCGGCTCCATTCGGCCAGCAGCGCGCCGACGCTGCACAGGATGCGGCTTTCTTGTTCAGCGTCGGAGTCGGTGTCGAGATGCGGCGCTGAAAAGGTGAGGGCGAGCAGCGCGTTGTCGGCGTCGTGCGAGTGGGCTTCGCCATGGTCGCCATGGTCGCCATGGTCGCCACGGTCGCCATGGTCGCCATGGTCGCAGTCGGTCTGCGTCGAGCAGTTGCAACCGGTCTTGGCAAAAAAGTGCGTCGCGTGCAGCGCGCCCGTGTACAGACGCGCCACGGGCGGCTCGCCAAGCGCGTCGGCGAGGCACGCGGCCAGGCGCCCGAGCAGTTCGTCGCACACGGCCATGAACGCACACGTCTGCTCCTTGAACGTGATGCCCAGGCCCGGCAGCGATGCCGACAGCTCGGCCAGGGCGCGTGAGCCGGCGTCGGCGACACGCATCTGGCACGACTCGCGGTGTGCGTTCCACGTCAGCGCACACGGCGCCTTGTCCTTGAGCGCGCCCGGGAGCGCAAAGAAACGTGCCACGGCCGCGTACTGCGCGGCAATGAGCGCGGACGGTACGCCGTGCGTTGCGAGCTCGAACACGCCGCGCGTCTCGGCCGCCGCCACGAGCTCGGCGGCGATCTCGGAGCGCCGTGCGTCAAAGTCGGCGAGCGAAATGCGTGGCAGCGGCGTGCCGGTGCCGGGAGTGTCGGAGACGGTGCCAGGCATGTCGTAGATCGTAAATGTAGATGAGGAGTATGGATGCAATGACTGCGAGACGGGATGGCAGCGGTCTTTATACCCAAAGTTGTACCCACGAAACACCAACGCCGATCGTGATGCACCATGCCCGCCAAGCAAAACGGCAGGAATTGACGACACGGGGAGACAGGCGAGACGGGCGAGACAGGCAACGCAGAGGCAACGCAGAGGCCACGGTGTCGTCATGAACAGGCCGAGTCAGCAGCCAAGACACGCCAGTCGCAAGAATGGCGCACGCATAAAGTCGAAAGTGGCAAACAGGGTCCAACAAGAAGCAGGGCGAGGCCAGACCGGGGCCCTATGCCTGTTTCTCTCTTCATGGTGTGCCTATGTGTTTCGGTGTGTCGCGTTGTCGCAGTTCACGGCGGCCGGTCGCGACGAGAGACGAGAGACGAGCGTTGGGCAGCACCGAGCGACCAAACGAGCACCGCCCCTACGTGCGCAAGAATTCGCAAACGCGACGCAGGAAGCAGGTTCTCCGGTCGGGTGGCGGGCCACGAGACACGCGGAAGGCGAGTGCTGACGAGAAAAGACGCGGAATGGCGACGAGTGACGACAAGACACGCGGAATGGCGACGAGGTGACGAGTGACAAGGACGAGCGTCGCACAGCAAGCGTGGCACGGTCGATGGGCAGTCGATGGGCAGAGGGAGAAGAGAGACGAGAGTGAGACAGTGACTGCAAGAGAGGAGGTCAGTCAGTTAGACTCAGACAAGACAGTCGTGGTGGACGCAGTCGTACAGACGTTGGACTGACGTACATGGTCAGCGTCGAGGACTGACGGACAGACGGGCATGGCGCCTCAGCTGGCGTTGGGCGCTTGGCTGAAGTGCCGCAACGGGCAAGACATGTCTGCAAAAGCTGCTCATGCGGCGCCAAGACGTCAGCCCGCACGGGGCGCGACAACGTATGATTCCGGAGGCGGTCCAGCCCTCGGTGGCCGGCGCCGGTGGTCTTTCATTTCTGTCTCTTCCCATATCGGACGACGAGATTGTGCAAAGGCAGGCCCAGCCGACGCCTTGCCTAGTCGGGCGGATGCGCGCCTTATCGCGATCGATAGGAGTCGCCCAAAACGGCAAGTGGCCATGGGTGAGGGGCCTCGTGGTTTCCGATCGCTGCTGGGGCAGGAGACCCGTCTGCACCTGCTTCCGCCAACCACGACCGACTTTTGCCTTTTGTCGTCTTTTTTCTTTTTCTTTTCTTTTTCCCCTCTCGCCATGCCACGCCGACACGCTGACGCACAGCCCTCTCCGTGTCAAACACCCACGCGCCGCGTGCGTACCGGCTGCCAGACGTGCCGCGCGCGCAAGGTCAAGTGCGACGAGGCGCGTCCACGGTGCCGGAACTGCGTCCAGCGTGGCGTCACGTGCGTCACGGGCGTTTTGCTGAAATGGGCGCCCGAGTACGCGCGTCGTGGGCTTGCGTTTGGACGTCAGCACCGCCCCGACACGGCCTTGCCACCGGCCACGCTGCTCGCCGTGCCGTGCGTGCGCCCACACCACTTTTTGAACACGCTGCACTGGGAGATGTGTGCGAGTCGGTCGAGTCGGTCGAGTCAAAACAACCGACCGAGCTCGAGCCTGGCGTCCACCACTTCCTGCACGCCCACTTCCTGCACGATCCTCGCGCCCTCGCCTTATCCTGCACTCTGCGTCGACGCCGGCCTGCTCGACTATTACGTGCACCGCCTGTGCCCGTTGACGACCCCATCACGACGGTCGCCGTCGCCGTTTGCCGCGCTCTTTGTGCCTGTTTTCCAGTCGCCTGGCCACGCGGACCTCTTGCACGCCGGCCTTGCCCTTGCTGCACGCCACCGTGCCGCCCACCAGCTCCACCCCCCGTCGCTCAAGACCGCCCTGGCGCTGCGCGACGGCGTTCTCCGTGCACTGCGCCAGCGACTCGCGCGCCTGCAGGCCGGCGACGCATGGGACCCGCAGATCCTAGTCGTCATGATGTTCCTGTGCCTGTATGAGATTGTCGACAACTGCGACCGCCGCTGGGTGTTCCACCTGCGCGCCAGCCAGGACATTGTCCGACGCAGTCGCCAGCACAACGCCCCATCAAGCACCAGCGGCACGCTCGCCGTCCTCACCGCCTTTGCCGAGCGCTTCTTTGCCTTTCAGGACGTCGTCAGCCGCACTGCCTGCACCAACGCACCCCTCTTTGGCCACGAGTACTGGGCCCAGGACCTGCCCGGCACCCATGCGCAGCCCGCCGACGGATGGATGGGCTGTCGCACCGCGCTCGTCCAGATCCTGTGCCGCATCACCGAGCTCAGCACCGCGCGCCCACGTCTAGCCGAAGCCGAGTTTGCCGCGCAGACTGCCGACCTCGAACAACAGCTCGACCAGCTTGAACGCATCGAACAGATCGAACAGATTGAGTCCGACACGGACGACGACCTGCACGCGTCTGCCGCCCTCAAGCACCAGGCCGTGCGCCTGTACCTGACCTGTGTCCTGCGCGACGCCGCGCCCCAGACGCCTCGTGTTGCCGCGCTTGTCGCCGATATCTTGCAAGGCGCATCCGCCCTCGTCCGCAACGGCCGCGCCGCCGGCCTCGCGTTCCCCGTCTTTGTCGCCGCCGTCGAGCTCGATCCTTTGGCCGACGACGTATCGGGCACGTCCGGCCGGCGTCTCGTGCTCGAAACCCTCGAGGCCATGGCTGGCCTGTCGCTCTCCAACATTGCGCGCACCCGCTCTGTCATTGGCAAAGTATGGCGCATGCGCGACCTGGCGCTCGACGCCGACGACCACGACCGTGACCGTGACCGTGACCGTGACCGTGATCGTGACCGTGATCGTGACCGTGAAACGCGCGAGACCAACGACTGGGGGGACTTTGTTGCGCCCTACAGCGCCAACATTAGCCTGGCATAGCCAGCATGTAACTAGACGAATCAACGAGCCTAAAGTAAGTGAGCCGACGTGCCGGTAGTCGACCCAGTCGACTGACTGGTCGCAAAGTGCCGCTTTGGTGCGAATAGACGGCGAAAAACATGCCGAGATCCTGAGGCGCTTCGTGAGCTTCGTGCACAATTCACAAACCAACATGTCAAAGAAGTTCAAAAAGGAATAAATAAAACTAGTCGTTGTCGTGCGTGCATTACGAAAAGTGAATGCCCTCCGTGTTCATCTGGTTGTTAGCCTCTTCCTTTTCTGCATGTTGCAAACGTACCGCGTCCAGGAGCTTCAAAAAGTCCGTCTCGTCACACGACCGCGCGCGCCGCTCCGTCATCTCCAGAATCTCGAGAACCCGCAGCACCTTGCTGCGCACCAGCTCGTCCACCTGCGTCTTCTTGCGCCGGCTCGGCGTCTTGGCCACCTCGGGCGCGCTCTCGGCGAAAAAGGACGGCATGTCGTCCATGTCCACGTCGGCGTCCATGTCCGCGTCGGGTTCGGCGTCGTCCGCCTCGTCCTCGTCCACCTCGTCCGCCTCATCAACGTCCGCCTCGTCAACGTCCATGTCGGCGTCGTCGGCGTCATCGTCGGCTGCCTCGCCTACAATGCTGTCGTCAATCGGGATCCCGTGCATCGATGCGTACACGCGGTAGTTGCGCGCCAGCATCGCCAGCACCTCCTTGCTCGTAAACGACGCCCGCAGCGTCCGGTTCTTGCGCGTAAACGTAATGCGCAGCATGCCGTCCATCTCCGCAAACACAAACTGCGGCCGCTCGGCGCCCGTCTTGGGCGTGATGCGCACCACCGCCGACTCGACCTGCGGCGGCGGCCGGAAGTTGGCCTTGCCCACCTTGAGCACGTGCGTGATGCGCGCAAAAAACTGCGCGTTCACGCTCAGCCGGCAGTACAGCGTGTCGCCCGGCCGCGCCGTCAGCCGCTGCGCAAACTCTTTTTGGAACATGAGCACCGCCGTCCGCGGCGGGTTCGGCATCGACAGCAGCTTGAATACCAGCGGCGAGCTGATCTGGTACGGCGTGTTGGAGATGCACACGTCAAACGGCGGGAACTCGGTCTTGATTGCGTCGCCCAGCAGTACCTGCCCGTTAGTTTTGTTTGTTCTGTCGTGCCACTAGTCGCTCCGACTCACCTCGAGCTTCTTTTGCAACGGGCCGCCCTGAACACGCTTCGTCCTAGGCCGTTAGTGTCTGCACGTCTATGCGATGGCCCGTCCAGTCGGCCGCATGTCCGAATCGGACCATGTGCGAAAACTGCTTGGCAGCGAGACACGACTTACACTTCGGCCGCCATGCGCGGATCGAGTTCAACTGCCAGTCAGTAGGTGCCAGAACGCCAGAACGCCAGAAAACCTCGCTAGACTTACTGGCTATGCACTTTCGCGCCTTCTCCAGGATGCGCGTCGTAATGTTGCCCGTACCAGGGCCGATCTCGAGGACAATGTCGGTCGGCTTCAGCTCGGCCTTGTTCACGCTGTCTGTTAGAGCCGTTCGTCCGGCAGTCAAGTCAACGTACATGGCTGGATGTTAGCACTTGTCGTGCCGTAAAAGTGAACAGAAAAAGAGCTTACCATCTGCAACGCCCGGGTTCTTGAGAATGTGCTGGCCGACGTTGGTGTTGAACTTGAACACGTTGTTCTTGGAGCCCGCGCCCTTGCCGCCGGCGCCCTTGCCGCCGGCACCGCCCTTGTTGCCGCCCGGCCGCGCATACGGCGACGACGGGCCCGCACCGCCTCGGCGCGGAGCGTTGGCCTTGCCCATGCTGTGATGTGATGTGTTGAGAAGACAAAGACAAGAGGTCCGAGTCGTTTCAGGGGCTCAGGGGTCTCGGTGGAGGGCGTTGGGAAGGTGCGTGTCTGGTGTCGATGTCGGCTTCCGTTTCGGTGCGGCAACTCGGTCGGGCCTGCAGTGACGCCGTCAATTGATATTTTTGGCGGTGATGAGGGGCATTATTTTCGGCGGCCTAGACTGCTCAAGACTGGCGGTGGCAAAATCCCCGCCAATTCCTTATCTATGATAAGCGCTCTGTTTTCTCCATCACGAGTCCATCACTGTGAGTCGTTGAGTCGTAATAACAACTACAACGTCGTGGTTCTTCAGCCCCACCAGGCACCAGCATACCATCGCGCAGTGGTCGGCGGAGTTTAGACGACAGGTACGATTTAGGCTGCGAGGCAGACTCGTCGCCGGATTATAAATACATGGCAGGTGCCACCGAATCCATGGGCGGCGGCTCTTGCCAGACGCGTCGTAGAAATGCCAAGCGCTACCGGTCGCACTGGTCGCTCCTGCGCCTATCGACTCAACGGGTTGCATAAATATACACAGGAGCAGAAACCGCGGAGCGAGGACCGAGTGGCCTGCAGTTGCACAACTGGAGAAAGAGGAAAAGAAGCCCAACAAAACGTGCACTGCAGTGCTCTGCGGTCGTGGAAACCAAAAACAATACAAGAATCAAAGTTCGCCGTGGAACTAGACGTACTAAGCTTCAGCTCTAGCTCACGGCCAAGGAGCAATTACTCTGTAAGCCAAGAGCGCCCCGTTCTTCGAGGCAGGGCCGACCGGCACGCGGCACATGTCGGCACCGTCCATCTGATCTCTCCTTCCTCGAGCGATCCTGGATCGGCGCCCTTGGCACTTGACCGATTGCACTTGCCCGCGCCGCCGCCTTGGCTGTGACTTTTGTCCTCCTGCCCATTGGCCACGAATTCTTCTCTTTCTTTCTCTCTTCTCTCTTCTTTCTCTCTTTTCTCCTCCCACATTCTCGCTCGTACTCCGTATACAGCCAAATTCATCACGCGATCGCGCTGCACGCCATCCAGCACAGCCCGCCTCCACGACGCGCATCGCGCCGGCACCATTCAGCACTGCCTGGTGATTGTGGCTGCCACTGCCCCCGACGCGGCCCAGTTGAGGCGGAGCATTCTTGCATTCTTGCATTCTGCATTCTGCCTTTGTAGACTGCAGCGACCACGCCAAGCCAGCGACCTTTTGATACTTCCCCCACCTGCCACCTGCCACCTGCCCTGTGCCCCTGTCTGGTTCACCAGGCTGCCGCTTTGTTCCCTGCCGTCGGTGCCCTCAGCCTTCTGGTTCGAGACAGGCCCAGACCGATTGAGACGTGAGACGGTCGGAGACGGACAGGGCGACCCAGCGGCGAACTTTAAATACCGAAATTGCCGCCGTGCCGCCGTGCTGCCGCACTGGTATCGCTCGACCGACTCCAACGATACCCCAACATTACAGGTGCAACAGACCTCAATCGCACTACGCCGTACGCCGTGTGCGCCAGCACAGTCAGCACACGCCATTGCCGAGACCAAGCATGCCCTTTGGCATCTGACTTGCAGACCTCGCCACACTGGTGGCCCTCTCTGACCGAGACGTGGGCTCGTACCATCACTACGACGAGACGCGGGCTCGTACCATCACTACGAAACACGCACGACACACCGGCCCGCCATGAACCTGATTCGAAACCTGCAGGAGGACATGGTGGTCCGCATTGTGCTGTTTGACGTGCCCGACTACTTTACCAACCTAGACACGATCCGCGGCGAGGTCCGCTTTACGCTCAACCGGGCCGAGAACATTGGGTCGATTGTCGTCAAGCTCGAGGGCGAGTCCAACACGCACCTGACGGCGCCACCCACCGATGCCGAAAAGGGCTGGACGTTCAAATCGCGGGCGCTCGGCGACCTTGAGGCCGGCGGCAAGCAGCCGGCACCCGGCACGAAACCGGCGCCTGGCGTGGAGCTCGACGAAAAGCACAAGGTGCTGTACCAGGTGATCCAGCTGCACCCGAGCAAAAACGACGCGCCGTCCAACAATGGCTGGCTGCCGGCGCGCGACTACGCCTTCCCCTTCCAGTTCAAGCTGCCCTTTAACAATGCGTGCTCGGACGCGCTGCAGCTGGCGCGCTCGGGCGGCATGATTGACGCCGACGGCAACACGGAGACGCCCGACGGGCGCCCGATCCGGTTCGGCGTCAGCACGTCGGGCATCCGCATCATGGACGGGTCCAAGCAGCTGCAGTACCAGCACGTCAAGCAGACGCTGCCGCCGAGCTTCAACAGCTTTCTGAGCGGCACGGACACGACGACCATTTCCTACTTTATCAAGGCGACGGTGCAGCGCCCCGGCATGTTCAAGGGCAACTGGCGCACGGTCTACAGCTTCCGGTTCCTGCCGCTCGAGCCGATCCGCGAGCCGCCGACGTCGCGCGAGGTGTTTGTGCGGCGCCCGTTTACGTTTCGCGAGCGGACCGGCACCAGCAGCGACACCAGCGACACGCCGGCGCCGGCGCTCAGCAAAAAGGTCAGCAGCTTCTTCCGCAACAACACGAGCGGCTCGACGCTGTCCGTGGACGACAAGGGCGCGCCCGCGTCGCCGTGCCCGTCCACCGCGTCGCCGCAGCTGTCGTCGGCGACGGTGGCCAAGGACGGCACGACCAACGCGCCCTCGGTCCTGCTGACGGCGCTGCTGCCGGACAAGCCGATCCTGACGTGCAACGAGCCGGTGCCGCTGCGGCTGGTGGCGCGCAAGCTGGAGCCGTGCCAGGACCGGGTGGTGCTGACGGGGCTCGAGATCCGCTTGGTGGGCACGACCCGCGTCGCGAGCCAGGGCCTCGAGCAGACGACGACGACGCGGTGGGTGGTGGCGTCGAGCGCGCACCTGGGGATCCCCGTCTGCGAGCCGGACGCACCCGTCGGCACCGAGATTGTGCTGCCAAACGACCTGTGGCGCACGGAGCCGCTGCCGGCGACGGTGATGCCGAGCTTTTTGACGTGCAACGTGTCGCGCAACTACCAGCTCGAGGTGCGCGCGACAATGACGTGGGACGTGCCGCCATCGGACGAGCACGCGTCGGGCACGCCTGAGACGCCTGAGCCCGTGCCCGTGCCCAGCAGCGCGCTGGCAAAGCGTGCTGGAAAAGCACAGAGCAAGACGAAGCCGAGCAAGGCGGTGCCGGCGCACCTGCGACCTCAGACCATTACGCTGCCGCTGCTCTTTGACGCTGTCAAGGTATACTCGGGCATCCGGCCGAGCCGGCAGCTGGTCGAGGCCGCAGCCAAGCACCGGCAGCGCGTGACGACGATGCAGATGCGCGGGCCAGGGCAGGGGCCGGGGCCGGGCCAGGGCGCACTGACGCCACAGCAGCAGCGCATCCCGATGCACGCACAGCGCCAGGCACCGGCGCCGGGGCACCGACTAAGCTACAACAGCGGCGGTGGACCGCAGATGCTCGACTCGCGGCCCATTTACCAGAACCGTCCACGACCGTCGCGAATCAACACACACCACACGGGTCCCGGACCTGGCCCCGGACCTGGCCCGGGTCCCGGAGGCATGCGTGGACACCCCGGTGCGCGACCGCCGCACCTTGGACCGGGCCAGCCATACCCGCAGCGCAGCGCGTCGGCACAGCCCAACTGGCAGCCACGCGCTCCGTCGGGCGTGTTTGAGCTCGAGTCGGAGCCCGTGCCGCCGATGCTGCCGCGGCGAAGTGCATCGGGGCTGTCTGCAGGATCTCACGGGTCGCATGGATCTCACGGGTCGCACGGCTCGCATGGCTCGCATGGATCGCACGGATCACACAACCCGTCACCGTCGTCACCGACGGGGCCTTCGCTCGTGGCGGGCGTGGCGGAGATGCCGGCGCAGTCCGTGATCCGGCGGCGGCCGCTGCCGCCACGATTTGCCGAGCAGGCGCCACACGACACGCGGCGCAACACGATGCAAAAGTTTCCCGGCGGCGAGGACCCAGGCGACGCGGCGATGGGCCGGGCGCACGAGCACGCTGGCGTTCGGCGGCTGGGCCCGCAGCAGGCGTACCAGGCGCAGCTCCAGCCGGGCGAGGACCCCGCGTCGCTGGCGGTGCCGACGTCACAGAACCAAAACCAGTCGCTTTCCCCGGGTGACAGAGACGCGGCGGGCAGTGCGACAGGCGGTGCGACGGGCGCCGTGTCGCAGAGCGGCACGGTGCTCGTCTCGTACAACGGCGTGGTGTCGAGCATGGTGCCAGACGTGGCGTCTGCCATTGACGCGTTTTCGTTTGCCGACAACGACACGGCGTCCATCTACCAGGAGCCGCCGCCGTCGTACGACGAGGCCATTGCAGAGACCATTACGGACGCAGCAGGCGATGGCGGCACGCACCGGCCCGTGTTTAACGCGTAGTGCCGCGCGTTTGTGAATTGCTGCGATTTTATATCCATTTTGACATATTACTTTTGGCTGGCTCAGTTGTGAGCCTGTTTGGATCTGCTGTAGTTTTTGTAAGCCCGGTTGATGTAAGGCCACCTAGCCTTCAGCATACCATCACCTACAAACTTGCAGTAGATTGAATTCAATAAATTAACCGCACCGTATACCTACGTAAGCCCAGACAGACCCAAGACCAGCACCCCAAGTACAATGCTCAAAGCTCAAGCTCAAGCTCAAAATGCTCAAAATGCCAGCAACAAATCATCCCAAAAGATACAGACAAACCCAGCAACAAATCCCAAAAGATAGACGAACCCAGCAACAAATCCCAAAAGATAGACGAACCCAGCAACAAATCCCAACTGGCGAAACAGTGCGTGCCATAAGTCACTGAAAACAAGCCTGCAAAACTACTCCGAGTCTGATTCGCCGCCCATGCCGAGCAGCGTCTTCTCAACGTCGTTGAGGTCGTCATTGTCGTCGTCGTCGGCATCGCGCTTGATACCGCGGTCCTCGTCGCCGTCGTCGGCGTCGTCCATGGTCACGTCGCCGTTCGCCTCGGCTCCATTCGAGTTCGACGCCGCCAGGGCAGCCGCCTTGGCCGCCGCCGCGCGCCGGCGCATCGTGCTGGCCGACGACCCGCCGAGCGAACCGGCACCGGTCGGCTTGCCGGTCCCACGGCCGCCACGCGGACGGTTGCCCGACGCCACAGGCCCGGCCGCGCGCCGACGCTTGGGCGCGGGCGTGGCGTCGATAAAGGTCAGGTCGCCGTCCATCTTTTCGTCGTCGTCGTCCTCCGTCTCGTTGGGGTCGCGGTACTCCTCCTGGATCGGCACGTTGACGCGCGGCCGCTTGATCGTGGGCACCACGGCGAGCGTCGAGTCATCCTGCCACCGGTTGATGCGCCGACACGCGCGACGCATGGCCGCAGAATAGATTTCAAACTCCTCGCCATAGTCCTCCACCTCCGTGGACAGTTGGACCAGCCCGTAGAAGCCGCGCTCGCGAAACGCCGTGCCCGACGGCATAATCTGCGCCGACCCGGGCGCCGTCCCGTACATGTTGCGGTTGAACATGAGGTGGTCCTCGTTTTCGCTGTCGTCAAACGGGTCCACCACCTTTTCGAGCCGGCGCTGCGCGCGGATGATGGCGCCCTCGTTGCGCCGCGCCTTGCGCGACCGGTGCTGCTTGCGGTGCATCCCGCGCGACAGCAGGTACTCGATGCGCTGCTTGCGGTTCGTCTCCACGGCGATTTGGTGCGCCGTCGGCGGCCGCGGTTTGCGCCCTCCCGCCGTCAGCAACGTGTTGACCCGCTCGTCGTCGTCGTCGTCCGCCAGGCCGCGCTGCGTGCGCCGGCGCTTCGACGAGTTCTGCAGCATCTGCTGCTGGTACAGCTGCTGGAGCAGCGGCGGCTGGCGCGCCGGCGGCGCGCCGTCGCCCAGCTGGGCCTTGCCGGCGCCGCCGCGGCGGAATGTGCTGAACCCCGATGTCCCGGGGATGCTACCGCCCGCACGGCCGCCCACGGACCGCGGCGGCGGCGTCGACCGGACACTATCCATGTCGCTCTCGTGCTTGGACGGGCGGATGCGCGGCAGAATGTTGGGCGTCGCCGAGCGGTCGGCGTCGGCCTCGAGCAGCGACGCCTCGCGCGCCGCAATGGCCTCCTTGGCGGCGGCGGCAATGGCCTGTGCCGAGCCAGAGGGCCGCGACGGGCGTGAGCTGCGCTTGATTTCGGGAAAGGCCTCGTTGTTGAGAATCTTTTGCCGGAACGCCTTGCGGCCGAGGCCAAACTCGATTTCGTTGGGCGTGTCCACATTCTCGCGCGCAATCTCCTCGAGCGACAGCGGGACCATCTTGGGCACGCCCTGGTTGGCGACGTCGACGCCGTAGTCGACGCCGGCGCCAAATGGGTTCTCGTCGCAGCCCTCCTCGGTAAAGTCCGACTCGAGGTAGAACCAGAGGACCCACAGGAAGGCGCGGGCGCGCGACCGGCTGCTCAGGTCGCTGCGCATAATGAGGTCGTGGAACTCGTGGTTGGGTGGAAAGTGCAGCTCGGCGACCTTGGCGGCGTTGTTGCAGATGAGGAAGAGCAGGTTGACGGGGTTGGTGCGCGGGACGCCGAGGCCTTTGAGGTCCTCGAGCGTGCGCGGCTCGTCGCGGTCCTCGGTGCCGCCCTTGAGGATGGACTTGAGGCGCGGCGCGTCCTGCAATTGCTTGTAGTCGGTGACGCTCTCGTCGACCTGGAGCGAGGGAATGGCGTGGTACGTGCGGAGCTGCGCGCGCATCTCGGGGAAGACTGTCTGTTAGCAGGTGCGGACTGGACGGGAACGACCCGACATACAATTGAGCGTCGTGTTCATGCGGCCAATGTTGACGAGCAGGCACACCATGGCCATGTTGATGGCGGCCTCGCGGTCGCTCAGCAGCTTGTCGTGCAGAATCTTGCTCGTCTTGCTGCTGCGCGACATGGTGTCAATGTAGAGGTCGGCAAACTTTTGCTTGGGCAGGCGGTCGTCGTAGCTGTTGGTAAAGACCTCGCGCGGGTCGTCAAAGATGGCGCGCAGAAAGTCGTACTGGATGTCGGAGCGCCACAGCGGCTCGCCGTCTTCCTTTTTGAGGTGCCGGATCTTGCCAATCATGCTGGGGTCCTTGACGCCGGGAGGCTTGCCGTTGGCGTTGCGTTTGCGCGCGGCACCCTTGGGGCGCTCGCTGCCGGCCCAGGTGGCATTGGCGCGGTCGGCGGCGGCGCTGGGGGTGCCCTCGTCGTCGCTCGCGTGTGTGTAGCGGCCGCTGGTGGCAAACGATTTGTGGACGGGCGAGCTCGCAGGCTCCGTGTCGGAGCGCGGCGGCGAGCTGGGTGTGGCCATGGCGACAGCGGACGGGGCTGCGAAAGCGAAGCGTCGCCGTAGCGTGGGAAGGCAGTCGACGCAGTCGAGGAATTGGGCTCGGCTGGATGGAATTCGATGGTGAATGTTGTTTTGTTGCTGTGCGGATGGACACGTTGTGCAGGATGCAATTGCAACTCGGTGTGAAAAAGGCGCAGTCAAAGACGCGGCGAATCCAAAATAGACGCGGCGAATGACCAAAATTCAGTCTGGCGCGGTCGACGATGGCAGATGGCGGAGGTGATGGTTGTGGGAGGGAAGAGAAAGGGAAGAGAAAGAGAAGGGAAAAGGGAAAAGAAAGGAGGAGGCTCGGGCACAGCACAATCGGCGTGAGGACGACCCGATGAGGAAAGAGGAATAGGGGATGGGTCGCGCTTTCACGACAAGCTAATTACAACACGGTCATGTGCATCGCGATGCCGTAGGTAGAAGTCGCGACCTGATGCGTCGGAATTCTAAAATGGGCAAGTGCGATGCAATCGTATTTCTGGTTCTTTCTACAAAGTACGCACCATGGCACAAAAGCGCGCCACGACAAAGGATCGGGCAGAGCGTGCCGTGGAAAGACGCTCCCCGAAAATTGGTGATGCGTCGCTGTGTCGCCCTGTCCAAGAGTGGCTCCCTTGCACGCACCGTACAATTGTCACCGCGTTGTCTGAGACGCGGGACCCATAGCCGCACGTGACGGCTCAAGTTAAAGTCACGTGACAGTCACGTGACACAGATGACAGCACATGGCCAATGCATTCACGTGACAGCCACGTGACACAGATGACACACTGGCCAGAGACAGACACTCGTCGACGCGTCCAGACCACGACTTTTTCGGCGTCGCTTCTTTTTGCTTGTGTCTAGCTCGCCAAGGCTTCCACGGATGGGCTGTAGTCGGTCGCACGGCGGCGCAGTGAGAGTGAGATTGAGTCGCAGGCACGACTGCAGCACTTATCGGCCACTAGCAGCAGCAGCTGGGCCCGTAGCGACCTGTCGGTGGCGTAGCAGGTGCGACGGTCATTGCCTCTAATGCACTGTATACGGAGCATTTAAATATACAGATACAAGACAAGACTGCGGGCAATCTCGACCGCCTCTTCCACTCCCTTGCAATCTTGTTCTGACTTTTGACACTCATCTCGCCATGTCTGCCCCTATTCCGGTGATTGACCTGACGGGCGCTGATGAGGGCGGCGCTGCTCGCGAGGCGGTCGCCAAGGCACTCGTCGACGCTGCTGTCGAGCACGGTTTCCTCTACATTCGCAACACGGGCCGTGACATTCCCGCGGCCGCGGTGGACGGTGCGTTTGGCATTGCGCGCAAGCTGTTTGCGCTGCCGGCCGCCGAGAAGGAGCCGTGTGCGATCCAGACAAACAACCGCGGCTGGACTGGCATGCACGTCGAGACGCTCGACCCAGCGACGCAACGCATCGGCGACACCAAGGAGGCCTTCAACTTTGGCGAGTTCAAGGACGGCAAGCCCCAGCAGCCCGTGCCCGCGTCCATTCAGCCCGACGAGCCCGCCGTCGGCGCCTTTTTCGACCTGTGCTACCGCCTCTGCCTCAAACTCAACGACCTGCTCGGCCTCGGTCTCCAGGTCAGCCCGCCCGACTTTTTCACCGCCGCCCATCGCAAGGAGGCCGGGCCATCGGGCAACACTTTGCGCATGCTCTACTACCCGCCACGCCGCGCCGGCGACGCCGAGGATATCCGTGCCGGTGCCCACTCCGACTATGGCTCCATGACGCTTCTGTTCCGCCTCGCCGGCCAGGCCGGCCTCGAAATCAACACCCCCGACGGCCGCTGGGTGCCCGTGCCTGTCCTGCCCGCCGGCACCGGTGTCGAGCACGACGACGCACCGCCCATCCTCGTCAACATTGGCGACCTGCTCGCCTACTGGACCGGCGGACTCTTGCGGAGCACCGTCCACCGTGTCGCGTTTCCCGCCCCCGACTCGGCCGACCAGGCCAATGTCACGCCGGGTGAGAGCACCGCCGAGGCCCGCTACTCCATGGCCTTCTTCTGCCACCCCGCCGGCGCCAGTGCGCTCAACCCCGTTCCCAGCGCGCGCGTCGAGCAGGCCGTCGCCGAGGCCAAGGCCCAGGGCCGTCCCATTCCTGCATCCGACAGCAAAATCAAGACCGCCGACGACCACCTCCAGATGCGTCTGCGGTCAACGTACCTCGACCTGTACGAGAAGTGAGAGTTCAATAGAGTTCAAAAGCGAATCAAGGCAAAACGGTGTCTCGACATGTCGAGAAGACATGTTCAAACGTTCAAAAGCGAGTCAAGTCAAAATGTATGTCAAGTATGTGGCCAGAGATTAATCTAGATCCCCCAAAACGCCAACCAAAAGATGCATCGTATACGGCCACAAAACAGGAAAGGAAAGTATACGGCCACAAAACAAGTAAAAGTACAGAGGGCAGCTCAAAACTGCCCCTGGCGCCGGCGCGAGGGACCGCTGCCGAGATCGATCCGGCTCAACTCTTCCATCAGTGCCAGCTCCGTCGGGTTACCGCTCGACGGTGTGTCGTTCCATGGCAGCGCGCGGTGCGACGGAATCACCCGCTGGTGCTGCTGGTGCTGGTGCTGGTTCTGGTGTTGCTGGTGCTGGTGCTGCTGGTGCTGGTGCTGCTGCTGGTGCTGCTGGTGCTGGTGCTGGTGCTGGTGCGGCGGCAGAGCGCCCGTCATCACAGGGCTCACATCGCCACGGCCGCTGCTGGGGTAGCCGCTGACGCTCGCGCGGTAGCTGCTGTTGGGTCGCGTGCTGCCGTACGGACTGTTGCTGCCGCTGTGCACGGGCACCTTGGCCGGGATCGGCGGCGCGCCGCCGTAGTTGAGCCGTCCAGGACTCGTGCCATAGCCCGCCGGCGAGTGGTTCTCGCTCGCATAGTCGTACGTGCTCGCCCGCGCCAGGCGTGGCGGTGTAAAGTTGTCCTGCTGCTGGCGCGCGTGCGTCAGTGGCGCCAGAGGCGCCAGCGGGCTCGACGCCTGGATCGACGTCGGAATCGCTGCGGCGCTCTGCCGGTTGGTCTTCTTCTGCAACCGGTTGCGCCCAGTCGGCGTGTACGTCGTCGCCGGGTCGTCTGCCGAGCTAAACGTCACGCCCGTGCTGCCCATTGACGACGTCGGCCGGCCTTGGATCTTGAGCTGCTTGCGGCCCGACGCCGACGCCGGCGTCGTCGTCGTCGCGGTCGTCGTCGTCGTCGTCGTCGTCGTGGGCGGCTTCGGCTCGGGCTCCGGGGCCCACGTGTCCATCGGCAGGTGGTCCGACGGGTCAATCTCGCGGCCGTCGTGCGCAATAATCTTGCCCTTGGCCTCGTCGTAGTCGGTGCGCAGCGTGTCCTTGGTCGCCTGCACCAGCGCAGGGTTCAGCTCGTCGTACGAGTCGGGGCCAAACGGAATCCCAGACAAGCGCCGCTCGCCGTCGACGGGCGGCTGGGGCGGGGGGGCCGGGCTGACCGACTTGCGCTTGATGGTGTGGCGCGGGTTCGGCGACGCGGCCCGGTGGCCCATTGAAACGCCAGGCGACCGTGTGTCGTAGGGGCCGGGGCTGCGGTCGTACCTGGCCGGCGGAGGCGTGTTGTACGACTGCGAAGCCGGCGGCCGGTGCGGCGTGTACGCCTGGGACCCGTTGTCGTAGCCGTACGAGGCACGGCCAGGGTTCGGGTCCTCGCTCATCTGCCGGCCACGCGACGGGGTCTCCATGCCCGACGGCGGCGGCGCGTACCGCGACGGGTCCCCGCGATCCCCGCGATCCCCGCGATCCCCGCGATCGTCGTACTGGATGCGCGACCGAAGCTCAACGGCCGAGTTGGGATCCACGCCGGGAATGAGAGACGCAGGCACGAGCGGCAGCGTGTACGGATCGGCACCGTCCAACCGGCCTTGGCCGCCCTGGTACGGGTCGTCCTGTGGATCGTAGCCACCAAACGACGCCGAACGTGGAGGGGGGGCAGGCATCGGGCTCGGGCTGCGGCCATACTCGCGCGGCGGAATGGGAGACGGGGCTCTCTGACCATATCCGTTTTGGGTGGGCGGTGCCGGCGAAGGTGACCGCGCATAGTGGCCGGCACCGTGTGGCATGGGCGAGACCGAGCGACGGGGGTAGTCGGTGCTGCCTGGCGGAATGGGCGACGGCGAGCGGTGGCCGTACCCGTTCGGGGTACCCTGCTGGCGGTGCGTCGGCGTCGAGGGGTTGTAGGCGGGCGACGCCGAGAAGCTGCTGCGGTGCGACAGGTTGAGGGGTGCCGGGCTAGGGCCCGCGTTGTACCCTGGCGAATTGTAGTAGCTGGGCGGCTGGTGCTGCGGCGTCGTGGGCTGCATCGGCTGCATCGGCTGCATCGGCTGCATCGAGTTTCTGCGAAACGCGTTCTGGACGAGCGCGCCAGGCGACACGCTGCCATCGTCAAAACCGCCACCGCCGTGCGAGTCGTACGCCTGGTGGCGCGGGGGGGATGGCTGGTAGGGTGCATCGGCCGCGCCACCGTCGTGGGGGCGGTAGACGGGGCGGTTGTAGGAATGGGATGAAATGGATTGGCGGTGCGCCTCGTTGCGCAGCACCTCGCGACGCATCGTCTGCTGCATCGGCGACTCCCCGGGCGGGCGGTACATGCCATCGTTCATGGCCGCGCCAGTGCTGTTGTTTCGAATTCTGTGCGCCGGCGGCGGCGGCGGACGATCGCTAACGGGCGGCGCGTAGCCGTGGTCCTGGAACTGGGCAGACATGGCCGACGACGAGACCGACGCAAGACGCGCGGGCGAGTTGTTGGCCGAGTTGAAGTCGCGCGGGTCGTGCATCGGCGGTTGTTGTTGCTGTAATTGTGGTTGGCTGTAATCGCGACCGTACTGCGACGGTGACTGGTGGCTGTGGTGGCTTGATTGGCGGTGGTGCTGCAGTTGCTGCTGCGGGTGAGCGACAGGGGGCGGCTGGTCGTACACATGGTCAGGACCGGCCATGAAACCGCCCTGCTCGTTGTAGCCTTGGTACTGAGCAGGGGTGGCTGGCGATGCCGATTGTTGGTGTGACATTTGCATCTGCAGTTGCTGTTGTGGGGCCTGCTGCTGGTACAGGCCGGGCTGGGCAGGCGAGTTGCCGTAGCTGGTCGGCGGTAGCGGTGACTGGTTCGGCGTGCACGTCAGGGCACCGGCGGGCTGGGCACGAGGCGGAGTCTGGACTTGCTCGGGCAGGTACTGCTGGGGCTGGCCAGGAGCCGCCAGCTGCAAAGGCGCCGGTGCGCCTATCGGCAACGGCTGGGTCTGTGCTGGCGCCGGTGCAGCCACCGGTGCAGGTACGGGAGCGGGAGCGGGAGCAGGAGCGGGAGCTGCAACGGGAGCAGGCTCCGGGGCCGAAGCCGGAGCCGAAGCCGAAGCCGAAGCCGGGGCCGGGGCAGGTGCAGGCTGGCCAGTGACAGGGTCTGACGGGAGAGGCCGTCTCTTGAGAAGGCGAGGCCCCATCGTGTTCGGGCCACCGCCCTCGCGCCCACGCAGGCTGCCTGGCAGAGCATCCACGGGCGTGCCGGCCGCCGATGCGACCGACGGTTTGGACGCCAAAACGGGCACTGGCTTTTCCGGCTTCGGGCGGCTGTCGTAGTATGTAATTTCGAGACGGATCTCGCCGGCGTACTTGCCGCGGCAGTTGAGGGCGTGCCACTTGTCGCTCTGGCCGCCGCCGCCGACGATAATGTCACGCAGGTCAATCCAAGTCTCGCCGATGAGTTCCGTCTTCTTATCGTCGCTAAAGGTCGAGACTTTGAGCTGGTAGTAGTCGGGGGAGTCGTGCACTTTGAAGCGCAGTTCCTGGTCCCTGTCTCGTTAGCAGTCACAATCTCGAATAAAGGACAGACATGGGCTCACCATCGGGGTGTCTGGCCGCCGCGAATGTCAGTGTTGGTCTTCTTGGCCTCTTTGCCGAGACGCGCGGCACAGTAGGGGTCTTGTTTTCCGATAGTCTTGCGGTTGGGCAGGTTCTTGGCGCGATCAACAATGAGGACGAGCGTGCCAATGACGGGCCCGTCCACACTCAGGTCGGAGAAGATGCCAGCGGTGTGCGCCCCATTGAGGGGGTTGGCCTTTTTGCTCGACATCGGGACGTCGAGATGCTGCACTCAGGACGACGCGGACATGAGCGAGAGCGGTGCTGTGCGTCAAAGAGCTGGAAGGCGGCCGACTGGTTGGGCACGCAGGCAGGCGTGTGGGCGTTTCGTGGTGCATGCACGTCGTGCAGTCGTGCAGTCGTGCAATCGTGCAAAAAGACGGCAAGCAGGCTGCTGATTGGGCCAGTCGCGCAGGAGCAACAAAAGTAAATAAAGGCCCAGCGAGTCGCGAGGAGCAGTGTTGGGCACGAGACTCGGAACGGACGCCAGGTTTATTGAATAAGTCGACTTCGAATGGCCAGGTGTCGATGGCGATACTTGTCAGTGTCGCGATGCTGAATGGAGGAGAGATCAAGAGTAAAGTTGAAAGCGTAGCCTAGAAACACACGAGGCCGCAGGCTTTGTTGACGTGCTTTGGGGAGGCGGCGCTGTCTATCCTGCTCGATCGAGTTAGCGTGGGTCGTGGATGGCTCTTTCGATGTGAAACTTGCTGATCATTGGATAATTGCCGTGGCTGGGAGGAGACAGCGGCCAGTGAGATGCACAGGCGGCAGGAGCAGCCCGCCGGGCACGACGGCCGAGGGGTGGAAAGGAAAACTTGGGGAGGCTGGTGGGGCAGGGTTTCCCAAAAGGGGTAAAAGTCAATAAACGGAGGGCTGGCAGCAGGGGTTTGTTTAAGTATAAATTTACAGTGGCAGCTTCTGGTTACAGCGAGCCTGGGCCCACCGAGGCAAGGGCGACGCGGCGATTCTGACAGTCCAGGAAGGACCATGTTGCACGGCCTCGTTTTGCGCACATTGGGCAGACGCGCCTGCCTTGCTGGACGTAATTTTTAATGGAGTGGCTGCCAGACGCGTGAGCGTCGCAGTAATTTAAGCCGATGCAACGGTGCGTTGATGGCGTTGATATTGATGGCAAGTGATATGCCTGCCAACAATGGCTGCATCGCAGCATATAGCACGGCATTCTATAGTATATTTACATTCGCAGTGTACCGTCGAGTCGGACGAGCAGCACGAGTCCGACGGACTGCTGATTTGACGATACGGCAGGCATTTAAACCTGTTTAGCGCCGTTGCTGTGCAGGGCCGCGTGGAAACCGAGCACGTAAGACAAGCGGCTCGCACAAGTCAAGGTGTGCGAGACAGGGCAGCCATCAGGCAACCAGATTGTGCTCGAAAGGATCGATCTGCAGGAGACGTAATCGTGGCCTTGGCGCTCGGAAAGGTACCGGCTGCGCCGTGCACAAGCATCCGCAGCAGCCCACCGAGGCAAGCCTGGCTGTGGGGGAATACGAACGAACGAAGAGCCGCGAGGAAGAAATAGCCCGAGATGAATATATATTTAGAATATAGAACCCGACGACGAAAAAGGAAGCAGCGCGACGCGCATCGGAAGGCACGATCCACGATTGACACAGGACGCGTCAGCCCAGGACAGGTGACTGCAGCCAGGCAGAGAGAGGAGACACTGTTGGAAGGCTGCAGGCTGCTGATTTAGACCTGGCCTCGTCATGTCGGTACGCGTCAGCGCGGTACTTGATGTTTGTCCTCTAAGATAGGGGCACCGCGTGGCCAATGAAAGCCGAGCTACGAATTGCAAAAGGCACGACGGCTTAGCATTTCTGTAATCGAGGGAGAGGGCAGTCAGTCGCCGATAAGGGTAAGGAGCATTAACTGGCATGTTAGGGTTAGGGTTAGCATTAAGCGTGTCCGTCTTCTCAAGTACGCTAGAGTATATTTACTCGAGGGTAGGCCCAGGACACCTGCGGACCCACTGGCAGCTCCACATTACACCCGTGTTAGGGTTAGGGATAGAGGAGCAAGCGTTCTTCAAGGACTCACGGCGGGCGAGACGGAACTCGCGGCCAAAGCTGTGTGGTATATTTATAGAATAAATCAGCCTTGCAGCATAAGGAATGGCCATGCCAGCTGAAGAAGAATGGGCCAAAGTGGAAACAGCACCACGAGACGCGATAGGCCGATGCCCATGCACAGGCGTCTTTTATGCATTGGCGACAGGCGTGGCAGCCCAGCTGAAGCGCTCCATCGGCCGCATTCGAGAGCCAATCAGACTTGGTTCTGCACCCAGCCCCCGATTACGCCTTGCGCCTCAGCCTCGAGGACCACTTCTGCACACGACAGACAGATGCAGGAACACTGCCAGATCGTTGAGAAGCTGCCCGTTGTCTGTTGAGGTTGTGGCTCGTCATGCGAAACGACGTATATTTATTTATATTTTTACTTAAATATTTTATTTTATTTAAATATACTCTATGGAAGCAGCGCCCAGTGAGACCCAGTTTTCCCCTGTCCCCACGCCTTCCCGTTCGTCAGCCTCGCCAACGTCATCCACCGACCGACCCAAGAACAGCCACAATGAGCGCCGATACCATGGCGGCCCCCGAGCACCCCGGCGTTCTCAACTACGTCGCCGGTTTCCTGATGGTGGGCCTCGCCTGGGGCTTCACGACGCCCTTTATTCGGCGCGCAGCGCGCGACCACAGCCCGCCCACGCACGCGCTACTGGCACGCGACGACGTCCGAGCAAGCGCCGTCAAGAGCCGCGTCTATGGCGCCTTTTTCGCCGTCGTCGACCTGCTGCGTAACCCGCGGTACGCGGTGCCGCTGCTGCTCAACCTGACGGGCAGCGTGTGGTTCTTTCTGCTCATTGGCAAGGCCGGTGCGTTTCGTGTTCTGTTCCGTGTTCCGTGTTTCGTGTTCCGGGCATCTGTCCATCGCAATACTACCTCCCAGCACCCCTTCACCCTCGTGGATCGTACGGCAACGGTCTGGTCTGAACGCAACTGACATTGTCCTAGAGCTGAGTCTGACGGTCCCCATTGTCAACACCTTGGCGTTCCTCTTCACCGTCATTGGCGAGTGGTGGGTGGAGAACAAGGTCATTAGTCGTGGTACGTTTTCTGCAATGTGTAGTTCCGTGGCCTCGTGGCCGTGTGTGGCTGTTTGCTAACCACTGGTCCACCAGAAACGTGCCTGGGCATGGCCTTGTCACTGTCCGGTATCGCTTTGTGCGTGCACAGCAAGTCGGGCTAGCTGGACGAGGCTGTCTTCTTTTTCTCATGTGTTTCTTTGGCTGGCATCCGTGGAATTGTTTTGTGCGTACAAATCACGCAAAGCAGGTCCCATAAAGTTTTATTATCCGTCCATCTGCACCAGGCAGAGATGTACCGTACATTACAATGCAATCCGTGGCCCATTGGTCGCCAGCCAATCCCAATGACATCCAAACCCGTCGCTCCATCAGTCGAGAGACGCACATGAAAACAGCAAAAAACAGCCGAAACAGCAGTTTCAAAACGCAACACCAAACCAAATGAAAGGCGGAACCGCACACCAAGGCACTCGCAAAAGCCTAATTCCGACGCGACCGGACCCAGCGCTGGATCGCACGCAAGCTCGGGTCCTCGACGGTCCAGCGGCCCATCTGCTGGTCGGCCATGAGCAGGTCCGCGTACACGGCCTCGTCTGTGATTTGCGCCAGCTCGAACCACAGCTGCTCGTCGCACGCGTGCAGCTGCGCCTGGTGCACCGGCTGCGGGCGCTGGCCCTGTAGGATGGCTTCGCGGCTCTCGATCCAGCGACACGCGGCCGCCTGGCGAAGGTAAATCTTCTGGCCCTGGTGCCGGCGGCCGACGACGTCGACGAGGACCTGCTGCAGCTCGGCCTTGTTCTGCTCCTCGCCGCCCTTGGTCACCGGTACGGCCGTGTCGGCGCCCGTGTTGAGGATGATCTGGCCGTCAATGGCACACTGGCGCAGGGCGCGCCAGCCTTCGGTGTACACGTCCTCCTGGTACGGCGGATCGACCGGGGCCGCGGCAATAAAGTACTGCAGTGTGGTAAAGTCTGCAAGGACCTCGGCGACTCGGGCTTGGCGGAACTCGTTGACTGTCTGTTAGCCGTGTGCGTGCATGAGCGTGTAGTTGACTTACGGCCGTCCATTGTGGTGGGTGAGAGGGTGGGCTGTATCGTGAAAGCAGTATGGCAGCGGTGGTACTGTATGGTGCGTGGTCCAATGGGTAGGCGAGGCTGGTCAGTTGATGGGTTGATGACGGAAAGGAAGAGGGCAAGCAGGATCCTTTTATCTTGACGAGGCTGCTCTCCAGAAGGAGAGCAGTTGATGTCGAGATTTCCATAGACGGTAAAGGCAACGGTTGCAAAAGACAAAAGGGCGGCGGATGTCGTCGGGAGGGGTGTGCAAAGGACAACGTGTGCTGGGTGGTGTGTGGAAAGAAAGAATCTGACAGACGGGATGGACACCGGCCGTCTGTGAGTGAAAGGGGACGAGCGGGTACAAGGAAGGGAGTGTGGCAAGTAGGGTGTGTTGAAGGTCAAGCAGAACGGATACGTGAGCATCCAGGCTCGTGAAAAATAAAATAAAACAAACCGTACGTTGCTGGAACGTTTCAGCATGCCGTCCGTTGGCAGCTGGGCTGGCATCGTCCGTGTCTCTTGTGGTCAAGCCACAGCTCGGCGTGGTGGTGAGCCACGGCCTGTCGACCTGAAAGGCGTCATGTTTGATTGTTTTGGCAGGGCCTGGTTACCACGGTGTAAATCGTCCGAGGACTGCGCGGTTTTGGCTTTCGTCCTGGCTTTGGCCCAGTTTTGTCCAGCGCTGCAGGGTTGGCCGCGTACTCGGACAGCCGGTGAAGGCGCTTGTATTACTGCCGGCCACGACAGTCTATAGTTGTCGTGATATATGGCCATGTCTGGCTCTGGCCAGCTCAGCTTGTCTGTCTTTCTGTCTTTCTGTCTTTTTCGTTTTTCGTTCTCGTGGCCGACTGACAGCCCAGCCCGGCTGCTTAGCGAGCCGCCACACACGACCCAACGACCCAACTGTCCTTGTGCCTCCATTGTGTAAAACTCCGGTTTTGGGTGTGGTCGGGGCAGGTGGCCAATCACACTGGCGAATTCGCCGGGCACTGCTCTGCGGCTGGCACTTGACTCGGACGCAAGTTCCCAGTCGTGCAATGGCCGGCCAGCCATGCCAGCTACACCGAGTCGCTGTGCTGTGTCTGTACATCAGATTTCGCCCAGCCTATCCGAGCTCGCGGAGCTTGTTTGCCAATAGGGCGGCCAGTATAGCCTCCTCGCTTCGGCCTGCACCTTGTTCCTGTCCACCATGGCTTGCAGGCCGGTCAGCAGACGTGGCACTTGCAGTGGATGCCCAAGTGGCTTTGAGTGGAAGCCAATGTGTGAGATGCAAGGAGAAGAATCATACACACCGAGATCAGCAGTCTGGGTGGCTCGGACTTGTGCTAAAAGAGGGCTCGCCGAGACATTACGACCCGGCCGAAGCAGGAGACAGGAGAAGAGGCAGGAGACAGGATAATGCCACGCTCCCGTCATCTCATGCAGGAAATGGGGGCAGGCGAACAACGACTTCTGATTCGGCCCAGACACGGAGGGGCTGCGTGCCACATGCCCCTATTCCCTTTTAAAAGGCATCCATCACCTGAAGACTAGAGGAGTGACGTTTTGATGAGGAAATCAGAGCTCGGATGAAATGCCGAGAAAACTAGACCAATGGAAAAAGAAAGGTGTGGGAGACGAGCTCGAGGCCGTTGACGGTCAAGTGGATCTCGGCCAGGGAACGTGGGAGTCTGTGTAGAGAATAGACACAGGAAAGGACTGCAGCTGTGAGAGACGAAAAATAAACGAAAAATAAACGAGAATAAAACGAGGTAGAAAGTATATGGGCGCGGAGCACTATGATTCGCCGGTACGGCCAGTGCAGTTAATATGAAAACTGGGGGTGAACGCACGGTAGACAGATGTGCATACACGAAATGGAAGAAGCAACCATGGGTTTTCCGGAACAATCTCTGGCAGTGTTGAGCTAGCTTTTCAAGACGAGGAATGTAATTTCAGGCGCGGGCGTCGCTACGGGCCGCCGAATCGGAAGCCAGAAGCTTGCCGTTCTGGGTATGCCAATCTTTTGTTTCTGCTGGATAGGTTGAAAAGCTAGTTAATAAAACGTTTGCCCGCTCAGTTGTACATGGGTCCTGTCCTAGTAAGCTTTCGCCCGAGACGACTTCCTGGTGGGTGGGACCAGCTCGGGGCCAAGGACAAGCGTGTTGCATCTGAGGCTGAACGGGCGGCAAAGACGGTTACGCTCCTGATGACATGCAATGGCATGGCCTCACTGCATGATTGGGTGTCCAAGGTGTACCCGGAACCCGTCGACTAGGAGGGCGGTGGATCAGAAAGCAGGAGAGCTGCGAGCTGCACGGACAGTAAATCATAAACCAAACTAAAAGTCGAGGGCAGGATCGGAGATGACGTTGGTAACAGCCTCCCCACAGTGGCCCGTTTAGGAAAACTCGTGCAAGTAGTGTTTGCCACCGGCTGGACGACGATCGTCGACGGCCCCCAAATCTGCCCAGAGCTGCTCAGAGCTGCTCAGAGCTGCCCAGAGCTGCCCGAGCTGCCCGAGCTGCCCGAGCTTCCCAGAGCTCTCCAGGGACGTCAACCAGATCCATGCAGACGCGTGTGACTGGCTGCCGACGTTGCTGGGCGTGGATCGCCCAGGAGTGCATCCGTTTTCAAGACATGCCAATGTGCAAAGGTCAACAGCAAGTGTGCAGCGAGTGTATGTGAAATGTGATATGTGAGCGGTGCTGTTCCACAAGCAAGGATCTTGCACAAAAACTCGAGGTGGGGAGTCGGGAGCGAGGTGGAAATTGCACGGAAGACTGCGTGGTTGTTAATATCGTTCAACGTTCTTTCATGTAGTGACAGCAAGAAAAAATCAAAGACAAGAGAAAGAAGAAAAAAGATGAAGAAGAAAAATGAAAATGTGAAAAAAGGGATATGTGAAAAGGAGACATAGGAAATAAGAAAAAGGACATAAAAAAGAAAAAAAAGAAATAACAAGAAGAGAAATATGAAAAAAGGTAAGTATGAAAAGAAAAAGCTCTGTACACGTTATGTCGAGTCATAACTCGGACTTTTTGTTAAAACACCATCCCACCCACAAACACCCACGATCGCCAAGATGTGTTAAGCCACTGGCTGAGGCCATTATCGCCCTGCAGACGCACTGCCTGGTAACGTTGGCAGCGAGTCACCGTTGCACACCGCCCTCGGCATTTCCTTGCAAGGTTGAAAAGGACAAGTTCGGACGGAATCGAGGGGGCTGCACACGGTCTCATCTGCTGTGACTCGGAAAGAGCGTCCCAGGAACGACTGCGCACCAGAAAAGTAGGCGAAAGAGGAAGCAGGGTCTTGGTTTTACCAATTCTTCTCAGAGACAAAACAATGCGCAAATGCCCACCATCGGCCTACGCGACGGCCCTGCAGGTGCGTGCAGGTGCGTGCAGGTGCGTGCAGGTGCACTTGCCCAATCCAGTATCGTGGCCGTGCGCAGCACAGCGACTGCACTGCCAGCCAATTGGCCAATGGGACGCGCAGGATCACAGCTGAGAAGTATTTTTCCAGCAGCAACATCTATAATCGAGGTCTCAGTTCGCTCAATTGTTGCTTCTAGAATATTTTTAGAATCTGGCTTGATGTTCTGGCAAAAGGAAAAGGCGCGAAAAGGAAGGACAATGTGAGGTGCTGGTCAATGTGAGGTGCTGGACAATGTGAGGTGCTGGACAGTGTGAGCCTTCCATGTCCGATTACGGCAGGCGTGCCCGTACCGCCGGTACGTTTCAACCTTAATTGGCTTTTGCACCAAAACGCAGGTCCAACTCGGACTGCAGAAAGGCGGAGAAAGAGGCACTCTTCAGCCCGCGTGGTCGGCGGAAGGCTGCTGAACTGGCCCGAAACAGAATCGGCAGGCGCATCCCGTCTTGGTGCATATTTCGACAGCCAATCACCGTCCGTCCCAGCCCTGCGGTGCCTAGGAGCAGTCTCAACTCCTAGGGCCAGGCGTTTTTGCTCTGTCGCCTCTCTAGTGTTGCATTGAACTGCAGCCCGTCAGTCTGCCTTGACCTAGTCCAGATTCTAATGCAGGTCCGACGTTCGTGGTGCGGCTCAGTTGGCACATGGTGACGTTTCAATGACTGACATTAACACTATATTGCAAGAAAAACTAGCATATAAATATCAAATTTATTGGGACTAGATGATTGAGTAATGCAGTGTAGGACAGGCAAGCCTGAAATACGCGAAAAGACGTGCAAGACGCTCTTGCAATGCAACCAGCAGCTTGCAGTCTGGCAAAGACGCCGGACGGACATTTTACAAATCTCCGCTCCTCTATAGCCGGCCACGACGATGTTGTAGCTTGCCGTCATTGGGCTGGGCTAGTATCACAGAATGTGAAACACGCAAGTCTGTGTACAGCTCGTTACGTACTATCACGGAGACATTGCAATGCATTACTTCCGCGCCTAATGTCTTGCGTCGCAAACGCCTCAAACGGCTTTGGTAGGGCGGCCCGATTCCGCGCATACTGTTGGTCTATATTTACACAGGCTCGCCTTGCCGAACGTTGCATACAGCCTGCGTTGGCTGTCGAGACAGAGATCAGTCAAAGGTGTGCAGTACCTACGCCGAAACTCACCCCGAAATTCGGTGGCCGCCTTACAGGGCACACAAAGTAAACAAGGCTGGCTGCTTCTTTTGTCTGCAATGTAATTGCGCCTTTAAATACGCGTATTGTCCAGGTCCGTGTGCAGTGGCACCTCTGTACTTTCGACCGTGCTCTGAAAGTGATTGCCCAACGGCCGTGGCAACGCCCACAAGAGACCGTTGTGGTTCGTCACCAGCTGTTTGTGCAGCCACCTGTACTTTTGTTGGTCGTGTTCTCGCCGCAATGTTCCGCCCGTGTCTGTTTCTGGTTTTTGGCTTGGGCCGGCCGAGGACTGGCACTCATGCAAGACGTCTGTGGCGCCACAACCTAGAAATAGACGCAGATGTGGCTTTTGCAACCACACCTTTGCTGCGTCGCATCTCGCCCGGGCGTGTCTCCTCCGGCAAGCAGTCGAAGCAGTCGAAACATCGAAGCAGTCGAAAACGAGGCTGGCCGTACCCGTCGTGACACACGCCCTCCAATCCCATCTTCAGTCCACAGTCTGTCGAGGCAGTGAGAACGGACCAACTGACCCAAGCAAAAATACATCAAATCAAAAGAAAGGGCCTGTGCGACACACCCTCGTCTGTCCTTGTACGCTCTTGGTCGCTTATCGTCGCCTTTTCATCATCCTCCCGTCATCTGTCGTCTAAAGTTGGCCATGTCTGGCCACAGTTCTTTTCCTGGGCAACGCCCGCCCAACCACCACTCGGCCACTCGGCCACTCGGCCACCTGTGGCATGTTCAGGTACTCAGGGATCAGACAGACGATGGCAACTTGATGATATTGGCCGCTTCCCTGCGGCGCCTCATTGCACTTCCAACGGTCTTTGATCGTGGCCTTGGCCGTCTGACGACCGGACAGCGTGCCTTGCTGTTCCTTTGATCGTTGGTCGTGCAATGACAAGCCACATCGGGGCTTGCTGCAGCTGGTGCAGTCACGATAATGTCTGCCCGTCTGCCGATACGTTTGCCAATTGTGAGCACAGACGCCGTGGCTGCCGCCCTACTCACCGCCAGCGTATATTTACGATCCGATGACGGGCTCGATGGCGAATCGGGCCATGCACATCATACTGAGGACATAATGACCATTGTATTTCTGCCTGTACAACACGCCAGGCCTGTTGATTATATAAATATACATGCGCAGTCCTCTATCCTACCCTGGTCTGTATAAGAACGGCTCGATAAACAGACACGGAAACTGTAGCGCCTTGGGTGAATTTCTGCCCGACGCCATGGCAAAAGTCATCTACGATTCCCAGTCTGTGGCGTCCATTGTACCATAGCACTTGCCATTCTCCGAGTGCGCTATGCCTGCCACTGGCTTGCCTGGAAAGCTGTGCCCGGCAGTTGTGAGACGTACACTGGAATGTGGCTTTGCCTAGTCTCTCGACCTCTGGAACCTGTCACTCGGCCTTTTGGGCCCATCCAAGCATGCAACCCAGAAGACAAGACTCGAAAAAAACAGGCCCCTTCTCCGTGATACCATTCACGCCTTGTCTCCTCTCCTGCCCTTCCATGTGGGTTTGTGGAACGCTCTTTCAGCTCGGTCTGCCAGCCAGCGCGGGCTGAGGCGCATGGGGCTCTGCACAACCCGTTTTCTGGGTTTATTTCGCAACAAGAAACAAGTGCAAAAAGTGAAAGGTGACATTGCGAGCCACAGGTCGCAGGAGAATGATCTCGTCTGTGGCTTGGCGTTGCACACAGATCTCACCGTCAAGACCTGCCACGGCACCGGTTCACTTCCATCTCAACAAACGCCGCATGGTATTGCCATTAATTGCAGAAATGAGACGATCCTAGATTGGGCTGCCGGCATGGGGTTTGGGGCGCACGTCGTGTCCATGGCTTCATTCGACGCTCGCCGAACGCCACGATAACGAAAACACCCCAAGAACAATGGCAGGCGAGGCGAGGGGGTAACTTGCCTTGTTGGGAAGCATTCCGGCTCGGCAGATTACAGATTGCAAAAGACTGAAATTAGGAGACGTGTTGTCTGTGCAGTGTGCGACGTTGAGCCTCGTCTCTCCACGGACCAAAACACAAGCGAGGGAGAGACAGCAGAGACAGCCAATGACGGCCATTGCTCTCCTACCTGCATGCACATCGGACCCGTCCCACGAACGCGGAGGAAACCCCTATACACGCAGTTCCATCAAGCTCCGAAACTCCTAGCGACGATCCGGTATGACCGGCCTCGACAGATGCTGGATGAGCGTCCATTGGCTGGCTCTACGGGCCTGCTGGTCCTGCATGTCTTGCAGAGTCCTACTGCCAATCGTCGTTTTTCGTCGTGCAGCGGGCGTCACGTCCTCCTCTCCAGGACCGTCCTGGTGGTCACCCAAAGCAAACAGTAAAGCAACGTTGTTCATATCTCGCTATAGCGCAGTCATCGCCAGCCGCACCGCCACCGCAGCGCGGCCAACGCGTCGTTAAAATGCATGCGTATCCTGCCCAGACGAAATTGTCTAGTCCTTCTCGGCAATCGCCTGTAACCGCTCGTCGATCTCGTCCTCTGTCAGCTTGCGGAACTCGGGCGACGTACCCTCGCTGCCGTCGGCGCGCGGCCCGCCGACGATGCCAATCTCAATCTCTGCCTTTTTAAAGTCCATGCTCAGGACGGTGCTCAGCGTCGTGATGGCGAGCTCGACGACCTCCTCCCACGAGCCCTCGGCCGCATCCTTGTTCTTGAGCTTCTTCTCCAGGTGGTTCAGCGCCTCCTGCTGCTTGGGCCCGGCGGCGGTGCCCTTGTAGCCGGTGTAGTAGCCGGCCGGGTCGCACTTGTACAGCTGGGGCCCAAACTCGGAGTCGAGCGAGATGAGCGTGACGGCGACGCCGTAGGGGCGCATGTAGGCGCGCTGCGTGTAGACCTGGCTAATGTTGGCGATGCGCTTGGCGAGCACGTCGCAGGGCATCTCGTAGCCAAACTTGTAGCGGAACTCGGCCGCCTCGCCCTGTGCGCGCTGCGCAAAGGCGCGGGCATCGGCTATGGAGCCCGTGATGACGCTGCCGACGGACGGCGAGATCTGGAAGATGTGCGAGACGGAGGCAGGGTCGATCAGCTTATCCTGGGGCCGTTAGCAGGTGTGAGGCGTCACGGGCGGACCGGCGTGCGGTGTCGACGTACGGGGACCTTCTTCTGGGACAGGACGACTGCGCAGTCCTTGCCCCGGACGCCTATCGACATGATGTTGGCGGCGGTGATGGCCTTGAATGCATATTCTGCTTGTTAGCGCTGGCGGCGGCGAAGTAGCGTGTGTCGTGCCGTGGCATGACGTACCGACTTGGTAAAGGCGTCCCTGGTCGGAGAAGATGGTAATGTGTCTGTCGTACGCGCTGTCTGGTATTGTCAGTCAAGCTCCAAGCCGGGCACCGATTTCAAGCTGGTCAAGCTTGCAAACGTGATAGACATACTCGACATGATTGCGGATGGCCGAGGCGAGCTCAAACGGTGAAAGGCTGGAGCTCAAGTTGTAGTTGCAAATGCGAGTTGCAAATTGGCCGTGAAGGTGGACGATGTCGTGGTGGTGATGGTTGCGGCGGATGGCCAGGCTAGTGAGGAGCTGTCGTCTGGTGGGCTGCCCGACGCGTTGCATGGGCGCCTAGCTGACGGGTCCGTGACGCATCACGTGCGATGGACCTTTAGATAAGAGATACGATAAGCGGTACCTTATCGATATGGACCCGCTAAAATTTCACCTAGTTTTTTCTGCGAGTGTTGTGCAGAGGCCGCTGATTGACGGCGCGACGAGATCCGACGGCACCACGACGCCGCCAAACATTCGTTCCGATATACGACCGGCGACGGAGAGATTCTCTGCGGCCATTGCATACCGTTTGCGGCTCAATTTCACTGTCGGAGTCTCACCTACCGTCTAGCTACCGTCCAGCCAAAGTCGACCTTATCGCAAGTCCGTCTTGGGCATCATCGGGCACGCACGACGAATCCCACGCCCTCCGAGCCTGTTTTCTAATTTGGCGTTCCACCCGCCCGATACTACGTACACAAGCACACGTACCACCGACAAACTGTTTCCTTTGCCCGACACAATGCAGCGCATTCCGGCCTGGAAACGACTGGGCCTCAAGCTCAAGGGCGCCACGGACGACTCTGCACCTGCGTCTGCGTCTACGCCCAGCCCTGCACCGGCACCGGCACCAGCACCCGGCGCCCCCCCCTCGTACTCGACAGGCGCCAACGCGACGCCGCCCAGCAAGCGCAAGGACGCGCCGGCTTCTGCGCTCGCGTCGTCGGCCAAGCGCCACAAGTCGGTGTCGTTTGCAGGCGACGCCAAGCCGGCCGCGAGCGCCGAGCCCGCGAAGAAGAAGAAGAAGA
The DNA here is from genome assembly GCA_029298855.1 of Ophiostoma populinum. Taxonomy (NCBI): domain Eukaryota; kingdom Fungi; phylum Ascomycota; class Sordariomycetes; order Ophiostomatales; family Ophiostomataceae; genus Ophiostoma; species Ophiostoma populinum. Next base: position 1,344,754 of record JANSLU010000014.1, on the reverse strand, counting down.
ATAAAAAGAAAAAGGCACCGCCCAAGCCGGCCGCCCCTGCTGCTCTGCCGAGCCTGGAGCGTGAACTCGAGTACCTGCAGCAGTGGAAGACGGCACGCGACGCGTGGAAGTTCAACAAGAACCACCAGAACCTGCTCATCAAGTACGTGTTTGTGGGCGGTGCGACGTGCGTCCCGTCGTCGCACATTGACTACTTTTACGACTACATTCGCGACCTGCAGGGCGGCGTGCGCGCGCGGCTTCTGGCCGAGGCCAAGACGGTCATGGCCGACGACGAGGCCGACCAGACGGACGCGTATGCCCAGGCTGTCGCCGACTTTCGCAGCCAGGACGCCACCGGTGCCGTCAACGCCAACGGCAAGCGTGTGCGCCGGCTGAGCGAGGTCGAGTACGTGCTGCGCTTTGCCGACGACACGACGGCCCAGAAACGTCTCTTGCGTCGTATTCGTGCCGAGAACGTCGTCAGCGAGCTCGACGACGGCACGACTGAGAGCGTTCCAGTGACGCCGGCCGCCTCTGTATCGGCTGCGTCAGTTGTCTCGGCCGTGTCGACAAGCTCGGGCGCTGCGTCACCGCCAGAGAAGCGTATCAAGCTCAACGACAGCACGAAAAAGTCGGTTCGCAACCGGAAGAAGCGCACGTTTGCCGACAGTTCGTCCGAGTCGGATTCAGACTCGGATTCAGACTCGGACGACGAGAGCAAGAGTGCCACAAGCACCAAGAGCAAGAGCAAGAGCTCAACCACATCGTCAGGCTCCTCGGACAGCAGCGACAGCTCCGACGAGGACGCCGGTGCCCCTGTGGGCGCGACCGCCGAGACGTCGCCGTCATCGCCCAGCTCCGACTCGTCCGACTCTGACTCTGACTCCGACTCTGACTCGGACTCGGACTCGGACTCTGACAGCGACAGCGACAGCGACAGCGACTAGTCTTTTCATAACGTCCGTTTGGTTTTGTTTGTCTTTGGCCACTTTACGCAGCGCATTTTGGAGCACCGGGTATAAAAAGGGATCTGCTGGTTTTTGCGTTGCATATGCATTTTGCCGTTGAATGCATTTATTCGTCGTCTGCCGTGTCGTGAATCGTGTCGTTGCCTTTCAGTGTTCGTTCAACAGTGTTCGTGTGGTTGTTCGTGGTCTTGTCATCGTAAAATCGTCGTGTCGTGTCGTCTTGTCATCTCATCGTTCTTGTTCGTGTCATAAGTGCAAAGCCAACGAGCCAGCTCACGCGCCTTGGCCGTTGTGAATTAAGAGTAGTGATGTATCTGTTGATACAGTGCGCCCAACGCCAACATACATTCTCTGCCATGCCGTTCCCTCCTGCGGGAACGTATATACATCTGTCGTGTTCGGCCTGCCACGCTCGGCCCAAAAGAAAATAAATGAAAAACCCCAAAAAACAGAACCAAAAGAGCAACATTCAAAAGTAAACAGATAGTAGTCATGACACATTATTGCACCCCTAGGCTGCTGCGAGTAGCTCCTGCAGCTCGACGACGCCGACAATCTCGCCGTGGTCCATGACGCTGACAATGGCGTTGGCGTTGTCGTCGGCGTCGTCGGACGCGGATGCAGCGGCCTGGAGCCACTCGGCCGCAGTGCGCAGTTTCGTGTCGGCCGCGACGGCCAGGAGGTCGGCACGGGGCACGGCCAGCCGGCTGCCGACGTCGGTGACTGGACGCACGAGGTCCTCCGACAGCAGTCCTCGGATCCGGCTGGGCGAAGCGACCGACTCTGTCGTGCCCTTGCCGTCGGGGCCGGCCGTCTCGAGACGGACCCAGCCGCTGGCCGAGCTGTAGCCTGCACGCAGAATGTCGGCACACACGGCCGTCGAGCCGCCGACTGCAAACACGGGGATCTTGGTCCATGGCACAGCGAGGTGGCGCACCGTATCACGGGGCCTCTTGGACGACGTCGATGCCATGGACACGAGAGACGAAGACGACGCCGACGCCGACGCCGAGGCGGACGCAGCCACAGGCTGGCTCTGGACAAACGCCTGGCCAATGGCACCGCCGGGGTGGTTGCGACGAAAGACGTTCTCGGTCGACGGGTGCAGCTCGCGGCTCGCGACAATGGCGAGGGCGTCACCGACGGCGAGGGCCGTCGTCGTGCTGGCCGTGGGCGCGGCGACACCAAACGACACCTTTTCCTCGACGGGAATCGGCGCGGGCAGCAGGATGGTCGAGCCCGGACGACCCTGCTCGTTGCGCCGACGCACGAGTTCGCACGTGTTGTGCGTCATGCGGCCGGTCAGCACAATCATGGGCAGGGCCGGGTCAATGTGTGGCAGCAGCGAGACGAGCTCGTGCGACTTGCCCGAGTAGGTGATGAAGAGCAGGGCGTCGTGCTCGCGAATGTGCCCGAGGTCGCCGTGCAGCGCCTCGGTCGGGTGCAGAAAGGAGGCTGGGACGGCGAGGCTGTTGAACGTGGCCACGAGTTTCTTGCCAATGTGCCCCGACTTGCCGACGCCGACGACGACGAGCTTGCCGGGCGGGTACGACGTCTGCGTGCGCAAGATGGCGTCGACGGCGTGGTCGAAGCCGGCACGTGCATCGGGCGATGTGGCGTACACCTTGGCGACATGTTGCAGCGCAGCGGCCTCGGTCTCGAGCACGTGGATGGCGCCGTCGAGCCGCGACGGTGACGCGTCAAGCAGCGAAGTGTAGGAGGGGTGGCACTTTGTGAGCTCGGGCGAGTCGGCCGTCGTGGCCGGTGGCGACGCCGGAGGCACGCCGTTCATGCTGCTCCCTGCCTGGCCATCAAGTCCATCGAGAGACAGTCTCTCAATGGGCGCACAAAAATCCTGCTCGCTGCCGTTGGTGGCCGGCGACGGCGGCGACGGCGGAGGCGCAAACTGGGCGTTTCTGCCGAGCATGTACACGGCGCTCGTCTGGACAGGACGGCAGGCCATTGTGGTTGGAAGTCGGTCGAAGAGTAGTCAGAGTTCTCGAGGGCAGTGACCCGTTGTATATCGAGCTCGATGTTCGAACTCGAGCCTGCAGCGGAACGAGGGTGCGAAACGACAGGCGGCTTGCTTAGATGCCAGTTCCCATGGCGAAATAGGTGTTTCTGTAGATTGGTTGTAAATATATAGTTAGTAGTTAGATGGTCGGGCAGAAGCAGTCGGGCGGCTGGCGATAGATATGCGACTTTGCGACTGGGTCGGTCTAGCAAGCGCACATCAGCGACAAAGGCCGATTTCACTGCCGCGCGGAACGAAACGGGGATCTGAGCTGCAGCAAGATGACGCGACGGCGAGGACAAAGGGCCAGACGGCCGTAGCTCCGTTTAGCTAGACGACCGTCCTTTTGGCACCTTGGCCGTTTTGGCCATCTTGTTTGATTTACGGGTTTATTTTGGGTATTTTTTCCCACGTTCTTTTGGAAAGGCGAGACGGCAGCAGGAAAGAGCAGGAAAGAGAGACTGGCCTTTCCACATGTTTAGGAAGCCGCGATAGGGAAGGCGAGCTTGGCGAGAATGAGGCAAGCGCAGGGCATCATGATGGGTCATTTCGAAACGCAGGCGGAGACGACCAAGGTGGGTGTGCTGCTCTGGTATCACTCTTGATAACGCGGCTTTGTGTGCCTGGGCCAAGCTAAACTAAATCTAAAGGAAATATCAACAGGACGTGATGCGCCGCGCAGGCCCGATACTCGGAAACGACCCAGGCACATGCAAATCAGTGCCAAGTGTGCTCCATCTGTCTGGCGGCGTGTCGTTCCAGGCCAGGCACGCGGCGGGCGAGTCGGGCTCCGTTGTCGTTTGGACTGCCAGGCTAGCAATTCACCTGCTTCACATTCACCGCGCTCATTCACCGGGCTGCCACGATCCGTGCCACGTTGGAGCGCCGTCGCATCGACCTGGGACGCGGTTTGGTGGCTGGATTGGGTAGGTCCCTTTTCGGCCTTTTTCTACAAGTCCCGCCTGCCGTGTTCGTAAATGTCGCGACTGAAATGACGAGCTTAAAACGGTCTTAATCTACGGAGTACCAGAAAAGCCACGTCAAGTTGCAACCTCGGATGCGTGGTTTGAAGGTATGAAGAACAAGACGGTGGTGAGGCGCGCAATTCTGTAAATACTGTAAATTCAGTAAAAAGTCAGTGAAAATTCAGTGAAAATTCAGTGATGACTGATGTGCAGGGGGTGTACCCAAATACAGCAGGCACCGCTGAACGTGGCTGTGGCGATTCAAAGTGCGCCCGAGAACAAGGCTGATCGCCAGCTTCAGCTCGGTGAGGAACACGATCGCAGAGCCGGCGACGATCGAGCGTATGCTCATGCTCTTTTGGTCTTGTTGGGGTTGGGCTCAAAGACTGGTGGCTAGGCAGCACACTTGCGATCGCTTTGGCCGTCTTTACCAGACAGATCGCGTCGACCTACAGGCCTAATTAGATATTTACAGGCGGTTGTAGTGGACTCGTCGCCAGCAGACGGGGCGGAACAAGCGTGCGCCGACGCAAGCACCAACGCAAGCCAGTCACGCATCTGCCGAGCAGAGGAGCAAAAGCCACGACGCGCGCAAGAGGAAAAACGACGAGACATGGAAGAGGAAAAGGAAAAAGGAAAAAGGGCAGAAGCAGAAGCAAGATGGAAGATGGCTCGGGCATGAAACTGCGCCCGCCCTTTCCTTGCTTGTCCGTAAGTCCACGGACAGTCTATGGAGTAAATATACACTGGCTAGCTTGATTTATCATCACCTGCGACCGTCCATCGTCGCGAGCATCCTGCGCCCACCAACAGACAGCGCAGGTTGAGACGGTCGTCGGCTCGACGCCTCGGCCGCCGAGCTGTCACTGCCTCAAGTTCTGTAATTGACTTTAAAATTAAAAATTAAAAATTGAAAATTGAAAATTGAAACCTCAAAATTTAAAATTTAAATAATATCTACGGGCTGCTCTGCGTGCATATGAGCCAACTCTGGAAAGTCGTCTTGCGATCCCGACAAGATGTGAAGCCGTCGATCATCCCAACAATTGCCTTTTTAAGGCTTCTGTCTGAAAGTTCGACTGATTCGGCATGGTCTTTGGGTAAGCAGCTCAATTTAACCGTTGTAAATATACAGCCAGTGTCGCACCTAGGTTGCACGACAGGTACTGCACCGTTGCATCAAGCACCGCCACACCTCACAAGAACGTTAGGGTTAGGGTACGCTCGTGTGCCGTCGTCGAGTACTGCAGTCACTACTGTGTAGACCGTCGACGACTCGCACCGGTGATGTCGGCGCAGTTCTGAAGAATTACTTTCTGGCAGTTGGTTTAGGAACTGCCCAGTCTAGTCAAATATACACGCAATGCAGATGCATGACACGAGAGATGGCACTTTACGAAATCTGCTGGCGTGGCAGCACCCAGCGATGCTTGTCTACAGAATATGACTAAATACGACTTTTATACAGACGAGAAGAAAGACCAAGACACCAAACGCCATGCCATGCCTGCCCCCTGGGCAAAAGACGAAACCCACGACGGCGCATCACGCCGTGTTCATCATCAGGCTCTCGACCATGCCGCTCGTCTGGCACGAAAGCTGTGCGAGCTCGACCTCGTGGCGCACCTTCTTCCATAGCAGCTGGAACCCGGTATCGAGCTCCTTGGACCCCGGCGTGTGCTCGGCGTACAGGTCGAGCAGGTGGATGCCGACGTCGGTGCAGACGGACGTGAAGCGAGGGTCGACAATGTGCCGGCACACCCAGTGCAGCACCGGCTGCACCGTCACCTCGTCGCGCCCCTCGAGTGCGTCACGCAGGGCGCTTCGGTGCCGCAGCGCCGTCAGCAGCGTCAGCGTGTTCATCGGACCACTGTCGCGCGCGCCCGCCTCGAGAACCATGTCCAGGGCACGGCCGAAACGCTGGTGACGCATCTCGACCTGCCACTGCGGCTCGCGCGCCGTCTTGTGGCTGCCCGGCCCCAGTTTGCCCACCGTGTTTGGCGCCGCGTTAATGGTAAAGTCGAATGCGCTCTCGCCACGCACTGCGAGCCCGCCCGGTACTGCCGCTGCCGCCGCGTCTGCCTGCTTCTTCTTCTCCGCCAGCGCCTTCTTCTTGGCCTTGGCCGCGTCGTACTTGTCGAGCTTGCCGGCCGCCGCCGCCGCCTTCTCGCGCTTGCGCTCCTTTTCGCGCTCCGCCGCCGGCCCTGTCAGACGCGTGCGCAGACTGAGCACGCCCGAGACCATGCCGACGGCCAGGTGCCGGTCGTCGCCTGCCGAGCCGGCTGCAATCACCGACACGCTCAGCACGGGCGACGGGTACTTTGTGCTCGACACCACGTTCCACGAGCCCGTCTCAAACACCTTGACGTGGCCGTCGAGGCCGCCCGATACCACGCGGTCGCCGTGCGACGCCAGGCACAGCGCCGTCACCGTCTTCTGGTGCGCCGTCAGCAGCTTGAGCGGCCGTGCCGCCACCACGTCGAGCACCGAGATGGCATTGTCCGACGCCGCCAGGATCGCCGTCCCCGATGGCATCGGCAGCACCGCCTCGACCGGTGCGTCGTGCCGGAACGTCAGCACCGCACCGCCCGGCGCACGTGCGTCCCACAGCCGCACCGTCGAGTCGTACGAGCCCGTGACCAGCATGTGTCCGCTGCCGGCCGCCGCCGACGACGCAATGCCCGGCATAAAGGCACCGCAGCGCACATAGTCCTGGTGTCCCTGGAACGTGCGCACCGGGTCGGCCGACGGCAGGTCCCACAGCCTCACCGTCTTGTCGTCGCTCGCGCTCATCAGCGTCGTCAGGTTGGTCGGCGACCAGCGTGTGACCCATGCCGGCTGCTTGTGCACGTGCCACGTCTTGAGAATGACTGGTCGCGAGCCGCCGGCGACGTCAAACACCTGCATCTTGCCCGAGTCCTCGCCCGCCACCAGCACGCGCCCGTCCGGCCGGATCTCGCCGCTGCGGGCCACCGACTCGAAACGGCCAATCGTCTTGATGAGCTCGCGCTTGCGGATGCTGTACACGTCCACGCGCGGTCCGGCCGTCACGGCAAACAGGTCGTTTTGTTTCGTCGCCGCCGTCGTCGTCGGCGTCGCCACCATCGACGCCGATCCGCCAAACGCCGCCGCCTGCGCCGGGAAGCTAATGTTTGTCACGGACCATGACGCCGTCGACGTGTGCGACTTTTGGTTCTTGAACGACTTCCAGTAGCGCTGCTCGGCCGTCAGCGGCGCAGGGCCATCGGCCAGCTTGACCGTCTGCAACGGCACGACGGGGGCCGCCATTGTGTGTCGGGAAAAGGTTGCAGAGGGGTGCAGGCCGTTTGTAAAGAGAGTGAATCCAATGTTTGGCGGGCTGCGTTTTGGTTACTGCTGCCGCGTGCTCCTGCCTTTGGTGATTCCTGCTGCTGCGCTCCTGCTGCTGCCAAACTTTTCGTTATCGCACGGCTTATCGCCACTCCAAACCCAGTCGTGGTGGGCGTGTCTGATTGGCTACTGCCTTCCCTGCATTTTAGCACGGACATTTGTTCTTCCGTAGGCACAGACCCTCGGGCTGCAGTACAAAAAGCCCCACAATCAAATGTTGTCCAGGTGACCCTCAGATTGCGTTTCTATTGGCTGTTTATGCTCGTAAAGTAGAATTACGCGACCCCCTCAAATTTATTTTTATCACTATTTTGGCCGGGGTTTTAGCATGTCCGTCACCTAAATATATTTACTTTTCGTCCGTCGCGGTCCAGCCCGCCGGAGCCACTTCACTAGTCCAGACATCTAAATTTACTCCGTACTCCGTATATTTCCGCTGTGAATAAATCCCTTCTCGCAGTACTCCGTACTGTACATCTCCCATTTGTGAGTACGCTCGATCGGTGAGAATTTTATCTGATCCCTGCACTTTTGCGACACTAGCTCCTCTTCGCCCGTAATATTGATTCGCTGGCATGCGTCGCTTGCTAGCGCTTACTCCCTGCATGACTAGCTGAACCATGCTCCACAAAACATGCAGGCTCCCACAGCTGCTCCCACCGCTTTTCTAGCACTTTCCCACTCGTTCCGTCGAGCAGCCGTCGAGCAGCCCTCGAAAAGGCCAATGATTGTTATCCGAGGGAAAAGGAACCAAACTGCCTCGGGCAAGCGGCTCCTTCGATGGCAGTGAACGAGGGGAGCTGAAAACTAGCATTTTAGCGTGGTGACTGCGTAGCACTGTCACATTGGTTACATTTATTGTCATTTCCCAATCCTACGCTAGTGGTCTATTCAAACCCATTTCGGGTAGTCGCCCCGCAAGTTTTGATCGCCACAGCGGCCCTCAGCGACGTCCTAATGGTCCTTAATGGGCCGCCGAGCACGACTTGACGCGCCTAGTTTGGTCGTGGCCCGCCTTCGTAGCCGGACGAAGCCAAGCAGTCAGTGCACGACTCCGTAGTCCTTGAGAGCGAGTACTTGAAAAGACGGCCCAGCGCCTTCCTTTTTTATTTTGCCTCTTGCATCTCTCGACATCCTTGATCTCGTCACTTTTTGCGTAGCACTTGGCTCGCACGGCCCTCAGCACATCAGCACAACACCACACCACACTGCCCGTGTCCGACCACAAACGACTGAACTAGGAGCCTGTACTCCGTAAATATACGCTGTATGTACAAACGCACTGTTGACAAGCGAAGCGGGACTGCAAACGGGACGCCACACGCTGGAGGACTCGCAAACAACTTCAAGACACATCGCCAGGTATGGTCTCGTGTGACAGCCACTGAATCTGAATTTTCTCGACACACCATACCCGCCATGCCCTCGCCGCCATCACATCGCCAGTCTCAACGAAAGCAGAAGCAGAAGCCGGAGCCGAAGCAGAAGCCAGAGCCGAAGCAGAAGCCAGAGCCGAAGCAGAAGCCGGAGCCGAAGCCGACGCCGCTCGAGCGACTTATCAAAGCGAACCAGACCGCCGATGCCTTTATCGGTGGGCGCCGGCCCGCGTGGCTAACGGCCCTGACGACCGAGCCATCGGCCGTGCCAGCAATGCCCACAACGCCAGTCACGCCCATGGACGCGTCGGGGCCGACGTCAACGACGCCGCCAGACAGCCCGGGTCGCTCACCGTCTGCTCGCCGTGGCACCATGGACATGTCCAAAATTGACCAACCACATTGTGCACCTACTGATACCTCCTCGAGCAGAACGTCCGACCACAGTCTCGTGACGCCATCGTCAACAGACCACGGCGGCTCCCATCAAGACGACAAACGCCCTCCCGGCACACCGCCATTGCCATTGCCAGCTGGCCGTGTACAGGCCGACCAGCCGACACCAGCGACAGCAATACCAGCAACACCAGCGACAGAGACACCAGCGGCAGAGATACCAGCGACAGAGACACCAGCGACAGATATACCAGCGACAGAGATACCAGCGTCCGAGCCTACAAGTTCGACACCCGGAGCAAACATCCCCCTCTCGCCCTCCATGCCACGACACGCTTCCCAACAACGGGTCGAGGCCCTGAACCCTGTCCCCAACTCACGGGTTTTAAAGTCGAACGCTCCCAGGAGGCCCGTCAGCAAGGCGCGACGTCCACTTAGGCCATCCACCCACGCCGGTGCCGGGCCATCCCAACCTTTGGCGCCGACAGACTCGCCCGAGGGAGCAACAGATTCCAGCCGCCGGCCGTCGATGAGTCAGTCCGGGTCGGGTCCTGCAGCCACCACGCCAGTCTCTGATGGGGCCACCGTGCCTCGGAGCATGCAACCATTGCAAATACCAATCTACCCACGAGTTGTCTTCCAAGAGAGGACCGTGTCGTACCCCGGCAGTCGACCGAATCTCGGCCCCGTCCTAACCCAACTGGACCAAATGCAGGGCGACGTGGATGTCTGCAATAGACTCAAGTGGATCGTCGCTGCATGCGAACTAGATGACCGCGCCTATCTCCTGGTCAATCAGCTGTACTGCGCCTGGTCATGCGATCCCCCGCGGGCCTACCGTGCCCTGTCCGTCATGGACAAAGAGGTCATTGACGCGAGCTTTGACATTGTCCGAGCCGTCATCGGATCCAACGATGCTATACCCACGTCATTGTGTCACTGGCTCTCCAACTTTCCCAAGCCCTTTGATGAACTGCTTACGGGCCTCGAGAATCGTACCGAGGAAATGCCGTCCCAGATTGTCGCGTTTCTCACACGCCTGCCCGCCTGCTGGCCGCAAAGAGGAACCCTACAGCGCGGATATCCACTCCTGCTAGACGAGCTCATCACGCGCTTTCGCTGCCTGTCCTATACCTTGCAGGAGTCTCTATTCGTGTACACGTGTCGCGAGCTCGTCGTCAATGACGAGTCGCTTGTGCTTGAGATGATTTGCTCTTTCAAGGCCTCGCATCAATTTCAAAAACGGGACATTAACGAGTTTATTGCGCTGCCATTGGAATGTTTTGACCTGCTCGAGACGGTCAACAAAGAATGCATTGGCAACTACCGCACTTGTGTCAAGGAACACCTTGCGGCACGAGAGATGCAGCGGCAAATTCAACCGCCTCCGACGCCGGATCCAATGGCCGTCCAACAGCCGCACCCGCAGGCACAGCAGCTCGTGCCATGGCCGTCCCAGCCTGACGTTCAAGCTCCTGCCAGCTCGCCACACCCGCAACACGACGGCCGGCCACACCCAGTCCAGCCGGAGGGGACCCATCAGCCACACCAGCCACAATGGGCCCATCAGCCACACCAGCCACAGTGGAGCCAGCAGCCACAGCAGCAAGAAGAGGGGAACCAACACCCACAACCTCAACACCCTCAACACCCTCAACACCCACAGCAGCCACAGCAGCCGCTACATCTCCACGCTTCGGACATGCAGCACCAACCGCACGCGCAGCATACGCCTCAACAGCATCACCAAAGGCCGTTTCAGAATGGGTGGGGCGAACCACATACCCCGCGGCCGCTGGCTCCGGCAACCGGTTCCGTGACCCGGTTTCATGAGGGCGTCGGTGCCGTCATATACTCGAACCAGCCGTATCCGCAACCACAAAGCGACGGTCGGGAACAGCACCAACAGCACCTCCGGCCCCAAGTTCAAAACTCTACGCACCTGCCCGTCCCGCACAGTCCATTCTATCCTCAACAGGCCTTGCCACCAGTACCAGCCATGCAGTATCCACTGCCTCCTTACGTGCAGAATGCGCCTACGCCCCAGATGCACTCGCAAGATCCGAGGTCTCCGCAGCGCCCACCACAGTCGCGGCAAGGGACACCAGCCCAGTCGTCCGGCGCGCTCGTGCCTCTGATGCAGCACATGCAGCAAACGCCCACGCCCGTGCAAGGCCACCCGATGAGATTGCAGGGTATGCAGCTCACTAGGACGTCGCGAGCCATGTCCCTCCACCAGCACGCACCAGGCAGTCTGGACACGCGCCTACATCAGTCTGCGCATGAGCCATCAACCGACCCATTCTTGCACGTGCATCCGCGGGCGAGGGCCATGCCGCCAACCTCAAACCTAAACCTCTCGGAGCACAGCAGGCCCATGGATGCGTCTCAGCACGCGCCCTCTGGTCATTACGCGCTAAGCACCATGCCCAGCGACCGCCAGTTCGGCCACGTGCAGCAGGCGGCGCCCGCGCAGCAGCTACACCAACACCAGCAGCTGCACCAACACCAGCAGCTGCACCAACACCAGCAGCTGCCGTTGCCGTTGCCGAGCCAGGCTTACAACGTTCAGATGCCCTCGGCGCCTGCACAGGCGGACAATTCGGTGCAGCCCATGACCGACCTAGTCGTGCAGCCTCAAGCGCAAGGCGTGGCGACGGACCAGCCACGGGAGCATCCTGGACCGTCCAGTTCACCGGGTACATTGGAATGGCAGCCTCAGTTACCGACCCCGACCCCGACCCCTATTGAGGGAGTGAATGAAATGGGCGCAGAGGAGTCTGCGCGGACAAAAGCGCCGTCTGTGGCACACGAAGACGCACAGGTTGCAGAGGTCGCGTCGTGTCCAGATTTGGAGGCGCCGCGTCTTGACGAGTCTTGTGACGCGTCTCTTGGCGAGTCTCTTGGCGAGTCTCTTGAGTCTCTTGAGTCTGTTGGCGAGTCTCTTGACGAGTCTCTTGACAGGCCTCGAACGTCGGCCGATGCCACCGGCCGTAGCTCGATCCCGCCGGCCTCTCCCGACACACCTGTCCTTGACTCGTTTTGCGAGCCGTCGTTGCCGCTTGCCTTCCGCCATCTTAGGTCCCGGGTCAAACGCCGGTTCCCCGAGTCGTCTGAGCAGCCTGCCGGCCAAGATCGCTTTCACCGGTTTGTGCGGCACATGCCCGTGAAGCCAACACCGGCGCCCCCGGAGATGCAGAGGCAACAATTGACATTTACCGTGTCCGAAGAAGAGTTTGCGCGGCGCCCATTGTCGAACGGACACAAGGGCGAGAAGGGCGAGCTTCAGCTGACGGAGGAGAAGCACTACGACGGCTGCATCACGTACCAGCTGCGGTGCTGCGAAACCAGTTCGCCGACGGCCACAATGACCGAGTCCGAGTGGGCGACGGCGCCAACGTACTGGCCGCAGTACATCTTTGTCCATTTCAACGGCGCGGACGTGCAGATCTCGCGTGATATGCGCAATGGCAAGGTCCTTGCGTCAAACGTCACATCCAAGGTCCAGGTCGGGCTGAACACGTTGGACGTGGTCGTCCTGTCCAGCGGGTACGCGGCGCCGGAGAACTTTTGCATCGGCGTCGAGGCCATTGAGACGGTGCACCACAGCCGCGTCCACCGGGAACTTGACGAGTCGGGCAATGAACAGTGCGACGTCATGCTCGGCAACATTAAGACGCGG